>JAGWCC010000048.1:1432620-2865241 GCA_022651775.1 Drusus annulatus | reverse complement strand
CTGTCCCTGACTATCGGGGCGACCCCCCGGAGGCCCCCGGGAAAACGCCACCATGGGGGGGCCTTCCCTGGCGGGGATCCCCCCGGGACACCCCCCCAAAAGCGGGCGCCCAGGCCCCGGGGGGCCCAAATCTGCCTTCCAACAGAAAAGTGGCCCCGGCTGATATTTTTTTTGGGGGCGGTGGGCCCGGTTCTCCCCCCCAATTGGCGGCAACCACCCCCCCAATAAAAAAGGGATGACCTGGACGGTGATGGACCCCCCCCCGCTTTAGCCCCCGGAAGGGTCCGGGAACCCTTACCCCCCAACGGAAATCGGACCGGGTAAAAACCCACGGGGGTCTCCCCCGGGCCCCGCGAAAAAAAATCGCCGTCCCTTGGCGGCCCCGGGGGCTGCCCACCCCTGGCCCCCGGCGCCCCCCAGGGGTCCGCGGCAACAACACCGCCCGGGGTCCGGCCGCCAAGGACACCGCCGATCGAGGACACATCACGCCTCCGGACGAGCAGTGTAGCAGAGCTCCACGGGGGGGAGTGTCGGACGCGAATGCCCCGACAGCGGCGCTAATGTAGGAAATAAGTTAGATCTAAGATTTCAATACAAATTGTAAATTTATAATTTTATGTATGTTTCTCTCGGCCTCGCTCGGCCGCAAATGAGACAAGAGGTTGGCCTTGAGGCTAAAATCCCTAGACCCAGGCTGCGAATAACGCAAACGCGAGCGGCCTAGAGCGGATCCTCACGACCGAGCTTCGCAAGTCTCAGCGCGGACCGAGGCGAGAGAAATCAATCTGTCTGACCTTATAACGGGAGCCAGGTCAATCACACGACCCAATAAATTATACCGTCGTAAAGGCCTGACTCCCAGCTACAAAAACAATGTAATTTCATATATGTAAATGTTAGGCTAAGTTAGTAATTAGATTTTTAGTCCAAAAACGGGCACCTTTTTGTACTTGTGTTTAAAAAATGTATTTCTTAACTTAATAAAAATGATGGAAGAGTGTGGAGAAGTTGAGGTTAAAGGTGATGACTTCTCTCCGCTTGACATCGCCTACAACTTGACTCCTGCCTTTTCTTCTGACCATCGCCTGCCCCCCTGGACCGCCTGACTACAACTTTCTCCGGACCACGCCGCAGCATCTTCATTTGAGAGCAGAACCAGCCCCTACAAGTCAACCCTAGTCGACTCCCTTACAACGAGACGACCACTTGGAGCACTTCGCAGATCGGGACCGCCCCCCCTATTACAGTTTACTTGTGTACCTGATCACGTCGGGTACACGGTTCATAACTTGATTGACTTGTTCCGCGTCTTCCCGGGACGTTCTCGACTCTTTATTCCACCCACCTACGCGTCAAAAAAAAAATCTTCGTCTAAAAAAATTGTCTTCGAAACTTTTTTTCTTATTTCAATAATTTTTAAAAAATACGAGCATTTGAAACTCGTTAGAGATAGATATTCTCTCCAGTATATTAAATGTATTATTTATTGAGAGACTATCGAATTTTTTGAAATCAAGAAAATATCTTAACTTTACACATAATGTCAATAGTTCGGTATTACTGCATAAAAAAGCTTACGGTGTGATGATACTATCGACAAAAACACTGCGTTTTATAAATTAATATCGAATGCAACTCTTTATTTATTTGTTTATTAGCCCTAATACATGTTCTAAGCATGGGCGCCCGCAGTATGGGGGGGAACTTGCCCCCCCCTGGATTGATTAAAAATAGTCAAATAATGTTGACGCATAGACTGAATATCGTAGTAAATGATCTTAATAACGTTGCCGTGATACATTTTTGGTACGCTACAGTAAATTAAAACTACAATAAAACATTACTGAAAATATTTTACCCCCCCCTGGAAAATATTTTGCCCCCCTAGAAAATTTTCTGCGGGCGCCCATGGTTCTAAGCTATGATAAAAACAAGAGAAGCTTGACGCCGCTCTAGAAAACGCAATTATAATCCGTGTTTTTGTATGTTGACAAATTATTACCAGAATAAATATACATACCATACTACGTCTCTCTGTATGTTCGACAAATGATCGCGCCGCATCACACTGTCTGACGATTTTCATTGAAATCGAAAGGAATACAAAAAGCGGTAAATAAAGATTGCACGTTTTGACATTTGGATGGTTTTCCAACACGGGTAATGGGTGGCTCATACAATACTGTGCCATTAGCTGTTGAGGCGAATGCTTAGCTTCTCTAAATGTCAGAGTCCCACCTCTCACCTTTACCAGTAACCAGGTAATAAAAAGCCATCGTAGCAATAACTACAATCTATCTTGCTTTTTAAAATATACTCACGGAATGCTGCTATGAACGACCTACCGACCATCGTTATGTTATAATAAACGGATTTATTTTTGAAGATTTCTCGTCTCTTTGGCATGCGTGTGGGGTGTTTGATTTACGTACGATCTGGTTATTTATTTATTTGTACAAAATAAACAATGAATTCTAAACAATGTTTCATATACCATATTAAAATGCTCAACACTGACGGGAACATGGCGCTAGAAATAATAATTTATCACAAAAATAACAGCATTCAAAATGAGATTCTCTTATAGACATCTATGGCATATTGCTATATATTATATTATTAACATCAAGTAATAAACGTTTCTTTTTTTTCTTCCTACTCTTTTTTCCTATCTCTGTCTATTTTATGAATTTTGGTTCTTTTAGCTCACAGTGTTTTTTTTTACAACTTATGTATAGCTTAAATATTATTTGACTGTTAACTCAAATAAAGTAGTGTTCACCAAGGTATGTTTTAAATAATTATGGCCAATGTTTTCACAAAAGGAATTATTATAATGCGAAATATATTTTATTTAATAATGTAACAATTTGTTCTACTTACAAGCTCATTTAAAAAAAATCGGGAGCCATTGACAAAATATCTTCGTAACTCCCACAACACTTTTTAATATTTTCTTTCCAACAACATCAATACAGCCGTATTAGAGTTTTTCTTGAGAACGATTCAATAATGCCCGTTTTTAATAGAATGCCAAGGGAAAATAGGAGGTCCAACGTGTGTATCGGGCTCCGTGGCTATTTAAAGCCCACCAGAGTTTGGGTCTCGCAATTTTATAACTTACTGAGACTTGACACGCTTAAAAATTTATTGCGATGTGTGGACATCAAAAATTTACGACATCAGTCAACGTATCTGTCATTCGGGATGAGGTTAAAAAACATAAAACGAGGACAGAATAATATATTTAGGTAATCTAGCGAAACTGATCGAACCGGTTATCTTCGCCTTTTAAGGAGGTCGCCGCTGACTTAGGCCAAACTATCAAAACATCGCCGCTATACTCGTATAGCATAAAAAATATATAATTTTATTCTACGTACACTCCTTGAGCGCATGCACAAACCGGTTGGCAATCAAATCGACATTTCCATAGCCAAGAATCACCTGTGATTATTAAACGCGAATGTGTGTTTCGATTTAAGTTTACTCACAATGTGTGCTATGGAAAGTTGAACAAACGTGGAGATTGTTAAATACGTCTGAGCAAAAAAATAAGTGGTGACGGATCAATAAAACAAAACAACCCATTAATAATTTGCACGGTTACTTGCTTTCTATCGAACTCTCAATAAAAGCTATACAATAACAAAAGGCAACAGAGTACGTGAAATGATTTGTGATTTTTAAGAATAAAGAAAATTTGAACATAAGTGTGTTGTCTATAATTGTATACTTTCTCCTCTGAGCAGAGTCTTCGCAGCTCAGATTGTGAAAATTATAAAGGAACACTACGTAATTATTGTCTCAGTAAATTTGGATATTAATAATTATACGATTGTGGAATCGGTAGATTCGATTTAAAGAATTCAGAAAAGAATTTTACATACTTGCATTATTGGTAGACAAAAACAACTTAATATTAGAAAAGGTTAATGGTTATTCAAATAAAACTGAATAAAATTACTACAGGTTATAAACACGTGTTAATTATCTCACCAATTTGTGAGTATTATTAAGTTTATTTTTAAATTAGCTAGTGTTATAGTTTTGACCACCGTTGTTTCAATAGCGCTAAGAGGAAAAGCTAAGTTTGTTATTAAAAGGGACTATTTATTTAAAGACACAATATGTACCAATTTAAGTTCAGAATGGCAAGAGGCAAGATCTTCAGACATAATGTAGGATGCAGGTAGATGTAAAACACACCGATAAATGGGAAATTATCATAAGCAGATACTAGCCGGTTTCACCCCAGTTTCAGTGCTCTTTTAATGTAATTGAGATTGAAAAATCTCGAACAAACGATGTGTTTTATTAACAGATTAAGAGACATTTTAAAGATCCATACCTCATTACCAAAATAACTAAAAATAATAAAAAATCTTTGAGGTGACCTAGAAATTCCAGAGAGAAAAAATCTGTGCATTTTTCATGAAACTACAACTAACTGTTCTCGTTTTTTTTTTGACATATAAAAAGATTTTCATCTATATAATTAACACTAACTATCGAAGCCATGAACCCTCTACATTTTGCTATTATAACATGTATCAGATATTTATTAACTTTAGAACGGTTCAATTATATATACTAATAACTACAACACCTGGTTGCAAAAAGTTATTTTTTTGCTATTCGTTGAATTATTAATGTACCTACATGTATTCTCACTAGTTCATTTTAAATCGTGCGAGTTGAATTGTTTATTTTTTTTTAAACTTTTTTTCCGCGGCGGAAAGACTGCTTCGATGACAATGCAGTTCTGGGTCTAGTACCTTGTTTTTTTTTTAGGTAAAGACTTAATTTTTTGGGCCACAGAGAAAAACTGAATTTGAAAGATAAAAATGAACTTTTAGATATGATTAAGTTAAAAACAATACAGTTTTTTCAAAATTTAACGTAATTTCAACTCAATTGCAAAAATATCCCACAGATTTGCAAATCCGTTACTGGAACAATATAATCTGAAAAGCATTTAAATATCATGACCTAACCTGATGTAACATTTTCATTTTTATTGCATTGAATTGAGAACACAACAACATCCCACTCAAAAATTGTCCAAGTAACTCTGTTTCCTGACTGCTGTAACTGCACTTGGGAAGTAGCATATTGCAAAAATAAAAAAATTCTCACTATATTTACAGTTCATCATCGCATAAATAGATACATCTGTTTTTTTTGGAAAAATAAATAAATTTTAAAGTACCTACCTGTTTCTAATAAAATCAAATAATCACACAATCCGCCTCGCTTATTTATTCAGTCCAAAATATCATCAATATATTTTTAACCAAAAGACCTATAACGGTCGATTTGATAAATAATATTTGAGATAGCGTTAAAAACACTGTTTGAAGGACAGTATATTCTTTTAAATGATATAATAAGTGTCGGTTGTTTCAAACGTTCGTCCCATTTGACATCTTCACAGTTCAATAATTAGCGCCATAGCGTTTTTTTAAACTTGAACGTTCCCCGTTAAAAGCCAATTATCGGTCCGTTTCAGCATTTGAAAAAATTGTAATCAGTGGAAAAGCCTAACAACATAATCGTTGTGCATTTAAGATGATTAAAATTTGTTCAAAAAATGAAACGGACCGGCGTTTAACGGGGACCATTTAAATGTCTAAAAAACATAATGGCGCTAATCATTGAATTATGACAATGTCAAATGAAAAACGAAACTTTGAAACACACCGATCTAAGACAATGATGTTTCTATGCAAAAATGCGTTTTTTTCAAAAATTTTCTGGCAGTAAATTAATTTAGTCCTGTAAAAGAATTACAATTTTTGTTTAGAGGTTTCAGAAAACATCGTACATATTTTTTTTCATAACTAACTAACTAACTAATCATCACGCCGTTTCTACGCAGGGGTAGGCAGAGAGAACGGACCACCATTTAACTCTGTCTTGGCATGCACTCCTTGCTTCATTCACATTCATACATCGTCTCATACATACTCTTCTGTTATTCTGACTCTTCACATGACCCGATTCAAGTATTTGATTTACTTGATCGTGCCATGTCATTCATTTTCGCATCATATATTCTTTACAGAGTCTTTACTTTGTTCATTTGCTCTACATGCCCAAACCATCTAAGCATCCCTTTCTTGATCCTATTCATAACGCTCACATCAGCCTTGCATTCTTTCCGGATATCCACATTTTTGTAATACGGTCACACATGGTTTTACCGCACAAACGTATCAAGGATCTCATTTCCACAGCATTCAGTCTACTTTCATCCTTCCTCTGCCAGTTCCATGTCTCACTCCCATACATCAGGGTTGGTATAAGCACTCCATTGTGGACTGCTAGCTTCGCTTCTTTGGACAATTTTTTATTTGCGCCAACAGCGTTCAGTCCTCCATTAATGGAGTTTCCTGCATTCACTCTTTTTTTAATATACTTATCAGAAAATACGACCGATGAAAGCAATTAGACTTCTCAAATCTTGCAATAAAATAAAATGATATAAATGTATATGTTCCTTCCAATAACGCATTCCTCGAATGACAGTAGGTGAGTAGATACACGTTTTTTTAAACCGTTTCTTTTAGTGTGTGACTAATAGATTCGATAAACGAGGTTGATATTGTGACTGAACAATACAATACAGAATTCGATATCTAGTTAGTATGAATGCAACAATTCATAACAATAAACGAAGCCCCGTTCCACATGTCCTTAGCTATCGTCCTCAATGTCCCCCCTTCAGCCAACTGACCGCAAGAAAATCTATAACGGTAAGTCTATATTATAAAATCAGTTCCCGCGGCTGGTTCCTCGTAACGGTTTCGCAATTAGGTTCACGGTGTGTTGTGTGAAGGTGTATTGCCCACGACTCGCGAGAAGAGCCGGGGTCAGCGGGTCGCCGGCGGGCGACATTGCCCGAAGCTTCCTCCCAATTTTTAAGAGATAGTTATCGTGCCTTAAAGGTCTGAAAGTCAAAGGTAAATTACTTAATTACAGCTGTTAGCAGTCATCACAATTATTCTCAGGTGCGTGAGACTTTAATGGATTTAAAAATCATAGTAATTTATCTTCTGATCGATGGTTATGTAAAATATTTTCATTACGTAATAATCGTAAATATTTTTAGATATTAATTTTTATGTTGTATTTGATATATGTGAAAACATTTATTCGTCGTAGGTTTCACAAATTACAGCGATTATGACGATAAACGTGCGAAGTGCCGGGCTATTTGCTACGAATTTCTACGGGTTTCGTTTTACCCACGCGTTAAGTTATTTGTATTGAAAGTTTTGTTGAAATTCATCGAAGAGTTAAATCGTAACAATATCGTTATTAATTCTGTGAAAATTAGGATGGGCTTGCGAAATATTTATATTGTAAAAATAATACAAAACGTTTACGTAAATGGCTGATTAAGTCGTGACCGAATATCGAGATTACCGCTTAATAAGATATTAGTAAAAAGGATTATACAAAACGGTTTCGGTTGTTATAAAAATGAAATTCATTCGGCTTGCAATGGATCTGCAAGTTACGACACAAAGTATAATAGAATAAAAATTCTTTGCAATAACGAAGAGCCGCTCATTCATTGAAGCAAGTTGCACAAACTGGCACAAATATTATACGTCGTTACGGCACATTGTTCGATAGAAAGTCAATGTCCTGCGCATTAAAAATAACGGAAACGCCGATATTCGTAAATGGACGAGCGTGTGGCCATTTTGCACAATCGAGGGTCTGTACTAACTGTTTAGCTGTGAAAGGTCTTACCATTTGTCTAATATGGTAACAATTAATGAAGAAATTAATTGAATATCTTATTTACCTACCTATATTACTACAGATAAATAGGTGACTAGTAAAGACGAATGTGAATAACATTTTTTAAATGTTGTTTTAAAAATACTACACAAATCTTAACGAAAATTCTTATTTTCTAAGAAGTTGAATTTGGTGAACAGTTTTTTTCTAGGAGAAGTCTTCTCGTTTGTATTTATGTTTTTTAACCTTAAACTTGAAAAAAATGTTTTCAGTAAAATAAAAATGATTTCTGAGAAACTTTTTAAAAGAAATTAACTAACGAAAGATACTAAGTTCATAATTTAAAAATGTTGAGAACTTGATATCTATTCGAAAGTCAAAATACAAGTTGCACTAAAATACATTTAATCCCACATTTGAGGGGCTTAGAATCAAAGGCAGCAATCTCCAAAAACGGTTCTGTAGCATTGTTAACTTTTGAATGATTATTATAAAGAAATGGAGAATGAAGTGTACTAAAATGTTAGTGTACATTAATCTAGGAACAATTTGAAACAATTATCTCTAAATTTATTAACATATTCATAAAAGAAAAGTGCATTAAACGTTAAATCAACTTTCCAAAAAATAATTTAAAATGAAGGAGATTGCTGCCTTTGCTTCTAAGCCCCACATTTAACCATGGTATCTAGCAACCTATGGCACAAAAACCTCCACAGCGGATACAAGCAACAAGATTCTTACACTTCAACGGCGATTACACACAAATGTAGTATCAACTGTTGACATGAGAGAAGATTTATGTGTGCATTTGTTCGCAGAGTGTTCTCGATTCTCGCTCTTACCAGATTCAACTCTTTCAATTCGCGTCACTTTAACCTTGTTCTCTAACCCGCGCTCGCCTCTTTGTGACTAATAATAGCCTGACACTTTTCAAGGACCCATTTTCACGGTTTTCACTTCAAGAGTTCAGGTGTCACACCGTGGAAAATTAACTACCAACTTAATAAACGCAATAAACAAAGTTTTATTCAATCTAGGTCCCTATCTAAAAAGGATATTACTCAGCGATGATAATAATGATGCTGATACGTCTCTACGTATTTAAATATTAAAAATCTTAAAACAATCCCGGGCCGGGCTGAATTATTCAAATAAATAAATAATTTACCATTAATTTCTTAATTTGTGAATTGTGTTATGTTGCTTTTCTACAAAATAATGAGGAAGCTTAAATTTTATTGCCTTTTGATTAAAATAGGCATTAAAATATTGCATAATAAATGCACACTGGTCTATACCAAACTACTTGAATTAGTTCCTAGAATAATAGAAGCCTCGCGCACAAGTTTGGTATAAGGCAGAAGGCAGAAAGCAGAAGGCAGAAGGCAGCAGGCGGTAGGCAGGAGGCAGGATGGATTCAATGAAATAAGCCGTGGGTGGATTGCGAAACGGCGATGAGCTGCGGATGGCTGGCGTTTGTTTTAAACTTGAATGTCGGTCAACTATCAAAGTTGCCTTACGAAATTCACTTCCGTCGATTCTGTTTGCGGACGAATGCAGCGAATTCAGATCCCGAGAAGATTACTGCGAAGGTGTTGTTATTATTTTACATTTGCATTTGATTTATCACTCTGCGAGAAGAACGCGAAAATATCTTATTGGTTTGCTCTCATTTTACAATTTTTCAAGGTCACACTGATGGTGTTTTTCTTTCTTTATTACACCTCCACTCAAGTTCGTTTCTTTATATATTTTTTGTTAAATATCCATATATCAAAGAATCGGGTTTATTATTAACTATATATGAGCTGACGGGTGTAATAGAATATACACCTAGTAAAGTTATTGTTATTGTTTATTTTTTGTCTGAACCGACACAACATATATCATAAAATTGATTGGCATTATATCGAGGCACGATGATTAGTCGCTTATTAAATATCATAAAATAAAATAAATGTTTAATTTTCTGTTAAACGAAAATGGATCTATCCGCCCACACGAGAAGCTGAAAAACAACTGTGCCTTTTTATACCCCATCTACCTGCTACACATTAATTAGCATAAAATTCAAATTGACATGTACTGCTGCTTAATTACAAGCAAAGGCCAACTGGTTCTAGATTATCTTTACATCAATTGTGAGAATAAATGTATCTCGATAGCAAAATAAACCAGATGTCTGATAAACAAACCAGTCGGTACATTCGCCATCCGCTTGACCGTCCTTCAAAGGTCGCCCGAGGATAGACGAGCATATCGTTAATAAATATGTTTGATTAATGAACTAAATATTATGTACATTCTCATCTCTTCTCTGTACCATATTTGCATTGATTTTCAATTATTGCCCGCATGATCGGGTCTGCGGTTTGTATTAGTGTAACAATCATAATTTGTATCGTTTAATTTATGTTCAGGGTAGCTAATAACTAGAAACGCCGACAGGTTTTTTACGACTGTCTGTGTTCTTCATCGACAGACGTAAGTTAAATAAATAATTCTAGACAAGTCAAATAAACCTACACGCATCTGTACCCAAACCTGTCTTTGTCTTGAATGCAACAAATTTGCATATTTTATTTATAGCAAAATAAAATACAAACACCTCCACAAAGAGCGGAACATAGTCACTGCAAAAAGAGCTAAAAATTCCTACTTGTACCTACATATGGTTTTATAAATATTTACAAGTGCGGAATTTTCATTTAACATAAAAATCTTCAACTCAATCAAACTGAAGAAAAATCGTGACTTAAAATTTCGTACTAATGGGTTTAATTATGCTTAGAAGAGTAACTTTCGGGAGGGAGAGTTTTGTTTTGTTAAACCTTTTACATATATACTATATATGAATTGACAGAAATTATTAATAATATAATTTTACATTATACAAGTTTTACTAGTCGTATTTTGTCTTACCTTGTATAGTTTATCTTTGTGGTACCACACGTCTTCTTCTTCTTCCATATTCTGACTAAAGGCCTGCGTCAGGTCGTCCCTGGAGCGGGACAAGATACGCCTTCGGGACACCATCTCGGCTGAGGTGGGAGACTCAAATGGACCCAAACTGAAAACAAGAGTTTCTTATTAGTACCAAATTGTGACATTATAACCAAGGTTCGTAACCCTTTACTTTTCGTTTTTTATAAGTCATCATATTTTCTGGTTTAAAGTTTCATCTCGTATAATTTTGTCTTTATTTATTTTTGTAAACATAGCAAACATATCAAAACACAAAAACCTACTACAACATTAGTAAAATAAATTTTATGCCTCGTTGTGGAGTGGAAGGTAAGCGAGTAAATGAATTACCATAAATGTTTATTTTTGTTGTAATATTTCTTGAAAACTTCAATACCTACTTATTATATGATTAAGTTCATATACCTGCTTATGTGTCTATATTAAATGCTGTATCTCAAGTTATTGCATGTGTAATAAGTTATTTATTTTGTAGAGAAAAATAGTAAGTTTGTAACTGTAGTTGTACTTGTTATGTTTGAATGAAGTATTCACCTCCCATTATATCTAATTTTGAAACTATTGATTCGTGGTAGAACTCCGTTTTAATGATTTAATAATACCAAATTTTTAACTTATTTCCACTATTTTTTAAAATTAAAAACCTGACCGGTTTCACTTTATGACAGGCATCTTAGACTGGTACAATTTTAAATAAATACATAGTATATTCGTATATACTATTGATGTCCGGAATGGACGCTTATTGAGTCTATCTCACAGTGAACATCTGTAACTTAGGGTTTTTTATTAATGTTATTGTAAAGCCGCCTCTGTCAGAAATAAAACAAAACTCTAAGTCACAGCTGTTCACTGTAAGATAGACTCAACACGCGTCAATTCCGGACATTAATAGTACATTGTATCATAGATTTACTTAAAATTGTACCAGTCTGCAGATGCCCGTCATCAAGTGAAACCGGTCAGGTCTTAAATAAAAAAAAAATAGTAGAATAAAGTTTAAAAAATAGTATTATCAAATCATTTTTCACCTTCCCTTGATTTTAATCAAACACATAATGAAGCCACCACATTGAAACACCGATAAATGAATCAAACAAAAAGCATGTAGGCGCACACAAACAATAAGGAGTATTGTTATCTTTGCCTGCGGATGAGGTTGCCGGCCTCAGCGGAGGAACTGGTAAACACCAAACAGTTAGAACCTCCTATTACATTCGTTAGGCTTCCATATAACTTCTGCCAAGGTAACGGTTATAAGACACCGCTGATTTGAGCAACCTACACACATATTTTTCACGAAAAAAATACTTAAAACAACCTTGCGATGAGCCTCTTATACAATTGGACAAAGCATTGAACAATCAATGTTATAATTTTAAACATTGTGAGAAATTTTGTTGTATTACTACTGGGGTTCAATTTTTTTATTATCTGGAGCGTTAAGTTCATCGTTAAAGGTTTTAAGGGCTTTTTAGCAGAACCTTTGCTTACTGGTTTCACTAATCGGAATAGCATCCCGCTATGAAAAGGTTAGTGTTAAAAATTAAAAATATATTTAAACCCCGTGGATCTCCTCATCTTTGTGTTGCATCTGTAAAATACTAGTACCTAAATACTTTTTACGCAATGTCCTGTACATTATCGTTATTGGAATGTAAAATCGTGGTAGCCCAAAAAGATTACGCAAATATACATTTTAAGATACGTAAAAGGGGACAAATATTGACATTACAACATCGCTTATCTACAACATGATAATTGCTAAGAAAGGAAGGCTGTTCTACTACGTTTAAACGAACATATAATTTATCGATTCAATTAATTTAAAGGGTTATCTATTGATGGTTTCGTAACATCGTTCTCGCATATTACGCAAAAGCATACGCGCTTGCGCACTATAATTAGTACCTTTATAGTATATTGAATTGTTAATGTCAAAAATAATAAGAATTTACACAGAAAGATCGCAATGTAACACACAATTCGCGTGCCTATTATCTTAGCGGCTACCATTACGCAATATAAATAAAGGGAAAATGATCGTGATTCGTGATCAGTTTTGCAGTTCAAATGAATACAAAATGTTCTAAGTAGAATAGGCGCTTTGTACAAAACTTTCCGTTTTTTTAGACTTAATCAAATGCATTTATGTTAACATTTTGACTCAGTGCCGAAAGGTTTCGTTGCATAAGGCTTTGTGGATTGAGCTTTTAAGAAAGAAAGAAAAAGTCTGTCTCCAATCATTACCATAACCAGAATAAGTTGAGGGTTCATTGTCCGATTGAATGAATGATGGTTTCAATTTCATTATTATCATTAATTGAATATATTTAGCAAACTATTAATATTTTGATGATTATTTTCCGTTGTTATTTGCAGTCTCATACGTGTTTTTCTAAGTTTATTACAATTTCGTGTGACTACAAACGTACGCACGAGGTGTCCGGATAGACTAGATTGAACCCACGTACGCGTCTATGTTATTTAATTCAGCCGAATTAGTTACGTAAAATCACAACACATTAACTACGTACAAATTGGTAGGCAGTACGTGTGGCAACGCCCTCGCGCCTCAAGGAAGTCGTTTTAGCAAGTTTTGCTTCCGAACCCCACATAATATTCACCATTTCATCTTACGTAACAACAATTAAGTGTTTTATGATTTTAATAGATGCAGAACAGTCTTAAAATGAGCCTTTTAGGTTTTTTTCTAAGTATTGACTTATAATTATTCATTTATTCGACTTGGCCAGAATTTTACTTTCTATGCAGTAATTAATTCATCTCCTAGCGACACATCTGCGGTTATACAACAATCGAGACGAAACGATCGCTGACACGTTAATGGTTTTCGAAGTTACATAACACCATTGTTGCAATGTGTTGCTTGAATACATTTCTTACAAGAAAAGATATGGTCAACGTTACCAGTGCTAATAATGTGGTTTGTGTTTTCTGTTAACAATTTACATTGCGTTAGATATCAGAGGGTAAATTACGCATACACGAACCGATTTTTTATACAATCATAATAGTATGTAAAATATCCATGGTTTAATTTCACCTTCACTTTTGCAAAACCTTTCTACATCCCATATAGATACAATGATAAATATAACAAGAAATTACATAATACATCAGATAACAAGTGACAATTCAAAATAACTGAAAGTAATCGATTCAATATTGACCATTGAGGAATCCGTGATTTATAAGAATATTTATTACATAATAATTCAAAACACAGCTAATAGTAGTGTGTTGATACGATATGCACTGTCATAGTTTGTGCATTGGTTTCAAACCTCGAATACATTCTGTTTTAAGGTATGTCAAAAAACTTGACTTTCTCAGTACTTGTCGAACAAATTAAATATTTTCAAGGGAATAAGTAAACTTGAAATTGTAATGAGAGTGGGAGGGAGGAGGGGTTGGCAACGTCAAGTATGGGTACTCCCACACCGATGTGGGTCGTTCTCAAACTCTCAACTGTGACGACATCAGCGATGTTCAATAACATTACGAGCAATTCCGTGAATCTCCAACAATAATACTTAATGCACACTTCAACAACTCTACTAAACAAGTCGATTGAGTAACTAAATATAATTGCTGAAGGTATATCTCGTATTTGCTATCGTCAAATTACTGAATTACCAGTATTAGAGTATATTTCTTTCATAAATGGCTTTTATTTTATTTAGAACAAAAATAACAATAATAATAATCATAATTTATTCCAGAAGGTATGCAGGGATAGTGTGATGCAATATACGTTAATATCATACGTTCCATAATTTTTGACACAATACAACAAAACAAAATAACAATATATAAAATAATATCAGATTTTTTTTAATAGGTACGAAATATTAAACTTTCCGGAAACTTAAAATCCAGTTTTTCAAATCATATTCTGGCGCTCATTCTCAATTTTCGTTATCTAAATATAAATAAGGTGACAAAATACGTAAAGAAATTATGTAACCAAAATCTTTTTTGGCACCCATTTAAATAGTTCGCATTGAAAGTTTTTGACAACGAAAATATTTGACAAGCTTCAATTACCGAATGACACAGAAAAGAGTGGCAAAACCAGGAAAATGAAGTTATTAATAACATTACTTTACAGCAATAATATTTCGACGCGATGAGAGTACGACAGCATGGTCCTGCCACTTAGAGCTCTGTCGCAACCTCCCTTTCTGGTATATGCGTCGTTTATGAGAAAGATGCAGAAATGGCAACGGAGCTCTCAGCGGTATTATTTTTCGCGAATTGCGTTGGTGCATTAAATGCTGAACAAATAAAGCGGAATACTTTACGCGGTTGCGCTTCATTACAAAACGATGACGCCATTATGTCATCAGCCATTTCGCAACTTTTGTTGAATATCGGCGGTGGCTGCACAAAGCTTTGTTTTATATTATACCTCGAAGCTTATTTAAGGTAGATTATAATAAGACAGGTGCTAAATACAAGTGAGGTATGCGTTGATTGTTTTACAAGTCGGTATTGTGCTCCAGTGTGTAATTGGGTAATTTGATTATTTTGTATGTAAGTACTCGTATCTAATCATTACGTATTCCAATCTTATCTTTTCTTGCTACAATCATAACTTGATATTAACAATTTAATAGAAAATATTGAAATTTGTTTCTTTCTTCCCCTTTGGTAATACGCACCAAGTAAATAATAAGTAAAAATAGTGGAATAAAGTAAAAAAATTGGTATTATTAAAATCATTTAAACGTTTACTTGTTTTTCAAACTGCGTGCAATACATTAGAGATGTGTAGTTTAAACTTCGGCCTCTTTGTTTTACATTCAGATCTCAGGAACAAAACCAGAAACAACTTGAACACACTTCCACGGAGGTGGTATTTCAACGCGGACGATAACACAAGAAATGAAAACTCAAGTATTTTAACAGTAAAATAAGATCCTAGCTGTAATAATTCTACGCGATACTGTACCTACTCAAATCACCTTCATGTATGAAAAATGCCATCGCCGAGTAAGTGGGTCAGTACAATGGCCTATTGTTTTCAAGTTGCTTTTCGGCAAAAAAATATGGTAAAAATTTACAAGTGAAAAAGAAGAACAATGAATGTCTTACCTTCAGCCAGCTAACTCTGTGTTAAATCCATGCAACGTAACGCAATTAGCTGCTGTTTGCGGCCGAGGAAATGTTTTGCAATCGTTTGTGGATATTATAGAATTATTTCCATAATTTGCATTTATACGAGATTCTAGTTGATTTAAGTTTAATGCATGTAACTATCACTTTTACTTATTGCAGCCTCTTACTTAAAACTTATAGATATATCATCCATTTAATATAGAAATCGATATCGCGACAGCCATACTTACTGCGCCGTTAATCCCGGGTCAGGTTAAACCTTCCATACAATCAACTTTCCTTGTAGTGCCTCACTTACTTATTTTTAAGGTTCTAATCGTGCAAAGTTATCTCATAAGCGATATTCAATGTGATAAGCACCAACTTTTTTTGTAATTCGGGTAGTGCAAAAATTCTTTTCACTGCAATTGTTGTCAGAGGATGGAAAATGAAGTTGTAAATCAAGTTCGAAAAGATAACGCTTTAGTTTTAGTAATACCACAAAAAACAGCTAAGAAATCTTCTATGTATCATTAGATGTCACTTACTGATGTGATATATAACTAGCAACAAAGTTGGTGCTTATAAGTGTGAAAGGTTATTGAAATGAAAAAATCTTTAGTTTAGTCTATATTTTTGGCTACTAACTTAATCGAATTTCCAACCTCCGAACTCCGAAATCAAATGCAGCATTGCAAAATGTCTATGGATCCTGAAACAACTTCTTAGTTAGTTAATTGTAAAAAATATTATTAGGAAAATGTAAGAAGTCGAATGCAAAATGCCGTTCCATGTGTTTAAACGAATAAATGATTTTGCCATGGTTCTGGCATCGAGTATCGAAAGCAAATTCTCGGTGAGCAGATATTTATTGCAAAGCTGCACTTTCTCTTAAAACTCACTCAACTCGTTGCACAAAGACAACTTTATTTTACGGTACGGCGCGCAGCTCTGCGCACTTACTACGAAAATCATATCAAATTGCGTATTTTCATCTTATAATAAATATTTAAAAAAAACGACAAATAAGAATGAAATGATTCATTTTTACTCAACGCGATTCAGTCAGTGTATTATATCGAATATTATTTTCACGTCAGATGATGATCCTAGCAGATTCATTCCTGTGAGAGACCGCCTTTAGGTATCGTATTTTAAATACTTATTACCGTTGGTGAAATTAATTTGGGTATGTTTAATGGCCAGATCTGAATACCCAGGTACTTTCCGACCAGTAATATCCCCGACCTCCCTTCCTTAAGCATTACAAATATTTTCTAAAATTGAAGTGTAATAGCTCTACTGGCTCCGAGAAGTTGGAATGCAAGTAAAAATAAACTTTTTGTTGAGTAGTTGAAAACCGAATATTTACTGAGGTAGTCGTCGTATTAAGGCAATTTAACGTTTCGTATCATGATAGAGAAAGTATTAAATATAAGTAACGATGGTCACGATTTGGTTTCATTCGTTTTTATAAAACGCTCTCAGCCT
The DNA here is from genome assembly GCA_022651775.1 of Drusus annulatus. NCBI lineage: Eukaryota > Metazoa > Arthropoda > Insecta > Trichoptera > Limnephilidae > Drusus > Drusus annulatus. The sequence continues at coordinate 2,847,883 of JAGWCC010000048.1, read as the reverse complement.
AACTGCTTTATCGACAATAAGTTACCAGGCTTTGCGAATATGCACGATTCACAATCATATATGACAGGGATGGCGAACCTGTACTGTGACTACCTCAGTTAAAATTTTTAAAAATGTATAAAAAATAGAATTATTGGATTTGATATTTTAGTTTTTTTTTTGCTGCCATTGGTCATAATCTCAAAAACACAACTCATTGTTAACTGCGAACAAAATAAGTACAACAGCTTATTAATTTTATGACGAAATCATAAATGCAATTAAAACCGCTATCTTTGATTTGATCAGCTAATTCAATTCAAAAGTGAACTGTTATTATCAGCGATCATTAACATTTGCAATAACTCTTTTGCAATCGGCGTATGCTCCCCATGCATAGTGAAACATTAAATCCGAATTTGAAATCATTTCTAAAAGAGTTATTTAGAAATCTTCAGAGGAAATCCACCGTTGGTAGCAGAGAAAACGTACATTGAAACAATTACTTATTCATCGATTTCCGATCAGTAAAACGTACATTAAAATGCCTCTGATATGAATGTAGAAAGCGGATTATAATTGATTACTGACCATTCCTGATTAAATAAATATGTGATATAGTTATGGTTTCGGTAGATATGAAAAAGATTTAAACATTTTTGAACTGATTGTGATTTCAATAATATTATCAAACAAACACGAAGCAGGAAAAACTCTGAAACGTAAAATTCTGGGATCATGACATTTGCAAAACTTGCACAGTATGGAATTTCAAGGTCAATGCAATTATTTTCCACTAGCAACGACATTTTGATCAGGAAGCATTTTGATTTGAAATATTAATTTAACTCTCAAAAAATAAGACAAGAAGCATATTGTCTGCTTCACAATTTTAAGTTGTTGTTTAAATAAGAATATTGAATCTCGGTCAAAACCAGGGGGTAGCTACTAATAAATAATAATCTAAGATACTAACTGAAAAAATATTTTCTCAAAGATCACATGCATAAGATGGTATTTTATGAAAATGTTCCTTTTTTACAGTGGCTACATAAAAATATCGATTAATTGGCACGATAATCACGACGTTACGCAATTGGGAAACTGAAACGTTACGATGACAGTAACGAAACGTTTCCGCCCATGGTTTTCCCTTTAATGGTATTCCTTGTGCGCCTTTTTAAGGACCTTGCCGATACCAGACGTTACATATAATATCCAGGGTTGAGTAGAAACAAAACAGGTGTTTATAGTTTAGACATTAAAATGACTTTTACTGAAATTACCGCTTATACATTTCTAACCAACATTAAAAATCATCATATCATATTTCAAAAACAGACGTGATTTTTTTTTCAGCTTTTCAGAAGCTTGCTCTAAACCACTGAGCTGTTGTTAAAACCTTTTTACCTGTTGTATTCCTCCAATATTACCTTTGTTTATTACAGAAAAGGTAGTTTAATCACTAAGTTGCCGTTGGGCAATGTCAAGTAAGGTCTTGCCCCTTTGCTGCAGACCGATCGACTTAATTTTTCAAACAATATATGGCATTCTAAAGTGATTTTTAATATTGAAACAATGTTAATGATCATCAAATCAGGAGTATTAGAAAGAAACTCGTAAAAATGTGATTACCGCGACAAGGAAAACACACAAGGTTTATTTATTCAATATCCTGAGTACCCGGAAAAAACGAGCATGATGTATCCCTGACACTTGGAAGAGGTGATGACCCTGTATCCAGGTCGGGTGTTGTCATGGCCTGCAGTTGTTCAAGGCACCCGCGTTGGTGTCACCCATCACCCACAACTCGGTATGCAGCACCAGACACCAGAGACCGCCGTCTTCGTGGGTACCAGTTGCCACACAGCGGAACATTCGTAACTGACGTAATTATTAATTGTAGCTTATGTATATCCAACCTAAGTACTAACACTATCTACTAATAGGTATGATGCAAAGCTACGACCAAAGACAGTAAAAAGTTTAGGTTCATAGAAACAGGCTTAAACAACTTAATACTTATAATTTTAGCGATATTAATATTTCATCGGTCGTAAGCTTACTTTGAACCATTCCGCGATGCTAACTATTGCTGATGATATTTGCGGAAAACTTTCCATAAAAAGAACGATTGAAATCCAGGAATCATGTTTATGAGTATTCAAGGTATTCTTTGGTTCTGAGAATCTATTTACATATTTAATTTTTTTATGCTACATGCATCGTTTATGAGAAAGAGAGAGATGTTACTAAGGATGTACAAGCAGAATGCCTTTAGTGGATATAAGAGAAAATATTGAACATTAAAATATTTTGATTACGATTTTAACTGAAAGCTTGCCAACATTCTTCTCAATTACAATATTATAATCCTTCGTAGTATCGGTGTAAATACTTTTCGATAACAATAATAATTTTGCTGCAAAGCGCAAGTAAACTGTTATCATTAGCGAAACAGGTGGTTAGTCAACCTTACTACTACAATATTTAAAAAAAAAAACAACACAAAAAAGCATGGGTAAAAAAGTGTTGCATTTTCGATTTCAGAGGCCTCAATTAAAGGGGGAACGATTCGTTCAAGTCCGTTGACTTAGGATTAGACAGAGTTGTTAGTAGTTGAAGACCTTAACATTGCGGACAGTCAAAGTCTCGCCCACTTACAGCAAGCGCCTTCTAAGGAGAGGCTGGGGGACCCAAAGTGACGCCAGCTGTTGATGGTCTCCAAAGGAATCGCGGGAACAGGATAATGCATTACCTCCTACCTCCAACCTCTTGCCTCCTTTATTACGTAAGCCTTGACAAATAAGTGCCCTATTGCAATGAGTTATAATACAGAGCGACTTGAAATTTTTTACATGGATTAAGATTGAGATGATAATAAAAACACTTGAATTTTTGCAAGCATACATGTTGCATGAGTATTTTTTTCTTGTGTATGTTGGTGGTTAAAAGTAAATATCGAGATATCTGAGGCAATCTTCAGGTAGACTTCATCTATATAAGAAACCTTACATGAAGTTGTAGATTTTTTCCAATATTTGTTTCTATTTCCTGTTGGTACTTTTAAGAACTTGTTTTAATACAAGTTGATAAGTCTGCAAATATAGTTGTAGTAAGTTGAAATTTTACTAAGGTGAAGACGATTGGAACCTGATAAACCTACGGACAAAATATTAATATTAATTTAATTACGCTGTGGTAGGAGGATTACCTATATAAATAGCAACAACCTGACTTTCAGAAGGTAAAAAGAAGGTTGGTGTGAATTTTGCGACACAAGGTTAAGATATTTAATCGAAATATTTACGACAGTTCTTCAAATGCTAAATTATGAAGATAAAATTGATGTGTTTTTGAACGATTATAATGTCATATAGGATTTCACAGGCCGCAAAATATAAGTCAATACATATTTTTATCAATAAACGTGTCCAAATATTTAATGGTCCAATATGCAGTATACTCGCGGTAAAATTGATTTGTATTTGAAGTTAGCGTACCTACTTACGTTTTTGTGATTGGCTACTTTCACTATTAGGTACTATTAAAAAACACTAGCTTACAAAATGTGAATGTCATGTCATTTCGGACGTGGAGCTTGTCTTGTTACAGAGTGTGTTTGAACATTGGTAGACTGTACCTGTGTATTGGGGAAATATTCGGTAAGTTGGAGGTCAAGTTTAGAGATTGGCTTCAGTTGAGATATTGGTGACTGTATCCGCGTAGTCCAAAGTGGGAGGATGACCTGTCGGGTTCAACTAGAATCGGATTTATATGGGTATAGCTAACTAGGGCTGCCACAAAGATATGCGAAAAAGTGAAACGATATTGTTTAAGGACAACTTCAATCAATATGCGTTTTTTTTTTAAATTATGAATACAATATTTACCAAAAAAGAAAACTGTGGAAAAACACGCCTCATTACTTCAAAACGAAACTATATTAATATGACGTGAAAATCTTTAATTTTATATTATATGAAAACAGTTAGGTAGGTACCGAATTAATAAAAAAAATGTCTGAAAAGATAAAATGGTCTTCGAATATCAGATTTTGAAATTTTAATAACGTGTCATATTTCTGTAGCCTAGAAAACACCTTTAAGTATTATTTTTTATACGTTATTTTTAAGCACAAAAAAGGTCACAGCTTGTGATTTAAAATTTACATTTATATTAGGTATATATGGGTTTATTCACAAACGCCAATTACTCCAATAAAGGAACTTCAGAAAACTAATAAATTTAAATATTTAACAAACTTAACGCATTTTGTGCGTTTCCCACAACTATGATAAAAAATAACCAAGTAGATACTAATATACATAAATATTTTTTCATAGTAATTTATCGCATTAGCGCCTACTCACAGGCTGCTAAACGAATACAAGTAATGGAGGTTCAACGATCGCTTCATCCATCAATAGTGTTGACTATACAGGTATTACGTATTGGCGTGAATGTTTACTCGGTAAAAGAACAGTTGGCTGTCAGATGGATGACGGAAACACTGTGATTGTCCTTTGCGAGTGGGACCCGATTCCGAGAACAATGTCCACCTTAGAATTCAAGGAGGCACCTGCGAACAGAAGCCCGAAAACAGTTACGTGGAGAGAATTGTACCAAATAGAACAGTCCAACGGAAATGTACAGTAGACATTGTACTAGATTTGTCATCAATCATTATATATCTATGTATAAAATTACAGGAATTTTCTTCGAGTCTGAACATGGAAATAAATAAATTTTTGACAGACTAAAGCACAATAATCGTAACTATAGAGTATATGACTTGGACGCTGAAGCAGCAAAATTTAAAGAATGGTAAGTTTTGATATTATGAAATTTACTCAAATTTTCTTGTCTTGAATTTATAGGACAATGAAACTAAATCAGCTGGTAAAGTCATTTCCATCTTGAGATGTGAATCTTTAAAACATCTATTTATTTGTAGAAATTAATTCGCGACGCCATATTGTTGGTTTCATGAATTGAAAATTTTCAATAAGAAAAAGTTTTCGTAAAATAGTGATGATATAGATATCATACTCAGTAGACTGAGAGATAAAGTTTTTTATTTATTATTATTAGTATGTATTTCTACAGTCTTTATGAAGGTTCGGGATGAACTGAAACTAGTTGACAATATAATATATACATAACCTGTTCAAAAGAATAGGTGAATTTTGACTGCCATTTTGGATTAGTGGTTTGTTTTTGACAACTGGAAAGGTTAGTCACGTTTTTGTGTGTTCTTCGATTTTTTACTTTTGAAAAAAATGGATTAGAGATTGAATAAAAAAATTCTAAATTCACATTTTCTTTTGAACAGGCCTCGTATAATAATGGTGTTAATTTTTTTGTTAGTAATATAATTTGATTAAATGCTTGATTGCAGTGAAATTGTGAGGGAATGTAAAATTAATGGATGCCAGAATTCAAAGCACAGGTAAAACTAGTACCTGATTTTTAAAATCTGTTCAATTTATTGTGAGTAGTTTTTCTCCCAACTTACATATAACCTACGCACACAGACACATATTTGTAAGTTTTGGGTAGGTTTCCAGCTAGGATAGCGATTATCGTTTGCAAAAACAACTAACTTCATAGTTCATTAAACAAAAAGTCAAATCATAAGCTTTGAAGAACATGATTTCGTTTAAGAAGGCGACAAGGACTATATAACGATGTGAAATAAACATAATTTCAATGGTTCACCGCGGAATTCCGTTGCAATCTCTCCCTCTTTCTCGTAAACGACGCATGCAACAGAAAGAGGTGTTACAACGGAGCTCTCAGTTGCAGGATCGTATCTAGGTTTAGCAGATATAGGCAGATCGCTGAGAGATCTGTTGTAATATCTTCCTCTTTCTCATATACCATGCATGCAACAGAAAGAGATGTTACAATGGAGCAGGATTATATCGGATTGATCTGAACACGTACCACGTACGGGGTATTAAGTAAGATATGACGAACGATTTGCGTTCACGGTGATATAATGGGGTGTGTAAGCATTACATTTATTCCTCGACTTTATCTCCCGTGTCAGCGCGGGCAGCACTTTGATCATCTATTTTATTTATAAGGTTATTCAATACGCGGCGGCTACACTGATGGATCGGGGGATTCTTAAACTATTAAATATCCCTGCCCTTTAACCCTCCTGTCATGTCGGTGTGGATGATGTAAATGCATTCATACGTACGGGTTAATATTAATGACGACCATTGTAGAGCTCATTTGATCATCCTATGCTTGTCTACAGTTTCGGTTTACGATTTTAACTTTGAGATTTATAATCAGACAAGAAAACTGCAAACGTGCCCTTTTGTAATTGAGTCCTAACCGCTTATAGACTCTGGGACTGAAGCATCTTCAATTGGATGTAGGTATGCAGAAAGCGTCCAACCCACAATTTCTAAAATATAGAGTTTTATATGTTTTTCTATAGATAAATACGAGATTTCTATCTGTTGAAAACATCCAAGCTCTAAATGCAATAGATTTTTGGTAATTCAATTTTTTTACTAACGCACACTGTAGATATTTGACTTAAATTGAAGTTTAAAAACATTGAAATGTAGAGTAACATAGGTATTTAAATATATGTTTTTAATGAATACATTGATAGATTATAAATGAACTATCTTAAAACACTGATATTCACTTTACAAATGCCGATTACGCATATTAATGCTTTTGTATCGTCATATTTTCAAACGCCTTTTTCTCGGTTTGGATGGTTTCTGCATAACTACGTCCAATCGGGGTATAGTGTGTTCTGGAAAGAGTGTGGAGGCAAAGGATATGGGTAGTTTGAAGGTTAGTGAGTTCCTGGATATTCAGATCTTATCACGTAATATGGCTAAAGCCATTTTTAGCATCATTTCGATTTCGTATGGTAGTATTTCACCATGGCGATACTGAAACTATCTACCACATTGAAGCGTGCATCAAATGTAAAACAACATTTTTTTAAATCTAAGTTATTTGCGAAATAACACGTGTACATTTTTTTGCAGACACCTGATTATCCGAAACCTCTGAATCCGAAGACGAACATCTTAACCGCTCAGCCACGGAGGTCGTCAGACAAGCAAACAGAAAACGTACTTATTTCCAAATCAAAAACAACTTTCATACAAATCACACATAACAAGTTGTTACTTTGTAAAAACGCGTTATTTTACAGTGGGTTCTCTAAATTAGTAGGAAAATGTTTAAGCAGGTAGGCAGGTAATAATTTCAAAGAAAAAAAAGTTGTTTGTATCAAATGTTTACTTTTGACACCTGTCAGTTATGTGTAAGCAACCTGCAACACAAAACTATGCGTTAATAAGAGAAAATCATCTTGCTGCAAAGTAATTTGAAATGTTTAATGGAATTATTTAGCTTCGAAGGTTTATTTGAAGAAAAAATATATGCAATGGATCCGGGATCAAAAGTCCAAAAGTAGATTTAAAGAAAACGTGGCTTTACTGCTTAAAAGTAGATGGGGCAGTGATACATCTGTTTGATGCATATTTGGTTTTATTTGTTTATTTTTACCGGTTAGTAGCCGAGTGGACCAATGCGCAAGGTTCCCACGCAGGTGTCATGGATTCAATTTCTCTGCTAGCTATTTCCTCCATCATTGTACAAGCAACATTCTCCACGATTGATGTAGGAGGAATCCAAATATTGTCAGGTTATTCGTAATTCAAAAATGTTTGTCTTTTATAAATAAGTATTAGATATTAAACTCAACAAGATTCCATAAATTGTAGTTTTATTTTAGATGAATTTTAATATTAAATATTTGAATTAGAAAAAATTATAATATTTTTATTGAAACCAATTCATGAAAAAAATGTGGCAATAAAATTGGCCATTTAAATTAGAATAAAAAGTATAAATTAAAAACGATGATCTAAATTTTGCATTCAACATTTATAAGAAGTTAACTATGCTCTTACAAAGATAAGTAAGGCAGAAAGGTGAACAAAAAAAGTTCCTAAAAGATTCCACGTAAAAAATATAGCTACATAAAATTCAAACGCCTCAGTACCTAAAAAACAACGGTTAATTTTTATTCGTTTTCTTGAGGTCAAAATTTGATACTTTAGCGGCGTTTTGATCACTGTGGGCGATTATTGGGAGGAAGATAGCAATCCTGTCATGTTCATTAATTCCGAGCCAAAGGATTTAACGAAGAAATTGCGTAAATCTTTTCAAAGGTCACTTTTGATCTCCCACATATTAAGGCCGGTGACAAAGATTACATCAAGAATCACGAGCGAACAAATTTTTGTGACCGAATATTTTCTTATGCAAATTTCAGCATTCCTCACCGTGAAGTCATACCACTACACCAGCTGTTTAAGTCAGTAAGAGATAATCAATTTTTCGGCAATAAATTGTTGATATAATTTAATATGGTCCAATTTGAATAATATATTTTAAATATCGGATTTGATCACAGAGTCATGAAAAATCTGGGGAAAAAGAAAGAGAAGAACAATTGATAAGGGGAGGATTAAAGTACCTACCTGGCTATTCTGATCTGACTACTAAACTAATAATAAAAACATTAGTTAAAGCAGTTTTAATCAATGGTGACATAAAACCATGGCGATACTGAGAAAATCATCAACCTTGAATCGAGTTGTAATGTATGCAAAAAATGCAGTAAATAATTTGTTTTTGTGTAAATCAAAACGTTGATAAAAAAATTATACTTATTATTCAACAAGGGCAAATATAAATATGCAAATTTTAAATTGAATCGCATTTAAGCGATTCCAACCGTGGTACCTACTTACACGTCTAATTAATATGTAAGAATTTACAAAAGCGAGACACGAACTACACGTGGAAGTCAGGCCTACCTGTTCCTTTGAAAACAGCGAAAGCAATATTGAAATTCAATGCAGTTGATGATTGACCTAACAGTAAAAAATACTGTTTGTTTAAGTAGAAATAGAATCTTTTCAATGTATTCAGTTTTTGTCTGGCTGAATGAGTATGTTAATATTCCAAACATACCGACGTTTCATATAACGTGTTACGTTGTCAGTGCCAAAAATACTCATCACTGTTTACAAAAAATATTACTGCACTGTGGCCACGGTATTTTTAAATAAAATAATATCCTTGTGATGATTTCACGGTTTTTTTAATGGTGTAGATTTAAAATATCAAGTAAAGTAAACGTTTGTAAAAGAACCCTAATAAAACTTGAAAAGATTTTATTTTTTAATATCTAACAAAAAAATGGTTGTGGCGAGATCTGGCGACCTACCATATGTTCCATTCCAGCATTATTGCGTGTTCCAGATTTTCCAACTACTCAATAAGACAAAAACGAAAGTGTTGAAACTCAGGTGCATTCAAGGAGTAACTACTAGAATTCTGTAAATGTCTAGTAATTAGTTTTAACTACTGTTATTTACCACCCAAAGTTTCCAAATGACCAAGCAAAAAAACGATTGATACCCTCACGCGATCGAGAGCAACCGATTACCACATATCACTTTGATTGAGAAAAACACTTGTGCATGCTCCAGTGAAATCATGTGAGTTTCGATCAAATCGAAGTATTGGCGAACCATCACGATTCACAAGGCTCTAACGAAGGCAATGGCAGCATAGAAGCTGGTTCAGTGAAGGGATAAGCACACCACGAAGTAGCGGACGTGGGTCGTGACGAATCTTGGTGGGAAAAATCGCGTCATATCATGATCGGTGCCTACCGACTCAAAACGGTAAGTCAGTAATTGTTCATTAATCCAATTGGATGTTATTTCCTCAATCTGTTTGGTGTCTATTGATGTTACTGCTCTTTGACCTGCACTAAAAATACCATATAACTCAGCTGGGTTATTCGCTCAAAATAATTTACTCCATGTTTTTAACACCCAATGATGATGTCAAGGGTTTTTAGATACCGCCAACCTCTTTGGATGTGAATAATTCACACTTTATGCCGGTGCAAGACCCATCTCTCTGAATATCTCACTCTTCGGGTAATTTATGTACTAAGGCGATAGAAAGGGACATTCAAAACAAAACGAGAGCTAACAACTTCATATGTAGGTGTATACAGTATGTTTTATCACCACAGTCAATAAAACAAACGAACGCCACCAAAACAAAAGGCGATGAAAGAAAAATAAAGGATGACAGAGAGACGTGGAAATGCAAGAGGAGCGAGAGCGAAGAGCGTGAAGAAATCGTGTGAAGTTACTCGTGAGGTGTGTATCTCAAAAGCGGGGAAAGATGTTGTCGCTACGGAGGTTTTTTGCTGTACTGTTTGGTCTATTTGCTTTGTTCTTGTTCTAGACAGCTTCACCGATGTGATGAGGCAAGAGAGAAGTGATCACTGAGGTAACACGAGCACGAGCCTCTGTAAAGTTGTTGCCTCCAAGTCCACTTGTGTAATCACCGGTGACAACTAAATAAATAGAATTACCACAAATTGTACAAATGGCAAATAGAGAACGTGGCAAAAAGAGATTCGTTTTGTTTTCGTGAAACTCTGACTAATGGATGCAAAACTACCTACATTCACTGTACATAGTGATTATTATATACCCAACATGTTGAGACAAAAAGTCTGTGCTCACGTAGAAAAAAGTAATATTATTTGACATCAGTGTTGAAATTCAGAAAAATAATCGTAACAAGATAGTAATCGTTAAAAAAGTCGGTAGCAATATAATCTATTACATAGAACTACGAAACGAAGATATATCGATCCGGAATAAAATAATAAATAAAATTTATATTCGTATTGGTGGTTACACCTGAGATGAAGTATACCTATTCTTCATCACGTAGTCAATGTAAGGCAACGCAAACACGTGAAGCATTGCATAGAATGTCTACATTTAAGTGTTAGTAGTTTAATAATGTTCTACTACCGGTGGTCAATAATTATTATTGTGAATTATAATATGCGTGTCAGCATTAAAAAAAACATAGATATAAAAGCAATACTATAAATGATTTATCTGTTAATTAAAATAATTAATTAGTTAGGAAAATGTACTGGAAAATTCAGAATTTTTTTTATAAAATACCTTTGCTGGTTTTCAAACTGCACATATCAAAAACATTTTCGTATGTATGTAATAGAATTTAAAAGATAACAGTTTGTAAATTTTACTTACTGAAAACATGGACATTTTCCAAACTACGCACATAGAATTTACAGATAAATCATTTACAGTATTTCTTGTACTATAATCCTACGAAGTAAAAATTAGTGCAATTTTTGAGCGCTGAGGCTCAATGGTTTCTGGTTGAATCGTTGTGATTGACCCCTTACTGGGGTCATCTTTGCGGATCTTATGATTTGTTTTATAAACGTGCAATTTCTGATTCGATCATCGACTTATCAACGCAATAAAAACATTGTGATATATTGCAGTGAAATCCATGGTTAACAATTTAGTTGTTTTAAATCGTCTTAAGGCAATTTTTTGTGATTGTGATGTATTTATTAGTGATAGCATTTTGATTTTGCATGATGTGTTTGTTATGATAGTTATTGTTATTTATTTATATACTAATGAACTATTGTTCAATTATAAACAAAAAAACATAACACGAAATGGGAAAAAAAACACAGAAAAAGAATAGCACATACATAATATTTTAATGAAAGGCAAAAATAGGACAAAAATATACATTAGAAAGAACATTCAAGTTAAAGCCAAGTTATACCGAGACATTATGGTACGTAATAGAGAATTTTAATGGCAAATAACTTTTTTCCGGAACTTGAGTTAAAGCTAACAAGACAAATGTTTTATTTATTTTATTTCTATTCATGATTTGGCATGCCTAATTTATTTTAAAATTGCGTTATCGTTAGGCCTGTATTTTCAATCGTACACACGCATCATGACATAAAAAAAGTTATCATGGTAGCCACGAACTTAATATTTCTATACTTGCTACCCGAAACATTTGACGACCTCCGTGGCTGAGCAGTTAAGATTCTCGACTACGAAGCCGGAGGTCACGAGTTCGGGGCGTGCACAAATAAATTTAATTTACTTTATATGTATTATTTAAAATATTAATTAGATAATAGAATACAGTATATTTACAGCACCTTAGGTAGTTACTCTCAGTATTGTCTTTGTGAAAGACCACTATTTAGAATCGAAACATTGCTTGAACTGGCAATAGCCGTGTTTAGTGACCAGATTTTAATAGACAGTTACTTCTGAACCTTATTTTCCTGATCTTCTTCCCCTCCAAACTTCTTTCGGCTTTGCAACATACCCTAATTGGGGATGACAAAGTCCTTTTAGTTTTAGACAGGTAGAACTTTTGAGAGGTATTCAATATTTTTATAGGTTTATAAATAAGTGCAACACTACTCAACACCCTAAAAGCAAATCAAAACAAATCATCATCCATCATCACGGTTAGCTTTTCAAAAACAAGTACATTTGTTGTATGGAATATCGGCATTGCTCAAGTTTTTGCATAATGCAAAATTGGATGCTATTATTTGCTAACGTTACTGCTTTATCCGTTAAAACAAACAAAGTACCTGCTCCATTGTATCGAGTGTTGTTCTCACGGCTGGTGCGGGTAAGAACCTGGCGGGTAGGTCTGTTAAGATCTCCCAACACGCGATGAGTTTTCCACTGGCTGTTACCTGTTACCATTAGAAAATTAGTTACCTAATAATTACTCAATTGCACTTAGCATGTAATTTCGCCGCGATATCATCGGACACAATGTGAACTCTCATTGAAAGATTGATTCTTAATGACTTGAAAGTGTTTGGGTTGGGTTAGGCAATAAAAAATATATACGGCAGATTGGCGGTTTTCGAGAATGCTGATGAATATTGATGGCGTTTTATAAATTTCTAATTGAAACAAGCGCTTGACGAATTTTATGGGAATTAGGTTATTCAAAAGAAGTAAGTTGCCAGGTTTTTAAAATAAATTATTGGCAAAAAATCAACAAATTATTTTTGTTCCTACAAATAACACTGTGTATGCAAATACTCCTACATTTAAAACTGTGTATGCAAATATTCCTACATTTAACATTGTGTATGCAAATATTTCTACATTTAATACTTTGTGTACAAATATTCCTACATTTGATACTTTGTGTACAAATATTCCTACATTTAAAACTGTGTATGCAAATATTCCTACATTTAACATTGTGTATGCAAATATTCCTACATTTAATACTTTGTGTACAAATATTCCTACATTTAAAACTGTGTATGCAAATATTCCTACATTTAATAATGTGTATGCGAATATTCCAACATTTAACACTATGTATACAAATATTCTACTAAAAAGATTAAAAGAGAGACGTGTATTATGAACATGTTTGGAGTGTCAATCAAATTGTTAAATTATTTCGTAAACATATATTGAATTTCATGGGTCTGTTTGGGGCCTAGGAGTCAAAATGTCTTGTGTATTATTAACAACATCAGTTTTTTTCAAACTGATTTGGATAACACTTCTAGAGATTTTCTGTTCAGTCGTCTTAACTGTTTGCAAATCGTCACCATTTTTTTAACCTATACGCGTACCAATTGTGTCCACGTGCAAAGTGAAAAGCATATAATTTCAAAAGGCGGTAAGATTTAAGCTACGCCAGACTCCATCAGCCCATGGCGTGGGATTGAACATATATACCTACCTACTTATTATCATGGTACCTATTTAATGAAAACAACTTAAAAGATGGAATGTGTGACCTAGAAGATTATTTGATTTAATATTCTTAGAATTTATATTACAACTAAAACAGATTTATAGGTATGCAAACCTATTGTTTATTTATAAGAAACAGGTAAGTACGGCACATAATAATGCTATTAAATTTATACTGCCTTTGTATAAATAATATACCTACTTATATATTGTGCAGGTTGATTTGCAAAGAGCCATTATTTGGCAAACTTTCACAAAGCCATTAACGAGGCTCTCAATCAGGAGGACCATAATGTTTTACAATAATATCATACTGCTCCGTTACGAAACCTAATTTGTGCACCAACGACTGATATTATTGCAGCCAGTAAAAGACATCGATGCCTGGCCAAGCGAAAAAACTGATCTAAATAATAAAAATTAGACGCATTCATTTCGTTGCGTAGATAGATCAATAATTTTTGGCCACTCTATTACAAATAAAAAAAGAAAACTTTGCAATCATAAAATAACTGACGGCCGTATTAAGGAATTACTTCTGTTTTTTTTAATTCAATTGGTAGATCGTTTCACGATTTTTTCAAAATAATGATTATTACGTAGGCTTTCGATGATTTAAGCTTTAAGCGAAATATTAATTTATATATGAAACGCGATGATGTAAATCGTTTCACGGTAAATGGTTACTCATTTTACGAATATGACAATTTAGTATCAATGTTATTATTGGACGAGCATCCATATAATTTTAATATTCGCATTGACAGTCTCCAAATTTAAGCAGTGAACTCACAGTAATAAACGTTCTTAGAATAATTTATGTCTAAATAAAAATAATAATTAAGCATTATGTGATCATAGATAAAAACCGTTTCCAAAAGGAAACGATTATTTCGCAGCTTCATATTATCGTCAATAGGGGCTTTGCAATAGCAAAGTTCCGCACCATTGTTGTTTATCGAATAGAAAATCGTAGAAAAAAACCAAAATCGATATTACTAGCAATAAGTACGTCAGCCACGTACGAGGCCACTTAGAATTCAGCTCAGCTCACCGGGCGCAGCGCAACGTTAAAATATTTTCACCTTTTCAATATGCAGAAGAGTAGCAGGAATTTCATTTATTCAATAAAGATGGCGTCGTTTCTCTTGCAGACATTGTGGTGGGAGCCGCTGCCGTCGCAGACAATCAACAGTTAGCTAACTGTAATAATGAGTATATCGGGGGCTCGATATATCGAAAGTGACCCTCTGGGAGGTGGAGGTATCGAGACTGCTCATCTGGAAGATAGAGCAATCGAGAGTAATGTTGGATTGCCCTTTCTCCTCTCTGACTCATACACTCTTGTCTGCGCGTAACCGGTTGTTGGACTGATTAAACGAATAATATTTCACCAGCTTCAAATTAGCGTTGGTGAAATATTTATTCAAGTTCAAGACTCAAAGATGACGGTGGGTGTAGGTTTTTTCTACTGTTTTCGGCCCTAATTGAATTGCATTGATTTCTCTTTTACAATTCTTATAATCCTTCAGACATGGTAATATCTGTCGACAAGTCACTTTAATAGTTTTGTTGCCTTTATTGAGTGTCCGATTGATTAATATTTTATTCGTACGCCGAAAAAGCTACGTATAAAACAATAAATGATGATGTGAAATTATTTACCAATCGTAACGTAGACTAATTTTTTTTTAAATAAGCCCCTTTCCTTATATAGGTGCTTTTGGCATTCCAAAGTATGATCTGGTAGTTCCACTAGAATTGTTATGACGTTTATCTGCCAAGTGCACTAAGAAACCACAAAAATCCATAATTACAACGCCTGATTTTTCATAAATTCTTTTCAAACTTTTAAAAATACTCAATGTGTTATTTTGATTGAGTTTTAATAATAATAAGTATTTATTCCGGAATGTTAGGAGGTTAATGCAGTCTCACACATTCCATATAAAATAAGTAATAAAAGTAAGTACCTATTTTTAAACAAGTATTTTTTTATTGTTAGATATAGACGTTAAAATGTAGTACACACATAAACCTACGTATTACTTAATCATTTGATAGGTGCGTGGAAACTTTGGTGTCACACCAGTAAAATTATTCACTGTAGTATAAAATTAAGATGGGAAATGCCTTCTTTCTCATTAATCGCAATTGGGCATGAATCGTTTTTTTTATTAAATACGCATTATAAATTCTCTTAAATTTATTTAACGTTTCATAAACACTAATAATCATGCAAATTAAATAATAACCTACAATAAAAGCACCGCTGCTCATATTCTTTACAAAAATGATCATTGCAAAAGTTTAAATACTTTAGAAGCACTAGAAATAAAGAGAGCCACTAAAATTGATAGTCATACTATTAATAATCAGTTAAATTTGTTCGATATTAGGTATATTTCCTGTAAACTAATAAAAATTCTCATTATTCTTTGATCACCTTCTCAGTTGACGTTTTGCCTCTTTCATTTCACATTATACGAGTATGTCTCTTTTTCCGAGTTCCTTTGTTATAAGTTTAGATGTTATTCTATAGTATTCTCACTGTTCTATTATTTTATTTTATATTTACAATCGCACATTTTGTATTTTTTGTTTAGTTTTGTACCTTGATAATGCTTAAGCTAAGCAAAACCGGTCAGTCATAAAAAAAAAAAAATCTGTTGTCCTATAAAAAGTTATTATTTTATTTTCAATAAATATGACAAATCACAAATTGATTGCTTTTTATGAAAAAAAACTGACAATTATCATCAGTTTTTGGGAGGTATAAATCTATTCATAGACGTCTCTCCGCATAGTATGTCAATAACGACGAATTAAATATTCATGGAAATTTCACCATCTTAATCTGAGTGTCAAAGTGGCAAGGCGTCCAATGGAAGAATTTCACTTTTTTTCTATTCGCCTATCTATGTCCGTCTTGTATGCTAATGGATAGTTAAGCGTGGCACAAAAAGGCGAATATGAAACGTACATGCTTAAGGTATTAATGTGTGATTGCGCAATTGACTTGGCCAATATCTCGTGAGTTGCCAATTAGACTTGCTTACTCCGAGTCCACATTTGGATAAGTTTGTGGACACTGTCCAAACGGGATACCGAAGTGGTAAGTTTGTACGCCTCACAACTGGAGTAGTTTCGTAAGGTTCGTGTCCAATCGGCGTTCTACATTACGAGACTGAATTTGTCTTACATTATACAATGAACACTTGATTGAATACAAAGATAATGTCCGATAAAATATTGCAAATGTTTTAGATTGCGCTGCGATTCTAAGAATAAAATAAATTCACCAAAATATGTTTTGTATTTTGGGTAGCAGATAATCAATACTAAACATGCGTAAACAACGACGTAAAGGAGGAAAAAATCGCACTAAAAAGCATTTAAAAACATAATAATTCTAAAACGTTTAGTTAAAGTAATAATACGCCGATCATCTATGAAACTTAAGGCAGAGGGTGAAAGAGGATTTATGGGATCGATCCCCGCTTTTCCCATAAAGAGTCAATTTCTAGGCTAGTTAGCTGACGTATTATGATAAATGAAGGCCTAAATTTCAGAATTTTTCTTCCATCTAGGTGATTGTAAAGAATTTGTGACATTTTGAGATGATTTTTTTGCTCTTTTGTATGTGAGTGTAATATAAGTTTTATTTGTTCTATATTAGTTACTTGTAAATTAAAGTATACAAGTATCTAATTATTTGATTTAATTTTTGAATTTATAATATTTAAACTTATATACTACTTATTATTTTGATTTATATGTATTTTAAATAGTTCTTAGAATTTATTGATTGGCATAATTTTGATGGTTTCCGGCAGCGCATTAAAAGATTTCGTCCCTTTATATAGTAAGCTATTTTGAGTATTGGCTTTATTCTTTTCTGGTAGTCTGATTTCATGCCCTCGTATTATGTTTGTGAATATCAACATTTTAGATAATTTTGTCAGAAAACTATTTTGGTAACAAGTTGTTCTTTATTTTATGTATAAACATCAATATGTTTAATGTTAGCATCTGTTTCACTGTTAGCCAATTTAATTTCTCTGACATTTTAGTTTTATAAGTATCTCATCTAGTACTTTATAATATACTAATAATCAACAAAATGTTGATATATATAAATATATATATGTTTTAATCTAGTAAAAGAAACTCAGTATATCTGATAATTGCAGCTCTGTATGAAACTTCAAATTCATCGCACCAGAAAATTATTTGACGCCTGATTAAAAGTTATAAAATATTACAATAAAATCACATTTCACAGTTATGAAAAATAATTCGCGAAAATCGGTGTGATTTCCAATTCGTAATTAAAAATTTCAACGGAGAATAATCCGTTTCCCAATGATTTGGCAGAACTATTATAGTATTGTTATGAAAGCCAGTTTCAGTAACCGTTGAACGTGATAGAGACAAGTCATTCTGATACAATACTTCTCTATCCAGCTGCACCGAGATTATTTTCTTTATTCGCTGATTGAAGGAGACTTTCCCTACAATGACCTTGCGATGTATTGCAAACACGAACATACGTAATTGTGTCCACACCAATACACATTGTTCATATTATATACTGCGAGCAAACACATATGCATTATTCATAAGCATATAAAAGATTCGCGCATATACAATGATAATATGATTATATTGTAAGTATATACATCAGTATTACATTTATTCTGCAAGATAATGCATCGGTGAGAGGGAAATTGGCATTGGTCTGTAGATATATTATAATGTCACCGGTTCAATCGCAGCGCAAATTGCACATTTTTCAAGATCGTGATATTTTAACACTTATAAAATTATTTAGTGTAGCAAGAGCCATAGAATTGCTGAATTAATTGATTTTGCAAGCCAATTTCTGTTTTTTTTTTCAAAATGTTGTAACTCTAAAGTTTTAGAGGTGACATTTGGTACCAACGGTTTTCAGTTGGTTTAACCAACAGTTTTTTTTTCAAATTCCAACTTTTGACACGAAACAAGCTCTCTGGAGGGAGATGACCTAGGTTAAATTTAATAAACAAAAAATATACTGCCATAAAAATTCCATACGAAAACTGAATATTGCGGGAAATTGGAAAATAAATACTACGTGCCGTTTCTCTGTACGTACTACGTTTGTGATTGGTTTTTACCTACGTGGTCACGTGGTTTTAAAGAAGGATCTGAAGGTGAAGATGAAAATATTTTTCAAAGAATAAACAAAATATTCTATTTATAAAAATGAATGAAGATATTTTGTTCCTTTGCACTACGACTACAAGTAAAACACTATTAATAAATATTAATCCTTGTTGACGGGAAAATATTTGTCATTCCTAAAACGCCTAATAGAGCCTTTAGATTGTAAATTATGCAAAATGACTGATTAAATGTTTATTTCATTTAGCGCGAGCCTGGGTCAGTTGCCTTGGAACCACAATAATAATCTCAGACTAAGTCTATCAATTTTTCAATCAATTGATTGTATATATATCAATAGATGCCTCCAGATAGTGTATCCAATTGTAAAATAAAACCGTTGCACACGATCTTTAGTTGTAATTGCACGAGCATTACATTTGACAGGTCATGTCAATATCTGAATGTCGGGCCTGTTAATATTTTCTATTAACTAAATTTGTGCACGAAAGCAAAAACAAAAAAACAAAAACGAATTTTCATCTTAACTTCGTCCAGTCTCCGCGTGACGAGCATTCGAGACAGTTCCCAACTAACAAATAAATATTAAATTAAAATTAGTAATATTAAATTTAGAATTGATTTCTGATAATAATCAAAATAACCGGTGCAACGTAAATATTTTAAAAATGCAAACAAAAATGATCGGGAGAAGTTCACGCCATACAAAGATGGCAGCCAAATCGAAAGAAAATTGAAAAATGATATTAACAATTTTCAAATGACGCGTACACGCGTGAGAGATTGATAAAAAATGCCGGTTTATAAACGCCTGGTGGCTAATTGGCAGAAGCGTTTTGCTGAATTTTACGAGTAAAGGTTTCGTGTTTGAGTCTCGGTCACGAGCGCTATTTTTTCTGTTTTTATATTTACGTTGAAGATTATTAATATTATTTCAATAATTAATATAAAAAATAAATATTTTCGCAGTCAAAGGGGCAAAATAAAGTGTATTAAATCGTGTGTGGCTATAAAGATATATTCGGTTCATTAAAGTTTAACCATTACTCGATACTTGTTTGTGCTTACGGAGCGTGGACACAGCGATCGAACTCGAGTGAGTTTAAAAGTATACAACTTAATGTCATATTTATTCCACAAAATTATCAAGGTTATATAAAATCTGATTCAGCTCAAGAGGCCAACTAGCCCGAAGTTAGTGGGTCTAGGCTGAGGGAAATAACTTGGGTAAGGAAAATAGGGTAAATGAGGGATAGGAATGGAAATGGTTTCTGGATATTCAGATTTAGTAACAATGCATTATTATAATCATTTCAAACAATTTTTGTTTTAAAAGGGCGATTTCGAGAGTAAAGAATTGGTATAAAAACATTGTTTGTTGTGAGTGTTTTGTGGTCTAATCGAAATAGACCAAGTATTTTTCGCAGTTTACAAAACAGCGAATAAAAGATTGACTGGTTAGGTAAGTACACTGGTAAAACATAAAAGATCAAATCACCAAAAAGATTGTGAAAAGATTAGCTCTCACTGTGAAATTTGTTTATAAACTTTCAAAATAAAAGATAATGTCTTATTTTCCCCGCACGCGTGTACGCGTGGGTGTTAGATACATCGTGATAATGTTTATTCGCAGTTAATTACAAAAGTGAAAATACTTTTACTGGCAAAACACTCTTCAATAATAGCGGTGAACGTCTCTTTAGCGATTTTTGTAAGCATTTCATAAAATATTACCTACTATCGCGCACCGGTGTATTTTCATTAAAAAATCAGAAATCATCAAAATTACTAAACATTAATATTACTAAAAAAGCTTTGACCGAATTCAAAAAATTTGCAGTTCGGTAACCTACTATATTGCAGAAAATGTATATATTTGTAAACTTAACAGATAGCTCTGGTATCATTAAATTTGCACAAAATTTTCCTTCTATAATTTTTAGACGCATGCGTAACTATTTTCAGCTCGTGACGTCATTTTCATCATGTTTTATAAAACTCTGAAATAACCATTAATCTTTCATAAAATGAGACAAAACCCCTTTTTGCATTTTCAACATCAATAAGATAAAAATATGTCGAAAATAATGTTGTAGGATAAAGC
This sequence comes from Drusus annulatus, assembly GCA_022651775.1. Taxonomy (NCBI): domain Eukaryota; kingdom Metazoa; phylum Arthropoda; class Insecta; order Trichoptera; family Limnephilidae; genus Drusus; species Drusus annulatus. The sequence goes on along the minus strand of JAGWCC010000048.1, from coordinate 2,826,940 downwards.
CGATTTAAACGAGATTTTTAAAAAAATTTAAGTCATTTTTAAATTTTTAAAATATCTATCTAAACAAGCAGTAAATTACGCCTCTCAAGAGCTCTAGATTTTTCCGAGTAAATTAATTACTCGCAAATAAAAAAAGCCGTCAGTTTAGTGGGTTCAGAGTATTATGCGTATTAACAAACTAATGTTTTCGTTGTAAGTGTACTGGATTTGGTATAGTACATGAGACACAATCCGGTTAAACAAGCATTACAAATTATAATTACCAAGCTATCAAATGCAAATTTTAAGCTACTCAAAAATTCTAAGCAGATAAATTTTATTCAGAATAGATTTAAAACTGAGTCACATTATTTCAAACCAATGTATTAAAATTCAGTAATGTATTTTAATAATCTTAATTTTGTTTCTCGAGGTAATCTTTGTCAATCAATGGGGATCAGTTTCTCTGAAAAAAATACTTGAAACCGAAGAATGGTTCATTTATCAAGTCCATAAAAGAAATTAAAATACAGAACCAAAACACGAGAAAGTGCAAATTGCGCTTTCATTTTTTAACAGCCGAAATCGTGATCAGTTAACACGTTTTATTATTTTCGCGTAAAGCTAAATATATATATTTCAATGTAATATAATTTATTGCTCAGTATGTACCTATGGTTTAGAGGTGTAATATTTACGATCGTGAGGCAGAAGCACCATTATTTATAGATTAAATAGCTTAAATTTGTATAGTGCCTATACAAGATTATCTGATTTATTGTGGGATCATAGAACAAACACTCGTATAGGTATGTATATCAGTTGCTCAGATTTCTCAAAATTTCAATGTTGAACTTCCTGAAAAGGTCAACCAAACAATCTCAGGATATTCTTTATATGTTTTTTGAAAGTAAATTTAGAAGTACCCTCTAACAAATATTGATTCTGATAGTAATACATGGAAGACTTCGAAGTCACCAGGAGAGGTATTTAACCCTAGTTTTATCAGTGTAACTTATATGTTACATCAATTTTGGTTTCCTTTATTTTTTTTACACAAATCTTTTATTTTTTTTAGTAATGACAACACTTTATAAAATCTCTTCTTTATCGTAATGTTAATTGCTGACACCTATGGTCAGTTTAAAAAATATAGCTTATTATCTTTATCTTTATTTTTATTTTACATTTCTTACCTTGTCAAGATAAGGGCTAAAAAATTATCACACAAACAGATACACGAATGCCAATGAAGAAAAACAAAAACAACCATAGAAAGCAAATGCTTATTGAATAACACAAAAAAGGGTCACCGGACCCACAAATATTTGATTCTTTTATATATTTTTTTTGTAATTATCAAAATAGTCCCCCTTCGTTTCCGTCCAAATTCCATCTCGCACCTTCTTTAAATTCGGTGAGTGGATTAAATTAATAAATAAAATTGCTTTAAAAACACAAAACACAGTCTACAAAATTTCACTATGAACATTTGTATGTAAACTTATACACAAAAAAGCCCTACAGTAGCAAAATGCAGCCCGCTCACCGGTAGAAAATATTATCCCCCCATGTACGCACCTCTAACCACAGTTGATACAGGAAGAGGGAGAAATATTCCCTGGCACTGTTTAAAATTTATAAAAAACTATATACTCGTATATTATGTACACGAAGACAGTGTTTTTTTCAAAAATTTATTTAATGATTTCATGAGACCTAACTATTGTGGGTTGGTGTTTTTTAATCTGTCTCCAATAACAGCTCTTTTCACAATGACAAAAGCAGCATTCTCCTAGAAATCTGCATAAATTTACGGTCTCGAATTAAGCCACGGAATCTTCATTTGTAGCCTTTTTATCCGGCACTTTTCGACGTGCAGGGAATAATCAATATTAACCTATGCATACTGGATTTTCTGAAGAAGAGGATGCCCATTCATTAATAATCACGCATTTAGATTACAGTGGAACGTAAAAAATAGGCTTTGTTGCTTCATGCTTGCATATATGTAAGTGCCTACGAAGTCTGTATTGTATGTAATGCCTGTCGTATCGGCAAGCCCAAGTAACTCCCTGTGTACTTTCTAAACGGGTAGGTAGTTTGTGAGTTTATACATGTCTCTCGGCATATCGGTTTTCTACACACGCTTCTGCGAAGTAATTAATATTCTACTCGAAATCTATCAAATGCATGGGCTATTGGTTCACCTCGACAACTACTTACAAAAACATTTAAATTAGATTCGGTGAACAGAAACTCTTGCTGCTTTTTCAAAGATGAGTGTTGAAGTTCATATATTTTATGGTATGTTCGTAAAGAGTAGTTACATTGTGACTTTTTTTTTGAAACCACCATAAATATTCAAATTGTTCGTCCTGACAAAAGGAGGGTTTTTCCGAAATCGGTTCATAGTTTAAATACTAAAATATGGTTTGAAACAAAATAGGCACATGTTTGATTCAAAAAAATTATAGGATTCTTAACGTTAATTTTGAAATAATTAGAGAAGAGAAACTTTTTTCGAACACTAATTTCTGTGTGTGAAAGAAATAGAGAGATGAGTCAATGAACGCAGGAATTAAATTGCAGAATTTTGTTTTTTTGTATGTTATTATGTCATTTGTCACATATCATTTTTCAAAAAATAATAGGACATTATTTTATTTTCCGACTCATCTAATTTTTCTTTGGTAGATATGTATCTGAGGAACATCTCTGCATACTTAACTCAAAACTCGATTTTACTGACTCATCCCCCTTTTCCTTTCGTTTCATTAAAAATAATAAAAGCAAAATCTAATAATTATGAATTTATATCAGCTTACGAATCTATATGTACTGTATGTAGTTTGGGTCATGTTCCAGATCCTGGGGCGTTTGTTTGCCTCAATGATTTCTGGTGACCATCGATCGACTCAAGTCCGTCCAAGCTATTGCTAATTTATTTGCAAATTTTCACTGACCGTGGTTTTTTATCGTATGTGACTTCTACGCACAAAGCTAATTAATTCTCGGCCGAGGAATTAAATATGACTGCACCAAGGCTGATTGAAAACAGTTTAAAATCAGCTTGGCTCGACGTACTCAATGGGTTACTTTAGGTCTAAAGCCGCCATGGCCAACAGTCTCGATTTCAGTCAGAGACCGAGTATATAATTTATTATATTTTAAAATAATATCAGTTTATTTGAATGGATGTGAATACTGACGCAAACGTCGTGTGAAATAAAGTAGCCGGCTGTCTGCAATAACAATGAAGTAAATTCTATCTAACGTGCCATATCACGTGTAGACCGCACTGAGAACACGGTGGCTATTACGCCACGCGTCATTGTAATACTTGAGAAATAGGAGATTAACAAAGAGAAAATTATATTGAAAAGGACTCACTTAGAAAGTGTTCAATCGCATTGTCGTTCCAATAAACGGTCTTGAGGCCAAAATTACACTTATTTGGCAATATTGTGAAGTGTTTTTAAATCGTTAAAAATAAGTTTGGAAATAAACACAATCTCTAACATTTATAAAGATCTAACGATATTTACGCAGACAAATGATTCCATGGCTTCAGTATCATCCTGACAAGACACCCCCATTTACTGAGAAGCAAAATGTAGCTTGAAATGGCTATAGAAAATTATAGTTAGTAGATCTAAATAGCCAGTTACTTTCAACCTTCCTCTTTTCCTTTTTGACTTTCAGCCTTTCAATATTGCCCAAATTAAGAAATATAAAATTAAAGTTTTTTTTCAACAATTGCCAAATTATAATAATAAATGGTGTGCATTGTTGTAGAGTGTGAGATAAGCGTGAGAATGAATGACTGGTGTTATCTCAATGGTTCTGGGTAGTTGGGACCCTTGTGCGTTATCTTTAACCATACTTTTTTTTTCCCATATCAAAATAAGAAGTTTTTATTTATTTACAACTATTGTGATAAAAGTTTATAAACAGGAGCATTTAGTCGTATGATTTCTAGGACATTCAGTTTCATATCAACTGGTCCACCCGAATTCCTGCTAGCGCCGAACTGAATTCATTATAATTGGTTGAGTTAATGTAACGTAATCTCAAGGTTCAGTTCGTACTCTGCCGTTTGACTTTCTCGGCCGGCGTAGAGACGCGAGGCTCGGGGCTGTTGGAATTCAGGATATGGAATATGTTGGTCACAAGGACGTCTGCATAGATTGGGCGTTCGATACTGTAATTACTGTAACAATGCTAACGGGCACCTAGCTATGAGGAATGTGGTTCTAAACACATACAATTGCAGCTAAAGAAAAAATATAACGTTTTAAGAGAAGGGTATTTTTTTCATGTTTAACGCTAATACCGCGAAACGTCAGGATCATTTTTTCCTGAAATATTAGGGAAAAAAATGTTGTCATTAAAATTCAAAGGTTGATACAAGGTTGGTATAAACGTACCCCCACCTTCCAGATAATAACGCGCGTAACCTTAGGAAAACAAAAATAAATACTCAAAATTATTTTTTCGACAAATAAATAAATACATTTCAGCAGATTCCTTCTCTACTTATACGTACTTTTACAATTGGGTTACAATTAAATTCAAGACTACCTAATAAACAAAATAAAAGCGCTTCTTACCGATAGAATGAAGAGAATTTATTGAAGTATGCGGCTTTTTCGTGTATCTATCCTTAATACTTGTATTATCACCTGTCGATGCACCTTTAAACGATTTTTTTACAAAATACCGACAGCACACACCTGTTGCACAAAAAGTCAATAATAGTTTATAAGCCACACTCGCTCTGCATATATATTTACGTTAGTAGCACCCCATTCACCTTTCCGAAACGAGAGTTCAATATGTTCGAGACACCACGAAACTCACGCACTTCGAAATCAACGGTTCAATAAAAAAATACATGTAAACTTTCACAATTTCGGGAAATATTTCAGCGGCGTTAAAAATATCACTGAATCGGGTATGTACCGGGAAAGCGGGTGAACTTCGCGGATGGGTTTGTTTGAATTATTATTTGGGATACGCACTTCGATGGCTTTCGAGAGCCTACGCGGCGTTGAACGGCCTGCCCGGGCGACTGTCAGAGCGACACTGGAGCTGGCCGGGCGGGGCGACTGTGGCGGGCGCCGCGTTTTTCCCCCCACCGCGACGCCGCGCCGGTCTCCGCGTGCACTACGGCCTTTTCCTGCCTGTCCTGAAACGCGTAGGCAGGGACTCCCGCTTGTCCCGCGCGGGCACTCCGCGCGGATACAAACTCATATTTTGCGACTTCTAGAAACTCTAGAATTTTGAATGTCATTATTCTGACTATTCTGCGCACTTCAGTATAAAAATGCTTAGAAGGTTAGCTGATAAAATTCATTGGTACCATATCGGACTCCCGCTTATAAACCTGCCGTACGTTAAAATATTTCAAACTGAAATAATGCGTTTTATTTTGAATTTCACAATACATATACTTAAACATGAATCAATATTCTTGTATGTGTATTACAATATTAAAGTATGAACAATAATGTTGTCTCGCATTATCTCTAAATAAATGTGCACTATAACCGTTTAGTAAAGGTCAAGTGACGTAAGCAGTGTGTCTAAAAATACTTTGAAGTTCATTATCTTAGTGCAACAAATTTTGACCTACGGCAGTTTAGAAGTGGGGGTTGCATATGTGAGGGCCATAAAAGCAAAGACACCAATCTCCAAAAAGGTTTACGTGACTCTATCGATAATAAATTATGACTATTCTTTGTATTTTAATATAAGAACGCTCGGAAGATTTGCTAATAAAATTCGTTGATTCTTATTTTAGGACTAAAAAGTGACAGCAAAATTTGCAACCTAAAAATGAATTATTTTAAGATTTTTCAAAATTAATTTATTGAATAAAAGAATCTGTGAACTTTAGGTTTCAAATAAGGTATACACTAGAAACTTTTTAAAAAAATAATCTAAAAATTTGTCAACATTTTCACGAAAGGGAAGTGAATAAAACGTTCCATCAAACTTAAAAATAATAAATAACATTGGTGGAAGTTGCTGTCGATTTTTTTTTCTCAATTTAACTCATTATTATATTTATTACATGGGTAATAAATTAAAAATAAGACACATATTATCCTATCTATCTAATTATAAGGAACTACCACGGTTCGAAATAATTATTTTCACCTAGATTTTTAAATTCAATAATTATATATTTAGATACTATTTAAAAGAGATCTCGCAGGCGTATGCCGATATGGAATGTTTGAATCAATGACAGGTTTTTTCTGATTTCACCAAGTAGTTCCCCGGGCGCTCGATTTGGAGGTGATTGGTTCATTGCCATTTCCAAGTATTGCTTCTGTCCTTTGTTGAGTTTAACCTTAGTAAATAGTTATACAGCTGTCATTAGAAATATTATTATGATAATAAAGGAGATTCCTCTATGTTGTCAGTTGTTGGTAAGTTCTTTGATCCTCCCACGGGAACTTTATTAGGTGATGTTAAGGTGTTTGGTTCATTGCCGTACATCATATATATCAACACCAAAGTATTAAGCAACTCTTATGCTTTGAGTAGTATATCCGTTGTTTGAAACAACTTCCTGGTTTTACACACACACATACAATCATACAAATATTATTATAATTTTATACAATACGTGACTGTTTCCATTTTTTTTAAATAAAATTTATTTACTAGTCTATTTAAATTTCGACTGATTCAATAGTTTATCTCAAATCGTTTTTATCTGGATTTTTTTAGTGGAATTTATTGTAAAGGTAAATGTAAAAATCGCACTGTGATGTCGGAATTATTTGAAGCCATGGACATGAATAATAATAATAATAATAATATTTGGATGATTTATATAGCGCCGTTTTTGTGAAAAATCACCTCAAGGGCGCTGTACAGATCTTACTTTATATCACTACATACTAATTCCTAGCTTAAATAAGAAAATATACAGGAACATACTTACCTGGCAGGTCCCATCAGATAGACACGATTTTTAACTTAAAATTATGATGATTATTATTATTATTATTATTTATTTATTATTAATACAAGTCTTCACACTATTAATTTTTCTATTGAAAGTGGTAGTTTCATATCGATGGCTACACATAAATATTGCATCATCACAGACCTTTAAAATAAAACAATTCAAAAATGATGTCAATATTTTTTTCTTATGAAATCATAATAAAATGTCAATTTAAATCTCATGTTATTTCTACATAAATTGCATTATTTAATTAATGACAAGTCTTTCTCTGAAAAACAAAACGGTTAAATAATTGATGCATTAATCATACGAACCATGTTGAGAGATTCGCACATAATGTGGGAAATATGTCGACTATGGATTGGCCCTGACTAATAACGTTTACTTGCATTATTCAAATAACGTCTTGTTCTCAGACTACTGGTGGTATAATCTTTAGTGGTTCAACGGTGGAATGGAGACACTTGTTAGTAGAGCAGTATCCTTATTAATACGTCTTTAACAGATCGATTGTCATCTCTAATGCGTAAAACCTAGGTACGCCTACTGGGTACTGCAGAAGTTTCAATGGAACCTAGTGGCAACTTGCAGCATTGATTATTTGCACACATCAGCGAGAAACTCAACGGGCAAGAGTGGAACACCCACTATAGTTGGTGGAAGCAGCACGAAAACGATTTGTTTCAAGAGTATAATTTGTGGACTGAGCTACTGACATTTGTCTCTTCTCTTTTATTCAATCCGGACCTCTTCAAGTCCCGAATTAACAACTTATTTCCTTAAACTTCATCCTCAACGCGCCTCACAAGTCACTTAACCGTATGACTGTAGCATAGTCCCCCTAGTTCAATGCATTACGGATAGGGGAACTCTTGTGAGGTGTCATGCTGCAAAATTTACATATATTTAGCTTTATATATACGTTGGTTGTTTTAGGGGCGTTGAGCCGTATTTCTTTCCTTTTTTAAACATTGTTGCCATTAAAGTCATTAAACATTGTTAACTTTATATTTTAACTTATTTTAAATGTCATCCGTATAACCAAAAAGGTTTTTATTTTGAGAAAATCATTAATCGTATATTGGAATAGTACAATACATCTTGTTTCGCAATAAACCAGTTAAGAGTTTAGTGTGGGTGGAAGAAAAGATTGGGTCGAGCGCGGAAACGCCGCGCTGCTACATATTATATTATCCTTGGTGACGAACACAGCGTGGAAGGAACGAAATGTCAAGAGCTTTTAAGGTAGACGAACGTGACAGCCCCAAAGGTGTATCGACTTACGAGTATTCGACGTGAGAGTAGCGAAGGCTCTATGCTCGGCACGATATGATGATTTATGTATATTCTCGAAGGATATCTCTGAGCATTGCACTTTTTCTCGAAGATCTGACAACGATTTGTTCATCGGATGTGAGGAATTGATTTACGAGAACCTACGTCGTAATCGTAGCATAATTTAGAACAATACGTGTCATATTGGCACGACGACGAGCATAAATTCTTCTGGCTCGCGATTCAGATGTTGCGAGTTCAAATCCCGGTTTGGGTAAAGGTCTACATACATATAAAAGTAGATATACGAGTATGTGTATCGTGTTGAAGAGTGAAAGTTACTCAGAAACAAAGCGTTGCTTGAAATTTCTTTAAATACATTTTGCAACTAAATCTGAACAAATAAAAACATCCCAACCTTCCTCTTATCCTCCTCCTTAATATTACTCACTTATTTTAGCCCTACAACATAAAAATGGGTATGTCAAAGCTTTTGGAACTTTTGTTCACTATCACAAAAAACTAATTCACGAAACAATACAATTTATTATTACGTATATAAAATTTGACTGTGTTTAGGTTTGGCACTGTTACTCCACATTTTTTGTAAGCAAACTTAGGTCACAATTGTCACATTTTATACCGTCATTAGCGCCATTATGTTTCTTTTACCATTACCATTTCAAATAATCGCCCCCGTAAACCACCAATTCTCGGACTGTATCAGCATTTAATCAGATTATGATGAGGTGTCAAGAATAACAGCATAACTGTTATGTTATCACGAAGGCCTAAATTTTCTTGCGAAAAAATGTGGAATAAACACAGTCGAATCATTTGATAGTTGTATACTTTTCAAAACATGGTCAAAATTCAATTCTGCCAACCTTAAGAGTCAAAGTGTGTGCTTTCTTAATATAACCTGTATATTATAAAGTTGATGTGATCAATGGTATTCTATAATTGCGTAATGATTGTATCGAGTCATACGAGGATACGAGTACAACTCAAAATTCATTTACAACTTGACATTACGAATGATTGGCACACAATGCTCTCGTTCCGCTATATTTAGATAACAATTATAAGAATTCCACTTTGTTGGTGACAAAGCCACTCGTTGTATTGTGGAATTCATTCATGTGCGTGTTTACGCCATGCACTTGCCATCCATTCAAGAATCCAGAACTTACTACGTTATTTTTTAATGAATCATTGTTTACTTGTACATATCGATCGTCATTTTGGTTACATCATCGAATTTTCTATGACGCTTGAAAGATGACTTCAATTTTGGCCGACCGGTTTGCATTTCGCCAATGTCTCTAGACTAGACCTTGAAAACATGTAACTGATATTGTATTTCTCTTCCGGGTCCAAAATATTTCGAAATTTCATCTTTAAGTTACGCTTTATCAAGTGAACTAATTTTACTACCCGACTCGAGATTTCTGCGCTCTTTTCTGCGAAATATTATTTATTTATTCTTGTTGAATAACTAAAAATGTGTAATAACTATTTTCGCATCTTGTTTGATTTTTCACAGTTAAATTAATAATTAAGTATGGTGAAAATAATGCTGTGAGCTGAAAACAGTTGAGTTTACAAAAAAAGATGTGCAAATTTCACGATGTCGGAGATCACTGTTGGAGTTTTTTTGCCACTTGAGATAGTGAGACTTCTGCTCTTCGTAGTTGAGATTCGGGAAATTTCAAAATTAATATAATAAACATGAACCAAATGAACATCACGATTTCATATCCACGATTAGAATGTGTAATAAGTATGATATTTCTATCATTAAAACGATATCACGTTATTGAAGACAGAGATATCTCCATTAGACTAACTAGATAGGTTAATGTATTGACTGCTCCGAGAGAATGGGTTCATGTGCACCGAGAAACAGCTGCCGTTCTGAGATTATATTAATAAAATAAATCACTGAAGAGGCGGAAGTTTCTCTACGTAATGTTCCTTATAAGAAGATTGACATAATTCTTGGTCTTGATAATTTATAAGTGTACTGAAGAAACGTAAAGTTATTACATACTTATTTTACAAAAAATAACAAACGTCATTAATAACGTAAACATGCAAAAATATTTCAAATATCTTATTTTCACTGTCACATTTTTGCATGGTGTAACCTTTTATAAAAACATTTTTGCTTTGCACATTGAAACATATTTTAAAAAATATATAAGTATCAAAACTATGTGTGCAAAATACATATTTAAAAGAACGCTGAATTGTACAGTAAGTAAATTTCCCGTATTCATGGGTCAAGCCAATCGTGAAATTTTCAGATCAGAGGTAATTTTAGAGTGCAACAAAACCCCCCACGTTACAAATTGTAAACATTTCTTAAATTTTGTAATATTGCTTTTTTTGTTCGGAGTGGAAGACATTAATTTATTCATGTTAATATTGATGACGGCCTACGTAGCGTAATGGCTTACGAATTTGACTTTATATCGGGGGGTTTCCGCCGTATCGCCAAAATATTCAGTGCGTATTGGCAATGCTGTTCGGGTATTGGATTTTACCCAAAAATAAATGTTAGTCACTAATGAGATATAAGAAATATCCTTAAATCAAAATGTATGAGTATTGTGGATTCCAATAAAAAAGTGGGATTTTCTACTCTAAGGCCACGATGATCTAATTTTAAATTTTACTCCCAACCGCCGAAAGAGGGGAGGTCGTTAATCAAGAAGCCGCAAGAAAACTGCCGTATCGGTATCACCCAGACATTCTTGTTCCCGTTTGCCAAGTTTGTGTTTAACCTTCAGAAGGTCGTTATATTGTTCAATAAAATCGATCTTTTTTATGTCCTCTTTTGACTCGCCCATATTTTAAATGAGAATTTTAAATATTCTTAATCATGATATTCTTGCACTTCTTGGCATTTATTTCAACCAGTTTATCTGCTGCTTTTTTTTGGTTTTTCACATTAAGTCAAAATATATAGAATAAAGAAGCAAAAAGTTACGATAGTTACATCTCTGTACAATACATTTATAAAGATCTGTTGGTACAAATATTTGTATGCATCGCAGCTGTTTCACCTGTAGAGTCATTTTGAAAGTGTGGCGAAGTTACTTAAAGAAGGTCTATTTATTGATTTAATTTGTTTTCAAATTATTTTGTTGAAGGGTAGTGAACATTTATATTTTTAATATTTGAAATTTTCTTTAAAAATAGCATTTATAACAATAAAGGGTATTCAAAACCATTATAATATTTATATTTTCTTCAGTAGATATTTCGTCTGTAAGCAGTGGCGTGTACAGAGTTTTTGATCAGGGTAGGAAGTAAGAAAAACAGCGGATTCCTTGATAATATAGATAGGTACCAACAAATGTCACTGATTGCTATTGGATTTATTCTATAAAATCACTGCCTTAGACACTAACAAACACAAACGAGTCACTTAATCGGGCAAGAGCTTACAGCATACTTATTTTTTGTAGTCTAGTGAACATAGAATAATCTAATCTGACGTTGGCGGCATTTGAGCATAAATATGTAGTTACTGCTTTTGACACGTTATAGTAGGAAGGTCGGTGAGGCGCTTAAGGCGCGGCGGTTCGGTTATCAAATTTTTGCGCGTATTTTTAAGTAAAGATTTTTTTTTGCAATAATTTCAAATAATTTTAATTCAATATTTTTATGCGAGTATAGTAGGATAGGCAGTGCTTATGTGCATTTTGTTGGGTGCGCCTCTGTCTGTAAGTGGCTTCACAATAGTTTGACTATATCTTTGAAAACGTTAAAAGTATATAATCTTTTTAAATCTCCAGTTATCCCTACAAACGTTCAGAAAGTATACCAATCCATCAACAAATTGGCCAAATTTTCAACTTCGACCGTGATTCGGCTCCGGCGGTTTGGCGGCATTACCTGGGCATAATGGTTCAACAAGTGTTATTATTTCACTTTCCTCGAGTTCTGGCTCAGGTGGAGCTGTACGGTGCTCGTGACGTCACAGTCGTGTCGCTCGGAGTGACGGTAGGTGTAGGTGCAGGTGCAGGTGTAGTGCATGTGAGGCAGGCGCGGGCTCAGCCGGCGGTGGCCGCGGCCGCTCAGATCTAACCACTGTCCGTGACGTAGTGCTAAGTAGGTTAACTCGCCCCGCCTCCGTTTCTGAGCTATGGCTGGTTTGTTGAAGGAAGTTTTAGCAAGAAATGTTCAAAATTGACCAAAAAAACTTATTTTTTGACAAACTTGAAATAAAAATTACGCTTTGAAAATGACCTGCATCACACATTCTCCCAGAAGATTAGTTTTCTCAGTATTTTTTCACCGCCGTAAAAACAAAGTGAACTTGTATTTTTTTAGTTTTTATTTTGGAGGTATGAATGCAGTTGTTCGAGTATTGTTTATTATTTTATTATCTGTTTTATTTAATTTCTATGACGTTTCCGTGATTGATATTTTAATTTATGTTGCCTGGTCAGTATTGTGTATATTATTGGATTTTTGGCCAAATGCATATGCTCAATGTATTTAAATATATTTTTTGAATTCTTGTTTACAAATTTCTATTTCATTTAGCGTTGTGACAGTTTTGAAAGAACATTTCAACGACAGCAGTCCCAACTTCATTCATTTTTCATTGAACAAATACTTCAATTGAAGTTGGTTAAGTTGGTACGATTGAACATCTTGAAGAACTTCAATATTTCATTCGTTCGAGACTGAAATATTGCATCATCCACAGTTCAATTGTTCATTCCCTTCTTCCTTCGATTTTTAGTTCGAAGAATGAATGAAGCAATGAAGTATCTTTTAGTTATCCGTTCCCTCGCACGTACTCGTGACATTTGCTTATGATTTCTTTTGCTTGTTTTGTCTATGACACTAGTTTTTCCGAGTGTTTTTGGTGATTTTGAATTGTGAACGAATTACTTTGTTGAACTTTTATAATATCTCAGCTTACAAACATACCTTTCAATCTCTACCTAAAATTATGACTGGCCGTTCAACGAGAAAGAAAAGTGAATTATGGGTTTATTTTTAAGGGAAGTTGAGGTTTTCCAGGCCAAATAACGAAGTTATATCCATAAACTAAAATGAATCGTCATTTGCGCAATATTCAGCCTATTGCTAACCAAACTGTCAAACTGTTACTGTAAAAGAATCGAATCGTAAATGAAAGAACCTTATATGTAAGAAACTTAAAATTTTTTGCTAGATGGAAGTTCCTTGAACTCATTGTACATCATCCCTTTTAAGTCATGCTACACTTAACAATTCAAACCTTGAATACTTTTTAAGATTCAAACGATTTTAACAGCTGTCATCCGTAAACCATAGAAGAGAAACCAATAATAGACAATTCATCATTGTTTTTCTACAAGCTATAATTTTTGCCATAGAATAATGCACATACATACATCAATTTATGTGGTTGAGAGCTGCCCCGTTATTATTTAACCCCCCCCCTCCCCCTCGACGAATGCTGTGATTAATATGTTACCAATTGAAGGGTTCATCGTGAAGGGTTCATTTTGAAGAAGCATCAATTCGTGAAGCATTCACAAATCTGTGAAGCTTTTCCCATCGCTAAACAATAGACAAGAAACTAGTAATAGACAATTCATCAATACACACATAGAAGAAAGAAATAAGTAGTTTTTCTACACGGTATAATTTTTGCTATATAATAATGGAGAAGTGGGTTATGGTTGGGAGAGCTGTCCCGAATAAAACTATTAAGAAAAAAAACGTGACTATTATTTGGCACATTTATCGCTAGCAACCCCCCCCCCTGACGGGGAATTCTGTGATTAAATGTTACTTCAATTGAAGGGTTCATCGTGAAGGGTTCATTTTGAAGAAGTATCAATTCGTGAAGCATTCACAAATCTGTGAAGCGTTTCCCATCGCTAATTTCATTATATGGAACAATGTAACAAGGTCATATATTGAAGTTCCAGAAATGAAACTCCTGCAAGTTCTCATAGAAAAAGCGAGATTAGTGTTGGCCAACGAATAAGTGCTCAGGATGCCAGCATAACGATAGCTAAACTAAAATTCTATTGGCAAACCCAGAAGCAAGACGTTAAAAAAGACGAAAAAACGCTGAACCTTTTTATGTAAGAAACTAAATCTGGGATGGAATGAAGTAACTAAAGTAGCACATTTAGGAAATGTCTGGAAGCAATTTATAGAAAAAAATGTGTTTTTGACCCTATTAGGAAAAGGGTATGGATTTTTTTTCGAATATGGTGGGTTTAGTGTCGCACACACACTACGTTATCGTTTTTTGCGACAACTTACACGAGTTGAGCACCTTAATTAATTTATTTATACAGGAAATAAAAACTCACCTATTGGTAAAAAAACAAGAAGAAATCTTAAGTTAACGTCCGAAAATCTTTCTTCCATAAACAACAAATAACAAACGGGACTATCATGTTCAACATCAACTTCACTTTCAATTTGTAATTTGTTAATCTAATTACAAGATCAGGTTTTGTCAAGAATAAATAGCGAGATCAATTATTTAACTTTTTTCAAGATAATTTGAAGAAAGTAATATTGTAGTTGAACTCGAGTGTTCAAGATCGTTTTGTTAGTTCAAGAGTGGGTAATTTGATTACGGGACCTTACACTTTCAAGGAAGTTCAGCGAACTAGGTACCGAATTGATAAATCATTCAACTTTATATCCCCAGGATATAATGCGTCAGCAGTTTAAACACGAATTTTAAAAAAAAATAAAAGAAATCGATTTGCTTTTGAATAAAACCCGAACTTTATTTTTCTTCATTGCTACATTAATTAAATTAGGATCTGGTAAAAATGATTCATGAAATGGGGCTCTAGTTTCCAAAAGGTAAAGTGAACCGGTTTATCCTGTATAATATCCATTTCTAATGCTCATAAATAACAGGAAGGTTATCTGATATCTACCACGTTTTGTCAAAGATTTACCTTTCGGGATTAGGTCGGCCTGTGCAGTCGGTGGGTTGCGGGGTCCTTGCCTTCGAAAAGCAAATTTATAATGATGTGATTTTATCATTTCGAATAGGCTCTGGCCGTCTAGGTCTTGTGATGTCGTTGAGAACGTTTATAAATAAATATATAAAACGTTGAAGGATTTTTTTTTTGGTGACACCAATCAAGAAAGGAACAGCTCGGAGTAAGGAGGACTATAGCAGGTCGTGTTGTGTGAAGGAAGGGTTTAGGGAAAGGAAGATTAAGACAGTGATTTTCTTCAATAATTAGATCATGTTCTCTAAAAAAAAAAAAAATTGTATGAATGATGGTCCATGCTGAGAGAATATTTTACTCTGGGAAATTATGTTAATATAACTTCCACTCTTTTCATTTGTTTACATTGTAATATCTCTTTAAAGTCGTCTTTCTCAGGAATTAAGTATTATTTAGAATTCTCAAAAAAAGAAAAACACCTTTTCAGATATTTTCACTTTGTTTGATCTCACCTCCCTGACACTGAGATCCTCAAACTTATCTATATTTGGAAATAGAGTTAATATCAAATTAATTTATTTTAAATCCAATGCAAGAATGCAAGGCTGATATGAGCGTAATGAATAGGATCGAGAAAGGGACGCTTAGATGGTTTGGGCATGTAGAGCGAATGAACGAAAGAAAGGAGTGCGAAAATAATAAATGATGCGAAAGTGAATGGAAGAAGAAGTCGAGGACGCCCGAGAAAGACATGGCACGATCAAGTAAATCAAATACTTGAATTGAGTAATGTGAAGAGTTAGAATATTAGAAGAGTATGTATGAATGTGAATGAAGCAAGGAGTGTGTGCCAAGACAGAGTTATATGGCGGTCCATCCTCTCTGCTTACCCCTGGAGAGAAACGGCGTAGTGGTTAAATCCAACGTATTTTTTACTTATTTTATTTCATGATTCAACACAACATGGTTTATGTTTCACAAAATTAAAAATATAGAATATTGCAACCCGCTATCCATTCGAACAGCTTACATAAAATTATACAATATCCTGTAAGCCGCTTACGCCAGATCACTCTTAATTGATATTTTAAAGCTTGCATTATTTAGACAACATGGGTAATGGGTGCAAACGACACCTGCAGTGTTTGAGAGTATCTCTCGAAGGGATTTATAAATATTGCAGTATTATTGCAACCTTGGCATTTCAACCGGGATCGGATAAGATTGATGACCGTTGGGTCAAAGCTAAAGCATTATAGGGACTGGAAGGTTAACTAAGACCCAACTAGTTCCATTGTTGTTCAGGTATCTTCAAGATATGAAAAATATACGGTGATCTCATATGATTTACTGCACAAATATGCAATAAAAAAGCGAGACGAGAACCAAAATATCGAATATTTGCGTTCTCTTTGTATCGGTTCTGTGAACACCTAAAATTTTGAACGAAAGTTTTTTTTTTTTTTTGTCGAAAGTAATCACTTTGTGGTTTGATATTTTTAAAGAAATGAAAAAATTACTTTGTATAAGACCACAGATATTATTATAATTTATATGACCGACCGGTTTTGCTTGGCCTAAGCATCATCGGGGTTCAAAATTAAACTGAACAAAAAATACAAAGTGTGCGGTTATATATATAAATACAGAGGGTGAACAAAACATAAAATAAAATAACAAAACAATGAGAAAACAAAGAAAAACATTAAAATTATAACAAAGGAACAGAGAAAAAGAGACAGATAATATGAATTGAAAGAGACGTTAACATTAAAATAATATTCGTCGTCTTATACAAAGTTATTTTTTTTATTTATTTAAAGCTTTATTATACAGAACCATACTGGTTGTACTATCCGGCTTCGGCCGGGCTTTAAAACTGTTTTTTGATATCCATTTCTTATTGAACAGCCTTATTGCAAGATAAAAATATCATGATTGACCTAGAAATACAAAATATAAAAAATAATGCAAGTTTTAGGACGCTAGAGCTAAGCATTTTCCATGTTTCAAACAAAAAAACTACTTTCTGTTCAAAGTTAATAATATTTTGGTTCAAGTAAATGCATTTTGATAAACAAAACCTTTACTCTAGTTCATTTGAAATGAATTTATAGCTACATTTTTGCTTGGCGTTTTCTGGTAATATTATTTTGAAAGAGGTTTACCGGTCTCATATTTTATATTTAGAACGCCAGAATTAACATTTTGAGAGTTTTTGCTACTTTAAACAAAAACAAAACACGGATTTTCACTTAACAGTTAAGATCTATCAAGTAATACTTTCCAATTCTCGTTTTCTTTGGGAAACCCAATATTTAAAAAATGCAAAACTGTTGAATATTTTGCGGTCGTCCTGTACATCCATAGCGACCTGCATATAGTCTAATACTACGTTTTATATTTCCTGATATTAGTTTCATCACCAAAGTCCAATCGAACGCCAAATGCCGCCTCCAGAGTGCCGACGGTTACCTCAGTCAGTAAGCAAGTGAACGGCCTTGCTCAAATTGCCAAAAGATGCAATACGAAAAGATGATGAATTCACCAGGGAATGGTAATCGCGCCATATTTACAAATATTTGAAAGGGTTTCCGGTATATTGAAATTCGAAGCTATTCGAATTGTGGAATCTCTTTCTTTTGTAATATGCTAAATTATGACATTTGGGTTAAGATTTTTTTGGTGGAACAGTCGTAAAATCAATTGAAGTATTTAGAGCCTTTACCGTATTTAAGGTATCATCTTTTAATGGAGGTCGCTGAAAACAATTTTGATAGAATCACGGTCTTGTGAAGCACGAAAGAGAGAAGCATCATTCATTCGGGTTCAATTTCATAAGCTGTTAAATCATGAGCGTTGCCGCCTTTCCAGTAGCGCGAAACTTAAAATTTCTGAGGATGTGGCCAATTTTTTATCGCAAGTTGCAAATTTCACTTTCAAGCTATATCCAAAGTCTCGCTTCCTCGTAAATTGTGTCCCGCACGGGATGCTTTTAGCATTCTGCTAAAGCTCCACATCTCAAAGCTCTTATCTAGGAATGGTAGGTGGTAGATGATCTCGTCGATGTAGAAGCTTCCATTCCGTAACATGGTATGGAGTGGACACTGGGCATAATACTTCACGACAATAAATTAATATCCGTCTTAAGTATTTAGGTAACACTAATTCCACAGGAGATTTTGATAGACGTATTTGAGCCTTCTCCCATTTATGTATTTTCTTTTATTTATTTTACAAATACATTCGGTACAGCGTGTGCTATTGATAAAATAGTATTGAAGTACAATAAAAATTGTTGGTGAGAAGTATGTGTTCAAAAGATGAATAAGTAAAAAATATATATAAAATACAAAATTCAAGGTACTGTTTAGTAGGAGCAAAGAAAATAATAATGTTAAACCACCAGTAATATTGTAGAATTAATGACCATGAAATAAATTGTATGTATTTCAAAAGATTGAATTTAACGTGTTTTTACAAAATACTAATATAAAGTGGTAGTCAATAGTATAAAAAAAGACAATCAATGAATAAAAAGGTTAACATCATAGATGTGGTAATATTAACCGATATTTAAAATAAAATTAACTTACAGGGTATAGACTTATATTATTGATACTTTGTGGACAAACTTTTTTCAATTCTATTTTTGTATGATAAAGTTTATCTTTGTCAATAGACAAGTTGGACGTAGTTATGCAGAAAACGTCCAACCCACAATTCGACAAAATCGAGTTTTACATGTTTTCCTATAGATAAATACAGGATCTATATCTGCTGAAAACATCCAACCTCCAAATGCAATAGATTTTCGATGATTATATTTTTTACTACCGCACATTGCAGATATTTAAAAACATTATAAAATGTAGGATAACATAAGAAATACATTTCTTTTAATAAACACATTGATAGATTATAAATTACCTATTTATAATAATGCTCATCGTGAAACGTTGTCCAAAAAGCACAAGTATGCTTTAATGTATTCACCTTTTCAATCAATTCTTCAATTATTTATATGGTGACTATTCTAGTATTTATTTTGTCTTTTGACAGTTATCTAACAATATATTTAAAACTAAAGATCGGTTACAAAAAATTCAAGGTCTTTTGTGTTTCATTTATTTTTTTCAATCCAATATCATACGTGTCCAAAAGAAAGTCTTCAAACGTCAATAAGTTATGTTCAGCGTCCATCGATCAAATCTTCGTCTGCCCAAATTCAATCATTACGCAAACAAAACTGGAGAAAATAAAAACACAGGCGTTCTGAGCACATCAATGTTCTCCATAACTGAAAGGTGATTTCTTTCATTGAAGCCTTTTCCCCTTTCATTCCCTCTCGCTGGCAGCCATTTGTCCGAGGGCTTGAGAACAATTATTGGGAACAGAACCCGGATGATTTAGCCGTCCGCATTCTGTTGGTCGCAGCGGGAGTCCTGAGCGAGTACAGCCGGGAGTGGCATCTGACGAATTTAGCTTCAAGTTCACGGGCTGATTGAATGCATCAGTCATCGGACTGTCGGATCGTAACAAATGGATCGCGGCCAGAGACGTAGAAAATTAATACATTTGTGAATTTTTTTTTTTTTTAATTTTGTTGAAAAAACCTTTTTTTGTACTTGATTTGAAAAAAAGAAGACATTGCCAATCCTCGCACCTCGTCCCAGAGGAAAATACTGAATCGACTTGGTAGGATATCACCATTCAAAATCGAATATATCTCAATATTATGTATTTAGTCGACAGATATCATGCATTTTAATAAATAAATCATTTTTTTATTATTCACTTTATTAATTTTTTTGTATTAAAAAATAACCTGCCCACTACTTACATCACTATTATGAAACCTTCGGGGTAGTTAAAATAATTAATAAATACAACAAAAAAATAAGCAAAATTTAATCTTTTAGTGTACTTTTCTATATTGTCATTTTTAGGTACTTTGGAGATTAAAATGTCATTTTAAATGCATATTTTTAGTTGCAATTTATTTTATTTCTCCATTGAAGATGTCATAAAAGTGATGAAATTAGTGGGAAAATATTATGTTTTATGAGTGATAATGCAATATGATTTAATTATTTTTATGTGAACTTTTAGTTAATTATTAGACAATTTCACAAAAATAAATCGGCACCATGGCAATAGTTCACAGTTCTTTCAATAAATAATAATTTATCTTAGGCTTTTGTTTTGCTCCGTCACTGATGGCAAAAGAGGAATATGCGCACCCCGCGGACACCATCAGACATCGGTCATCTCGAACAGCGAGCACATTTTCTGTTTCTTCTTTAAGTGGTTAGATAAACTTTAATTAAGAAGTCCATGAACAACGCGGAGTTCTTTGGTTATTGCATTATTGTATTCCTGCGATGCCAAACAACAGCCTCATCTGCCCAAAGACGGTGGGACTGCGGCATTCCGAATTTGAAAAATATTGTGAGGAAAAAAGGAGAATGTATTGGAACGGGGAAGAAAAGTTGAAAAAAATTAAATATGTGTGAAAATGACATATTTTTTTATATAACTTTGCATATCATCTTCGTCGCCGGAAATGTAAAAGGGCTGAAGCGCCATGTTGGGAAGTTTACACCGGACCACTTTAAATTTGTTTTTCTTTTATAATAAAATGCATAAGTCTTCAGTCCCTGGTTGGATTTTGAATAAAAACAATGATCTAACTAAGTCAACTAAAGCGACAAAAAGTTTTTAAAAATTCTAAAGCTTGGGTCGCTTGAATCAAGCCTTCTCTCAAATGATAAATATATTTTAAATGGCTGAAGCGCCACAAAAGTTTTTAGAATCAAACGAGTGCATTCGATGCAGAAAAAACTGATCAAAACAGCATTTTTAACTCATTTTTTATCAAAGTGTCGCTTCAGCCCTTTTGCCTTTCCAGCGACGATATGATGATCATATTCTTGTGGCTTGAAAAGAAACATTTTTTAAATTAAGGAAATCGATTTTACGACAAACTATTAACCTAACTAGCCTTACTCAACTATTTAAAAGTTCTTAAAAGTGGCTGTTGAATTACTTAACATTTTGTTTAGCACGATTTGAATTCAAAGAAATGCAAGAGAAATCCGATCCACGAACAATAATGTTTGTTCATCCATCCATATTCTCACAAAACAACAAGTAATTTAAGAAACACGTCTTCATTGAATCGGTCCTAGTCATTTCACAATGTCCTTAATGCTCAGTTAATCCATCATCACGCGCTCGATGAAAAGATCGATTCATGTAGAATGGGCCTATGGAAGAGTAGAAATGAGAAGAATGAAAAATAATACGGAGGCTGTTGCAACGGTAGACTGCATGCAGCGCTGAACGCTGTTTATGAAATTACCGTGAGATTAATGCACTGTTTACAATACAATCCGTCGGTACATTTTCAATAATTACCCTCGAATTTCGAATCGCTTGGACGAAACGGTAGTCTTTCGTAATCGGACCTTGGAAGCTAGATCGTTATTCGTGCGCAATGTTACACATTAAGTTGGTATTAGAATTCACACAAGAAGAGCCAATTTGATTATAATATCATCAAAGGGTTTTTATTAGAGCTACGTGGTGAAATGTATTTGAATAGAGGCTGTTGTGCATTATGACGATGGAAGTAATTCGTTTCAGAGATGCTTTCAAATCTTATTTAATTTCAGATAATGCCTGGTGATGATTGGAGTAGAAACCGCGTACTCACACCAATCCAAATGACAGTCACCTTATGACATTACTAAATCTGCTTCCAAAAATAAGGTAAATTACTACATTGCAATAGCGAGTATTGTTGACAAAATACGTAACTATATTTCTGTATTGAATGTAATACTCGTCACAATTAGTGAAACGATGATTAATAATTTTCTCCTATGATTTTTTTAAAATTTCTAAGTCCATTCTGTAAATTTCGAGGTCCCTCAGGGCTATATGTTATTATTATGCTATTTGAGGCTCCTATATACAGGTTATTTAAATAGAGAACACAGTGAATAGGCACAGTTGTACGATAAAGATTTTGAACAAGTCGTTCTCATGCGAAACATGTGAACTATGTACGCTAATAACGCTTGTTCATTAAATAAACTAACATAGAATTACCTGTATAACGAACACAGCATGTCTGTGTTATGATGATTGAAACACGTCTGTTAAAATAGTCTATCAAACGAGCTACCAGCATCTGTCTTTCCTCCTTTATTTAATCCGGACCTCTTCAAGGTCGATATTAACAAATCCCTTCCCCTTCACAGCCTCTTCCTTGAACCTCCTCACAACGTTGCCCAGCTGGGTGACGATATAGTAATTTCCTTGTTTTATATATACTCCTTGCAGATAGGAACGTTCTTGACAGGTGTCACATACAAAAAAATGTAGAAAAAAAACAAAATGTGGCTTTTTACTTTGCCATAATAAATTGAAAATCAACTGAAAAGTAGTCATGTAATATTAAGTTGAATTGCACATTATTTTTTATTGCATGTTGGCTAATAATATTATATTATTCATAAGTTGCAATATAAACATCTTTTAATGTATTGAATTGTGGATGCAATTGATATTTTTAACCTGCCTTTTCACAGTCGTCGTAGTAGTATGTTGATGAACTCGATGCAAACAGTCTTTGCTTTACCGCAGACGTAAAAATTGAGGGAGCTAATAGAAGGAAAGTGCTCATGCATATTTCATAGAACGGGAAAATAGCCTTTAAGTGGCTGCGGTTTGGTCAAACTTTCGCATGCCACGAGAAATAAATATACAAGTTCTTGAATTGTGGGTTCAACAGTCTTTTGTGTAAATTATTCCAAAGTTAACAAGCCAAGCGCAAGACTGCGAAGGTCTTGACCTCGAGAAGAGAAGAGTCTGTCTCTTTGATAGGATCTTTGCTTTATTTATATAGTTTTTCTCGGCCAGACTTAATCAAACAAAATCTTTAGAGCCGTGCTGTCTCATAGGAGGTAAAATCCTAAGGCTGCAAATGAATATATCCCTGGAAATCTCGACAACGGAATAAATCAGGATTGTCAAAAGAAGCTGACAGATTCAAGTACAAAATATGGCGTATTTTTTAAATGTGGTATATTGTTTAATGTGATACAGCACAGATTCCTACTGACAAGAGTCAGTCGGACTACAATATCACCAATGTCAGTTATGTTGTGAATTTGAAAGAAGTTGAGAGGGGAGGAAGATGTACATATGGAAAGGATGTGAAGTTCCTACCTAGTTACTACAGCAGACACGGTAACTAAACATAGCTAAAGCCATTTCAAGCAACATTTCGATTTTAGAGTGTCTTCCGCTTTGGAGTGAGGTACACAAATTAAATATTTTCCTATTGGGAATAAAACCATTGATTTTTTTCATTTGCTCTCGCCGGCAAATGTAAAATTAAAATATTAATTCGTCAAAGTCAAAGTAATATGCAAAGGGGCACAATGCAATAATCTCATCTACAGCTCTGTCATTTATTGCTTAGTGCCTGTGCGTTTTAACCGTGGAGTATTTTTTTCATGAATGAAATGAATTAATTATTTTTTACAAAGTACATTACGTTGGTATGCATACATTCATTACACTTTCGCCTTCGATCGCGAGTGATTTTAACTCTGATCAATAGATGGCAGAACCATTCTCATTCGGTTTAATATTATATATATTTAAAAAATATATTTTTTACTTTTTTATAATTTCTAAATGTACAAAAAATATTTCGTTAAGGAATATATATTATTGATACCCCTTTTCGGCTATTCGAATAAATAAAAATACACGATGCCTGCATACATTTTAGGCTCTTCTCGATAATATTTACAGACATACTTTTAAAAAATTTATTGAAGGTTTTTGTGTTCAATTTGTAGAACTATTATGCAACATTCTAATTTTTTATAATTTAATTTAAAAGAATTGTAGACAAATCACATCCCACTTACCAATAACGAGTTAACACCCTTGCGTATTAAAAGTGAATGTTTTAGATTAAATTTATTTGAGAAATTAAAATAAACAAAATAACAAGCGATCCAAAAGTTTGTAATCATTAAATGGGGGAAACAGATATTAAAGTTAAGTACTTATCAAAATAGTAATTTTGTTTCAATGTGGCCTAACCACAAGTTGACAATGGCTTTGAACGCTGGAACTGTAAACGCTAAAAATAAATAAAAAACTAAAACTCTCAGAAGTCAATAATAATAATATTAATTTTGATTAAATTAAATTATAGGACAAAACAAATACCTCTAAAATTATATTGCACATTGTTTTCGTATTTTCTCTTTCAAATGCCATTTATTTGGACTTACTTAATTCATTCATGAAAAATATACAAGTAAATAAAACTATTTTTATATTATGTACCAAAACAGTTTATACATTTTAAAAACCCATTTACTTCTTTACATAATAAAAAGCGATTAATCCAAAGTAATTCAGTTTTTGTTCAGAGAGCCATAATACGGGCGTATGCCTAATTCGGGACGTCGTAATGCCATTTTTTTGCATCTGTCTCCTATTTAATAATTATGTAAAATATTAAAAGAAAAAAAGTATAAATCATCTTTCATCACAAAGTTGATAATTTCATGCGTTTATTTTCCTCCAGAACAATTTATTTTTACGTGCTGGGTACATTTTACCTTCTGCTTCCAATTATACTACAAACATGCTAAACTGTGAACAAAGCGTTTTCTTATCTTTATTATTTAATCAGCAAGTGTAAGTTTGCGGTGAATATATTTGGAAGTCAACTTGCCCACTTTCATATTTATTTCCTTAAGGTGTGGTCTTAATTATTCCACATACCAGTTCCAAAAAAAACACTGCCTACTTCGTTTGATAGTTCTAAATTAAAGAGAGGCAAATGGTATTGGTAATTATATGGAATACGATTCGTCTTATGTAAAAAATTTTTGTAATTATTATTTATGCATTCTAATCAAGGTCTACCTTTTGACTTGGATTAAATTAATTTTATAAATGAAGGTAGCATTATTTGTGATATCAATAATACTTGACTTTTAAGTAACCATCAAGATATTATTTCTTTGTAGGGGTTGGCAGGTAAGATAGAACGCCACACGACTATGTTTTTGCACACACTCTTTTCTTCACTCACATTAATTGTTTTGTTTTACAGACTCCTGCATGTTCATCTTATCGTTTGACTCGATCGTTTCGTGTCTTCCTGGGGCGATCACAACGTATTCTTCAATTCCTTTACACGTAACATATTCTAATTACACTATTGTGCTGTCAAACTGATTTAAATGTGCATTAGAGTCCATTCTTAACCTTGTTCATAACTTATTTTGTTAATAATATTGTAAAATTATCGAATATAATGGTTATTATCAAGTTCTGCTTGAACGCTATAACAACTGCCATAAAAAATACAATTTAAAACTAGCAGAAATAATAATTACATTAAGTTTGATTAATTTTAACCTACAAAAAAGTATTTGGAGTTCTAGAAATTAAACACAAAAACTTAAAAAAAAAACAATTACTAACGCTTAAATATTCCGCCTAAAATTCCATTCATATCTCCATATTCGTCGTATGGTCGTACGTGGTTTTACCACGGCACGTATACGCCTCAGGGTTCTCAATATAATCATTTTTACTAAGCATCAAGAGCTGCAATCCATTTTTTCATTTGACAACAGATTAGTTTGTATTAAAATACTTGTATCGAAATTCGTTTAGAATCTTTGCTTTTATTTAGCCAAACAAATTTTGAAGTGGCAAAATACCTTGCAGATTTTTTAACTATTTTATCACTAAATAATATTTTTAATAATTAATAAAAATATTATTTAGTGATAAAAAAATGGTTTTTGATACAAAAAATCTTGTTAGTATTTTTAAAATTAAAATAATTATTTAACTAAGTAGTTAAATATCACAAGGGTGGGCAGAAGGATATACTACCAACTTTGTCTTGGCACATACCCTTGATCGATATTCATACCATATCAATAAGCTTCTTGCGAACAATATCGGCACTGAGCGGAACTGACGTTGCGAATCCGCCTTAAGCCCTATGCACACGGAGATACTCAAAAGAAACTGATCACGGACGCAAATTACTAGCCAGTCCGTGGTGAGTTTGAAACTTTAATTAAATGAGACACCGCATACGGCGCTATTGTTACTAAACAGTCACTAACGCTTTAGTAACCAGATGCTAGCAAACTCAACCTGTCGACTCGTTTTTTACTTGAGTCTTGAGTCGCCTAGTTTTTCGTCCGATTGAATACATCAACGTTTCTTGTCACATCATTTTATTCTACAATATTATCGAATATATTTATCTTATGAATATATTTTCAATTTTAGTATTATTTCATTGTATATATTTCATTTTTATTCACGAAAATGAACGATCAACAAGTGAATACAAAATTAGTGGGAGAAGTAGAAAATATCCCTTTATAACTTCGCCACACAGACAACTACCGATTTCTATAGCCCGTGTGCGAGTTACTGAAAATGACTGAGGTTTCCGATACAAGTAAATACAATTTTCTTAGGTAACTGAAAATACAATTCTTTAACTGTAATCCTTTGAACTCTACGAAAAAAATACTAAAATGTCAGTAAAAGGTGCAGTGTAAAAACCAGAAATGGCATTTTTTTACGTTTTACCCAAAATTGCAGCATGCATTTCATAAAGAATTTAAAAGATTACTGTTTAACAATTGTATTCACTGGAAACTTTAGTCATTTTTCTAACCACCCGTGTAGAATTGACAGATAAATAATTTGTAGTTTAACTTGTGCTAGAAAGCCAAAATGCGTATATTTTTGGGTGCTGACCCTTAAGAGTTAGTAACCAGCTAGTAATTTCAATCAGAAACCAGTTTAGTTTCTTTTGAGTATCTCCGTGTACATACGGCTTAAGTCTTTTTACATATTTATTTATATATAGCTTTGCAATATTTTAATGCTATGTTATAGTTTATAATATTAATTTGATGATAAACATCTGATAATTGACTTAAACCAAACCATAAGTTTTTAAACACCGTTGTATAACTGATTCTACTGGATTTTTTTTAGAGACTAGGCATTTAAATAAAAACGAACCGCAAAATGCACAAAAACATGCCCAGAGTTCGACTGGTTCTATTTCACTAAATGTCAAGGTCTTAAAAACAAAATAAACAAACCCAAAGATCATTTTACAGCATCACTCGCGAAGATTATGTTCAGACGAATAAACGTATACAATATATTGCAATATATTATATAAATAGACGGAGACCGTAAAAAACTTAATTTACAATAAGACCATCTTGAAACCGAAAGTGTTATTTACACTACGACTTGCCTGCGGGTTTGCAGTATTCAATAAGCCGTTTTGTATTCAGCTAAATATTTATGGGCTGGGCAAAGCTTCTTCAAATTATATTCTTGTAAAAACCCCACTAAAATTACAGTTATATCTCTCCTATACATTCATTCGATGAGTTCCGTTTTCCGGGATGAGATTTTTTTTACTCTTTAATAAAGTAAA
The DNA here is from genome assembly GCA_022651775.1 of Drusus annulatus. Lineage (NCBI taxonomy): Eukaryota > Metazoa > Arthropoda > Insecta > Trichoptera > Limnephilidae > Drusus > Drusus annulatus. Next base: position 2,799,216 of record JAGWCC010000048.1, on the reverse strand, counting down.
AATACATTATTTTGATCATTTAGCAACAGTCACGCAACATAACTAAGCATAAATCTGTAAGTTTATGTGAAGCACCGTCATGAAAATTGTACAGATTTTTTGTAAGAAATTTTTATGTTCGACACAACTATTTTCATATCATTTCCATCATGAGCTATGTAACTTTAAATAACCATTTTACCGTCAAATTATTTGTTTCTTAGTTTTGAATTGTTCAATTAGAAAAATGTGTGTTGAAATCTAAGGAAATATAATTATTTGCTCGCAAAGGTGGGTAAGCTGTTGGCTACGTAACACCATGGTTTGGAGGTAAAATAAGTAAATTATTAAAGATGGAAATAAAGATGACTGTGATTATTATATTCAACTATTCTGACCTTTAAAATAAACAAAAAGGGGAAATATATTACCGGGGAAGAAGACCATTTTCAAAACATTTTTTCCTCGTTAACTATTTTATTCGGACATGTTTGTGTTTGGACTTAACTTTTCTTCAACAATAACAATTCTTGTATTTTCCTTATCTTTAATTCATATAGCGTTTATTTTCAGATGCAAGATACATAAATTCCATGAGAACACTTTGGAATGATAAAAGGGCCACTCCAAGGCAAGGTCAATCTTTCACGAAACCAAATTCCTCTTATTGCATTAGCGCGTGAGATATTCACTTCTGCCAATGCCAAACCTCAATGCATTGGGAGACGTTTTTATTTTCCAAATAATACTTCATGTATTATGATGATACCGTTATACTTCATAGATTGACGACCTCCGTGCTGGAGCGATAAGATCCTTGAGCCCGGTGTTCGCGGGTCCAAAAACGAACGTCGATAAATTAATTTGAATTAAATCAAAGATTTAACACTCCCGTTCCCAAGGAAGGTTCTAATGTCAACCCGAACGAGAGTTTTCTGCAATATCTTAGATAAAGATTACTGAATTATTATGAATATACTTCTCTCAAGTATTACCTAAAACAAATTTCCTTAAGATTATGGCATGAAAACGTTTTAATAAGCAAGGTCAAATATGCCAACTAACGTTTGATTTTTACTGTCAGGTACGGAAAGGTTAAGTACATTAATTGGAAGCGTATTTTCACTTTTGTTTCAAAGATATAGGTACCTACGCGGCTACTTAGTATCGCCCTGGTAAGAAACTACTATTCAGAATGAAAATGTTTATTGATATGACTCTAGACAAGCTTGGTGAATAGACACATTTAGAAGTCTTTCCAATCTTCCTCTTCTCTCTCTCCCTTTATCACTTCCTTCCGCTTCACAACATTCGCCAGGACAGTTCAAATCCTAATTATTCTGTCTATTCGTCCCATAAACCTGCCGCTTGCGTCCTTCGGATGAGTTGTTGTAATTTTGGCTTAGCATAGGGTTTGGTTTGACGCGACTAGGTGATTTATTGGACAGAAAGGTTTGACAGCATGATTGTCCATGGATCGTTAGACGAGTTCTGATATTGTCAGAAGACAAGTCCAAAGAAGGCGATGGAACCCATTTAACCTGCTCTATCAAATGGTTGCAAAATTTTATATCAATAATTGAACTGGATTCTTAATGATGCAATTTAAAATGCAGCACAACATTTTCAACTTGCATCAGTACAACAATATGTAACCGCGTCGTCCGAGATAAATGCAATATCTCGTGGGTTTTTTTATGGATTTTAGTTTTTTTACTTTGTCAATGTATTTGCAATGAAAAAAAGATGGAGTAGTCTGAAACGTCAGAAGGAATAAATAAGTATTTTCAATAGATCCAAGTGAAGTACGTGATTTACTTGAGTGACTTTGCATTATTTGCTACGGGCGCCAGATAATTTGCCCGTACTACTAGACTCGTTTTCCGATGCATTTTGCAACAATCCACGACAAAATAGTTTTATGATTGCATAAATGTGGGTAACGAATCAACGTGCCACAGGTATTTATCCACAAGTAAGGGTTTTAATAATTGTAATAAAAATACTGGTTTTCCTTTTAAAACCAGTCATACTAATAGACAATACACTATTATTATCTAAAACAGTCATAATTGTACAAAATCAGTTATCAGACAGCATCGAAATCAAGTCCGAAGTATGACAGGAGATGCGCCCTCTGCCGTGGTTTACATTCGGGTGTTGAAAGGCATCGCAAGTAAAATAAATGTAATGGGCTGTGTTGGATAACAAAGTGATAACTTGTTAGGTTCTTACCTTCATGTTTTTCATCCAGTTCCTACCTTATCCAACCACTTCACTTTATTCGATTTCCATATTCAACAACACTGTGTTCGAAATAATTAACAAACAATTGATCAAACAGAAGAGTTTGTGTGAAAAATCGTGTTGCTCGTTGGTTTTTTGTTCGTTAGTCGGTTTTGTTGTTGTTCTCAAAATAATTAAAAATAAATGTGGTTTAAACTAAAAAACTAAAATTTTAAACTTTTTAAAACTACAGTACATTGTAGATATTTGCACATGCCGATTATATAGTCATTAGTAGCAAATCTAAACAGAGCGTGATCCAGCACAGTGACACCTAAAAAGGAGAGATTGAAAATAAACGCGTTAAATACTATGTATATGGAAGCACGTGTGAGCAGTATATAATCCGGGATATGTAGTGTAGGTCAGAAAATATATAAAAGTAGTTTTTTTTTTACCTACCTTAGTATTTGAAGTTAATACTAAGGTAGGTACTAAACAGGACTAACGAGTAGCAAAAAATCCGTGTGCTTGCTGGAAGCGGATGCTATCAAACCTCTAAGCGACTACTGGGATCAAAAATACTGAGCAAAATAAGCAAATTCCTCATTTATAACATTTTCAAAAGAATAATTGATACCTACGGTTGTGAGACATGTGCCTAACCTAAAATAAAGAAACCACATTAGTAGTATTTGTGCACAAAATTCTACATTACGATCTACATTAGAAAATAGATCATACGGGATAAAGAATAATGAACTCGAAAATCTTTTAAAACATGAGATCATTGTAAGATTTTGTAGGTTCAAAAGACTATGATGGGCTGGACATGTAAATATAATTCCAGATGATAGAACGTTGAAAATTATGACTGTGTGGGTGCCCCAGGGGAAGCGATCTTGCGATAGACTAAGAAAGAGGTGGATAGAATGTTTGGAAAAGGATTGGAGGAAGACGGGAAAGACTGAGGACTGGAGGCAAATACCAAGGGATTGCAGCAGTAAAGAGCATTTGTGGAGTAGGTCAAATTCCACCCTGGAATAAAGCGCCGTGATTATGAAGAATTATTCTCATTATCGAGCAATCCTCACCGAAAGTCACGCTATATTATTATGTATTAATTCCACAACTATACCTCAAAAGCATTTAAATTAAATAAATCGTACGTCCAAATGTTGGTAAGTAAGTAGATTCTACAAATATATATTTTCCAAGAAAGTAACACCACTTAATATTTTCAACAAATATTTCTCAGTTATTTAAAAAATAACTCATGCATAACGAAGTATTTCTCCGTAAAACAGATTTGTATTATAATGATTAACTAATACTGAAATTGAAAGCGGTTCCGTTTGTCAAATAAAATGAAAGATCCCTAATCTGTTAAAGGATGGTTGCAAATTTTATTCATTGCTGGTAGGTTCCAAAGGCTCTCAATCCAGCTATCATGAAATATTAAGTCATTTTAGAGCATCTTTGCTATCACTGTTATCAGTGACAATTTAAATGTATTTCTTATGAAGAATAATCTTATTCATAAGATTTAAAGAAAAAAAACAAAGTAAGATGTTCATAAGACTGGTATTCACTGTTAAAAAATTGAATTTCTTCAAAGTGGTTTGAGAATCTTGGCTACTGTATTTCGAATTCATCGTAAGTAATAATTTATCGATGTTCGGCTCTAAGGAAGTATTAATTAAAATCTTTTGGATTGTTACCAGTTTACAAACACTGTTATATAAACTTTCTTTGCAAATTACGTTTCACTGAAGATATTATCAGGAGCATAACTCCTGAAACCCTATGAATAAGCTTAATAAAGAAATTGTAACTGTTTTTTTTTTTAAGAAAAACAAACATTCCCGGGTTACGAATAACTTGAAAATATTTGAAAAACTCCCACTGCCATCACAATAAACCCACGACCCCCGGGTGGGAATCTGACGCGTTTGTTCACTCAGCTACTAACTGATACGTTACATTTCATAGAAGGGTATTTTTGATGTGATCTTTTCGATCTCAAACTTGTAAACGATATAAGTTATTATATTAGTTTATTTCCAGCTAATAATAAAAAACCATACCAAAGCTATAGCTAATATAGAGGTGTGCAGATTTTTTTTAGTGGGTAAATAAAAAATAAAAACTGATTGGAAGGAAGTGTCGAATTTATTTAAAATGTGCAATGAATTTATTTGTAACAGTTTGTAACCTTGTCGTTATGACAATGTCATAGCGAAATGCGACGAGTATTAATAACAGAATAAGATTTTTAAAATAAATTTGAATAAAAAACTAATGGCAGCAAATGGGATTTACATTCAAAGCCCTACAATAATTGGAAGTGCCAAAGTCAACGGATTGATCGCGCTACAGGGTTGTCAAATTTCAGCCATCGCTAAAGTAACATAGACATTGTGTCGCCCATCACTCAAATGGACAACTGTGCATCTTCCAACTCTGTTGTTTGAGCGAGGCAATTCACGAGTATTAACTTAGAACGAAAGTAAGCAAGAACTTATTTAATAATCACTAATTAGTCGACAGCTTAATCCGCCATCAGAATACAAATTATTTTATAAAGCATTGAAGTCACCGCCATGTGGCATGGCGTGCGAAGTGAAAAATGACAGGTAAGATTAAATACCATCTCTCAGCAAAACAATTATGTATGTATTATACACTGTGCTACCGGTCTATTAGGTGTGCATTCCTAACGAAAGGGTTGGCGGCCGTACAAATTGCTTCATAATAAGAATCGACCGATAAATTCGCTAATGGGTGGCAGTCCGGAGTTATGAAGTGGCCCTTTTTACCTTTCTTTGTATATTGAAAACATGAGTAATGGCTTCATGATAAAGAAATTGCTAATACATTTTTGTCGTACTTCAGTTAACGTTTAGATGATTTTTAAACGCGAGTGAAATTGAAAGGGCTTTTATAAATCACAGATTGAAATTCGTAAAATTGTTATAATCTTTATGTTAATAGCTAGCACAGGACAAACTTTCGATTTGAATGTTAATTTATTATTATATAATACATATAATATAGATAATATCGTACGAGTAAGAGGAATACCATTTAAAATAATTATCAAATACATTTTCTGAAAAATTGCGAGACAATACCTACCTAACGATGTTTACGGCTTGACACACATATATTTACAGGCGGCCAAGAATGAACAATCGAACGAACGAACTGAACGAACAATGATTTATTCATTTATAAATAATTGTTTTTTTTTCGTAAAATTAAAATTTGCCTACTCATTATTATGATATTTTATTACATTTATACATCTTTATTATGACACCATATTTATATATCATCATTATGACATTTTTAGGCCACTTGAATAAAATGCAAATAAAAAAAAATTGTAAATATTAAACACAATATTTCAATCTCTTGCATATTAGGTATAAGCTTATATTTATTTGAAGAATGGAATTTGGCGCGCTTATAATCATTTAATTAACAGGAATATTTTTTTTATAGTTATGTGTTTGTGAAAAATTACCTCAAGGACGCTTATTTGTGAACAATTATCGATTATAATAGCTAAATTTACCTAGTGAATGTTTTTTGCACTATGTAAGCCTAGCTTGTACAGCATAAATATAAACTTTTTTGTCATAATTCGTGATACGATCTTGGTGTATTTTATTTTGTTTTTGTACTAAGTACACATAAAATGATCGGCATCTCTTTCTAAACACATTCAAATATCTGAAGTTAATCAGTGAAATCGCAGACCAATTTGAGAGTACTGGTTTACAGTGTCAGTGATATTATGCTGTTAACCATAATAAAATATGGAAGGTAAGTATCATTTTTTGCACTAGAAGTGGTAGAAACCACTTTATAAATACGTCGTTAAAAATCTCATTAAATCACTAAGATTTTCGAAAATATTTAGAAATTTTGTGATGTGAAAATAATTTTCTAGTTAATTGTAGAAGTATAAAAATAGCATCGCACTTGAAACGCAATTTGAATAAATAATCAGGTTTGTTGTTGTTCAAATTCGATTAATACCAACATAATTATATTCTATGGTTCATTTTTTCACGTCTTGATTTGTTTGAAATACATGATTCATATTATGACATTCCGTAAAATTTGTATTTGTTTTGATGCAATCGAATTTACTATAATCCAGTAAATGCATTACCACTTATCCTCAGCATTGAACTCTTGATTCCGTGAACTTCAATTATTGACATATATGCTACTCTAGTATGGGTGTATGTAAGGAATTCATTAAAAGTTCAATTGACATTTCTTAAAATTTTCATGTGATTTAATGCAATGAAATTCGCTAGAAATCATCAAATGCATTAACACTTATCCTTAACATTGAATTCTAGATAGCGTGAACTTCATTTCGGTTTACCCAAAAAAAGTGTTCAATTGTTTGTATGGAAATTGTCCTTGGAACTGGCACGAAGTCGAGTGTTTTTTATCTTCATCAATAAATAATGTAAGTACCTTTGTATGAACGTGAAATGGTTCCATGCGTTGCCTTCAAATTGCAAATTCAATTGTTATTTTTCCTCATTGTTGACAATTATTTATAATAGGATGTTTGTTTTTTGTCCGCTATTATTGACCAAGTTCATCATCGCAATTTTGTTTTCAATTACTTATTGCATCATGCATGGTGTTAGAAAATTGGCGGTGTTATTCTGATCAAAGACAATCAATTTAAAAGCGGTTAAAATGATTGCGAGTGTTTTGTCGTACGTGTTTCGGTTGTATTTTCAAAAAGCTTCCGCACACAGCCTCCGGTAGAATTATGTTATGTGGCTGTTGTTGGACTATTAATATAGAACGTTAATGCAGACGTTAATTTCATGATCTAATGTTTTTATTTTATTTTCTTTTATTTTTCTTTTAATTTAAATATGTGAATATGTTTCGACATTCAAGAATTTATATATTTTATTACCTTCACACAATATAATAAATATTTTCTTTGAGTGTTAACAAGGTACGTCGCTCATATGAATTAATCGTATAACGAATACATCTTGGTGAAAATTTTTGTACTTTATTCATGGTCGATGTTTTATTTTATTTAATAGTGAATACTGCACAAGAATCCCAACTACTCCTAACCGTCTGAAGCCAACGAGACTATGGCATCCACAATTTATTAGAGTATGTTGTGAGGCTGAAGGTAATGGGGAGGATAATTAGATGGGTAAGAGAAAGGTCGAGAAGAGATGTGCTTTAGAAATTGCATAACTAATGAAAATATTTATATTTCAAAATACAGACTATCTACCATGATGCTGGTTTTTTTTTCAAAAAAAACAGATTCTCTTTGAACGCAATATAAACTTCAAAATCAGACTAGACTGGGTTTTCCGAGAGAAAATATAAATAAATGCCCGTAAAATGAGAGGCTTCATTCGCTCACCCAAGATTATTGATCGGTTCGATGCATTCACAGATAAATAAATTCTTCAGCCAAAAATGAAAAAGGGCTTTCAACAGTATCAAGCCGTGTTCTCCAATGATTTGGACAAGTTGCGAGAAGGGATGACAGCTCAGAGAAACTTTTTTCGGTTGAAGTGTGTTGATGGACGTAGATGAAGAGGGTGGCCTTTAGTCGATAGGTGTATCGGTTCGAAATCTCGACGCAAGATGTCGGGAAAATGGAAGATTCGCTGTCAGTATACTGAACGCATAATGATCAGGATTTTCAGACGTGACTACAGACAACGACGTGGAAGAACAACCCTCACTTATCTCATTCCATGTGTATTTTAATAAAGACGTCGAGTGTCAATCAATTATAATATCCTCTCATACGAGGAGCATGCGAATGAGTATCGTATGTGACAATATGCGCAGACGTAGGCACAGGAGTACAGGAGACCGAGGAGTCACGCACGCTTAGTAAACAGAGCGTATAAACATTTGTAAAGCAGCGCCTGAAGGCCTTGAAAATCTGCACTAACGTTTCTCTATACGTGGATTGAAAATACTTAAGAATCTTAAATTCTCATAATGGAGAGTGATCAATTTGCTGATGCTTCGGTGGCCAGACAACAATGAACGTCGCGTTACAAGTCCCCGCAGGGATAAGCTGTTTCTTCGCGCATCATATTCCTATTATGTGCAACTGAATACTTGAACCTTCATGTATATAAACTCCTAAAAGTCCATATGTTTAAAAAGGAGTTTTAAATAGACCTTTATTTCCTTGAAATATTATCTGACTGGACAGGTTTCTAGTACACTGCTAAATATTAATTATGTAGTACGATTATGAACCTAGCATTATGCTTAACGCATGGACAAAAAACATAACCCACCTGAGATAAAATAAAATAAAACAAGTGAGGCCTAACTAATTTTAATATACTATAGAGATATATTTGAATTAATGACTTAAGCAGACATTTTTTTGACAAAACAGGATTGCTTAGAAACAGTGTAGATACATATTTGAATACGTGAATTAAATGTTGTTGTCGTATAAAATACAAACGAACTCACTTCGCCAAGGAATTCAATAATGATTCGAATAGTTGTTAAGAGATGTCGTGTTCGCTGTACCCACAGACTGCATACAATTATGTGTTTCAAGTCGTTTGGCATTGAAAGTGAAATGCAATTAGCATATCCAGCCGACATAGGAACACGGCAAATAAATACATAAATCGGATATGTTTTCGCAATCATCAGCTATTTCCGTCGATTCCTTCGTTTGAAGCTGTTCCGTGGGAGGAGGTGGGAGTTACCAGATCCTCGGGACTCAGTGTCCTAGACCCCGAGTCCAACTGTTAAACTCAATAAATTGAACTTTATCGGGGAACAAGGATTTCTGACACCCTCTGTTTATATTTAGTGCTAAATCGCCCGCAACAAATTTCACATCGAACGCAGACACTTTCATAAATATGGAGATCACGGTATCAAATTGCATATCGTAAATTTCCCGTAAAAGTAGAGGCCTAGCGGGTGACCGGCCTGTTTCATGCCTGTCTGTTTTAAAGCCTTTCTGTTCTTATTTAAGCATACTCGTAGATTTGTTGAAATCGATTCACGTGAGGGATTTACCGAGACCATAAAAAAGGTTGTCTCACATCGTCGTATCACGTATTTTTTTGTTTTTCGCAAGTATGTCATGTTATAATTAGTGAAATTTGAAAAATGAAGATATAAGCACTTTTGAAATGCATGTCAATGCGGCAAACCAAGTCATATAATACTATATTTAAATGTGTTTTCTTACTAGAATAACTGAATGTTACAAACAAAAATAATAATTTCTAGCGTTGTGACCGCTTTGAAAGAACTGCTTCAAAGAACTACTTCTTTTGGCAACAGTTCGTACTTCATTCATTGTTCATTGAACAAATACTTCAATTGAAGTCGGTAGTTCATTTTAGCGTTCATTCATTTTAATAACTTCATTTCATTGAACAAATACTTCAATTGAAGGTGGCAGTTCAATTTAGCCTTCATTCATTTCATGAACTTCATTTCAATAACTTCATTTCACTGAACCAACACTTCAATTGAAGGTGGTAGTTCATTTTAGCCTTCATTCATTGTACGTGCTTTTCTTCGGCGAGGAACCAGTTCCAGTTCTTTTGGTTTTCAAAACTCTACCGACTAGTACTATGTAATTTGGCAAGGAACCGGTTCCAGTTATTTTTAGTTTCTAAACTCTATCGACTAGCACGTGCTTTTTCGGCGAGGAACCGGTTCCAAAAAGAACTGAACAAACAAGCGAATAAATCCAAATCTCTTTTTTCGCGAGTTCAACTTCAATTGAAGGGTTCACTTCGAAGGGTTCACTTCGAAGGGTTCATTTTAAAGAACTAACATTTCGTGAAGCATTCACAAAACATTGAAGTTTTTCCCAACGCTAAAATTTCAATAAAATTAATATCATTCTCATGTCACACAGTAACACGAAATTCTCCAATTTCGTTTATACAAAATTATGTTGAACTTATGATAATATTTCTTTTCGGTATAAATAATAAAAATAACGTTTAAATTTGATATTTTATTTTTACCTCTTAAGCTTAAGCCTAATTTTATTTATCTTCATTTTTTTAATTAAACTGTTAAGTTTAATTGTGTACCCTGATAATGCTTAGGCTAGGCGAAACCGGTCGGTCATAAAAAATATATAATAAAAGCGTCTTTTACAAAGTTATTATTTTATTTTCATGAAATATGTCAAACCACAAAGTGATGGCTTTCTACAAAAATATATTTAATTTCTTTCTAATTATTTTTTTCCTTTAGCCATTTAATTTAACTTATAATTTTCGGCTTGCCGGATTATACAAAATGTTCTATCACCGCTTTAATTTTTGCAGGCTTAAGTATTTTTCATCGCTACAAACTTAAAATACTAAATATCATTTTATGCTTTAGAAAAAAAAGGTTATAAATTCAAGTCCCTTCAATGTCGGTAATTAACAAAGTATCATGGCAATATCAGGCTATTATAAATACTCTTTGTTATTTAATAATTATTTTTTTGGTTCTTCATAAAACCACTTGTTGAAAAAGTTTACCCGAAATAAATTTGAGTTGAACTTAAATTACTGTCCAACGGACTTTTGAATCGTAATTTGCTTGTCAGGCGTCAAAATATTCAGCGTTGATTCCTCGGCGTAAACGAATTTTATTGTTGTATGATTGTGATTGTCGGGTTTAATTTATCAGCTGTAAGTCACGAGCCTAACCGGGTGGTCCGAGACAATGTAACACCCGCAGAGCTTCTTGTTCTAGAGTCATTAGACGACTGATTTATACAATCGTGAATGTGAGACTCACTGGAAATTATTCTACTAGGCAGTTAAATATATAGCCTAAAAAACTACTCCGCTAATTGCGTGATATCCATATCCAGCATAATAGTTCTTAGATACTGAAAAAAATTGAACGCGTATAAAAATAAATTTTGCTATTCAACTGGCAAAGAACATAACAACACGTAATTAGTTGGTTAATTATGGTATTGTTAAAATAAGTGAGGTTAAATTATTTAATGTTTCTGAAGAGCGCTTCCCCTGTAGAATAAAAGTTGACGAATTTAATACACATTAAATAATTAAAGTGGTTTAATATAATCCTATTGCTTAATTTAATTACAATTTATTATCCTCCTCAAAGTAACTGTTTTTTTTCGAACATATTAATAACTTTAACACTATCATTCAGAATGGAAATTAATACTGAATTGGATATATCTAGTTTTAGAATTTAAGTTTTCTCAACTTAAGGCTCAGCACCCAAAATGGTGCTAAACGTCACTTTGTAGCATTCTAGTACAAGCAATACTGCACATGAAGTTAGAAAAATGTCTAAGGTTTCCAGTGAATAAAAAATTTAAGATGTAATCTTTTAAATTCAACGAAAAATATACTGAGATATCAGTAACAAGTGCAGTTTGAAAAACAGCGCAGTCATTTTTGAACGTTTTACCTAAAGTTCCCGGATAAATTTCATACAGAATTTTAAAGATAACAATAAAATTAGAATTGATGTTAATTGAAAATATCATTTTTTTTTAAAGAATCTTTAAAAAATTTTACCTTCCTAATAAAGTACCTACCTGAATGTATTTTAGCAAAAAATTCTATATTTGAAATGGGTGGATTAAAGCAACCGATATTTTTTCTTGGCAAGTTGAAGTTACATTTAGCGATTTTTCACCGGTAACAACTAGTAAATATTTTTTATATAAAATATCTAGAAAAACAGTAATTGGCCGTGCTTTCAAGAAAATTTAAACCGTTTTCCATGTTCTCACGGGAATGAGTTTGGCAGACTCTAAGTAATTCATTGCAAACGAGGTGGCGCCTCCAACTCTCCTGTCACTGTTATGCAAATAATGATCGAGCAGCGCACTTGAAATAAGATAAGGTTCACGATGGCTGGTTGGCCCTCACGAAAATATTTCACGGACCTCTCAGTACTAAAAATTATTGAATTTCGGCAGTAAATTTTGCTTTTTTTTTTTTTTTAATTAAACATCTTTCAAACAAAATGGTTTCAGTGTTAAGTTAATGTACGTACGTTGCGGGAAATTAAACAATAACTCTTTTGTTTGGGCCTCATCGCCGTGTGCTTCTTTGGGATGGTGTTATGCAAGTGTTTTTTAAGTGAACCTTCTGAAATATTAACTCTTACGTTTCAGAAAAATAATATGAAACCAAAAGTTGTGAATAAAAATACCATTAGAGACTATATCATATATCTATATGTAAACCGTGGTTAGGAAAGAGTGGCAGAGGTTGTCCACATATGACTCCGTGGTCGAGTGGAAAGACACTCGACTACGAATCCAGTGGTAGCGGGTTCAAGCCCGGCGTGCGCAAATACATTTTATTTAATAAATATGAGTCATAACACATTTAATTCGTATAAAATAATGTATGATATATTTGCGGCACGTTCCAGAGTGGTAGATACACTAAGTATCGCCCTGGTGAAAGACCACCATTCAGAATCGAAACGTTGCTTGGAATGGCTTGACCCTGCTCGATGACCAGATCTGAACAGCTGGGTACTCCCAACCTGCCTCTTCTCCATCTCCTTCCCCTCTCCACTACTTTCTGCCTTGCAATATACCCCAATTGAGGATGCCATAGTCTCACTGGCTCTAGACGGTTGGGAGCAGTTAGGACTCTTGTGTTGTATATATACACTGTAAAAATAAACTAAAAAGTGAAAAGTTTCCAGCGACGATATGAGATGGGCTAATTTATACGGAATAATTTCTACGCTCAAGAATGTAAGTTTTCCTTCAATGAAACACAGGACTGAACCAACCGTGTCTACATTGTAGATAAGTTGCAATTGGCTCTGCATCTTCGATGAGTTACTTAAAAGGAAGTCAACGAAATGTATTTCTTTGACTCCTTAATTCCTTCGTGCTTATTGTCTATCTGTTAAGTAAGTTAATGTGTTAATTTGTACCTCATTTAAACACTTTTTCGAGTTTTCTAAGCTGGTTCAATATAATACCGTGCATACAGATTGAGCTATGCAGACGACGTGGTACTCATGGCACCGTCTATAAGAGGGCTACGTATCTCTTGAATATCTGTGAAGAGTTTGCACATGAAACCAACATGATTTACAATCCGCTAAAAACGGCACTGATGGTTATCAGACACGGGCAGAGCCCGAAAAACATTCCTTCAGCTATCTTGAACGGTGATGTTCTAAGGGTGGTAGAAGAAACCAAATATCTAGGGCACATCATAACCTTATGATGTGCCTTAAGAAAATACCGTAGAAATGACCTTATCATGGAATCCCGTCAGATCCCGAATTCTAGCATAGAAGCTCATTGGAGTAATTTATTGGCCCCATCAATCTTAACGCTCTCAGTATGGACTCCCCTTATAGCTTTTTGCAGACATGAGACCTAATATCCTCCATTTAAAATTTTCAAATGTAATATTTTTATAATTTTATTTTTTCTTATGAATTTATGTTTATTGTTATTTTAACTTATTTATTTTTTCTTTATTATTGTGTGTATTACAACTTTTATTTTATTATTATTATTACTATGTATTATTATCAATTATGGAATGTATTGCATTGCACTACTCCTGTACACCTTCTGGAATAAAACTTTTATTATTATTATGAAGTACGCAGAAATTATTTTATAAAGTGTCTGCCAATAAAATCTCGACGAGAGTGGTTTTCAGAAGACGTGGCTGCCAACTGCTGCCCACACAAAAGCTATTTCTGTTTGCCAATCTTTAGAGGCGGTTTTCTGATAAATTCTAAGCTAAACACCTGCCAATGTTTGAGTCACAATCGTTATTTATTTTAATTGTATTTGTAGACAATCTGCTTCCAATTTTTTCCGTTAAAGAAGTGTGAATCTGTATATTCTCGTTTCTTTTAACGAGATACAATTTTAAAATATACACTTGACATTGAACGAACTTACTTTTTTATTAAAACTAATAAAATATGTTAAACATTATTGTAAACGTTTTTTTTCATGAACACCGTGGGAATTCATTTAGGTCTTAGAGGGTTAACGAAAAGCCTATTTTATAGATTTTCAACAAGACATTCCGCTATTTCCAACAACCAAAAAAGTTATATCTTCTACACATGTAAGCTTGTAAGCTTGATGAGTTAAAAGTATTTAGAAAAAAGTTATTTCGGAAAGACCCTCAAAATCTTTTCTCTGTCGTTAAAAAGACCGATTTTTTTCTGGAAATCGCGAAAATTGAAAAAAAATTCAAGCGCACCTTTGCTAGATCGGTAAACAGATTTGTAAATGGCTCACTGGGAATTCTGTGTTGGTGACTCTTGTGTTATAGGTAGAAAAAAAGATTGCATTTATGCTAAACAATAGGCAAGAATACTAAGAATTATTATAATCTTTTTTACATATTTTATTGGCTTTGCAGTTTCCGCCCTTTTTCCACAATCTAGTTCTCTGGATGCTAAATCAATATCATGGATGGAATTCCATTCATAAAGAGTGACTGGTACTCGATTCGAAATATTGAGGTTAAATAGTAGATACAGACATTTTGGAAAGATGCATCAAAATTAACATAATTAAATCAACATTTCTTACATTTTATACATATTGAATTATTCCGAAAAAAAATGTGATGTGCATTAGTAGTTAGGTATATTAAAAACAAAGACTTAAAAAAAAAACCAAAAAGTAAAAAAAATAGAAATCAGTGCACTCCACCACTCAATAAAAAATATTAACATTATAAAATTGAGTTAAATCAAAAAAATATATATTCTGGTTCAAAGACAACGAGACAGTCGTTTGCTAAACTTGTATACCTTAACTACACTGTATGGTTCTTTGAAAAAGGATATCAAATGATTGTACTTTGTGGGATCTTCCATCCTGCATCAAGGCACTTTTAAAAAATCTAATCAAGTTGTAAAAATTGTAGTCATTATCTGCAACTGTTAATAAAATGTATAAGAATAATAATTCTATTATTTTTGACTAGACTTAAGGCGTTCAATGAAACGTGTAAGTTAATTGATGTATTTTTCAATAATTTGTAACTCTCATATTATCAATTCGACAATCTATAGTTCCACCCATTAAAACAATTGAATAAATTCGTTCCATAGAATGTCTTTAAAATTATCACAATATTAATTTTAATTCAATTCTCAATCTAATCGAGCGACTGGCCAGCCTACGAGGCCAAATTAAACCCATACCAATGCATCAAAACGAGTAAAACATAATAATATTTCACAAAATTTAGAAGAAATACCTACATCAGTTTCCTGCGTTTATCTTCCTCTTTCGTACTAGTATGGGTCCATTATGACTATTATAAGATTGCATTATTTGTTTATTAAATAGAAGGTATGTAAAAACTGAGAGAAAAAAGTATTAGATATAAACTTTGACTGTGGGTACTACATGTAAATGTATATGAACCTACGGATCGGCTATCGCCTTAGAAGTTTGACAAAGTGTTCGGAAGTTTTAATTCCAGGAAGCTAATATTACGTGAAATGTTTGCATGCATTGTGTTAATTGATCAAATGATTAATTTACTTCATTATTTATACATATTTATCAACTACGTAATTAAACATACATGAAATATTTATTAAGTTGAAAGACAACCTTTGCGAAACAAAATAACAATAAGTGCTCATCAAGGCAGTCCTCGAATGGCTGCCGCTGGGGGCTGTATTGGTACGCTTATTAAGGCATTCTTGCGCTTTCACTATCGGATTGTTCTAAAAATAATGCCTCCCGCCCTCGCCGTCCACCGCAGCCGCCCCCGCCCCCGTCCGTGTTCCGCCTAACAATACTAGTAAAACGAATGGACACACATTGACTTGTCACTTATTTATGTAACAACCACGGGTTGCGATGCCTTTTTCATAAATTATCCTTTTCAAACTGGGGCGACTTTTCAAATATAAAATAATAGCACTGACTACCAACGCTGTTACAGGGTGCGCCAAAACTCGAGTAAGTTTTTTTTTTACGAAAACATAATGTTTAAGCCTTTTTTTTCAATTTGATAGAGATAGACTGATAACCTGAAAATAACTGATGGCTTTTGAAGAATCAACAAAACTGGAGACACTCGAGGGAGGTTTATGTCCAGAAGACGTCAGAAGGCTTGTGAAGAAGAAAAATAATTATTTTGAATGGAATGAATCACACTTCATCTTCATCTAGGCTTTTTATGAAAGCTAAAAGAATCATTTTAACCCAGTTGCAAAAATACGAGGTAGCCATTAATATTCGAATGAATGTGGGGGGAAGCGTCCAAGAGTGGTAGATACTGTAAGTATCGCCCTGGTGAAAGACCACCATTCAGAATTGAAACGTTTTGAAATGGCTTTAGCCGTGCTTGGTGACCAGATCTGAATAGCCAGGTACTTCTCAACCTTTCACTTCCTCATCTCCTTCCCCTCCATAATACCTTCAGCTTCAAAACATACCCCCATTGGCGATGCCATAGTCTCACTGGCTCTAGACGGTTGGGAGTAGTTGAGATTCTTGTGCGGTATTCAAATATATATATATATTATAATAAAAAATAAAAAATTTATGTATTGAAAAATGTTAATGATTCAATATATTTATAAGAATTAATAATATACATGCAAATAATAATATTATACATGCAAATAATAAAAAAAATGAGGAATATAGCATTACAAGGAAAAAAAAAAAAAAAACACATTCCCACCCGGGCTTCGTGGGTTCAATTCTTCTGCTGGTTAAGTTCTCCATCACTACACTTTTTAAAATATTGTCAGATTATTCATAACCTTGGAATTTTTGTCTTTATTTGTAAAAAAAGGAGAATACAAATATAAACTTTTTTTTAAATTCATATCGATGCCGATAACAGTTCTGGAGATTTTTTAATATTTATTATTTTATGTTTTTTTAGTGCGAATAACTGTTTTCTACTAATTATATTTCATAACATTTATTTTAAATTTATATTTAAAATAAATAATAAAATAAATTTAGAATAGAAATAATACAATACATTTAAAAAATATAGAGATTAATTAAAGCTATAATAACAAAAAGGTTTTTTTAACAAAAAATACCAAATTTAGTATAGAAAATCACTTCTTATGTTTCTTCTTGAAATTATTTTTAGTTAGATTTAGTTTATGATAAATTACCTCCCTAATTGAGAAAATTCTTGTGCTTAGGGTGGGTTTATAACATCAGTAATCTAGCCTGATATACCAAAACCCAAGTCAAAGCTCTTACCTCTATGGCCAAAGGGTTTATAAAAGCGCAAAGATGAATTTTAAAACATAAATCATGCTGTAGAATACAAAGTATTGCCAGCGGAATTGTTCTGAGGTTTTTCAAGAGATGCCGCCACGCGCCGCCCGGCAATTGTGTTCGCGAGCAGCCACTGCTACCTACCCAGCATCCGCACACCGTACACCCAGAGGGTATTGCTACTTTGTTAAACGTATGAACAAGCAAAAATGCTCCGTTGCATGCTTATGTTTGTCGGGGGGCTTTTGTTGGAAACAATATGTACCATTCAATTTAAGAAGTTCCACAGTTCTCTGTGCTGAGGCGCCGACGCCTGGATATTTGCATTACACATTACACATAATCATTGCTGATTCGAGGACATTATCATTCCGGGAGGTAGAGCATAGGAGTGTCCCGAGAACCCATTGCTTTTTATATCTTAGAAACCTCTTATTCCCGAAGAGCGAATTGCTTCATTTTAATGTTTTATTTTTTAACTCGTTTTCTGCAACACTGTTTATTGAATGGAAAACATTTATATGAATATCTTATTTGAAACTTTATAATAATATTCTGTACAAAAGAATAAATATTAACAATACTTTTTGGCAGTTGAAAACAAAAAATGGTTTTTTTTTAATCAGTTTGGTCTAAGATGCTCGACTACGAATCCAGAGGTCGCGGGTTCAAATTCCGGCGAACGCCAAAAAGTTTTATTTAATTATTATGTGTTATTTCGCATTAAATTCATATAAAATAAAATCTAGTATATTTGCGGCACGTTCCAGAGTAATAGATACTCTAAGTATCACCCTGGTGAAAGACCACCATTCAGAATCGAAACTTTGCTTGAAATGGCTTTAGACTTAGTTAGTGACTAGATCTGAATAGCCAGGTACTTCCCAACCTTTCTCTTCCCCATCTTCTTCCTCTCCCACTACATTCAGCCTACCCCAATCAAGGATGCCATGGTCCCACTGGCTCCAGACGGTTGGGAACTGTTATGATATGGTATTATCTTTAAAAAAAACCCTAATAGATCGAAAGAAATTCTTTACAGGTATAAGTAGCAATTCGAAAGCTCTAAGAAAATAATTTATTTAATAAACGTTATTCCGACGTTCCGTATAAATAAAATTCTGTCAAGTTATTTCTGTTTGCGAAAGGAAGAACGGAATGAGTAAAAAACGCAGGTTTTCAGGAGACCCAAAACCATGTTTAGGAATTTGGTTTTTTCATGTAAAAATACCAAATGTTTTTTTTTTAATCAATCGTACATTATTATATTTTCGGACTTATCTCATTTTTCTTTGCTTGGTATGTACATATATTGAGGAACAATTCTGCATACTTAACTCAAAACTTGATTTTTGTTACTCATTCATATCATTTCCTTTCGCACACAAATTAGTTCTGGAAAAGTATTAAATGCAATTTATATCATTCACGAACTCTTCTTCAAGATGCACCTTAGATACGAGGAGACATGTTATTTCGTTGATTTATTATAAATGTGTGTTGTATTGTTGGTTTCGTCAATCAACACATTTTTACTAATCATTATACATCACTTGGTTCTTTGAATTAACATTAATTTCCTTGAATAAATCTTAAACTTCCTAGGAAAGTACTTTTCCTGCGAACATGTATTATTGCCTCTACCGCCGCTTGCACCGTGTAACGTACCGCAGAGGTCCGTATCTCCTCCCAGTAGCAATTGTTGTAAGACTTACAGGAGCCCGAAGAATGCTTCCAGCGGTAGGTAGGTAGGTAGCCAATAGACAGTGGTTGTTGCGACAATACGGCGCTGTCATACTCAATTATTTCCTATGGTTGAAATTGAATAGGGCGTTTAGCATCAGGCCCTTTGGCGACTATTTGAACTGCGAGTGAAATATTGAAAGCGGTTCTTTTCTCAATTCTACGCCTTTGTTGACCAGTTTAGCGAATCATTTAAATGGAAAAGCCCATTGTAATATAACAATTCGAAGAAACCATTATCAATCATGGGTTGAGGCGTTTTATATGAATGTATTTATTTTCACGATTGCTTTAAATTTTCTAAAAATAAACCATTGTGTGCTTGCAATGGTGTATTTTTATTATATATCAATATGATTTGGACGAAGTTATATAGAAAGCGTCTAAACCCACAAAGATGAAACTGAGAAAAAGGCGTTTCAAAATATAAACTAACTAACTAACCATCACGCCGATTCCCCGCAGGGGTAGGCAGAGAGGACGGACCGCCAGACAACTCTGTCTTGGCACACACTTCTTGCTTCATTTACATTCATACATCGTCTCATACATACTCTTCTGTTATTCTGACTCTTCACACGACCCGATTCAAGTATTTGATTTACTTGATCGTGCCATGTCTTTCTCGGGCGTCCTCGACTTCTTCTTCCATTCACTTTCGCATCATATATTCTTTTCACACTCATTTCTTCGTTCATTCGCTCTACATGCCCAAACCATCTAAGCGTCCCTTTCTTAATCCTATCCATTACGCTCATATCAGCCTTGCATTCTTTCCGGATATCCACATTTGTAATACGGTCATACATGGTTTTACCGCACATCCGTCTCAAAGATCTCATTTCCACAGCATTCAGTCTACTTTCATCCTTCCTCTGCCAGTTCCATGTCTCACTGCCATACATCAGGTTTGGTATAAGCACTCCATTGTGGACTGCTAGCTTCGCTTCTTTGGACAATTTCTTATTTGCCCCAACAGCGTTCAGTCCTCCATTAATGGAGTTTCCTGCATTCAGTTTCAAAATATGACAATAAAAAAACATAAATATGCGTAATCGGCATTTGTAAAGTGAATATCAGTGTTTTTTTGGTTTATGAGTATTATTATAAATATGTAATTTTTAATCTTTCAATATTTTCATTTAAACAAATGTATTTCTTATGTTTTCCTACATTTTATAACGTTTTTAAACTTAAATTTAACTCAAATATCTGCAATGTGCGTTAGTAATTTATGTTTTTACCAAAAACCTATTGCAATTGGAGCTTGGATGTTTTCAGCACATATCAGATCATGTTTTTATCAATAGGAAAACATGTAAAACTCGATTTTGGAAAATTATGGGTTGGGCGCATTCTGCATAACTAGTAGTTATTAACGACGTCAATTTATTTTACGTTTTCTTTATCTCTCTTGATTGTTTTGTAAATTGTTGACTTTTTTACCTGCCAAACCTACTTTGTATTACGCTTAATGATTTATGTATGCTAAAAAATAATATTTAAAAAAATAACCAACTTCGTTTTAGTGTAAAAAAAATAACAAAACTTCTGTTTAACATGAATCATCTATCATATTATTGTGTCAGATTTTTATACGCTTCTTCTACATATTCGGTACATAAAAAAGGGCAAAGACCCATAAATGGTCACCAACACCCAAATGGGCGTATCCCAACCAAAAGCCGCCCGCAGGCCCTAGCATCACAAAACCAACAGCAGCAGGTTATTTACCTGCTATTTAAAATTGATTAAAATATTTCTATGCTATTCAATATTAATGACAGTATTTGAATACACATATCTGTAATTGCAAGTGTTTTAATAACGCGTTAGAAATATTGACCCCGTAGATAAGAGGATTAGTTTCCTGTAATTAAAAATGTAAAAATTCCTATATGCACTTAATTACTATGTCCTTAAAAGGTAAAATCTATTTGTGTTAACGAACCGAACATGTTGTACACAATTTTGGGTATCGTGGTAAAATAATAATATGATATGTTTCGTTTTTGTAAGAACAATGTTGCTAATGGCCCAAAATAGGGAATTATCTCACCAAATAAAAGAACAACACGTAAATCCACTAAAACAATAAAAGCTCCCCCGGTGTCCGCAGTAAATACACGAGTTTATCAATCGGTGATGAATGTCTGAGGTCATACGGTCACCAGAAGCGTGATGATACTGATGATGCTAAAATAATGGTTATGAATTATTTACCGTCGCGCCCTTGACATACAGCAAAAGGTTATCGTTTTCACATCTTTTGAATAAGATCTTCGCATAAATTACGCTGCTTAAGGAAGTGGAGGCAAGAACAATAATATTCCTTTGATGTCGGATGTGTATCGGATTGACAGATCAAGTCATTAGCCAACAAGTCACGATATTACCTGGCTACTCATATTAGTACAGAAATATCTGTCGGTATATTAACGCATGTGCATTTAAACGTACGTACTTAATGTTAAGGTTTGCTATATATATTATGTATATGTATATATATATATATATATATATATATATATACATAAAACGTTTAAAATAAAATAGAAATAATTTTTAAAAATATATACGAGATGTACATGTGTATAAATATATATATATATATATTTATATTAGGTTAATTTTTCACAACAAAGGTTAATAATTGATAATATTTTCTAATGAATGTGGCCAAAAGAATAGCGAACGAACCGTTTTTTGGCAATAGCAAACTTAAAACCTACATTATTTTCATGATCTATATGGCTTGCTAAAGATCGTTTTTTAAATGCCTGATTGTTAGGTTAGGAGATTAACTTTTATCAGGAGCCCTGTTTGGTGTTAGACGTAACGTGGGTAAAGTCCCCTTTGAGCCTTCTTTGCAAGAAAATCAGAAAAAGGAAACTGATTTTTAACGAATTTATTAAAAAAACTTTCATTAACTCGGTTACTTATCGTATAGTGAGAACATCCCTAATTTACAATCATAATCTACTTATGTATAAAAATACTCTGCTTTGTTTTTCTTTTATAAACCCATTTTATAAATTTTAATTACATTAAGCGAATAACATTTTTTTTATAATTGAATTTAATTAAAATAATAATATTATCATTATTAAGTTTTGCTAGTTTAATTTTCAAATTTTTGAGTGACAGATGTTTCGGCTAAAAACCAAACTAAAACTAGCAAAATTTAGTAAAATTAAATTACATTATAAAATAATGAATTCAATACAAAAACACTATATATCATCGCCGAAAAGGCAAAAGGGCGAAACGCCATTTTGGGAAGTTTACACCAGAGCATTTTAAAGTTTATTTGTTCTACAAAAAAATATATAAAAGTTTTCAGTACCTGGTTGGATTTTGAAAAAAAAAGTTAGCTTAGGTAACTCAATACTCTCACTGAGTTACCTGAAACAAGTAAAAGCTTAAAAAAGTCCCGAACTTGTGTCGCTTGAGTCAATCCTTTTCCCAAACGGTAAATATATTTTAGATGGTTGAAGGGGCCGCAAGTCTTCAGAATCAAACGAGAGTTCAAAGCATTCGATGCAGAAAAAAAACTGATTAAAACTGCATATTTAACTCATTTTTGACCAAAGTGTCGCTTAAGCTCTTTTGCCTTTCCCGTGACGATATGAATAATGGAAGTTAAACAGAATTTTCAAATGAATTAAAACGCATGACGTTTTTATTTTTGAGGTTGAGATTTAATGTATTCCTGACACCAGTGGTGGCTCGTGACTTCTTAGGGTGCTTGAGTGCTAAGATTGAAAAATATAACGTTATTGTTGTTGTTGTAGCCGAAAATAATTATTATTTTTGTGAAAAAAAAAAAATTGTATTAAGTTTTTCAGGATTTTTCAAAGTTTTGTGTGGTTACTGGTTTTCCTTTCCGTGACTTCACACAAAAATTGAAATTTCGAAAAAAATAATAATCGTTTTCGGCTACAAAAACATCAATAATGACGTTTTTTTTATCTCAGCAGTTTAGAACATTTAAAGCCACGACCGCCACTTACAGTAATAGATAAGTACCTAATAGGTAACTACCCGTTAAAGCCCTACTACCTGGGTAGGTACCTACCGTTACGTCAGTGGTAGCCTACTTCAGGTAGTAGTTAGAGCACGACAATAACAACAGACAACCATCTCCCGTGGGTGGCAATACGGAAACATCAACATCACTTATTTTTCATGAAAGTTATGCTGGATGTTCGTTTATATTTAGAATATTTTTATTACCTCCGAAAGGTCACTTAAATATCATCGGAGTCATCCCAAATATTTCAATACCTTCACGGTCAAGTGCGTGATTATTGTATATTATGTATTGGCGGTTGGCATTTAAGAATGGAAAAAACCATCTCCTCGGTTCGCACAATTTTTGAAGAAAACATTTTTTTTGAAAAATTGAAATTCAAAACAATTGAAGCCAAAATATAATACGGTACAATTTTTTTAATTTTAAAGGTTTCGTACAAGTTTCCTGGCCTAACAATAATATTCCAATACTTTTTTATGATCTCATGGGTAAAGTTTGACAAATAACTGTAGAAAAATAGGAGAACGCTGCTATCGTTTAAATTGCTTCATTTGGCAACACCAAGATGGTTCAAAGCTAAAAGGATGTAACTTTAAAAAAACACTATCATCCAGCTGCATATTTTTTACATTACGTATACGCGGTGTTTGGAAAGTTGTTCTACTTTAAGAAAGGAGATGATTCTACATCATATTCTGAAGAAATTTGATATTCAAACTTGTAATTTTTTAGTAAGGTAATTGCAAGGTTTTAAAAAAAAAGAAATGTCCTCATATACTAGAGTTTTTAGTATGTTACATATTAAAATAAAATAATAAAAATACCCGGATGGGACGCGCGCTTTAATCAACTTAAAACAAAAAAATAAAAAAAGTTAGCCGTTTTTCGGGTCAAACTGAAAAATTTAGAGTTAAGTATAACCTCACTTCTGAATGTTATATTATAATTATTACATTATCAGTGTTACTCGGTGTTGTCATGGTAATTTAAAAAATCAGTAACACTTTATTAAATGTACACATTTTATTATTAAATTGAAAATATTTCGAAATAAAATTATCATTTTATTAAAATATACTGCTATTAAAAAAAACTGTTCAAGCTGAGAAATGGCTAAAGATATGCAAATAAATATTCGTGATCTCGTTAGATTGCAGAAAGACTCATGTCTAAAACTCATTTTTTCAAATATATTTGTATTCAGAAGGATTAAAGCTGAAAACTTCTTACATCATTGTTCTGGACAAATGTATTTTTGTAAGGAATTCTAAAAGAACCACGAAAAAGTCAGCTTTAAAATAAAAACTCGTTAAAAAGATTTCCAATTTAATTTTAAAAATTCAGGAAATATTTTTTTGTAGCAATACAATGATTTCCTACCGTTCTAACCAATTGCACTACAAATCTCAAATCTGTACTAAAAGCAAAGATTGCCTGGATGTCTTAATGGCCAATAGCCGGGATACATGCCCCATTAAATTTACCTTTAATCTGAGTAATGTTCTGAGAAATGAGAAGGCTCCATCTGCAGTCGTCTGTCTGCATCGACTGGTGCTTCTGAATAAAGCTCGTATTACATGCGACAATCATAATGTTGTAAAGAATGATTGAGTCAAATACGTTAAAAATACCGGACTTAGTCAAGATGTTCACATTTTTATTACCATATCTGACTGACGAAGCTTACATGACCCAACTAAACCTACACACATAAAATAGCTACGTAAAATTGTAAAAAGGAAGGCTCCCAGTGAGGTCGTTCGTTATTAAATATGAGATAAAATTAGTGAATTCAATTGAAATATATATTTTATATATATATATATATATATATATATATATATATATTTTTATATTAAATATATATATATATATATATATATATATATATATATATATATATATATATATATATATATATATATATATGTTTTATATTAAATATATATATATATATATATATATATATATATATATATATATATGTTTTATATTAAATATATATATTAACACAGGTCAAGAATCTAAAAAATGACAATTTAAATATTTTAGACAAGTTTCACATTTTAAAGAGATTATCACACAAGAATCTTAACTTTCCAGAAAAACAGTGGGACTATGACATCCCCATTTCGGGGATGTTGTCAAATGGGGAAGGTCCTGGCTATTCAGTTTTGGTCACCAATCACGACTAAAGTCTTTTCAAGCAACAATTCTATTCTGAATTGGGTTATTTCTCTAAAATTAAATAATGAGGGTATAAACCTTCTGGAATGCAAATTAAATTCACTTTTCAATTTTTTTTTATTATATACACCCTTATGGGTTTTTGCATAACTGTGCAATAGATAATATAAAATACTAGTGAAATGAAAAGAACATGGAGTAAAGGAGCACACGAAAACCCAAATAAATTCCTAATTTTGTAACTGTTAATTCATGGTGGAATTCCATTTTATTGATTTAATAAAACAAATTTACAACTTTATTCCACTTTTTATTTTTTTGACTGGACCGGTTTCAGCCTATAACGGCCATCTTTAGACTAGTACAGGTTGTTCTTATTCTATGGCTTATACTATTTTTGGGATGTCAGGGGTAGTAACCAAATAAAAGGGGTGGTAATATACTAAATAAATGATAATAATAAAAGTAATCTACTGTAAAAGTATATAATAAATATAATCAGGTAATTATACCATAAACTGGGAGTAACCCAATAATTAGGAAATTTTATGGAAAATCTAGACATTACAGTTAAGATGGGAAAACCTAAAATAAACTCATTAATAATCAGTATTCACCAACCTTGCATTATATAAATACATCCTGAAATCATACTTCGAGAAAGACAATTGTAACCCATCTTAAATAAAAATTCACACCAGATAGATATATAAAATAGTAAACTAAAAGTAACTAGTAACTAGTAAAATCATGCAGCAATGCTGATAAATATAATTAAAGTAAACTCATGGTTTACTACCCCTGACATCCCAAAAATAGTATATAAGCCATAGAATAAGAACAACCTGTTCTAGTCTGAAGATGGCCGTTATAGGCTGAAACCGGTCCAGTTAAAAAATAAAAAGTGGAATAAAGTTATAAATTTGTATTATTAAATCATAAATAAATTACTAGAAATATTACAAGGCAATAAATAAACATTCGTATTTTTTGAAATATTAAACATAAATAAAGATTATTTATGGAAAATTGACAGGAAAAAAGAGCTTAGGCCTACAAATGTATTTTATTGTCACATATGTCATTGGCTTTTGCAGTGGAATATGCAAAATACCTCGGAAATGAAGCCTAGAAATGTGATCGGAGTATTGATAGGTACCCCGGGACAGCCTCGCCCTCTGCCTGCCCACGCCGTCCCTATCCAAAACAAAACATTCTTCTGCACAAGGTGGCTGCTGTCTTTAAAGCTAAGTGTTTTAATATATTATTGCTTGCAACTGATTTTATATCTTTCTACGAAATAAATAATGCTGCGTGGCTTCGGCGGTGAGCGACCTTCGAGACCGGATGAAATAAAGCATTCGATGATTGTTGATAGGATTTATTGAAAAGCATTGGTTATAAAGCTCCACATTTAATATTGGAAATCTAAATCCTAAACGGTAGTAATAATTACAAAATAATTTCCTTTTCGTACGTACTTCAGCACATACGTACGAGTGTGACAGTTTCAATTAAAGTATTTCCAAGTCCAGATAGGCGATAAAGAATATATCGTCGCTGGAAAGGCAAAAGAGCTTAAGCGACACTTTGGTCTAAAATGAGTTAAATATGCAGTTTTGATCAGTTTTGTATTCTGCATCGAATGCTTTGATTCTGAAGATTTTTGTGGCCCTTCATCCATCTAAAATATATTTACCATTTGGGAGAAGGCTTGACCGTTGCGACACAAGTTTGAGGCTTTTTTTTAGCTTTTTCTCGCTTTAGGTGACTCAGTGAGAGTATTGGGTTTCCTGAGTTACCTTTTTTTCGAAATCCAACAAGGTACTGAAGGCTAATGCATTTTATGGTAAAAGTGCTCTGGGGCAAACATCCGAAAATGGCGCTTCAGCCCTTTTGACTTTCCGGCGATGATATGTTTTAATAATATGTTTGATACAAAGCGTATAATTTTTAATATAAATTAAAAATATGCAAGTCAGTCAAGTTAATGTTAAGATTAAATTATTGTTTATTTTTTGTTGTCTTTGAAAAATTTTATGTCCCAGTATGAAAACGTTAATTTTTAAAATGCTATTTAAAAAAAAATACTCATAATATTGGGCAACTCATATCATAGTCATATGCAAAGTTTCTCAGCTAAGCATTTGGCATATTCTAGAACATAATAGCAAAATTCGCCCTTTTTAATGTTTTCTTATGAAAAATGGTCCATTTCAAAACTAAATGCTCTCGTGGGAAAAATTTGCAGTTTTTTAGTGCCCCACGTCTCCGTTGACTCCGCCCACACATTTTCATATGCGACATAAATGGACATAAGTCAACGGTTTTTATATTGTGAAAAAATGGTTAAACGAATAAACGAAAACATTATGTCGACATGTGCTATGAATGGATGTACAAATACCCTACCCCTAGTACTAGCCACACCCAGGTCCAGCCGAGTCCAACAAAACTCATCAAAATTGACTACAGCAGTGCTCTCTCTTGTATATCATTGCTCTGAGGTCAATTCACTACAACTTTTTAAAATCTAAAAATAAGCTAACTCCCACTAAAAGTTTGATAAGGTTAGGTGCTTGCTTGGTTATTTCCTAACCTCTCTCCCGGATTGGCTTATCACAAGTAATATCGTTTGCGCCCGACGGAATTGGATATGAGACCTATGCAATGGTAAAGTTCAAGATGACATTAGCTTCACTTCTGATATCCAATACGCCCGTTGTCTTGAGAGTGATATAAAGTTTTATCACGTGCTAAACAACAAGACCTATAAACTGAGCTTCGACGGGATAACTAGAAAATTTTATTAATACGTTACTGTTCTTATTTTATTTCTAAGTGGGGAGCAAAATGAACTAGGCTGAAGTTGGCGTGTCTCTTCGTGAGACGTTTTATTGAGACATTTTATATGTTGGTGGGATGAACAACTTTTCAAAGTTAACCGTTTTTGTTCTGAGAAGCGCTATCGCTTTCTTACGAGTTCTCTCCCAAGGTGCGAGAAACGCGACCGCGCTGCTTACGCCAGTGGGTCAAAAAATATATTAGAAAAAAATTAACAATTATGAGTTACTACTGTTACAGTTTACAGCTAGCATAATATTCACCTTAGAGCGAAATCTGAAACACCTACTCAATCAACAACGCAAAAGAGATTTTTGATTTGGAAAAAAAATCGGGGCACAATTTACGATGATGTATGTAATGTATCGCGAAAAAGATGGTGCTCTAGTAAAACGAAATAATTTGGATTTCGCAAGATTCAAAAAAGATGTCACGTAGTTTACGCCAGAAAACATTTGTGATTAAATATATTTATTTTTTTCAAAGGTGTTCTGGAAATTTTTGGTTAAAAATTTTTAATTATTAAAATTCCTTCGAATTCGATCACAAGTTGCTGAATTAGACTTTGATTTAAATGTATTAATTTAGTTCACAGCGTGAATACTGAAAAAACAGGCCTGAACAGCTTCTTTCCAAATCAACCACGTCCAAATAGCTTGCTCTGAGAAATGGATTTTTTAAAATATTTTCGATGTTATTCAAGTTCAAACTACGTAATAAAATTGCAGTCATTTTCCTAATAACCCAAAAAGGTTTGTATTTTATTTTCTTAAGCTATCTAGCTTATAACAACATGAAATAACTTCCTATACAGTAATGGATTTAAAAACGTAATGCAAATAATAAGCCGTGATTTACGTATCTCCTTTGATTATTATTTAATCAACCTCTTCGAGAAATTCAATACGCCTTTATGTCTAAATGCTATGTGTTGCACAAAATAGAGTATTATGTAAAGCAAAGCTTTGACTAGAGAAATGTGAATAGCCAGCGGGACTCCAGCTATAGATCCGAATGATACAACATAATTATTCAACGCGATCGAGTAAATAAATCGCAGCAATAAAACCATAATACGGCCAATAATAAACATGCACTTTGAAATGCAGAAACGTCGCCAACGCACTGTACCTTTGCCCTGGCAGAGAGGTTACAGAGGTACAGAGAGGCTCTATATTGGCTTTCATGTCAAATTCAAACAATGAATTGGACCTCGAAATGGCTAATTACCATAATAACTTTGTCCGGCGTCATAAGACTGCGAGTGATGAACGCAATCTGTTGTATAAGTTATCATTTTATGGAGAAGTTGTTGTATATACGAATGATTAATCGGAAAATCTTGCATTTGCACCAATTAATGAGAGTCGCGGACTAAGACGACGGACGAAGACATGTATGAAAAAGTAAAACAAATATTATGTGTAAATTTGAGTGAAACAATTGTTCAGAAAGTGAGGCTTAGTTATGTGACATTAAATCACCTCTATCTAACTCTGTGGACAACCAGCGTGATGTGGTTAGTTAAGAGGTTTATTTATAGCAATGAGCGTAATAATATGGAAAATCAACCACTAAAAGTTGTACAAGGAACCCTTAAGTGGTTCATAAAACAGATTTTAACAAAAACGTTTAATACCAACTAACAGCTCCCCCCCCAAGAGATCCGCTCGCAGTGTCTGTTTCATTAAAAAAATGATTTCGAAGTAAAACTAAACTAAATGTTTTTTTTTATGGTTAAAGGTGTTGCATCTTGTACGCTTTAGAGTTATTGCTTAATGTTTGTTTTTATTAAAAAAACTATAACCCACCAAAGATTTTTTTTTACTATTTTAGAGGCAATAGTGACAACATTTTGCTGGGACAATCTTTGAAATTACAAACTAGAAATTTCTGTTCTAACGTAAATTTTCCACAACTAATTTTCCATGGGAAAAATAATATGTTAATAAGGCGTAAAAGAAGTTAAGTTCATTTATTATTTTTCAAAACTATTAAGCGGTTTAGTGCCAAATATTTTTCAATACTATGACAAAAATGCTGAAGAAAATTGTAATAAAAAACTATAACAGGTGCAAGACAATAACTACCTCACTTAAATATTGTCCATTTTTTAAATATTTTTTTTAATATTTGAAACAAAAGAGTTTAAATAAGTGTTGTAAAGAACGTAAAGGAAAATGTCGTTATTTTTTGGGAACGCCAATATTTAGACTCTCAGAACTCTAACCTTATATATTATTTTACTTATTAAAGGGTTCATATGGAAAATAAGTTTTTCTTTGAGGTGTAAACTTTTACGCCAATTTATTTCAAAACGTGGGATAACCGATATGACTGCATAACTAACTTTTGACATGACAGGCATCGTAAGGACACAGAAACGTTGCCAGATCAAGATCAGTGACATCTGAGGTAGGTAGGTACTCCCACGTAGTGAAATATGTTTAGCAAGGACCTTAAGGAGACAATTATTGTGATTCACAACTTGGTAAGGAAATATCGATAACATTTTCAAAAAAAAATACTAAAATATTATGAAACAGAAATCTGTCAGTTTTCATAAAGCTGCAAAAGGGGTGCTCTGGCATTGTGAAACTTGCATAGCTTTTTCTGTCTCTACTTTTGAGTTCAACGTAATTTCTGTGATGAGCTATTGAGTTTTGGAGGATATACTACAAAAATAAATAAGACGAGATACTATTTTGTTGGTTCCAATTGTACCCTAAAATAAGGAACAACATATTTTTTAATAGTGTTGATATCTACTAAGAGACAAAATATATTTTAAAATATGATTTTATTTTATTGCAATTTAAAAAAACACACGGAAAATTAATTTTGAGATTGGTTCAGTGAAACTGCTTTTAACCGTCTGGAGCCTGTGGGATTATGTGTATTTCCGATCGGGATATATTGAGAGGCTGAAGGTAGTGAAAAAGGGAAGGAGATGGGGAAGAATAAGGTTCAGAATTACTTGGCTATTCAGACCTGGTCACCAAACACGGCTAAAGCCATTTCAAGCAACGTTTTGATTCAGAACGGTGGTGTTTAACCAAGGCGATACTGAGAGTATCTACCACTCTGAAACATGCCGAAAATATGCTATATATTATTTTTAATAAATCAATTGTGAATATATAATAACATAAATTAATTAATTTAAATAAAAAATATTTTTGTTTTAAGCCACTTTATTTATACACATATAACAATTCGGCCGGTTTCGGTTAAACTTAACCTTCTTCAGGAACGTAGTTTATATATATATACGTTCCTGAAGAAGGTTAAGTTTAACCGAAATCGGTCGAATTGTTATATGTGTATAAATAAAGTGGCTTAAAACAAAAATATTTTTAATTTAAATTATAATGTCAAGCTACAAAGTGATTGCTTCCTTCGATAAATAAATTAATTAAGTCAAATTTATTTGCGCTCACCGGGATTTGAACCCTCGACTTCTGAACTTGTAGTCGAGGATCTTAACCACTCGACCACGGAGACCGGTAGTGTTAAAATTGCAAAATACTTATGTATACCGAGGTCTGTTGACTTCTGACACGATGAACAATGCATATTTTATATTGACCCCGACTTATCTATGCGACTACTTCACTCTCCGACGAGCTTGATTTACAATTTTCCAGTCCAACGTCACCCACGCGCTGCGAGTTCACGTCCCATTGCCCATTGGTTATTATATTCAGAACATGTTTAGTACTTGACAATTGAGAAATTGCAGCTTTGCTTCGGTCATATTAATATCCTCACAGCTTCCATATCTGCGTGTTATTTACGTCCATGCGCTTTTTCGTGCGATCGTTTATATCCAGTTCAACGACACGGTTTGCTTATTGAAAAATCTTACTTTGTGTGGAGGCAATTTACAACGAACTAACTAGTAGATAGTTGATTTTTACTACCCTGTTTCACTAGATGTGGATATCCGGAAAGAATGCAAGGCTGATGTGAGCGTAATGAATAGAATCAAGAAAGGGACGCTTAGATGGTTTGGGCTTGTAGAGCGAATGAACGAAGAAAGGAGTGTGAAAAGAATATATGATGCGAAAGTGAATGGAAGAAGAAGTCGAGGACGCCTGAGAAAGACATGGCACGATCAAGTAAATCAAATACTTGAATCGGGTCATGTGAAGAGTCAGAATAACAGAAGAGTATGTATGAGACGATGTATGAATGTAAATGAAGCAAGGAGTGTGTGCCAAGACAGAGTTATATGGCAGTCCGTCCTCTCTGCCTACCCCTGCGGGGAAACGGCGTGATGGTTAGTTAGTTGTTTCACTAGAATAACACTAGATACTATTTTTCAGCATAGACGTCTGACCTTACTTTACTAACGTTTAAATTGATTATTTTAAGCTCCGTAGCTCATGATGGAAATATATTATAATATTTTCAGTTAAAAATAATTATTCTTTTATTATTAGTAAGAGAATAAGATGTTGTTTGATATTAATTTTTATTTTCAATATGTAATTCTTTGAATTGCCCTAAAGATGTTGCGAAAATAGGTACGAGACTAGTAGGAAAATAATATTTTCATTTAATAAAAAATAAAATAAAAAACTATGTGAATAAGACAAAGCGATCACATGAATAATATTAAATAATACTAACTTTCACAAAGATGATTTACAAAACGTTTTTTTTTTAAATTTATAACATATTTAACACGCAAAGTGAATGCGTTTTACGAATATGTAATTTTTATTTATTTCGTTTGGAGGGGTTTTTTGTTTTTCATCAGGAAAAAAAATAACTTAACAAATGATACAAAGTGTGCGATTATATATACATACAGAGGGAAAACACAAAATAAAATAAAATAAAAGTACAGTGAGAAAACAAAAGAAATAACATTTAAATTATAACAAAGGAACAGAGAGAAAGAGAAAGATACTATGAAATGAAAGAGGCTAAACGTCAACTGAGAAGGTGATTAAATAATGATGAGAAATTTTATGAGTTTACAAGAAATATACCTAATATTGGACTACTAGACAAATTTAATTGATTATTAAGACTGTGACTATTAATTTTGATTTTAATGAGTTTCTTTATTTCTAGTGCTTCTAAATTATTTAATCTGTTGCCGTTACCATTTTTGTGGAGAATATGAGCACTGGTGCTTTTATTGAAGGTATGATATTTTTCAATAAGATGATTGGCGAATTCTGAACAAAGCGTGGTTATTTAAACATCTATCATGTTCTTTGATTCTAAAATTGACATTACGGGTTGTTTTACCAATATGTTTATTGTTTTTTCTGTCTAATTTTTTAAGATAAGTTTTTTTTACTTGTTGTATTTTGATAGTGGATAGTGACGTAGTCGTTTTATTCAAAAAAGTTGTGTTTACAAATTGTGATAAACTATAAATAAAACACATAAACTTTGTTTATAACCACTTTATTAAGTGGTTATAAACAAAGTTTATGTGGTTTATTTATAAATATGGCAAGCCACAAAGTGAATGCTTTTTACGAATATGTGATAAACTAGCTTAAAATAACTTACCTCGGCCTATGAACAGCGGCCTAACAATATTATTACCATTTTATTTTGAAACCATTATATGTTTGTAATTCCTTGCCGAAACATATTGTTATTTATGATTATTGTGTATTCTGCGGGTTCCATTTCATTTGGGAGATTAAAATTTAAGTACATGCTTTACGAAGAACTCGATAAAAAATTCAGTCCGCGTTACAAAAGTAACAAACAAACGATGCTACCAAAATAAAAATAAATCAATATAATCTGAGAGCAATCAAGTGCCAAATAAAAGTGTTCGTGTAAGCAATCGTAATGCACATTACACAACTACTGTTGCATGACCATGTTGAAACATTAACCTTTTTATACCGAAATAAAATAATAAAAACATATTCACACATATATTATTACTTTGACATAAAAGATTTTTTTCAAAGTAATTTTTTTTAAGTATGGAGAAGTATCTACCTAAACAGCACAATAAAAATAAATCGTTGAGGATTTATTATTCAACTAACTTGGAATATCATTATTCCGACGTAAACTAGTTATAATTAAAATGAAACATTAACTTTGCATAAGACTATAGATTTTATTTATTTTTATATATTATATTTATTCATAACCTTTATAGGTTATTAAAATTCAAATAAAATCTGTGGTCTTATACAAAGTTATTATTTCATTTTTCATTCATTATGTCAAAACACAAAGTAATTGCTTTTTACGAGAAAATATAAACTAATTTTAGCGAGAGTTACATTTTACCTAAAAATTGAGTGAATAATGTCTTGATGACCGTGAAAATGCTTTTGTGGACATACTAGTAGTGTGTATAAATATATTTTTTCTAATAGCTTAAAGAAACCATTCACCTTCACCAAAACAAAAAAGTTTACTTCAACTTTTCTGTTGAGTGGCTTAATTTATCTCTGCGAAAAATGGCTCATCTATAAGTCAGGCTAACACTTGAACACGATATATACATATATAAATATATACATATATATATATATATGTATATACATACATATATATATATATATACATATATATATATATATATATATATATATATATATATATTGTTTTAATTAAATTGTTTTAATTAAATTGCGGGATTCCTTCGAGAACGTTCAATTCCAACTTTCATTAAAATTATATTGTTCAGACTAGTGATTAGATATATCTGATCCTTAGCAAAGAATAGCTAAAGGATTTTGTATATTTTAAGAACAACAAAATAAATTGATGTCTGTCAGAAAAAGTGCAATAAGGACCCACACTAACTACAACCATATAGATGGTCGGCCACAAAATAGGTTTCATATATATTTTTTTTTATACATTTTCTAAATTTCATCTAAAACAAGAGATTAGATTTTCATTTGCAACGCGTAGTTATTGGCATCACTGATTCGAATAGAGAGGGGCTATTTTATTTTGCGTAGCATCGATTTCTCGCTACGTTTATAATTAATTAACTTTCAATTTCGATGGCGGTGAACTGGTAATGAGAGCGGCGCGAGTTCGATGACCGATCAGAGCAAATTAAGTTCAGTGCATTTTAGTACCTCTGAAATGCATCCAGTAAAGAGATCCTTATCAATTTAAGGAAAAGGAAAACTAGTTAACAAAATCGACATTATTTTTCTCTTTTTTGTTTCAGGTGAATTTCATGTAGTCCATACTATAGATTCTTAATTTTGCATTCAACTTCGGCTTGAATTTTTAGTTCGAGTTAACCAAAAAAACGATTGCTCTTGCTAGCAATTCATGTATCCCGTTGTGATCTAGGACGCGTTTAAAAAAAGTCATTATTAGGCTGAAGACATCGGGAAGGGGTGGAGATGGTGAAGAGGAACGGGAAGGTTGGAAAGAACCTGGTTATTCAGATCTGGTCACTAAACACAGCTAAAGCCACTTCAAGCATCGTATAGATTCTAAATGGTGATCTTTATCCAGGGCGATTTCAAATAAAACATAAAAATTTAATGAAATTAAAAAAGAACTTTGTATACGACCAGTTTTTTTTTTTTAATTTCTCATCATAACTTAATCACATTCTCAGTTGACGTTTTTCCTCTTTCAGTTCATATTATCTGTCTGTTTCTCTCTGTTCTTTTGTTATAATTTAAATGTTATTCTTATCTTTTCTCACTGTTCTCTTATTTTATTTTACATAGTGTTCTCCCTTTGTATGTATATATAACCGCACACTTGTATTTTTTATTTAGTTTTATTTTGTACCCTGATGATGCTTAAGCTATGCGAAACCGGTCGGTCATCAAAATTAAAATTAAATCTGTGGTCTTATAGAAAGTTATTTTTTCATTTCATTAAATATATCAAACCACAAAGTAATTGCTTTCCACAAAAACATATTAATTTAATTGCGCTGTTTCTGAACCGGCGATCTCTAAATCCGTATTGAATTATACAACCTTTCGGCCACGGAAGTCGTCAACCACTGGTTCAATTTAAGGGTAAACAAGGCAAAATATAAAAGAACTAATAAACATCCCTCATTTGGTGAATGTTATGACCCGTTAAATTCACAACACTCGTTAAAAAAGTGACATGTAGGTATGTAATGTTGTGCAAATGTTTCTCAATAAGAATTTTGAACAGAAGCTTCAAGTGCCAATAAATAAGACATTCAAATAAAATTCGTCGACCTTCGAATACAAAAATCGCATTTAACCCTGCGTCAGAGTTAACTGTTCATCAACGCATGTAATTCGTGAAGGATTCTATTGTCATGATCTGGAGAGATCTTTTTATTACACAAGCCCAGCCTACCGCTGCATACTATCAAAAGGACCCTGCTCGGTTTCATTATTCGGCTGGCGATTTTTCGAAAGCAATCTCTTTGGAAGGCAATGGCGATTAAATCGCAGGGGCACGACTCTTATTGACTACATTTATAATATTATTGAAATCGGAAATAACTTTAAAGCATTCATGCTTATTTTTAAAAATATTTAATTAATTTGTAAGAAATCAAAAGATCTTCCTTAATTTAAAAATACGGATATTTATCCAAGACATCATCTAGGTATTCAATGTGCTCGGGTAGAGCTTTGTTGATAATTACAAAGATGGCAGCCAAACATCAAAGGAACAAATTGAAAAAATAATATCAATAATTTTCAATAAAAAATATGAGATCAATTAAAAATATCGGTTGCTAATAAGGTTAAATTGAAGGCTGAATTGGTTGAAGCGTTACTCCCGGATAGAGTAGAGGATCCTAGTTTGAGTCTCGGTAATGATCATTGTCTTTTTATTTTCTGTTTTTTTTTTGTTTCGTATTTGTGTAGTTGATTTTGAGTTTTGATCAGTTTTTTTTTCTGCATCGAAAGCTCTGACTCTCGTTTGATTCTGAAGACTTATGTGGCTCTTCAGCCATCTTAAATATGTTTACCATTTTGGAGAAGGCTTGACTCAAGCGATACAAGTTTGAGACTTTTTTTTAGCTTTTTGTCACTTCGGGTAACTCATTGAAAGCTTTAAGTTACCTGAGTTAACTTTTATTTTCAAAATCCAACCAGGTGTTGAAGACTTATGAATTTTATTGTCAAACAAGTGCTCTAGTGTAAACTTCCAAAAATGGCGCTTCAACCCTTTTGCCTTTCCGGCGACGATATGACGCAATGGGTATTTTTATGTGCGTGTTATTTTATAATGAAGGCAAGTCAAAATACATCTGTTTTATTTTGCGGGCCCATCTTCAGAATATTGATATCATTTGATTGGCATGTCTCCTTTTTTCCAACTCATTTTCTAAAACACTACCGAATTCACAAAGACATTCTGCCACCCTGAACCCAGGCCCTGTCGCATCACGTGAGGGGGTGTGGAGGGAATGACTGATGCGGGCGGCATTCCGCCTCGCGAGGTCGGCCTCCAATATTATCGGAGCCTCACCGCCGTCTTGTCTTGTCTTGTTTGAAGGCGAAAGCTTTTCAGAACTCGTTTTATGCAAACAATGATATTCGATTGCAACATTCTTGCGATACGGGCTTAATGCATGCATGGGATAAGTGGTAGGCTCAACGCAGTTCTTGAAAACTTTTTTGGAACATTTCATATATTTGGTATTTGAGGTCAAAATATTTTGATCTGGGTTTTTTTTTTACAATAACTCTACACAGGAGGCCTTGAGGGAAATAATTTCCCTCAGGGCATATGTCATCTTTGGGGATGCTGTGTGGAAAGTCTTTTTAAGGAAAGGAAGGAGTGAAATTGGGTCTTGAAGAGACCCATGTTGAAAGAGGGAGGAAACACAGAGGCCGGAAAATCGTTCCATAGCCGAGCTGTTGAACATAAGAATGAGTCGTAAAAGCGACCCGTTCTCATGTATCGAATGTCGACCGTGTACAAATGTTGGGCGCGCGTTTGGCGAGTTTCCCGACTATGCACTGGTGCCAAAGGGATCAATGACGCAAGTTCCACGGAGCATCTTCCATTGAAATACCTGTAGAACAAGGACAGCATTCCCACCTGACGTCTGTGCTCAAAAGTTTGGAATCCGTTTGTTAAGATAGGAGAATCTATCAAACGGACCGCTCGTTTCTGCAGAGTCAAGGGTTTTTTTCAGGTATTTAGGGGCTCCAGACTAGAGGTGGCTGCCAAATTCAACAGTGGGGCGTACTTGCGATTTTTACAAGGTCAGCAGGTACTAATCAAATAAATATTTAGAGTATGACTAATGGATAATAGCGTATTAATTAAAGTGAGTAACGTCTCTGCCAATTGAGCTACCGATTTTTAATACCTGTTGTCATTTTTATCAATCCTATATTTAACTTTGACATGAAGCACTCACTTTGTGGTAAGACATAATTAAATTTAAATAAAAGTAACTTTGTTTTGACAAACAAAGTTACTTTTATTTAAAATTTAATCCTATATTTCTTTAAAAATTATGTTTTTTTTTCAATTTCTTCCTATATAGGCAGTCATCTTTATATTGGTATGCAAAGCTCTACCCGACTACAATTGTACACCAAGATAATGCTATCCATGTTTATTTACGGAAGATCTTTTGACTTTTTACAGATTCTAGAGTTGGTATTTAAATTAGAATTAACTTATTAAAGCTTTATGCTAATTTTAAATTTTGAAACAATAACAAAAAATTTCAACGATGTACGAGAAATAATTCCATATTTATCTATAATAAATAAATAAAATCACTTTTATGATTGCGTTGCGCTAAAATTCATCCCAGGCAAAAAAAAAACTACACTGCTTATCAAAATAAACCGTCAAGTTTCAGTTTAGTTCAATTATGGCAAGTAATAATTTCCAGATTTCTCGTAAGTCATCTCTAATAATCCTACCCGGTAGTTCTGTTGAACGCGGAGATAAACAGCCCTAAATAGAAAGTCCGAAGAGTAATCCTTAGAGGTGCTTTTATCTTCGCAATCAAGTTAGCGTTACGGAAGACGGTAAGTTATTCTATCTTCTGTACTAATGGTAATCCTAAATAAGTGCTAACCTCCGATAAGCGTCGAAGAACGAATTCATTGCGGTAAACCCTTATCCGGCTCTTTATG
This sequence comes from Drusus annulatus, assembly GCA_022651775.1. Taxonomy (NCBI): domain Eukaryota; kingdom Metazoa; phylum Arthropoda; class Insecta; order Trichoptera; family Limnephilidae; genus Drusus; species Drusus annulatus. Next base: position 2,759,831 of record JAGWCC010000048.1, on the reverse strand, counting down.
TGCGCGCTGGTTGCACGCGTTAAAAAGGTGATATAATGATACTGAATTAAGCAAAATATGAACAACACAAAAAAACGAATTAAATTAGAAATGGTCGATATCAGAATTGAGTGTATCTGTGGTTCCAGTTACCGGTGACCGGCGAGCAACCGGTTATTTATCCAGTTCTTTTTGGAACCGGTTCCTGGTGCCAGAAAAGTTCCACGAAGGAGATTTTTATATTCAAATCGAAAAGTACTAGCAAATCGACAAAAGTTCCTCCCCAAAAAAAATACAAGCAAATCGACAAAAAAACCGGTTCCTCGGACAAATGATTTCGATTTTTATTTGTCAAAAAAAAGAACCGGTTCCTCAGAGAAATAATATCGACGGTTATAGTGACCGGCTTGGAGCCGGTTCCCTTTAACCGGGACAGGAATATCGACCATCTCTAAATTAAATAAAGATCACAATGATTTTTTTATTCAATTTTATCTGTAAACCGGAATATCTGTTTGAGTGTCTCACAAAAAATCCTCTCAAAATTGAGCTGTGACGTCATGAAATTTGTACAGCTTTCACGGTAAAATAAAAATAAACTTATCTTTCCCGAATAATCTGAAATCTGAATCTCTAGGCAAAAATCTGTTTTCCGAAGATTTAACAAACAACATTACTTTTATTAGGAGTTATAGAGGTTTGAAATATTTATTTAACCGTCAATAGAGTCATATTGTTGGTCTCGTATATTTAATATTTAATGAGAAAAAAGTTTATTTTTATGAAATGAGTATTGTAATATTGAATAATATAATTTGTATAATTGACTCACTTTCTTTGTTGCAACTCACCCAGTTCAACATTACTTGCCGTAGACACATAAATAATGAATTGCTGTTCCTCAATCATCACTCTTTATTCTCTACTATCCAGAATGTCGAGACTTGTTAACTCAAACCATTGTCTTGAAATTTTTGGTACCAGTCTAAATGATTTTTGACATTCTTTACGACTCTACCAAAACTTTGACTTGACCTTGGCTTGGATTTGAATGTTCTTTCTTACGTATATTTTGTCATTGCTTCATTATGATATTATGTGAGTAGTGTTTTTTCTCTGTTGCTCTTTTTTCCCATTTCGTGTTTTGTATTTTTTTTTGTAACTGGACAACAGTTCGTTAGTTTATAAATAAATATACTGAGACCGTTTAAAATGTTGTCACCTTTTTTCAGAAGTATAAGCCGGGTAGTAAAATCAGTAGTTTATGTATACCTACTTTTCCGGGTGATAGTAAGCTAATTAAATATGTATTTGGATGCATTCTGATCCTTGTGCGATTTATTTAAATATATGCAAATGAAGAAGAATACCTGAGGTTTAAAATGAAATGCGTCTAACTGTCCTGAATAAGATCGTTATGCAACCTGTGGAACCATTTGCATTTCACCACGCAATGAGTTGGCGGAAACTGCGGTATTTGGGATGGCTTATTGTCTCTGGCGTCTCTCCATCTAACAGTGGGGGAGTTTTAACGAGCCCATTCGATTTCCTACAACGTAGTTATATTGTACAATATTTCATACATCTTATTACATTCATATTTGCTTCTTGTGTTGTGATATAAAGAATAAGCTACAGGTAAACAGAATAAAATTCTGCCAAATTTTGAAAATTATACAAAAAATATTCTTTGATTTATTTTTTTAAAGTTTTATGCTTCATTATTATTAAAAGACAATTAACAATCTTCAAAAAAGATGGAAACAGAAAAAGAGATTAGGTTGAGACCGAAACTCGAACTCTGGACCTCTACTCTATCCGAGAGTATCGTTCTACCGACTGAACTACCTCAACCAATTCATTCGCTGTTATTTTTAATCATTAGTTTTTTTTTTAATTTAAAAAATGATGTCATAAACTATGAACTCATAATATGATATAATAAATCAACCAATATATTTAATATGTAATAAATTTTAGCATGCGTTATTAGATACAAAATGTATTTCTTATAAGCATAAGTCAAGTACAATATTGACTCTCGGTTGCTTAATATATGATGAATGATTACTTGGCATTTCGTCTAATCTGTCTGTAATTTTACGCATGTCATCAGTCAACTTGTCAATTATTGAATTGGCACTAATGGCACTCCGTTCGTGGAATAAATTGCGCAAAGCAGTTTAGTGCGGAAGAAGTTATTTCAAAATTATAAATAAAAGTAAAATATTTACTATTAATTAATAATGTCAATGTGAAAGGTTTTGTTTATTATTAGTCACATTTCTCTTTTTAAAAAAAAAGGTTTAATTTTTGAGTTAAAATGCCGTCAGTGACGAATTCGCATTCACAATCAAAAATCAACATTTGTTTAACACTTGTAATTTTGGGATGGGTTACAATCTGTTTGCTTTTATTAAATATGTTCGTAATTTTCAAATATTGAGAGATGGCGATATCATTATTTGAACTCGTGCAAAGATATTTTTTGAAAACTTCAACGGTCGAAAAATTATTTATGTTGTGATCGTGGCATGGGGCTTTGAAAATCACGTGAGGGTAATGATCTTTTCATCTTTGTATAAACCTTTGACTTAAAAATAAAGTTTCTTTAACTGCTTACAAAATATTATTGATGGTATCTGTCTTAAATAATATAATCAGTAGCAGTGGGGATAAATTGCAGACCTTACCCGGAATTGGATTGTACCCAACAATATCTTTATTCAGAGAAAAACGAGTTTAAGTAGTTATTAAATTCTTCTTGGTTTTAGTGTCCACTTTTGAAGATTTTTCTGTTGAAGGCAACGTTTTTCCGGGCAAGAGGCCGTTTATCAAAGACATAAAAAAATGCTGTGTCCGGACTAAATATAAATATGCAACTTTGTACAACAGCTAATCGAGGTTTCCGTGTCCAGTGTAAGCAGCCAATATATTGATGCAGTTGCTTACAAAAACTACCATAACCTAACTGTTGTACGTATGCCCGCTATGTCGTTAAGATAATGACAGCAAAAATCATATATTCTAGACGTGGGTAAAAATCTTGAAAAAAACAATCAATGTCAATTCTTACAGCGATTCAGGGAGAGATTTTGCATTTGCTTACAAGAAACAATCAGTCTGCAGGACCTTATTTAATATTTGCATGCATATTATGTGAAGCTGTAGCTATACAGAAGTTTTAAGAATTTATTTGTGCTGGATAGTCCCTTTTTGTTGTTGATCCGGTTCAAACAGTTCAACACTTGTGTCAAAGTTAGGCATTTTGTTTGCATTGTATTGTCCGTAAATTCGTCCATACTTGTTCTTATGTAACATTAAAATTCGTATCGATTTGTATCCAAAGATTTACGTTTTTCACGTTTTTGTTTTTGTTTTTGTACACAATTCATAATTATCACGTACTAACTCTGTTTTTGACCGGTTGAAAATACTAAAACACCATGATAGTAGTACCAAATGCTATTTTAAATTCTGTTTTAACACGATTTCTCATAAATGAACGTATTTCGGCTTGGTACCGATTCCTTCCACTTCATGATAACATCTGTAATGGGATGCCCCACGAGGGTCATTTCAATGATCATGAATAACAACAACTGCAGCTGTGGAACTGTCCAGCCATTTTCACAACGTACCGATAAAAGCTAACTATATACGGACAGAGGCTTTATCCGAATACTATTAATCCTCGCAGCGCGGGTGGTGGTGGTGAAGCACGCGGCCAGCACGACATCTGTGGAAATGTACGCCAATCAGGTCGTTACTCATATTATGGTTTTCTATTCAATCGCGCCTGCCGACAAACTCACTCGGAAAAGCGGCTGTGAGTTTGGACCTAGATTTCTACCAACATAACGCTTAAAATGTTTTATTTCAAGCTATTAAATATATTGAACTATGTATTTTAACGCACACCCATAATATATTGTTGTTAACTTGTGAACCGTGATTCATTAGTCTTTAGAGCAAGTGGTTGAGTTTATGTATTTGGGAAGTTGTCCGAAAGAGAAGGGAAGGCGAATTGAAAGAAGGGTGAATGCCGGAAATTCAATTCACGAAGACTAATTGGAGTAGTAGCTAGTTACATTTTACCAAAGGAAGCAATACAAGGCAGAAATAGTATTTTAAGGATGGGCAATCAATTCATTTTCATTATTATTTGAATGCACACTAAATATACATATCTACATCACCTTCTAAATAAGTGGATGAGTTTTTGAATTTGAGAGTGATGCTCGTAAGAGACGGAAAACCTGATAAGGACCTTAAAATAAGGGTGAATGACAGAAATTTATTTGTTGGGGACTGAATGCGGTAGTCCCTTTAAAATGAAATGGCGAGATACTCGTAGTTAGTTAACACTAGATAATATGCGGATTGCAGAAGCATTTGGATTTAAATTACTTTCCACTGCATTGGTATTGTGTTGATATTTGTATTACCTGTCGTAATGCACATTCAAACAAATGAATCTGAAAATATCACATTTTCAAACACATCTGTTTAGAAATATACCAACTCGCGTAACATTCAGGCAGCGCTGAGAATGAGTTCTAATAATGCAATAAAAAACCGTTAAACAACAACACCGTTGAATTAAATTAGTTGAAAAAATATCAACGGCTGCTATTTCTGGTTGCGCCACTCACGAAGCGGTCGCGTTGCAAATACTCGCTGCACCCGCGATCGCAATTTATTTTCGGTGACCGAGCAAAAAGTAGAATCAACTCGCCTCCGAGACAGTGGCGGAACTGTGGTGCAAGACGCAAGGCAAGGAATTTATATATATATATATATATATATATATATATATATATATATATATATATATATATATATATATATATATACGAGGCATCACATTTTAAAATAACTTTTAGTTTTAGTACATCATTCACAACTTGTCAAAGCATGTATTGAAGGTGACAGTGGCTTGAAATAATAAATCTCTTTCTTGTTATTTTGTCAATGTTGTAATATTTTTAGTTGTAAGGTTAGGTTTAATTTGGACCTTGTTTGAGTTAGAGGAATATTGTACGTTTTCGGTCATTTTCTAATTGAACAGTACGTTTGTCATGTTTCAAGTAACCAAGTTTTATAATTTTTGGCTTTTAAAACATAGTTATATATCGTCGCCGGAAAGGCAAAAGGGCTAAAGCGCCATTTTGTGATGTTTGCACCAGAGCACATTAAAGTTTTTTTTTGGTTCTACAATAAAATGCATGAGTCTTCAGTACCTGGTTGGGAAAAAAAAGTTGATTTGGCTAATTCAATGCAAGTCAAGCTTTCTCTCAAACGGTAGATACGTTTTTAATGACTGAAGCGCCACAAAAGTCTCCAGAATCAAACGAGAGTTAAATCATTCGATGAAAAAAAAAACTAAACAAAACTAAATATTTAACTCATTTTTGAGAAAGTGTCGCTTAAGCGTTTTTGCCTTTCCGACGATGATATCTTATATCATATTATTTTATATATATATAATGACTTTTTTCAAGGTGTGTGTTTTTAATAAATTTCAGGTAAATGGAGAGTTTATTTTAAAGTTGGATGGATGAACGCACTTAAAATCGGCAAAATGACACTTGAACACGGTTGAATGAAATGATCTTGAAAACGGTTATTTTAAGAAACAAAAAAATACTACCCTCACCATTGTCTTTAGATAAAGTTCTATTGACTTTTTTAACTCCACCCGTACGTGTTACACTATTATTATTTTTTTTTAATTTGTGTCATTTATTTCACGGTTATCTTTATTAACTTTTTTGTATTATTTACACAAATTTAAAATATCTAGAAAATTTGTTAAATATGTTTATTTTTATGTAATATCCCTAAAAACTTCCAACTAGCTCCGGGCAGTTGGAAGTCTATGACACCCCCAATTCTAGAATATTTTGAGAGAGCGGGAAGCGGGAATGGGAAGGAGGTGGGGAAAAGAATTGGAAAGGATCTGGCTATTTAGGTATAGTTATTAATTAGCAAAAGTAGTTTTAAACAAAATTTCAACTCTGAATGGTGGTCTTTCACCAGGGCAATACTGGCTTACTATTTGTGTGTATGCGTGCAGGTATTACTTACATTATGAAGGTTTTTTCATAATATTTTAAACTAAAATGTATTTATTTTTTGAGGTGGGCTGATATTTTCTTGGTAGGGTTCAAGAATTCAAAGTTGCGCCACTGTTTCAAGGTGACTGGCCCCGCACAGAGTGTACATTCGGGTATCGAGTGGCCTCCGATATGGTCATACGGTACCTACTCCCTACCCACCCGGTACTACCCGCCGGCACTTCCCGGTCCCCCAGATGCGGGAACAATGCCCCCGAACACTTGGCCAGGGCCACTCGGCCACTGACGGAACCCGCTAGCGATTCCCGGCAGATTGATTTATCGAAGGCAACTTGGTGGATGGCGTCGGCGAGATTATTATATTAACTGTTAACCGCTCGTCACCAATTTACCGGGAAGATTAAAGCATCGCTAATGGCGACGCCATTCTTCTTCGGAAAACTATTTGCTTTTAGATGGTTTGGGCATGTAGAGCGAATGAACGAAGAAAGGAGTGTGAAAAGAATATATGATGCGGAAGTGAATGGAAGAAGAAGTCGAAGACGCCCGAGAAAGACATGGCACGATCAAGTAAATCAAATACTTGAATCGGGTCATGTGAAGAGTCAGAATAACAGAGGAGTATGTATGAGACGATGTGTGAATGTGAATGAAACAAGGAGTGTGTTCCAAGACAGAGTTATATGGCGGTCCGTCCTCTCTGCCTAACCCTGCGAAGAAACGGCGTGATGGTTAGTAGGTTAGTGAATTTTTTTGTTGGTTTGGGAACAACTTTCAACGACGGCTTTGACGACAAAATTTGACGATAAGTTTTTTACAAAACACTAAAAATTTGTATGAGAATACAAATATTCAGGGAAAGACAATATAATGAAGCTTTTTAATCAAAATAGAAATCACAAACGTTTGAGAAGGATTAAATATGAAATTATGACAAATTCAAAAAAGATTTACATTCATAAAGCCTTCAAACTGGTCTGACAACCTTCGTGGCACAGCGGTAAGCTCGTTAGCTTAACAATTCTGTTGTGGTTATTTCGCACATGAAATTCAAATAAAATAATATCTATTTAGAACATTCACACTTAGATCAGCTCGGTTTAGAGTGGAAGATAGACAAAGTATCTTTCTGGCGAGAGAAAAATAATAATAAGAAAAAAAATCGAAACATTGCGCATTGTTTTAAATCACTTTAGCTTCGTTTAGTGACTAGATCTAACCAGGTACTTCTCAACTTTCCTCTTTTTCACCACCTTACTTGCGTCAGCGTCACAACATGCCCCAATACTTGAATGCTTTTGTTACACTTGCTGCAAACAGTTGGAATCTTACACTTTTATTTTTACATTTATATGAATACCCCACAAAAGTCTCAACTGCTCCCAACCGTCTAGAGCCAGTGAGACTATGGCATCCTCAAATAGAGTATGTTGTGAGGCTGAAGGTAGTAGGGAGGGGAAGGATATTGGTAAGAGGAAGGTTGGAAAGTACCTGGCTATTCAGATCTGGTCACCAAGCACGGCTAAAGCCATTTCAAGCAAAGTTTCGATTCTGATTGGTGGTCTTTCGCCAGGGCGATACTTAGAATATCTACCACTCTGGAACGTGCCGCAAATATACATTTTATTTATAAATAAAATGGATATTTTTTGTTTATAACCACTTTTATTTTTCAATATTATGTCGACCGGTTTCGGAAGCACCCTCCCATCTTCAGGACAATATTAAAATTAACCTAAAGTACAAAATACTGAGATATATATACATGTTTAGGAGTTGGAATGGGGGAGAAGGGGTAATTGAGGGGATTATGGGAATAACAGAGCGGCTTATTATTTTTATATGAATCAAATGTGTCACACAATATTAATTAAATAAAAGTTATTGGCGCACGCCGAGTTTGACCCGCGACCTTTGGATTCGTATTCGAGCGTTTTACCACTCGACCATGGAGGCCGTCAAACACCGTAACATACCGTAATAAATACGACTTTGGCGCTACAATATATGCTCAATAATATTTTCTTGAGCACTGGATTTTTAATTAATTAAATCGCAAAAACCAAAAGTAAGTGGGAAATACAACTTATTCATTTTATACCCTCGTTTTTCAATGTTCGAATTCTTCAAACGAAACTTCGAAATTCTTAAAAAATCGATTATTAAATCAATTTAAATTCCTTAAAGCATAGCTAAAACATTGTGGCAGCAAAATAATTAAAAACTACGATCACGGGGTGTGCCTTTAAAATACTTATGTTTAATTATAGGTGTAGTTATGGATAGCTCTTAAACTTTTTCAAAATAAAAATCAAAATGTTAAAATCATCTAAATATTTTGAGGTCGGGATAAAATATGATGGTCCATAAGATATTAAACAAAAAACAATTTATAGAAAACCTTAAAATAATGTTTTTTTTATAGAAATCTGAAGAAACATTAACTTAGATAATCAAATATTGTCGATTTGCATTTTTTATGCGGATATCTACATATAAATCAGAATGAAATGATTCTCGCACTCATACTTTTATGCACCGCATGATCGATAAATCATACAAATAGCCCAGTTTACGGCAATTTTTTTTATGATTACAACATTGAGCTATAGCTATGTGCAATGGGTTGCAATAACCATAAATACGATTTTCTTTATTTTTCCATTATACAGGTGGTATAATGCATTTTCAGCAAAAAATAATGTAAAACATATAATAAGGATTAACGAATGTTAAAAAAAATTCATACGTGAAATTCCGCCAGTTTTTTAATAGTTTCATAGAATTCTAACGATAAATAACATTTCTCAATAAATGTGTACACATATCTACAAGGTGTTTATCCACATCTACCTCTGTTGTAATATTTACCTGGGACAACTCCCTCATATGAATTGAGAATGTATAAAAAAATAGTAGGTAACTTTGATTTATTTAATATAATTTACAAACAACTAGCTTTAGTTTCCGAATTTTCCCGTGATTCAACACGCTTTTATCGATATCTTTGTCTTGATTAATCTAAAACTTTTAAGTACCCTTCTGACAGTTACATTCATATTTTAAAGCCCTATAGCCAAATATCAACACACCGTTGCAGCTTAGAAATTCTAAACAGAAAACGCTGTGCAAATTTCGTGACCTTTATTTTCTTTTCTTTATTAATTCGTGTTAGTTTTCAAAGTGTTACATCAATTAACTTCATCGCAATTAAGTAGGTTTCATTGCATGTTTTAATTATTATTTAATATATTTTATGAGCCTCGCATTGTATTCACCCATTAATATGAAGCTTCTGACTATTTTCTGTGACCGCACCCATGCATCAACTTCTCTGCGGGTCAGACGGGCAGTTTTTTTTACATAATTTTTTACGAATATATTAATCAATAAACTATCTGATTTTAAGACTTCTAAAGCTGGTGACATCATCCCCTCGGGGGGCTCGTAAAGAGATCCAGGTGGCGTTGATGGCCTCAGGAACAACAAGGGGCATTGTATGGCAATACAAGGAACACGAATGCAATAATAAGGGGTTTATAAAAAATGTTTTTTACCATAATAATTTATTAAAGATGGTCGATATTTCTGTCCTGGTTAAAAAATATCGATAACCTTTGTCCGTTCTTTTCGTGTTTTTTCGAATCGGTTCCAGTTCTTTTCGTTTTGAAATCTCTACCGACTAGTACATTTTTTTAGCGAGGAACTTTTGTTGATTCTCTAGTACTTTTAGAAAAAATCTCCTTCGTGGAACATTTTGGCAACAGGAAGCGGTTCCAAAAAGAACTGGATAAATTACCGTTTCCTCGCCGGTCACCGGTAACTGGAAACGCAGGTACACCCAATTCTGATATCGACCATCTCTAATAGTTATACAGTCATGTATCGGTTTGTTTGGATCCCATGCTTCAAGTAAAATTTTCTTTTGTCATAACGGTATAACTTTCCTGAGACGATATGGTAAATTATATAGTATTAATATCGTAAAACGTCTGTCGTATTCACTCGCTATGGAAGCATCCACATGCTAACTACAAACGAAAGTGCTGCCATCTTTAATATATTCAAGAAGGACTTTTATTTTATAAGATAAAACATTAAATTTTATTAATTACTAATAAATGTTATAATTAAGGTTTTAGGAACTATAAAATATTACATACCTCCTATCGCGGCGCCTCTTGGCGGTCCCCGTGGCCTTGATGGTCCTGTACAGTGACATCATGATGAAGAGTTAGGTTCCAGCAACGGATGACCTAACAACGCAGATTGAAATATCTCCTTCACTTATTCCACAAGCACCACACACTTTTTTAGCACTTTTGTTATTTGTTTTGGGTCACTTTTGGATCGCAGCTCTTTTGTCCGCTTCACCACGAATCGTGAGAAGAATCTATGAAAACAAAATTAAATGACATGAGCTAATATAATTGAGGGAGCGTGTATTGATTTTGGGATCGATTAATTACACGTTGATTTACGTACCTACCAATTACCGGCCTTGATATTTACGAAGGATATTTTTTTTACTAAATCGTGGAACTTTAGCATTTGCCTGCTTTTTTATGTGAACAATGCCAATAATGATTTATTTGTTGAGATTGTATCACTATTTTCAAAATGGATCTATTTATGCGTGATCTTGTATAGGTCGCCCAAATAGAGTTGGCCCAAACAATCGAAACATAGTATCGTATGTATTGGTGCATATGCAGTATTATTCATTTGCTTTTATTTGTTATTCATTTACTTTGGTTAAAATTTTACTCAATTACCTATTAACCATTGTGATAATATGTTAATAAAATCATGTAATTAATATGTTTATATCATCATCAATCATATTTGTATGTTTTGGGCATCGTGCCTGTTATATGTACTTAAATAAAATTAAAATATGAATACAAACACAAAAATGAAAGTCACTAAGAAATGGCATTTTGTCTTTTTATGCCTACTTGTTGTTTTTTTTTTATATAAAAGTGAAAAAAAAATGTTATTCTATAAGTTTTACAGTGTTCTTTTTATTAAATTAAAAAATAGCTTGTTTTATAATTTCACTGGAATTTACTTTCTGAAGTATAATAACAATTTTGAAACGTGCTGTATGCTATCAATGCATAGTATTGAGTACTGTGTTTGGGTAAACTCGGGCTGCTGTATAAATATTTTGAAAAAATATATAAAAAGAAGCACGTTAAAATCGGCATGAATTTTTTTTTACAAAATAACAAGCTAGGATATCAATATCTCAGTGTAGATTGATATTTTAGAATAGATGTAATAATAAATAATGACCACTCCCCGGAGGCGACCAATTTACTCTAGAACCATTTCCACGCACTGGGCCCATACCGTATACCGTATACTGTTACGAGGGGCACGAAGTAGGGTTACGAAATTGTTTAATTTATGTTTCTGGCACAATATGCAAATATACCGTGCATTTTTACCAATTGGCCACGAAAACTTGAAAGGCGGCCAGGTCGACGAGAGTAAATCTTTAGAGAGTGAAAATAGTAGTCTTTTGCGAAAGGGAGAGTTTTGATAACACAGCATTACGCGAGCATTCCGCAACCACTGGTCGAATAAACGTATTCCGCCACCAAGGAAGTGAATAAGGTAGGCAATTTATTGCTGATTCAACTGAATATTATGCACCGTGTAATTGCATCGATCATAAAACTTTGCGTTCTATTCTTACTCGAATACCTTCATCACAATCATTATTAATGAAGGTGTCTATGGATTAAATTGAGTGTTACGTTCAAAGTAATTTTACTGTCGTGACGTAAAATATATTTACTGTACCTTTAATATAATCAATACTAATTATTTCTAAATTAATCAATATTACCATACTATAAATAATACAGTGTCGTGGTAAGAAACTCGGTACAGGAAAAGCACTACTTTATGGTCTGCAAACCAACGTGACTTGTGGGAGTGCAGTTCCGCTGAGTTCTTCCGGGCAGCAGCCTGCGGAGTGAAGGTTGCCCTGATGATAGCCAACCACCAATAAAAGAAGGCACAAGCATTGGAAGAAGATAGAAGAATCTAGAAAATAGTAAACGCCGCTCCTCCACACTAATGAGAAATAATTTTAAAAATATTTGATTTTTATTTTTTATTAAGTGAATACCGCAAAAGAGTCCCAACCGTCTTGAGCCAGTGGAACTATGACATCCCTAATTGGGGTATTTTTTGAGGTTGACGGTAGTAGGGAGAGGAAAGAGAGGAAGGGAAGGTTGATATTTGGGTCTGCCTATTTAGATCTGGATACGGAACACGGCTAAAGCCATTTCAAGCAACGTTTCGATTCTGAATGGTGGTCTTTCACCAAGTCTATACTGAGAGTATCTACCACTCTGGAACGTGCCGCAATATACTATTTATTATTTTATATGAATTTAATGTGAAATAACACTTCTTATTGAAAATTTATTTGCGCATACTGGGATTTGAACCCGTGACCATAGTCGAGCCGATTCACAGTCGAGCGTCCCAACCACTAGACCACGGAGGTCATCATGATGAAAACAACATTTTAATATAATATTTCATATCAATGTAAGTTACGCTGAGATGCAAAAGCGATGATTTCGAATTAGTTCTAGTGAAATAAATTCATAATAAGCAGAGAATAAGCGCCATGGGTTATGCGTTTATCTCTAGCCCCGGGTACCTAGCACGCCAGACTGCCGAAGTATTCGGTACGCCACTGTATTGATTGACACAAAAATGTTGCAAATAATTCAAATATAAAATGCTTTTGATTAGAGAATTCTTAGGTGTATCTATACATTAGTGCCTCAATGGGTGAATTTGAGTTAATTATGCCCTTATTTGGGTCCTTTACATTCTACGTGAATTACCTTGACATCAGATTTTTCAAATGAATATACCATCGCCATCCGTTTTATGAGAGTGCGCTCATCTGATACGAACCACCTAATTTATATCCCATAAAACTGGTTTCACGCACAACCCAACAGTTGGTTAGTTACAGTTACTTGCAATTTGCCAATAGATACGTGATTATAATTTCAATCATTTTTGTATTCATCTTCGCCATCAATAACCTTATTTGGCGCACATTCGAAACCTGTTCCTTATACCTTCGGCGCAAAATTCTTAATGCACGGTATTAAACCTAATTAAATCTACTTAAAACATTTAAGGTTTTTGCTCTTTACTGTTAAATATATGTAATTAGATATAAAATTAAAATATACAAGAATTGTTAAAAAAAAGGCATCATTTGACTAAGAAACACTGAAAAGTAGATACCACCCGGCTTTGCACGAGTTTCCACTCACTTTTTACGAGAACTTATTTCGTATCAAACTGTTGTCCTGTCTAACTTTTTTAATGTTAAATTGACATTTCAAATCTCCATATGAGATATATGACGCTGTGAACTGAAAACAACTGACCTTAAAATTCTAGATAAAAAAATTGTGAAATTTTCTGGAAGCCGTAGCTCTTCGATCGAAAGTTTTTAACAGTTTTCTGCTCATGTTTTTTTTTTTTTCACGAGTTTATTTTTTTCATTTAAATGATAATATAGTACAAAAATATATAATCTTTTGATATATTATTCCAAAGGAGTTTAAAAAAATCATTCCGGGCAACCCATTTGTTAATATTAGTTAAGGATTGATATTAAAAGCGAGCGGAAAGAAGAAATAAATTTAATACGGAAATGCAGTAGAAATATACGTACAGTCATATTTATACATTTATTTTTACTATTTTTTTATTCAGAATTAACTATAATTAATTTCATTTGTGAGTACTAACGTCTGTACGTGTCTGAACTTTTCAAATTTGATACGAATGTTAATTGAAGTTATCAAAATTAAAAAAACGTCTTTTCAAATCCCTACCTACTTAATAAAGTAACTACCTATAATGTATTATAGCAGACATTATTCCATATTTGAAATACGTCAAGTTGCGTCCAGTATTTTTTGACGGGTAATAACTATTTTCTATAGAAAAAAAAAAAAACTTTTTAAGTTCTATTATAAATAATAACTATAATGGGGTTTTACAAACTAAACGTTAAAACATTGAAAAAATACGTGATATACGAGTATGAACGATGCAAGGGTTTGGAAAATGACTTACAAGGAAGTAGCCAGTTATAAATAATGTATTGAAGGTTTATCTTCTAATGAATCATCGCTATGGATGGTATTACAGACTCTCTCGTGTACCTTTTCAAACATAATAAAATCAATGTAACGTGCATTTAATGACTTTCCAATTATCTCAATCAATAAGGCCGTAACATAAACGTATGCAAACCATTGAATTACAGTACTATGATGCAAGCGATTCAAAATATATCGATTCGATAATTGAATACAAAGTTTTTTTCTATCACGAATACGGGCAGACATCGTGGGCATTACTTACCTTATTAATAATCGGTATACCTCATACAAACAACCTGCCATCTCTGTATCGAGTTCCAAAGTTACTTGCCTTCAGCATTTATGGAAGTTGGGACTGTTTAAGTATTGCGAAATTCTCCGCAGATTGCCGCAAACGAATGGTCGGTATATTGTGGATATAAAGATTATGGTTGCGAGAGTATTATGATCATGTAATGTGCTTACCGATGATTTCAGGCAAGTGTCACCAACTTTGAATGTCATTGACCGAGATGATCTATTGACTTCTCCAATATGTCAATATAAATAAATAAAATGGTATGAATATAATAATAATAAACTTTATTTTTTCCCTTTAAACTTGTTTTATTACCCTTCGATTTCCACGTCACACAAAAACTATTAAACGTAAACAAAAATGATTTTGTGCGTTTAGTTTTATGCTATTGTGACTTGTCGATCAGTGATACCATCAGACAAACATTATTCGCTAGCACTGTCAAAACGATGTCAAAATTATTTTACCTGAAATAACCTAAATTTGTGTTCATGTCCCACTAAAGCATACAACCGGTGAGCTCTGACATCATACAATTTGCACAGCATGTTTTTTTTCTGAATTGCCAAGTCAATTCAACCGTTTTCAGCTAGCAATATATTTTCCATCATAATGTATGAAGCTTTGAAATACTCATCATAAACTCTCAAAAATTAAGGCAATGCACTACCCTTTTTTCTGTTCCATATTTCAACATTTTTGTTGAAATATGGAATAGAAAAAAACATTTATCATAAAGATTTCTAAAAAACAGCACTGAAGTCTCGGATAAAGCTAGGTATCGAACTTAGATGAATTAAATAATGTAGATACGTTACTGAGACAACGCGCCTGGTTGCACTAAACCAAGTCAACGAGACATATTTTCGAAACACGCTTCATATATAGCTGTCTCTTCCGCACACACATTCTTTGAATGGCTATCCTTTTCATACGCGGGTGAAACATTTAGTGGTGCAACATTAGTGGTGCTGCATTTTTCGTAAGATTTGTGTGAATATGACGTCTCTTGTATTTTATGTCTATGGTATCGAATTTTACATTTTTATAAAGCTGTTATCAATTTCAGGTTATTATTTTTTAATCAATAAAAAATACGTTATTGTTGTATTTTATGAGAATACTTAGTCTATTATTTTTAACATAAGAAAAAATACCGAAGATTCTTTTTTGCCGAGGCCAGAGAAATCTGGCCACCGAATTGACATAGTCACAAAACAAGTTTTTTTGTTCGTTTCAAAATCTTGTTTATTCATGGCTTAATATTGATTTTTATTGGCGGTGAATCCATTCTCCTTGAGTTTTTTGTTTGGTAAAGGTCATAGTAGAATCTCCTGCATATAAAATATGCAAATTAAAAATAAAATATTAGGCTCATTGGAATGAAATCTGAAAAAGTTCATCTTTAAGAAATGCAAAATCGACGATTTAGAGTCGTTGGTATTTCTTGGTCTTTGTGATGTTAGTTGCAATAATATTATATATGAAAAACGTAGAAAGCCATTTCTATTTAAATTGTTTTGAAATTTTGTTTCTCGGGTTATACCGCCGTCGTATTTTCTAAAATTAAGGTTGGCTGTTTTAAAATTTGAATATTAAAAAAATATTAATAGTGTTAAAAAAATATGAAATAGAAAAATACACAAAATAATAATGTTAGGTTTTGATCGAGATTCGAACTCGGGACTTCTACTCCATCCCGAATGTTAAATGCGATATAAAACTTTGCTGAAATCTTGAGGTTATTTCATGTCGCAATAAAAGCTGAGCCTTTATTCCAAAAGGGTAATAAAATTAACAAGTATGTTGGAAACACGACGAGCAACTGTAGTGCAAGAAATACATTATATTAAATAAATTAACATTTTGTCTACGAAGTATTGTTCAAAGGAGTGCCTTCATAAATGCCATATTCGAGTAAATGCCGAAGAGGCACAGCACAGCATTTTTACTATTTAGCATAACTTAAATAACATAAATTAAGGAACATATTATTTGCACATCGCTACAGACTTTTTTTCAGAAAGATTCGCTAATAATAATCGTCCCAGTAAGTGCGCATCATTTAATATTGAACCATTACTTGAAACGGCTGTAGTAATGTTTAGTGACCACATATGAATAGGTAAATCGATAGATTTTTCTCAACCCTCCTCTTCCACCTCTCTTTACCTCTGGTACTTCCTTCAATCTAACAAAATTCCCTAACCAGGGAATTTAGTTACCAGTGGCGGCTCGTGACTTTATGTTGTATGATAAAAAACAACAATATTGGTATTGTAGCCGAAAATGATTTATATTTTTTTCAAAATCAATTTTCTTTGTTCAAAGGTTTTTCAGCAAACTGGTGCAGTGCACCACCAAAACTGAAAAATCCTGAAAATGTTTTTACAATTTTTTTTTCCTTAAATAAATTATAATAGTTTTCGATTAGAATAACTTCACTAAAAACTAAACTAAAAAATCACGAGCAGCCAAGGAGGGTTAACATAATTTTCACTATTTCTGGGCAATCGTGTAATTACGACTTTGTGTAGTTCAAATGTAAAAAATCGCGAAGTTTCGATCAAAAGGGTATGAAGTATTGAATTGGGATGGAATCTGTTTTCAAATAAATTGATACTTCACGGTCGCTTGGCCAACTAGAAAACACTAATGGAACGTTTATCAAATATTCAATAGCACACGGAGAAAATCTGCTCGACAAGCATTCGTGGTTCGCTCGCACACCATACCCTCGCCGAGAGAGATTCAAGCACCAAACACCGGCCAGGAATGCGCCAGCGAGAGTCGATCAACGTCGGATCTCAATCCTCTGGCCGTGTATTATTATGATTAGAAAACTACCGTGCGCATGCGAGGCACAGCTCATCCGAGACCAGCATCCTACCGCTATGGTGGGTTTCATTTTCACACTTTTTGCCCGGAATGCAACGTGATTTATTGGAGTATTCTTTTAAGACAATAAATTAGTGGCACTCTTTCTGGCACATATCGTAAAACAGTCACGTTCATTCGCCTATAGAAAGGAACAATGCAAAATCGTAATCCAAATAATAACTAGGTACTCATCACCAAGGACGAAGCGAAAATTTAATTTCCTGTTTTATAATTGTGCCATAATATTTATTTAATTGATTTGAAAAGAGTACGTCCACACTCTTTTTTATTATTTTTATAGTAACTACGGCACAAGAGTCCCAACTGCTCCCAATGAATTGGGGTATGTTTTGAGGTTGACGGTAGGTAGGGAGGGGAAGGTGATGGAAAAGAGGAAGGTTGGGAAGTGCCTGACTATTCAGATCTGGTCATCAAGCACGACTTAAGCCATTTCAAGCAACGTTTCAATTCTGAATGGTCCAGGGCGATACCATGAGTATCTTCCACTCTGGAACGTGTCGCAAATATCCTGTATATTATTTTATATGAATCAAATGTGTTATGATATTACACGTTAATTAAATAGAATTTATTTACGCACGTCGGGTTTTAACCCGCGATCTCTGGATTCGTAGTCGAGCGTCTTACCACTCGACTACGCATGCCGTCAACTCGTTCTGGGATTCGAACTTGATGCATTCAACTGCCATCCGAGCGTCTAAACCAATGGACTTTCTACCATCTTATTTTTTTTAATAAAAAATTTACAACTTTTAATTTATAGATATCATAAATAAAACAAAACTTATCGTAATTGCCAGCATTATTGCGAATATTAATAAAGCATATGATCAAATCCGTATTATTAATTATTGTTTAAACAATAGTTTCGCTACAAATTCGCCAGGTTTTTAGGGACCAAAGGGGTGTTTCCGCACATAATATAAATAATTTCCTTTGTCAGTACGTACGTCAGTGCGAGTGTGAATTTTTCAAATTTGGAACTGATGTTAATTTAAATAATCAAATTTAAAAAATAATCTCTTCAAATCTCTACCTACCTAATATAGTTCCTACCTATAATGTATTTTAGCAGACATTATTCTATTTTTAAATGGGTGAATTAAAGCAACTAATATTTTTTCCTGACAAGTCAAGCTACATCCTGTGATTTTTCACTAGCTATGTAATAAATAAACTACCATAAATTCAGGGAAGAAATAATATCAGTTTTGAAATCACGCTCGACTTTTTTCAAGAATGCAGGTGGTGATACTAAATAATATTGGTTAGTAGTTTTACAATCACTGTTAATGTCGCTGGTTCACTGATTGAATTTAGAGGTTAGTACTCGCACACTTACAGCGAGTATAAGTGCTAACACGTCAAAAGCCGGTCTGAATAAAATACGTTTTTTTAATCGTTTTTTTTTCTTCTGTATACTGTACAAGGGGTGCCAATAAAGTTTGTGCACTGGATACCGATTCGGCCCTGCTTGGCGAAATTTGTTACTGACAGTGTTTTACGAAATACAGTTCATCGTGGACTAGAGTATTTTACATTTTAAATAATTATTGCTAAATGGCAAATTTAAAAAAAATTATGCCATTACTCACTTACCACCTTTATGAGGCAATAAATTATTGTGACCATTTGGGTAATTTGTGCATTCTTATCACTATTTTTAATATTTACATTAGCTATATAACTAATTACATCAACATTAAAGTGATGAAAATGGTAACAAGTACATCAATTGCCGGAAACATTTTTTATTGCCTGTGATATTACCTGTAAGGCGTTTAATTTATTGATTAAAACTTTTTCAGTGGTTTTGGTTACAACAGCATACTAGATAATATGAAAATAATATTATAGCTGACTCTTCCGTGGAACGCAATCTAAAAGAAAGCAGTGGCGTGTCGCGACTTTCTTCAAATTATACCACTAAACAAAGCTAAAATTATTATGTTCAACAGCGAATATTTTTTGTTTCTCAGAAATCTATCAAAAATCTGAAGAAAACACGCTACCGCTCTAGATAAATAGTAAAAAGTTTAAATAAAATAAAAATAAACATTTTTTGGGTTAGATGTTTAAAAAAATAAGGTACTTTAATAAGTTATTATGAACAATCCACATTGCTATATCGTAAATACGACTGAATATGTCTAAAATATTTATAAGCTACTAAAATTGTTTATAAACGACATTTACTATATTCGTGTAAAAAAAGGCTATTTTTTTAAGAAAAAAATGTAAGTAACAAAGTTAACCGGTCTGAATGAATTACGAATTAACCCTTTCTCCATTCGGTCACATTAAAAACAGCTTTAATAATGTAAAAATATTCTAAATAATTATCCTGAAATCAGAATAAATTATAATATTTCAAATTATAAAGAATAATTAAATTTCTTAAAATCACCTTTCTGATAATTTGTTTTATCTTCGTTCACAAACAACCACTTGACAATGTTTTCACATAGCACATCACTTTAACACAACAAAAACAACTGATTTGGGTTCGGTAATAATATTCGACAATAGTATTATTTTCTCAATATTGGTTCGAAAGCGTCGCGACGACCCGACCGGCGTATCTGGAGGCAGCGCGAGTTTTGCGGAAAAGCTCCTTCAGACGGCGTAACGGAGATAATATCGCATCAAGTGATAGCTTAACACTAGATGAGTTAACCCGATGGTGACGCGCCGCAGAGCCTTGGCGGGGACTCGAGAGAGAAAAGAGTGGTCGATGAGCCCCCAACCACACGATCAATAAAATGTATACCAAATCAAGCAGCAATAATTATATATTCGTTTCAGTTTCACCGGAAAAACTTGAGACACGTTGAGATGTGTTATTCTTGCTTGAAGTGGTATTTCTGCCCCGCGTTCGCCTTGCGTGTAAAACGTCTGCGAAATGTGAACATTTCATAACTCTCCTGCGAAGGCGGTTGATCAAATAATTTCATGTCCATTTAAACAAGCTTTTTTGTGAAGAAGGTGATGTATTATAGGTACGCGTTATGTATTTTAGAAACTGCCTTTTCACAATTCGTCTGTCCAATAGAGTCGGTTAAACAAATACTAATATGGTATAGGAATGGATTTTACAAGGTGAATCACTATTTAATACTAAGAGATCATCCTTGTGCCATCAAAACGCAGTCAAGTTAACGGGTATTTTAATAGTTACCTGTGCCGCTCCGTTCATTAACGAGATAAAATCAAACAGACATTCAAAATTATCAAGTATTCTTGAAAAATGACAACTCTCTATACATAAATATTTAAAATGTTAATTCTACGCATAAATTAAATAATAAGCCAGGTGTGACAAGGTATAGCCTTGTACCATATTACTTTGTCAGTTGATTAGTGAATCTAACAAAACACTTTTATGTTTTATCTTGGAACGAAGAAGTTTTATGTACTTTGACTTAACCTACCCGGACACGTTTTTATTAATTATAAATATTTTGGCTCCGTAGGTCATAATCATTAAAAACTAGTTTATTGTGATCTATTCAATATTTAAACAAGAGTGAAGATTCATTCAAGGCTTTGCACTTTAAGTTTAGCTAAAGTCAAGTACAAAGTAAATATTACAAAGAAAATACTTGCGAACTGATTCATAAAATATATTTTACTCAGTTTCAAATAAATAAAAATAAATAAAAAATCGCTTATTTCTGCCGGAAGAGCACTCGGTTTTCCGCTATGGGGTAGTTGAAATAAATTTTACCATTGTTTACCAATTGAACTAAATATTCAAGTTTTACCTTAGGTGCTGTGTAAAATCACTGAGGAAATTTTATGATTTTTTAATGAGATTAATAACGATTGCATGAATTTTGACAGGTGAAGAAAAAATATTAAAAATGTAGCTTGTGTAAAAAAAATATATATATATATATATCACAATACAATGATTACATAATTATGTAGATACCACAATATTAAATAATGCACATACTAGTTAAAACCCGTGAAGAGTTACAAGATGTAACTTGATTTGCCATAGAAAAAAAAGTTACTTTAATCCACCCATTTCAAATACAGAATTTTTAAAATTGTACATTACAGGTACTTTATATATTGTCTAGATTGGTGAAGATTCTTTTTAATTTTTTTAATTTTCAAAACACGTTAATCAGTTCTAATTTTGAAAAGTTCACACTCGTGCCTACGTACGTACTCACAAAGGGAATTATTTATAGTTGATTATCACTATACGATATTTGACGACCTCCGTGGTGGAGTGGTTATGTATGTAGTATTATTAATTCAAATAAAATAATATATACTACATTTGCGGCACGTTCCAGAGTGGTAGATACCAACTCTTTGTATTGTCCTGGTAAAGGATCACCATTCAGAATCGAATGGCAATAACCGTGTTTAGTGACCAGATATGTACAGCCAGGTACTGTCCAACCTTTCTGTTCCCCACCTCCTCACTCTTTCAGTCATATAACATACTCTAATTGGGGATTCCATAGTCTTACTTGATCCGAACATTTAAACTCTTGTGCGGTATTCATATAAAAAAAACACATTTTTTGTTTTGGAACTGTGGGTCTCGTTTTACAAACTTGCCAGAAAGCGTAGAAGTTTTCGCCTCACCTCTGCTGTTAGGGATATTATATTTTGTGTCTAACTTATCAGTTATCAGCTGATATTTTACCCAAAACATAATAATAAAGATATTCGGATAGTTTGTGCGTTGCCGTTTTGTGAAAAACCAACGCAAGGGCGTAAAAACATAACGGTTTTATCTTTATACGTGGACTTTCCATAGAATCATTGGCTATGGAGCCAGCCGAGCGTCTCGGTCAGTGAGAAAGCCAGTTGGCAGTGTTGGCCAGTTGGCTAGTTATCAGTTAACCAGGCAGCCACTTTGCCTCCATCTGACACGAGCTTCAACTATGTAATAAGTATAAATACACCTTCATATTTAGCATTGCGAGGAACAAATTGCCTGGGGAAATAGAGCGCGAGCAAACTAATGATTGAACACTAGATTTTAATGATAAAACAACTTTTTATTTTCTCTCTCCGCCCAGGGCTTCTTTTTAATTTGAATATCTGACCTAAAGTGAGCTGATAAGGATTGCACTGATATCTGTAATCATCATATTCAAATTCTTAGTGAAATTTACGCCATGGTTTGTTTTTTTTTTATATACACTATCATGCAACAAGCGCAAGTTGTGAGCAGGTTTGAAGAAAACAGTAATTAAACGGGAACGTAAATTTTTACGTGAATAGTTCACGCCTCATGAAGTACGTGTTCAATTTATGTGATGTTTTAGCACATATTCTTTTCATCTTAATATCATATTGTACCGGGAAAATACCTATTAACTTCGATAAGCTTTGGAAAATTATTACATAATCATTATATTATATTTTTTCATCTTAAAAATTTATCACCGCATTCAAGGATAAAATATTTTTTTAATTATTTTAATAATACCAATAATCAACAACACAAATTTGAAACAGATAAAGCCAGAAAATAAAAAAAGGCAATGGTCACAACCTTTTATTTTCTGGCTTTTTCTGTTTCATATTTGTGTTGTTGAATATTAATATTAATTAAATATAAAAATTTAAAAAAAACCATTAATGTTTTAAAGTAAATTCAATTTCAATAAAATAATTTGCCAAGAAATGACTTCATCCTATGATCCTACTAGTGACAATATCTATGCCCGGTGGTGTAATTCTCTTTTAGATCCCTGGATACTGAGGAGAGATGATTTTGTTCCGTGGTTAATTATTGTCTCTGATTTGATTTTGTTAAAGATATGGCAAATTTGCAATAATCGTAAGTTGAAAGGCATTCAAAACCTCGACATGTAAATAAATATTGGTAACCACGGCTTGAATATTGACGAACAAACATTTCGTATGGTATATTTAACAAAAGTACATACATTTCAAAAAGCATTTTTATATCATTCGATTATTATCGATTGTACAGAAATACAAATCACGTAATAATTGTTACTTGCATATCTCTCCGAGGAAATATTTCGCTTTTCCCTATTCTAATGGCACCTTAGACAAAAAAAGTTTACCACATTTTTGACTTGTGAACATGAGGTGTGATTCGTGATGGTGGTCACATTTCTACATAGTCTTGCCGCCAAGATGATAGATCACAAGACGCCGCCCAGTCTGTGCACAGCGAAATATGGACTAAAGTTAGTTACCAAATATGGCAGTAGGCAAGTGTGTAATCAATCGATATTATTTTTAACGTATTTGGTGAGACCCCTTCAAAACTTCGAGATTGTTGTTTGGTATCGAATTGTTTATTGATGGATTAACTTTGCATTTATTATGCTCCATTAACTCGATACCACTAGCGCGCCATGGTATGGAAATGGCTTAATTTCTTCAAATTTCTCTGACCTCTTTTCAATGCTTTTACATGGCAACAGAAATCGAACCATAGTTGGTCGAAAAAATCGGGCGAAAACACGTTCCACAATCTGTCCACTGTTATTTAAAAAATACATAATTATTATTTTGTTGTATTTATTATATTTAAGCGCCCTTGATGTGATATTCTTTCATGAAAACGGCGTTATAGAAATTATCCAATTATTATTATTTGAATTAAAGAACGTTTTTCACAAAAATGAGGGTACCATGTTTATCAAGCCAAATAGATATTATTACAAAAAAACTTTTTTTTGTAAATAATTGATCCTGCTTGGGAATATTTTAGTGTAGACTAATATGTTAGCATCAGAAAAGAGAAATTCTTGATTCAAGATTGAAAAAATCATTTTGCTAAAAAGTCTTTAAAAAAAACATAAATACTCTTACACGTGTAACTGATATAAATATAAAAATACTGTTTGTTCTTAGACTTAAATCTTAGAGGACTCGAAATAAAAAATTAAAAAAACTCACATTCTAAGTCAAGTAGATAAATGTGCTTTAATTACTATTTACTAAAAAAAAGTGTGTTTGTTTGCAATTTGATTGTTGAATATTATGAAACATTTAAAATTTCATAATCATAATATACTTTGGAAAATCTGACGAGGGTAAAATAACTGAGACCGGGTTTCCGGTAGCTAAACCCTCACTCCCGCTAACCTTTAGATCCGCCGTGAGTTTGCAATACGTATGGTTTTTAAAAAATGTGTTTTTTTTAAACTTCTTTAGATTTTATCGGCAAATGGGCCTCAAACTTTGTTATTTATGAGTGAACTTAGTCTAAATACTAAAAACTACTAATTATTTCTGTTGCAGCTGGGTGGTTCGGTGGAGCTTAATTTTCAATTAGCTGCAGACCATTGCCAACTTTGGTTTCATTGTTTTTATTTGTCAAATAAATTTACTTTAATTTGATTTAATTTGACGGCCTGCATGGTCGAGTGGTAAGACGCTCGACTACGAATCCAGAGGTCGCGGGTTCGAACCCGGCGTGCGCAAATAAAACATGATTTAATTAATATGTGTCATAACACATTTAATTGAAATAAAATAAATATAGTATATTTGGGGCACGCCCTGTATCGCCTTGGTGAAAGACCACCATTCAGAATTGAAACGTTGCTTGAAATGGCTTTAGCCGTGTTTGGTGACCAGATCTGAATAGCCAGGTGTTTCCCAACCTTTCCCTTCCTCATCTCCTTCCCCTCCCCACTACCTTCAGCCTCACAACATACCCTTATCGGGTATGCCATAGTCTCACTGACTAGACGGTTGGTAGCAGTTGAGACTCTTGTGCGATATTCATGTAAAAAACTTAAAATATTAATGGGACAAGATTTTGTAATGCGTAGCGCTTCTAGCAAATCTATGATCATTGTGTTTATTTTTGATTATATATTCAGTGGATTTCGAGGTATAAATTTCCATGCTTGCACATTGTAACTTCACTGTAGAACAATGTCGGCAACAACCCAGTTTTTCATTTAGGTGAATTAGAGTTAGCGTTGTACTTTCTTGACAGAAAATTATTGACGTTGCATTTACATGTCGGAACGTTACACTTTGCTAACTGATTTCTACATGATTGTCAGTATGATTTATGAAA
The DNA here is from genome assembly GCA_022651775.1 of Drusus annulatus. NCBI lineage: Eukaryota > Metazoa > Arthropoda > Insecta > Trichoptera > Limnephilidae > Drusus > Drusus annulatus. The sequence goes on along the minus strand of JAGWCC010000048.1, from coordinate 2,734,364 downwards.
GTAAATAATCCGTAGGAGAATTTTAATGTCGATCGCCATGGCTCAAGGCACACTGAACTAAATTCAGCCTAAATCAAAACAAAACTGTAATAGGTTTCGCTTGCATAAAATAATGACTACGATAAATAAGAAATGCAATATGAATTTTGGATAAATTTTTAACATAAATTTAACTGGTTGATTGAATCGGTCACTTTCATTTGGGACATACGTCATTTTTCTGTATTTTCAATAATACCTACGCACTTATGAGATATAAAAAAATGAATTGTCGAACAAAATTGCCGCACTAAGAATTCTCCACTATCTGGACATATGGATAATTCCTTGCCTGTAACGGCCGGGGCCAAAGAAGCAAAGTGCCCAAATAAAAATAAATAAACAAAACAAAAAAGAGTTCTGTGGTTACTTACGCTTATTAGACGCAGTGTCTAATCCATTACCAAGAAGGTTAGACAAAATACTTTTCACCTGTGCTAGAAAATAGAACCTACGTTATAAGAATGAACAGCGGGGTCGATAATTTTATTGAGCGCGACCCTATTAGGAGATTAAGTAGGTCCCAAAACTACGATGAGTTGGCTCAGTTAAAGAATTGCACATGATAGAACACAAAATGCCACGATCAAATGGAAACGTCCAAGAGGCAGGTCGAGGAAGATGTTGGCTGACTACGCGGAAGAACACTAGAGCAGTATGCGAAAATGCAGAAAATGGAGTAAAATTACTATGGACAGGAGCCGGTGGAAAGCATTTGAGAAAGAATCCAAATCCCGTTTTATGGAAGAAGCATGTAAAGATATTTCAAGGTCAAATAAACACACTAACACTCTTTCTTGTGTGAACTAGGAAACAGGTGCTATTATTTAATTACTTTTTTTTAAATTCAAGAAATATTTTACGAAACATAATTAAGGAAATTTAAATATTAATTTGATGTAGAAAATAGCAAATTTATTGCCATCGTAAGGATGTGTAATCGAATTTCAGAGGATCGGGACACGTTTAAGGAAATATAAATTATTTACAGGAAATTACCGCCAAGTAGGCAAAGGTCATCGGTTTGCTCTCAGAGATCTTAGAATTCGAATGATGCTGGAATTTGATATTCATGCGGTTACGAGTTGATGCAATACAAAAATCTTCACAAAAGTTTGCTTGATTTATTAAAAAATAATGGGATTTTTCTTGAGACATTATCTTTTTCTACGTAGTTACAACTCATTTTCACCGTGGCTCCAAACGAGTCATCAATTAAATATTATTGTATGTATTTTATTTGTAGTCATTGGCATGCTGGACTGATCAGTAAATCTTTCTCCTATCGGAGGTTGACTATCATCTGGATAATCTTTATTCTGTAGATTTCAACCCGGATTAGCTCTGCGTAAATTTCGAACCCATGAGATGCGACGACTTTCTCTACTACTTTTTATATGCCAACAAAACTGTTAATTGAATTAAATCTACAAAATAGACCTATTTGATTTTGAAGATTATCGTTTTGATGAGTATGGCTTTAAAAAGTTAAGTACAATAATTCAAATAAGTTGTGGAATTTAAGAATTTAATCATTAGAGATTCAGGCAATGAGTTTCAAGGTGTGAAAAGAAGAATAAAAAACTATCCATATAATTGCGGGTTGCGGTAAGAATGAGATGCAATCACTATTTTTACGGCATTATTTAATTTTTGGGTCGATAATTTGAGGACGCACAAATGTCAAAATTAATTTGGGTATTGGCACAGCGTGAACTATGAAAAAAATGGTAAAATCGTGTCGAACGACTGAGCAAGTTAATAAGCAGCGCACTGCAACAAGTACTTCTACACATAAAAAAAAATTTACAGTCAATAAAATTTTCATTGTAAACATTATAAAACTGATTTATCCCTAGGTTTAAACATTCGACTGAGAAAAGTGTTTTTTTTTAAAACAAGTTCCACTCGATCCTCCGTTATAGTGTATCTACCTACTTATCTACAAAGAAATATCATATGGTTGCTGGAAAGGCAAAAGGGCTTAAGCAACATTTTAGTCAAAAAGGAGTTAAATATGCAGTTTTGATCAGTTTTTGTCTGCATCGAAAGCTTTGACTCTCGTTTGATTCTTAAAACTTTTGTGGCCTTTCCGTCATCTAAAATATATTTACCATTTTGGAGAAGGCTTGACTCAAACAACACAAGTTTGGGACTTTTTAAACTTTTTGTCTCTTCAGGTAACTCAGTGAAAGAATTGAGTTACTTGAATGAATTTTATTTTTCAAAATCCAACCAGGTACTGAAGACTTATGAATTTTATTGTAAAACTTTAATGTGCTCTAGTGTAAACATCCCAACATGGCGCTTCAGCCCTTTTGCCTTTCCGGCGACGATATTATAATCTACAATTTAATGGATACTTAAAAATATTTGTTTTTTATCACCTTGAGACCTTTTTCCACATGTTAATTGGTGGAAAAAAGCTGTATTTTGATCTATTGCATCGAAATTCCTAAACGAATTTACCGTCACGAAAATCGATTTAATTTAACCTGCAAACACGGGGACGCACTTATATTTTTTTCTCATATCGCAACATACTTTTATTTATTTGTATCGCGAGATAATTTGATGGTAGTTATTTTGTATTGAAAAGGTACTATTCATTTTAAAGCGGACTGTAATGCACAACCCTGCATACACACTGGAATAAATTACTATTAAAGCGGTTTCTCATCGCAGATCTTCCATACGATGGCGTGCAAGAGTCGTGAAAGTGCAACAAACCGCGATCTCAAAGAATCATGTTGGCGTTAAGTTATTGTTTATTATAATAGTGGGTAACTTAAGCTAGTTGTTTGCTATGTACAAACTAGAAACAAGACTAACTACTCCTTAAATAACTATGTGCTACGACTACTGCCTCGGTTTGTAATTCTTTAGTTAATTGATCTGATGTTCATAAATAAAACAAATAAACTTTGTATAAAACCACTTTTATTTTCAATACTTTGTCGACCGGTTTTGGAAGCACCCTTCCATCTTCATGACAATATTAAAACTATCCTAATTATTAAACGTTAAATCAAAAATTATTTCAATATTGTCCTGAAAATGGAAGGGTGTTTCCAAAACCGATCGACCAAATATTGAAAATAAAAGTGGTTTTAAACAAAGTTTATCTGTTATAAATATGGCAAGCCACAAAGTAAATGCTTATTACGAATATGATCTGATGTTCATTTAAATCTTAAGTTTTTTACTGGAACGGAAAAACCATTATAATGAAATATTTAAGCTTTGTTGGATAATATCATTTTGTTAGCAGAAATAAATGTGGATAACCGTTTTCCAGTTCAAAATACAATTATATTATATTAGCCACCGACAATTACAAAATAAATTATAATTCTATTATAATATATTTGACAACCTATCTATATGTGATACTTCATAACCGGTCCTAATTATTAAAAAAAAAAACAATCTGGTCACCAAACTCAGCTAAAGCAATTTTCAAACATCGTTTCTTTTCTGAATGGTGGCCGGTTCCATGATATCTCGCGCCCGGTGCAGTAAGGGGGGTGCCTCTCCCTCCCAAATAACAACAACTTTGAACAATTTTCATGCTAACACCAACATTTCAAAATATACTAAATATTATATTATTATTAATTCATCAAAACTATTAATATCTAAAGTTAATTTAATAATATTCCGCCATCAAGACAGTTTAGTTGTAGTTTTTCGAAGTGATCTGGCGGTAGCTAACACATTGTTTTTTTTTTAACGAGAAAATCTATTTAACACCTTTAAGTCTCAAAATCTATTAAATTCATTAGAGCCCACATGTAAAATACGACCTTGCGTGCTTTAGCGTCTGAGCTACTGAAAGCAAATAATGAAATAATTATTTGCGACTATGGGATTGCGATATTGAAGTTGTACGTAAGGCGTGAAATATTGTTAAAACATATGTTGCATATTACTCATTTCATCAATACGAATTAAACACAGAGACATCCACATAAAATAAAAGCATATTCTCGACATACTTGTAGTTCTGTTTTCTACCATACAACGCGAGACTAGAGACTTGAGCCCTTGGGATAATAAGGTTTCATGGGATAATGAGTTCTAAAGTAGCTTCCTCCAGAGGTCAGTATAAGATACAACATATATGTCAGATGGCAACCAGCGGACCTGGCTTAATCAAATCTGATTGATCCGGATTAGAGCTAATTAATTAAACTTAAATAAAACTACACAGTTTCATAGAAAAACAGACTCTACGCCCGTTTAACTATCTAAGTATATAATATGAAAATCGTTAAAAATTGCTGTGTAGAATTTAAAAATCCTATGCTGCCCACGGCAACTCGTTATCCAGTGAATTTAGCGGACATTTTCAAATGTTGCCAGGGTAAATAGAGTACATAATTTTTCCATATTCAAGGCCAGAACCTAATAATAACGCTAAACGTCGCTTTGTTGCATTCTAATACAAGCAATACTACAAATTATCTGCAAATTTTCCATGGGTAGTTAGAAAAATGTTTTAAGTTTCCAGTGAATACAATTTTTTAACTGTAATCCTTTAAATTGTATAAAAAACATACTAAAATATCAGTAAAAGGTACAGTTTTAAAACTAGCAAAAGCATTTTTGAACGATTTACCTAAAATATCAGTATGTACTCGTATTTATTACTGTTTAAGAATTGTATTCACTGGAAACCTTGGACATTCTAACTACTCATATATTAGCAGAACAATAGTTTATAGTTTTCTTTGCACTAGAAAGCCTAAAAGTGTGTATTTTTGAGTACTGACCCATACGCATATTTTTGAAATGAATTAGGTAATATTTAAAGTAGATTTAAATAACATTTTTATTTTTACGGCGCCCCCTTTAGAGGTTGCTCTTATTTTTTTGGTCAATATGAACGTCTGGCCGATCCGGTGCTGTCACTCCTAAAAGATAAGTGAGAGATAATGAGAGTATCTTCCACTCCGAACGAGATGCTAATTAAACAATATTTCAAAATATTTTATTTCTGTAAGTGAAAAAGCCCATTGAAGTTAAAAAATCTTTTTTGGGATGCTGCTCTTAAATCTCCGACCTTTGTCTCCAGAGCAAAGGAACTTACCGCTAAACCATAAACGTCGTGTATATAATATGAACCTTACGCAATAAAATAATAATTGATATTGGACTAGATGTAAAATAAAATATATAGCATAAAGCTTACGAAAAATACATTAAAAGTTTTCTGTTTTAAAACATAGGTTACATTTTGGGAGTGGGACTTTTATTAATTTAAAAACGTATTGAAATTGTCACAGTGACCCATTGGTTTCTTGCTAGTATAATATCACAGCTGCTGATCTATGTAAATTGAGTAAGAATTTTACGAACGAATCAATCTTGACCCACTTGGACCCGAGACGCCTACGGAACTATCATAAAACGAATTCTCCATTCGTACAATCATTAATGTATAAATTAAATGCGTACAACTTCAATACTAAGCAAAATAACTTTCTCTCTTACAAAACAGATGTATTTACCGGCATTGTAAATTGTCCATTTATTTGATATCTAATGTTACTTTTGTGAAATTATTGATAACGTGCAAACCTTAAATATATGTAAAAAGATTTATGGCAAATGTTGAATTTTTCAGATTATTTCAAACATATTATTTCAAAATATAATAGGCAACCAAAAATATGTTCTATGTAGTGACTAGAATTAAAGTTAGCAACATTCAATTTGAAATAAACGCTGTAACTTTGTGAATATCACTTTATTATATTACAACATGCCAATCGGTTTCGGAAAAACCTCGCCTACGTCAGGAGAGAAGACATTGTATGTGTAAGATACGAATTTAATTGAAAGGTGATTAGGACAGGTTTAAAAATAATATTGCTATGGGTGAAGGAGAGAATGGAGAGTTCACAGAGTTTTATCGCAAACATATTATTAAGTATTGGACTATGAGTGAGATTCAATTGATTATGAATGATTCTACCCTTATCATTAGTGGCATTTCAAATATCTAGAGCGGTTGTGCCGAAATCGGTTGTTATAAAATGAATTTATCTCTTAGATACCTTCACAAAAGAGATTTGGTTCGTTTTATATAGTGTTATTAATAATTTAAATCCTTACCTCAAGGGCATTTTACAATACGGGTCATTTAGGAGTCTGATAACCGAAAGAATGCGGCTGATGGGTGATGTGTAGAAACGCATTTTGGTAGGAGGCGAGGTCAACCGGAAAAAATCGACAATTATCATTGTACGGATTGTCTTTTTTCCGAAAAGCTTCGGAAAAGTTTCACAGTAAACGAAAGGCCATCCGCATTCTTTAATTTGTTGAGCTTTACGCGTTATTTCAACATTTTCTATTTTTGACAGTTGACAGAATTACTCCACAGAGGAGGATATTTGGAGATACAGATTATTTGACAAAAGTCCTTACTTTATTGTTTGTTTATGAGGGACTGTTATTAATTTGACAGTATTTATCACAAGCACACAGTGACGTACACAAATACATCGACCGAATACGACAATAATGCTTTAAGCGTTCACGTAAACATTATTAACATTTTAAATTTCAGTGAAATCACCGAAAACGTTTACGCGTTTCGGTACAATGCAATGAAAAGAGTCGACTTTCATAAAAAAAACTCTTGAATTTCAGCTTTCGAGAAACAAAAACATTAAAAACAACAGACTCGTACAATAATAAGTCATTCACCTACAAAATGCATAGAGTGCACACAGTAAAGCTTGACAATGATAACTTTATAAATATTGGGGATGCCAGAATAAAATAAATCCCTAGACGTAGGCTTTATTTGGTAAAACTTTTTTTTTAAACTGAATATTAATTCAATTTACGGTTTTAAAAAGAATTGTATTATTAAAAACATCAAAATGCATACATTTATTTATTGGACTTTTTCAATATTAACATCAAAAATAATTGAAATACAGTAACCAATCGGTAATAACAAACCCTTTTCGTGGATATTTTTTTCTTTAATGCTGACAACACAACTTAAACTGGCAGTAAGGAGTTGTAATATCAGGACTTTCTAGTCCTCGTGGATCTAAACCCTCAAAATAACGTTGCATCACTTTTCATTTGTATTACTTTACATCATAAAAACAAAAACAAAAAGTTTGTAGAAATGACATATAAAATATAAACACAGCTGAATAACAAAAAATGGCGTCTTTAAATCCTCCAAAGATATCATGGATTAGTTGATCCATTTAATATTGTTCAATAGAATATTAAAAAAAAACCTCATCATCTTTTCCTTTTCCAATCCGGCTAAAATTTTTCAAAATGTATTTTTTTTTTAAATTCACTCAGTATCGCCCTGATGAAAGAATACCATTCAGAATCAACATGTTGCGTGAAATGGCTTGAGCCGTATTTGGTGACTAGATCTGAATAACCAGGTACTTCTCCACCTTCCTCTTTCCCATCTCTTTTCCCTCCTCATTCCCATCAGCCTCACAACCAAACTCATTAGGGGACGCCATAGCCCCACTGCTCCGGGTGATTAAGACTTAAACAAACAAACAAGACAAAAATAAAAATAAACTCTCAGAACATAATTTTTTCACCGATCCGATGTACACCGCGAAATCTAGTGTCGACCCCGTGCCATAGAAATATTGTTAATTATTTTCGAAAGTAATACATATTGTTAACATGTTAAATTATTTCATTAAAAGCACCTAGCAATTAGCGACCCGGTGAAATACTATGCTTTATTGAAGTGATAAAAGGGTATCCCGCCGCGCACGTATTTTCTGCACACTTTTTTGACGGCGGTTTTTATCCGTTTGAAGGCCTCTTAAGAACACGCTTTTCAAGACCGTATTATATGAAATGGTAAAACTGTAAGAATCTTGTTTGTTCTTTGTAGGTTATTTTATTAAATTTCATTTTTATATTGCCGGACTGAGTAATCAATCAGTAATTCAAATATGATATATAATAATAATATTTGGATGATTTGTATGGCGCCGTTTTCGTGAAAAATCACCTCAAGGGCTGTGTATAGATCTTATTTTCTATTATCACATATTATTCCTAGTTTAAATAAGAAAATGTACAGGAACATACTTACCTGGCAGGTTCTATCAGATAGACACATTTATTAACTTGAAATTATAATTGTGATTTTTTTTTCGATTTAGGGCATGGGAGCGAAGTTAAAAAAAAATGGACTTTCTGAATTTGTCGTACAGTACAGGATTTGGTTTTATACGAGGCCTGTTTAAAAGAAAAAGTGAATTTTGAATTTTCGCGGGCTGTGTAAATTCGATTATCGATTTTTTGTTGTTGTTGTTATGTTGGTACACATATGTTTATCAAATGTTAGCATTATCAGCCATTTTGGATTAGTGGTTTGTTTTTGACAACTGGAAAGGTTAGTCACGTTTTTGTGTGTTTTTTGTGTGCAAAGTAGACTTGCCGAATGCCACAGTCAACATTTTGAGTGCGTTAAAGCACTTTATTCCATTTTTAACGCAAAATTTAATACATATCCTCTCCCGTCGATGTCGATTCTTGGCCCGTTTCAGCTTTTAAACAAATTATGATCAGCTGACATGCATAACAACATAACCGTTATGATTTTCAGCTGATCAAAATGCTTACAAAATCTGAAGCGGACCAAAATTGGCGTTTAACGGGGACCGTCTAAATATAAAAAAATTAAAAAATGGCGGTTATCATAATCGACAATGTCAAATATGACGAAAGTTTGAAACAAACCGACCTTAATAAAAAAATATTTGATAGTCTCACACACTAAAGATTAATAACTTAACCATAGAGCAGATATCGTTTGTCTGAAGCAGCAATACTATCAAACAGTGAGTTCTGGCTTCATGAAATTTGCGTATTTTTTCTTACTTACTTCAAGTATTTTTAATCAAAAGTCAATGAAACTGTTATCACATCGCAACGTCACTTCTATAATGAGCTATGAAGCTTTCAAATATCCATTCAACCTTTAAAATATAAGACAATTCACCATATAGTGCGTTTCGTATTTTTCTGTAGGTCAAAAATAATGATTAAAAGGGCATTGAAATTCGGGCGAATCCTGAGAGTTAAGTTAGTAAATTATAATCTAACTAATATTAAAAACTCTTTTTTGCATTACCTCCAGTCAATCATTCAAAAACATCCTGCAATTAATTTGATGAATTTTCATATTTTGGCTGTACAATTAGGTAAATCGAAAAAATTGCCTCGACACTCGGGCGAATCTGGGTGGAAAGCTGGTAAAAAATGATAAAATACAAAAGTGTTATTTTTTTACGCAAACTTCTGGGCAGTTTATTCTGCCATGTAACATGTGAGCGACAGTGTGTGTACTCGTATGTCTGTTACAGGCGTCTCAGGTGTGTCAGCCGTGGTAACGAAGCTATTTTTTGCATACGATTAAGCCGGCGCGACTGGGGTCAACGCAGCCTCGAACGCCGCACCATCTCGTCAGGCAACTTTCCCTTGCTCATCCGCCACACGCCAGCCTGCTTCAGATTCACTCTCGCGGAAGATCGATTCTTTACACGCGGGTACACGCTAAATTTACAATAATGTGGATGTGTGATTTTTGGGCATTCTTTTTAAATTTGGCTCGCCATTCAATGCACTTGTAAATATTAGGATTATGGTCATTTGTACGCAAATAAGCAGACGTCCAAACGAAATATTGAGAAATCAAAAGCAAATATTTAGTTCTGTGTCTTTTTGTGATTGTTTTCCGGGTTTGAAATAGCATCCTGCCTCCATGAATTGATCTCTCCTTGAAGTTATAATATATGGAGGGAGAGCTAATTATGTTTACCCAACCTACACAAACTTGCGATAAATCACTTTCTCCGGGTTTTACGTCGTACACCATGAGAGAAAAAGAGACAACAAATTTCATAGACCGCTTCTATATACAGTAAGGATGTTCTTAAGCTCCTGGTTCACGGCGGGACTCCGCCCACATTTTTTATTATGCCACTAAAGTTGACACAACCAAACGGTTTTGTAGGTTATATGCTATATTTTTGTTGATGAAAATACTGTGAAAAAGTGGCTATACGACGCCCAGGTGCGCCGAGTCAGGTTAAAATCATCAAAAACAAGTCAAAAACTGACTTCACTGCCTTGGATAGATACTACTCTACCAACTCTATGGATCTCTCTTTAGATCCAAGCTACGATCCCCGTGGTTGAGCGGTTAAGATCCTCCTCTATGAATTCAGAGGACGCGGGTTAAAATCCCGGGGTGCGCAAATAATTGTTTTTTTTTTAATATTTAAAAAGTATCAACAATCTCAAAGACAAATATGAAACAGAAAAAGCCAAAAAATAAGAAAGACAATGGTCACAACCGACACAATATTTAAAAAAACACAAGCATTAATGCAAAGTTATTTCTAATTTCAATTATTTTTTATCTTATTTGTGTTATTTCACACTTAATTGATATAAAATAATATGTAGAATTATATATTAATTATATATATTAATATGTTGGTAATTATATATATATATATATATATTCTATACATATATATATATATATATACATATATATATATATATATATATATATATATATATATATATATATATATATATATATATATATATGTATAGTATGTATAGAAGAGTAGTATCACTCTGGTTAAAAAACACTATTCAGAATCGAAACGTTGCTGTAAATGGTTTTAGCCGTGTTTGGTGACCAGATCATAATGATGAGGTTCTTAAAAAAAATGATATCGGATCTGCGCGCGATTGTGTCTGAATAAATGTCACTTAGTGATATACTCATTGTCATAAAATATTTGTTTTTCCTTTTTTTACTTGTTATATTTACACTGTTTACATCTTTAGAATCGTTTACTTATAACACTTGAATATTAATGTTTTAAGTACCAACATATTAACTGTCCTCGATCTTATTTCCTTTTCTTTGATTTGACAAATATGTTAATCTGAATTCATATGTTTCATCTGAATTTTTATGCCCTTAGTATCTGGTAAATTGTTTTTTTCAATCTGTCGATGTACACATACACTGTTTTACCCATATCTGAATCTTTTTCTCTCATGATTTTAGATAACGATCATGATTTTAGATAGTTTTAATTTGTAAACATATTATGCATTATTTTCTCCTTGTTAGTTAATCTTATTAGCATAATTAATTTAGTATGAGGCGCACTTGAGGTGAAATATCACAAAACTGCGCTATATAAGTTCACTGTTATTATTATTATTAGTTAACACACTCTTTAGTTATCAATCGACATTTTATTATGTCACTATAATTCACATTATGGAAATAAAATATTAAATATGTGGAATTTTTTATGGATTCTTGGTGTCTTCGCTGTTGTTGACACTTCACATTATGTATTTTAGAAGGTACATTACTACATAATAGAATTTGAAGTAATAATTAGCTAGTTCTCAACCATCGCAACCTTTCTCTCCCCAACTCCCTTACTTTCCCAACTCCTTCCCTTCCCCACTCCCTTCAGCCTTACAACATACCCCAATTGGAGATGCCATGGTCTCACTGGGTCTGGTCAGTTGGGACACTTATGCTGTATTCACATAAAAAAATCTCTTGTCTAGGAATATGAGACTATATAATAAAGCAATTCATTTTCTAATAACTAGTCAGCAGCAACCAATAAATCCAAAATACATCAAACCCCCCATCACAACCCGCAGAGGGAGAGTCAGTAGACTAGCATGTCGAATAGGGGGGAAAGAGCTATTTTGACTCTGTATAAAGCAAAGCCATCTGGTGTAAGGCTTTTAGGTAGAGCAGACAACGCGTAGGCCAAACTGAGTCGGGAAAAATATGTTTATGAGCAAAAGAGCGTCGGAAATGCAATGGTAAGTAAGTAAAAAATGTTGGCACTGGTAAACGAATTTCAATATTTTCTAACTTCAACCAAAGATAATATATTTACAGTTCTGTATTTGGCAGAGATTGAAGAAAATGTGTTTCGCATGCATGACATATCTTAAATCGCAATAATTATAAATTACGTGTTCTCCACAGTGAGATATTATAAAAGATAAATGTTGGCCGAAAAGGGAATAACAAATGATCCAGGAAGCGAGATGTGGGTGTGCTATTGTTTATCACATACTGAAGATGTGCATTTAAACCAAACATAATCAATAAACCCGGCTTACCTGCATGATATAGCCTTAAGCCCGGCTTAATGTCAACTGTACGTCTGTTAACAGGTTCCGCCCAGAGATCCTCCTCGGACCCGCCCTACAGATTATTTCTATTAGTTAATACAAGCTAAACTCTGCCCCGGAGCTGTCTGTGAAATATTGCCTCATGAGACTAACATAACTTGTACCGTTGGGTGGTATTTTTTGTACTGGTGCTTTGGTAACGGTATTTAAGGATTGCATAATGTTTGTTTGTTGCATACAATTGAATTATTTACGTGTTCATTAGTATCTGTTAAAGTTCAGTTTAAACGGAAGCTTTTCCATTCATCATCGGTTGCGTCGAGTTAGTGTGGAATGACTTGGTGAATTTTGAAATATACAGTTTATTATTTGTTATCTCACCGGCTATCACACGCGCGCTTAGAAGATTAAAAACCGAGAAGATTGGGGTATTTATAACAATTTCTTGCAATATTATTACGTCATTCAAAGTTAAAGTTACATTTGTACCTATTCAACATGTTACTAAATGTATGTTTTGAAAAAATGCAGTTCGATGACAAACGTTATGCAAAGGTCGGTTACGGGAAGCGATGTTTTGTAGTGATTAGTTAGACATTCAATATATTTTGTCGTTTTGGAAAAAGCTGTTGTTTTTTCATTATTTTATTTATAATTTTTGTAACTCCTTTTAAAAACTCGTTTTTGTCACTATCCTTTGCAAGCTACTCGAAGTAGCTTAGCAGGTGTTTTTTTTCTCTTGAATTATATTAATGTAGGTACGTATTAAACTCTTTTTTTTTGAACCTCTATTCCATTTCAAAGATCGTGAGTCAATGTTAGTGTTAGATATCGTATGTCTAGAAATTTGAAGTAAGTACCAATATTAAATTCAAGTTACTGACTCAAGATCATAAATTTTCTCTGGTTTAACACTGAAATTCTATAACCAACAATAAAGATAATGATTCATTTCAATTGTTTACACCAGTGCAACGCTATTACACGTTGCAACGGCGGGACCTCCATTAGCATAACCCCGACCTACGCTAATAATATCCATTGTCGAATAAAATTTATTAATTCCGATATCGTCTCCCTCGGGGTGCACGATCTGGACATGGCACCGGAATGCCGAATGGCAGATCCCGCGCGCCACAAATTCTGTATTTAAAGTGCGATTACCGATTTTATCGCCGAGATTTCATGCTAAATTATGATAAAGCGCATTATTTAATAATAATCAATGAGCATTGCATTCAACAAACAAATGGGAAATCCACGAAGGCGTAAATAATAAAGTAGGTTTACGATTGGACTCGTTCGAGGGGAACAAATCGAGTTATTTTATTATTGGTATTCGAATATTACATTATTATTATTTTTTGTCTATTTTGCATTGTCGGAGAAATTTTTTATGATTTTTTTTCTCTTTTCAAAAATAAATTAATTTAAAAAAAGTGTTATTATGTTATGTGATCCCGAAGAAAGTCAGTGAAACCGTGGCATCCCCAATTTCACAAATGTTGTAAGGCTGAACAAAATGGGAAAAGGTGGTGATAAGAAGGGGAAGAATAATGTTGGATCTTAAGGTTGGGTAAGTACCACGATATGCATATCTGGTTACTAAACACAGCTTAAGACATTTCATGCAAGACGCAACGTTTCGATTCGAATATTGAGTGTACCTCGCCTGAGCAATAGTAAATTATTTTATTAAAGTCTACATATGAATATGTTTGAAAAAAAAACACGCCGAGATTTGAACTCGTGACTTCTAAGGCGGAGATTGACTATTAAAATATATTAAATTATTGTATGAGCCTCAAGTACGGAGTCGTAGACCACAGCGCTGTTATTGGAAACACCCACAGCGTCAACTATTTGAGATAACTGTATTACAAAATTGACAATAACTTAATAATTATATTTTCATAGAAAGCAATCACTTTGTGGTTTTACATATTTAAAAAAATGAAAAAATAACTTTGTATAAGACCACGAATATTATTTAAATTTTTATGACCGACCTTTTTCGCTTAGCCTAAGCATCATCAGGGTACAAAATTAAACTAAACAAAAAATACAAAGTGTGCGGTTATATACGAGTATACATACAGAGGAAGAACCAATTATTAAATAAAATAACACAACAATGAGAAAACAATAGATAACATTTAAATTATAACAAAGGAACAGAGAGAAAGAGACAGATAATATGAATTGAAAGAGCCAAAACTTCAACTGAGAAGGTGTTTAAAGAATAATGATAAATTTTATGAGTTTACAGGAAATATACCTAATATTTTGACTACTAGACAAATTTACCTGTTCATAAAGAATATGACTATTAAAGTATTATTATTTTTACAAAGTTATGTTTTTATTTCTTAAAATATGTCAAACCACAAAGTGATTGCTTCATACGAAAATACGTATTATTAACATTATACAAAGTATGAGTATTTACTTAATTATGATTTAATAGAACAAATTTATAACTTTATTCCACTTTTTTTTTTTTTTTGACTGGACCGGTTTTGACGGACTTGATTATCTTATGTTTGGAAGATGGTTCCGGGCAGGAAAGTAGTAAAGTTTGAACTTTAAAAGAGGGTGCTGAATAATAATACGTATACCGTCGTGCTCTGCTAATTTACACCATTTTACATCCATTGTGTAACTTGCAGAGGGTGTCTGTGTCTGGTTTGATAAGTAGGTCACCTTGATAAATCGTGCAGGTGTATGAATTCAACATCTTTAATCACACTACTTAACGTCTCCGTGCAGTGCCTTGTGGAACCCTAAAAGTCATCGAAACAAGTTTTAAAAACTTTATCTGTAGTTGAAATAACAATTGAAAAATATGGAACAAGTAACAAGGCATTTTGTCTAATTTTTTTGGCAATTTAAAGAATATTTTAACCCTCAATCGCTTATGGTGGAAGAAACTTTGAAATATATTATAATATAATTGCATTGACTATAAAATAAAAGTACAAAAAGATTTCAAATCTTCTTCGTGACCTCTACCCTTAGAGTAACAATATAAAGAGACCGTACTAATTTGTGACAAATCGTTGACAAACTCGCAAAATATAGCTCTCTCTTTATGCTCGGTTCTATACGCATATGAGAAAAAGAGACAAACAATTGTTGAAACCAATACACGATTTGGGGCGGGCTAAATACTATGTCCGCGATATTTGATCTGTACGCACTTCATTCATGTTTGGAGTGTCAGGCGAACGGACTGTCAAAAGTGCGTAAATAGTTAAAAACTTGAGTTATTTTTTGTCCGATATCTAGCAAAACATCATGGCCATATGTGCTATACTTGGTTGCTTCAATCGAAGTACAAAAGGACCAAAAACAAACAGTTTTCACACGTATGTACCATAAAAATCGTCTTTTTTAGTTTGATCTCAAATATTTAACATCCTAACCTACAAAACAACTAGTAACTTACACCAATATGTAATTAATCTTTGGACTGTTCGTTCCAATTTAATAAACTTCCGTTTGAAATGAGTTTTAATGGATTCGTAATATGTTTAACTTAAAAATATTTACGAGAATGTCAAAAAAATTTTCAAGAACGGGGAATTCCCCTTTTGTACGGCTTCTAAAAGTATCCCGGTCTCTTTCTTTCTCATGATACTAACGCAAAATTGTTCGCGAACAGATAAAGACGGAATAATGTTTATCTTTACGGTTTTCTTCGCATCCGATTGGCTGGAAGCATATACGTCATACCTCCCTTGGTCAATCCTTGGTCAAAAAGTGCGGACAAAATTTCGCAATGTTAGGTCTCTACGTTACTCTAAGCCTCTACCCTCTCCCATCTACTGCATGAATCATATTAATTGTTTTTTTATGGTCCTGTACACTATTGTTCTCAAAAAATGATAATCAATCAAAAGGTTTTTTATTGTTTGTGTGCAGTCTTCAAGGTCTCTCGAATAATAACTGTTGCATAAGACGTTAGACAATACGACAAAGAAGATCACCTCTTCATCTTCGTGCATAAGTCTAGCAAGGTCAGGTAGTATTGTGTGGGAAGTGCCTCCGAGTAAGGTGTCATTCATTAAGCAAATAGACACGTAAAGCATACTGCACGGCCTACCACGTGTTTATACAAGGATCGCACGTGTGTCATCCAACTCTGTCGTTTGGAAAACATTGGAAAACTCCCTCAGTTTCTGATTCATACATCTGTAAATGGCGACGGTTACATTATGCTCCGTAGATTTCATAATAATATCGTCTGCTGAGATGCTGCCAACGGATATGTCGTATGTTCCTACGCGTTAATGCTTTATGGCGAACTATGAGTTTTTTTATGTCAGTGTTGTTTTAGTAATTGTAATTAATGCTTATCATTCTGACATTTGTTACGAATGATACTATAAAAGTAACATGAAACTTTTTATTGAGTATGCGATAAATTTCGACTATTGTTTGCTTCTTGTAGACTTTTTTTAGTTTTTCTTTTGATGGCATTCAAAAAACTATGTTTTTATGCACCCAAAAAAAATTATAACTACCTACATGTTAAATAAAATTCCAAACCTTTCGTTTACAGCATTTGTTTTTATTTTATAGACTTCATAGAAGGTAGGTACTATCCGCGTATGGAGTGAACACATATCTCAAATTTTATTTACACATTCATATATATACAAGGGAACTGTTATATACGAGTATGTGTTAGTGACGAACGATTTTACAGAGCGATTTTTTATGGTGTTAAAGAAATGCTATTTAATATATTGGCGATTGTTCAAAACGTATTATTTTTTAAATTTTATTATACTGAGTTATTACAGATTTTTTAAGCGTGAGTTAGATATGTATGCATATTTACTTAAAGTAACGTATAGAAAATTAGGTTAAGACTTCAGTATTCTGATGATACAAAATGGTTATTTTTAACAGTACAGAAGACCCCGAGACGATACGAAAACTATAAAATACAGTACAAAGTAAATCCTTGGAGTAAGTGGGTGAGTTCGTGTACTAAGTAAGTATTTTCACGAAATATGGGAGGTTTATACGGACATTGACAGAAAGGGAATACAGGACACTCAATGAACGCAGGACTGAATCCAGTAGTTACTGATACATAGTGGTACCTGTGTTAGTAAGTTCTATTTGCACATGTGCGGCTATATACATTTGTATGCCAGATTCCTCAATTTCGCTACAACTGTGAAAGTGATGATGTTGTGGTTCTTGTTAATGAATAGTTTGTACTTTATCATAACCACTACCAGCTGAACTACTACAACCACAACTTACACGACTCCGAGCCTGGGAAATAAAATAATAAAAAGCAACCTATCCCACTTCACAGTAAACCTCCAATAGCTACCACGAACCACGATCGCTTGATTTATTCATTGGATAATACATTAAAGGGGACTTTAAGAAACCACTTTGAAAAGTTTAAAAATAAATAAATTATCGTTAAATAACAAACCTAGAACCTACACGCTGACCTCGGTTGTAGATTTCTATTTTATTTGGTTTTGTATAATAACAAACAGTATCCTTTGCGCGTTAAAATTCTACCTCCTAGAACCAAACCTATAAAAAAACATCTTGCAATCCAATTCCATGTCGTTAATATTTTTTTCTTCTTTTTTAATAAATAATGATAAAAATTCCGAATAACTTGACAATATTTGAAAAGTTCCTACTACCATCTCAATAAGCGGAAAATATTGCTTGTGAGATGATGGAAGGCTTTGGTGGTAAAGGAATTGAACCCACGACGCCTGTGTGCATCGGGCTTCTCTTTTTGCAAGTGTTGGCAAAATGATGTAGCCCTTTTGTTTTATGGACCATTCCGAGCAAATAATATGACGCAATTCTAAATGTTTATTTGATTTCTCTGAAACGAGAATGCATTATGCTGCATCAATACATAAAATTATTTACCATATTGTTACACAAGTACTAACCAGTAAAATACCCACGAAGTTATGCGCCAATATTAACTTTTGGAGTCATGTGAAATCATAAACTCTGATCCCTGGGCATTATTACTGCGATGTTTAGCCTCCGCAGGTATTTAGTTGCGCACTTTAAAGATGCTATTTCATCATTGTTACTTTCACCGTCTGCAACTGCACATCTGAATAAAACAGAATATTTTCTTAGTCACAATCACACTCTGTCGCCATACTTGAATAACCTTAACCCAGTATTGAGGGTGACCTATGTTACTTTCATTTCCGTAAAAAAAAAATGATAACACAACATAGTGAAATAGAACATTACGCATGGCATTCTTGTATATATAAAATATTGGACGTGAATTATTGATGAAATTGATAAAACGATATAGTTTAATTTTTGGTCAATGCATTTCACCATTTTTAATGACATTAACCCAATATTGGTGACGACCTTTGTTACTTACATTCCGTCAACAAAATGATAATTTAAATCATGGTGATAAACTTTAGGTATGGAATTCTGTCTGTGTTACTTTCATTTCCGTGTACAAAATAATAACACAGATCATTTAATAAAATTATTTAAACCGTTTTTCACGCGAAAGACAATTACCACAATACCAATTAAAACACCAAAATAATCCATTCCGAAAACACGACTTAAGATTTGCAGAGCAGCGTCCAATACTCGACGTGTAGTGCAACAGGTATTGATTGGATTTAATGATAGGTGTCGATGGTGTTCATGGTTTCGTGATCAATTTAACTCAAAGTATGAATGCGAAATTCTTCGTACGGTGTTTATGTAAACTCTGCCAAAATGATGGCCGAGAAACGTGACTTATTTGACCGCATCCATGTCAAGGTGAGTGCGCTGCATTCTACGTGCCGAGTCACTGGGAGGATGAATCCCATTGATTTTTCAGAACCAATTTAATCGCACGGATTGATAATTAGTCTGTTTTCTTAATGTGAACACGTTAAATTTGGAAATAGTTTCATCATGAAGAAACGTACAACCTTCGAAATCATGTGTTCTCTTAATATGATATCTACTGCGCACCAATCTCAACTGCCCGGCCAGAACAATGGCTTCCCCAATTTAGGGAATTTTGTTCAACGTGTTTCAAAACTGAGTATATATTCCAGGTTGTGAGGAGGTATAAATATGTGACAAACCCTGTCTAAAGAACGCTGTAGAAATCTTAATTCCTAAATCTTATAACTAACTTTATAATTATAATCAATGGCATATTGAAATTTATTAACATTATGTATAGAGGTAATATACATAAGCATACTAACCTGGCAGGTCAATTCAGAAAAAAACACAATTACCATATATTAAAAAAAAAAAAAACAATTCAATAAAAATTATTTTATTTTCACAGACGTATGAGGTGACTAATATGTTTTAAATGTTACACATATATCTGTTTTTTTTTTAACATAACTCTCATAAATATTTCAGTGATGATGCTGTTTTATATCATATTTCACTTCAGAGAAGGTCGTTTTTTACAAGAAATGTTACTTAAGCGTATTCGGTGACGCGGTGTCAAGGTGATGATAAGCTTAGTGCTGAAGAAGGATATAAGATATTCACAGCTAAAATAAAACTTTTGTGTTGCTTAATATTATACACATATAACGTACAATAAATGTAATAAAATCCGAGTCAACACAAGAGCAAAGCAGAGGTGATCAGATGATCTCAATAGACGCGGAGGATTGAAATGGCAGGCCCATCCCCAATATAGAAAAATATGGGAAATATCAGTAAAATTATACTCTCGAAGAAAGCAATCACTTTGTGGTTTGACATATTTAATGAAAATTAAAAAATATTTGACCGGTCGGTAGCTGAGTGGAGAACGCGTCGGATTCCCACCCGGGCGTCGTGCGTTCAATTCCTCTGCTGGCTAAGTCCTCCATCATTGAACAAGCAACATCTTCCGCTTTTTATGATGGCAGTAGGAGTTTTTCAAATATTTTCAGGTTATTCGTAACCCGGGAATGTTTGTCTTACTTTAAAAAAAAAAAAAACTTTATATACGAGGCCTGTTCAAAAGAAAAGGTGAATTTTGAATTTTTGCGGGCTGTGTACATTCGATTATCGTTTTTTTTTGTTATGTTGGTACACGTGTGTTTATCATAGGTTACAAGCGCTTTACATAAGGCCGAGAAGATGTTAATGACGATGAGCATCCTGGAGTTGTGGAAAAACAAATCATGGATTTTATTCTTAAAGAATATGTTATTATTTTGCGTTAAAAATGAAATAAAGTGCTCCAACGCACTTCAAATGTTGACTGTGGCATTCGGCGAGTCTACTTTGTCTCAAAAAAGTGTTTATAAGTGGTACAAGCGCTTTACCGAAGGCCGAGAAGATGTTAATAACGATGAGCGTCCCGGAGCTGTGGAAAAACAAATCATGGATTCTTTGATACATTTTTTTTCAAAAGTAAAAAATCGAAGAACACACAAAAACGTGACTAACCTTTCGAGTTGTCAAAAACAAACCTCTAATCCAAAATGGCTGATAACGCTTACATATGATAAACATACGTGTACCAATATAACAAAAAAAAATCGATAATCGAATGTACACAGCCCGCGAAAATTCAAAATTCACCTTTTATTTTGAACAGGCTATGTATATAAATAATCAAAGAATTTCTTAGATGTTTAAATAGCCACAGTTTTTCAGAATTCGACAATCATACTATTGAAAAACATCATACCTTCAATAAAAGCACCGGTTCTCATATTCTCCATAAAAATGGTCAAGACAACAGATAAAATAATTTAAATGCACTAGAAACAAAGAAAGCCATTAAAATTAATTGTGACATTCTTAATAATAAGTTTGTACAGTAGTTCATAATTAAGTATTTTTCCCGTAAACTCATAAAATGTATCATTATTCTTTAATCACCTTCTCAGTTGGCGTTTTGCCACTTTCATTTAATATTTTCTGTCTCTTTTTCTCTGTTCCTTTGTTATAATTAAAATGTGTCCTCCCTCTGTATATATATACGAGTATAACCGCACACTTTGTATTTTTTTTTAGTTTAATTTTGTACCCCGATGATGCCTAGGCTAAGCGAAACCGGTCGGTCATAAAAATTAAAATTAAATTTTTGGTGTTATACTAAGTTTGTATTTTATTTTCATTAAAATTATATTCTAGAGAAGGATACAACAATTCGTCAGTGTTAGATCGAGTTGAACGCGCCTTGCTTGTATATTTAGGTTCTCCCAGAGCCTCGAAGAGAGTCTATCGATACTCAAATAAAGAATACCTACGTACAGCGATATTTTCAAAATTCAAAAATCATGAGAGGACCACGGAGTGTTGCAGATTTTTCTAAATTATTTATTTTTATAGTGAATACCGCACAAGAGTCCCAACTGCTCCCAACCGCCGAGAGCCAGTGAGACTATGGCATACCCAATCGGAGTATGTTGTGAGACTGAAGGTAGTGGGGAGGGAAAAGAGATGGGGAAGAGGAAGGTTGAGAAGTATCTGGATATTCAAATCTGTTCATCAAACACGGCGAAAACCATTTCAAGCAACGTTTAGATTCTGAATGATGCTCTTTAAGCAGGGCGATACTTAGGGTATCTACCACTCTGGAACGTGCCGCAGATATACTATATATGAATAAAATGGGTTATGACACATATTAATTAAGTAAAATTTATACGC
This sequence comes from Drusus annulatus, assembly GCA_022651775.1. Lineage (NCBI taxonomy): Eukaryota > Metazoa > Arthropoda > Insecta > Trichoptera > Limnephilidae > Drusus > Drusus annulatus. The sequence goes on along the minus strand of JAGWCC010000048.1, from coordinate 2,712,458 downwards.
GCACGCCGGATTTGAACCCGGGACCTCTGGATTTGTAGTCGAGCGTGTTACCACTCGACCACGGAGGCCGTCGATTAATTGTTGTAACAAAATGTTTTTTTGTTGTTGTTTTTTTTTTTTCTTATTACTGAGCAGTACTATGTTTCATAGGATACTTTTGTATTGAATGCAGGTCGTAATATGTTATATATATTTTTAATCTGTCACTTATGCAATAAATTTGTAAAATATTAAAATGAAATAAATAAAAAAAAATCTAAAATTTAAATGTATTTTTTGGATTTCAAATAATTACGTTATAATCTGCAAAAAAATGGTGGCTTGAGATTGATAGGAGAGTTTTATTACTGTCTTTAAAACTTATACTCGTACCTATTTATAACTATATCACAATTATTATTATTAGAGTTTAGCCGCTTACAAGTGAGTGCCCCACTGGCTTGACCACTAAGATGATCATATTTCATTTCGTTTAACATTGATAGTTCTGTGCGGTAAATTGGAATGGCTTTTAATACATTTCCCATTTTACACATTAGCAACATAAAAGTTTAAAAAACATTTTAATGTATACATATTTATCTTGATGAAACCAAGGTGGCCAGGATCTTTATTGATTCATAGATATGGTCATCAATCCCACGTGAAATGTTTTTTTTTTATAAATCATTAAAAATATACTTTTTGAGATTTCGGATCTGCACGCGATTCTCAATAAATGTCACCCTGTTCACACAATACTCAGACTTTTATTATGTCGCTATAATTGATTCATCATCCTGATCTATTTTCAATATATTTAATGATTTAGAACCAACAAAATGTTTTGTATTATAGAAATAAAATATTAACTGCCTCGAGGTTTATTATGGGTTCTTGGTGTCTTCGCGGTTGTTGACACTTTATGTCACTCAGTAGGTACACGACTACAGAATAGAGTAGGAAGTTATAATTAGGTATTTTCCTTGGAGAAACAATGTACAGAGAGAGAGCTAATTATTTTTACCCAACCTATACAAACTTGCGATAAATCACTTTCTCCGGGTTTTTACGTCGTACACCATGAGAGAGAAAGAGACAACAAAAATAATACTCCGCTTCTATGTACTGTGACAATGATCTTGGGCTCCCGGGTCACCGCGGGACTCCGCCCACATTTTTTATTATGCCACTAAACTTGACACAACTAAACGGTTTTTTAGGTTAGATGCTATATTTTTGTTGATATCAATTCTGTTAAAAGGTGGTTATACGAATAAACAAAAACATTATGTCGATATGTGATATGAATGGATGTATAAATACCCTAGCCTTAGTCTTATCCAGGCTCAGGTCCGCCGTGTCAGGTAAAAATCATCTACCTTGGGTAGATACCACTCTATATACTCTAAGGTATTTTCTAACCATCCCAAATTTTCTAGCTAACCAAGTTCTTCCCAACTTCCTCTTCTCACTCCCTCTAGCTTAACAACACACCCCAATTGGAGATGCTGTAATTCCACTAACTCAGAACAGTTGGGAACATTTTGGACTCTTGTGCAGTATTCACATTAAAAATATATTGGGGAGCTCTCTACAAAATATATTGGGAAGCTCTCTACAAAATATATTGGGGAGCTCTCTACAAAATATATTGGGGAGCTCTCTACAAAATATATTGGGGAGCTCTCTATAAAATATATTGGGGAGCTCTCTACAAAATCGTTGGATTTACCTAAACATTTGAGGATTCCCTCGTGATATATGTCACATCTTGTGCAGAGATCCATGCTATAGGAGAAATAGTACACAAAGAACAGTTCAGTTGTTCAACAGTCAAGATGTTGAATGTACGAGTATTACACAAAATATTATACAAAGATTGCCATTCGTTCATCAAGATAGGGGAATTTAAGACGCAGGTGGTCCGTTTTTTAAATAATTTTTTTCAGGTATCTAGGAACTTCAGACCAGAGGTAGCTACCAATCTCAACAGTAGGAGGCACTACCGATTAGTACAGGGTCAAAAGTTACATTATTTGCTTTCTGCGAAGCTCTCTCAGAAGCAGACTTAACTCTGGCGTTAATGAACCCCCGTGCCTGGGTTGGTCACATGGCTACACCGACTATTTTAATGAAAGACTTTTGTTATTAACATGTCGATAATCTAGACATGTTATTAATCGAATGATATATCGAATATTTGATCGGATACTACCGGTATATGTTAGTATGCAGCTGCTATATAATCCAAAATAAGTTAACGGGTTATATCATTTAGAACAGGTTATAATAACCTAGTGAGGTAAGTAATGTAAAAAAAAATGTAAGAAAAATAAAATTAAAAATGATTAAATAGTAGAAAAGTGTAGTTGTCTCCCCCTTCATAGCTCCACTGTAGTTTCTAAAAAAATATTGGACGAAGAAATATAAAGAAAAATTCGACGTAGTTATGCAGAAATCTTCCAACCCACAAATTGCCAAAATCGAGTTTTACATGTTTTCCTATAGATGAATACCAGATTTATATCTGATGAAAATATCTAAGCTTTAATTGCAAAAGCTTTTTGGTAATTCAATTTTTAACAACCCACATTGCAGATATGTGACTTAAATTGAAGTAAAAAAACGTCCAATGTTTTCTGCTGTTTCTAACTTATAAAATATCAACGAAGGATAATAATGTTAGAAAAAAAGTGGTGTGAATGCATACAGTGATTATGTTTAGCCAATATAATTTGAAGAATCATGCATGTGGGTTGGACGTATTCTGCGTTTTAAATGTAAGTTTTAAAAGTGCAAATATTATGATTCATAGAAAACGTCCAAACCACTTTAAACCTTTTCTATTATTTATTTTACGGTCACTCGAAGTATTTTTATTTTTCCATCTATTATGCCATCTTTTTGTTTTATTCACATAGTTCAAAACAGTGCACTTAGATATACACCGCCAACCATTTCATAGAAGACATCCAACCCACATAGAACGCATTAGTACTAAACTCTTTGACATATCGACATTTTGTAGAAAGCATCCAAACATTAAAACGTAGGATGACGTAGGAAATATTATTATTTTTAACCAATACAGTGACAGATCATCAATTAACTATTTATAATGATAAGATTCTCTTATGAAGAAAAAAACACTGATGCTTACTTTAAAATGCCGTAATATGATTTTGTATCATCATATTTTCAAACGCCTTTTTCTCAGTTTCATCTTTTTGGGGTTGGACGCTTTCTGCATAACTACGTCCAATCAAAATGGTATATCATGATTAACCTTCATGGGAGTGTCTACAAGATTGATAACTAAGACAAATAACACAAAAAGATCTCCAGAAATAGTTTGTAAAAGTCAACAGTTATTAATAACAAAATAACCAGTGACACCTATTGTTATAAATTGTTTGCAAGTAAAAAGTTGATAATAATAGGTATTAACATATAACTGTGACAGACATGTTTTACAGTTTGGTCGATGATAACAGAATGGGAGGCGTTTGAAATGTTTTAAAGTAAACTGCAATCCTACATGTCCGTAGCTTAACTTGCATGGAGATACTAGTTTCCTGATATCTCTGAATACACTTTAATAATATTTGGATAATTTGTGTAGCGCCGTTTTTGTGAAAAATCACCTCAAAGGCGCTTTGTATTTAGCTTAAACATATATGCTTTTAGCAAAATGTGTTTCTTATGGAACAAGGATGTTGAATCAATAATAACATAACAAGACTAAAAATTTTAGGTAACATTTTTTTTATCTACGTGTGAGTTGAAAATACACCATTCCCATGGAAATCCTTTCGAACTAAGCTTTAAGTAATTATCTTCGAGTTTGGGAATGATACATATTTAACAGTAGAGTCAATCATCGAAAGAAATCCGTCAGGAAATCTGTTTATTATGAGATTTGTACAGCTTTTCTGTCTGGTATTTGTGGGTCAACGAACCTATGTTCAGCTCTCAATGTCATTTCGATGGAATTACCTATGGAGATTTGTAACATCCATTTAACTATCAAGAAGAAGAGAAATACACAGAAGGGAATATATAATGTTCGAAAATTTAAAACTTAAAAAGAGTTTTTAAACTGTGGCGAAAACGGGTTTCAAATCTAGTAAAAAAATACATACATAATATATGGAGTCTTACAAACTAAACACAAACATTTTGATGAAAATGAAATAACAACTTTGTAAAAGATCACAGATTTTATTTTATTTCTAATTACCGACCGGTTTCGCTTAGCCTAAGTATCATCAGGGTATAAAATTAAATTCATATTTAAATTCGACCGGTCGGTAGCTGAGTGGACAAACGCGTCGGATTCCCACCCGGGCGTCGTGCGTTCAATTCCTCAGCTGGCTAAGTCCTCCGTCATTGCACAAGCAACATCTTCCGCGTCTTATGATGGTAGTAGAAGTTTTCCAAATATTTTCAGGTTATTCGTAACCCGGGAATGTATGTCTTTCGTAAAAAAAAATATATATAATAAAAAATAAACAAAAAATTGTACCCTTATGATGCTTGGGCTAAGCGAAACCGGTCGGTCATAAAAATTAAAATACAATCTGTGGCCTAATACAAAGTTATTATTTAATTTTCATTAAATATGTCAAACCACATCGTGATTGCTTTCTACGAAAATACAAACATTTTGCTTCGCGTCGTGTCGATCGTTCCATATTTTCCAATTGTTTTACGAGAAAAGTTATATCGATAAAAGTTTGGCGATCTTTACTCATGTAGAAAAGCCAGAGTGTAGAGTTAACTAGAACAAGAGTGAGATTTAAACCAAGAAACGTTTAATAAATAATAACACGCTTCATATTCTAAGCGCTCTCCGGTTAACAATGTCACAGTCGACCTTCGTGTCACATTAGTCCGTCATACAGTTTGTCTGGTCATGGTCCAACTTTGACAAAGGGCGTTAAACTTCGTACCATTTCCACCAATAAGTACGGCTTATATACTGAATATCTTTGTACCTTCATAAAGTGATGTCATCTTACCGCAGTTAAACCGTTATATTATGTGCTCGTGTTCAAAATGCAATTGTTTCTGCAAAGCATAATATGTCATATTTACATTTTCAGGAACACAAGTGCATATTACCTGCGATACGATGATGTCACATGAGCTTTGTATACCTTTGTTTGCTTCGTGTGCTGTATGCATAACTAATTGATACAAATATATAAAGAAGAAATTTTAAATAAAAACGAACCATTCAAAAATACAAAAAAACATTGACAAAAATACACATTACCGATCCCGATATATAAAAAAACAATAGGTCAGCAAAGTTATAAATATCTAGGAATAAAATTCTTTAATAGTTTACCGGAAAAAATAAGATTGATTAATGATAATCTCAAAGAATTCAAAACACAATTAAAAAACTTCACTGAAAACTTAAAATAAATATTTTTGAAAAATCATTACAGCAAATTATTCATAACTAAATAAATAACACCTCCTCATACACACAAGCACAGTTTTTTTATGAGGGTACACCTTTATAATTTATATTGAAATGTTAGATTTAAAAACATATATATTAATATAACACTTTACATTTTATATTTTTTTTATTTGAATACCGCACAAGAGTCTCAACTGCTCCCAACCGTCTAGAGCCAGTGAGACTATGGCATCCCCAAATTGGGTATGTTGTGAGGCTGAAGGTAGTGGGGAGGGGAAGGAGATCGGGAAGAGGAAGGTTGGGAAGTACCTGGCTATTCAGATCTGGTCACCAAACACGGCTTAAGCCATTTCAAGCAACGTTTCAATTCTGAATGGTGGTCTTTCACCAGGGCGATACTTAGAGTATCTACCACTCTGGAATCTGTATAATCATAACATTGTATTGTATAATCCCTGTTTTATATTATCTACTATGTATTATGTTTAATAATAAAAAATAAAAAAAATGGAACGCGGAAATATACATATATTTATATATATAATATTATTATATATTATTTTCTTTGAGTTCTGCTTTAGATTATTACATTTACCAACTGTTTCGCCCGTCGAATGCATTATCGAAATGCGGCTCGGCCACATGCAGTCGACTTACTTATATGCTTTGCATTAAAACCCACTAAGCCTTTGTTTATATATCTACATAAAATCCTGCAAGTAGGTATTGGTGTTTTCCTGAAATATGAAAATAGCGCGGAAATGGATTTTTATGTAGGGTATGAACGCTGAAGTCTTAAAATCGTAAATCTTCAGTAAAATTAATAAATAAACCTTCCGAGTAGACGTTTTTCCTATTTTAATTCATATTATCTGTCTCTTTCTCTCTGTTCCTTTGTTATAATTAAAATATTATTCTATTTTTTTTTTCACCGTTTTCTTATTTTACTTTATATTTTGTTCTCCCTCTGTATGTAATTATAACCGCACACTATGTATTTTTTGTTTAGTTTGATTTTGTCATATTTTTGTGTTATAAAATCTGTGGTCTTATACAAAGTTATGTTTCATTTCATTAAATATGACAAACCACAAAATAATTGATTTCTACGAAAAAAAAATTAAAAGATAATAACAGTTACCTTTTATTAGGAAATATGTTTTTCAGATTCATGAGCTTTTTGGGATTTTTTCCATGGATGTTGATCTAAACAAATCCTTTGAAAGTAAGTTGTTAAAATATTATCTTGACAGTGTTTTCACATGTATATTATTTACAACTCGTATCAATGGCAAATAGTGGCGGCATGTAACTTTTTTTGTGCTAGAGAGACGAGATTAGAAAAACGTATTAATTTATAATAATATTACTTGACCAATTTATATAGGGTCATTTTTGTGAAATATCACATTAAGGGTGCCTTACAAAACTTAAAAGCTATGTCTAAATTTACCATAAAACTATCTAAATACATAAAGCTAGAGCTAAAATTACCTTATTGATATTTACATATGCATTAGTTATTTACATTTGTCGCGGGCTGTGAAAAATTGTCGAACTTTTTGTTTAGCAGTAGATCGAGGATTAAGGATCATTGTATGAAAAAATATTATTATACTGGTGAGTTTAGATGCTTACGTGTTAGCTAGACTAGCTGTGTAAATTGTGTCAATTCTGTTATTCTGTTATTTATGGATATGATTTTCTGAAAATATGAGTTTTGAGTTTAACTCTGAACTCTATCAAGTCTTTATTATTATAACCCTGCAGCACGCTTTCCGAACTTAGTGTCTAGTGTGTGCATTGATTTCTTTAACCTTCCGATAGCCGATGACATTGTCGATCTAACGGTTGACTGTCGCGAATTGAAATCTTCAGGAATATATAATTCCGATAAATAATCCGAAGCCATTCCGTTAATTCATTTGAATACCATTCAGCAAAGCTTGAACTGGATTCTTCAGGACATTTAAGCCAGTGAAGGTTTTTGAGGTGCTCTTTAATATGGGAATATTTTAATATGCTGGTGATAAGTCTTACCGCGGTGTTGAAAACTATTGCCGACATGTTGAAATGTCTAAAACCTCACAAAAGAAATGTTTTCGTCCGAATATTTTCAGATTCACTCAATTGATGACTTTTCGGCAAAAAAATTCAATAATAACGTTTTTTGATTCTTGCTCTCTAGTGCGAAATAATCGCCAACAGCTGTCACTGCCAACGAATACCTATGTAGATCAGATCCTGTTAGGTAAACTCGTCAACCTTCGACATCTACCGCGTGATTGTCCTCTTGTGAGATGATTTATAAGCATTGAGGTACATACTTCAGTTTAGCATACAATGGCAATGATAATCATTGAACGTAAATACAGAAATGCCTAAGTTTAATGAAGTTTTTTGTTGAGTTTTCAGGGTGTGTGGCCCTAATACAACGTACTCGTACACATGTAAAATACATTTCTCCGGATTATGATGTATTTATAATCTATAATAATTAATTAATTATCAAGTACTTGTCAGAGGCTTCATCGAGATCTGACATTTTTGTTTGGGGAATATCACGCGAGAATCCCAGCTGCCCAAAGCCAGTGAGTCTATGACATCCCCTATTCGGGTATGATATGAGACTGAAAGAAGTGGGAAGGGTAAGAGAAAGGTTGGGTAGAACCTGGATATTCAGATGTGATCACTTAACACGGCTAAAACCATTTCATGCAACGTTTCGATTCTGAATGATTGTCTTTCAGGGCAACACGGAATAAGATGTAAATGGACTATATCTAGGTATATTTTGTTTGCATAATAATTTATAAACCTTAGTTGAAAATTCATTTTCCCTGCCGAGTTTCGAACCCGCGACTTCGGAGTCCAGAGCTGAGAAGCTTATTGCCCTGCCACGGAGGTTGTCAAAGATGTCTTAGTGCTTTAGAAAGGAGAAAAGGCTAATTTCAATGATGATTAAATTATTAGTTAGTACATTTTACCACAATATCAACGAAAATAATCATCCGACTACCCACCTCAAATACGTAATGAATGGGTGTGATGGCATTCAAAAGTAACATAAATCCCCAATTTTAATAACAGCTAAAAAAAATCATAAAGGTTAAAGCTATAAAAATAATTAGATAATAATGATATTTCAGATCGATTTCAGTTACGATATTCGTAAAAATTGCAAGTCTTAGCTTAGTTCTTACGTCACCTTGCTGATTTTCATATTAGGCACAAGTATCTCAAATCTAAATATCATCTCGCGAAGCTCTTATTATATCTTTTAATTAATCAGATACAATTCCTACAGCATTTTTTCGCTTTAATATTATTTTTATTAGGCGTTTGATAGGTTGGCAACACAATACATTGGATATGTTTATTGGTTAATAACACAATTTTTTCCATAAGCGAATGACATCAGCATATTTATCAATGAAAACATGGAATTAAATACTCAAAATATATCATCATCAATCATTCCGTCTTCCCTAAATCATTAGACTTAGATAAAATATTTTTTCAAGTGCGTTATCATAAGAATTATGAATTTGAAATAAGCTCTTAACTGACATTTGGTTGGTAAGTAGCACACACGTGACACAATAAAAAACCTTAAACGTTTTACAAAATAGCGTTTGTTTTTTGTTTTAAGAGGTGTGTGAAAACACATTTTTATTTATTTAAGTTTATTAGTTGGGAGATATGCGATGACAGATAACTGACCATCAAAGAGGTTATAATACGCTTGCAAGATGGAGGAGTGTTAGGAACCTTAAGCTTGGGTGGCTGTATGGTGTACAGGTCACTGTCGCATCCTTAAGTTTAAAGTGTACGGAGACAGCAAGGACTCTCCAAGACTTAGTTCCGATGATAATTATAATGGAAATGCGAATAAATAATATTTATTGTGGTTTTGGTGAATGAGGAGCAAAAGTCAGTCAGGTAGAGTCTTAATATTTTTTTAATATCTGAAAACATTTTTAACACTAGGTTTACGGGCATTTTTTATACACCAATTTCTACGGGCACCCGTCAAATTGACGGATAAACACAAATACTGTTTAAATAAATGTTTTATTTAACTGATATTAGATTCCACGTCTCCACGCAATGACTACAACTCTATAACTGTAGATAGATTTATTTACTTACACTAATGCAGTCGGATGGTCAACTTCGCCAGACTTCCACCCTAGAGACCTTTTTTTACTATCCCATAAATCATAATGCGCCGAATGTGCTACGCAACGAACGGGTATTTGTAATTTGAGTTTAAAATAAAATATCCTTCACACCGATGACATTTTTTCTTCATTGCTTCACACAAATTGTGACACTATGATTATTTTGTTTTAGAAGTAATAATTTCACAAATGGGACAAATTCAAAAGCATTATTTCAATTTGACGGGTGTCCGTAGAGATAGGTATATGGCGACTAATTTTTCAAAAATAAGAAGTTTCCGAAGATAAAAATACAGTAAATATATTAACACTGTTCAATTTTAAAAAGTCGAAAAAAAAAACAAAAAAATACTTTCTGTGTCTTAGAGTATATAGAGTGGTATTTATCCAAGGCAGTGTAGTCAGTTTTTGATGATTTTTGTTGGACTCGGCGGACCTGGGCTTGGCTTAGACTAAGGCTATGGTATTTATACATTCATTCATATCACATATCGACATAATGTTTTTGTTTATTCGTATAACCACTTTTTCACAGTATTGTTATCAACAAAAATATAGCATAAAACCTAAAAAACCGTTTAGTTTAGTCGCATATGAAAACATTTGGGCGGAGTCCCCGTAGACGCGGGAGACCAAGATCATCCTTACAGTACATAAAAGCGGTGTGTTATTTTTGTTGTCTCTTTCTCTCTCATGGTGTACGACGTAAAAACCCGGAGAAAGTGATTTATCGCAAGTTTGTATAGGTTGGGTAAAAATAATTAGCTCTCTCTCCATACATTGTTACTTCAAGGTCTGTGTAGTAAAATTTGGAAAGCAAATCGGAAATCTGTCAATTTGAAGGGTGCCGTAACCCTAATGTTATTATTTCTAGGACTTAACCTGTTGCGATTGCATCACACGTCAAATATGTTTTTCTTAAATAAATAAAATCATGTAGGCCCAAGCATTTACATTCTAATAAGCCTTTGGTGATTCCTATTTGGAATATTTTGAAAAGAATAATCCGAGTTAATTTACAAAGAACGGTGCATACTCGGTGTTGGAATTGCATCACACGACTGTTTGTGTTATATCGAGTCATTTCAACACGTACACAAATAGCTGTGTCTACTTGCAACCAGAATGCTGCAGGCTAGATGCGGCTGATTGTATACGGTCATTGAAGAGTCATCACTTTACGTAGATAATGAGATGAAATATTATCAAACGATACCTTAACGCATAATGCTATGCACTCCTTTACAAGAAATAAATCCTAAATTGATAAAAAATATGATTCATGCATGTTTGGTAATAACGTATTCATATGTAGAAACATCATTCTAATGACCTTAGTGTATAATTAAATGCTAATCTTTAGGTTCGTAGAATTGTTGGCATCTGAGAGTGATTTTTACGCTATGGAGGAATCTTTCTAGTTCAATTCGACGAGAAACTGTATAATTATAAATGCTGTGTTAAATGATTGTCAATTATTATAAAGACGATTTTAATAGAGAAAAAAATATTTTGGATGCCTCCTCGTTTGGTACAAAGTAAATAATTTTGTCTCAGCTTTAATTTATATTCCCGCTTTGTATTATATTTAATATAAGCATTTAAATGTTAGCATTTTCTAGTGCTACATAATACTAATTTATCTTGCCAAACAATTGGATACATATTGAAATATTATTCATTTTTCACGGTTATTTTTTCCATACTTTATAGAGATATTCGTTTCGCGAAGTTATAGAAAAACTTTTCCAACATTTGCGACACGAAAATTCCTAATAAAGAGTATAAATATTTAAAGTAACACAGTCTTCGTTCTTCATAAGCTTCGTCCAGACACCGCGAGGCTGGTGCATTAGCTGTTCACAACTAGCAAATAAGTTAATAAATACTTGAACATTAGTGGAGAGGCCGGTATATGTTTTTTATTCTCATAATTGATTTCATACATTTTACAATGCCGTTTTAACTGCTAAATTATACATTTTCTAGTTGGGAATGGCACACGTGCGTTTTGCGGTCTGTCGGGACGAAGCTATACGAGTACACGCACATATGTGTCAAGTTCTCATTCTCTCTGACTATAAATAATTTCCTTTGTGAGTACCTAAATATTATTAGGTAAATAATATGCATTGAAAAGTTCACACTCGCACATTTAATTTTTGAACTGACTGATGTGTTCAGATAATTATCAAATTAAAAAATAATCTTTTCAAATCCCTACCTTACCTGTGGTGTATTTTAGCAGACATTATTTTATATTTGAATATTTGATGGGTGAATTAAAGCAACAAATATTTCTTCTGGGCAAATCAAGTTACATCCCGTGATTTTTCACGGGTAACAACTAGTATAACTCTGTATGTGTCATCGTATTATCATGAGTAAATCTTTTTTATTGTTTTATCGTTTAAGTTGGTAACCTTTTGTTTGAATATATTATCAACTCAGCTAAACAGCAGTAAAAAATATTATTTTCTAGTAATAAGGAAGGTGCTTCTAGAAACATTATTCAACCGCTTGTTTGAAATACGCGATAGTCATAAGAATTCCCCAATCCATATTATTCAAATCCCAGCAGGGTGATACTACCTGCAATAATTATTATTTATAATACCCTTATTGTCAAATTTCTAGTCTTCTTTACAAAATTATTATTTTAAAAAATTGATGATAATTATTTACTATTCGCAAATGACGCGTATTTACAATCTTCATTTATTGAGTAATTATTATGTACATTATCTTTTTTAACTGATCTATTAATTACTACAAATAAACTATGACCGTAGATACTTCAGTAGTTAGGTAGGAAATAATACCTCTACTGAAAAGTTAAGATTGATCGAAATGCTTAGTAATCTAACATTCTAACTAAACAATTACACTTATCACCGACATATTTCAATATGTGCGTAATTACAAAGATTTAAAAAAAAAATCATAGGATGATTTTGTTTTGATTTCCGTGATGCTAAGTGTCACTGTTTGTTTGAGACGATGAACAAACTGAATAAAATCCTCAATGAAAAGACCTGATGAGTAAGATGGGTCTGGAGAGCTTTCCACAGTAACCCCTCGAGGTTTAGACTGAAGAGACCTTAACAATTAAATGTGATTGCCTATTATTCATTTTTTACCTGTGGAGTCGAGTGAGTCAGCTTAGCGTCATCGATTTAATAGCCTTCGCAGTTTTCCCTACAATCATTTTAGACTAGAGTGATTTATTTATTAGTGATTTACATAATAATAAGTGCGTGTTATAAAATCAGCATACATGTTAGTGAGGTAACCAAAATGAAATATTACGTATTGAGAAAATTTTGCAGAACTTAAAACAAGAACTAGAAAGCAGTAGTGTTTTTTGTATACTTAATGTAAACTTATCATATTGGGTATACCATATATTCGCACATTAAAAAGCTTAGCACGATTATTTTTTTTTTACTTGATTATTTTCTGTTGAAGTTTTTTTTTTTTTAAAAGAAAGTTCAACCTAATACGAATAATCCATATATTTGAAAAACTCCTACTAACACCATAAAAAGCAGAAGATGTTGATTGTGGAATGATGAAGGACAGAGGAATTGAACCACGACGCCCGGATGGAAATCCGACGCGTTTGTCCATTCAGCTACTAACCGGTCAATAGGAAAATGAATCCATTGTATATTTTATGAGTTTTCCCAATGATTGACTAATCATTAGATTAGTCCAGACAGTGCACGAGATACCGTGGCAACTAACTTCGTATCAAGCAATAACTAAACATTCATGGAAAAGCCCAAATATATTATTAAGTCACAATTGATTTCATACACTTTATTTTGTTCTATAACTGCAAAAACTATTCATTTGGCTGTTGCGGACGGCCTCATACGCTAACCGCGTGCTGTCTGGACGAAGCTACTGATGAAAAGGCCTTTTATGAGGTAAACATTTTAGTTTAAAACTCTATACAAACGCAGTGGGATAGCAGTTTGATATTCAAAATAAAAATAAACGAAGTACATATAATAAAAAAAATATTTATAAATGTGTAAGGTCGGGATTGTTATCGAGTATTCTGTATATCACATTGCGGGTGAAAATGCACCTGTCATTAAAAAAAACTACTGCCGTGGTAAAAAGTTCTCGACGTGTAAATAGCACCCTAAATAAAAATATGATATCTGTGTATAACAATAGTACCTAATTAATGAAAATAGCGTTCTGTGTGTAAAAATTGTTCGTAGAGTATGAAAAAAAACCGGCGTGTAGAAAAGACATCTGGAGTGTACTGCGAAATCGCACTGCAGTTCTGTTAATAAGTATGACCTTATACGGTCAAGATGACTCGACGTGTTGAACGGATGATGCATTTGTGAGATAAAAAAAGGTATCCTAGGTACTGGCAGATTGAACTAGGAATTCCCCGCGGGCTAATTCAGTTCCGTTCCATTCTGTTCCGGTCGTGTAGTGGGAGGCTGGGCGAGGGCGACAGGGTCCAGGTTCGACAATCCGCTGTGAATCATCTCATTTGCCTGCTCATCTCCAACGTAAATACCTGGCTAACTAAGTTCAACGGCTACTCCGCTAGAATGCGTCTATTATTTATTTAATGTGGTATTTTCCGAGAAAGAAGCATCATCAACGCTTACCCGAAGTGTTTCCTCGTGGCCGTGCACAGTTCATTGGCGTTAATCATGACGCGTTATTTTTTGAGTGGGTGTTCAAAATCCCCTTAACGCTGACCTTCACTAGAAGTCATTATTATTTAACATAAAAAATAGACGATCCCTGTTGATTGAATGGAGGTGGTCGATAGCCAAGTTAATGAAACGGGCGGCTTACAGTCGTATGATTCGTTTTCACCGATGAAAAGGTCCGGTCCTGATTGTTACCTGTTAATTTAAGCTCATATGGATAATATTTTCGTGATGTTATACTATCTTGAAAACTGAATTGATCCTAGGCCCAAGACTAGGTATTGCAGTAGAAACGTTGAGACACAGAAATCACCACGAAATACATCCCTTTACCCATCAACCCTTCGCAACCGATAGCATGAGAGCTAGTCGGCCAACATACGTCGGTCATGTATACCGAGGGGAGGACAGAGCCATTGAAATGGCATACAAAGCCAACTCACAGATCGCGCCTTACGAGGGCTAAAACAACGCTCACGGACAACCCCCACCATCACCCAGGAGTCACTGGGCCCGTCCACACCTTCGTGAAGACGGACAAGCACGCCAACTTCAAGACTTCAACCGAAGATAATATGTTTACAGTTAGCAGGGCACCATCAAAGTAGCTAATGCTCTATATAGTTACTTCCAACACATTACTTATAACAGAAATAACCTTGCCTTTTCGACATACTAATTGAAAAGAGAGTATTTTTTTATATATACTTTACCCAACAACCGGAGTCTAGCTCGATTTTCATTTGTATCCACGATAAAAGACATTGATGTTACGAAATAAACTGGACGGTAATATCAAGGTGAGATGTTATGCACATTTTATGCAATTTATTTCTTAACTGATGGTGAAATTGGAACATCATTCCTTATTTAATGGCTGGAAACAGCAGAGTGGGGAGTCATTGCTTAGGTGCAGTATTTGGGTTTTCCCAAAGATGGCGTGGGTAGGAGGGGACGCAGCCTGCTTTCGGACACGACATTGCGTGAAGTAAATTGTACAACTAGTAGCCGAGTGCGGCTATTTAAATGCAAGTTGCGTGATTTGCTTGGAAATGTGATTTTGCTTTGTTCTTGACATATTTTTGGGGTCTTTGAGTGAAATCATTTATTTCCCAAAATAAAAGTTGAATTTCTTGGAAATAATTCCATCATTTTTATGTGTAAATCTAAACGAAATTGGAATTTAAAAACGAAGTTTGTCAACTAGTCCACTGGAACTGAAATAGAAAAAAATCGATGGCTTTTTTTAAATATTAAATTAAACACCTTTTTAAATTAATTTGAATACACTGTAAATACAAGATTTGTATCATCTATCTTAAGTTACTGTTACTGCAGTGCAGAAAAACATTGCGAATTAGTTCCGCAAATCTTTTGATATCCAGATAATTGTATAATGCATATCCATTTATCTGCAATACATACATGGATATTTGACGCATCGAAAACAAGTTCGTCTCATACCTTAGAATGAGACTCTATTTAACGGTCTTTCCGAACAAAATCAAGCAATCTACCGACCGGTCGGTTTCCCATCCAGGCGTCGTGGGTTCAACTCCTATACTTGCAAAGTCTTCCATCATTAGACAAGCAACATCTTCAGCTTATTATGATGATAGTAGAAGTTTCTCAAATACTGTCGGATTATTCGTAACCCGGGAATGTTTGTCTTTCTTTAAAAAAAAAAAAAAAAGAAAAGAAAAACTTAAGCTGCCTACAGACCATTCGATTTCCTTCGTACTAGCTGAAGCAATCTCGTCGGAAAGCTCGGCCGTCTACAAGTCCTTTCCTTAAGCCAAGTCTATTTATCGATTCGCATGTTTTCTTTAAATTGAAAGGTCAAATTGGAAAAGTCTGTGGGCAACTTGAGAAATACGCAAGCATTTTGTTAGGTACGTGCACAAATGAAATTTTTAACAATATACAAAGCTTTGATCTAAATAAGTCGACTGTAAAACGGCTCTTATTTCTTCAGTCTTCAACATTCTTTCTCAAACTACAAACTCTATGGACTATTAGCTGGAAGCATATCAAATACCATCTGTGTCTAGACTAAGAAACTACGAAGGCCTTCATCAATATAACAGATTTTAAAATGAAACTAGGTTGTAAAGTAGTCCTTTCCTTCTACAGAAACCGCAGAGGTCTCTCGGGGTCGCCAAACGTCCTTAGTGACGTCAGATCCGGGCGCGGAGACATTCGTGCCTGTTTATGTGTTACGTGTACGTCATACTGGATTCTATTTTTACTTCTTGTGATCGAAAGGTAACTGGATGAATTCCAAAGTTCCTCGGCCGGATGTGACGCGACGGCTTCCACGGCAATGTTGTTGATGCGATGCAGTAGCGTGGAAATGTGCTTCGTCATCGTAATTAGGCTCGTCCAGACTCTGCGCGGCTACCGTAAAGGCCAGCTTACACTTCGACAGTGTTTAAGACAGTGGTAAGTGGTAACTAAAAGACTGTCCTAAAAAAAGTGTCGAGAAGTAGTTTAATAAACTCTTTAGTATCACTTCAGCCATGGACGAACGACGATGTAAACAAATATTATAGATATTTATAGGATGAATATGAAATAATAATTTTGTATAAGACCACAGATTTATTTTTATTTTTTATGACCGACCAGTTTTGCTTACAAAATTAAATTAATTATTTATTTTAATTTTATACTCTGATGATGCTTAGGCTGAGCGAAACCGGTCGTTCATAAAAATTTAAATTAAAACTATGGTATTATACAAAGTTATTATTTCATTTTTATTAAATATTTCCAACCACAAAGTGATTGCTTTTCACGAAAATATATTTATTTTACTTTATTTTGGAGGAAATAGAAGAAATTACGTTCTCGTGGGCTTTTTATATTAGATTATAATAACAGTAGTGTAGATAGTAGTAATTAGCACAGTAGCAGTTACATAATATAATATTAAATTTTTCTATTTGGCATTAAAACATTCCCGCGTGACGTCGTCGACCGATGCTAAGAGATTCAAACATTTATATTAGCTTCCGTTTTTTTTTCATCTGACAAAGAGCACTTTTCGAGACATCCATCACAAATCTTTCGTTGCCTTTAATTGAAATTATAAACAACCGTTTTTTTTTTAAATTTGATTTATAGATTTCATCGGAGCTGGCGCCAGATTTCTATGAATCTTTAATTAGTTTAGCTCTTGTGAATAAGTTGAGCAAAAACATTTTAAATTTTTTTTAATGCACTCTTTTCAAACGTAAGTCTGATATTTCCATTATTTTTATGTGGACTTCTGTCTGATCTTCTTTTGTTTAATAGGAAATGCTTTTGAAGTTTCACAAACACTCGTGTCGAATATACTACGACACAAATTCCAAATAAGTTTCATCCGACCTCTTCATTGTTACAAGGAAGCGTAGTAGGTACATGATATAGTGAATGACCGGTTAGTAGCTGAGTGGACAAACGCATCGGATTCCCATCAGAACGTCGTGGGTTCCTCTGCTAGCTAAGTCCTCCGTCATTGCACAAGCAACACATTCGCTTATAATGATGGCAGTAGGAGTTTTTCAAATATTGTTATATTATTCGTAACCAGGGATGTTTGTCTTTCTGTTTAAGAAAAAAAAAACATATATATACGCTGCTGTACTAATACTTGTGAGCTTGATTGTTGATTATTTAACTAAAATGTCATAAAGTGTTAAGGGACAGTTTCCTTATCGGACTGCAGTGATGCGCGCGCAGCGATGATAAGGGCTACTCAACCGAAAAATAGACAATATTCTATTCCAGTCAACTAAATTGCTACTCAATCAGTAAATTACTTGTAATCACTAAACACACTGCTTACACGCGGCAAAGTACTTAAAGTTAAGTTAAAAGGTTTATTTACCACTTAATTACTTTCCTAGTGTAAACATAAGCAGCCTCGCCCGAATCTGCTCTGAATCTCTGTTACTCCTTGTACGGAGCGAGACAAGTGCGAAGAAATAGCGCCAGCCAGTAAATATACCACCGAGTCAATAATAACTAGGCAGCGTGTGAAGCAATAGCTGAACATTTATGAAAAGTCCTAAATTATTGTAGTCGCTATTGTTTTGATACACTTTATTTTGCCCTTTTTATTGCAAAATTATTTATATTTTACATGAAAATCCGTAATAGTTTAATAATGAGAGCTGCTCTATAAACCAGACAATAGTTGAACAAAACTTTAAACAAAACTATAAAAATGAATATATCCTAGAATTTTTTTTTCAATAAAAATAATTTAAAGTACTTGGCTATTTAGGTCTGGTCACTGAACACGACGAACGTTTCGATTCTGAATTGCGGTCCTTCACCAGGGTGATGCTGAGAGTATCTACCATTATTTATATTGTTTTTGTTATATGTGAAAAAAAAATTGCGCATGTCGGTTTTCGAAACCGCGAAACCGAGAATCAAACGAGAGTCAAAGCATTCCATGCAGAAAAAAAAACTGATCAAAACTGCATATTTAACTCATTTTTGACCAGAGTGTCGCTTAAACCCTTTTGCTTTTCCAGCGACGATGTGTATTTTTACACAATATTATTTATAATTTATTTCTCTTGCAAGTAGCCGTCAGCTTGAGCTCAGTAAAGTGATATTAAATACGTAAGAACAGTAATATCAATAAACAAACTACGCATGTCTTAAAAATAATAGCAAAAATGTTTTTTAAAAAAAATGGGACAGGAAGAATTATTCATAGCATCCAATCGCATCTTATTGCAAAGAGGCACCGAGAGACATGCCTCAAACAGCGGCCCTTTGAGTTTGTTCGGACCTTAGAGTAACAATATAGAGAGACCGTCCTAATTATGAGTCAAATCATCATACTCGCAAAATAAAGCTCTCTTTATGCTCGGTTCTATAGAGATATGAGAAAAAGGGACAAACAATTGTTATTAAGAACATATGATTTGGGGGCGTGTAGCTATTTTTCAATATATACTAACTTCACACTAGTTTACTTCTGTCAGTCGAATGGACAGACAAAAAGCTTAACATATATAATTACTTAAGTGAATTTAGTGCAATATTAAAAAAAAACGATATGGCTATATATGCAGTTGTTGGTTGCTTCAACTGAAGTAACAAAGGACCAAACAAATCAGTTTCCACGGGTATTTATCCAAGAATTCGTATTTTTTAGTTTGACCTCAAATATTTAACATGCTAATCTACAAAACAACTAGTTACCTACACCAATATTTAGTCAATCTTTGCATTATTTGTTTAGAAATAATAAACTTCCGATTAAAATGAGTTTTAATGCATTCTTAATATGTTTTACTTGGAGAGATATACGAGATTCTCACGTAAATTTGTAAGAGTGGGGATTCCCTGACTAGTCCAACATCTGAACGTATCCATGTCTCTTTTTTTCTCATGGTAGCAGCGCAAAATTGATCGCGAACAGAGAAAGACGGAATAATGTTTATTTTTACGGTTTTCTTCGCATCCTATTGGCTGGTAGCTTATACGCCATACCTCCTGTGGTCAAGCTTGGTCATAAATTTGCTACAATATTTCACAAAGTTAGGTCTCTAGGTTACTCTAAGGTTCGGACAGCCGAAGCCACTGTTGACTGCGACATGTCCACACGGGACGAGGCGTGCGTCGTGCGGCTGCCTGATGCGCTTGCTTCGCCTTGTCTCGACGAAGCTAATGAAATTTAAGAAAGAATGTAACGATAGTGGAATTCCACGCAAGGTTAATTTCCTAATTTTACATACTGGCGTAAGATACATTAACGTTTACAAAATTGAGTTACAAAGTGCTTTAATTATTAGATATCGTACACCTACTTTCCTACTAATTATATTTCGTTTTTTTGCACTTAATTTACATTACCGAGGTATCTATTAAGATTTGACTGTGAACATTTAACTAACTTTATTAGCATATTTTATTAATAATAAAATGAAAATGTAAAAATATCGTAGGTAGGTTGTATTTCTAGGATTGATCAACAAATATAATATTGCTAATTTTATCGTCAAATGCAATTAATTTATAACTCACTCTGAATAACATTTAGAAATAAGACTTTGAAAACAGCAACGCTTTCAGAATCTTTTATATTTGTTGGTAGTTAATTAAAATTTTGGAGTGCTTTAAGATAAATGTCATTTTGGTTTACTGACAATATGGTTTTAACGAGCCTCATTTTCTCATGAAATAACCACAAATTTGTGAATGTCACCATCCGTTTTTAACAAATATTCGTGAGTTTATCTTTTGACAACCTTTGACTAACTTTAATAATAATAATAGTTGGATAATTTGTATGGCACCGTTTTTGTGAAAAATACCTTACTTCTACCACCCCCTCTGTGAAATTACAGAAAATATTAACACTATTGGAGTTATTTTTAAAAACGTCGGGATACGGTATTTTTTACACAATACAAATTGAATACTTGTTTTAATTAAGGCGCTAAGTACCAAGAAATAAAAATCAGACATTTTATTATTTTATTTTATAGAAATGCGAAATTAATTCAAGTTTTTAAATAGTCGAGACTTGCTTCAAACTATTGAGAAACATTTTTTTACTAGGTGTGCTACATATAATTTTATTTGATAAATTAGTATTTTGTTACCACTACAAGCAGTTTTAGTTGTTCTCACATAGCGCCTTAATTAATACAAGTATTCAATTTATAAAAACATTCTTATTTTGCGATACCTACTGCGAGAGTAGTAATTTCATAGGAAAATGTCAATATATACTTGCGTAACTGTGGACGGTTTATGGCTGAATGCCGAGCTAATTAAACTAACGTTCTTTACTCCAAGCCCACACGTAATCAGGCATCAACAATACACCATGACAGACACTTTAAATAACCGAAATCCGAACAAAAAACGTTGTCCATCAAACACTGGCCAAATGTCAAAACACAAGTCCGAACAATAACACTACGCTACATTAAAAGTCAAATCCTGATCGAGAGTTATCTTTTACCCCAAGGTCGTTATTCTCCGGTATGGTCTAACCGCCCACAAATACTGCGGCTCGTGATTTCCTGTAGAAAGTAAAGGAACACTGTTATGAGTTTTTTACAACACATTGTTGCACATTTTAAAATTGATTTTCAAAATATAATTGAGTATTAACCCTTAGTAATATCCAGCTATCGGGGTCATCCCAATAAAAAAAAAAAAACGTTGGAATCCCCAGAGGTATTTATAAACATGTTCAATTCGTTTATTGACTACCATATACCTAGTACAGATCAGTTCATTAGTCCTACGTGTAGCCAGAGTTAGAAAAAGACGTCGGAACCTTTTGACTCCCAATATGAACAGGGCATAAATCTAACACGATTAACAAATCAAACATCTCCTGTAAGCCAGGTCATCTCATGTGATTGAAGAGTTAAGAATAGGTAAGATTTTCGATATACCTAAATACGATATCGAGAAAAACGAGCATAATTTTTGATGATTGGATTATGGTGCGTAAAATCTTTGGATTTGGAGCATCCACCGATATAATTATTGAACAATATAATTTCCTATTGCGTACGTACATACGTAAGAGCAGTGGCGGCTCGTGACTTTTTAGTGTGCTAGAGTGGTAAGATTGAAAAAAACGTCATCATTGATGTTGTTGTAGCCAAAAACATTATTTTTTTTTTTCGAAATTTCAACTTTTTGTATGAAGATTTTTCAGAATTCCGTGCAGTGCACCACCAAAACTGAAAAATCCTGAAAATCTTCATACAAAAAATAAAAAGTTGAAAAAAAATAAAAATCATTTTCGGCTACAACAACACTAGCAATGTCGTATTTTTCAATCTTAGCACTCTAGCACACTAAAAACTCACGAGCCGCCACTGCGTAAGAGTATGACCCTTTTAAATTGTAGCTGATGCTTAGAGTAACAATATAAAGAGACCGTACTAATTTGTGACAAATCGTTGACAAACTCGCAAAATATAGCTCTCTCTTTATGCTCGGTTCTATACGCATATGAGAAAAAGAGACAAACAATTGTTGAAACCAATACACGATTTGGGGCGTGCTGAATACCATGTCCGCAAGATTTGATCTGTACGAGCTTCATTCTGGTTTGGAGTGTCAGGCGAACGGACTGTCAAAAGTGCGTAAATAGTTAAAAACTTGAGTTATTTTTTGTACGATATCTAGCAAAACATCATGGCCATATGTGCTATACTTGGTTGCTTCAATCGAAGTACAAAAGGACCAAAACAAACAGTTTTCACACGTATGTACCATAAAATCGTCTTTTTTAGTTAGATCTCAAATATTTAACATTCTAACCTACAAAACAACTAGTAACTTACACCAATATGTAATTAATCTTTGGACTATTCGTTCCAATATAATAAACTTCCGTTTGAAATGAGTTTTAGTGGATTCGTAATATTTTTAACTTAGAGATATTTACTAGCTGTCACATAAGAAACCATTACAAGGGGGAATACCCATATTGTACGGCTTCTTAAAGTATCCCGGTCTCTTTCTTTCTCATGATACTAACGCAAAATTGTTCGCGAACAGATAAAGACGGAATAATGTTTATCTTTACGGTTTTCTTCGCATCCGATTGGCTGGAAGCATATACGTCATACCTCCCTTGGTCAATCCTTGGTCAAAAAGTGCGGACAAAATTTCGCAATGTTAGGTCTCTACGTTACTCTAAGAGCTGATGTATGTGTTAAGAAAATTATTGAATCATAAAAATAATCTTTTAAAGCCAGACAAGCGATAAAATAGGTATCTACCAATAATATATTTTACCAGGCGATTATTTTTATTCTATACCTATTTGAAAAAATGTGCGTTAATATGGTTTACTTTTGCGGGCCTATTTTAAAAGTTGAACTGATGTACGATGTATTGAAAATAAATTTCGTGTTTTTGAACGGGTATAAACTAGTATCACAATAAAAAATTATACTTGAGTCAGTGTAAAACATGTGAAAATAAATTTCGACTACTTATACATACTAAATACTAAAATGGTTCCCGATCATCATCAGGTAGCATATTTATGCTAAAGTTGGATGGTGATCCATTCCTTGGCATCATCCATCCACTGTTAGCGTTGAGACCTAGTGCTTAATCCAGAGATTAATCTAAGACACTCATATTGGTCAACCTATTGTAGAGGTCCGGAGAAGACTCTATTGAGTTTCACGGTGGCTGTAATCAGCTCCGTTATACAATCGGCCTGGTTTTCAAACTATGACCCCATACTCCGTACCTGCATATATTTTATTTATTTCAATTCTTGACTTTTGATGAGTACATTTTTCTCATAATTAAAATTTTCACAGTAATGTTTTGGTGTTTGGTAAATATTTTTCTTTTCTGTTTATGCCTCCGAATAAAAATCGCTGTACGTTGTAACACGAAAACGAAACAAATTGAGATATTGACCTAAACCGTATAAAAATGAGAAACCTTTTAGAATGAATACATATTTAGTTGCGACGTGGCAGGATAAACTTGCTTGATAATTCATTCTTTATCGCTGAAAACAGCCTGAGAGTGTCTTTATTTAAAGGTAAACCGACATTCTATTCGAGGTAAAAATTCGCGAAAAACCCACGTCAAGTAAATTATCTCCTTACAAATTGGAGTTGGACACAGAATCCTGTAGGAATTAGTACCCTTTACCCGAGATGTAAAGATTGCGTTTTACATTATTACTTTCAGGAATCTTTTCACTTTAAAACACAACCCGTAAATAAACGCGAGTTGATTTAGTGATGCAAACGTTGTACACAAATACCCAATATTTGACCAAAATAAACATTTATTTAAAATGCAAATAGCATTGAACATTCTTTTAACACCTCAAACTTTCTTGACACATTTAGGTACTTATGATAAATGTATATATCTTGATTGCTGAAAGAATATTAACAATCTAAAGAATATGAAAATAGAAAAAGGCACAGAAAATGAAAACTTTGGGTGACCTTCGCCCAAACAGAGCAGATATTGGTTGTAGTGTCATAAATACTCAAAATTAATGTAACATAACTTCAAATCACATGACTGAAAATTTTATATGACGCCTGTAATATTTTAGCAATATCGTAACAGTAAAACGCCATAGTTCATCATAGTAAACATAATTTGAGAACATAGAAAAAAAAATCCTCCATCAATTACTTTTCCCGTCTATTTCAACTACCTTTGTGTTTAAGTTTAGGGTTCAACGAACTTCAGTAAAGGATGGGTATATATTATTGTCAACGGGTGGGTATGTTATATTTATGCTTAGTAATACACACATTTTTGCTTTTTAAGTTCTAAAAAACATTTTTACATGATCTTTGCTTGCTTTCTTGTGGTTTTCCTCAAAGTTCACCGGATGACTCGCTGTATTTACTTTATAAACATAACTGTTTTAATATGAGCTAACCATCGAAGAATTCGCAAGCCTTTTAGTAACGGCGTGAAAGAATAGTTCTAATTTCAAACAATTGGCAAGAAAAAAATCATAACATTTCGGTTCTAAGTTATGCCTTCATTCGGTGAAGCCGAGTTAAAACTATACTCTTTCTCGAAAATAAACTATTATACCAATATTGTTCGACCACATGACTACTGGCAATTTGGGATTTATAATTTAAGATTGCTGTAACTTGTTTTACACAATAAGGAGAATTTATAGACCTACGTCTCTTTAGACATAAATATTTTCCAAACAGGATATTGATATATTTGAGTTTTCTTAGACAAAACAATCAATTATATTGAAGTAACATATACAGCGGGAACATGGCTATTTCATAGTCGTAAATTGCTTTTGATATTGTGGAATAGGCCATAAAAATATATTTAGAATTTCTAGAACTTAAATCAAGCATTGTACACACGTTGTAAGCAAATCAAGTATAACGTCTATTTAAGCGTATTATAATATGTATTTACATGGCCAGCAACCTAACCTAACCGCCTAGCAGAGGAGGGTGTTTCCGGCGGGAAAGGTGTTTCTGGCGGGAAAGGAGGAATTTTCCCGCTGTCACTTCGGTTCACCCTTTGTGGCGGAAAACACCTCATGTTTTGTGATTACTTACGTCAACGTGTTTTAATTCGTAAATAAACGTGATCTACCTAACCTTAAAGACTAGCATTTGACAATTATCTACTACATTTATTTATTATAGTTCCTTAGTTCTACACAAGAATTGTTAATAAAGTACAATCTTGACTGACATACCGTTTTTTTTAATATAAAATTTATCTCGTATTAATTACCTTACGTGAATCTTCTCACTATATTCTAGGCAGGTTGCACGATATAATGTTAATAAAGCTAGATGAAGCCATTTTTTAAATTTGCCCATTTAAAGACAGATGTGGAAATAAGTATTATCCCAAAGAATAAATTTGATTCAATATTTTATCCTTACTTTGAACTTATGTAGCAGGCTGGTAATGTATGACATGAATCACGTAGATACCACTACATATGTCCAAAAGTATGATGGTTGTACGGTATATTAGTATAATACGGATTCCTTTGTCGAGTTTCAACAAAAAAAATCAATAGTATGTAACACATGGTCATAGTGATGAGGCTGAGATGAAGGCATCATTTGAAATTCAGATCTTCAGCATCATGTCATAATACTGAAATTGAAAATTCACAGAGCATTCTGTAGGCCCCGGCCGTCGCGAGTCGTCTCCGTTTGAGAAATTCACAAAAGTGTCTCGTGAAACAACCGCTTGACTAACGCGAAGGCGAATTGCAAAAAAAATTTCAAACACGGTTAAAATATGAATTGCAAAGCTTGACGTAACATTGAATAAATTCATACAATTCATGTTTCTAATTTAATCGAGATTTAATCAACCAAAATTATAACTGTTCTGTTAACCCGAGGGTATTTCAAGTAAGAATTGATTACTACATAAGTGCAATTTAAAAATATTGGCAAGGGAGGAGTCGGCTGTAAAACTTGACCAATATTCTTCCGGGTCAATGAAATAAATAATTTGTTAAGTTTCGTGATTACATTTTTACTGTAAATCAGTTTGTGTTTCCCACTAAAAATTCTAGGCGTCACGTGGGGAGGGGATTTGGTTGGGTAGGAAAGAGGATGGGAAAGTTCATGTTCCATAACAATAACAGCAACCCTGTTTTATGCTCTAATTGTATAGAAATGAAATTGGGAAATACAGTCAAATATTTAGGAATTATAATAAATAGTCAACTCAAATAGACGAATCATGTAGAAAAGCTTGTAAATAAACAAAGATATCTAACTTACATTTTCAAACGATTAAATAACATAGTTGACATAAAAATAATGAAATTGGTGTACCATGCATTGGTTCAGTCATCAGTATCTTATGGTATAATTGGTTGGGGGGGGGGGTATTTACACTACTCATATTAAGCCATTAGAAATATCTCAAAAATTAATAATAAAAATAATGTGACATAAAAATATTACATATCCCTTCACACAATTATTCCAAGAAGCTATTCTCTGAGATACAAGAAAAAAATATTGTATACAGTGCCTAAAGTACATATTTTCGCGAAGTAAACTATTTGCAAAAAATGAAAATCGTTACAGCAACAGAATAAATAATGCACTGGAGGTACTTTTCTGCAAAACTGGGTTTGCGCAGAGACATGCATACTTCATTGCCTCAAAAATTTATAATTTACTTTCATTACATTTTAAGTGTTCAAACACAATATCTTTAAATATATACAAAAATGTAATAAAAAGTTGGATAAAAACAAAAGATACCAACCTCTTAATATCATAACTGCTATTTTTTTTAAATTCCTAACTAACTTATCTGCTGTGATTTTTTTGCTTAATTTGAAATGTAACTTTTTAATTTTTCTATTTATTGTAATTATATACTGTTTATCTATTTATATTATTGCTATAGAGAGCCTACTATTGATTTATATTAGTTTACCCACGCACTGGCTTTTGCCTATGTGGAATTTTTTTATGTCTACATTGTTTTTCCTTATTTTGTTATTTTCTTTTCTTTATGCTTTATAATATGTTTCTTTCTATTTAATTAATGTTTTTATTTTTGTAATCTTTTCTTTTTTATTATTTAAAAAAAATGTTTGTAACAAAAAATCAAAAAAAAAGAAGGAAGGTAGAAGGTTTGGGGAAGAAATGGGGAAGGTGTGGGAGAGAGTTTGGGGAAGGGAGGAGGAAGGAATGGGTAATATGTGGGAAAGGAGTGCAAATGGAGAGTGATATCTTATAAGGGAAGATATGGAAATTGATGATGAAGGACTGGGAAAAAGATGGCAGAGGGATGGTGAAGAATTTAGAGATAATATAGGGAAGGAATGAGAAATACAACGGGGAGAGGATGAGGAACGGATGGGGCAAGGGATGGAATATGGAAGTGCGATGAATGGACAAGGGATGGAGGAGAGGATGGGTAAGAGACGGGGAAGCAACAAGGAGGGGATGAAGAAGAGGAAAGTGAATCAAAAATAACATAGCCAGAAACTAAGCATTATGGGAATAAAAATAACATAGCCTTGAATGTGGCATTTGAGCGGATTTTTTAAGTCAAGGCAATTTTTTCTCTTTATTTCAATAAATTGTTCAATGAAACCTAATTTATGTATTTCGGATGTTTCTTCATTTTTGCAGGCGTCATTATTATATCGGCGTTGTTCAGAGTCAATTAAGGGAATATGACAATAATATACTAAAATAGAATGTACTAGTATATTACGGACGAAGCCGGATAGTAAAAAAAAAAGTGAAAATCAGATGTCTGATTGGAGACTGCTATCGTGTGATGTCCACCGTGCTATCTGTCGCAGGATTCCTCGATACGGAGTGTAGATGGCAGACAGCGCGCGTTGGCTGTCTGGTGATACCTTCCGGACCTGGGACCGAGCGGGCGTCGGGCACCCGGGGGGCTCGGGGCGCGAGGCACGGGGCTCGGGGCACGCAGGGGCGTGGGCCGTCGAGGCGCCGGGGAGCCTGTAGGCCGTGGGTGAAGGGTGAAGGAGGAGGGGTGGTACAGAGAGGAGTTGCTCGAGTGGGCTAGCATGGAAGGGAAAAGTTACATGGACGCACGGAAGCATCGACAAATAGTGACGAAGTATTTAAAATATAAATCGACTTTATAAGAGTTCATTTAATCGTGTAGGTACTCATATCGTATATATTAGCCTTAAATATTTTGATATAAACTAACCATAAACTGTTGATATTTACATTTTTTTAAATTAAATCATCAACCGCTCGGCGCTAAAGGGCTATAGTATCGCCATTTGGGGAATGTTGTGAGTGAAGGAAGTGGTGGAGAAGAAGGAGATGAGGAAGAGGAAATTTGAAAAGCACCGCAATATTTAAATCTAGTCACTAAATATAACTAAAGTCATTTCGAGCAAAGTTTGAGTCTGAATGGTGGTCTTCCACCACAAAGGTGAAAATTTACAAAACATGCATTTACTCCAATTTTGTTATTTAAAAACCTCTTTTTTATTTGTGCTCGATGGGCTTCTGACCCTCGACCCCTGCCACCGCCCTGCCATGGAGACGATCGAAATTTTTCATCAGTGAAAATTTATTAAATTAATCAAATTTAATTAAGGTTCTATAAATCAATGTGCCCTACACATCGACTACTTGGTCGATGGCCTTACATAAACTATTTTACCTGAAAATCTGATATTTGACGTGATTGCACTTTTGCACTTTTTGTAGTATTGTCATAAATTTTGCGATAAATCGACATTTATAATATTTATTTTGGCTACTGGTCAATTTTCACAACTGCATCATAATAGTTCTCTCCTGAATATTAATACATTAGTGCTACGTATGGAGTGCTTCGCGTAAGACCCGTCGAAATACTCGAACAAAATCAGCACAATGAGGTCGTAATAATCTCGCACAATTTAATTTACCGTTAATGTTCAATCTGCGATTTTATGAGGCTAGATGTAATAATAATATAATTATCTTGATAGTTTTCTTTGGCGTTAAATAATGGGACATTTCACCACGTATGTATTTACAATAATTACAAACTACGAGTATTATCATCGACTTGCAAACCGGTGACTACGTAACTAAATAATAGTTGTTTCGCGTGTCTATTTTAATAATGTGTCAAACAAATCACGTACCTGCTGGGCTTCCAATAACCGGCGGCAAACAGGCCCGTCCTCGAGCTTAACGGCCGCGGCGCCTGGCGCAGGTATTTTTTCTGCAAAATTTGCAGAGTATAAAACGAGAGGCGCGAATTCCCATTCCGCACCGTCGGGTCGGGAAGTTACGGTTTCGATTGCCATCCGTGGATAGTATTGTTTTTTTATTCAATATTATATATTGGCACTAGGCGCTTAAAAAAATCACTGTAATCAGGTACTCTCAGTGCTTTGGCATTTCGCCGCCTGGAGCGGACTGCTCCAATTGCGCCTGCACAGGACCGGCTCTGGGGGCAAACAACTCCTCTTCTGGTTTGAATATTGAGTCGTAGAATAGTCCTAGGTATTGTGATTGTACTGTTTTTATTTTTCACTTTTTTCCATTCACTTTCATTCAAAGACATTTTTAAAGTTTTCTTCTTATAGGAAGGTTGCAGTGGAAGAGAGTCGAATTTTCGGGTTGACCGGAAGCAGTATTAACAATAACATCGGTAGAAATATTTCCAATAGCCTCCAGAAGTGCGAATTACCCAAATTGAAGCATTGTGGCAGGCAACGCTTCTATCTGAGAATTATCTGTAGATGTTAAATTCCGACATTCTTCTATTTGGGAATTGGTTCGAGTTAATAGCGTATGGTACACGGATGTTTCAATATCTCCTTCGATAAAAGTTTGTTTCATAGATCCTAGTGAAGAGTCATCTTGGTTTTTCTCAAGTAAACAGGACGGCAAGCAATCAGCATTTTTTAAGCTGTCATCAGAACAGTAAAGATCATGCGGCCATCATCATCAACCTGCAATTCAATGCATACCATTTAATACAACTATCAAACGATACTTAGTAACTACCTACTGGATAAAATTATTCGGGTTATTATCTTATTTTAAATATCAGTGATACATTTACCTGGTCAAAGATATTACAATTATTATTATTACCTACTTATAATATTATCTGTACAAATATAAATAATCGTATTAAGGAAAGTTAACAATTTTACAATACCGGCATGTTGTTAATGCTATTAGAGCTGTATTCCGTTGTGTTTGTTCTACCATTTTCTTGACAAAAATAGGTTTTTTGGCATTGTCTTTTGTCTCCAAGTGATACTAAATAACGCCCCCTCAATTGATAACTCATTGTACTTAATTAGAGTATTACTACTTAAAAAAAACTAGATTAATAACGCACGACACGAATAGCAGCAACTGTCAATTTTTCAAACATAACCTCAATTTCGTACTATCATATTGTGGTTAGTTTAAAAACTTTGTATGAGTTTAATACTTTAATTATATCAAATCAAAATAATACACAAATGCACCAAAAATATTTTTGAGAGTATCTACCACTCTGAAGGGTGAAATTAAATTACAAAAAAAATCTCCCCCCCATATGAAATATAACAAACAATACAGAAATCCGTTTTTAATATAAAATTCTTCTTCGTGGAACTTTTCAGGCATCAGTAACCGGTTCTAAAAAAATTGGATAAGTAACCCATATCAAACATCCCTTGTTGCGTCGGCGTTGAAAACTGGTTGCGTCTTGTGCGGATCGCCATTGATATGCCCGGGAGAGCAACTCGAGTCGCTAACTGGTTTCTTTTAGTTGCTCCGTGTGCGGAGGGTCTAAGGTCGCCAACCGCTTTGCAAATGCCATTGCCAACCAGTTTTAGTTGAGTTTCAGTTGCTTTGTGTGCGAAGGGCCTCAGGGTCGTTGAAGTGACAAAAGTAATATTTTTCTCTCCGCCTACAATAACGCCGGTCCCGCCGCCGCCAGTGGCTGGGGCTAGCGGCTAACAGCTAACAGCTAACAGCTAACAGCTAACACGACAGCGCGAACAGATAAATTACCGGCTGAGAATGTACTCGTAAATTACCTTTCAACTAACTAGAACACAAGGGCTCAATAACAAGACCGGGCTAATGCATCAGCATAGATCCACTGATTCGCTCCTTGGCGCTTCTTTATCATAGCTATGAAGCAGAAAATCTGAGTGAACCTGAAACAGCAATATCTTTGAATCGGTGACCTCTGGCGGCATGAAATTTCCACACCTTTTTCTGTCTGAAATTTATAGGTTAGCGCAACTATTTTCATGCCACAAATTCATTTCCACCATGAGCTATGGAGCTTTTCAAAAATTATTTGACGTTATTTTGTTTGTTCCAGATTGTTCAATTCAAATCTCGCCCGAAATATGGTAGTATACTAGTGCTTATATAAAAATAGAAACATGTAAGAAGCAAAAAAACATTTGTGTATTTCATGGTATACAAAGCTAAATACAAATATTAACGAATAGAAGAAGAAGAACTATCACATTTACCTATATAGCGTTCAGATAGATAGGTATATACTATTTATCGCAATTTCTTTGAATTTTTCTTTAATTTGTAATTTTATTAACATTTACGTTATATACAAGGCTGTGAGAAGCTTTTCTCCTTTGGTCCTTGAGAACTTACTTCAAACGTCATCTGTTTCTGACCGACTCCCAAGCTCAACAGCTTCTGCCTTCTGATATCGCTGCAAGGGTCCTTCGAAGGTGGCATTTTCTTTGACATTTATGAGACTTAACGTGGTTTTGATACGACTGCAAATTGTCAATGTTTCGCCTATTTGTAAGTAATAATTGGCATTGAACACCGAGCATAGTCGCCATCGCGATCCCGCAGTTCCCGTCGTAGGGCCGGCCCAAAGTGCGTAGGCGGAGTTCGAACCCGAGCCACATTATTCACGAGACGTGCCCGGATTCGCCCGTGCGGTCACGCGACCGCGGACACAAATGGCGAAACCGGGTTCAACCACCGCCGCAGATAAATGTCCGGCCTGGATAAGCAGCGCACCCGATGTGGGATGGTGCGAGATTGGTCTATGATTTAGTGGGAACGATTCGCATTGAATATGCAACGGAGCCAAGTCAATACGAGGCTTGGCCTGCCCTAGCCGGGGGTGGATTTAATGCGTTACAATGTAACACGTCCAATACAGGGTAACTAGTATTTGGTGCAAAATATATAAAGACGTGATATCGATGTGATAACAAATTATGAACACAAGTAAAAACAAAAATAGTATTAAGATTATCAGCATTTAAGATTCCCACGAAATAAAAAAAATCTGTTTAGTTAAATATTTTAACACCTTTTTAATTTGCTTGGCTGATTAATATAGCGGCATTTTTATTGATAATGAGCCACTTGTATGATGATTGGTTAATCATTTCTAATGTATTTTTATTCGTGTTTTCTAAACCAGAACATTTTTTGAAAATATGTAGTTTTTTCGGTTTTGAAGTCTGCAATTCTAAGCAGTTACATATTAAAAAATTTTTTGGCGATGTTTTTTGCTTTTTGACTATTTATGTTCGTACAAGTGTGAACTTTTAAAATTTTGAACTGATAGTAATTAAAATTTTCAAATTTAAAAAATTATGTTTTCAAATTCCTACCTATATACTTTAAATGGAACTAATATTTTTTCTTGGCAAGTCAAGTAATATGCTGTGATTTTTGACAGGTAACAACTAGTTAAACATAATTTTCCAATAAATAAGAACAATTTTTTGCTGTGTCTTACTTAGGCATTTTTTATACTTACATATTGGCATTTAAAAAAGCTCAGGGCTGTCGTAAAATGTTGGTGAAATGTAATCATCCTAGACCTATCCTTGGGTCTTCTATCAAAGGTAAATGTTTACTTAACTTTCGCATTTTCTTAGTTTTATTTGGTGAAAGTCGTTGTTGCAGTAGTGATTTTTTGAAAATTATTTATACCGGGGTATTTGATTAACACCTGTGTGAAGTACTTTTCCCAAAGTAAGTTCAAGATATTTTGTGATCATTATTCAATGAAAATGAGGACGTTGAATCTATGAAATGTATGCTAGGATTTTTTCAAAGGAAAATAAAAGATCCAATATTTATACTATACATTGAAAGTTCATTAATTTATTTTGCTGCATAATTTACATACATTCATTAAAATGCAAATAAAATTCATAAAAAACACAATATTCACAAATCGATTCAATCATAAATGAATAAAGAAATCTGATAAAAGACTAACTAAAAATATGAAAATGTCAACATAATAGAACTGTTTGCTACCATGGCCAGCCATGCAAACAAAGCAGTCAATCAACAATTTGATATTGGAAATTATTCAACACAGGGAAAATAATAATTTTAATTGAAAACTGAAATGTATTGCATTTCAACTGTAAGTTTCCCAACTTATTGATTAAGTACTGAATTGATTTAATATTCAAGAATCAACAAACAAACAAAAAAATAACAATGAAAATTTTTTGATTACTGGTTAGAATATTTTTTTCTTTGTATAAATTAACTGCTCTTTTCTAACGATCCTGCAAAGATTTCATAGGAAAGTTCGAAGAATAATATTCTTATCTTTCAGTTTCAATAAAAATAATAAGCCAACATAATGAAATCATTTACATTTAAGATGTCAGCCACCCTGAGTTTAATTTTTTAAGCATATTATTATATTATTTTGATTTGTAAATATTCCCTACATGTCAAACATATAATTAAAAATTATTTCACTTACTCTTATTTTATTTACAAGAATTTATCTAACATAGAATTTAGCTGTAAGGACATAAGTGTATTTTGACACTATAATATAAAATATTGACAGCTGCATTATGAAGATAACCTTAAATATAATTGCATTTAAATAAAATAGATACTACACATGGGCAACTTGAAGATAGACCTTTGATGTCTCCGATTAATTATAAAAATATCAATTAGCAAGTAGCTTTTGCATTTCCAATAATTCTTCTACAGATTCAACTTGTTGTTGTTATTCACTAGTAAAAATATAGTCAGAGTGCCAAAATTAAACCGACTTATCAAACTAAAAATACTATATTAATGAGGTGAAAATTATGCTTCATTTTGGCGTTCAAATAAGATGATAAAAATAAAATAAATCTTTACTCATTGAGATGTAACAGGAAATAAGTTGCTTTTCAACTTTTGCGGGAAAATCAACAAATCGTATTATGCAATATCAATGTTTTCTACATTGAACCAATTTAATTAAAATTTGTGACGACTGACATCAATTCACACATGCAGTATACTTTTTATGCATAAAAACTAAATTAAAGTCTTGCACAACCAAATTATATTTTGATAGGTTTCTACCAACCAATTTAAATCTATATCTCTTGTGAAAGCACACAGTTTTACTAAAAATTCATGCATTTTACTGAATGCATTAACGTATTTGGCTACTACATGTGACACACAAGATTTCCTAAGAAATGTGACGGAAATATATACAGAGTTTCCTTAAAGAGATGTTTCAAGAGATAGCAAGGAGGCCATATTTATAGTAATAGCTGCAACTTCAGAATGCCCTCCCCACATTGTGCTGACACCTGATTTACTGGGTTGATATGACAGAACTTTAAAAGACATTGTCAAAATGCAAAGTTCCAATCATTGTGATAAAAGAATACACAATCATTAGAATTCAAACAACTTATATTTTTATTTTATTGATTTGATAGGATAATCATTGAGGTAGGAGTAATTAAATATTGACTCAGTCGAGGCTCAAGAATTTATTTAACAATGTTCCTGATGACAATTGTAAAGCCATTTGTGTAAGGTTCATCAAACTTATTCTTCTTTCATATGGTCCCCCATTTTGATTGATGATAAGTTTTCGGCCCCTTAAATAATGGCATTAGAATACTTGAAGGTTTAATTGGATACCACTTCACTCACTGCCCTATTATGTACTGCACGGTAACAATAATTTTGTTGCTGGCGACATTGTGTACAGCGATAACATCTGTTGCGTGCAGCAGTTTTCACACCACTCCATCAAATTTAACAATCGATATCACAACACACCAACTGGCAGCAATCGTATATGAAGTGAAAAATCAATGACAATAATATTTACTGCTCTGCAACAGGAATCGAAGCGTGCAACCTCTTGACTCAAAGTAATAAATGAGTAGATGCTTGCGTCATGCAGTCGTATGGTCTATTTAAATGAAACATCTTTTTAGGGATACTGTTTGTGTCTATACTAAGAAAATACATATTGCTAAAACTTCAAAATTGTTAATAAACATTTAGACTAGCTATTCACATCACTGCCTAAGAAGGAGTTGTATTGAAAGTGATGGGCATAATGATACAGTACACTGGTTAACTAACGTTACCATCTACTAAAGATATGAAGAAATGAAGACCCAAATTGACTAAAATGTATGTATTAATAGTGAGATAAAAGTTGGCCGCAAATCACCCGATAAGCATTCACCTAGAGAAGTAAGTTTATTATTTTTACATTATAATGAATACTTACGCAAGAGTGCATATAATAAATATTAATGTAAGCGTGGGTACCAAAGTTAACTACATATCGATCTTGGACAAAATATGCAATATTATTATTATCTATTATTACTTTAGCTCCCCAGGTAATCGTACTTATATTTTCTAAATAATCAAGTTAATTTTTAAATTATGTCATACACATGAATGAAAAATTATTGTAAGATTGGATGGAAAAATATTCAGATGGGAATTATTCAAGATAATTTTTAGTCAAATATATTTTCAAAAGTGTAATATCTTAGATGACACAAAATATTATCATATTTTAATATTATTTTTATAAGATTTCACTCACAAAGGAAACATTGCTGTATATTTGATATAATTATTAATATAAATTCCCATAACCTTAGAATAATACAGATGATTGTAAGGACGAAGGGTTGAATGGACTTATTAAACAAATACAATTGTTTTACAACTAAAGGACAGTATTCTACCGTTTGGATAGAACGAGGTTATAGAACTAAGCTGTTTGCTCAACAGCGACACTTACACAAGGATTTATCTCTTTAGCTCAGTCGGGTAAATCATCCAAATAGAATATTTGTATAAAAAGTGTAAATACATCTCTCGAATGGGCGAAACTGGAATACCATCATCACATACACCTTGTGGCAGTAGTGACGTGTGACGTGACGTGACGCGACTTTAGACGGGACTTTCAGTGGGGTCGGGCAAATCAAGAGGAGGCAAGGAGCTTATGGGCATTGGGC
Source organism: Drusus annulatus (assembly GCA_022651775.1). Taxonomy (NCBI): domain Eukaryota; kingdom Metazoa; phylum Arthropoda; class Insecta; order Trichoptera; family Limnephilidae; genus Drusus; species Drusus annulatus. The sequence goes on along the minus strand of JAGWCC010000048.1, from coordinate 2,675,897 downwards.
AATAGCAGATATCTATTTAAAATGCATTATGGAGATGATACAGGTAATCCTAAATGAGCTATATTTATCAGGACATTTATGAAGTAATGTAAGGTTTAAAACATTTATATCTCAATTCTATCACAATGTTGCTGTAATTCACTTAGCTGTGCGCAACAAATCCATCATAATTACCAAATTAAAATAATCAGCAGGGTTTATGGGTGTCAATAAAGTGGTCCATAGTTACTTTTGGCCATTGAAGTCACCGTATTCCTAGTTTAACAAAAGGTATGATAAAAGCACCAAAAACCTAATAATACAAGCTGTACTTAAACACACACTGGATAATAATTAGCAACGTTTTATATTTCATCTCTTTACACTTTTTTACATTTTCATTTGCATTTAAACGGCAAGAAGGAATCCATAAATCTACAGTATTGCTTTATTATTTTGATATAGGAGTTTCAAAATTTAATATAAATCAGGTAAAACCATTTATACAAAATAAGCAAAAGAATATTATTCACACAGGTTTTCAAATCAAATACAAACTTAACATTATGCAAGTCAAAATCACAGACATAAGCGATGAAATAATTTTCTAGAGTCCCTTTAATATAAAAACATCTGCTCAAAAGAAAGAATGCTAGTGTTCATTTAAAACAGTCAACACAAAGAATCATATAAATATGATACATATTCATAAAAATGTGACACATTTTGCAAGGATAGAAAATTAATAATATACAGTTGAATTCAAGTTTTATTTGTTGTTAAACATAATTTTTTTATTATCGGATAAATAAATATGATTTTAAAATATTCATACTGGAAATATATTGCTCCACATACTCACATTTATTACATATATTTGTAACTAGTTTTGTGAATACAAAAAAAGGAATGCGAGATACTTAATGAACAAAGTCGGAATGTCTACTTGAGCACTTATTTTTAAATATTTTCAAAAAACTCCTCCCAAATAAAGTTTAAATGTTTCGTTGAAAGGATTAAACAAAGAATAAAATCACATAAGGCGCTTAAAAACTAAAGGTAAAATTAAATATTTACAATTTATAAAAATCATTTAAAATTAAAAACCTGCATTAAAAATAATTGATTTAAAATCATAATAAAGGCTCTATAAACAAATTAAAAAACGAAAAGTCAACTGAAATGCATTGTAAATAACCAAAACGTAATGCAAATCAAATAATATATTCTCCTTTGATAAAAGTCAACAACGCATCCGATCTAACAACCCAATCTATTTATTGAAATGGTATTACTTCCCATTTACACAAAATAATTGATGCCAGAAAGAAAGAGTTTTGCTAAGAGCAATAATAAATGTCAAGTTTCGTCAGCATCTATAAAGGTGGTGACTCGTGATTATGTGTGGTGGTCTGAACATGTACAGGAATCTCTCTGCTAGGATTCACTTATTCCTGGAAGCGGTACGAGTTCCCACAGCATTGATGCTCTCTCCTCGACTCCGAGACCTGTGAAGGGTGGAGAGTCCTTCTCCTGGGAAACAATGAATAGTCAGATTAAAGGTTCAGTGTCATAAAGACATTGGTATAGAAAACATACCAAGTTCTCTCTAAGCATTACAAAACAATCGATTGCAAACTTTCGAGGAGAATTTTTAGAGTTTTCTGATCAAATAAAAAAGCATATGCTGTCCATATTATCACCATTGAATCAAAATCTAAAACAGGCCGAGAATTGGCGTTTAATGGGTACCGTTCAAGTGTCAAAAATTCAAAACCGAACTGATAGTCGATTTGATGATCATCAAATATGAAGGAGTATGAAATACCCCAAACTAATAAGTTTTAAAAACCAGTTACGAATGAGACAGAGAAAGAAAGGCTTTATTTAATTGATACAAAATCAAAACCAACAGTGACTTTTCCCCATGTGTGTACAATTTCTTGCAGTCATGTTGAAAACATCAAAAGAGAGAGTGTATGAATGAACAAGCTTTGAATAGTTTGTTTGAGTGGACTAACCTCGGCTGGTGGCCCTCTTCATACCCGTGGGCTCGGGGGCCAAGGGGCGCTGTTGGCGGAGCGCACGACCCCGCCGATCCTGCGCCAGCTTGTCAGGCCGCACAAACAGACCGTGGCGCGGCTTGCTCGAGAAGTAGCGCTCGCCTTGGACAGTGCCGTCATTCTTGCCTGGGAAATCAGTCAGAGACATTCAGTAAGGAGTTTAAAAAGTTTTGAAGACAATAGGTGAATTGTTTAAATACAGTGAAACCCACTCATAAATTTCCCAAATAAGAAATTTTCACGCTTGAGAAGCTTTGTTTTTTCGGTCCCTTGAACACTGAAATGAAAAAATGGCCTAAATAATCCCACATATAAGGTTATCCCAAATAAGAAGTTTTTTGCGGTCCCTTGGAAAACCTTATAAAAGGGGTTTCACTGTATTGTAAAAACAGCATATGCAGTAGATTCTCACTTTTCTGGCAACTGATACCTGGTGGTGCAGGATTGCTGGAATATATGGAAAATATTTAAGAATTTGTGATGTCAAGTTTTATGGGAACATCTTAGCCGACTGAATTAGGTAAATGAAAGAAGTTCAACATAAGGTATTTAGCGAATATAAATTTGTATTTGTGTTAAGGTAGCACAGTTGCATTTTAGATATTCTTGTGATTTATAGCTTAGATCTCGGATTGAATCATAGATTTACTAACAATACTTTTACAAGAATTTGGTGGCTAGTGTGAGGGCCGTTAAGGATAGTGATGTAGTCTCACCAGTGGGTGTGTCCAGCTCCACGCCCACCCAGGTGCCGGGGGCGAAGTGTGCGGGGCCCAGGTAAGCCACCACGCCCGTGCTGCTGGTCAGGCGGATGTGCACGCTCTCGCCCAGCACCAGCCACTCTGGCACGCTGTCCCACACCTCCGAACGGGAGCTGCTCATGTCCGAGACATCCACTAAAAAAAAATTTAAAAAATTATACATACCTATATAATATGAAGGTTCTACTGGAAAGCAAATCAATATCACAGTATAGACCAACTTCAAAGATTTTCATTTGCAAACATGAAAAATAGTTTTAGCAAAATAAGAAGATTATTTTTAAAAACTTGTTTGGTAGATTAACATTTGTTTTAAATACACACTAATTTATACATTTTGTGGACACTGCTGTAGTGGTTTTGTAACACATATCATCATTTGCCGGAAATTTTACTCGGAATAAATACATATTTTTTAAATAATTGCACATTATAAGAGTTCCGATTGCTTTCAATCGTCTAGAACCAGTGAGACTATGGCATCCCCAATCGGGGTATGTTGTGAGGATGAAGATAGTTGGGAGGGGAAGGAAATGGGAAAGAGGAAGGTTGGGAAGTATCTGGCTCTTCAGATCTGGTCACCAAACACAACTAAAGCCATTTCAAGCAACGTTTCAATTCTGAATGGTCGTCCACCAGGGCGATACCCTGAGTATCTTCCACTCTGGAACGTGCCGCAAATATACTGTATAATATTTTATATGAATTAAATGTGTTATGAAACATATTAATTGGAAAAAAAATATTTGCGCACGCCGGGTTCGCAACCAGCGACCATTGGATTCGTAGTCAAGCATCTTACCACTCAACCACGGAGGCTGTCAAATAATGTCACGTATGTTACTCAGGGCTGCTCATCTGAATCTTTAACAGTGGTATTTAATGAGGGCGAAAGAGAAGGTAGCAAAAAAAGAGGCAACTCACCATCAGCGAGCCTCTCTAGAGAAGAGTATTCTCCATCATTATTGATATTGAGATGTGTCATCTGTTGTTCTAGTTTCTGGGCAACCTTAGAGTCACTTGTCCGTGGCCTGGTCATGGGAAAAGAGGCTCTGTTATTAGTCGAGACGGTCTTTGATGAACCAGGAGCCTTTCGTCGTCGAACCACCTTGAAATAACATCCATAATCAAATTAAATTCTTCAAAACAACAAAAATATATTTCAACCAGTAGTAACTACCCAGCTTCGCCTGACTTTAACATCTTTTAAAAAAATAATTTATCTCACTGAACATTTGAAAAATATATGGAACAAACAATTTGGAATCTTGTCTAATTTTTTTGATGGTTATTCAAAGCTCCATAGCTCATGATGGAAATAATTATGCAAGCTGATAATATTTGCGTTGACCTAGAAAATCAAGACAAATAGCTATGCAAAATCCAGAGCAAAGAATTAATTGAATAAAATTTGAATTTCATGACACCAAAACACAAAATTCCAGAGTTTTTAGTGGGACATACAAACAGATTTAGTGCTTTAAAGTGAAGATGTGTTTTACCTTTCCAGGAGGCAGCTGTGTCCTTACAACTGATGTACCCTCATAGGGGGAATCGTAACCACCGCCAGAACCTACAGACGAGCCATCATTCTTGGATTCACTATTTCCCTCGGGATTGGACTGATCAGAAGTGACGGCATCATCGTCGTATCCCAAAGTCTGACCGTTTGTCACTTGTTGCACTTCTTTCTCAGCCGAAACTCCCAAATTGATTTTAGTTTGACTAGAGGAAGTGATAATTTGGCTCTGTACTGGCAAGCATCCTAGAGGCTCCACCCAGGCGTCTGATTTGTTGTTTTCAAATTTTGATTCCAGAACTTGTGGTGGAAATTTATCATTGTTGTTGATTAAGTTTTTTGAATTCTCGCTTTTAGTATTCTGTTGGACGTAATTATTTTGAAATAACCCTTCGTCGATACATTCATTCAAGAAAGGATTGATTCTATTTCGCGATCCCGGAGTCAACACGGGAGTTTTAGCTGCGGATCGTATTATAGACTGGAAAGGATCGTTTAGGTCATTTTTGGAATCATTTATTTCATTTTTCATGTCCTGTTTCAATTCTGCAATGTCACTCTTTGTTCCGGAGAAAGAATTTTTAGACTTGTAAAACTGTTGGTCATTTGGAGCTTGATTTCGACCGTCATAATCCGGAGTCTCATCAACGCTCATGCTCCTTATTGATATAGTATCATCACTCGTTAAGTTTGTAGAAGAAACTGCTTGAGATCCTGGAAAGTCAAATATTCGTGAATTACCATCATTATTACAGCAATGTCAATAGGTATCTCTTAGGTAAATTTTTAATACGAAGAAGTTAATAATTGTAATTATATTTACCATATCCACTGGATGAAATGGACGGAGAGTTTTTAGTGGGACCGCGATCGGTGGCGAGCTCATGCAGGGAGTCCAGGGTGCGAGATGCCGGGAGAGGTCCCCGAGAGGTTCACGTAGTCTTTACAACAGGCTGAAAAATAAAAATTCACTAAAATGACCTGCAACATCATTAAGAACACATAAATTTGAAATGCCTATATAAGCTAGTAAAAAGCAATTTCTCCATAGAACTAGATAGAGGATGGAATTGTCACACAACTCTGTCTTGGTAGACACTTCCTGCTCTCTCATTTGTTTCCCTTGGTCGTGCCGTGTCTTCTTAGGGTATCCCCGACTTTACATGCCATCCTGTCGCTCATTTCTCCATTCATCCACTCTACCTATCCAAACCATCTAAACATCCTATTCTTATTTACACCAGCCTCACATTCTTTTTGGATCTTCTCATTCGTAATACGGTAGAGCATTGTTCCGCAAAGTGTGTGCCGCGGCACACTAGTGTACCGTAGTCATCAGTTGGTGTGCCGCGGAAAGACAAAATTGAAAGCTTTCGCGCTAAGTTGGTGTTATGGATTAGCCACGCTGTCAATGGTAGTAATGAAATGTTTCCAAATGTCATGGCTGCCGATTCAGAAAAAAAGTGCAGGCTTTGATAGACATTAAAACTAAAATTTTCCGAAATAGAGCTAGTACATTTTTGGCTGCATATAAAAAATGAGTATCCACTGCTTTCAAAGCTTGCTGTTGCAATTCTATTACCATTTGCCACAACCTACTTATGCTAATTGGGATTTTCAACTCTCACTACTATTAAATCGAAAAAAGAGAGCGCCTGAGGACGATCAATGAAGAGATGAGAGCAGCCTTATGAACGATTGCTACAAATTTTGATCGCATGTGCTCAGTTAAACAGGCCCACATTTCTCACTAAACATCTTTTCATATTAGGTATATTGATTTTAGTAATTAATAAATATTAAATATACATTGCTTTTTCTTTTGGTGTACCTCTAAAACTTCTTGATTTGATAGGTGTACCTTGAACACAAAAAGTTTGCAGAACACTGCGGTAGAGCATGGTTTTACACACAATAAATATTTAATTTCTAGTACATACACCCTACATTCATCCTACCTCTGCAGATTCCATGTCTCACTGCCATACATCAAGGTTGCTATCAGAACCCATCAAATATAATTCAATTGAATTAAAAGTGGATCAAGAACAATTTGTATACCTTTGTGCCAACATGATCATTCTCGGGATCAGAGTGAGTATCCTCCTTATCGTGATCCTCCCCCTTTGCCCTCCTCTTGTTGGTAGTGCTCCCGGCCCTCACACCTGACATGCTGCCCGGCTCCTCGTGGAGAGTAGTCATGCGCATGCCCAACTTGCCGCTGGCCGGAGATGCTGAAATCATAAAATTTACATGATATATATATTGCCATTGGCATGAGGTTTAACGACAAATGTAATAGAAAGACTGATTAAAAGGGAGCTCTCAGCAGCAGGATCATAGTTGGTAAGACATTCAACACAAACATGACTGTTTTTTAGATTAAGGGTCACAGATGAAATTCCGGTTACAATGCACAGGACAACATTAAACAACACAAATAAATATATTCTTAAAAAGTAAATAACATTGAATGCTTCAAATTGAACATGTGACATACCAAATCACAAAGCAGTGACTGACTAGCAAGATTTTCCTGTAATGCAACACATTATAACTAAAGCATTGCGAGGGCCAGTACAGTGAGCCAAAAGTTCACCACATGCTCCACCTAGCTCATTGATTTTTTCATACATCCCTTCGATTGTTACAAAACAAGTCGGTAAAGGTTACACAAGCGAGTAAGGCAACGTTATGTTACAAGTCAGTCGCCGCCTAAATAATTTGGTAGTGTAAATAACACAAGAGAACTTTTTAAGCTTACCATAGTTCAATGCAATCAGAACAATTGATATTTACGGGCCATGTTATAATCTGAGGAATATCAAATAGGGACCCTAAAGAAAATAATAAATACATAATAAAATGCTAATACTAAAACCATGCTAGTGGAACATTGTAAAATAACATACACTTGGGCTGTTGTATTCTCAAGGAATTGAGATTCAGGTTCAGATTCAAGAACGTCGGCCTGGCTGCATGTTTGGTAAGAAATTAACATTATGGTTAGTTTATAATTTATTACACAATGGACAACTCTGATCTTAGGCTACCTTCTGAGAATTTTTTTCCAACAGGCACATTAAATTAAACTGTCTCTTTTCAGATTCAAAATGTATTCAGCTTCAAAGCATCTTCTTAGAAAATAGCCAATTTTACCAAAAATAAATGCGCTTTAATTTATTCAACTGGCTAAATAATGCTGCTTAAATTTAATATGTAACTAATTTATAATAAAATCTGAATTCAAGTGTCAAGAGAAAAAAAAAGACTGGATAGGAAAGTGAAATACATGTGTATTAAAGCCTACTCAAAAGCGCATTTACTTTATGATTATATAATTATTGTCAGACTTAAAGATGGGATGGTGTAGTAGAAGGCACCATTTTGTTACAATATATTACTCTATGAATAAAGGGGATGTCACAGAGCAATTCCCTTTATCAAATTCAGGCCATGCATAAATGCTAGTAGAATATGAGATTCCTAGTTTTTTTTTTTGCCAATAGGTTTCATAATACAACCAATATAATATTCTACAACATTTATGACATCCATGTCAGTAGTTTTGTATTGCCAATTTCATAAAACTATGTTTAAATTTTGCTACAGACATGCATGACCTTCATTTCCTTTAGTGTTTGTACCTTTGACTAGATCACAGTGTAAGAAAATAAGAATAAGTAATAATTATTATTGTCAAATTATGTAGGTAAGAATACAAATGTATTTTTCAAATAATAATTGATGAAGGTGGGAATTAGCTAATTAGTAAATTATTCAAGTAATATGTTGTAGCCAGGTTATTATTGTTATTATAAATATTCTAATATATTATATCAAAAAAAAAAAGTCACATTCATTTGTGCCAATTCATCAATATTTTTTGTAGTGGTCATCTTCTGTCACGTTAAATTTCAAGCAGAAAATCAAATATTTTCTTTGAAGAGTGGAAAATAAGATCTTGGCTAATAAGATTCAAGTTGTGATCCAAAGAATATATTTTTTTTTAAACATAGGCAAAGTACACTTAACACCAGAAACTTTAACATTGACTATCTAGAAAACATAAATACAATTCAATTATGATTTAACATTCCGTTTTATATATTTTTTTTTAAATACAGCAATTTTAATCTTCTTCACATTATTACAAAATGGTGGACATGAACAACACTTAAATTTTGGTGGACAATTTTAATGTTTACATTATCAAAAGTATAAAATATCATTGTATATGTGAATGCGGCAACTAGCTTGATACTTTTAGTAAAATTAAGATACAAACAAACTAAATAAAAATAAATAAAAATCGGTACAATCACATGCAAATTTCTATTGAGTAGCAAATAATATTTATATTACAATCTACGAAGCTCAGATCACAGATGTTATTATTGATAAAAATATGATATGTTCTAACAATCATCTTAGCGATAATTATCTGAGTCTATGGAAAACATTAGTATGAAACCTAAAACTCTATAGTTTGAACAAAACACTGCAAATCATCTAAGGTTCATTTTAAACTAAAACTGTGCTTTGTTTCCAAATTCAATATTTTAACATTTCTTAGGACTTATAGGTTATAGTATTCATAAAGAGTTAGAACTTTCAATCGACACATCTTTTCAGAATAATTAGTACCTGTGATATTATTATGATGGCAGGGTAATATTTTCAAGTCTGCCATGTTCATAGAATATGAGCTTACAATAACTGTCACAAATACATAAATTGCAATCGACATGGATGACATTATTGACTAAGATCTTCATATTGGCTTAATAATGCAGAACTATGTCTTTAGATCTCCATGGTTTTACCTGAGAGAATGGAGCCTGAAGGTTGCACAAATGAAATATTAAAACACAAATTAGTCAAAGCGGGGAAACTATTGTGGAGATTTTAACATATCATTTTATCAGTATTTGATAAAATCATACAACTGTTACGAAGACCAGCTATTTATAATAGATAACAGTTCAATTCCAGTGTACAAGTGATGGAGTGCAGTCTCTCAAAACAAAAATAATGCTGCAGTAAGTGGAACTAATGTAGGGAGTGGCTAGGGGGTACCGGGGATTATGTATTATAAAGACAACAATAGAAAAAATGTGGAAAAAAATTACAAACACCATCAACTCACTGACAAGTGGAAAAGTAAATCTACAGAAAGCTTTAAGCGCTGACAAGAAAAAATATTGGAAAACTTCGAGAAATTATTAAGACTGCAAGCATGATAGCTCCATGGAAACAGAATGATCACCCAACGGTCCACTCCTCGTTGGTTACGTCACGAGATTACGTTTAACTGGAACTCTAGCAGTTGCATGTCGCTATCGAGATGGAATGAGGAAACCAAGCTCTTCATGGGAAGTTACATGTGGTTGATAACTTGAAAACAGGTCAGAGGCAACTGTGCGCCGCCTCCGAGTTGATCATGAGGCGTTATGTGACGAAAAGTATTAAATTAAGCCAAATTGGTGTCATGCGACTTACCGAGTCCAAATGGTTTAGAAGGAGCGGCCATGTCTCCCTCGCCCCCGAAGGAGTGTCGGCCGCGCAGGGCGGCGGATCTCCCAGACGCTGACAGCAGCTCATTGTTCAGGTCGGTCACACTCTCCGAGCGGCCCAAACCAATTAGAGATTCCAACGATGCATCAAAACGCATTATCTATAATGATAAATAACCTCTCGTATTAATATGTTTGTGAAATACATTGAGACGCATGCTTGCCGATATCTTACAAACCAATAAGTTGAACTCGATTTCTACAACACAAAATAAAGATAAACAAATATGAAAAATAAAACATTTGAATGGAAGGGGAAAAGATGTTTAGCTGATTATCATATTTGATCAAGTATTTCAAATTATGAATTATTAGTAATATTACAAATTTGTTTAGAATTTTGTAATATTGGCAAGAACATGCATGAAAACAGTACATACTCGTAATGTGAAAATTGTAAGAATTAAGCAGAAGCTATCATAAGTATTTGGAAATTAATAATACAATATTAAATATGTATTTGATAAGCTGACAATAGATGCAACTGTGGTTGGCCAATAATTTAGGTAAAGCTAATTATCATTTATTGGAAGTGATTTGAAATTAAATGTTTGCAACAAATGTTTCATTTGTAATTTCTGAATGACTTATTTGATGAAGTTTATAAAATGTTTTTATATCGGAAACTTTCTAGTTTGTGAAAATGATAAAAACACATGAATAAACATCATTTAAACATGCTAAAAGGTGATGTCACAAAAAAAACAATTTACTAATACAATAACATGAAAGTGGTAACAATAAGAATACAATGTGAAACGTTTTCCATACGTCAGTACTTACACCACCAGTTTTATTAGCCGAATCCAAGGCCTGCATGTCCAGGAATTGTATTGATTATTAGCCAAGCATTTCATAGGACTTGGCACACAAACAAGCCATCCAAACAAAATTAATATGGTATGATATCATGTACGTAATATGTACATCAAAAGCTTTGCTAAGTATGTCTTTCTATAAGTGTGTCATTCTTGCCTGAGAGAAGTTGGGCACAGAAGCGGTCTTCCTCATGGTGACGGCCTGCCCTTGCGCCTGCTGCAACTCTTTGACAGCCACGCTCTGGCGGAGGCGGTCCAGCGTCAAGATGCTCTCCACCGCACTCACTCCTCGCGTGTACTTCTCTGTTGGGATGGATCAAGTATATACATATAGTGAGTAAGGTGTCACTATGGACATTCGTTTTTGTATATTGCGCAGGTTTTAAACAAACAGAAAATGTGAATGAATTTTACTTGAAAAAGCATTAATTTGATATTGTAAACATAATATATCTTCTGTTGATATTATGTTGTTTCAATATCTGTGTACAGACTTACAAACTTATCAGTGTAGGGATTCAAAAGAGGAACCAATTAATAAATATTTTTTATTTGCATACGTAACCTGAATATCTAGAATAATGACGAACCCAACTCCACAGATCTGTTTGTACAGCTGTACATTATTGTACATATCTTCACAGGAAAACAATATAGCTATTAAAGCCACTATGATCTTGCCGCTGAGAGCTTCGTTGTAACCTCTCTTTCGGTTACACATATGATTTACGAGAAGGAGGGAGAGGTTACAACTATATTTTTAATGATTTTTCTCATCTTCGTCTATCTGGCTCTCGCGGTTGTAGAAAGAATCCACTAACACCGGTTTAAAAGTTGCGGCTTTATATCCAGATTCTGAAGTTTTTCGACTTGTACAATAACAAAATTATAATTTGAGGTCTTTTAATGCTTTCCAGTTCCAAAATGGTATATAAACACAAATACGAGTATAATCAATATAAAATAAAAAAGGGAATGCAATTTATTTTTTATCTGAATTTAATTCTGAAAATTGAAAATGGTTTACTAACCGATGTAGGTTTCCCCATCCACGGTGCTAGATTCCTCTCCGCTGGCAGCTATCTGAGCCAAACTCTCTCTGTCTTCCAACTCCTCCGAGGCTTTAGGAATGTTGGACACCACCTCATAAGTCACTCCGGACTGCACCAGTGTATCGGTTCTGGACACAGGAGAAGGAAAATAAATACAAAACGCTATTATGTAAATGAACCATCTGGACTCAGAGCCCAGGAGCTTACCGCTCTGCTATGGAGGTGTTATTTTATTTTTCTTTGCTCACCTTACAATGCGTTTGAAGATGCGATCAGTGAAGCTTTGCTTCTTGTATATGTTGAGTCCGAGGCGTTTCCTCAGAACAAGATCCATGGGCGCCGGGTGTGAAAGTCTGACGGTAGTTTTAAGGATCAAGTACACACGTTCATTGGCTGAAAATTCAACAAAGCAAATTTAACGTAAATTCTCACACACTAAAAAACACAAATAAACTAAATATATTATTATAAAAAAAGAAATTTCCTTGCCTTCAGTGGCTTTATTGAGATTCTGGCTGTCATGTATGGAGGAGTCCCAGCTAGCAATAGCGCAAATATCCTTCTCTAAATGTTGTACGATCTGCAGCTCGAAGAACTTGTGTCCATGCTCCTTAGGCAGGATAGAGTTGAGTCCCGCCACTGTTACATCTTCGCCACTGGGGTGAGTAGACATGTCATCGGCTAAAAACAAAATACATAATCGTTAATGATGCTACAAGCAATCAAAAGGATTGTTGAAGAAATTAGAAGATTAGTAGCAAATGATTTAATTACCATTGAGATCCAAGAACAGAACTGGGATGTGTTGTTCCATTCCCGCAGGAGGGTTCCAGGCAGCGGGTGCTCCAGGGATTGGACTTCCAGGACTTGGTACAAGAACCTAGGGCACATAATTAATTAGTTGCTTCCCATAAAAACTTTCTGAATTGATATGCCAGCGTTGAAAATGCTATGTAATTACTAGGGAACGGATTAATATGCATTCAAAAACCTTGAAATATGCACAAAAAATAAATCAAGAATGATCACTGCCGTAAATGAAGATAGACAGTAGGCAATCTTTGTGTTTTGTCGACTTTGATTCATTTGAAGGACGGAAACATGTGTTAGCAAATATCCCTCTGGTAAATTGCTGCTTGATCCATCTAAGCAGGTAGCGATTTCTTCGAAATATTTCATACTTGAGTTTGATGCAATTACTTTTATCCACCTTTTCTTCACCAGACAATCAAATAATAAAAGCTCAGGTTGCCGGCAATGAAATATAATATGAATATCTGCTCCCTAATTATTACTTAGCACATGGATGGTAAAGTGATGACTTACAGCATTCCTCTCCTCAGTGAGAGACACCCACTGATCCACCAGCGACTGTTCCCTCTCAACGTCCCTCTCCGACTTGTCCGCCTTGTTGATGATGCGCTGAATCTGTGAGTCCAGATACTCGCGGCGCCGGATCAGGGCCTTGCTCCACTTTTCTCGGAGTATGACCAGATCTTCCTCTTGATAGGAATCCAAAGGTTTTTGTAAACGAGACCTGTTCAAAATATTTTTAAAAAATTATTGTTATTCGAGGAGGAATATTTTCAAATCGTATTTTGTCCACACCTGAACAAAAAGGTTTACAATAATTCAATTAGTACTCTTACAATAAGTTTCATATTTAATAATTCTGTGTGTGAACAGAAGAAAGGAGTAAGATAAAAATAAGCTCCCACAAAATGAGTACACTCCACCTTCTTTCCTCGCCGTTTTTTAAATACTAAATTGTACCATTTTTCTGAACTTCAATAAAACTTTTTCTTGTAGTTATGTAACTAGGGAGCGACTTTGCATACCTACTCAACTCAAAACTCTTGTGTCAAACTTTTGTGCCTCATTCCCTTTTTTCTTTCACAAACAGATATAGTTTTTTATGATTATTATGGATGTTCGAGAAACAAGTAACTAAAACTCTAGTTTATCTTTCAAAAGTAGAATTCCAGTTACATCAATGATATATGTACATAATCAACCAGGAGCACAGAATTTTTAAGGTTAATTTTTCTATACGTCATAGTCTTACCTTACGCAAACACTGCCCACCTCCACACTGACAATGTGTTGACAGATGATGGGTAGAGTTCCTGAGTTGTGCACGGGTCTGACTCGCACCGAAAGCCTCCTCTGTTGGCCCTGACGCAGCTGGTATACCCCACCAGTTGTCATATCCGGTTTTTGTATCACCTGAAGAGCAAAGAGTGAGATAAGTTATCAATGTAGAGTAAAGGTTTTAAACAAAATTACATTATTAAATAATATGATTATGGTTTTAATACTGTGAAGACAGTATCAGTTGTAGCCATGTACTCTACACCAAATAACCGTTTCTTTACAAACCTTCACACTACAATATGTTTTTGACATTGCGTGTATGCAGACCTTAAATAAAATGCAGTATGTTTCAGTAACTCAGGAATTCTGTGGTTACACATACCTACCTGAATTTAAAACTGAAATCATTAATTAATTGGGTACTAATAATCAACACTAAAATAAAGAAAGAAAATTTCAGTAAAATTTAAAAAATTAATTATTTTGAACTCTTAATTGAGTTGTTGTTGGGACAGAGTTAATGTTATTTTAAAAATCCTTTACCTCAACAGGAGCATATTCGCCCTGGTCATTCAACTCCTGAATCTGCACCCAAAGCTGGATCTTGCGAGTGAGCTCTGCCCACCGGTCGGCCAGGCCCCGGGCCTTGGCAAGCTGACGCTGCTCCACTTCCCAGCCTGGACGGAGACGACTGAAGCCGGCCGAGCGGTGGCCCCACACCTCGATGGATAGTGCACCCTCTGAAATTAAATAAATAAAGTCATGATGTTCATTCCAGATGCTCAACTTTTGTTCAAATAAATTGGAGAAATAAGTTTATTACCTATATCAATTTCAAATGTTTTCCAGATGCAATTGAAATATACTAACCATTACCCCTAGATACACCCACAACTGACAGAAATTTCAAAAAGTGCTTATTGGAGCTATGTTCAGATGCATAATATTGAATCATCATTTCTTTCTTTTAGCCGAGGAAGAGGCACATTATCTTCTAATAGAGTAGAAGAGCGGTTCCCCAACTTTTTGGCCCACGGAACCGTAAATGGCCAGTTGGATGTTGGCGGAAGTTCGTACGGAAGGGGTGGTGAGCAAAATTCTTATTTTCACATTTCTGGGAATTTTCAAAAACTTTCTTTCTCCCAGGAATCATCTACATATATATCCATAAGTTTGGTGAAAAATCTACAAATGGCAGTAGCAACTCTACTTGGGAATTCATTTAGGATATGGGGTATTTTTTCAATTTTTTCTTCAGTATTGTCACAAAGCCAGAAGTATCGAAATTGTGGTGGAACCCCGCAGTTCAAATATCGACCATCAATTTGTCGACACTCTGGATAATCCAGGTTGTAAATTATATTTTTTTATTCATATTTTTATTTCGGTCTTCAAGGGACCAAAAAATAAAACTTCTTATTTGCTTATCTAATATGTGGGTTTCACGGTACATATTCACATTTCACATATATTCAGTATTTTGTTAGTGGTCCTTGACCAGCAAGGTTCATGTTTCTACCCTATAGAACGAGACTGGTAGTACACACCATTGCACAACTCGCATCCCCAATTCAACTGACAGGACTCTATTGCAGAGTAAGTAGCTTAATCTTGAATACATACATATCTGGTTATCTCTCTTTGTAACCTTTACAAAAAAGTTTTCTTACCAGAGCAGTGTTCCAAAAACTCCTCAGTAATAGGAATGGTGAAGTCCCTCGAGTGGTCAAACATGAAGGTCTGGTGCTGGGCATGGCGGGGCGAGGTGGGCACAGGGGGGGCGTCGGCATTGACTACCGGGGGCACCACCATGGGGTCAGAGCCCCCCCAGAAGGAATACTGGCAGAACACAAAGTGAGACAGCGATGGTGGCAGACTGGAGGCCTGCTTGATGACCACGCGGCAAGTTACCTACAAAATATATAAACTATGATAACTCCATACAACCTAAGCTAATGAGAATCTATAGTAGAATGAGCATTCTTTACTGGGTAAAAAAACGAATTTCTATCTCCAGCAGTGACATAGCAACATTATAGGTTATTTGATACATTTTCAGATAAAACAATGTTGCAAACGTTTTGATAGAAAATATTTAAAAACCTGCTGAGAAGAAGAATCTGATGCATCATCATCGTAGCGAGAGTCTCTAGAACTTTCCGAGGCCGCTTCACAAATCCTGTCCTGCGGAAGCGCTCCTGCTACGCGAGATAATTCCACCTGAAATAACAAAAGTAGAAATAATCAGTCAGTATTCTGATACATGTATGGTATTACATTGCATATGTCTACCTCATTGGAGACGCTTTGAGGTATGGAACATAAGCAAAAATAATTATTTATTGTTTTGATTGCACAATGGATATCAAATCCGATGACAGTACAATGAGAAACAAAAAAATACATTTATAATTTTTTTTGAAATTATCCGTTTTTTAAACATTGCTAAAATATCTGTAAATATATGTATGTATATAGATGTCTTATTCAGTAGAATCATACTTCTTGTCATACTATAGTGTGCCAAAAACATCTGTCCGGCCATAAAGTATGCTAAACATGTCATGGTTTCTACTGCGGCAGTATTTTTCAGGCACGAACAAGCAACAGCGTGTCAAGAGGTATGGACAATCAATCTAATAATTTTAAAGCTTATTGTTATGAGACCAGCATTATATCTGTTCTCTAGACTTTGATAGTTTGTCTTCTCGAGTAGTTGCGTGTGATGCATGAACCTAGGGTATGTTCGTGCGAATGCATGTACACATGCCTGAGGATTGAAAAAATCTGTACCAGCATACTTATATATTTGGTCTGATGTCGAGCTTAGACAGTACTGGTGTAAACCAAGAAATTCGTAGGAAGTTGAAGTAAGCTGCGCTATATGACTCAAAAATGTTAGCCTGGCCCGAGATTTTGTTGCTATTTACAAGCGTTAAAAATTCTCCATTCATTATATATATATATAGAACAATGGGCTTTGAGAATGGCTATGTCATAATGATGATTTTTTTAATATTAAAGTACAAGTTATTATTTCGCAACCAGCTCGACAGTGTATCTAGGTCGGCTTAGAGTTTGTGGAAATCTTCATCCGATTAAATTTTCATTAGGAGTTTGAGATTGTCCGCAAAACAATAGGCTCGAGTTGTAACGTGTGCAATCCTAGGTGTCTTCTATCAGGATAAGGAACGATAGGGGACCGAGATTTGAGTTTTGTGGAATTCCTGACAGGGCTGCAAATTTTACGAAATCATATCCATTTATTGATACACACATAAAATATCAGTAAGGGATTGATTAAAACCTATTTTTAACATTTTTCTTAACAAGATATCATGATCTACACGGTCGAATGCCTTGGCAAAGTCCGTTTAGATCACATCCGTCTGATGTCTAGTGTCTAAACCTTCTGCTACCTGTCGAGAAAAGGATATCAGATTGATTAGTGCAGATTTTTTATATAGGAATCCATATGCTAAATAGCCAATATGGTATTTTGTAGAGTTTTACCTGCAGCCTTCCAGCCACCTCCCCCTGTTGACTAATGATGGGAGTGTGATAGTCTAGTTTGACATCATGGAACAGTGACTCCAAGAAGACATTGGCAACACCAATGAGATTGTGGTTTTCCTGGGATTCGTAGAATGGATCCAATACCTTGTTGGCAGGCAATTCATCCTGAAAGCAGCCAAAAATTTTCTTATGTAGAACAATAAAACAATTTGAATTTTTTTTTCTTTTCATAATGATAAAATAATGTGACTAAAAAGTATTCTATAAATTTAAAAGCAGAACTATTCATCTGGTAATTGATCTTAATCTCTATTCTACTGAAATATAGACAATGACAGTTATATGAATATTTAAAAACTCAAAAACTCATTATAGAAATGACATTCCTAGCTAAAAACAGTCGGGAGACTTGTTAATTTCAGAGAGAAAAAACTGTGCAAATTTCATGATTCCAGAGCTCTGTGTTTCAGAGTTTTATTTGATTCAGAAAAAAAATTGGCTTAAAGTTAAGGTCAATAATAATCGCTTACCATTTGTGGGGTCTCTGTCTCAAGTCCGGTTAGCTCAGAGTCGCTTTGCTGTCGGCACCTGTCCTCTTCGTACATGTCTCGCATGTCCACAAGTTTATTTTCAAGTTTCTCCATTGACCAGACTTGTCCCCCATGTCCCATGCGCTTCACCAGAATGGCAGGCTCAGAAACAAAAGCTCCACGCTGAAAATAACACAAATTGAAAATAAGATTAATTTTTGTATCTCAGCCCTGCAAACAACTAAGTAAGATTGACATTCTTAAGTTTACAGTCAGTGACGTCGCCACTGTAGGTATTAAAGATGCTGGTTCAAAATAAATTCCTGCACTAAGGCTTTATTTGGATCAATTAATTATTATCTGACTACTTTTAAAACGCATAAATTTATTCATGACATGGAGGCATTCTGTAAGTTAGTCTACAATGGAAATAAAATGGGTTGAGCAAAATGTCTGATACTGTCAGTAATGCACAACCCATGGACTGCGGAGCAATCATTGTGGCTCACTTTCCTAAATAAAATTTGAAAGAAATTTCGGTTAAACCCCGCCCCACAAAATCAATAATTCTTCAAACTAAACGTGTCTTACGGACCGGAAACAATATATTAAATTATTTTTAGACTTAGCCACCGCTAGGGAAAGATTAGACTCATAACGCAACCAACTTAAAATACATACTTTTCTATTGGGACTGAGGTTGGCGGGTGGTATCTGCAATGTGACGCTGAACTTGGTGTTCCGGGCCATCTCTTCGGCGAGATGGTTGGCCTCCTGCACCAGCGCATTGGCCTTCAGGATGTCCGCCTTCAGCTGGCCGAGTGAACGCTTGAAGGTCTCGTCACGCTCGGCCGCCCACTTCTCAACGCGCATCTGGGTAGTCGGTGTGCAAGGGGTTATTTTACCTAGAAAAAATAATAAATAAAGGAGGTTAAATTGAAAATATGTTTACTGCATTCCCGATGTAAATAATATATAACAATAGAAATGAGTTGCTCTCTTTCTGATCGGTTTATGGGTTAATAATGTACATACAAAACAAAAAACATTATAAGGCTACAAAAACAATTTGTGGAAAAGCAATTACTAATTTATGTAAAATCTTCTTGGCTGTCTCTGTTTTGTTGAAAATTTAATTCAAACTGTAGTCAATTTGAATAATTTGTGATTTTGTATCATATATTGTACACATTATAGTGTAATCATGAATTGCACAACTTTTGTGTTGCTAAAAAAAACAGCCGATTGATTTTTAAATATTTCCATTATCTAACCCTTTTACTCAAATAAGTTTTTGAACTATTATTTTTGAATGATATAAAAAATAGTTTAATTTTGTATCCTGATGATGTTTAGGCTAAGCGAAACCGGACGGTCATAAAAATTAAAATTAAATCTGTGGTCATACAAAGTTATTTTTCCATTACATTAAATATGTCAAACCACAAAGTAATTGCTTTCTACGAAAACATATTGTTTTTTAAATCATTAATCGTCAAAATATTCTTAAATAAAAATAAAACCAAATGAATATTATGCCAAGTAGATTAATTTTAAATAATTAATGTTATTAAAAAAATATTTAGCGCAAGCATCCAACACTAATAGATCTGCAGTCTGACAGTAAAAGGGCTAATGTTGGATACAGTGTCACAATCAATATTCGTGCATGTGAGCATCACAGGTACACAATTATTTGGTTATCCATAAAACTAAAACATATCTTAATTGAAATAATAAAACTTTGTTTTGACCATTTTTTATTTATTTATAAGTCGACCAATCAATAAGTGGAACAATCGTTCCTTCATCAGCCCTGATGGAGTAACAGTTGTTTTGAAACCGGTCGGCTTATAAATAAATAAAAAGTGGTTAAAACAGAGTTTTATTATTTCATTTGAATTATAATGGATGGCCACAAAGTGATAGCTTCATAAAATAGTATAACATATCTGTCTAGGTAGACATTACATCAACTTTTAATCCCACTAAGAATGTGAGTTCACTGGAAGAAATTACCACCTTGGAATAAGCCTTCCTTTGTATGAAATAAAACGAAATTTGTTGAAATTAAAAAATTATCAAAACAGTAACGCTGTCCAAAATATTTGTAAAGTGAGAAAGAATCGCCCAAAAAACATCAGAATTAAAACTCTGGCTAAGAAGGGTGAAGATAATTTTATTTTATTAATGTTAATTAAAACTTACCAAGTCGAAGAGGATCGTATTGAGCGAGGGGAGCGAATGGTGTAGAAGGAGATAGACTATTCCTTAGCTGCTGGAACTGCCTTTCATAATCCTGTCGCTGTTTTTCCAGAGCAACTGAAAATACGTCTTTCATGTAAATACATTTCAATAATAAATATAAAACAGTAAAAGGTAAATTTGTTGTCAAAGGTTGTTCAAGAGGTTATTTAGAGGGAAAGCACTTTACCGAAGGGGTGTTTCTATCGGAATGTTTAATGCAATAAGGGCCTGCTAAGTGGATTAATGCTGAAGCCATACTTGCATAATTAAACATGTTACATAAAATAGATGTTCTATGGCTATCCTTTCAGCATATTTATTGCAAATATATAATTCACTGTAATATTTTTTTTTATTTTTATTAAATATCTTACTAACATACATAGCAATCCCGATGAGTTATAAAATCTCATTCTGGGACAAGGGAAATAAAAAATAAAAAAAAGTAAAAGTCAAATAGATATATCAAAGCTGTATAACTCATGATCAAAATGATGCTGTGAGCTGAAAACAGTTGCTTCGATCTAGAAATGCTCTAGAGATTGTAGGGTTCAATGCAGAAAGTTTTTTTCTTCAAATACCACACAAATTGATTTGCTGATTCATAGGTATATGTTACAAATATTGTAATACATATATAAATTGTAAGGGAATATAATCGGAAATCATTATTGTTATTCATTTTCAAAGATAATACTATGAGATTTTTTCAAAATTGTTTTTAAAGCTTAATTTTGACTAACCTTGTTTGTCTTCTTCGTGTTGCTTTTCGAGCCTGGAAATGGCTGTCTGAATTGGGTCATTCGACAGTTCGTTCAGCATGATCTCATCTCTGGCGAAATTGTAGTCAATCTGCTGGGCTGGTGTCTGAGGTTCTGATGTGTTTGCTAGAAAAAAGATTTGCAATTACTAAATGGCCATTTTACTAATTGCAATTCATCTATTGTAATCAAGTACAAGTTCACTTGATTTATTCAGCTAATTTAAATTGATTTTTGTCCTTAAAAGGCCATGTGATGACGTTTTGGTAAAAAGTTGATTTGTATCCATGGAAACATAAAAAAACATTTGTGTCCCATAGAAAAACGAATAGTGTGAAGGCTTGTATAGAAACAGTCATTTTGCGTACATGGCTACAAACGATTCTGTCATTACAATGCATTTTTTAACCTTTGGAATATATTATTTTTTATGAATCACAAATTTACTGAAATATTTGTCTTTAAAAAAAAAACAATTACTTTGTATCACACCACTTAGCTGAACTTAGTTTCTCTGATGAAGCTACAGTGGTACCAAAATCTGGTTGACACTGATAAAATGACAGTGGTTAATACAAAGTAATTTTTTATTTTTTTTTAATATTTTGTCACATCAAAAAACGTTTGTATCATATGAAAAATTGATATATTTGTCGCCTGCCAGTTTCGATTATACCTATGCTTTTTAAGTGCAGTATATTATCTACTATCTGAATAAGCCTATACACAAGGTGTCCGGAGATAAAGTGCAGTAACTCGGGAGGTGGTTCTATATGATAGTACAGGTAAAAATGTTGAATAATTTCAGAAATTCCATTTTTTTCATACAAAAAGTCATACCTACTAAAAATCTGTAAGGTCAAATTTACCCGATAAATACGCCGGGAGTGACAAAGTGGCAAAGTCGCACATCTATGTCTCAATTGTTTTCATGGAAACCGCACACGAAAAGTACCTTAAAATGTTGGAATTTCGAAGAAAGTTTTAATATTTTTATTTATTATGTAGAATCACCCCCGAAGTTACTATACTTTACCCCTGGACACTTTGTATTGATGGAAGCGAAATCGGATGTGACGAACATTTAAACAGATTAGTGGTTTACACAAAGTGGTTCTTGCATTAATTGAATATTATATACAATTGCTTCATTTCCACATTACTCACTAGACACTTCCTATTTTGCAACACACTCAATGATTCAGTTGAGATTGCAAAATTCTATGAAACAAACGTTAATTTCCTGCTCAGCCAAAGCACAAACCATTACACTATGTAGAGCACCGAGCAATACAATCCTGACACAAATTATATTATCTAAATGATATACTATTAGTGTGTAGACCATCTTTTTACTAACACACCAAGCATTTTTAAACATAACCGTGCCTTCATCAGGGCAGTACAACATCTGTTGACTAAACAAGCACCAAGACTTACAGACAGGTTTGGGACAGTTGACCCGGAAGAAGTGATGGTTGCCCCATTAGATTCGGTCCCCGTGTTCCAGCGGGGTCCTCTCGGTGGCCGGGGAGCCATTTACGAAGCAGCGCCCCCCCGGGAAAGGCTCCATCACAAGCCCCCCCTCCTCAGTCAGCACCAGGCAGTGCTCTGGCTGGATACCTAGACCTGACAGCTGAATGTCTGCTTCGGAATTGGGGTTGTTACGCCCCCCGACCAGTGTTCTTTCCTGAAAGATTATAGAAATTATGAAGTAACTATATTGCGGGATGCCATACATAGTTGACCCAAGTTGGAAACAAAATGAGAACACATATCAGGCCATTTTCTCTGTATAAGGTTCCCTTCATCAACAGGCAAATACAGAGAAAGTCCAAAATAAGCCATATGCGATCATCCACTCCATCCTCACGCTGCACATTTAAAGAAAAATTATTTTTAACTCTCAGTTGAAAACAGAAGCCTTATACTTAGTAAGCAAGACATATCACATATAATATATTAAAAGACGTTGTTATTAAAATTATTTCACTGATATCACTTGTTTGGAAGGATTTCCATAATGCTTCCTATATTCACTTACTAGTAGTTAATATGTATCCGGCTTCATCCAAGATTCAACACTCTTTTTCCTTATTAAACAATTGAAAAATATGAAAAGTGGAATTTCAAAGCTCCATAGCTCATGATGGAAAGGCCTATGGGAGTTGAAAATAGTTTTTATGATGTCACAACTCACCATTTGAGGATTTTTAGTGCTTTACATACACAGATTTAATCATATATTTAATGAAGTTGTACCTTTAAGTAGTATACAAGAAGTTCATTCAGTGACGGATCGGCATTTAGATTGACTAAATAATATTTATTTTTTTCCACTTTGATGCCACTCGCTTGCACACTGATTCCCATCTTCTCCAAAGCTTGTTGCCTTTCATTTTGGATACGTTCTGAAAATTAAATAAGAAATTCTTATTTCAACATATAAAATTATACAAAGTGAAATAGTTATAACCTCCAATATCTCAGACAGGAAATCTGCATTTAAGAGAGTAACATATTTAAGTTTAAGAAGTAGGTACCTAGAAACCTACACAGTAAAATAACCTGTAAATATATCCTCAAAAATATTTTTTGAATTTCGTACCTGTTTTGACTAGTTTTTCTTCCCACGTTTGGGACATTTCTTTCATGAGGTTTTCGCTTTGGGCAAGCTTTTCGTGGATGTCAACTCTTTTAGCTACATCGTCTCCAACTGGGGAACCCTGTTGAAAAATATGATAAAATTTACAACTATACTATAAATAAAATATATTCTTTAAGCATACCACTGCGAGCACCATTGTAAGCTTCCAACGCATAAGTAAAGTAATAGTAACATAGGAGTAAAATGATAGTATCAAAATATTAACGAAATAGGAACGATACAGTAATGTAACATAATAATAACGTAACATAATAGTGTGATAATGTAACATAAAAGTAACGTTACATAATCCGTAGTAATGTAACAGCACAGTAACAGTAATGTCATAGAAAGAGAGGTTACAATGTAGTTCTCGACGACAGGAGCATAGATGGATTAATATGCATTGCTTATCCTTACAGTGGCATGCTTCAACATCTCCTTGAGTGCCTCCACTTCCTGCCTCAGTTCCCTGATGATCCTGGCATTTGGATCTTCATTGACCACGGCATGGTTGACAATTCTCTTGGCTCGATCAGCATATCGGAGTGTGGATAATGTTTCTTCGTAATTATCTGCAGATGGTGATACTGTTGCAACCTTAAAAAAGCAAAAACAAAAAAATACAATCTACAGCAAATTAACATCACATGAGATAAAATAGTTCATTTAGAACACTCCACGGTATTTTTTTACTTACCACTGATTAAATAAACGCTTTTTAATTATTTTTGATAAAAATAACCTTTTTTACAAACTACTGTTCATTATAAGTCAAGGTGCAAAGGTGTTGGAAAAATATAGTTGATTTTTAACATTTCACAATGTTAATTCAGATTCATTAATTGACTAGTTAGGTAATCGTATTGTAGAAATATTTAACAGTGCCAGGAAATATTTCTGTTTCAACTGTGGTTTAATACATTATACTTAGGTACTTTATTAGGTAGGTAGGGATTTGAAAAGATTATTTTTAATTTATCGAAGGAAGCAATCACTTTGTAGCTTGACATTATAATTTAAATAAAAAATATTTTAGTTTTAAGCCACTTTATTTATACACATATAACAATTCGACGGTTTCGGTTAAACTTAACCTTCTTCAGGAACGTATATATATAAACTGTTTATATATATACGTTCCTGAAGAAGGTTAAGTTTAACCGAAACCGGTCGAATTGTTATATGTGTATAAATAAAGTGGCTTAAAACTAAAATATTTTTTATTTAGATTATTTTTAAAATTTGATAATTTCAATTCACAGTTCTAAATTTGATAAGTTCACACTCGTACATACATACTCACAAACGAAATTATTTATAGTTAATAACAATGGTTAATAATGCTTTTCTTAAATCATGATCAGATTTACAATATTGATTGAAAGATTAGCAATCAAAAATATGTTAATAATAATTTGATGAAGATGATTTCTCTCACATACCGATGGTATTCCACTTAGATAATTATGCAAAATAAAACTGGAAATAAATGGATAGCAATAAGATAAATTGAAGGTTAAATAGTTACCATGACAGTTTTGCTGTTTCCTCCGAGGTTGTCCTTCAAGAGCCACGTCAGCACAGAGTCTCGGTAGGGAACAAATCTGTCTCGATTCTTGCCTCCAGAGGACTGGTCTGCGAGCTTTGATATCACAAGCCCAAGAGTGGTAAGAGATCTGACAAAAAAATTACGCATAACTTATGGAATGTATCAATAATAATATATTTGCACAACAACCACAATTTTACGCAAACCATTACAAATTTTTACAAATGAGAGACTAAAATTTGAGAAAACCTAATGGAATATCCTTCAAAAATCTGTTTAAATTTTGTATCTGATTTTATGAAATGACTGTCATTTTTTTTTTCAATAGTGAATATAATAATATTTGGATAATTTGTATAACGCCGTTTTAGTGAAAAATCACCTCAAGGGTGCTGTAATATGGCACGAGAGTCCCAACTGCTCCCAACCGTCTGGAGCCGGTGGGACTATGGCATCCCCAGTTGGGGTATGTTGTGAGGCTGAAGGTAGTGGGGAGGGGAAGGAGATAGGAAAGAGGAAGGTCGGAAAGTACCTGGCTAGTCACTAAACACGGCTAAAGCCATTTCGAGAAACGTTCCGATTCTGAATGGTGGTCTTTCACCAGGGCGATACTTAGAGTGTCTACCACTCTGGAACGCGCTGAAAATATACTATACATTATTTTATATGAATTAAATGTGAAATAAAAAAATATTGCGCAAGCTGGCTTTGAACCCGCGACCTCTGGATTCGCAGCCGAGCATCTTACCACTCAACCACGGAGGCCGTCAATGTTGTGAAACTGAAGAAAGTACAGAGGGGAAGGAGATGGGTAAGAGGAAGGTAGGAAAGTTGTACCAGTTTATTCAGATCTAGTCAATAAACATGACTAAAACCATTTTAAGCAAGATTTAGAAATCGAATGGTGATCTCTCACAAGGGCAACACTGAGAATATCTACAAGTCTGAAAGCTCAGATAAAAGCCTCCCGTTCCTTTATTAGTTCCTCGAGCGAATCCACTGCATACTTCAGTCCACTCACTTGTTGATGTTGGAACCCTCCTTCAGACGGTCTCCCACGGCGCCCGTCTTGACGGCCCGCTCGCTGCCCGCCAGGTCCACCAGCGACATGCGCGACACCTTCTCCCCGCTGACGCCGGAGCGCGTGTCCGTCAGGGTCTGCGTCAACACCACGCTGAACACGGCGTGCGACCGCGACGACTCGCTGTTCATGTTGGTGGCGGCCACTGTGCGGGACTTGTTGCCCTCGGCCATCAGGTTGTCTATGTCCTGCAACAACAAAAATTATGTCAGTTTTACCAAAAAAAAAATTCAAAGTTACCAAAAAAAGTCAAAGTTACCTAAAAAGTCGAAGTTACCAAAAAAAGTTAAAGTTACCTAAAAAAGTCAAAGTTACCTAAAAAAGTCATAGTTACCTAAAAAAGTCAAAGTTACCTAAAAAAGACAAAGTTACAAAAAAGTCGACATTACAAAAAAAGTTTAAATTTCCTAAAGAAATCAAAACTTCAAATCAATGATGATTTGCATTAGAAATAAAAGTATCATAAGTTTGGCAGCAATTTATAGGTTATCGATTTCCCCCAAAGATATTTTGGTAATCTGAATTTTAGCTGGATCATTCAAAATTACGATAACATCATATTCTAGCAGCAAAACATGAGCAACGATAATATGTAAGTTATTGCTAGGTAAAATAATGTTGTTATTCTGGTTATATTGTAACAAAGAAGAATAATATGCTAACCTATTAATACAGTGCTAATAAATGCGTTCTGGTACAAAATTTATCTTTTTGGTGTCCAATCTAGATTCCGGTGATAAATAATTGTATGCTCAAAAAAAGTTGATTTACATCTTATGTATTTTTTTTAAATAATTGCGTACTCATTTATTTATTTTTGATAAAAAAAATATTAATACTTATATGCCCGATTAAAATTATCGTCAGAAATTTGATGATCAAAAAATACAAGGCCACACTATTTAAATAGTTTTATAAAAAAGGCTAAACCATTTTCAGATAATATTATCGTGGAAATGCTGAAAATTAACTCTGCCCACTAAATAATACTTTATAATATTTAACTCTCACAAATAGTACTTGGGCAGTAAAATTGTAATACCATTCAAAAATTTGAATTTAAAAACCGTGTTTTTATAGTCTGACTATAAAAACGCGCTCGCAAATTACCTCTGAAATAGGAAAATTATTACAGCGCGTAAATGTACTCGTATAATGTTCAGACACACCTAATCATTGCGTGTTAAAACATGTTGTGTATCAACCTAGAAAAAGCAAGTTGCCAATCGATTGTCCAAAGTATATCGCGAAATTAAAGTTAGCTATTTCGTTCGAGAGCATCAGCGAATGTCGTTATAAAAGGTTAATTTCCATCACGGAT
Source organism: Drusus annulatus (assembly GCA_022651775.1). Lineage (NCBI taxonomy): Eukaryota > Metazoa > Arthropoda > Insecta > Trichoptera > Limnephilidae > Drusus > Drusus annulatus. The sequence continues at coordinate 2,648,380 of JAGWCC010000048.1, read as the reverse complement.
CCAATCAAGGACCGCTGATGCGCACAATGCAGACGGATATGGCGGAAAACTCTGTTATAACGTGTTTTCAAATTGAATTCATGTTAATCGACCTATGACGTAATGTCGCTACATTCCAACATTGATACAAAATGAAAACTAATATCGAGATGATTAATAAGAGAAAACATCAATACATGTATATAAACCTGCCTACAGACCATCCAACTTCATTATTTTTTTTCGTACTAGTTGGAGGAGCCACGTCGGAAGGCCTCGATCGTTCGACCGACCTCTCCATAAGCTAAGCCTATTTTTCGATCCCTTTCACACGTTTTCTTCAAATCGGACGGCCAAATCGGATAGGTATATAGGCAGCTTACGAAGCGCAAACACGATTGCGAAGAACTATCAAATTCAATTAAAAAACATTTCAAATTAAGCCCAAAGAGAAACGACAACCTCACGAAATAATCTTCAATGTGTATGTAAGTCACCCCCGAAGCTTGTATTACCTATAAGCCTGCATGTAAACTCCGCTTATTTAATATTGTATCTCTATTATTATTTTACGATTATTCCCCTCTGCCTACCTACCTTTATAATTTTATTATTTACAACCTTTAAAATATAACCTGTATCATTTATATAAACAACAATAAACTTTTTCAAGATGTACACTCCGCTTCTCTACACAAGCATTTGCTACAAAGAAAAGCGTAGTATTTTTATTGTGATATAGGTATTAATATATTTATATTTAAATTTCAATAAAAATAAAATGGTAAATTAGTTAATTTCATTCGGTTATGTGTCATTTTAGTATGATGTTAACTATCTCTTATCTATCTTATGCACAATTGGTTCACCAAACTTTTTTTTCGATGTAGGTCCGTACAGATATAATAGAAATTTTAAAACTGTTTCCAAGTTTCATTTTAGTACTTGTAATATTTTGACCTAAGACCACAGACACGTAGTCCTTTATAGAATATGAAAGCAATCAGGGAACACGATTTACTACATGCTTTCAAAAGAAATTTAGAGGAGATTTAAAGGGCGAATTTCTAAAAGAAAATCGTTTGGAAAAAAACTCTCCCAAGCACGCAAGTAAGGGTGAAGATCGTGTGCTTGTGTGTGAGCGATAAAAGCTCATATTGATTCGAGCTATGGCAACTCGAGGAATGCGGAGAAACGCTTGTCAATACTCAACCTTTTCTCATTTCAATATTCAAGAGATTATCTAGTAATGGAGAGCTTTAACCGTGGAAAAAAGCTTCTTTGCTGGATGTACCCGCTTAGTGACAGCTCGGGGAGGGGGTCTTCCGGGTGGTGTTCGCAAGCATAAGCAAGTGAAGCGAAATCGATGGGGACCGAGATTAAAATGTGAAACGATTTGTATCCAAGAAAGAAAAATACAAAATGGATATTGATCAAGACTTACACAAAAATATCTATGTTGTTGGTGATATTTTTAGGGAAGTCAATCTAAATAATATTTTAAAGGAAATAAATGAATTCACATCATCACAAAAACAGCTGGTCAACAATCGAGTTTATTCGCAACCTTAACGGGCCACGTGAACAATGGCCATTGTGAATTTTCACGGGCGCTTGATAAGAGAGAAAAACCGCAAAGTGTGCTAAATGCACAATGGTTCACAGGCGCATACGTTTTGACGTAGAGCGATTAGCCGGCACGACAATACAGCTATAGGGGGCTCTGGGGGGCTCTGGTAAGCAGGTGTGGGAAAGGAAGACGACCACAAACAACACTTACTAGTTCAGATCATCCAAACCAAGTGGATTAACGCTGTACTATTATGTTTGTACAATCCGGCTGTCCAAATATTTTTCATAATTATATTTTAATCCTCCAGTGTTTTCATTTTCATCATTTTCTAGGTTAGGTGTAAGAAAGAGTACGACTCTACAAACATTTATTGTTTTAATTTTACAAAATTGAAGGTAGCTTTCTTGTAAAATATGTTTGCATTGCATCTGTTTTCTGATGTTGAAAAAAAAAGTTCTTATAATTGACATTAGAATCCAAAATAACGTTTTTTTTTAGATTTCGCTTGTGCAACGATGGAGAACTTCGCTTAACACGACGCCCGGGTTTGATTCCGACGCGTTAACCGGTCTGAATGATTGCCACGTTTTTCTATAGTGAATTTTTCAATCGATTTTCCCAATATAAAACGCTCAAATAGACAATAAAAAAGCAAACTTAATAATATGCAACAATAAAAACACATTTAAAAAAATGTGATAATTTTGGGCAACTGAGACAAAACACTAGTTTGCTTCTCATAAAATACACTCCCAAAAGAGCATTTTCACAAATGCTATTAACTTGAATATGCTTTAACATTGCACAGTCGAATTGTACAATGAATACTGATTGCAAGGGCTATATTAGACGTTCAACAGCCATAACTCGTAGTTGTAAAGGGCAAAGATGTTTGAAAACAAAGTGAAACACCTGTGAGATCGTGTTTTTGTGACCACAAAGAAAAACAAAGGAAATGGGAACGAAATTAATAAAAAGAGAGTATCTCCACGACTATTGGGGCTTTACTGAATACTGAATGCTAAATCCACCCCTGGGGAGAGGATGGGGGGTCCTTACACCCTGAGGGACGTTCGTCGATCTACCCTCCATCGCACACTAGAGAGGGACAGCTTGCTAGGCTTATGTAGTCCCATCGAACAATAAAAAATCTATTGTTCGTACAAAACAAATTGTTGAGACCAGCTAAAGGTCACTCGCAATATGAACAACGTGACGGATGATGACGACAAATGACGCACATTGACAGGTAAATGGTTGAGTAACGTTTAGATCGGTGATTCCCAAAGTGGGCGATTATCGCCCTTCCAATGGCACAGGAGAGATCTAGAAGGTGGTAGTGGTCTCAGGGATATTAAAAGGCGGTCAGGGCGCCGCGAGGGTAATAGGAAGGCGTTGAAAAACTTTGATCGGCTCAAATATTTTTCCACTTGACAATAGGTAAAGTTATAGGCACATACAGTCATGCATTCTGACAAGAATCCTATCTACAAACTGTTCACTCATATTACAACAAAAGTGTTTCATTTTACAATAAACACCCAAATGAATGCTACAACCGATCTAACGCCTTATATATTGAAACAGGGCTCGGTGAGTCAACCATATTTGGGAAACTCTGGTTCAAATGATCGATTATTATATTGTGTGTAGAACATATTGACCCTTCCCAGATTCCGTTAAATTTACATTTTTTTTTAAATTTGACTGGCAACCTGCTATGGCATAATGGTTGCAAAATATTCCACTAAAAACGACACAGCACATCCCAAATTGGAATACGTACATCGTAATTCAGACCAAAAGCACGCACACCGTGAAATTGAATTTTTCGGCCGACAAGAGCATTTATTTTAGCTGCGGAGCTTATCTGCGTGCGGTGGTGTTTTATGCAAAACTGGGAAAATCCAATAAATGTACGATCATCACTGGAATTTCATTTCCATACCATAATCCAATGATAATCAAAGAACGAAAATAGTAATAACTCGCAAAAACAATCACCGTTTGAAGGCATTAACAACAGAAGTAAAGAATTTATGTTTTTGGGATAAATATTGGGACCTTCAAAAAATTCTTACCCTTTACAAGTCATCAATTAAAAGTAAATTGGAATATGGAAATACTATTTGGAATCCACATTACTGCAAATATGAAAACATCTTTAAATCTGTTTTAAAAATGCTTAGACTGGTTTCGTCCAAATGATACCACGTACGTCTTGAATACTTCAACTAATTTAATGTCTCCATAAAATAATACACGGTCATCTCAATACTTCATTTTGTAGCAGTATTAAAAAAACGTCCTCTGAACACATTAAAAAATAATATTGCGTAGTTTAACCCTCTGTCTCAAATGTGTCGACCGTACAGTTTGATTGAATGTGCTGAATTTGATATTTTTTTCGATAATTTATACCGTTTAAAAAAAAATTCTGATACTGCTTAAAAATATAAAACAATAATAAAGCAAATTCTATTTCTTATTTATACTTCTACTTCTAAATATCTTCAATTTATTTCCTTTGTATTTTCATCGATTCTGTATCTCTTTTGTATCTTTTTTGTATCTCTTTTGTATATTTTCTGTATCTCTTTCGCATTTCTTTTATACTATGTATCTTTTAACTGATTTTTTGTAATTGGATTGTTCTTGCTCAAACGTGAACGATCCGTTAAACCCAATAATAAATAAATAAAAGTTTTACCCGCTCTTTTATAGTAATACCAAACAAACCAAAAATATAATAAGAATACTTAATACATTGATAATTTTCTATAGGACGATTAAAAATATACAATTTACTAATTTATTTGAAAATACATTATAAAATTATACGCACGACTCACACCATTTGAAACCTTTTAGAAGCCACTGGAAATGGTTGTTGAGTAAATTAAATTTAAAAGATTGAAGTAAAATAAAGATTTTATATTTTGTCAACATCTTAAATGTTGATTATCTCAAAACTCACATCATTTTGGATTGGTACGAAGTATGTATATACGAAGTACTATTTTATCAAATTATTTCTAATAAAACTAAGTTATGTTTCAACACCTGTTGTTAAATTTGAATAAAGCCAGTCGAAAAGCAAAAAAAAGTTATACACAAAAGTGTAATTTGAAAGACAATAATTTGTTTGAAAGGTAATTTTATAGACACGGCAAACATTTCACGAGTCCGAGAGTGCTTATTTTAACAGCATTTTATTGCACTGGATGGAAGGATTGTAAAACTTTTGAGATACAAAAGGAAAGCAATCAAGACGATAATTAATGAAATCCCGTGTTAGGAAACTTGCTTCCAGTCGATCCTTACTAAAAACTCTCTCCAAGGTAGAGAGCAGATCAAATTTTAAACGGACGACAAACCCAAAAGCAATTAAAACTTTGCACAATCAGAAACGAACAACTTTCCCGCAATAGTTCAGAATTATCAAAAAATCGGAATATCGAATATGAGTCGTTTAGTATTCAAAGGCAGAACTATCCAGAATCATATTGAAATATGAATGAAAACAGTTTTATGTGTTTTTAGGAGTTATTTAATGTTGACATTTTTTAACGTTATTTGTATATCCGAATCACAATACGAAATTTTTAAGTAGCGTGAATGCAATATTTGCGTTTAATTAAATATAAATATTTAAATGGAGAGTTCTAAGTTGGTATTCTGGATAGTTTTGCCTTTGATACTATACGATTCATATGTTCGAGAGTTTCTTGGATATTTTTTATTTGCAATTCCGAGGCGAAACGCTTCATTTTAAAGAGACCGAGTAATGTCATTAATTATTTATTAAATTCACAACCATAACATCATAACAATGTGGGGGACTCACTGGGTACTCTACACGTGATGCGGCCCCCCTACTTTACACTTTTATACCTTTATGTTCCAATTACAGTACTGTGGAAAACAAGAAAAATAGATTTTTTACAACTAAACATATTTAAGTTATAACATTTTTAAATGAATAAGTTTTTTTACATAGGTAAATTTTCGGTAAATATATCTATATATATATACATGATTTATTTAATAAAATTATACCTCTTGCCATGCTATGCTGTGCCAAAACATCTGTCTATATATGTATACTAAACATGGCATGATTTCTGCTGCGGTAGTATTTCTTAGGCACGAATAAGCAGTAGCATGCCAAGAGGTATGGATATATTTAGATAAGTTATGATAAGGTTTTTGTAGGTTAGGTTAGGTTGTGCAGGTGAAAATATGTATTGTAATGAGATATCGTGATTTTTTTTTAAAAATAATATTTGTTCTCATTATTTTACTGACCACTTAATTATTCTCTTCTTTGATATCTGGAGCAAGATAAGAACAATGGCAATGGTGATGGATAAATTAAATTTCAAATACAATAAAGAGAAGGTGGAAATTGTTCATGAAATATTTTAAGCAATATTTGAAACACGGGGAGATGATAGCATTCGGCGATAAATAATAAGTAAATATAAATATCAATTATTTGGGGAAAATCAAATTCGGTATTCGAAAATGTTGATGAATGGCGAGATTGAGACTAAAATCTATGGAAAACGATTGCTTTAATAAATTAAACCAACGTGACTTATCGTAAACTCGGTCCGTGGAATGGAAAAGAGAAAAGCAAAACAAATAATTTGATTTATCCAAAAAATAAACGAATTTTTCGTATTGCTATTTTTCCACGAAAGGGTACGTAAATCAAAAATATTTCCTTTTCGTTAATTTTTGTATTGGAAAATATTTGGGAAGTGGGTCGCATTAAATTCATCGTATATCGTGTACGGAACGGATGGGGGGGGGGGGATATAACATAAAAATATTTCGCGCAGTAGAAAGGGAGAAATTCCTTTATTTTATTTCTTCCTTCGCAAATCGTTAGGATTTCTTCGGAAGGAAGTCATTCATCCAGCTAAATCTTTCAGGAGGAAGCTTTCAATTCGCAACCTGATATTATTTGCGCTGGTGGAGGATTCAATGGTTCTTATATTGATAAAAATATCTTCACATAATATGCATTTTTTCTGCTTGTTAGCAGTGGTGAGCACTACATAAAAACTGAAATGCTGTGCATGTCCCGAGAAAAATTAACGTTAAAAAAAGTTTGTATTGAAGTTGTTATTACTTTTGATTTTTTTTTATGTTGCCTCGTACCATTTTCTTTCTTAAAATACTTTGAAATGCATATTTAATGTACCCGTCTCAGAACAGATCTTGTATAGTGATGCGGGTAACTTATTTAATTATAATTAAATGTTACGTTAAAAGTGTTACCTTTGAATTCTAATCGTGTAAAAGTATTATATAATGGCGTATTTTTACTAAATAAACCATTTGAACTATTCACTAGACAATTTGCAGATAAATCTATTTTAGTATTGCTTGTATTAGAATTCAACAGAGTGACGTTTGGCATAATTCTTGAGTGCTGACTCTTAAGGTAGGTATTATAAGCGAATGGTCTACAAATTGCCATATAAATCGATTGAATTTAAAATTTACAATCAATTTGTAAATAAGCGCAGTGTTCGTGATTAATGATTAGGATTGTATTGGTGCGTAAACAAATTAAAAACACCAATACAATCAGGGGCGGCTCGTGACTTTTTAGTGTGCTTAAGTGCTGACTTTGAAAAATACGACGTTATTGATGTTGTGTAGCCAACAATGATTATTTTTAAAAAAAATGTACGAAGAGTTTTGACATTTTTTAGTATTGATGGATCTCACCAAAATTGAAAAATCTTCGTATAAATCATGCATGTAAATCTTCTCGTATTTTTCAATCTCAGCGCTCGAAAAAATATATTATTGCACGCTTAAAAGTCACGAGCCGCCCATGAATACAATCACAAAATTATGAGTAAGTGTGTGGGGTACATAGAAAGCAATTCGTTTGTCAGAAGAAAACAGCCTTTGAATGCGCTAACATTTTCGCGAATTGTGGGTAAACAGCGCAAATTCTATCAATAGTATCCCAAGCAATCTATCCCGTCATACAATAGAAGAAATACACTCGTCAAAAATAATGTCAAAGCATAAAATAGCGGCTTGATCTAAAAAAAACCCCAAGGCATTACCCCTAATAACTTTTTGATGATTTTTTAAGTATTTGTTACAGTCGTTGTCAAAACTAAATTATGATAAAGTAGTCACCATTTTGACAAGAAATTGAATATACGGGCAAAAGAGCCAATTGCCAGCCAGAGCGATATCTAGCATTCTAGCTGGACTGTGACTAAAATATCGATTGCGAGTACCGACAATTCGTTCAGCTCGACGAATGCGTTATGTCCCCGTATACTTTACCACACCTCGCCTATATATTATTAGAAATAAATGTTTAAACGAAATCAATGTTTTAACAAATAACAACATAACATTTTTACAACGTAATTTTGTGACATTTCAACGATTTACTCTTTGTAAATTTGGTTAATTTAAAAAAAAAAACAAAGATTATTGAAGTGGTATATTTCTACCTAACTAAAACAAACGTACCCAAATATAATATATAATTAAAAATTTTCATAATTCTTTTATCACGTTCTCGGCTGACGTTTTGCCTCTTACATTTAATATTGTCTGTTTCTTTCTCTCTGTTCCTTCGTTATAATTTAAATGTTATTATTTTGGTTTTCTTACTGTTCTCTTTTTTATTGTGTTGTCCCTCTGTATGTATGAGTATATATAACCACACACTATGTATTTTTTGTTTAAGTTTAATTGTGTACCCTGATAATGCTTAGGCTAAGGGAAATCGGTCGGTCATAAAAAAATAAAATAAAATCTGTGGTCTTATACAAAGTTATTATTTCATTTGAATAAATCTATTTCTCTAAGCACTTGAAATGTATAATTTTCTCCGCAACACTGGTGAATTTCTGGTCTAAGAGGGTATTACATGCTATTTGCTTGAAACACGTATAGTATAAATGTTAAATAAACGGTAAACTATCTCTTATTTTGTTATTTTAATCTTATGGTACATACTGTTTTATAAGTCTTTCTTTCTGCGTAGCAAGTCCAGTAAGTGTTCATATAATACATAAATCCCTTGCAACGGAATGCGCCAGTTTTTTTTATATCGAATCGTTAGCCATAAACCCATGTCATACGAGTATACACAATAGTATAGTTTGTGTGTGGAAAAAACAGACTGGGAATGTTTTCCATTAGAAGGATTGTGGTACTGAATTAAACCAATGCTCGTCTCCCGACTTTTCCTACTGGGGCTTTTCCAGTAGAATTAAGTTAAGTGAAATGTTAAAAAGTTCCAGTAAGTACGTAACACTGTATCGCCAGAAACCACAGCAGCTCTAAGTGATTGTACGCTGTCAAACAGTGTGTGGACTGTATAAAACATTGCAGATGTCACAATACCCAACTGGGATGAAATGGATTTCGTACACATTAAACAAAATATATAAGAAATTAATATAAAGAAAACCACAGTTTGTGTTTAGCGCTTACTTTGTAGGAAGATGTGAAAATAAAACTGATACATTACATTGAAGTAAGATTTCGAATTCCTTTGAAAAGTAATTTGATATATCGTCGCTGGAAAATCAAAAGGGCTTAAGCGACACTTTGCTAAAATATGAGTTAAATATGCAGTTTTGATCAGTTCTTTTATCAGCATCGAATGCTCTGACTCTCGTTTGATTCTGAAGACTTTTGTGACCCTTCAGCCATCTAAAATATATTTACCATTTGGGAGAAGGCTTGACGAAGTTTTGGACTTTTTCAAGCTTTTCGTCGCTTCAGGTAACTCGGTGAGAGCATTGAGTTAACTTTTTTTTCAATATTCAACCAGGTACTGAAGACTTATGAATTTTACTGCAAAACAAAAACTTTGAAGTGCTCTGGTATAAACTTCCCAAAATGGCGGTTTAGCCCTTTCGCCTTTCCGACGACGATATATATTTGACATTCGTAAAAAGCATTTACTTTGTGGCTTGCCATATTTATAAATAAAACACATACACTTTGTTTATAACCACTTTATTATTTAATATCACGTCTACCGATTTCGAAAGTACCCTTTCATCATCAGGGCAATATTAAAATTTAATAAAAACAATTTTAATTTTAATATTGTCCTGATAATGAAAGGGTACTTTCGAAACCGGTAGACGTGATATTAAATAATAAAGTGGTTATAAACAAAGTTTATGTGTTTTATTTTTAGAAATATATTTGACTTATGTTTTTCGTTAATCTTCGCGGTATGAGCATGAAAGACGGTGTGAAAACGCCATAGTTTTGCTACGAAGTTCAAAAAAAATCAAAGAGCTAAATTTTATTCGACAGCTTACACGTAGAGGGCTCGTGTTTTATGTATTTCAACCCATATACAAAAAAATAATATTATTAGACTCGGCAGAGTGGCCCAAAGCATCGGGTTCCCACCCAGGCATCGCGAGATTAGACCTCCATCATTTATAACTAAATTTTTCGGCTTATATTTATGGGAGAAGATTTCAAATATATTGTCAGGTCATTCATAATCCAGGAGCAGTCTTTAATTTTTTTTAAATATGTGTTTGTGTTTTAATTTAGTTTGCTTATTACTTTATCTAAATAAAAAAAAGTTCTTAGGTAGGTACTTACTTGTATTTTCCATGTTGAAAATATTCTATAAAAAACCTTCGTCAGTGGAATATGTAATCTGTGTCTAACCAGAGTGGTATATCTATGAACTAACCTCAATACAACATGGCGGGTTCAATGTTTTTCATACTAATTTTAAAACGTTATAGCAACAGTTTTACATATTTGGATTTCATTTAAACTACTCTCTAAACCTTCCCGTCACTAATAAGAACAAACTGTGTTATTTTCAGCGAAATCGGTCGAGTAATTTTAGAGAAAATCGAGGACAGAGAGACAAACATTCATTTGCATATAGAGAAGAAGATATGGATGGAGTGAAAATCTTACCCTGAAGGAGGTGACGGCCAGGCGCGACAGCCCGTCCACGTAGGGGCCGAGCACGACGTGCTCGCGCACCTTGAGCGATTGCTTGTTGGTGGTGCGCGGGTCGAGCAGGTCGTGCACGCGCTCGTTGTAGATCTCCATGTAGGACACCTCCACCTTGATGGAGAGCTCGCGCGTCTGGCGCAGCGCGATGTCCGCGAACAGCGCGTCGCACAGGCGCGGGATCACGCCCTTGCCGTCCTGCGTGCCCATCATGGAGTACGACTTTCCGGAACCTGAAACAATCATACTTACTTACAACAACCGCCAACATACTCTATACTTATATATCATGTAATGCCTGTACCAAAATAAACTTACATCTACCGACCACAAATACAAGACAAATTGCTACCTTTTTCTGCGACAGTTAAAAAACCAACTATCACGTCACACACTTATAAATCGACTGCATAGTCTTGTTAATAGATTTGGGAATGTTTAATGTATTTGGTGATCCTGTATTAGTGATAAAACGAACTCTTCACAAATACTTGACTGAAATTTACGAGTCTACCACACAATAGTGAATATGTATTTTATAATTTATTTTTTCTCTTCTACGCTTTTATATGTATTATTATTGTTAATTTTTATACTGAATTTTGTATTCACCACTGGTTGATTATATGTTTAAGTTGATTTATTTTATTTTTCAAGAAGTATGTAATTTTTTATTTTATTTTTTAATGTTTCTTGTATGCTATCATATAATGCTCTACCTGTCAACATAAATCATTGAACACATTTGTTGTAAAAGCACACTAGGGCGTAAATAAATAAATATCATGACTGTAAACATTGATTTTTCTTGATGTATCTAGACTACGTTTCTCTACACAAGCATTTGCTTAAAAGACAGGCGTAGTATTGTTAATGTTGATTGGACCTTAAGTGATTGCACCTTATTGTCAAGATAGTGTATTATAATTGTATTTCAATTTAATATATATAGCGCCCTTAAGGCATTTCCTTCGGGCTTGATGTTTCACAAAAATGGCGCAATCAAAATTAGATAAGTTATAATATCAAAGTGTTATTAATAGTTTGCAACAGGTCGATTTATGTACGTATATTAGGCAATATACATAATGCAGCCATAATAATATACATGTAGCGCGTCTACGTTGTCAGGTGTTTAAAGTGCACCCTTTATTAATCAAACAAAAAATGACGAAAATCTGTTCTGCATTATAATTTTATTAGAATGCCCAAAAACTCTACAGCACGGAAATCGTCGACATGTTGACATGGTTTGTAATCAAAATAATTGATCACACAATAAATTACACAATAACTCCGCAGGGGTTGACGCAAACGTCGAATAAATCCGTATTCTCTATCGATGTTATTTCTGGCATAGTTTCTTGTACATTTTTCATATACACGGTGTCCGAAAACTCGTGGTAGAGCAAAAAAAAACATTTGCAGCACATAAAAACTTTTTTTTTTCAATTTGAGTATTTTTTTATTGTTAAAAACTTACGGGTTAAAAAACTATTGGATCCGGGTCTACCCGACGCATTTAAAAAAAACAGCTTATGGTTGGACTCGATTTAGTCGAAAACGAAAGCTCAAATCAAAAAAGTTACAACTCAAAATCGATTGCAAATGTGATGATCCACGAGTTTCTGGAGTTTGTGGGGAATACTTTATAAGGAGCTCCAGTAAATCAGTGACGACTTTGTGAAGTTATAATTTTTCGGATTGGGGTTGGGAAGTACGCACAGAAGTCTCTCTGCGAGTGAGAAAACGATGTTGACTACGTACGTAATAATATCGGACGCGCGTGAGACTTCAAATGTCAAGGCTGCGGAGGCAAAAGTCACCGACATCTAATCGTCTGTAATCTACTTAACCGACAAATATGAAATTTGCCAGAATATGGGAAGCCCGACAGTGAGCATAGGCGGCCCGAAATAGCCCCATGCAACCCGCCCACTACCTGAATGGAATCCTAATCAAATAATTTTGTAATAGGTACACATATTCAATGAACACGGCTAATTCGAACATGTTCAAAGGATTGAATTCTAAATTGAAAAAAGTTTATTGTACATACAATAAATATCTTGTAAAAGGGTTCAGCTTAACGTATTTGCTATTCCTTAAAGCTAACCTAGATAAAACAGAAAAATACACAAATAGAACTTATTGCTTATAAAATCATTAAAAAATTACACCAAGGGCGAGTAGTGTAATTTTTCTCAAAAACAGGGTAATGTATAGATACAATTGATCGATTTATAATATGATAACAATACAGATTTAAGAAACAAAACAGAAATGTATTGATACAGAAAATTCCTTTCATAGAATTAACATGATTTTATTTTAAGCATTTAAGGTGTAGTGGCATTCGTTTGGATTATTTTTTTAATAATGGTATCATTAATGTGAGTGCTTTATGGTTAGTTATTGTATGATTTTACCGCCGTAAACTTACATGAATTGAGGTCCCTTTTGGACGAAAGATTTTAATTGAAACAGTAGATTTTGGTTTAGGTGAACTATGCAAAAAAAACAAGCACCGGATTAAAGCTTTACTAAAAACATTTTATAGCAAAATTACCGTAACATAAAAAAAAAACATTTTCAGCACAGACCGTGGAATTACTTTCACAAAAAGAAAATTATTTTAGGAATATCAAAAAAAACCTTTGAGTTTATAAATATAAGGTAGCTAGCTAGCTTCGAACATTATGTAAATTCACGGCATATTTTACTTGAAATTCTCATCGCATTTTCATTCGCAGTGACAACATTGCTTGGAAATGTCTTAAATTTAGACTCGTTTAATAACAGGCTAACGGGGCCTTGTTCGGTCCGCCAACTAACAATGGACATCGATTTTCTTAATCTAATTGAATTGGCTATCTCACCATTTTATCTCTGACATCCATAAAAAAGCGATTCGTAGGAAACTGAAAAATAAATCTACGTTCGAAGATTTGATTAGTTGATAGGGGTTCAATATAAAAAATTTTCTCGAGAATGGGTAATTTAATGCTTCGAACAAAATATTAGATTCCGGTCCAAAAGGGATGATTTGATTCGAAAAACATGGAAATTTATAGATCAAGCAGAATATACACGACGTAAATAATATCCGATAATAATTCAAGACAGTTATATGAAGAAGTTGACTCAGCTTATACGAACAAAGGCTATATCTCAATCTACGCCCGTGATGCACAACTTTTTTAAAACGGTATCAATGTGTCAATTTTGTAATCGCGTGCATCACTACTTTACATGCCTTCATATTTTGTTTAAAATATAATTAAGTCAAGGTTTTCAAAATTGTTGTCGGATTACCTTTTAGTAATTTGTACAACTATAAACACATAAGCCCCGAAGGCGTATGTTTTTTATAAACTGGAAGTGAGACCAATCAATCACTAGGGTTGATTTCTATAATTCGTGAAGTCAGCGTTTCTCATAAAAATATAGTCTTGGAACATTTTCGTAAATCGTAAAAAGTAAAGGACGCACAAAGAAAGCACCACAGGCGATTATTTTTGCAGGTCCGAGATCAATCCAATAAATACTGTCAAATTTGTCATTCTAAAAAAATGTAGAAATCGTTGAAATTTTGGACGACTTATTCAAAACATTAAAGATATCAAAAGTTTGTCGCAATGCCCATATGTTTCTTGTATGAGTATAAGAGAACTGAAATCTTATCTATTTTAATATTTTGATCATAGAAACCAGAAATTCACAATATGGCTTTTGAGTAAGATATATCAAAACTCTCTTCTGTTACTTATGTTGAAGTATCGGACGACTTAGTAAAAGTATTTTGTTGAGCCTAATATGCCAGCTTTTTTTGTATGTTTTTGTGATATGAAACTCTATAAAATATACTAATCATATCACGAACAAAGAAAACGCCACAGGCGAAATTTTTTCTATGCCCAAGGTCAAAGCATCCCAAGAAAGAAGAGACGTGCCGCAGGTGTAAAATATTTAATAAATAAAAAAATGTCGGTCCACTGTTTTTTGAAAGTGCGGTTATTAATTTTTTCACTAAAATTACCACACTCACGTTTGGAATTCGTGTGGATCTAAGTGGGCCGTGGTTTATGGGCCCACTAATCCCACTAGTTGCATCACTAATCTACGATTTAGCAACCCCTTATAATATTAATCGCATCTAAAAATAAAAATGGGAAAAGATAAAACGGGTTCCTTGACGCAAACATGAGATTGCATACGAGTAGAATGTATTAAATATTAAAACTGTTGATTATCAAATGCACACAAGAAAAACAAAGATCTATGAACGGGATTCGAACTCCATTATCTTCCGTGATGATTAAGGCAGTCGCCCGATAAATTGGTTTTATGTATAACTTGATAATTAAAAATAATTTGAATATTTAATATCATCGTGGTGCGCCGTGCATTAAAAAAACATCGTCCATTAAGAACTCGTATCCACTTATTTATTCCAACGCAAATTTAACAATAACGATGATATACGAATATCAACAATATTTACATATTTCATTAAAGATTGATTAGATTGGCGTGTAAAGAACGCGATAAGGTGTATTACCAAGGGGTATTTTTTGTTGCTAACCCCACCAAGGCATTATCTACGGAAATGTTTACCCGCAATGCGAAAAACTAAACATTAGCACTGCTTCGGTGGAAAACACGCTGCAGGTATTTTATTTAGTCGGGGATTTGTAATGCAGTTTAAACCCACCGTGTGGTAAAATATCTGAAACCTATTAAAACTTTTCAGTTTGATAAAGCAACGAAAACCATTTAAATACGATTTTTAGTTTCCTAACTAAATTGGGTGGCAGCCGCAAATGAGAAGATAATGAGTCGTGGTTTTCAATTAATTTCCATAAAGGGCACATATGATGGGAAACAGCGATGACGACCTCCGCGGTAGAACGGTGACCAATTTGGTCACCACCATCCCACAGGTTGCGGACAGACTACCATTCAGAATCGACAAGTCACATTGTCTGTAGCAATATTTAGTGACCAGCCACCCTCTTCTACTTTTACCTCCCTACTTCTAGAGCCTTATAAAATTCCCATTGAGGATGTCATATCTTCACTGGTTCTGGCTAGTCATGACCCTTGTGAGGAATCAGAAAAAAAAACAAACACAAGATAAAATGACGCTTTGAATGATATTGAATTTTTAAAATGAAGACGAGTTTATTGGAAAGATAAAATGACGCTTTGAATGATATTGAATTTTTTAAAAATGAAGACGAGTTTATTGGAGAGTGAGTAGGTGCATATTTTTGAGATAATGTTTTTGTATTTTGCTTAGTAGAAAATATGATTATTACCGTCTTGCCAAATAAATTCTCGGCTGGGAGATGTTGAAAGCCAAGTGGGAAATATAAAACTGCCACGCGGAATTGAGGGAACGGAAAGGGTTTGCTGGATACAGAAATACTTTATTATCTCGAAAATAAATTGATTCGGAAAACCAGGGGTCGGTGATAAAGGTCAGGGGATTTGAAAAATAAATTATAAATTTACGTTCAGTTTTAGTTTTGTACGGATGCGATGTAAAAGCAATCATAGAAAAAAAACAAATATCTATCCTAAAAATAGGCTCGATCTGTACGTATTCCTTTTATAATGTCCACACTCTTCAAATATACGGCTAATACGCTAATAAACCTGCTAATGCATAAACAAATAACACGGAAAAGAGGCTACGGTTATATAGCTAAATTCATTTGCATTCGTTCAAGTTCTATCGTAAGTGTTATATCAAAATTGCAGAACAATACGATAACCCTATATTTTCAAGTAGGTGAAGTGAAAATGTTAAAAAAACATAAGATTTCACTAAGAATTTGTCAAAATAAATAATAAATACACCGTGACATTGGTCATAACTTACGCATATGTACGAGCCGTGTTTCGAGCAGCGAATGATAAAGAAAGGGCATAACACTCGAAACACCGGACGGCAAAACGTATGTCGTATAATCAGTGAAAGTCTGAGTAACTTTTTTTTCAAAATCCAACCAAGTACTGAAGACTTGTGAATTTTATTTAAAACAAAAAACTTTAAGGTGCTGTGGTGTAATTTTTCCGAAATGGTGCTTCAGCCTTTTTGCCTTTCCGGCGACGATATTATTATAATCTAAAATGTTTTTCGAGGCATATCTCGGTAAGTTTCAAATTCATCGCATAGAAAAATAAACGGGTCCTAATCGCTTACATTGTTGCTGAAAAACGATTTGGAAATTTGAGATATCGTTTGACAGTAAGAATGTGAATGGTACGGGTCAGTTTTTATTAATCTAAAATATGAATTACTCACACCTCGAGTGCATCCTTTGAAAACATTTTATATTTTTGTTAGAGATTCATCAAATTAATTCAAATAAGAATCTAGGGCAAACCCCTCGTTTTGGAGTGCTCTTGTCGCCTTAAATTTAAAACATCATTAAAAGGGGTATCATAAAAAAAAATTACCACATCTCAATCGAACACTTTTCTTGGCATTAGCATTAATAAATTACAGTTGTCTTTTTAAATTCAGTTTTTAATATTGATGTAAAATAATATATTTTTATTTTGTTTTGTACAATAATGAGATATTGCAGTATAAATATGAATTTAATTACTTTTCAAAAAGTTCCTTTGAAGCATTGTATGTGGATATGTTTAACTTATAAGTAACACATTTTCAGTAGATGAAGTAATACGATGAAGGTGATTATGATACTATAATAAAGTTTAGTGAGTATAATGAAAGCCTTCTGAAATAGCCACTGTAATTCCCTAAAGGTAGGAAAACGGGCTTTGAACGTATATATTCCCAATACGTGGTCAACTTTGATCACCTTTGACAAATATGTGTACCGAACTGAAAATTATAAGTCAAGTGGAAGTATTATTGAGAAATTATCGGAAAATGATTTCCTTCACAACACAACACGATTTACTTTGTAATAATAATATAAAGATCAGTGAATTGAAAACGCTATAACTCTTTATACATTGATATTTAAGGAGAATTTTTATTGCGAGATTTTTATTGCACGCTTTAATATAAAAAAAACTACCAACAAAACATTGGAAAATTTTATAACTTTCGGAATATCAGTAGATTCGTTTCATTTCGCCATGTAACACGAGTTAGGACGGTGACTTCGAAAAGTTTCATCCAATTTGGCAACGAAGAGCGTAGCAGAGACAGCAACAAACATAAAATAGTTCCATGAATTGCGTGTGTTGGCTAAGTTGTATAAATGAAGTAGATTGGACTGTCTGTATACATAGATTGGCTGGAGAGTAGAAGCGTTTCAATTAAAGGAGACGATTTTTTTAAATCTGTACAGGTAAATAATGTTTTCATACTTTGAGAAAGAATTACAACGTATTTTATTTTTAATTTATTAAACATGTTTATAGGACTTAATTGATGTGACATGGTGATATTAAATATTGAAACATGAATGATTAACTTATTTGCATTAGAAATTCACACGTTTATATTCGGGACCAAGGATTTCAACTTGGTTACCGGACAATCTTTCAAAAGCCGGTGGTTTCATGTTTTAGCCGCGGTTTAGTCAAATTCATATCGAACCAAAACATAATATTTTCAACTCCAACATTTATAAATAAGGCTAACCAACTTTCACCAGGAATTCGGCTATAACACGGCAAAAAAAGAGTTATCGCGGCAACCTTTAGTCCCACTGTGATCTTTCATGAATATTTACATAGCTTTAAAACTAACTTAATACTTGGAGTGCTTTTTTTTAATAGATCCCAATTAATATGTTTTTTAAAAAAGTACAGAAATGTTACTCGAGGATTTTTTTGACTATACAAATAACGAATTGAATAACAAAAAAACACGAACGTAGACAACTCAAAAATCATTTGATACTATGGATCCGATGAAAATATTAAATATTATACTATTATATAGGGAGTAAGAAGAAACATACTTAAGCTATTTAAAAATATTTCTTAACCATCCGGCAAATCCAAATACAAATATCAGTGAAATAAGATATGTGACAAAAGGAGTTCCACAGGGGTCAATTTTAGGGCCAACACTGTATATTATCTTTGTATCCCTTATGATTTTTCCCTTTGTTAAATATTATGTATACGCTGGCAATACAACACTTGTCATTCCCATGAAAATCAGCCTACTAAAATTGAATTGTTGCAGCAAGATTTTATTTCTCGACAAAATTGGTTGCATGATTCTGGTCAAAGCACCTATAGTCATATTCCATTATTTTTATTGCATTCATAACGATACTATACAGCCCTGCGCATACACAAGTACCGAACTAGTTAACCAGTATGGGTATCTGGGTGTTGCGGTGAATTTTAACATGAGATGGGAAGTACATATTTACAATCTCTGTAAACGCCTTCGAATTATTGTAGGAAGACTTTATAAAATAAACTTCCTTTGCCTATAAAATGTCAATAAAAACTTTGAAACTAATTTATTTGTCCCTAGAAGTGTCGACCGTAAGGTATGGTATAACTTAACGGGGACAATCGTGTAAGACCAACATAAAATATGTCAAGTTCAAAACGCCATGGTAAAGTTGCTAATAAGTAAAACAGTTTTTGACCATAGGTGGGACAATTTTTTTCTCCCAACCGTCTAGAGCCAGTGAGACTATGGCATTCCCAAATAGGATATGTTGTGAGGCTGAAGGTAGTGGGGAGGGGGAAGGAGACAGGGGAAGGTTGGGAGTACCTGGCTATTCAGATCTGGTCACCAAACACGGCTAAAGCCATTTCAAGCAACGTTTCGATTCTGAATGGTGGTCTTTCACCAGGGCGATACTTAGAGTATCTACCACTCTGGAACGTGCCGCAAATATACTTTTATTATTTTTACATGAATTAAATGTGTTGACACATATTAATTAAATAAAAGTAATTGGCGCACGCCGGGTTTGAACCCGCGACCTTTGGATTCGTAGTCGAGCGTCTTACCACTCGACCATGGAGGCCGTACTATCTTGAAGAATTTAATCAATGTATAATCGGTTCTTGCTCTTTTGTGGCAAAAAATTGTAATGCAACATATATTTGACGATTCGTATAAGACATTTGTAGATCTATACATAATACATGATTCACACAAAATAAGGAAATGACGGTTCCTATGTTTTAAAATAAATATGGAAAGCGAACCTTTGAATACATTACACCACTGTTCAACAAGTTTCCGTTCGAATTTTAAAAATCGCTCTACGTTGAAATTCTCAAGCCTTGGCTCTTGGAAAGTAACGTTTTATATTGAGAATTTATTTGCTCTTTCTTATGTTGTTTTTTAAACAAATACGATAGCCTCCTTCTTTGTTTAATGCCTACTGATATTTAAAAATAAATATTTAATAATAAATTTCTGTTTATATCACAGAACGTGCTGTGGCGAAGGATATCAGCGTAATATTTGAACCCTGGGAAAATATAGACTGCTATTGCCTTCCCAGAAGGCTTACTCTAGCTCAGGAGTGAAAAGAAGGAAGAGATTCATCGGTAGAATCAGGGATTAAGGTTTGCCTAGAATAGAAATCGAAATATATTGAGTAATTTAACCAGGATAAAGGCGCTAGAGAAACCGAATGGCTTTGCGAAAACGTTTTACTGAACGCTTAGTTTTCATAGCATTTTCCAATATCGCCTAACCGAAAAGCTTAATACAAATATTGAGTTATTTTACAACGTTATAATAGTAATGTGTTAACGTTTTGATTTTCGATGGCAAACTTAGACATGACACGTCATTCTAAAAGTCCGAAAATCGGTAAAGTGTTTTACCAGTAAAAACTAGCATTTACCGAAATGGTTTGAATCGGAAAAAATGAATTTAAAGGTTAGGTTGATTAGAAAAACTTGTAAACCTTATTTAGCCTACGATTTAAAAAAAAAAAACAAAGATTTGTTTCCACGAAAAATATTCTAGCGACGCCATCGACTGCAAAGTTGAGAGTGTGAAACTGTAAACTGCTTTATTTCGTACTTTTTTTACAATCATTTCCTTAGATTTTAAAGTTTTTGGGTAAAACTTAAGATTACCGAATTTAGGGCTTTTACAGTAACATGTTTTAATAAATATCTATGTTTACTTTGGTCGGTACCCACTCCAGCATTCTTGGTGTCATACCCACAGGTCATAAAAATATCAAATTATTATCAAGAATAGGCACCCATATGATATTTAGAAGACCCGTATAATTAATAATAAAAACTGCCTAGGTGAACAGTATTATTGGAGATTGGAGGACGAGCCGAGCCGGGCCAGCCGTTTGTCACTTTGTTGTTGACGCTGCTGAACACAAGTTGGCCAAAAATTAGACGCTTTTGAAGTTTTCCGACGGAAAACGTTATAAAGTTGGCAACTCTCGATAGGGACTTGGGCGGTGGAAGGAATAACGAAGCGGAGATTAACTTTAAACAACAATAAATAATTAAAAACAAAACTCTAAAATATTGAAATTTTCCCAAACACACAGTTATAACTGCTTCGGTAACGGCGGTAAAATGGCAAAGTTCTAATAAACGAAGATGTACTTTTTCGTCCAAAAAATAAAATAGCTTTTATTCCTCAATGAAAGATACCGAAAACATTTTTTGAGAAAAAAAGTCACAAAGAGAACTTGCTTTAGCTGTGCTACTTTTCAACATTCCTCCTGGCGTATTTTTATCATTTCATTGTGCCTTTTTAAAAAGTGAATACCGCACAAGAGTCTGCTGCTCCCAACCGTTCGGATGGCATCCCCAATCGGGGTACGTTGTGAGGCTGAAGGTAGTAAGGAAGGGAAGGAGATGGGTAAGAAGAAGGTTGGGAAGTATCTGGCTATTCACCAAACACGGCTAAAGCCCTTTCAGGCAACGTTTCGATTCTGAATGGTGGTATTTTACCAGGGCGATACGAATATCTACCATTCTGGTACTCGCGCCTCACAACTTTACACAATAATAGGAGTGGCATATACAGATTGGCTCCAGACAACGGGTCACTTTGTGGGGTTCCAATAAATAAATAAAATTACACGGGATTACTTGCACATACCCCTAGGTTATTAATAAAAATAACAAACAGACAAATAAGAATTATGTTGATGTTTTCTTGCAACATTGTCAAATAATCAACGTAAGAAAAGCCTATCCGAAAACCTTTTTTCGATTAATAATTTTATTTATATATAAATCAGAGTAGTGGGACGAAGTTTCCTAGAATGACGTCATTAATTTGCGACAGCTTAACGTGTCCCTGTGTGGAGCAAATTAATCAGTACATGGCGCTTAGAGAGGCCGGCAATACAAACACTTGAAAACAATCTTAGTCCAATCTCTGAAGCGCCCCTCAAGTCATTTCGGATAACAAAGGGATTTTTGGATAAACAAGGGTAGTTGTTTCTTCAATCAACAAAATACGAGTAAGTTCGTAGGTATATAAACTCTAATCAAGCATAGTAGCTCGGAAAGGGAACTGGCAAAAACAGTTAATACACGGACGAAAATGGTAATACGCCTTAAAAGCTAAAAAAATAACTGATAGATTCTATTATTTAGGACACGAGTTTTCTAACCGGTGTATAACATTGTGTAACGGTGTACAACACGAAACGGTGCTATTTGGCGGGTGCTGTTAATATATTAAAACAGACTGCCATCAGTAGTCGGACGGACAAATCGATCATACTGACTCAGTTGCAGCACGTAGGTAAAAAGTGGAGGTGTATGTCCACCGCTAGACAGTTACTACTTGCTTATTCAATATTCGAGCTATGACTTTTACATCGTATTTCATGATTCATGATGATTCGGCAAAATTTCAGGGGGGTTATATATCCACGAAAATACGAGAAAAAAAGAAAGGGAAAAAACGTTTTCATAACATTTTTTATTTTATTATTAAAGCCCGAACAAATTATACTAGTACCTTCATATTCTGAGTTTCCTTAAATAATAGCCGTTTTTATTATTTCATCACCCACGTTGCAGATGTTATGCGAGTGAGTGAAAATACGATAGATGCGTCGACGCGTGTAACCTTGGTGGTAAGTAAACAGTAAAGCAAGACGAAAGGCTGACATTTAACATTTTGCAACCAATAATTTTCGTAGAAAGCAATTTATTTGTGGTTCGACATATTTCATGAAATTGAAAAAATAACTTTGTATAAGAATACAGATGTTATTTTAATTTTTATGACCGACTGGTTTCGCTTAGCCTAAGCATCATCAGGGTACAAAATTGAACCACAGCAAAAATACAAAGAGGGAGAACACAATATAAAATAATAAAACAGTAAGAAAAAAAAACAAAAAAATAACATTTAAATTATAACAAAGGAACGGAGAGAAAAATACAGATAAATGAATATATTGACATATCTCTATGTGTATATATAATAAAACCGTTCACTTTTGTATTTTTTGTTTAGTTTAATTTTGTACCCTAATGATGCTTAGGCTAAGAGAAACCGGTCGGTAATTAAAATTCAAATAAAATCTGTGGTCTTATACAAAGTTATTTTTGAATTTCATTAATAAATAAAAAGTTTAATAAATTATCTTTGTGAAAACTGATTTTAATTCATTACCAAATAATTTTTTTGTTTAAAAAATATTGATTTTTTTATAAAATTATAAAAAAAATTAATGAAACTTTCAACGAGTTATCATCACCACGAGTTCGGGGGCATACGCGTGAAACACGGCGTATGATAAATTGAAAACTCTGTGGAATATCACCAATTAAATTCATGTTGCGCTCTTCCACACATTCATAATACCCACTGAACCTAAATAAAAATAATTTAAAAAAACACTTTTCTAGTAACTTTTTAACGTTGTAATTTTTCGACAAACATGAAAACATTTCATCGTTTAATAAAGAAAAAAAACAATCCCTCGGCAATTACAAGGGCATTTTATAAAATACTTATCGAAACGAAGCCCAGGGTTTTAATAATGCCAACAAAAGCATGGCTTGCTTACAGCTGACGTCAGGGCGGAAAAGCCTCCGCACCGTATTACGAGCGTGGGAACTGGCCACTAACAGAAGCGCCGTAGCTAGGCAAACGTAATGACATCAATGACGTTCTTTGTAGGAACAAATTATTTCAATACGTCCACAGGTATGATATAAGGTGCGGGATGTCACCAAAACAAAGAGTGCCATGAATTATGAAAATATTTTCCGAATTTTAAATAGCAGCTTTAAAGAACTTATTACTAATAGGTATTACTTTTCTTAGTACGTATTACTAATAGGTATTACTTTTCTTAGTACGTATTACCTATATAAAGTAGTAAAAATGTATGTTTAATGATACTGATCAAAAAATCAAAACACGATAGTTAAAAAACATGGCTTACGAGGAGTAATTAATTAAACATGTGTTCGTGTGTTTCACTAAAGATTGGCGAGCGGTGAGCTCTGGCGCCATAAAATTTGCTCGGCCTTGTATGTCTAGAACGTCTCCTTGTTTAGTACGCATCTACCCATTTCTGTGTAGGTCTCCTTTTCCCGTTTTGTGTCAGGACCGCCTATTATTTTAGCTCTCCGTATCTTTTGAAGACGTCGGTAAATCTCTTTGGTGGTCTTCCCGGTTGGATCAATCCTTCTTATCACCAATTTAGCGGATAATTACTAGGTTTAGCTCACAGCGTCATGTCCATCGCGAGCTATGAAATACCCATTTAACTGTCACAAATTAAAAGGCAAGATGGCATATTGTTCGTTCAATACTTTTCAAAAGGAAAAAAAATACTTCTAAAAAAACTGTGCTTAAACTCAGGCAAAGCCGAGTGCGAAGAATAGAAGTTTATAAAAATAAATTCGTCCCCTGAGACGTCCCCTTTATTCCATAGTTATTTGTCATTCTAACTCCCGAGGGGTGCTCTAAGCATGTTTTATCACCAATTTTCACATGTGTGAGTCATAAAACACGAAAAAATAGGTGTATGTTTACTTAGGATCCTTACGCATATACTCTGACTAGTCTATTTTGTAGATGAAACACTCCTATATTTTCGCACACTTCATACACTAAAGATTTCGATAAAAATGTAATTGTTTAAAGGGGGAAAACGAGGTGAATTGATATTGGATGCAAATTGCTTTTCCTCTAGTGACGGATTATGTTTATTAAAAATATTCATAAAACGGTTATTTAGACTCTCAACTAGAACATTTCGAGCCCACGAGATAAATTAATTTACAGTCTATATTGAATGAAATTATAACAGCTTCCCTATTCTTACTAAAGACTCTGGAACATAAAGTTAATATTTCTGAAATCCAGCTACCATAAAATGTAGCTCGGTCAAATTCAATTTAAATTCCGGTCGATTAAATAAACAAAGGTTGATAAGAGCTAGCGTGCGGTTCAAAATAAATTGATATTATTAATGGCTTTAATTGAATGTGTAATTAATAAAATCACTGCGGCCTAGATAAAATACACACAATCAATCCAACGAAGCGAAAAGCACTGCCTGCGGCCGAACAATGTGGCGGGCTCGTTAATTTAGATTTTGATAATCCTTCAGGCCGACATACAATATTTGGGCCAACAACACTAAAAATGAAAATTGTATTTGAACAATGGCCGGGAGAAATGATGAAACTATTCGCGGAAAAGGATTTCTTTCCTTCACTCGGAAACCTTCATATTGTTCGGATTCACAATGGCGCAGGCTTCAATTGCCTGACATCAAAAATCGTGGAGTTGATTTCCGTCATTGTTTTTTTAAGTAACAACTTAGGTACAGGCAATCGGATACCGCGAGGTAATCATAATGAAAAACGAATCAATAATTTATCAGCGTAACGTAGCAAAATAAAGTAGATTTTGCAGCTAGTCTAAGGCTTCAATGACCAATAGTAAAATCATAAGCAATACTTATTAATTCGTCGACGTCGGAAAAATAGAGAACATTCTGTGGCACAAACGTCGCGAGTGAATTTCCGCCATTATATTTTTAATTACAACATACTTACTTATCAGCTATAAAGTCAAAATTAGAAACAACTCGAATAATTCAAAAATGTAACGACGTAAAAATTAAAGAAGCTTTACAAGACTTGCTATTCAAAGACATGAATGACCAATAATAACATAAATTATTTCTAATTTTGAAACTGTTAATTCGTGGTGGAATTCCATTTTAATGATTTAATAAAACAAATTTGCTTATTCCTTTATTTTGACTGGACCGGTTTCAGCCTATGACGGCCATCTTCAGACTAGTCTGAAGATGGCCGTCATAGGCTGAAACCGGTCCAGTCAAAATAATAAAAGTGGAATAAAGTTACAAATTTGTTTTATTAAATCAATAACATAAATGCTCACTAATTGAACGGTGCTGCGGTAGTATTTAAAAAAAAACGACACAAAAGCAACGTGCGTGAAAAACGAGATCTCATTCGTCAATTCTACGAGTAAAGCCACCTTGCTAATCATGTGGCTTCAGTAAGAACTGTACCGTGACTCTAAGTATGTGATAAGTATAGGGGAAGAGTCGGTCACAATGTTAGCTATTCCATAAATCACCGAGCTATTTGCCTGGCACACGAGCGACTTCATTAGTGTACTTATTCAATGGCAAAACTGGTCATAAACCATAACTATCGCATTACAAACGTTTTGTTATTTGTGCAAAAGCGTTATACGTGCCGAAGTACTACACTAATCGAGTAGGTTATATTGCATGGGTATACAGTTAGCGCGAGCCACTTTTTATAGTGAATCCCAAGTTGGACAATGTTGTGAGGCTGGAGGTAGTGGGGAGGGAAAGTTAGATGGGGAAGAGGAAGGTTGGGAAGTACCTAGCTATAAAGATCTGGTCACCAAACACGGCTCACGCCATTTCAAGCAACGTTTCAATTCTGAATGGTGGTCTTTCACCAGGGCGATACTCAAAGTATCTACAATTCTGGAAGCGACCGCACACAAAAGTGGTTTATTGATGTAATGTAATGATTGGAGAAGCCTTTCTTTTTAAGTCTTGCATACCTATACTGTAAACTAATTGCGAATTTAAGGTTCCAGGGGAAGGTGGGACTCCCTACCTCTTTTATATCGTCTAACGTATTTACTTATTGAAATGTTAAAAGCATCATAATTTGAGGAAAACAGTTATCACCCCCACAGTAAACATTGAACTTGAATTAACAAAGCAATAAAAAAAATAAACCTCAAACAATCGGCTTAGAGTCAAATCATTGACCTCTATACTACGGCGGTCGTCTAAACAATGTCTCCATACGTAACCATTGTAAGGGAACTTTTCAGTACTATACGATACATTTTTTAGTGATAATTTAAGTAAATACGGATAACAAAGCAAAAGGCACAGAACCTCAGAAATAAAACGAAATAATAAAGTTACAAAGAGATTTCATTACTACCTTGTCACTGAAAAAAAAACATAATCGCAGAAATTAGCATAATAATTTTCTTGACACATCTAAACCTACATGAAAAAGAAAATTGAAAAACAAATCGTATAGTTATATTACAAAAGATGAGCTTTCGGGAAGCGAGCTTTTAACTGTCTCGTGATGCGCGCAGAAGGCGCTTGTTTTCGCGGCTGAGACGATCGGTTTGTTCTTGCCCTCGTCCGGACCGGAAACTGGGGCAGCCTCATTTAATAAATCTGGAACACGCCTCAATTGACACTCATGCGAGTAGAAGCACTTCAAAGCTTTTGTCTAGGCTCGAGGGCCATAAGCTTTAACTGCGAAATTCTGCATTTAAACTTTCAGAATAAGCGCAACATAAATCGCCTTCAAATGGCAATTGACATTGTTCGTATCGGGAAAAGATTTGAGCCGGGTACAAAATTATTTGAATGTCGATAAATCGATCGTGAGTAATGCCTCCTTTACACTTGGTCTTGGCAATACGTCTCGCCGAGACTTTTCCAGGAGCGAGGGCGCTCTCGCGCTTAGGCTCCTTCGGGTAGTGTTGCCGAGATTGTAGACCAGGCATGTTTTTTTTACGATTTCGAATATTCAGGATATTATTATTCTTTCTCGAGGCTTTTTAATTTTTAAAATATTGTACGTCGTTTCAATCAGAAAAATATGAAGACATTATTATGATTTTGCAACGATACGCCACGTCTTATTCAGACTGTTAGCGAGTTTTAAGAACTAATTACACGAAACTGAAGAAAGTTTGTGTATTCTGTAGCAAAATTAAATTCTCCCACTCAACCACACTGGAATAAAAAGCTTATTATATGGTTGGCTTACAGGTTTGCACAGTAGGCACAGTAATTTAGTGCCTTGTAGTGTAGTGTAGTGGGTAATCCAGATCATGTATCACCATCACGTTTCAATCAGGGCATACCTGCGATGTCTTTATTTATTAACAGTCCCGTTCCAGTTTACTGACTGGCGAGCTCCGCCGTCGCTCCGAGCTGATATATAATTCAGCAAGTCTAAGTACGGTTGGAATGGGAGAATAAAACTTACAGAACCAGTCAATAAAATCAGTTTCAATGAACCCTCCAGAGAAATAGGTTACATTTCCCAAAGGAGTCGAGAGGTTCAATTCAAAGCTCGCTACTTCTAGTTAGATTGGAAAGGATCAAGTATTTTTAGCTGTTTTTTTGCACACGTGTACGTTTACATTGGCTAATAAATAAGTGGAAAAGCGCGGGCGATATATCGGGCGTTTAGAGGAATTATTTAAACGAATAAGCTTTTTTACGAAATTTTGCTTGGATATCGTGCTATGCGGGGGATTATTCCTGGGTTTGTACTAAAAGTAAGTTCCTCGATAACGACGTCAAAATTTCACAGCAGTATTTACCCTCTTAGTCCTGACTCCTGAGGTTCGTGCTCACGCTTTCTTGAATGCGCCGCAGCAAAGGGAAACTTTTGAAAGCACTTTAATCATTCAATCACGTTCATCACTAAAAAATACTTTTTTATCTTGGTTCATTTGTATTCAAGGATAAACATCCTTTATTGTTGTCATCTGTCACTTTTTTAATGGAGGTTTGGACTGACTACAATTTTATGAAGTATACGGGTAAATTCAACGTGACACATGATTCATTAAACACAGGGCATTGTGCAGAAATTTTTATTTTTGAGAAAATGCAAATGCGATAGGTAGATCCACTTTTTGAATTGTCGATTAGGTTTGTCGTGATGCGGTAAAAGCCGTCAAGGTTATGAAACTCGGGAAAGCAACGAAGACTTCAGCCCTTTCCTTAATCCGCTTTACTACGTCGTCCAATCGGGTGACGAAATAGTCCTCCCGGTTGTGATTCTACACTATACTTACAGATCCCGAGGTGACAAATAAAAATAATGTATATACGTATTAAATGGAATTATTCAAACTGTTTGCAGTCCCTACGGCAACGATAATTTATTTTAAATTATTGATATATGATGGCTTTTGATTTTTTTTAAATTTCACGCACATCATTCCAAATATTCAAAATGAACGAGGTGGCCTACTAAAACTTAACGTTGTGAATGAATAAATCATTAAATATTTCACTAAAGGAGGGTCCATAAATCGAAATAGTTCAGCTGACGACCCCAGCTCGATATATGACCCGATTCCGGGGAAGTTCAGCGAGATGTTTGTGATGGCTGTCTGACCTTTACGGGAATTATTATTTTACTACGACTAGCGGTGAAAATGAGAACATTTGTTTCAATTAGAGTCCAAAGTTGGGGATTTTTACAGACGGGTATCGCAATAAAACTAGTTTATTTTTCATTTGTTCAGAGTATTAATGTGAAAAGTACAATCCCTTTCAAACATTTTCACGTGATACCGCACAACTGGCCTGAACCAGTGGGACAATGGAATTCACAATTTTGTGGAAACTTTTCTTTTCTTGGAAACTTGAGACGCTGAACTATAAACCGAAATAAATAAAACAAAGCTATAAAGTTTGGAGTAAAACACCATTTTAAAAATATGTATTGATCTGAGAAGTCTTGGGCCACTGTAAGGTTACAACCCTGTCCTCTTGGCTGCTAGCTGAGCGTTCTACCCTCTAGTAACGCAACTCATGAAACCATACAATTGGATTAATAGGATAGTGGGATCCCCTATTTAGAGGGGGATAGGGGAGATTGAGAGGTATTAGCTATTAATATCTGATTACTAAACACAGCTAAAGCCACAAAGTTTCGATTCTGAACGTTGGTCTCTCACTAAGGCGATTGCAATAAAATTCCACTCTGGAATGAGGTACAAATATTTATGTGTATTGGTTTTATCAAATTTTATTCGTGAAAGACCCCAGATCTAAGGATCTTACCGCTTTGCCACGGAGGTCGTCTACCAACAGTTTAGGTAATCTAGAAATGTTGTGAACGATAATAACGTCGTTATTACGAGCAACTGATCGGTAATGGTTCTAGTCTACATTCCACGGTATAAAAAATCATGATTGGAAATTTTATTGGAATCTGGTTCAATCATAAATCTTTATTGCCGAGCCAACTTTTTTTTCGTACGGGGATTAAGTAGAATTGAGTGAACAGTAACTTCAAACTGTCAATTTATTTTATGAGCACGCGATCATAATGTGCTTATGAATAGTAATATACGATTACTTCTCCACATAATAACAACACTGTCTAGATACGAGACAGACGTCTAATGGATCGCAGAGTAAAAGCTGTTTATAAACATTGCGAAATCAATAGAAATAGACGTAATTAATAAAATATGTATGTGAATGCATAACTCCTAACTTTCCGGAGTCAGTGGGACTATAGCATCCCCAATCGGGGTATATTGTGAGACTGAAGGGAGTGGGGAAGAAAAGGAGTTGGGAAGAAAAAAGTTGAGGAGAACAGATATTCAGATCTGGTCACCAAACAAGGCTAAAGCCATTTCAAGCAACGTATTTTACAAGGACGATACTGAGAGTATCTACCACTCTGAAACGTGTTGCAAATATACTACACATTTTTGTATGAATCAAATAACATAAAATGTATTAAATAAAATATATTTGCGCAGGTCGACTTTTGAACCCGCGAGCTCTGGATTCGCAGTCCAGGATCTGCGCTTGACCACGGAGGTCATTAAACCCCTTCATATTTCTCATAAAAAGACACGAGTAACTGAAAGAGTGGTTGTGCAGGAGCATTAATACGGTTTACAGATAATAATTATTTAAGTCGGATATTTTCCATTCGATGCTATATGTATGAGACCAGCTCGAACCTTCCAAATAATAATAAAAAATCAATAGATTCACGTAAACGCATTGATCCACTCACTCCAACGAGATACTCCCAAACACAAATAATATTGAGGCATCAAAAAAATATTTGGGAAAGTGCCCAAGGCTGTGATTCCATCAGGGATAAAGTTTTGCGAAGCAGAAGATAGAGAGGTAAGATAATATTGTCGAATTTGAATATCTAATAAGGAAGAACCCCTTTCAAAAAAAACGGGATCCGTAAAGTGATTATTGTTTAAACTGTGAGTATTTACTTTACTATTTATTTTAAATGCCAATCCTGTGTAAAACTGTATTATAAAACTGTATTTGACGATTAGGGAGTTTGCGAATTGACTCCCGCCGCGGTGAAAAAAATATTAATATTGGCTTAGTAAAAATCACGTCTGACGTGACATTACTGGAATATTTTTTATTAATAATACCTTATGTCCGGAAATCGGTAGTGGTATTTTTAGATATATCACCAAATAAATCGATAAATAGATGGTTCAAGTAGTTTTTTGACGATAGTTTGAAAAAACCGGATTGAACTTGAAAAAAAAAGAGCCCCCCCACACGAATATATCGCTCTAAATATAAGATTATATATAGGGACGCTTAAATGTAGAGTGGATGAATTAAGAAAGGAGTATAAGGAGATTATATGTCGCGAAAGTGAATGGCGGAAGAAATCGGGGACACCGGAGGAATATATGGCACGATCAAGTGAATCAAATACTTGAGTCAGGCCATGTTAAGAGTCAGAAAAACAGAAGACTATGTATGAATGCAAATGAAGGAAGGAGTGTTTGCCAAAACAGAGTTTTGTGGCAGCCCAACCTCTCTCCCTACCCCTGCGGAGAAACGTCGTGACAGTTACATAGATAAATACATATAAAATTATTTCCAATGTCGCGAACTGTGAAAGTTTGCGCACTAGTGCATAAAGTGGCTTTATGTAATAACGTAATGATGGTATCAGCTGCAGCCTGTAATACCAAACGTATCGATGTGGCTGTGTCGATAGCTTAGCACAATCCGCCGCAGCCGATACAGATGAGAGTAGATTGGGGATTAAGGCCCGGCGACAGCTTCCGCCCGGTTACCCGATTTTCCGAGGCGCATGGCGGGTGGAACGGTTGACTGTGGCAATGTCCTTCATAAACCCCTAAATAAATTATTACCACGGATAACATTTTTTTAAGTATCGAATTCTGGAGTCAAAATCACTGTACACAATTTGTGTTTCAACCTAATGGCGGGAAAATTGAAGGGGTTATTGCGTGATATGAAAATCTAAGAAAGAAAATCATTAAGCCAAAATGTATAACTGTTTTTTATTTGCGTCCGGTTGACCGAGTTCGCGTGAACGCACCTTTGTATTCCATGTTATATTCCATGAAGTTCTGAAGGTATTTGGCGAATTACCAGATGATATTGAATTAGATGAAAAGAATATTTGAGTTTTGAACTAGGACATATCTATGTGTGTACTACTTTAAAACAATAAATGTTTAAAAAACAACAATCAGTTATTAATGATTTAATAAAACAATTTTTTTACTTTATTCCACTTTTATTTTTTGACGGCCATCTTCAGACTAGTCTGAAGATGGCCGTCATAAACTGAAACCGGTCCAATCAAAAAATAAAAGTGGAATAAAGTTAAAAAATTGTTTTATTAAATCATCAAAATGGAATTCCACCACGAATTAACAGTTTCAAAATTGGAAATAATAAAAAATCAATTATTATTTTGCTACTGTTAGTACCGTAGTAAGTAAACCTATACTCATATTAAAATAAATCAATATATTTTTTTAAATACATATTAAATACTGTCTCTCTTTAATAATTGCCACCCAAGGCATTGATTTGTTGTTTTTTCCAATTTTTCTACCACAAAACTGTCATTTTAATTTTACGTAAAATATTTTCCCTTCACCCTTTCATACAAAATTGTATCGCCACCACAATTCTTTTACTCACCTGTACACCCCGTAAGTGTCAAAAACCCAACAATAATTTTAGGTATTCGTGTGATACGAAGGGGGTTGTGGTATGAGTGATGACATAATTCCCCGCATGAATAATACATACAAAACATCAACATACAACTGGCAGATACACACGGGAACTTAGCTCAGATTGCTTATTCGGCGAACGTTAAATAATGAAGAATAATGAGCGCTTGCATTAGGCCGATACCGTTACCGAGCGAATATACCAAAAAAATAAATGTAATTTTAATATTCAGAATGTAAACAATATTTCCATTCCTGATATAAGCAAGGGTGAGTTTGCTAAGCCGCACCAGAATAACAAAAACAAAGCGTCATATATTTATTTTTTACAGAAATTAAAAAATAACTTTGTACAAGACCACGGATATTATTGTATGTTTTTATTACCGACCGGTTTCGCTTTGCCTAAGGCATCATCAGGGTACAAAATTAAACTAAACATAAAACACAAAGTGTGCGGTTATATATACATACAGAGGGAGAACAAAATATAAAATAAAATAACAGAACAATGAGAAAATAATAAAATAACATTTAAATTATAAAAAAGGAACAGAGACAACGAGACAGATAATATAAATTGAAAAGGACAAAAATTCAAACGTGATTAAAGAATAATGAAAAATTTTATGAGTTTACAGGAAATATACCTAATATTAGACTACTGGACAAATTTACCTGATTATTAAGAATATGACTATTCATTTTAATGGCTTTCTTTATTTCTAGTGCTTCTAAATTATTTAATCTGTTGCCATGATCGCTTGTATGAGCACCAATGCTTTTATTAAAGGTATGATTTTTATCAATAAGATGATTAGCGAATTCAGAAGAACCGTGGTTATTTAAACATCTAAAATATTATCCGTGGTACTATACAAAGTTATTTTTTCACTTCTTTAAATATGTCAAACCACAAAATGATTGCTTTCTACGAAAATATATTTATTTTTACTTTATTCGGTCTGAGACATTAACCTTCCCCATACCGAGTTTGAAAACTTCAATCCGTTCCCAAAATTTCACACCAGCGTTTAAATATACATTTACACATTACTTTACTGTTGACAAGTTTTGAAGATAAGTTAAAATATTGTATTTAAACTTCAAACGAGGAAAAAATAATAATACATCTGTTAAATATTTAACGCCGGAGAGTGCGTTCATCGGCGAGAACTATCCAAGCGAACAATATCTAAAATGCAAGGCTAATTTTGTTTAAACTTACGAAGGTATTAAAGATTAAATAAGCTAGAAAGTCGATTACCATCTCGGATGCGATGAGGTTAAAAGCTACAAATTTTGTTAAAATCAGTTTATAATATAAAATGAGCAATGAAATCTTTCAGTCATAAATATTTAACGTATACAACCCGATAGAAACCTAAACCATCATTTACTTAATATCATTTAACAAACAGTACTTAACGCGATGAATTAGGGGTTTGATACATGAAAATCGTCCATTTGGATGAATTTTAGATGCCATAAACCGTTTTGTTTTATGATATAATTTTTGTTACAGCGCTGCGGAAAATGAAACCCACGCAAACATAAGTAGGGTAAAAGCTCGTGATGATGGACGGGAGAAGGTTTCACTCGTCATTTAAAAAGGTGGAAGATCCAGTCAGATCCGGCAGAAGGTGCCATTGAACACGGGAGGAACGGGCTAGGGGGGAGGGCCACGCTAGGAGAGATGGGCATCACTAGGGGAGGTAGGTCTCGCTAGGAATACCCCGCCAGGTGAGCCCCGCTCTGCTAGACTAGAGTAACTGTCGCGGTCGAAAACCGCTTCACTGCGCCAGAATATGCCAGTCGCATAGAGGTACATGGAAATCTTTAGGAACCCTGTAGGATAGAATACTGAAATCGAGGAGTACAAACGTTTAAAAAAATTATAACGACAAAATATGATCTAAATATATCGCATTTACTAACAATTATGATGAATAATGTTTTCCGTTTGGGATTTTTCAAGAAAGGAATTTTGATAACTGAATTTCAAACTGAAAAAAAAAGGTGAAATATAATAAAAATCTTTCAACAAAAAATGCCAGGTCTGCTACTGGTAGAATGTTTGTATGAAAGTTATAAAAAATAGCGAGATCAATAAACATGTTATTTTGACGTAAAAAAATACATTGTATTTTTTCCTGCCACATAAATCACGTCTTTGAAGCTAATTTAAACAAGGCGCGAAACCAGAGCCTTCAGATGGAAATTAATGGAAATCTTCCCGAGTACAAAACCTGCGATTTTATTTCAGGCTCGCATAGCGAATGAAAATTATATTACGGGTCTTTACTTGTTTGCATAAAGCAATGGAAGCACAGCCCGTTCAGGCGGTAAGCACTTTTCGCTAAAATCAAAAATAATTATAGAGATGTTGCAAAAAAGATTAGGAATAGAATCAAGAAAGGGATCATTACATGGTTTGGGCACGTCGAGCGAATGAACGAAAAAAGGAGTGTGATAGGAGTATAAGACGCGAAAGTGAATGGAAGAAGTTGGGGACGCCCGAGGGAGACATGGCACGATCAAGTGGATCAAATACTTGAGTCGGGCCATGTGAAGAGTCAGAATAACAGAAGATTAAGAAAGAGTTGTACGGCGGTCCGTTCTCTCTGCCTACCCCTGCAGAGAAACGGCGTGATAGTTAGTTACAAGAAAGATGTTTCCTGAAAAATATAAGACAATTTTTAACAAAATTTATTTGATACCTAGTTGTTATTCGTGAAAAATCACGGAATGTAATTTGCCTTGCCAAAAAAAATATTAGTTCACATTTCAAACATAGAAGAATGTCTGCTAAAAACGATTATTTTTCAAATTTCAAAATTTCGCAAAAAGTTAATTATTTATAGTCAATGATCCGAATCGGAAAGCTTTTGGGTTATTAAAAAAGGGACAAGACACATTAATATGTATCATAAACTCTATTTCTACTGTTGTACCAGTTTTTATCAAAAGGGTTTCAAAACACCAAACCGGATATCCACGCATTTTATCCCTCGCATTAGACAAACTACCTTCATCACTTGTATCGGGTATGTAGTTAAATAATATGTACATATTAAATTATTATTCAATGATTGTATCTGTTTAAGTAACTAATTAAAGTTAACTAATACTTCTGGATGTTTTTATAAATTAAATAATTTAATATTTTCAAATAATAAGGTTGCCAACATGTTATTGTTACAAATAAAATAATTTACGACACAAAAACAATTAGCTTAAGATAATGTTGTTTCCTTAGCCCTCCATGTGTCACCACAGAAGAAAAGTAGAAGACAGGTAGGTAGATATACAGCAGAAGTTATTGAAAATCCAAAAGTTTAGTCTATTGGCATTCATTGTGTTCCTCCTTCCTCCTTCAACACGAAAGACTTAATTACATTATCACATTTTCTGAATATAGACCATAAAATGTTAATTCAAAACAGAACAAGACTGGTATAGCTTGGAATAACAAACATTGTGAAAATATTCGATTAATTGAACAAAAGTTCAAGTTTTCGAATTACGTATGTAAAAATTAAACCATAAATAACGTAAATGGGCAAAGTTTCAACTTGAAGAATGTCGCTAATTAATAACGGTCCGGGTATCACCGGACGCAAAAAGATATCAATTAGTTCCCCACCCTTTACCCACAAAAGAAGGATGCGTACACAAAGAATTAAAGGCTTCGGAAAAATTGTCAAGAGGGTACAAAAAGCTCGCGGCGGACAACATAATTAATTTGAAACATTCACGATGTTTACTTTTGTATTGTCCCCGTGCGGTCATTAGAGTTAGTTGATTTGGGTAGGACACGAACACGAGAGTCTTGTGCAACACATTGGCCAAATTATCTAATTAAGTTTGGCTAGAGTTCTAGGAAACGGGAAATAAATTGCGGGCATCCGAAACGAATGTATTTCACTACAGGATTAAATTAACTTCGTCTTGGGAAACCTGAACCTTCCATCAGCCTGATTTAGCATAAGTATATACCTACCTGCAGTGAAGCCTACAGCAAATAAAAGTTTGTCATTTAAGTTTTGTAAACATTCATCTATAGTTCAAATAGAGTACGGGAACGACCTATTTCTTGAATACAATTTACATTACCAAAAAATAATATTCTATATTTCACGTCAATTTCTTAACGTGATCGAGCAGTATATAATTTATTATCATAGTTTTGATCAGTCAATCATTACGAACAAATTTAATAAACTCATTACTCAAATTAACTTTGTAATCAAAGTTAAAATGCATTAATAAATTAATTAGACATTAAAAACATGTATCGTAAACACATCGACAGTACCTAACTAGTATATCAGTATTACACATCGATCATCAGAATAAACATTCGGGGTTACAAATTACCAGACCATATTTAAATTCTTCCTACTTCCATAATTATAAGCGGAAAGTGTTTTTTGTGCAATAATGGAAGAATTAGCAAGCGGAATATTGGTGGAAACCCGACGCATTTGTCACTCGGTTACTAACCGTTTTTGACCAGTTATGTGGCAGTCCATCATCTTTGCCTACCACTGTAGGGAAACGTTAGTTGGTTAATAATTGATAATATTTAAAAAGTTGATATATTTCATTGCATATTGAAAAGGAAGTACGAGTATGCCGGTACTCGCTGTGAGAATCGAACGCAATCCGTCTAACTGAGAGTCCTACCCATCGGGCTATCGACCACCTCATAGGAGATTCATGCTGATCGGATAAATAACTTAATCAACTAAACCGTAGATAACTCAACGAAGCACATTGCATCATTCCAATAAAAACACGTCAAACAAACAAACTATTAAATTCAAACCAGTTAACAGCGGTGTAACAAATGCGCAGATTTCATGTTACGATTACATAAGGTTTCAATGGCTCTACTGTAGGGGGATACTGCTCGTACAAACACACCTTTACCATGTGTTTTTTTTTCTCTAGAACTATGTCACTCTCTAGTGGATTGGTGCATCATACGCTAGAGCAGGCATTGCGAAAACGTATCGATATTTTCCGATATTATATAAGACTGCGACAGAGCATTCGGAAGCGACGAGACACGTTCACGAGATATTGTTCAGCGTCCAGATAATATCGCTTTTCTCGACGGTACGGGGAAACGAGTATATCTTTAAACCATCTGAAGTTGTTTATAGCTCCATACTGTTGTGTGGCAAATCTGCTTTGCATTGTTTAACACGCGGTTGGACATGCTAGACCAAAGCAAAGAACGTCAGAACGCCGCAGAGGAAAATGTTTATCGTGCAAAGTTTGAGCTGGAAGCCTTCCTGAAATATACTTCAGCGTACAGTTGAATCAGTTTAAAGGAGTTCCCTTTATCGTGATTTACGATTTGTGGAATGCGGTGACGGCCTGGATAATTTTAAGGAATATTTATCACGTAGCAAAAGTACGCTCCGAGGTGAAGTTTTTTACTGGGTAACCGGTATTTGATACAAAATATTGAAGGACGTAATAGAAAAGACGCGTAAAAATAAAAAAAATAAATAACATTTTGTCAATTCTTCAATCGCTATTAAGATATAATTACGTGAAAAAAGCAGGACCTTGAACGTGATACATAATGAATTAGTATTTAATAATTTAAAACGCCAAATGAATGCAGCGACTTCAACTATTTCTTATCCCTATCATGTACATATAAATAAGATCAAAATAATATAAATAATTAATTTAATAAGAAAGACACGGCCAAGTCGCTCGACTCCGACTCTGACACCGCTCTTCTGAAGCGATACGGGCGAAATATTCAGTTATCTATCCAATTTCAGACATAAATTAAAATACATTTTCACTATTTATCTCTTCCGTAGTGTTT
Source organism: Drusus annulatus (assembly GCA_022651775.1). Classification (NCBI taxonomy): domain Eukaryota; kingdom Metazoa; phylum Arthropoda; class Insecta; order Trichoptera; family Limnephilidae; genus Drusus; species Drusus annulatus. The sequence continues at coordinate 2,609,737 of JAGWCC010000048.1, read as the reverse complement.
AATGACACAATGTTCCTCCGACACTATGCTCACATAAACTTTTATTGCTTAAAAATGTCTCCTCTATTACGTCGTTAGATATTTCGCATCTAGTATTATACACCCTGTATATAACAAAACTTAGGGTTGAGCCCTTAGGGCAAAAGACGATTTATCAAACTTGAGGTCTCGCAAAAAAATTCGGAGACAAAAGAATACAAGAGTATTGTCTTTACTCTTTACGTAAGCGAGTACTTTTCCGTCGAAAAAAATAAGAATTCTTTGAATGATTTAATTAAGGTGAGTGATCATTATTATTTCCTCTTTTATAAATAAAAAAACGATTCATCAGAGAGATCATTCAAATGAAAACAAGACACGAAGAGAAAGCAAGTTGCAAAATAACTGTTTTGACGATTAAATTTAGAGCTCGGCCGGCAAGAAGCAAACTTGGTTGGTACAAATAATACTGGTCAAAGTTGTGAATGCTGAAAGCTGATTGGAAAAAGAAAAACTGTAAGTGATGTGATCACATTTTACACGGCCACTATTTAAATAACCACCAATAACACCAGCGCGATTTAAAAAAAAAGTTTAATAGTCATCAAATATGATCGGCGGAATCTTGATTAGGCACCAACGAATTTGAATTTTATACTAGAGTCGACCACTAGCATTATATTAATAGGTTAAGTCAGTTAAAGTTAATATTATTTCAAGCTACAACATAATTTACTTACTAAGCGATGCTCAAAATTTGCAGGTATAAAGGAGGTGGTAATCTTATTGGATATTTAAGCTTATATTCATATAATCGAAGGATTTTTTTTGGGAAATTGATATCCCAAAAGGGTAATAAACAGGCCATTGAACGATTATAAATTCGGTGCTTGGTCAAAAACGAGCCTTTAAAAATTACTATTGTCGAGAAATGTGATGCTACAATTTATATTATTAAACATTAAATTTTCTCATGTTTGAGCGACATTCGTGGATAATTTACCGTTTGATTTTGTTCAATAGAAAACGACTACATCGGAACAAAAATGCGCAAGTTGTAACCGAACGGCTCGAGTGGCGTATCCACTGTATCCAGGCCAGCCGTTGATGACGCCACGCAAACAAGAATTCGCACGAGACTGGCTGGAATAAATTTCCGTTATGGTTTATTCTAGTGAGATGGATTATTTGACACTGAATCAATAATATTGGACAACTGTTTAGCAAAACAAACACCTCATCGAAGAGAAGTACGAGAGAAAAGGAATAGACCAGTTCTTTACAGGTATTGTTAACATTCTTATAACGAGATTAACAACCCAGTTATTTTATCTTACGTAGGAATAAGTATATAGCGGTGCACAATGGAGTTCTGATACAAAAAAATAATGTACGACCGTAACTGGAGGAGAATTACAAAAGTAGACTGAGGGCAGAAAAATTACATCCGAAAGTAACGCTGGGTTGGTTTGTAGAACCTTGTAAAGTGGACATATGTAGAAATGAGTGACAGGAGAATACATAACAAACCTGGATGGAATAATAAGTCGGGGGCGCCTCAGGAGCATGTGGCACGATAAAGTGAATCAAATACGTGAGTCGGGTCATGCGAAGAGTAAGAGGGACAGAAGGGTATGTATGAATGCGGATGCAACAATGAGTGTATGCCTAGTATGTTTAAAACATTAAGATTAACTTTCCTACAATCATCTTCTCCCCATTACCTACAACCTCACAACGTACCTCAATTTAGGATGTCATAGTCCCACTGATTCCTGGCAGTTACTCTTATGCGGTATTCAGATGTAAACTTAAAAAAAGAGGCGTCTCATCCTCTACCCCTGCGGTGAAATAGCGTGGCGGTGGTTAATGTTATTTAGGAGTGCAAAGTGGGTTAGTTGGTTAATCTACGTTTAAATCAGTACTAATTAATACTTAGGAAAACCGTAATAACAGCAGAATGGAAGCATGTTTCAAGTACGATTCATAATTTGAAATGGCTTGGCTGTACAATACTTAACAGCTCTACGGTAAATATTTGTATTATTTCTAGCCTGCACGGGAAACATACTAGCAACTTCACTCACTTGACTCACCTTCTTTGTTGAAACTCATCCAATTCAAGATTCCTTTGCCATAGACTCAGAAACAATGAATTGCTGTTCCTCAATCATCCCTCTACTAATTATGGGTATCATTCTTTACTGTCTAGAATGTCGAGACTTGTTAACTTAATTCATGGTCTTGAAATTTTTGGTACCAGTCTAAATGATTTTTATCATTCTTTACGATTCTACCAAAACTTTGACTTAACCTTGGCTTTAATTTGAATGTTCTTTCTTATGTATATTTCGTCCTATTTTTGTCATTGCTTTATTTAATATTATGTATGTGCTGTTCTTTCTTTGTTGCTATTTTCCCATTTCATGTTACGTTTTTTTTTTTTAAATTGGACAATAGTCCGTTAGTTTATAAATAAATAAATGCATATATGACTACGTCATGAAAGTCTACCCAAAAAACATATTGCTATAGATAGGGATTTTGTAAAGAGGGAATAAATGTAAATGCAAGGTTGATATTAGCATATTAACTAGAGCAACTACAAAATACATGTATAAGATTTATTATTCACCTTCGCAAAAAAGATAACATCCCCAAATGCTGCACACAACTTCAATGGTTTCCAATAAAACAACGACGCAAAATAAACTTACTTTCCCCTCTCTACAACATTCTAAACTCGCCTAATTATCTGAAGGTAAATTTCCATTTTTTAGCCAAACAACTGCTCTCTTTGTTCAAGTGATGAAAGAACCCTTGCTATCCTTACCCACCAAGCTACATCATTCATTCATTCCTTTTTAGTGGAAGCCTCACGTCTCTGGAACGAGCTGCCCTCTGACCTACTGAGTGCTCCCTCAAAGCCTATTTTGGAGGCTAAAGGAAAATATCTTGTTTGCTTTCCATCAACACAATACTTTATTATTAATTTCCATTGACTTTAATTTCTTCCCCCTGCCTATTCGTTTCTTATTTGAAGATATTAAGTTGGTATTATTGACAATTATTGCACAAAGATGTATAATTTCTATGATTTTCTTAACTCAAAGGTTTTAATTTATTTTTTTACTGCTTTTAAAAATTGTTTCTATAAATTCACACTATGCGGAAAACGTTACAATATTAGTATTTTAATTTTTTACGGTAGTTAAAATTACTAGAGGCGGTCGGTAAAATAAATCATAATAAATAAATCTAGTAGAGCTAAATTAATTGTAGAAACTATTTAACTCTGAATGTACCTGTTGTTCAATACAATTTTTTCATTCTTGTACATTCATTGTTTATTGTTCTAGCACTGTTTATGAATGAATAGTTTTTTTTTTATGTAAAAGCCTTTAATAGGCGTTCATAAATAAATAATAAACTTAGAAATAATCACAATTCGTTGGTTCCACTTGGGAAGTTTATTCGTTGGCTAATGGAATGATTCCTTCTCGGTGAATAGGGTATAGAATTAATAGAGCATAGAGGTCACTGCTAACTACCCATAAAGCGGGTAAAGTTCAGGTGATGGTATTACGCCCACAGCGGTTGACGGGTTCCGCGACGGTGGGGCGCGTTGACAGCCCGGTAATACAATACACAGGAGCAGGGGAACAGGAACTACACCGTTTCTAGTCGCCACGAGCAAAAGTTAAGTAAACGGCCCCGGAAATGTGCAAATCGCAACATTAGCTGGACAAACGACAACACCGTCTTTCAAAAACTAACTAACTAGCAATCACGCCGTTTCGCCGTAGGATGGACCATCATACAACTCTGTCTTGGCACACACTTATCCATAAATCATCTCTTACATACCCTTATGATATTCTCATGACTCTTGACATGACCCGACTAAAGTGTTCACTCGATCGTGCCATGTCTTCCACGGGCGTCCCCGACTCCACTCCTTATTCCGTTCATCCCACATGGTTTGGACATATAGAACATGTCCAAATCATGTGGGCGTTCTTAATTTTGTTAATTACATTATTGCATTCTCTCCGGATCTCCACATGTGTAATAGCATAGATTAGCTTTACAACACATTCGTCTCAGAATGAGTTCGGTAATATAACATTTCTGTTCACTTTTTTTTTTCGAATAATGAAATCTAAAATAAAACTCCAAGTTTTTGCGGGCTGTTTTATATTTGATTACATTATTCGAATAAAAAAATCATTCCAAAGAATATTGATAGGAAAAAGGCGTTCAAATTGCTTTTGATAACAATTTGTAGAAAGTTTGACTGATGATTTTCGAGATTCTTAGTGTAAATTAATCGATTGTGGTTGAAAGACACCATAAAAATGTTGACACCATAAAACATATTATAATGTCGGTATTTTCATTTGCTTGTCACAGATATTTTTGACCAGCTAAAGTTTGCAATTCGGATCTCTGTGCGGCCATCAAAAGTTCTTTTGTTTACCGGGGTAGGGGTCGCCATCCCCACTGTTTGAAGTGTGGCCGAGGCCGCTAACAACAGGCGAGATTACTTACCCAAAGCGTGGCCCGTCGAACCAGTTGTGACAACTACCCTGACTCGAGGACACACATAATTAATCTTATTCACACACCGCGTCGGTGGTATATCGCGTTTTACAACATTTTTATTTATTTGCATCATAGGTTGTTTTTTTGTACATGTTATAGTGAGCAGTTATGAGAGGGTAAATTTGATGCTTAAAACCGGTTTATGACTTTTATAAACGTTTGGGATTTTTTATTCTACTACATTAATTTCAAGCCATAAAAAAAACTGTAAGCATTGGTAAAGTACCACCACACACACACACACACTAGCTTTCGTAGTCGGCTTCGTCGCCGGCCTCTACTCCCGGTTATATGACATCCTTCAACACATGATGGTATAAATTTCAACATAGATATTTCGGATGAATTATTTTCATCTGCCAGCAAAAACGGGCGATTTGAATGGCTTAAGGCTGGTTCACACCAACGTCCGGATCCGCTCAGTGCCGATATTGTTCCGCAAAGACAAAGTTGTATGGCAGTATATCCTTCTGCCCACCCTTGTGATATTTTACTACTTATTTAGTTAAATAATTATTTTGAATTGTAAAAATACTTACAACGCAGATTTTTTTTTAAATAAATAATATTTTTAATAATTGATAAAAATATTATTTAGTGATAAAAAAAATGGTTTTTGATTAAAAAAAATCTGCGATGTTAGTATTTTTACAATTCAAAATAATTATTTAACTAACTAAGTAGTTAAATATCACAAGGGTGGCAGAAGGATATACTGCCACACATCTTTGTCTTGGCACATTCTCCTTGATTTATATTCATACCATATCAATAAGCTCTCATGCGGAACAATATCGGCACTGAGCGGATCCGGACGTTGGTGTGAATCAGCCGTTAATCGTGAAATAGCGATATAAAATTAACTACTAGAGAATTAATTTCGGCATCATTAAGCTACTATCTTCGACTTATCTTGTTCAAATGAGAGCGAGTTCACACGGAGCGTTATTTCGGACTGCGGTTTTTTTCCCGCCGCGGGGGCTTATTGGGGGCGGGAATTATAACCCAAACGGCGCGCGGCGGCGGCGAAAAAACCGCCGCGAGTTTTAGTCATACATGCGTCTGTATGCAGGCGTTCACACGAGTATATTTTGGCACGGCGAGGTTTGTTTGGCATTGAATGCAGTTTTCAATAAATCGCCAAGATGAATTGTGGCGTAGTTATGCAGAAAGCATCCAACCCCAAAAAGATAAAAACCGAGAAAAAGGCGTTAGAAAATATGACGATACAAAAGCATTAATATGTGTAATCGGCATTTGTAAAGTGAATATCGATGTATTTTCTTTGTGAAAATTATTATAAAAAGGTAATTTATAATCTATCAATGTATTTATAAAAAAAAAATGTATTTCCTATTTTATTCTACATTTTAATATTTTAAACATCAATTTAAGCCAAATATCTGCAATGTGCGTTGGAAAAAAATGAATTACCAAAAAACCTATTGCATTTGCAGCTTGGCTGTATTCAGTAGATAGACATCTCGTATTTATATATAGGAAAACATGTGGTGAACACATTTGGCAAGTTGTGGGTTGGACGCTTTCTACATAACTACGTCCAATTTTTCTACAGTTTTTTGTAGCGGCAGCATGGTATCGTAGAGAAAGAGGTCTTCATAAAAGAATTAATTAAAACAAGATGAAATGACACTTTTAGCAAAAAATATTAACGCCAACCCAAAAAGTAAGCAGAACGCGCAATAAAAAATTCACATCGCTAGAATTTCGATCGCGAATTGGTTTCATTTACCAAGGTTAGCACGACGTTGAAAAAAAATGGCCTCATTGTCGGCCTTTAAATCCGTTAGTGTAAACATTTCTTGGTGGTAACTATTAGCTTCGCAAAGCGGGATTCTAACAAGTGATAAGAGCCGCGACTTTTGGTCCCAGGCCCTGTGTTTCCCTGTGATAAGTATCTACGGACCACTGGCCCTTGTTTACTGCGAACGATTTCCCTCGTGGAAATGTGCTGGCATTTCAATCTGAATGTCAATGTTTGTATTCGACAAACGAAAACTGAGCTATGGAAAAATAAAGACATTTTACAGACAAAAATAGAAATTGTGGTGTTTCATAAGGAAATTCTGAATATGCGGCACATTTTGAAAGAATGTGGGCTTTTGTGCTGATAAGTAAACAGTATTCTAAGGTTATTCCAACAATAAAGCATTTATAGAGTGTGTTAAAAATACAGAAGGTAAGCGTAAGTTCGAGCATATCGTCAAAGAAAAACCTTCGTCGAATATCCACGATAACTTTATTTAACAAACGTATCAATTGAGCCCTCTCAAAACCTTCAACGGTTCCTTTCTTTTGAATTTGAAATATTCAGTAGCAACAAGGGATTTGTTAGCAAAACTGCTCGCTCTCTCGCCGAAATACGGAAAAATTCAACGAAAGTATGCAAAAATTAAATTAGAAACTTTATTTAGATTCCCGGAAAGCGAATGGGAGAATAAGTTGGGTAGGGATTGTCAGGCGTGTGTTGAAGTAAAGAGCCCCCTTAAATAAGCAAACAGACGCGGTCCGCGAGGAGAGTGAGTCGGGCTCTTCTCACTCTCTTCACTCTCTCCGGTCTCTCCAGCCTCCCCGCACGCCGCGGTTTCTATTAAACTGGTACAATTCAAAGCTACTGCGTCTCCCTCAGGCGCTATAAACTTCCAAAGGCTTTAACGCTGAAGAAAGTGGGGAGCGGGCGCACCTGATGAATCTTTCCGTGTGTACCGTTGTGCTACGGATTATCGATTTACTTAGGTTTATAAGACTCAAAAGCCCTACTACATTTCCCAGAGGCATTAAAACCTGTACCTACTGCAAATAATATGTCGACCGACGTATTCAATCACGGCAGAAAATTAATGGAGATCATCTAAAACACATAGTATATTATGTGGCAGGTTTATTAGTATATATGATTGTAAATATACTAGCAGAGTGCCCATGTCGGCCATAGCCACACATTATAAGATTAAAACTTGATAACCGGTTTCCATTCTATCCTAATAAAATGACGTAAATGTCTAATTAAAAAGATGTATACATGGCTGAACGGTTTGGCACCATCATTGGCAATGTGTTTAGACTTGTCTCTGGGTGAGGGGGTCTTACGAAAATGCAACATACGCCCAGGTGGGTCAAGGCGGTGTTGGTGGTTGAGCCTTCTTCTATGAATGTATCAATTATTTGAACGTTTGTCCCGTGTTTGACGTATTAGGTCCACATTACTGGAATGAACTTCCATGCAATTCACGACGATTGTTATTTTCAAGAGCATCAGAATATGAACATTGTGATTCTTTAATCGACGGAAATAATACCTAAATGTTTATTTTAATTATTTATTTTACTAGTACATATTTTTGTATTGGTTGGTATATTGCCTATCCCACTAGGCGCCTGTTTTGGGATGACAATTTACAATAGTGGTTTTTCAGCTACCTAGTACATGACAATTTTGAAAATATAGTAAGTACCTACACGATAAGAAACAAATTAAACTTGGCATTTAAGGTGAGTAATGATTTTGTTTTTAAAGGAGCTTTAAATTTTTATGATTCTAATGGTGCTAGGTAGAGAATTGAATTGCTTAATGGGGTTGTACTTAAAACTTTTTTTATCGAAGGAAGCAATCACTTTGTAGCTTGACATTATAATTTAAATAAAAAATATTTTTGTTTTAAGCCACTGTATTTATACACATATAACAATATATTATATATATATATACGTTCCTGAAGAAGGTTAAGTTTAACCGAAACCGGTCGGGTGTTATATGTGTATAAATAAAAATGGCTTAAACAAAATATTTTTATTTAAATTAAAACTTTTTTGTCCATAAACAGTTTTATATGCTGGGATATTAAAGCATTTTATATGTGACTGCCTTAGGGTCCTGGTAATATTCCTTTCTCCAAACATATGGACATTTTTAAATTGGTGTAATAGGATATGTTTTGAGTATAATTGTTTGAAGTTGAGAATTTTATTTATTTTAGATTCTTTAACAAAATACTGCAAATAGGGCACATTATGGCCGAAATACAAATTCAAGTCAAGCAAGTTTTTTCATAGGCCTAAAATAAATTTCCTTTTTTTTACGCGAATACCGCACAAGAGTGTCAACTGCTCCCAACCGTTTAAAGCCAGTGAGACTATGGCATCCCCAATAGGGGTATGTTGTGAGGCTGAATGTAGTGGGGAGGGGAAGGAGATAAGGAAGGGTAAGGTTGGGAAGTACCTGGCTATTCAGATCTGGTCACCAAACACGGTTAAAGCCATTTCAAGCAATGTTTCAATTCTGAATGGTGGTCTTTCACCAGGGCGATACTTAAAGTATCTACCACTCTGGAACGTGCCGCAAATATGCCATTTTGTATTTTATATCAATTAAATGAATTACGATTTATTTTAATTAAATAAAATTTATTTGCGCTCGCCGGGTTCGAACCCGCGACCTCTGGATTCGTAGTCGAGCATCTTGCCACTCGACCATGCAGGCCGTCAAAAAAAACGTTACAAAAAATTGGGCTTTAAAAAATAAAGTATGGTTTTTGGTAAAAAGAAAATGACGTAATTCGAAACAGGCGGTCGATGCGACGGAGCTATTGAGACATTACCACGACCAGCGGAGTTAGTATGAAACCGCTCCCGAATTTCAAGGTGATTTCTGAATATGATTTGTCGTAATGATAATAGTATCCTACACGTACATAATAGTATATAATATATAAGATCATAGTATATACATATACGTACAAGTTATCCTGGATGGTGTTTAAATCCATTAACGAAATGGCCCCACTGTACATCACCGAACTATGCGTTCCAGAAAACATTCTTCTAAGGTAGTCGACTCTTAGATCAGCAACGTCATCGGCTATCGGAAGGCTGATAGAACCCAAACGCAATCCAAATACTAAGTTTGGAGATAGCGCTTTCGGGGAATCGAGTAAACTCCCTCCGGAACTAAGATGTACTCGTATAACGATCCTAACAGAATTTCGGTCCAAACTGAAAACTTACCTTTTCAGGCTATTTAAAAGAATCTTAACATAATCTGTCTCTCGACGAATCACCTTTAGATAAACAAATTTTAACTAAATCCTGTACTGTACGAAAAATTCAGAAAGTCCATTTTTTTATTTCGCTCCCGTCCCTAAATCGGAATAAATAAATAAATAAAAATCTTAATTATAATTTTAAGCTAAAAAGTGTGTATATCTGATGAAACCTGCCAGGTAAGTATGTTCCTGTATATTTTCTCATTCAAACTTGGAATTAATATCTAATAATGGAAAATAAGACCTGTACAGCGCCCTTGAGGTGATTTTTCACAAAAACGGCGCTATACAAATCATCCAAATATTATTATTATTATACGTAAAACCGCTTGCACTGCCGATTTTTAAATGCATCTAAAACATATTTATTGAAAAAAATACGATTAACGATTATTTATTACTAGACGGTGATGTATAAAATTATTTGACAATTATGAATATTTTCAAATGGAAAAGAGACTCACCAGTTTGTCCGTATGCAAAGATGCACGCGTTGTATCCTTGGAAGGCGTTGTCGAGGATGTCCCTCCCGAGGCAGTTGAAGACGTCCTCTTGGGAGGCATAGTTGGGCAGTTCAGGGTCCAGCGAATAGAAGCAGTGGTCAAAAGCAAAAGTCTTCGGTTGTTTTCTAGAAGAAAAATAACAAACAAAAGATTGTTAACATTATGGTTAAATGTTTTTTTTTTCTTAAACAAAATACATATCATTCGTGTGAACAATCTGTCAATTTCTAAGTATAATAAATAAATACAAACGGAGAAAAGGTTCCAATTTAAGACATCCCATTATTTCATTTCTCAGCACTTATTTCGTCCGGTCCATGGTCAAATTAGTGTCTAATCGTTTCCCCTGCATGTTTTTTTTTAATATTCAGTTGTGATCTCCCAGTTTCAGATTGGATATGTGTTGAATTTACCGATTGTTTACAAAACTTATTTCAATGGCTGTTTTGAATTGCACTTTTGCAATAAAGGTAAGCTTCTAATGTGAGATACGTAAGGGATTCTTATACGAAGTATCTAATATAAAGACCGCTTACGTTTCTCATAATAGAAACTTCCCAAAATGTTAGAGTTTTCATCTTTTATGTGATTTTGGCAAATAATTTTCATTGATTGTACCAAGAAAATTGGAGTCAAGATCCTTGCTGTTAAAACAGTAAAAAAACTACATTTGGAGGCTTCCGATGCGTAAGAAACATAAGAAATATTAACTCTAGAAAGCTTAGTTTTAGTTATTTAGTTTTAGTTACTTGTACATCAAAGTTTACAAAGCATCTAATTATATACTCGTATAATGTATATATGTACATATATATTTTTTTTTTCTAAATAATAATAACTTATATACCATACATAATACTTGATGTTACTAGTGTATTTTAAATGGTTCTGGCGGCGTATTAAAACATTTCATTGCTTAAAGAGAACCGACAAAATAAATGTATTACAAAGGAGTCTTCAGCAAAACAGTTTTGAAATTTATTATCTACATGTAATTTATATAAATGGGCCGTCATAGAATATTTGGTTGCATTGTTATACTTTATACTACAAAAACGATATGAATATTTGATATGAAGAGATTGAAAGCGTATTGATTCCGTAACGGTGATAACAGTTACTTTTTACTGTATAAATTCAAATTGAAACCGATTAGATCAGCAAATAAGCCGACAATTACGTGATTATAATGATTCCTCTTTCATTAGAATAATTATACATAGTTACGATCAAATTTCGTTGGGTGTGTAATTAATGCTCTCATTTCTGTTGGTTATATTCTGGCAATTAAATAATTTAATTAATGGCGTGCCGAAAGCTCGCGGGTGAAACAATTAGTTTGAAGCACTTACACAGATTTACGTTTTCTCTGTCAATACTGTGAGTACAATGATTAAAATACATTTCTCCGGAAAGCAGTACGACCGAACGTAAATGCATCATATTATGCACCACCGGCTGTGGCCGATTGGTGCGATCGAAAATGATATTTTAAATCCTAGCCGGCTTCGCCCGTTATTAAGTTCTTCAAATAGATTATTTTTTACAAATACTTAAATAATACTAATAACCTAAAACACATAGATGAAACAGAAAAAGCCAGATAATTAATTATTAAGATAATTAGAAAGTGGCATTTTAATCGATCTCATATTTTCATTGAAAATAATGAATATTATTTTTAATTTCTTCCGATTTTTGGCAGCCATCTTCGTTAATCCCGGATAGAATAGAGGATCCCAGTTCGAGTCTCCGTTGTGACCATTTTCTTTTTATTTTATGACTTTTTCTGTTTCATACTAGTGTTATAGATTATTGAAATAATTTAAATATTAAAAAAAAACATAAGTATTGATGCTTTGAAGTTATTAATTTCAATTTTATTTTTTATACTTGACATGAAAACGCTGAGCGAAAAAATGTCGAAACAAATCGAGTCATCATGCTCTCAGTCTGATATTTCAACACAGTTTTTGTTCTTATTTAACAATTGAAAAGTATGGAACAAACATATTATTATTATAATATGCGTATTGTCTTTTATTTACAATTAAACAGATATTTCAAAACTCCATGGTTCAAGATGAAAAGAATTGCGTTCACTTTTAGGAAAATCCAAGAAGAAAAAGATATATAGATTTCGTGACGCCATAATTCACTGTTCTTGAGTTTTTAGTATTACATACAAACATTTTTTTCGGTTTAAGGTTATGATTTAGGTGCAACAAAACATATCTACCTTACTTTTATGAGAATTAATATGAGATGATCAAATTCATTTTCTTTTTTTTTTTTTTAAATAAAAAATAATTTTGTTTTAAGCCACTTTATTTATACACATATAACAATTCGACCGGTTTCGGTTAGACTTAACCTTCATCAGGAACGTATAAGTATAAACTGTTTATATTATACGTTATATTATACTGTTTATACTTATACGTTCCTGATGAAGGTTAAGTTTCGGTCGAATTGTTATATGTGTATAAATAAAGTGGCTTAAAACAAAATTATTTTTTATTTAAAATTATAATGTCAAGCTACAAAGTGTTTGCTTCCTTCGAAAATTCATTTTCCTTTACAATGAAAGCTAAATAAGGTAGGAAATACAAATAAATTTTAGGAAAAATATCACTACAATAACATAAAAACTCTATTTTTAGCTTACGATTGGTAAAAGCTCGGCATCATTTTCCGCGGTACACGTTTCTATTTCCACTTTCAAACTAATGTATTCAATTGAATGGGAAATAGGGTATTTGAGGGTTTGCAGCGTGCGCTACCAAGCTGCACCAGAATCCAATAAAAAATATATACGAGTATAACAAAAAACATTTTTGAAACCTTTTGCTTATATTAAGAGAGATATTAAAAACGTTAGAACAATAATAAAAAATAAATAAAAAAATTGGATTTAAAAAAATAAATTTACTAATTTATAAACGAAAATCCTCGATTTTCTTTTTTACCCGTAATTTTATCATAATGTTCCGTAGTCAAAACTGCTGTTTAAACGAAACATTTAAAAATGAGAAAATAAGTTAAAAACCTTAGATTTATAGAACAGACCTGTTTCAGTACGCATAACTTGTGTCGAAAGGGGAGAAGTTGGGTACCTGCTGTAGGTATCTACCTTTGACCGTCCGTCTGCTAGTCAAGCGTCCTACCCACCGGGCTATCGACCACCTCAACATCCACTTATCGTTCTACACTAATGCACCTTTTTGTAACATTTATATATCGAGAGTGCCGGTGTGTAGTTAGTGGGCTCGCCTCGCATCGCGTTGCTTGAGCTCCGTCTCGTGTCCGTTTTTTGTCCCGTACTATAGGACGCGAGAAGCGCCATCACCATGGAAAGATAATGGTATGAAGATGACACTGGTAATAGTCGAACGCAGCCAATACAAAACAAAATATCCAACAGACCACAACTGCGTGATACGAGAGAAGGAATATTAATGGAATTCATTCATTGAAAAAGTTGAGAGAAAAAAGCAGATATCAAACCTAACCAAAAACAAACAAGTATTTCTTTGGCTCACAGAAGTGTACATTTAATCAAATTATTATCTAATGAAGTTTATTTCCCCAAAAAAGACACAATTGAAATGAAAATATAAACCTCCTGACAGTGTATTTATCCCTACAGGAAATTTCTCGGAGTAAATTAGCTGAGTTCTGTAGCGGAGAAGAGCCCAGGATGTGGCCTAACTCGATAATCCCTCGCTCGTCCCTGAAGAAACCATTTCTCTGTACACGAAACGGGAGGGAAGGGAAAGCGTACTGAATACGTCAAACAAACTGAATCAAGCAAAAATACCAATAGAAAATCTTTATTTCATGTGTAAGTAAGAACCCTATGTGTGTGCGTCATGGGAATTAACCGAGTAAAAAAAAGGCTTTGAATCTTTTCTCAGAAAATTCGGATGAAGGTGTTTGCGGGTATGATTTAAGATTCACAACCAAAAACATAGGTGTTGGACTTTTTGAGTTTAAAAAAATGTTCGGAACAGCTTTACAGTGTCCATCATCGGGAAATATATTGAATGAATGATTGTTCATTTCACATCTAGCATGATGATGAAAGTCGGATTGTCCAAAACGTTGGCTTAAAAAGTATTTATTTTATTTTTAAACATAAAAGCGCAGATTAGCATCGTATAAGTCAGTGTATAATTATAAGATTTAGCAGTTCGCAAAAGTGCAATAATAAAACTTGCAGACGAAGATAAGCACGCATAATATTCCATTGATAACAATAATGTACATATCGTCGTGACCTCGACACCACCAAATAAAAGCGGGAGATAAAGTGTTTATCAAATTGTAGTGGTTCATTTAGTAAAATAATACGAAATCAAAGTGAAGAAGTCAAAAATGGTTCTTGCATTCGGAACTAAACTTGTTTACAATTAACATATTATATATAGACATAAAAAAATTACATCATATATTTATTTATTTATTTACGCCCGTTACAGGCTTTTACATACATGTTACATCCATTTTTTTTATTAAACAATAACAACTGTACTAAACTAAACTTATAGTTTGATATTGACGTGTTAAATATATCAGCGACATCGGAGTATATGTTTCCCAAATGTTGTATTCGTCGCATAGGCGTGTTGAATTGTGAGGTTGAAGCAGAATTGCTACAATAGTACGGTAGGTACTGCCTTGTAACAGTCCTGCTTGGAACATGAAATGAAATTAAGTTTAATAATTCAGGACTGTCAATCATTGAATTTATAATTTATATTTGTACCTCTAGAGTAGAACAGACTATTAGTATCGCCCTGGTAATAGAATTCCATTCAGAATCAAACGTTGCTTAAAACGGCTTTAGCTTTGTTTAGTGACCAGTTCCGAGCAACTGTACTTTCCAATTTTCCCAAACCTCTCCCCAACTTCCTTCTGCCTAAAAATATACCTGTTTAGATCAGATTCAACATCCTAAATACGTCTCCAAATGTAATTCACTGTCAGCCTCGTGTCAAATCCCAGGAGATCATCAAATGCACGGTTTCTACATGTAAATCGTGCTCACGGAAATGGTGGATGGAAGGAAAAACATCCCTCATGTGGAATCCATACATAATTCACAATCGATTATGTTTATTCACAGAAAGGGGAATTGTACGTAGCCTTTCAAAATGTAATGGCACACGTAATCCGTAAGCCCTCCGACTGAATCAAGATAGATGAACTCGCAGAAGTAAGGGAATCCACAGGAGGGGACAAATTGAATTCAATCGGAGATCGATTTGAAGTTCAATAAATTCGGTGTGTCATTGTTGGATCATTGTATGGTTCCATTTTATGATTTTCGTCACCGCAAAATAATGTTCTACCATAAAAAGCTTAAATTTTTGATTAGCTTTTTATTTTTGATTAGATTTTTGATTGATGGTAAGCAAACCAGTGTTGGTTATCCAGCGATTTTCGGGAAAATTATTTATAATTTTTTTTTTAAATAGGTTCAATTATTATTCTTATTCTAAAAATCATTTGTAAAATATATTTATAAGTAAACATTCGTTTTCAGAAACGAGATTAATAAATAATTGGTAGTGGGATAATAATTATTGCCGATTGATGAGTGGCAATTTTTATTTATTACCCCCGAAACAATTTCTGAAATAACAAAATATTTATTCAAACTCAAACCTTAAAAAAAAAAAGAATAATATATATATTTTTTTAAATATCTTGGTACGATCATAATTTTATTTATTGTACTCTTGAGCTGATGTTTAAAACATTAGCCGCATGGGTAAAACAAGAACTTTGTAACGGTACGAAACTCGATTAAACGGAAATTGGATGATACCAATGTTTTTACCTATATTCTTACCTTCGTGAATCTCGGAACGAAAGAGGCTAAAAACTTATGTTTATCGTAAAACTTTCGTTACTTATGCGTAGCAATATTTATATAATATATTATGATATCAATATTATACAATAACTTTAAGGTTTGATTGAAATATACTTTATTTTTGAAAAAGTCATATTTACCAGCATCAAAGTTGAAGACTATCTAAAGTATTCATGGTTACGATTTCCAATTCCAGTGAGATGAGGGAAAGCCAGACCATCTGCATAAATAACATACGCTAAGAAGTTCTGCTATGTATCTCACACATATAAAAAATATGTTAATTTATTCACGGTCATTGAGAGAATCTCAACACCTAAGCACCACTCGAATTTACAATAAAATTAATACTGAATCAGATAAAAATGGAATAATTTTGATTGCAACTAATTATCTCGACGTTTTCCAAAGCTGTTATTGGAATCTCATTATTAATCATTCTCTGAAACATAATGCAGAAAGCCTGTAGGTGTGAAGAAGTAAAACCTATTGAAGAGTGAGTTCTGGTATCATGAAACTGTAGTTACTCGCTATACACGATCACTGGATCGTAATGAATTTTACACACATCAATCCTAAGAACGAAAAACGCCAATCTCAGTCTTGAAACCCTGGAAAATCAACATATTTCCATTCATTCATAGCCATTTCTAAAAAGCATAATATTATCAGCACAGTTTTTAGATAAGCTCTGGCGTCATGAAAATTTAACAGCTGTTTTGACCTTTTTTATAGGTCAAACCGATAATCTTCAACACGCAACGTTATTTCCATCATAAGCAATAGTGCTTTTAAAAATCAAAGTGTCAAAAAAAATTACAAAACGCCATATTAAACACCGTATATAATATTGCCTATTCCATATTTTGATTATTCGGCTTTAAACTAAACCGGTGAACACAAATTTTATTTTTTCGTAATCTTACACAAAAAGCTGTTTTTTTATGACCATTATAGTATATAGGTAGGTACCTTAATGGATCGACGACTAAATGATTTTAAAATAAAGTGATAACCGAGTGAAATACGCTGAATGTCAACGTTGAAATTAATAATAAATTATTACCATCTTGGAGAAGAATATTTGCATAATGGACCATGAAATTAGACTTTTCTTCCCAGGCTGAGTGTAAGATTTTACGATGCAAATGAGAAAAAATATGTACAAAAGTTGTTCAATGAAAGCACTCATAAAAGTACCCTTTGATTAAGAAAAACTTTCGTCTCAACTTTAAAAAGCATAATTTGACATAGTTTTGAAAAACTAACGATAAAAACATATATAACATAGTCAGTTGGAAAGGTGGATGTTATTGATATTTTGTATTTCAAGCATAAAAATCGAAAGGCCTTTTCCTTTATCAAAGTAATGGAAAAGATTCAATAAAATTGAACAACCATAAATAGAAATCAATAACCTAGCATTTGAAAACGTCAGAAGATATTATACAGCATGGGTGTCTAACTTTTAGGGTTTTCTGGGCAACATAAAATGAAGTGGGATTGTTTTTTTGCGCCCACATTAAATATATAAATAATTATTAATTATTTTAAAAAAATAGGGCAACGTAAAGCTGGTGGGCTATTTGACCTCGCTTTGGTTAAACTAATCCATCAAAGTCTTGTTCAGAGGAAGTGGTTCGGGTAATTCTCAGCGAGTTCTCAAGGTGCACCTCAGTTTTTTTCTAAGCATACTATTTCTGTGTTTTTACCCTTGAAAACAGTTGATCGCAAATAAAAGTGCTACCAAACAGTGATAACGTAATAGAAATTATTGTGAAGAGAGAGATATTTTTTTCTTAAGGAATACAAGTCTTATAAAATATAAATGAAGAGGAGACATAATATAAGTCCTTATTGTAAGTCACTAGTTGAAAATATTAGTTGTAAGCCATTAGTAATAAATCTTAACTGTAAGTTATTAGTTATAAGCTTAAGTGATAAATTATAGGTTGGATGAATTAATTTGTAAAGCGCCCTTGAGGTGATCTTCCCACAAAAACGGCGCTATAAAAGTAATCCATTTATTATTAATATATATTTTTAGTCAAACGAATGATTTTAACTGTATTAATTCCATTTGAAATTTCAAAGGCAATGTATTTTTAATAAGTTTAATGAAAAGGATGCAAATAGGTTTACCAAAATATTGTCAATTTACGTAGAAATATGTTATTAACCCTTGAGGTGATTTTTCACAAAAACGGCGCTATACAAATTATCCAAATATCATTATTATGTGACTGAAGAAAATTACACCTTTTTATAATTGATATGAAGGTTTTTTTACAGTATATCATTTGCTGGACCACTTTTATGACGTAATATATTTCGACTCAGTTCAATACTTGGAGGAGAGGATAGAAATTTCACCCAGTACCCTTTTTTCTTGGGATTTTCAATTAAATAGGTGATTAAAAATAGTATTAAGGATACAGGTGATGTACTTTGAACACAACAGTACATCATATGTATCATTTAAAATAAGATAAAATGATTAATAAATACGGACAAGCTCAAAAAAATCATATAAACACATGAGGGTTACCCGAATACTCTTTCAGTCATCAGAAATTATATATATATATATATATATATATATATATATATATATATATATATATATATATATATATATATATATATATATATATATATATATATATATATATCCAATGGATATGTTCAACTGTTCATTTTCACTATTGTGGAGAAGTCGGGAAGTTTCGGCCGGTTAGACTTACTGGAACATTAAAAAAATCTATGTTGAAAACCGAAGCGGGTACCCGGGTACCCTTTAGTCACATGAAGGTTAAATTCCTTAATCAAATCATTTTCACCGCAATTCGCGATTCCATGTTTTTTTTATGTTTCCGTATTATTTTAACATATTATTACAATAAAGTCCCGTTATATTGCTATGATGCAATTAAAATTATGAGAAATAATTTTAGGAATTATCTAAATGTGGGCTTAAGGAGATCTGATATGCATGAACCTATTTTTTTTAAGGTTAATTATGAGACCACTTTTGTGGAAGGTAATAAAGCCTTTTTTGCGGTACAATATTAGCCGTCGATAAAAGTTCATGACGATAAATAATATATGACTAGCTATCTAAAGTCCTGAGTTGGACACGCCTGAAAAAGTATCATTTCTGAAAGATCTATTGTAGCAGTACTTTTCACGTTTTAAGGCATTAAATCGAAGGAGTATTTCTTGAAATATCACAAATTGGACCGTTAATACAAAATATATTATTTTCCAGTTTCATGACAATCGGAATTCACGACGATATACCTTGAATATAATTTCATTGAGTTCACGCCTATCGATAGAGAAAAAAAAACACAACCTTCATGAGTATAAAATACCCCGCATCATAAATTGTGCATATTCACAAGGGCGCCTTGCCCAAGAACGAAATAAATATGTTGGCATATAATTTGCTTTGGAATCGCGGCACGCACGGCAAGTGTTTATCGAACAAAGTATAGGAAATTTTAATTCTAATCAAAACTGAAAAACAAAGCGTTCGTATAAATCTATATTTTATATCTCAACCTCTGAAAAGTTTTTCAAAATTATCAAAAGTTTTCATGCAGGAAAGTTAAATTACAAACGTATTTTATAAGTTATTGCATTTAAACATGCACAGTGACAAATCTTTACATCGCAATAGTTAATCACTTTTACCCCATTGACAATTTTAATTTTTCCGGGGGTTACTACCCGGTTTCGCCCGAATTTAAAAATAAGAAACAGTAATTCGGCTTTTATCTGATATTTTGGCAGGCAAATATATAGTTCAAAGCCCCATAGCTCATGATGGAAAATAATTCGTTATAGAAGAAACTGTGCAAATTTCATGATGTCAGACCTCGCAGTTTTCACTGTTTCAAACACAGATTTTCTGCTTCATTAAAAAAAAACGAAAAAAAATAAAAAAAAGGAAAATCATTTAAAGATGGCATCCTCAAATGATGCTGTGAGTACAAAGTAGCAAAAAATAGTAGACAGGAGAAAATGTCCAAATTTCACGATACCAGAGTTCACCTTTTCAGATATTTGACTGCTTCATAGACAGATTTTTCGTTCAACACTGAAAAAACCGAGAATCGAACGGAAAATCTTTCAAACATGACAATCTTGTACGGGGTACAATGTGCATGGCGTGTTTACTTACTAAGTTTTATCTCGAACCACTCAAAAGTCGAGTCAATTAACAAGTCCTGAATAATAACGAAGGGGTAAGTTTTCTGATGTATGGCAGAGGGTGGTGTGCTGGCCGCCAACGGAGACACTTCGCGATACAAACAGTAATTAAGCTGGTACGTCATTCACACGAAGATAAGGACGAGTCCGCCCTTTGTCCCCGGCATCATCGCTTAACTTGATGGCTCAGCTAGACCAAATCAATTGTTTGAGAATGGAAAACTATGCTGATTTCCGAGTTCGCCGGCTGCAAGGGTACACATATTTCGAACTGGCTCTATCTGTTTAATCAGGGTCCGTGTCGTATAATGTTGATAGAGGAAAAACGCATTCAAAGGCGAATGAATTAATCTATCGATTCAAATTATGCATTGAGATGGGTCTGACATTCCAGGCTTCACCCGTGAATATAATTATTGCACACCAAATTTCATGTTACCCTTTATGTCAGACCACCAGAAAAGAATAAAGCCAATACCCAAAATAGCTTACTATATAAAGGGATGAAATCTTATAATGCGCTGCCGGAAACCATCAAAATTATGCCAGTCAATAAATTCAAAATAGCCTGTAAGAACCATTTAAAATACAAGTAAATCGAAATAATAAAAGTATATAAGTTAAAATATTATTATTAAGTCAAAAAGAAAATTAAATAATGAGATACTTTTTAAACTTTAATGTACAAGAAACTAATATAAAATAAAATAAACAAAAAATACTATTTTTTATTTAGTATGAATTGAGTCCCAACTGTCCGGAGCCAGTGTGACCCAATTGTGGTATGTTGCAAGGCTGAATAGAGTGGGGAGGGGAAGGAGATGAGAAAGAATAAAGGTTGGGAAATACCTAGCTATTCGAATCTGGTCACTAAACACGGCTATTTGAATCATTTCGATTTTGAATGGAGGTTTTTCACCAGGGCGATACTTAGAGTATTTACCACGCTGGAGGTTGATCCTTGCAAGAAAAAGCCAAAATAAATAATATATAAGCGATTTTCCTTTTTTATCACAGTTTTTTCTTATAGAACAAAAAGTGAAAAATATGGAACCTACAATGTCGAGTCTTCTCTCATTTTTAACTAATACATGAATATTTAAAAGCTGCACAGCTCATGATAGAAATTAAATTGCGTGCTTGCGTGTTAACCTATAAATTTGATACATATAAAGGTATGTAAATTTCATGAATCCAGAGTTCACTGTTTTAGAGGTTTTTTTTATTGGATTTCATCAATTTAATTAATATCGGTGCTTAAAAGACTTTCTACTGTAAAGAAAAATTATTTATAGTTAAGGTAAAACTATCAAAAATATGGCAAAGGTATGTAAATTTCATGAATCCATACCAGGATATCACATTAAGAGACTTTCTACTGTATAGAGATTTAAGGTTCTTAAAAGCTAATGCATTGCCATACAAGGAAATGTCGAAGAAAGAAAAATATCTCAAATAATAAAAACGAATCGCGATATAACCACACGCAATAAACTTGAGTCGCTTTTATTGTGTCTGCGACAGAAAAAAAAAAGATTTCCTTTGAGCAAAGTTTCGTTCCCTATTGAAAGTTGAAATGAAAGCCAACAACAAAGTGGTTTCCTCGCTACTTTGCAAATTCGAAATAATCCGAACGGAATGAGGAAGGCTGTCATTCGTCGGATCCTTGGTTCTTTATTATCTTAATTACTTTGAAACTTCCTAAATGCGATGTTGAAACACAAAGCCTTTGGTATTGTGTATCAGCAAGACCTACATTGGAGGCTGGTTGGGGTTTTACTGTTTTACCAAAGGAAGTATTTCCTGGACTAAGAATCCTTGAACCAAAGTAACATGTTGATTCTACGGATAATTGTGATGTTCTTCTTTGTGGACTCATCGAGAGCCATAAAAGATTTAAAGAGGTCAGTTGATTAACATTTATTGGAGTCTTAAAAAACCTATATAAAGGATTTATAAATAAATCAACACATAATTACTGTGAACATTAATAAAAACGTGGTGAGATAATTTATAAAACATATCTTGATTTCAATAATACCAAATTTTTAACTTCATTCCACAAGTTAAAAAAATGGTATTAAAATCATTAAAATGGAGTTCCACCACGAATAAACAGTTTCAAATTAGAAATAATATCTTCGTATACCTTATACGACATTTTATTTGAGTAAAATAACTTCGGAAACAGCCCCTTTTCTGGACATATATGAACTAAAAATAAAGCAGGCAAACAATTAAAAAAAATAATATTGACTTCTTATTTTCGAAATATTTTTTTTATCAGTTAAGTGGAAACTGTACCAAAACTAAAAAGGCAAATTTGAAATACGGCAGGTAAAACAAAGAGAACCAGCAGAAGAAAAAAAAAAGTAAGACAAATAAAAATATCAAAGAGATCAGATCGCTCTGGTGGAAGACCAAGAATTAGAAAATAAATGTTGCTTGAAATGGCTTAAGACGGTTTGGTGACCATATCTAAATAGCCAGGTACTTCCAAACATTTTTCTTCTCCATCTCCTTCCATTCCCCACTCTCTTCAACCTCACAACGTACCCCGATTGAGGAAGTCACAGTCCCACTGGCTCCGGGCAACCTGAAGTTGGGACTCTAGTGTGGCATTCACATAAAAATAATATTATCAAAGGGTAAGGGAGGGGGAAAGACAAACGCGAGGGTGTTCAAAGTATCAGTGAGTGTGGGGCTTAAACTAACTAACTCACTAACCAGCACGCCGTTTCTCCGCAGGGGTAGGCAGAGAGGAAGGACCACCATACAACTTTGACTTGGCACACACTCCTTGCTTCATTCACATTAACACATTGTCTCATACATGCTCTTCTGTTATTCTGACTCTTCACATGATCCGATTCAAGTATTTGATTCACTTGATCGTGCCATGTCTTCCTCGAGAGTCCCTGACTTCTTATTCCATTCACTTTCACATCATATATTCTTTTCACACCCCTTTCTTCGTTCATTCGCTCTACATGCCCAATCCATATAAGCGTCCCTTTCTTGATCTTATTCATTTGCGATTACATCAGCCTTGCATTGTTTTTGGATATCCACATTTTTAACACGGTCAGTGTGGGTCACTAACGTCTAATTGATTATTTGTGATTTTAGCAAGATTATTAAGAAATGTGTTAATTCCGAGTGCTTTCAGATTTAATTGAAAATATTTTTGACACATGGGTATCGAACCGAGACACAAAATAACAACAACATAAAGCCCTAAACTCGATATTATGAAACACAATCGGCGAAACCTTCAAGATGCGAAAGCCTTCGTTACATTGAACAACAAATGAATTCATTAAAAGTGAAACCGTATTTCGGAAATCAAGGTCTCCAGCCAAGTATCACTTGATACATCAATTGAGCAAAGTTTCCCCGCACCAGAGTGACCAGTGGCTCTGCGTAGCGGCGGGTTTTGCAACGGCGAAAATGCAACGAGCGCGCCCACCGCGCGTGACAAGATCCAGTTAGAGAGGATTATTCCGACTTACCGACAACGTGACAAATCGTTGGCTAAACGTGCGGCTAGTGAATACAGTTGATTTATTGGATACCGATGCATTCAATAAATCAATACAAAAGTATTTGCAAACCGAAAAGTTGTTTCGCGGATAAAAAATTATTATTATTTATTTCAAACTTGAAAATTCGTTTTAATATCAAAATAATAAGACAAATTTGAACGTTTTCTGGTCGTTACTTGCAATGTAACCTCCTGACAGCGATCAAAAACTAAAGATAATCAATTATAAGACAGTTAAATGTCACTCAATTGTTTCTGTAAAATACATGATAGGTAGCTTATCATACCTTATAGCTAGTAGATAATTTGGATTTCAAAAGATTAACAATTATTGGATTTGATCAATTTAATTAATATCGGTGCCAATTTTTAAGAGTTCGCATTCGTACATATGTACTTACCTACTCACAAGGAAAATTATTTATAGTTAATAATCCAAAATCTGTATTGAACTATCAAAGTCATGTATTTACTTTGAACGTGAGTTCGATTTCATGTTTGATTGTTTTGATTTCAGCTACATTAAGACCATTTAAAATGGCTCAGTATCTACAAGATGTTCGACAACCTTGCCTTCTACAGTTAAATCTTTTTACTGCACCGTTTATACGAGTATAACACAGCTTTTCCTAAACAAATTGAATGATCTAAGTCTACATCAATAATTTAGTTACACAACATAGAAGGTAAGCATTGATTATTAATTTACCCACGTATAATCTGATAGTATTAATAGGCTTATTATATATTACAGCACACGATCAAGATGTGATCTAAGTGGAGATTAACAAAGATTAAATAAACAAACAATGTCGATTTTTATTTTTCTGAATATACAACGTAAGATTTATAAATACAGATGAATCACAAAGCGTTTCATTTCTCTTCCTTTCTTCATCTCTTACCTGATGGTATATTGACATATTCATGTTTTTACTCAAAAAGTCTCAGTAACGCCATGCGTGGCATTTTTTGTTCGTATCTGACGAAGTAGTATCTGAAGGAATGTAGCTTTGTTTTTTGTAATAGGTATATATCAATAACAATATTGATTTAAAAAAAACATATATTGACTACGTACTGTTTACATGATATCGTTTTAGCAAGTAAGTACCGAGATTTGCTCAGCAAAGTCACATGAAACTTAAATGTCAATATTTAAAAGGCATGAGACAACATCAACAACCACAAGGTTCGGGAAATATCAATAGAGTTTGTATCAGATATCAAATATCGTAGCCTGTCACCGGGATTAGAGTAATATCAATCGGTTTTCATTTACATTCAAATACAGTTTTAAAAAATAATTTACAGATTAGGCGGAACAGCGTAATTGAAAGAAACTAAGAGAAACCGATAGGTATCTGTAACCCTTTACCCACTTTACCGAATGAATATTAATTAACATTTTGAAAATTTCTCAAAAGGAACATTTCAGAGCGGACCTACTTAATTATGTATCGATGTAACGAAGTTTTAATTGAACACGAACGACTGCCTCAGTTTGCGTAAAAACTTTAAAAGGTTTAAAAATAATCATTTTCTTAACTACGGTATGGTAGTTAACACAATTAGATATATACTTTTCGAAAAATAATAAAAATATTTCGATAATTTGTATTGCGCCGTTTTTGTGAAAAATCACCTCAAGGGCGCTGTACAAATCTTAATTTCTAGTTTATAATTTATACCAACGTCGATCAGGTTTCCGGGACCAGGAGTTTCAATGAATACTTGAAGCTCCTCAAGTTGTTGTTTGTTTTGTGGTTCATTTCTTGCAGTTGGAGTATGAGTTCACATCGGACTCGTTGGAGGCTTGGGTGAGAATTATGACGTTGCTCAGCCTGCTTGTGTAAGTCACCAACGAAGTAAAGTTGTAGAAATTTCAGCTCTTTATTTAGTAGGAGTTGAAACGATCTTACGAGGTAGTACATTAGCAATAATCCCTTTAAAGGTTCTGGTGCTTTTGGAAATACGTCGAGACACACCTCATATGGAACACATTCCCGGTCTTTATCCCTTCCACTGTAAGGTATTACATTCGTTGAATTGTCAGTCATGGCTGGAATAATCCAAAGAACGGTCGTATTTGAAGGTTCCGTGATTCTACTGATCCGTTATGATATCTGTCGGTAATTAAGTAACTAAGTAAACATGAATTTAAACAAAAGCCCTATCCTAAAGATGTTCCAAATTGAAAAAGATTCTTCTCTATCCCTTTATCTATCCCCGCTTCTGGTAGCCTCGTCCTATCTTTTGTCGCACTTTGTTTATAATAATAGTATATAAATTAATGTATTCTATGTACATAATTAGTATTATACTACCCTACTAAGCTACGGTGGTTGTCAAACACGGTCGGCATTGGAATAAATAAAATTGGTGTAAAACTAAGTTTGTTTTATTTTAATACAATACTACACCATAAAGTGATGCTTCATATGAAAATTCTCAGATAACTTGAACCTTCTAGGAATAATGTTTGAAATGAGATAGAGGAAGAGACACGCTACCAAAAGGCGAATAAAACATACCTTGTTTTTCTATTTTACTTGAAATTTCCTTGAACAAAAGAAATAATTTATAAGAACCACGGAATGCGGTGGTAATACATTACTGTACGATAAAACTAGCATTAGTACCTGACCTCGCCCGGGTGTTTATACTTATATCATATTCTTCAAAACTTAACCGACGAGGCGATGTTTTTTGTCAATAATTTTCATGTACCACGGCAAAAGTTTTTCTTTTTCAAAATTACTGAAAACAGTAATTTGTCGAATAAAAAGGGTGGTTGGCACAAAAGGGTTTTTTTGTAAGTGGGGTGCAGAACCTACTTGCAATGAAATTCTCCTTTTCGTTATCGAGACATCTTTGAAATTTTGGCCCCACAAATGCAGAAAAATATTCAAGATTTTCATTACTATATTCAAGACGATTTGACAAAAATACAAAATAGGAATATAGAATATATTACGAAATTATATTTTCTGTCGCGGTAGGGGGTTACAAGATACCCAGGAAATTTAACATGAACCCGAGAGATATCAGATTCATATTGTTTTATTAATGAGAGATGATTGTATTTTCGGAATGATGACGATAGCGCTTGAATCATGGTTTGCTACCATAACGCATATTGCAATATGCTCAGAAAAATCTTGCGAAACAAGAATAACGGGAAAAGGTAATGTTTAACAAGCATATCAAAAATGAAAATACGGTCATACCGACGTCATAGAGTCAACAATCACAAAGTACATAGATAAGATTCGTAGAGTTAACGATCGGTTGCACACCAGACAACGTTGCCAGTTTATCGAGAATAATCAATAACGTTGACAGATTTCGCTAAGACTACTTGATTTCTTTCCGGAATCTAATAATTTACCCAGATATATATAAATCTAATCATCAACTATTCTTAAATAACATCTAAGTAATTGCGGATAATAAATATATGGTAGCAGTAGTAAAAATAAAATTTAAATAAAAATTCCGGTCAAAGGTTCAAAGGAAATAATACTAATTCCGAAAAATGGTACCTTATATTACATGCTGTTGTGAGGCGTGATACCTAAGCTCAAAAGAAGAAAAACTTAATTCGCAGTCTTGGAGTGCAAAGAAACTTCAGAATAAAAACGAACAAGACCTCGCAAAATAACCATTGTGAGCTTATGTAGATCCTAAAAGCTACAACGGGCTGACCACACTGAAATACTGCTCGATAATAGGACATAAAAGGTTATACCCCAGTGAAACTGTCTTAGAGACAGATCGAAAAACAAATCAGAAGCAGTTGAGTCGCACCCACCAGGGCCCCTTGCACGAGACATTGATATAGAATTTATCGACAATGTCGATAATTTGGAATCGTTCCCGAGCCCAAATGTAGATTGCAAACGAACTAACGACAGTTCACATCGACTAAATTAAGTATGTTTAGTCGATATGAAATGTTGCGTGTTCGTTAAAACTACATCGATGTGTTTGTGTTTGGGGCCCAGAAGGGTTCCTCTATCGATTCCCACGTTCACTCAAATTTTAAAATCAGAAGCAGGATGAGAAAGCCAGGGAATCAGAGAAAAATGACCACATACAGCAGGTGCAATTCTGGAAGAGGCCAAATTCCGCCTTGTACGTAACGACATGACAGAGAAGATAAAGAATATTGTATCCTGTGAAATTTATACGGAGATAAAGAAAAAAGCTATGAAATAAAAACAATCCATTTTTGTGAGTCAGGAAGGTACCTATGCAAGTTTATTTTTCTGTAGAAGCTAAAGATATAGGACGCTTAGCGATCGTATGCCAAAACACATGTAAAGTTTTCTATTGAACTGAAAGAATACTTATTTTTTCGTCATAATTTCAGACAGGCGTTAGTTCTTGACTGAATTACTCCAAATGCTGTCATATTGCAGAGCCGTGGAGGAAAGTGCTTCAACGGCCACTTCACTTGTTCGATCTGAGCGCAATCTTGGACGATTAAAAATAATTACCGACTGTTGACATGAACAGCACTCAGACTACGCGGTGCAGGTGGGTACGAACACGTTATAAAAACCTTTGATCGACAACATTCACGCTGCCCCCGAACTTATTGTTAATAGATAATTGGGCTACACTTTCATTATCAATATTGAAGGTTGGACAATGAAACACTATGATCATGATACTGACGTAAACATAACATCTAGTCAAAGTAATTAAATTAAATTTCATTGAAATGAAAGGAATATAACGAAACCTAACAGATCGAGTTCGGAACTCACAGCGGGTATCGACTTACTCCGTTTTCAAAGCTCGATGAAAAGCTCCGTACCTACTATAAAAGTTGGCTTTCAAAATTTAAACAATTAGATACAGAAAAACATTACATTGCGAAATAACATAATAACACTTCAAAAGGAAAGTGTGAAAGAAAACTTTAAAAACAAAAAGATCAAATAAAATCACCCTTTCAAAAGAAATTGTTTTTGGGATTAAATCGTAAAACTTAAAGAAAAATCTCATTATATTGTAACTATTAATTCTGACTACCTTCCTGTTGTTTGTAAGCGTTATGGTCGCTACGCCCTTCGACGATATTGTCAAATTTCGTTTATTCATGTTACATAATTAATCATAATATAACGACAAGAACCGGGAGCAGAATGCAATAAAGGGGTTTCCGAGACAATAACACGACTCGCACAGTGCGTCAGTATGAAACTGTCTCATTGTAACGCATTATTCGCGTAGTAAAATAGTGAGATAATATAAAGCTAACGGCTACGGAGGTCCCTGCTCGCTTCCAAACCCAGCCAGTAGGAATAAAGCTGCGACTGTAGTCTACGGCGTAGGGTGTACAGCTAGTGGCGCGGCGCGGCGCGACAGACATTCCGACGCTATAGGCTGAAGCCTGCAGGTTGCGAAATCTAGATTCCGGGGAGGGGGTAGTAACAGGGTATCTTAAACTTTGTGGGCCGTGACCTATATAAGGGCAATGTCCTGCCGCTGAGAACTCCGTTGTATCCACTTTTTTTTAAATGCATTGCGTATGAGAAAGGTGGGGAGGTTGCAATGTATCGAACATCGGTATGTCTAAAACAAAATACATAAATGATACAAGCATCGATTTCAACATATAATGACATTTCCATAAGTGCAATTTTATGTAAATACATTTACCGCGTATAAAACCTACATGTGTTTTTTTTTTGATTGGTTATTAAATATTTCACATGGAATATATGAACATCGATACTAATATAATGTTCCTACTTTGTCCTTATATTAAGCTTGAAGTACACTTTCATGTCGATTTTATCGTCGCACTTAACAAGTTTAGTTGTGCGCTTATTAACCTTTGCTTTGAACGAGTTTTGAGAACTCATTAAATCTTGGCTTTATATTAGAAATGTTGGATAAATATATAGGTATTCTTTGGTCTGCACTTCGAAATTTTGTTTTTGAGTTGAAAACACTTTCCCAAATGTATAATATGTTGCTGTAAAATGCAGTAAAACGTTATAGCTGCGTATACTAAAGATTGATTTTCGTTTTTTACATTCAGTCAGAAAATATATTTGCAACTTATCAAATATGCCAATCGATTCAATTTTGGATCGCGACCCATAAGTCAAAAACCCCCGCTCTAGTAGGTATAAGGTACCGTAGGTAAGGGAGGTGGTAGTCGCGCTCGGGGGGAGCTTATCGGGCCTACGCCACCACAGCCAGCCGCTTTATGACAACTAATGGGGGTAGTAACGAGAATAATTAGATTCGACTTAAGGTTGGCGGGGTATTGGTGATTAACACTTTCAACAGAAGTTGACTAACAATTGACAATCATTGACGGCTCAATTTAAAATTATTATATTTACAGTCCATGTTTTCAAACTCAACAAAAACGCGATGGTTGAAATGTCTAGATTAGAAAAATCTTAATCTCAATGAATGAAAATTGTGCTGTTAGTTTATTTTGGGAATTTTCAGGAATTTAAACTCGGTTTCAAATTATGAAATCTCGCCTACTTTACTGAGGCAGCTGACTCAGCTGGGCCAACTTAGTTATTTATATTTACAAATTAAAATATTCTGAGAGAGGCTTAAAGCTGTAATTCATTAGTGGTAGCTGGAGAAACGGGGAAATTTTCATTTTAAGTGCAATCGCCTCGCAGCTCTCAGCAAAGCTCCAAATACGTAGTTAAGGTCTAAAACTGGCCAATTCACGGCCCAATTAACCCGACAATTTGAAGGAAAAAAATAAAAATAAGAATTAAGGTGGAAATTTACGATGGAAAAAGTGTGCGAGAGCGTTTCATCTTCCGGCTGAAGAATTTAATTTCTATCGCAGACACAGCAGTTACCTACCTAATGCCAAAATATATTATTCCAGGAACAATTTGAAACGAGGGCAAAAATTATTCTGGTTTCTTCGAAAACACGAAGCGTTAATATTCCATGGGTAGATAAATTTCGCTCAGACGAACTGTTATTATAATATATACATTTTCAGCAGAAAAAGTATGTACGCACGCGGTAGTAATTATTGATAACGATATCAACATGCATACATATATGTATGCATATACATAAAAATAGATACCAAATAATTGCAAATACGAACATGGTGTTAATAATTGCAGAGATAAATAAAAATACTGAGAAAACTCAATGTAGGTAACCGCATTAACACGAGCGACTTTTAATAATAATACTGTTTCATATCATAAAAGGAGGTTATGTCTAGAGGTCGGGTGAAACTCATAAACGTAGCTGCCATAATGATAACAGTTGAAAGTGTCATTTTACGTATTCAATTTCCAAATAGTCGGATCTCCCTAACTGCTACCCGGGGAGTGTTTCTGCTCCCAGCGGACGCCTACTTTGCAGAAGAAACACCTTGGAACGTGGTGTCGCTGGAAGGACCAATCCACGGCCGAAGAAGTGACTCAATTACCGGGAAACTAGCAGTCGGGCGGACTCGTGTTCGAGCGAAGGAAATATTGGAAGGGGGTTAACACACTTTAAATGGAATCGAGGCGAATAGAAAATTATAATGCTTTCGTGGTGGAAAAAGAAGAGAGGAATAAAGGACCCTCGGATATTTGTCGAGTCTTGAAAAACAATATTACCGTTGAGGGAAATATTTTCTGTATTTTTAGTAAAATCCAATAACTAGAAAAACGTGAATAGGTACCTACGCGTCAAATTTCAGACGCCGTCGGTGAATGTATAATGAATCTCAAATTCAATGGAAAAATAATATAATGAGAAGAATGAATGAATAAACAAAATTTGATGAGATTCAATTTTATACGTGCAAAAAATGGCAACTAAACACTGATGAAAAAATATCTTCCTACGCATAATATTCATCCCGTAACGAGTCTCTTTTAAGGATGTGGTATCAACACGAACTTCCCGCCGCCCGCGTTGTTTTAATGGAATTCCTGTCACAAGAGGCGGCCCCGGCCCCGACCCTATCTCCCGACTCCCTGCTCCCGGCTCCCTGCTCCAGACTCCCGACTATGTACTAAAGGAAGCGATGTAATCGTATCAGTAGGGCCTTCGCCCGCGATCAAATACGATGAGATAGATCTAACATGTCGATATCGGATGTATCGATACACATTACAAACGCGACTTAATATATTTAGCCCAGGATACAGTTTCTCAAACGCATTTGGCTCACGGTCCCCCTTCGAAGAATCTTCAGCGCCATATCAAACAAAAAATAAATTTTGCAAGTGCATTTGTTAAGACCCGCCGCCTTAAAAATCGATATGCTGTTGTATGCTTTTTTATACGATTTCTTGCATATTGAAACATCCGTGAGCAGTTCATAGATAAGACTATATTTTTTGCATAGTCAAGCGAACACCTAATCGTACTTCAAGCCCCCTTTTGCTCCAGAGGCCACCACTGCTGCCCAGAATCTATTCAGCGTCCCCAGGGCCAGGGGGGCGATATCGCTCACTGGACTAGGATCATAGCAGCATCAAAAACACTTGTTATACACATCTTATATTCCATGTTTCGCGGTGTCTATTTACGAAAAAAAATTCTGAACGTTTATCTATTTCGCCGTTTTAACAAGAAACTAGGGCAAAAAGCTTTTTGCTTCTCACGGATGTTGTCGACAGTCCACGTTCAGGAAGCCACCACGCCGTGGCAGCACACATTAATTTGGCTGGATGAAAGAAAACAAAAGCCATAAAACAAGACCGGAGAGCGCACGCCGAAGTAAAAAAGAATACAGTCACAGGTTTATTTGGCACCCACTAAGACACGAGAGGAAATTGCAAACAGCGAGCGCAGCGGCGCAAGAGGCTTTCACGCCTGGCGACTATGGACGGAACATTTCCGCGGCAGTAATTAAAAGTGTTGCGGGAACAAAACAAGCCTTCTTTTTTATTCTCTGCTCGAGAAAACGGTATTATTATGTCCTGTACCGAAGACATTCTTAGAAATGGACTGGTGGAATGTATGATATTTTGGTAGAAAACAATCACTTCGTGGATTGACATATTATATAATATGAATCACTCCGTATGAAACCACTCACATTATTGTTATATTTGTTGCCTCTCAGTTCGCTTATACCGAACCTTGTTCATGGCAGTAGGTACGAGTATATTACCAACTAACGTGTTTAATAGGAAGATTATTCTACATGGAATGTTTAATATTTTATTTATTTTAGGTCCGAAGTTAATATTAATATTATCAAACTATAGATATTATTTATGTAGAAAATGAAAACGGTTTAAGTTATTTTAGACAGCTGCATAAAATGCACCGAATTATTTATTGTTAACTGCGAAAAATTAGCTTAAATAGATAATAATAATAATAAATTCGACCATATTTTATACAAGTAAACACGCTTGATAGTGAGTTGCACTAGTACATTATCGTAAATATTCTTATTTAGAAAAATGGGATGAAAATGTAAGTGCGAGGACCTGAAAGGGCAGCAATAATCGTTTGTCATGGGTTAACCCACCTCACCACCCCTCGGCTTTTCGAGGGATAGGGGATTCCGGGACCCGGAATTCCCAGGGCACGGATGCGTGTAGCTCCAGGAGTATCCCAGGCCAGTGGGGGATATGAATATTGCTACAGGAAGTTCTACACGCTCTCCTTAAGATAAGTATGTAAATTTGAATGCCTCGGAAATTTATTGTGACACAGGGCGAAACTTTGTATAATGAAGCGCTACAATATTGAACAGAGCCCACAAACGGAATTTAGAAATGAGAAAGAAATCACCTAAAGTTTTGATAAACTTCTGGTGTTGAACCCAACACAGTAAATAAATGCTTCCGAAGAGAAGGTGACTTAAGGCTGATTCACACCAACGTCCGGATCCGCTCAGTGCCGATATTGTTCCGCAAGAGAGCTTATTGATATGGTATGAATATCAATCAAGGAGTATGTGCCAAGACAAAGTTGTATGGCAGTATATCCTTCTGCCCACCCTTGTGATATTTAACTACTTATTTAGTTAAATAATTATTTTGAAGTGTAAAAATACTTACAACGCAGATTTTTTTTTTATAAACCATTTTTTTATCACTAAATAATATTTTAAATAATTAATAAATAACAAAAATATTATTTAGTGATAAAAACATGGTTTTTGATAAAAAAAATCCGATGTTAGTATTTTTTAAATTCAAAATAATTATTTAACTAACTAAGTAGTTAATATCACAAAGGTGGGCAGAAGGATATACTGCCACACAACTTTGTCTTGGCACATACTCTTTGATCGATATTCATACCATATCAATAAGCTCTCATGCGGAAAAATATCGGCACTGAGCGGATCCGGACGTTGGTGTGAATCAGCCTTTACTCAACTCCATATTTATAATATTTTGCGTCGAAAAAATAGAGAGAGATAGATTTGAGAAAATGTATTCAGAATAAACAGATGTTTAAAATGTGATAAGCTCACAACACTAAGGACTGGAAGATGCAACATCTGGTGGCCACTATATCAGACGGTGACAAGATTATTTTCATTTTTAGAAAATGCCGGAAAGGCGCCTCGCAACGTCGCTCAAATGGGTGACATTATAGTTCCCTCATGTAAGATGTAAAACAAATAATATCTCTACTATAAAATGGAAAAAGCTGCTTGAACGGTGAGCTCTGGTGTCCTGAAACTAAAATAACTTTTTTGGTGTAGATTTTCTACTTCAACTATTTAATGGTCGCAACGTCATTCCATTATTAGTTATGGAGCTTTAAAATATCCAAACCAAAGACAAAAAAACAATACAACCCCCATATTGTTGGAAACATTCGTTAAATTTAATTGAATCTGGGTAGTAAAGTTAGCAATTATAAAAATAATCCAGAGAGCGGTATTTTTATGCATTACTTGTAACATGATATTTTACATTAGAAAGAAAATGAAATAATTAGCTACTTGAATGTACAAAGTAACTAATATAAAATTAAAATAAACTAAAACTAATAAGTTTTTTTTATTATTTATTTATTCATTTCAATTTTATTATTTTTGTATTTATTTCAATTAACGCCTTAAAGGCTTTTACGTATTAGAAAGGGTATTGAGGATATCCAGTGCATCTCTAAACCCATCGAGGTAATAAAAGAATGCACGCGCGCCGGTCGGCAAGTAAATGTTAAAAATAACCGAAAGCGTGTGTTTAAGTTCGTGTATGTTTATTTATGAAACAGAGTAAATATTTTCCAGCTTTGAAAATATTTATGAGAGCGAAAGCAGAAGACTGCCAGTTTTGAAGTAGACTATTCATGGTTTCATAATACAATGTCATTTTGAAGTCACATAGCGCAGATAAGACTCGTTAGGGAGAGTCGCCAGTCGCCACAATACGACAAATAAAATGTGGCGAACCGCCCGATTACACATGAGAATCGTCTGCTTGGTTATTGAGACTCCGCTAGATTTCGGTTAGTCGATAAATGTTTATGGGATTAGCCCGACGACGCCCATTCTATTGTCCGGCGCGGTGCGGTACCGGCTTAACGTCCGCGGGGGCACAAGGCGCAAAGGGCGGGGGGCACAAGGCGCTGGGCACTTTCCCTGGATCGGCGCACTTACCCTAACTCCGGGCACACTTGTGACTGGTGGGGTATAGCGTGTTTGATAGCGGGGCATTACCTGTAAACAAAGAAAACATATTTATTAGGTTTGACGCATGTATTTGACATGTAAACTAAACGCATACTAAGGGATGACTCGTCCATTGGATTGCAGACCCCAATATTAACGACCAATTTGGAATTTCAAAAAATACTTTATAAGACTACTTCAAAAGGTTGAGTTGCGAAACTCGCCGCCCCGCGCGCTGTAGTGCATAGTGGTGCGTTTTCAAGTTTGTCACCCCGGGTTGGTTATTTTTGCATCGATATTAGACAGAGACCAACAAACAGGGCTGACCCGTGAGATGGAGGATTTTCAAGGAAACATGACATGAATTTGGAGCAGAGCTTTTTAGAATTGTCCAAAGGCATAGAGAATACCTATTTGAATGTCATTTATAAGCTTGTCTCTTTTTCGTATTCACCTTTTTCTCATTCTCAAGACCATGCAATTTAGTGATGTTGTTTCTTTTGTTCATAAACATGAACAATATTTGCATTTAAATGGATTTGTGTTATTGTCCTTCCCAGAATTACTTTCAATCTACCTACTTGGAAATAAATTATTTTATGAATTGTTTCTGCTACATAATATAACATACAAATATGAAAAAAACGTATACAACATTCCAGAACCATAATGACAAGTAAGCATACGTATATCCCGATTATATCATAGATAGAGGTATCCATAATGAGAATGACCTAACGCAATCGAAGTGAACTAAATATAGTATCAATCTATTCGAAACAAAACGACTCATATTTCACTTGAAAGCCGGAAGTGTTTTTACGAAGGTTTTCATTGCAAAGCACAATATAAAAAAAAGAATGCCAAAACCAATAAAACAGTCATTGTTAACTAAAAATAAATCACACTTTGGCATTCGCGGAGCAAACAGAACCGGCAATCAATCAAAATTGACGGAACCAACGTGGCTAGGACTACGTAGTACGTACGGCTGTTCGGGTAAGGCCCGGCGCGCGTCACGTAGAAGGGTAGACTTCGTAACAAAAGCCTCAGCTCCGTGCTTACTCGCCAAACATTCGGCTGAGATGAAAAAGCTCCCGAGAGGTCTATATCATCTGCAAAGTTTCATGTATCTGTGAGAATTGGGCGGACTTACACGGAGAATACATTCTTTCAATTGGGTGTCACGTTCCCCATGACCGTGATTGCTTCCATTCACTGAAAAGTTTAAAAAAGGTGGCCACTTGATATGTATTTGGCTCTCTTTATTATGCTTGTAAAAAATAGGCGTCAGGAAACGGTTAAGAATCTAAAACAGAAGTTCATATTTTGTTACGAAACTCGACAGTTCAAAGTAGAAACTGAACACAGCAATTTTATAATGTTCAGGAGAAGCTAAATACTAGTTATATACTGTTTTTAGTGCCAGAATAACAAAAATAGAAAACATCGATTGGCCTACGTTTGGTTTTCCATTTGTAATTAACATATTATTTGTATTGTGAAAAAGTACTAGTCACCCTATTCAGTGAAGGAATGTATTATTTTGGAATCTACAGAGGAACCATATTTAATCGAAAGTTAACAATACAGAATATGCAAAAATGTTATTTTAATGTCATTTCAACATAGGAGAGCCCTATTCCTCGTACAAAGAAATTCTGTAAAATTATTTGGAGGGATAAACAACTGCCTAGTTTAAAAGTAATGGAAATACGGCACACCCTCGATGTATTTTTTTTATTTTTTTTTTATTTAGGGGAAATAAAATGCTCATACATGACCAAATTACGTACGTGCCCAATCGACTGAATGTTCAATTGATTTATAGCCCGACAGGATAAAAAATAATGAAGCACCACGTACGGGGCGTAAAATAAACATTTACGTAGAAGGAGAAATATCCTCAATCAGCGAAATTTAGATCGGCAATAAAGGGTACCGATACACAGGCGGGCGGGGCCGGCGCACCTGCGGGAGATTTGGCTTTTCTTCGGTCGGCTTTCCCGGGAGAGTG
Source organism: Drusus annulatus (assembly GCA_022651775.1). Lineage (NCBI taxonomy): Eukaryota > Metazoa > Arthropoda > Insecta > Trichoptera > Limnephilidae > Drusus > Drusus annulatus. The sequence goes on along the minus strand of JAGWCC010000048.1, from coordinate 2,572,328 downwards.
AGATGACCTTTCATTTTCAATTTCCACCGTTACCGGTGTCGGAGCTCATTGGGCATTCCGTCGACGGGGCAGTATAATGATCGCGCGCGGATAGCCTCTGAATACTGGATACGGGGGGGTACCGCTCCGGGCAGAACTAAATATTTACGATTTGATACATATGTATGTATCGACCGAATAGGGCAACTTTCTTCAGGTAATTCAGACTAAATCTCGGCACAATTATACAAATTAAGGAGTGCGAGCTGCTGAGAAGATTTATATCACATACGATGACTTCCAATAAGACGAAACAAGTTTTTATTACGCTCGGGCGAAAATAATTTGAAAGCGTTGAGGTGCTCTAAACAAAATCTTGCCATGTAGGAGTTATTTTTGAAAATGTTGTATTTTCAACTCAAACCATTTCCCCGGTGGCGTTGGGCAGAGAGAATAAAACGCCACACAACTCTGTCTGGCACACACTCCTTGCTTCATCCACTTTTCTGTTTTTCCGGCATATCTTAACAAGATGAAACTCAAGTATATGATTAACTTTATCATGCCAAGTCTTCCCGGGGCGTCCTCGACTTATTCCATTCGCTTGTGCGATACAAAGATACGACGCACAACACGATATAATGAACTCCACGTGTTCATATCACCAATTTTAGAATATTAATAAACTATGTAGTATGTATCAGGTGGTCGATGGCCAGAGACTTACCACCCCCTTTTCAGAAAAAAATTTTTTTGTGAAAAAAGTAAACATAAATAATTCGGTTAAAAAAAACATGTAATCATTCGGGAAATTATTTAAGGAAACACAATGGCTTTTTTAGTTAACTCCGTTTCATTTAGAAATTATTCCAATCTAAATCATAAATATGACCTAAAATATGAAGGTATAAAATTATTATTATTGTCGTAACTAAAATAAACAGCTTCATTATGCCCCTCTACCGCGCAGATTAATTTATTCCCATGTCACAGTCAGTTTAACTAAGGACCGGTCATTAGTGGTTTCATTTGCCTATAGAATTGGATGAACGTCCCAATTCCTTCGGTAAAGGTTCTGCCTCTAGTAATTCAATCACACTGATGTTTTGTAACATACGTTACGTTACGTCACTTGTCGTAACAAATAAAAATAAAGTTTATAAATACGTTAAGTCTATTGTCAGTTTTAAGTTTTAAGCATTTGTTTTGTGTTTTATTTTTATATGACTACATAAGAGACCAGTGCGAGTCAGCGAAACTGTGGCACCCCATTTGTGGGATACCATTCCAAACACTTCGGTTCTGAATGGTGGTCTCTCACTAGGGCGATACTGAGAAAATATTTCTCTCTTGAACGAGGTGTAGATAGACTTTTTATATGAATACCGGAAAAAAGACCCAACCGCCCGTAGTCATCGGGATTATGACATCCACAATTTGGATTATGTTGTAAGACTGAATGGAGTGTGGAGTGAAAAGAGATGGAAAAGAGGAAGGTTGATAAGTACCTGGCGTTTTTAACGTTTTGATTTTCAAACGTGGTCTTTCACCTGGGTAATACTTAGAGCCTATCTACTACATTTTAATTTATTAAATTACATATATGATAAAAAACACTTTTAAATTTGATATTTTTTAGGAACTCAAGGAGCTTACCGCTCTCGGGCTTAAGAAACTCGGGCGAGACCGGATAGTTATTATTAGTTAATTATAAGTGTTTGATAAATAAGTCGAGACGTTGTGAGTAATGTCATAGAAGGATAAATCACTTTCTGTAAACTACGTTTGAATTAACCACTTACGTTAAAAACACTGTAACATTACGTGTTTTTTTTTTCATGAACAAAAACCAGAAGCAATCTATTGTAATGAGAAAATTCTATGAAGGCTTGGTTCCGTGCATATTTTCTGCGGAAATAAGCAAGATGAACGGAGCAGAATTATGCTACTGTTACTCAACGCTTTCCGGAGTACACCCTTGAGATTAAGCTTTACCCCATTTTAAATAGATAAATGGCAGAAACATTTATGCACAAAACTTTCCCAGAGCGCTAACATGATTATTTATTTGATACTATCATAACATGGTTACAAAAATACTTGTCAAATTGTAGTAATAAATAATATATGTGTAAATAAAATAAAAAATTTCTCTTTCTGAATTTCCGACCGAAAAAAATACACCTACTGATAAGTTTTGTCCGTCACGGTATATTATGCAAGCATGAACGTATAAAAGAAATTGCGCGGACACAATAAAAGCATAGTTTCACTCAGGTCAAAGTGTTCGAGGTCGAGATTACCAAGTAGTGCGGCCACTGAATGACACGTACATAGACACTGAAGCTATTAAGTTAAGAGCCTCATGAGATAGACGACACGAAAGGTCGTGATTTAAAAAAAACCTTTTGTTAGTCTATTTTTAAAAAAGAAACTTCCAGAAAATACATAGACATTACTCACTCATGTAGACCCCTATTAAAAAAAATATATTTACAAGCTTCCAGGGACGTAAATAATTGAGTATAATAAACACAAAACCATCCAATACCCAAAGCAAAGAAACCTATCATGAAAAAACAAACCTTAATACATGTCAATTGAAATATACAAAAATCAACCATAAAACATTAAGTACATAACTAATCACATCAAATCTAAAACATAATTGAACAAATGTGACACAGATAAACATGAATGTTTTTGGTGAACTTTTCTTTTGAGGTTTTAATGCAATCCTATAAGCTAAACCATGTGTTGTACAGTGAAGTGAGTTTGAATTTTGTTATATAACACATTATAAAACGTTAATAATAAAATTCTAACAGCAAAGCAGAGAAATACATTTCCCAAGGAAATAGAGAAACTAGAGATGGGATCATATTAACTCCCGACAAACATGACGTGTTCCTAAATAAAACGTCAGACTAGAACATATTACGGGATAATGCGAACTGAAACTGAAACCGGAACCAATTTACAACGTTGATTAGTTTCAGGCCAGATCCGGGATACAGAATCCAGTTTCTTTTTCGGACATCGGCCCTGAAGACGAAATAGGGCTAAGTCACTTGGTTAAATAGGGTTCATTTCCCGGGCCGGACCCAATCTCGGGGGGATTACCCCAGTCATTAGAGTAGAGACTAGTGCACCCTCTAGCATCCCCCGTTCACACACTTCTCCTCCTCCAACTCGAGTAGGAACGTTTCAGGCCTCAGGGGTTGAGGCAAACAACACGAAGAAGCTTTTCCGGGATGGAAAAGCGACGTTGTTTTAAATACAAGTCCATTTCATTAAAGAGAATTCTTAATTTATTTTATGAACAGACCTTGATTTTTAAATAAGTAAAGGACAACGATCAAAGTGAGTAATTGAAAGAGTAATTAAGAATTTCTAGTATTTTAGAACACTAAGAATTATTGTAGATAAGATTCGAAATTTGCAACAAATTGAACCAAAATATGAAAAAATATTTAATGAAAATGTACGTTTTAGGAAAAAAGACTTTTGATAAGATATTAAAGCGAAATCAAAAGTTTGCGGTTAAATCTGCTTTGTTCAATGCAATTAATAATTACGGGAACATCGAAGTAATGATTTTTTGAATAATTTGCCACTATAACATCCCATTTTCAAAGTTATTTATTCTATAAAATACTGCGAGTAGAATAGATTTTGGCTTAAATCAGATCGAGCAATTGTTTGTGTATCTTTTCACAAACCTAAAAAAAGTTTAAGCCTTGGTTAAGGCCGTCGGATTTCCTAAGAACAGCTAAAAGAATAACCCATTTGCAAGCCTGCTTTAAACAAAACTTAATTTCAGATGTAAGGCCGAAAAACAATAATATTTGGATAATTTGTACAGCGCCGTTTTTTGTGAAAAACACCTCAAGGCCAACGAAACTGAATGATTGTTTTTCATTCAAAAGGTATGGCAAATACTTAGTACGCCTGAATGATATTTAGTTTTTGTTTTAGATAATAAAATACAGGTCACAAAATATATTTTTGCGATTTTAGAGAACACTTTGGCAATTATTTGTGAGTAAATGGTAAATATTTAAATATAATAATTTTGCCCTACACTATACATTATGAAATATAAAATAAATCAATATCTATAAAGCGTTTTTACTGTCTTAAATTTTAATTTACAAACGACAAATTTACGTTAGAACATAAATTTCCTAAGAAAACCTGTTTCATACAAAATAAGGTTTTCTATGAAAAAGGGTGTGAGCATCATGCGGCCAAATTAGTTCTTCAAATTCTAATGAAGCTTCACAGAATAAAATATGCTTCACAAAAAAAAACACGTAAATCGAGACAGGTGGTCGACGCCGCCAAGCAATTTCAACCATATTACTGCATTTTCATTGATTTTTCCAATCAACTTAGGAATTTTAGGATCATTTCAGAATACGAATTCTTCTTTTGAATTCAATTCCAGAAACAAAGACTCATGCGTTGATATATCTAGTTGACTGCAGCGATCAAATGTAACGGTGAACCAAAAGAACACATATTTATATTTCGGTTATGTGGGAGGTGGGAGGGGGTAATAGAAGGAAGGTAATAGCACTTAGCGTAATGCAGAGAAGCGTCACTCTACGGAGCGAGTCACGCACGGGAGTTATGGATGTCAAGAACACTGTGCGGAAACAAAGCAAAAAGGCTAATCCATTTTTCATACATAACTTATTTATGTAGGCTCGTATAAAAAAATCGTTGAATAATAATTTTTATAAAAGTCTGCTGCTCGTATACAGTTCTAATAAGGTATTCACGAAGATTGTTACGGTAACAGGTTGCAACCAACTATAAATATTTATTTTGTTGTTCTAATCACATAGACTAAATAGAGGATGCGTTTCTAAACGAGAAATCAATAAAACGGTAACCTTCTTGATTCAGAACCAGGTTTTTTTTTTTCACATCATTCAACAAAGTTACAGTATCACCCACCATTTAAGAGTACAATCGAAAACGTTGTTTTAACTTACTTTAGGCATATTCAATGACCAAATCAGAATAGCCAGCAACTTATCACTCTTCCTCTTTTTTTCATTCCTCTTCCCTCTTACTTATATAATTTATTCACATTTTATATACATTATTTAGTTAAATAACAGTATAAAGGCGGGTTTATTGCTAGGTGGAATTTTTTTCCACACCAACCGCTTTCTTTGACCATATGACATTCCGTGAACGGAGATTCATAGTTCCATGGGCTCCGAGCAGTTGAAACTTTTGTGCGGTAAACATTTTTTTGGTGAAAATAAGTTCAGCATTTTAAAAATTAACCGTTAAGGCTCAATACCCTTTTAGTAGTTTGAAAACCAACGCAGCCATTTTCGAACGTTTTACTTAAAGTTCCAGTATAAATTCCATATAGAATTTCAAAGATAACAGTAAAACATTGTATTCACTAAGAAAAGTGTGTATTTTTGGGTGCTGACCCTTAAGTTGGACGTTTATTTTAACTTACTAAACATCAAGTCAAGTGAGCTGTTAAAAGTTGTAAATTCGTTCCATAAAAAAAGTCTGAAGACTCCAAGAACATTTTTCAGGTTGGGAACTACCCAGTATTTTTCAACCCGCTACTAATCCACGATAAAGTTAATTGGTAAATAATGTCTAATTGATGAACATGTTATTTTTGAGGTCATCTTCATTCTCCGTTTACAGCTAATGTTTTCAGAAGTGTATAATTATTGCGAATTTTAATAAAGTCGCTTGGGCCATTTGCACTAATTTTCGTTGATAGCGTGCTGGGAGAACTAAATATTTGACACTCGTACCAGCAACATTATAAACCATATAAAAATAACGGTCAGTGGAAATGCCGACACGCTCCGTGCTTTTATTTCAACAACAATATTATGACGTGAAAACAAAACGATTTCTTTGTTTACACGTGTCTGTTGTGTTCCATATTCTCCGCGGAGGTCTTAAATGTGGGCCCCATTTATCCAAGAAAGATAAGGAAAAATGCTTTTCAAAACTTTGGTGGGGAATATTGTGAATTTTTAAGAAGAATGACCGATGTTCCAAATGATTTTTTTTTAAACAATTAAAACGTAATATTACATGCAAACAAGCTTTGAATGTTCATATTCAAAGTTTGGTCTGTGAACGGGCAATCGCAGATATCGGATTAACTTGGACCCGACATCCCTCTAACCCGATCGTCTCCTGGCGGAAATCTTAATGTTCGTCACCCCGGCCCTTTTCAGCTCATCTCATCTCGGTGATCAACCTCGCACCGTCACCTTCACAGGAAACACTCCAACAAGGCTACCATCCCTCCGGAACAAGACTTCCAGTGCACCCTTTCAAAAGTACCATGTCAATCTTCTTTGTATGGTGAAACCACCCTTACAGACAACGCCTGTAAGGATTCATTCACCGAAACAAAGCTGACGGACATGCAACTTCGTGGCGCGCGAGCTGAGCAATACGAGTTCTCCGGGATGAGCTTGAAGACAAGGTTTCAGGGAGATGGGGGAAGGAGAAAAGTGTAACAAGGTTAAGCTTGGAAGGGCTCAAGGAGCAAACGTGTGTCGTTCATGATTCTTAAACGGAACACGAGTGCCATGACGTTCAAGAATCTGACGCGCAGCGGCGTGCCGTTCATTTTATTCAGATATAATTGGATAAAAACGAAGATTATAGGTACCTACTAATGTTTTTATTTCGTACGGAAAAGATTGCTGGTGAATAATCGTCCAGAAATGAGTTTTAACAAACCAGTTATAAAAATTCAATGTACAAGTAGTGTAAAAAAAATTTATTATTAAAACAAAGGATACATCAAATATAAATATATAAAAATCAATCAATGATAAATAATACAAATAAAAGCAAGATACAGAAAGAGAAACAAAATTTATACACAATATAATTAGCCTAATCATTGTTACACGTTTCTAAGCAATAGCAGGAACCATACAAATTATCGACAAAAATAAATGCAAATGCATTTGAGAATAAATTAGGCAATATTATTTCTGAATGTAATCAGGTGGAATGTGGTATGGCGTCTTAAACAATAAGAATTAGGTACATTTATTTCAATACTGTTAAGACATACTATAGTATCGAGATGACCGTGAATTATTTTATGTAAACATATTAAATCAGTTATTTGCTTTGTAGTTTTCAGTGAATTAATGGCATTTTAAGCATTCAAGGCGTGCGTCATATAATCTAAGATGGTCACCGTCAGTTACGTTTTACAGTTTTTTTTTTGTTTACATACATTTTTGTTTATGTAGCTGTAAAAATGCCAAGCGAAATCGGGAAAACAAAGTCGTGGCGCGCCGCTGGTATATATCTATTGATCTCAGGCTCCCCTACACGTGGATTACTAACTCACTGAAAGAATTTTGAATATCATATTCATAAGAACCTGCCAACTTACAAACTAAATTGTGGAGTGAACAAAGTGAATTTTCAAGACCGACCCAATTATGGGGCACATTTATATATACCTATATTACATTTTCTCGGTTGAACCTTTCTGGGCGTAAATCGATCGTGATGTAATAATAACACGTTTCGAAACTAAACTACATTATACAAGTGGAGAGTACGGGGTAAAAAGTGCTCAAACCACCACTACTGCAACACACAGCGAATGCGGTGGATTAAACTTGATTAAGTCAAAGCCCCTTGTGGTTTAAAACACAAAGTGTTTTCGCGAGTACTATTTTCTCTGCGTTGAGGAAATAAAATTAAGCGCGAAAGGTCATGATTCTTTGCACGGTTAGCCGCCTTTCCGTGGGCAATACAAACTGTTTTGCGTTTATATTTAACCTGCGAAACACGAAACATAATATGTATTTGTGTACAGTAACCCCCAGGTTATGTAATACGCGACTGTAAATTTGCAGTTACTTAATCGTTTTCGAGAGGGGTAGAAGTTGCCAGAGAACAGCGTTTCCTATCACAACCATCCACCCCAAAGCCGACTCTCCCACTACGGAGTCAAATTAGCAAATCACAAGACATTTTTGTATGTGGGTAGAACCTCGGTTTGCGAGCATACTTCATTCCTAAAACGTGTTCGTAATCCAAAACACCCGTATACCAAAGCAAAGTTATAACATCATCCCCATAGAAATAATGGAAACTAGGATAATTCGTACCAAAACTTTAAAATATTCATATAAAAATGATTTATATATAATGTACTTTTTATTAATTATTCACTTTTATTCCGGTTTTCGCGAAAATGTGACAAGCTCCCTTGAGGTGATATTTCACAAAAATGGCGTTTTATAAATTAGCCAAGTATTGTCATTGTCGTGCAGTTTCGTCATTTGCATCGCTATAGCCTTACTCGGGTGGTGCACTTCTACGAAATATTCACCGTTTTCCCACATTTTACAGATAAATTGCTTGTGTAAGCAAGACATCGCTCGTTTGTCAGGTTGAAATTTATTTATAAAAAAATGGTCGTCTTACAAAACACTCGCAAACCAAGTCACTCGCAATGCGAGGTTCCACTGTACTTAAAAAGTGAATATTTCCGTTTGTTTTCATATTCGTTTATATATTGTTCATACTTTTTATAGTTTACATCGGAGTAAATAAAGTCGCGTGATGTCTCAGTTATAAAATAATACTATGTAAATAATATACCTATTTATAATACAACTTACGTAAACTTCAAGTTACGTAAAGGTTTGCGGAACGAATTACTTACGTATCTCGGGGGGTTACTGTATCCGTTTTTTTTTGCTATTTGGTTTTGTTAAAAATTCAAACACTGAAATCATGCAAATGTCTAAACGGCTAATTTATGTTTCTTTAAGTGACTTTCTCAAAGGTTGGCCAGTATCAGGGCAATCTTAACCCTACAGACTGCAGCGCGTAACTACTCGTCGGAACTGCACTAGTATCAGGTACGAAAGTTTTTAAAACCATGAGATATGGCGTCTTTCTCCACCTTTTATCAATTTTCAGTTGGGTAATTTTACATTTGCCCCCCTTTATGATAAGACCAAGATATTTCCTTTCTTTTCTATACGTCAAGTACAATTTCGCAAAAAATTGTCATTCTATATGTCTAGGGTATTTTTATGATGCGCCTAGTAAAAGATCCGCATTTAAAAGCATTATTATTTTTTTAAATTTACAGTCGATTTAGCAAGACAAATAACGACAATGATAATGATAACTAAGGTACTACGTCGTGCAATTACTACGCGAGCAATGGAGTGTACTGATGTATTGCCATCCATCAATGTCAGTTATGATTTAAATCGTTACTAAAATCCTCCTAAAAAAACATCAAAGTGAAAAAACTTGGTAATATGATAATCGATGAGGAAAATTGGAAAGTAATTCTGCCAAGGATTCTTTTTGGTGATAAAATTAGTGACCCATTTCAACAGACAATTATTACAAGGTAAAAAAACACCGAGGGTTGAGATTATGAAGGAAAAATATCATCGTTTATGGATGGAATATATAATGATAGAAAATACGTATTATTAAGTAAACGAATAATAATTCGGTGTCGAGGTTTAAAAAGTTGAAGGGAAAGATTAATTATAGTATTAGTCACTCATGGCCAGTTTATACGAGAACAGTGTTTAGGGCAGTGGTAAGTGGTAACTAAAATTTAATTGAACAGTGCGTTTAGTGCTTTTTTAGGAACAGTCGTTCATTTATCACTGTCCTAAACATTGTCCTCGTATAAACCGGTCATAACAGTTAGTAATACTGTTAATTAGGCATCGATTATAATATGAGCCTTAAGTATACAATAAAAACAGAAATGTGACTTTTTAAATTTTTTATTTCAGTGGAAAGGGAGGTAGTCAGCGAAATTGAGAAGGAAAATAACCGGTTTCTTGAAAATCAAGTCACCAGAACAGAAATATTGACTATCTCTAATTTTAACGGCTCATACCTACTTGAGAAAAAAATGGCTGAAGTATGCATTCATTATTGTAAAAAGGCTCAGATTTGCATTACCCAAATGCATATAATCCGATGTCTAATAATCATTTACCCTTAGCGGAAGACTTAGTATTTTACCATAATTTTGTGATTAAGGATCAGCACCCAAAAATACACACTTTTTGACTTTCTAGTACAAGCAATACTAGAAATGATTCATCTGTTAACTTTACGTGGGTATTTAGAAAAATATTTGAGGTTTCTAGTGAACACAATTATTATTTATGAAAATAATACTAGAATTTTAGGAAAAACGTTCAAATATGCCGTTTCTGGTTTCAAAACTGCACATATTACTGTCATTTTTGTATGTTTTTCGTTGAATTTAAAGGATTACAGTTGTGAAATTGTATTCATCGGACATATTTCTAATTACCCATAGAAAAATTGCAGAACATCATTTGTAGAATTGCTTATATTACAATGCTAGAACGTAATGTATTAATTAAATTTTGAAAAAACAGTTTAAAAACATAATCTTACTATCCTAGTAGCATAAACGAAATTTTCTACCTTTTTAGCTCGCCGTTGTAAATAAATTAAGATTTTAACTAACAAAAAAATTAGCAACTTAACTTTAAGTAAACCGCTCAGGAGTTCTGGTTAGATCAATACTGTTCGATTGAGTCAAATTTTAATATAGCAGGCGCTCAGTTTGATATGTGAAAACGGAAGAAAACACGGCTTACAGGTATCACCGAAAAGTATGCATATATTTGTAGTGCTTGAGATAGAGCATACATTGTGTAATTCGACAGCACATTGTGTCAGAGAGGGTTGGCCAGTGGCCGATAGGGCAGGCAGAGGCGGGCGGGACGCGACTGCGTGCCTGTGTAAATAGGCGAGCGGTAAACAAGCCGAAAGCTAAACAGGGAATAAAAGCTCCGTCTGCTAAATGAAAGCACTCTATTGTTTGAGCGCGAGAGTAAACAAACCGCTCGTTATAATTAATTACGAGTGAGATTAAGCTTTAACAAAGAAAAAATATATCAACGTTACGTGGAATTTCGAAAGGGTGTGCGCAACATTAAATTTTTAAAAAATGTTCAAATCCCGGAGATTTGACCTCATTTTTTGTAACCTACGTGAAGCAGAAAAATTATATTAGGTAATCATTTTGGGGTAATTATTTTTGGTAGGCAGTTTTAAATTTTCGTTTTGTATCATCATAATACTTAAGAGGAATATAATTATTGAAAAATTGAGGGGAGTAGGGGATGACAGATTTCGGTCAGCAACTCACAAAAACGTTATCAGAGACACGCAAGGCTGTCACGTGGTATTTGGTTGGTTGCTTTTTTTAAATCTACAGTACCTAATTTGCTTTCTGTTATAAAAACGAGTAAATTTAAAAACTTTCTGTAGACAAACTAAAACTATCCATTTACCGGCAATAAAAAGAGAAAAATATTTTTTTCAATGTTTTTGTAACTGAAGCATTTTACGATGAATACAAACAGCTTTTCTTTGTCATCATTTGAATCAAAAGTCAATTTGGTTTTTTTATTATTTTTAAACCAAAAGTTATACGGTAATTATAAATACATTCAATAAATAAAAATAGTTAGGTAGTAGAATAGTGGTAGCATGGAAAAATTATTTAAAGGTTACAAAGATTCGAAAGACCGCCTATGAGACTTCAAAGAGTGCGATGCAGAGTTAAATACATCAAGTTGTGAGTAGCATGTGTTATGAATATGTGATGAGCGAAAGATGAAAGAGTTTTTCTTAATAGTGTTGCATCAGGGGAGGCTAAGGAGTTTGTCTGACCCGGTTCGTCTGCCGGGAACTCATAGTTGGATACGTTAGAGGAATTTCGGGCAATCTGCGTTGGACCTAGCAATTTTCCGCAGAAAGAGTACCTTCATCTGTCGAGATTCTTCAATTTTCCAATGACAATACATTGAAGAACCCCGTTGAATCTTCGTGATTTTATATGAAGACCATAACTACAAAAATATAGGTATCGTAGGAATCGATTTTGTACACTTTCCAATTTGTGCACATTTGTTTGGTACTGAGGATTCCATACTTGTGAAGCTCATTCCGGTGAGCTGCGGACTTGCGAAATATAGGTTTTTCATTGTTTTTTTTTTTTTGCATGTTCTGGGAATAAAGCCGATGATATTGAGTCGATGCGACTATCGAAGATAAGCTTAGACTTAGTAAGCAAAAGCCTAATTTACAAAATACAATTTTGCATTGTCTAAACCGGCCGCCTTTGATCGTTAACCTTCTCTAGGATTGTTCTTTCCATCGTCTCTGAGAACTAAAAAACTGAAACCCACGCTTCAGTAGGGTCCAAATCTTGTAGGAGAGAGACACTCTTAGATACTCATAGAGTTTCTGTACGGTGGACACGATTTCAAATCTCTTAAAAAATATGTTTTCGTCAAATAAAAATATTATCAAACCTACAATTAGTAACAAAAACTGTTTAATAGGTTTATAACAACGACAAAGTAACTGACACGAAGAGCGTTACTTACGTCGAGCGCTGTACAAAACGCTTATGCAACATAGTGTAAAGAACCAGATCAGGTCGTCGAAAAGAAATTTACGGTTAGAGGCGAATAATTGCGGTCACCAAGCATTGATACCAGAATGCTGAACGGTAGAAAAACGTAATAATAGGTTTGAAGACATAGCACGCTATACCTAATGTGTGGAGTCGTAGCGGAAAGTTGGCAACACTTTTGGGATATCTTTTCAGTGCTTGGAATATTTGCGATGCTTTGGCAATAAACAGTATACTCCGCATAAGAATATTACATTTATATATTTACTTGTACGTTAAGGATGCAAAACAGCAAGCCAACCTGCAATATAAAAAATATAGTTACTGTCGCGACCAGTGGCGGCTCGTGACTTTTTAGTGTGCTAGAGTGGTAAGATTGAAAAAAACGTCATCATTGATGTTGTTGTAGCCGAAAACATTTTTTTTTTTTCGAAATTTCAATTTTTTGTTTGAAGATTTTTCAGAAATCCGTGCAGTGCACCACCAAAACTGAAAAATCCTGAAAATCTTCATACAAAAAATGAAAAAGTTGAAAAAAAATAAAGATCATTTTCGGCTACAACAACACTAACAATGTCGTATTTTTCAATCTTAGCACTCTAGCACACTAAAAACTCACGAGCCGCCACTGGTCGCGACCGGAATTATTCGCTGTCGGGCATCTGCTTTAATAACTGAGGTATTGCTTTAACTTGACGCGGTGTGTTTTTCCATATGATGGTTTACATAATAGCATGACCGTTACAGCATGTCGAGAATCGGTGTTGAACGGGGACCGATCAAATTTAAACAATATAAATGACGCTGATCGAGGATTTGATCAGCAATTTGACGTAATTATGCAGAAACCGTCCAACCCACAATTTGCCAAAATCGAGTGTTACATGTTTTCCTATAGATAAATACGAGATTTCTATCTGGTGAAAACATCCAAGCTCTAAATGCAATGGATTTTTGGTAATTCATTTTTTTACCAACGCACATTGTAGATATTTGATTTAAAATTGAAGTTTGAAAACATTGAAATGAAGGGTAACTTAAGAAATATATTTTTTTAAATAAAACATTGATAGATTATAAATTACCTATTTAAAATAATTTTCATAAAGAAAAAACACTGATAAACACTTCACAAATGCCGATTACTTATATTAATGCTTTTGAATCGTCATATTTTCAAACGCCTTTTTCTCGGTTTCATCTTTTTGGGGTTGAATGCTTTCTGCATAACTACGTCCGATAAAATCTGCAGGGTTTTAAGCACCCCAACCTCAATATCATCATGGAGAAGTATGCGTTTTAAAATCTTGTCCTTGAAACAGTTTTTATAAAATCTGATAATACCTTTTAGATATGAACATGAGAAGAGGATACATACTACGTATTAATTCAGAAAGATTACAGGTGCAAGGATGTGGAATCAAATTGTCTTGCGTGCAACACAACATCCTTCCGGCCATGTGCATTGTGCAACGGCCGGTGATGCTATGACCTCGCGTTACCTCAGTCACCGGACACTCCATGCGTACCTAATGTTCACAGGGAATTTGGAAAATAACAAAATAGGGTATTAATTACCGGTGCGGCAAATTCGCCGAAAGCGCCACCAATCGGCTGCAAATTAGACCGTATCGGTCGAAAGTGAAACCAGTCTTACGATCCTACAGACGGCGCCGGTTATTATAATATGATCGAACCGTAATAGCCGGCTTACGGCTACCTCACCCGCCTGCCTTGTGCGGTAGGCCACGCGGATGGTGTTGTGATGCAGAATGGACGTTGCTAACCGTTCCGCAATTAATGGTAAAGCGAACAGACTTCATTGTATTTCGTAATACGCAATAAACAAATAAACTTTAACAAAATATACGGTAAAGTATTATTTAAGTCATAAAAAAATATATATTCAAAAGTAAGCATTAAATCGGTAGTTTTAATGACGACTGTTTTCTTGGTGAAAAAAAAAACGACAAAAGAATTTGATGTAATTTCTAAAATTTATCCCAGACTTTGTTTTAGTCAAAGCGCGTAATTACAAAATATAACGGTGAATGGGTAATTTAAAAATAATAAAGTGTATTTGCATTACGAGTTTAGCGAGCGTTTTGTCAAACGAATTACGTAATTTAGACGAAATGAGGCAGTAAAGTGAAAATGAAATCGGTTCCATCAAAGGAAAAGTTCAGAAAGCGTAGCAAACCGACACACGAAAATCAAGACGATAGTTGAAAGATTTAATTAAATCAAATTAAGGCTTGTATTTTCAACTTCCATCAAAAAACAGAGGAGGCATTACAACACAAAGAAAGTGTTATTACACTAATAACAGTTAACTACGGGGAATCTGTAAGGAGTTTAGACGCATTACGCCTCATCACAGCGGCGTTGACGCACCCGATTAATTAAAACAATTAATAAAATGTATGAGCTGAATTAATTAAGGTTTTATGGCACTCGTGGCGTTGTATACTGCTAAAGACGAATTTAAATTTTAACTAATTGGTGGAAACCGTGACAAACCCTTGTGTTCTCAATAGTAAAATTGTTTTCTAAAATAACAATTAGATATAAAGGAACATAATTTCAGCCACCCCCATTATTTATGTCACATCACGTATATTATAAGCACGATTTTTAACTTCTGGGTGGAACGATAATTTATACTTTTAAAATTATCAGCCACCCTACTTAACATACAGAATTAACGCCTCCCCAGATATCTTCGATCTTCCTTTCGGGAAAGATTTTTGGCGAAACACACGATGCTCTTATAGCCTCGTATATGCGTTTATAATTTCGTTTTTTTGGTAAATAAGGTAAATTTTGTATTGGTACCAGATACTTTTCGGCAATCATATAGATATTAATAAAAAATAAACCAGCCAAACTCTCGATACTTAAATGAATGCTTTTACCGATCAAATTGTATTGGACCCATCTTCCTTGTTAAAATCATGTTCGACTGTGGTTATGAATATCTACTTTACGAATAATTTATTTTTAAGGAAAAAGTTTATTATGAATTCGCCGGGAATCAAAGTTGACACCATCAACAAAATAGAAGCCCATTAGAAATACTTCATAATAGTGTCACACTCGAGTAATTTTGATATAATACTAGATACTATTTTACATGAGAAAATTCTAGGGTAAATAGATAACATAGGGTTGCCAATTTAAATACATAATGTACATGGGATGGTTTACATTGGCCGGCCTTTAAGAATACTTCGTAAACGCCCGAATAACAAACATCGGCTTACACGACAAAAGTTTGGGACAAACAACTTCGTCTAAACACACTATACGAGTATAGTCCGTCTCTCCCGAGAAATCTTATTTGTACCGGCTCACCAATACCGTTTAGTAGAGAAAAACAATATCCCTTTGATCAAAATATTCCTAATTTAGAGATATACGCTTGTTTATTCATCGTGGTTATTTAAGCAAACTGGTGCTATGCTAGTAAGATTAATATTTAATGTGTCTACATACCATTACAAAGTGGGAATATGGAATACAAGCCTCTGAATCTAAATTAATCGAGCTTAATATGTTGCCGCTGTATTTAAATATGTACCTATTTAGCGGTAGAAATGAGATCCGTAAGATGTACCTATGAGTGCTTAAACCACGTATGACCGTATTTCTAATGAGATATAAAATAATGCAAGACCGATATAAGTGTAATTAACAAGATTAGGGGAGGGGCGCTTAGCTAGTATGGAACGATCAAGCGTTTCAAATACCCGTGAGATGCTGCATGGATGTAGAAAAACAGAGTGTGTGTCGGATCAGAGTTGTGGGTTTTTACACTCTCTGTAAGTTAGTAGAGTAACATTTTTTTTTTTTAAATCGATTTTTACCATTTTGTAGAGAAAAACGTTTACGTTTGATATTTTTATAACAGAAAACAAATGTATTTTATCTACCTACCCTGGTTCCGTAAAAGCAGATAACTATTTCAAGTCGTAGGAAAAACTTTTAATATTCAAGAAGTTTTTTTCACATTTCAAGAAGTTTGGAAAATCTGAAATATCGGAAAAGATGTCACGGTACACGCCTCTAAGTTTTCAGGCAAGAGTTATTATGAACTCTAAGACCAGTTCAACTTCAACGGAGAACGTAGTTAAATGCGATAAGTAAAACTAAGTACCTAGTGACTAAATAAAAAAAATTACATTCAGGGGCACAACCGTAATATCTTGTAAAAGATAAGCGAAATTTCACGCTTCGTTCATTGACTGGGTGGAAGCTTGGCTCGTTGCTATTATTTACTAGAAGAACGAATTGTAAAATTTCCGCATGCGGTGCTAATTAATTACGTGTCTCCTGGTTCAACTGGGATAAATTCATGTTACCAAAGCACAATTTGCATTCAAGTGAGAAAAAAAACCTTTAACGCAGAACGAATTTGGTGGTTTGGTAGTCAATGTCATTGCATATATTAATCATTGAAATGTCACATTATCATCGATTGATTGATGCGTTGGTGGATGCAATCTGTTATCCGTGACTTAAAAGTCGTTGAAATAGATTGTCTATAGTTAATAGAAAGATTGAGCTCAGGAATTAATATTCGTTCAGCACCTTTGAGTTATTTTTTCACAAAACTGCGCTATAAAAAAATATCCAAGAATTATTATATTTTAAACTGGAACGAATGGACATTAATAAATTAAAAGTGTGAGATATTATATTAGTTTCTCAGTGAATTATTTGTGTATGGATTTTTGGTTTCTTGTTAGTAAGAATCGAGTCATAATACCAATTACTTACGTGGGTAGGTACCTTCTTAACTGTATTTTTTTATTTAATGTACATTTTTGTTATGTATTTTTCGCCCGCTATGCTAGTGATATCCCTTTGTGTTATACTTCAAAAGAAAAAATATATAAATAAACATTAAAATGAAATATTTTTTTTAAAATCCAATGATAAAGCACCACAATAACAAGGGTGCTTGCTTGTTGTGTTGGCAAAAGCTCACTTGGCAGCGCCACGCCGCGTCGGCATCCGTTCGTCCGTTCCTACGCAACGACAAAACATTCGGCATCGGTATCGATTGTTGATATTTTCCACCCGGGTAGCCCGCTGTTGTAGCCGTGGCCACTCCGTAGCTGGGACGGGGCCGCGTCACGCCGCGACACTACGCCGGCCAGCGTAGCTCCTAGCACACTCGTATCCGACTGCTCCGCGTAGTTTTCTTGCTACTCTCTACTTGCTCGGGGCATCGACTTTTCCCCGTTCTCGTGAATATTTTTAAGTGACTTGGGCGTGGAAAAGATTAAACAAAGCGATTGCGATGGCGCATTCATCATCTGCTCAAAGCCTGCTTTTCTGATTGAGTGCTTTTTAGGCAGATCAAGATCTTTCGTACTGGCACATAGAATAGTACTGTTAGTCATCGGAAGTTAGTCACGTAATTGTGCAATTCCGTAAGCATCAATGTACATTTTCAAATCTCAAAAATATAAAAAAAACAAATAGGTAGGCATATATTATAATAATTTCGTCAACAAAACATTATAATTATTTCCTTTGCGAGTGTGAACTTTTCAAATTTGGAACTGATGTTAATTGAAATTATCAAATTTAAAAAATAATCTTTTTAAATCCCTACCTATCAATAATGTATTTTAGCAGACATTATTCTTTATTTGAAATAGCTGGAGTAAAGCAACTAATATTTTTTCTTGGCAAGTCAAGGTACATCCCATGATTTTTCACGGGTAACTACTAGTTAGAACGTAACAAATGATATAAGGTCATCGTTGTTACAGAAAGGTAAACACTATATATGTATCTCTATATTTATTTAATCCTCGCAGTTATGGTTAAATGCAGTAAAATTATTATAAATGTAAAAACTCACAGAAATTATTGATTGCAATAAGATTTTTTTAAATGCAGGAACCATATTTTAACAGACACTAAAAGTCATAAAAGTGAAATATTTATTTTTTAAATCAACGGTTCTTGGATAAATTTGTTATAATTTTTTTTAAAACACATAATTGGTTTTGGGTTAAAAAAGGTAACAGAATAATTTCAATATTTAACGTTCATTAATTTTTATTCTTAATAAATAAATGTTGTATTTAAAACCATCATTTGCCGACTACTGAATATAGGTAAATATATATATTCTCTACAGTATATAGGTAAATTAATAATATAACATAGTACTGATATTGTGTAAGGTAGGAATGATGGGTAGGTACTGTAAATGAGTATATTTTTAAGTTAGGGTATTTCTTGAACGCCTCACTATGAGAACTTGTGCTGAGGTGGTATAATGAAAGAATTAGGTATGTGTATTGCTACATATCAGTTATTTTGATTAGTTTGAATATTTACATTGATTTTAACCAACCAAATTGAAGAAATGAAAAATACGATGCGGAAATATAGTTACGTAATAAATGACAAAGGATTGTCATTAGAGAACGTGACAAATATGTTTACTTTGCTTGCATTCGTAGCTCGAAGCAACGAAAACGGTGTTTACACATGAAAGCTTGGAGTCAATGTCCTAGGCCGGAGAGGCTTGCCAAGTACAACTACGCGTAGACTGCCGTGTGTAGAGGGTAGAGCGTAGTGGGTAGTGGCCAGGCACGTAGCACCGCCTTGCCAAGCGGACATAATAGCACCCCTGGGACAGCGACCAGATTGTTACGTAAAGATCCTGCAAAAGGGACGGTGCCAATTTCTACAAATGTTCGGAGCTTCTCACTTTATACACAAAGAGAGCCATCAAGGCCACATTAAGAAAAACATATTATAGAAAGACTATGTTCAATCTCTTGGGAATGCAAAAGGATAGAATTTTTACGGGATAATGTAAAACGGTGCGTAGTCACAAAGAAAAGTTTTAAATTTAAGTAGGATAAATGAATTGGCAATGTGGAAATTAAATTTTATAAAGAAAAAATACGCGCATATTTCATAGTGACGAAAGTTTAGGGAAAAGTGGATTTGAATAATTATAACATTAAAATTACGTTGCCTTGCAAATTTCCTTATTTTCTTTTGAAGAAAAAACAAAATATTCATTGTCATTATTCACAAAGTGGGGGCTTTCCCCCAAGGCTACGGTAAAACTCACTGCCATGGCAACCCTGACCTACTTCTACGATGGTCGTTAAATTTATGTGGTGCCGCAGGAAGAATAGCCGAAGGAGAAAAGATAAACTGACTTACTTTCATATCAACTCGATGGGAGTAATCTAGAATGGGAATTATTTTGCAAACTACCCATTTCGGAACAGAGAGACGGAGATAGTATTTTTGTCATCAGTAGCGAAGTCGGTCTCGAAAATAGATAACAAAGCATGGATAAGAAATTTTATCGAAGGCATATGAAAAGACTTGGAAAACTAAATTTCAGAGAAAGTCGGTATTAAATAAGTGTTGTTGATGAAAGGGACGATATAAAGTTGGGCCAAGAACTAATGAAATCCGTTACGAAGTTGCTCGATTGTGTAAGTTGTATATCGTTTATGGGGATAGATTTTTTTATCCTCTGTTAGACCTTCTACACAACATCTACAAAGATGACAAAGGCCTTATTCGTATATAAACACAACTGAAAAAACTCATCAATGCCACCGGCCAAAGAAAGAACTAACAACGCATTTTTTTGCAAAAGGATGGTAGCCCGAATATCCACACTTGTGACTCACCTGACCGCACAAATAAGTATGCCATCTGTAAATGATACAATAATGGTCCGCATTAGACTTTCAGTCACAAGGAAATGGGTTCAATTCACACCACGGCGGCGTTAAAGATAAAAATATATCGTCTTTGGAATTGCAAAAGGGCTGAAGCGCCATTCCGGGAAGTTTGCACCAGAATACTTTAAAGTTATTTTTTAGTTTTACAATAAAATTTCAGTCTTCAGTACCTGGTGGGATTTTTGAAAAAAAGTTAACTCAGGTAACTCAATGCTGTCACTGAGTTACCTGAAGCGACAAAAAGCTTAAGTCACAAACTTGTGTCGCTTGAGTCAAGCCTTCTCTCAAATGGTAAATACATATTATGGATAGCTGAAGGGCCACAAAAGACCTCAGAATCAAACAAGAGTTAGCGCATGCGATTCAGAAAAAAAACTGATCAAAACTGCATACTTAACTCATTTTTGACCAAAGTGTCGTTTCAGCCCTTTTGCCTTTCCAGAGACAATATATTTTCTTTGAGAATAAATGCGCTACCCGTTGTACAGCTGTCGTATAGAATGATAGACAAAACAAACTATTTCCTTTAAATAATCCACATCGATTAGAAAACGAATGCAGCACATAAGTCGTATCTCATATCATGTATGTACATTAAAAGAGAAGCAAGAAGGTATTATACCTATATATACCTACTACACGCCTATTAGATTAATCAGCCAACAGACTTAGCGTTCGAGGTGTTCCGTATGCCTCGGAGACTCCGCTCATCGCGCGGAGGATGTTTGATGACTCCCGCCCTATCCATCACACCTCGCTTTATGTCAAATAATTTACCAGCAGAAGGTCGCACATACTATTCAAGAACTGTTTTTACTTTCGCCTCTAATCTAGGAATACGGGAAGAGCGTGCCTTTCGCGTTGAAATGAATCAGACCCAGTAATTAAAATGCTAAATTATTCTGGCGTTGACATTTTAGACGTCACAGTACTTGCAATTAAGGGATTAATATTTTATACAGACGTCAATTAACGTCATAAAAAGCAAGAAGCAAAACAAGTATAATATTGATTCATTGAACTACAACAGCCAAAGTACTCGTATATAAGTATAAGCGTTAGCCTTAATAATAAAGCATAACATTTAATAATAGTTATAATGTATAATGACCGGTCGGTAGCTGAGTGGACAAACGCGTCGGATTCCCACCCGGGCGTCGTGCGATCAATTCCTCTGCTGGCTAAGTCCTCCATCTTCCGCTTCTTATGATGGCAGTAGGAGTTTTTCAAATATTTTCAGGTTATTCGTAACCCGGGAATGTTTGTCTTTCTTTTAAAAAAAAAAAAAATATATACATTACAAACTGATAATATTTTAGAAAAAAATAAAAATTGAATTAAATTTTAGGCAGTGGTGACGATCACGTCAATGAGGAGAGATTCTTGCAAGAATCAACAGGATTTTCCTTTTGAATTCCTCCTTACGGACGTAGAATATGTGGATATATTTAATTACAATTTATGTATTAAGCGAGAAAAACTATTGAACTCTAAGATCTTAAGCATCATAAAATTTGCACCGATTATACAGTCTTGACTTTCTAGGTCCAGCGCAGTTTTTTTGTTTGTTTTTAGCTCGCAACCGGTGCTTTAAACATAAATTTATAAATGTGGTTATTTAAACATCTTAGATCTACGGTTTTTCAGAATTCACCAATCATCTTATTAAAAAAGATCATAACTTCAATAAAAGCTTCGGTGCTCATATTCTACACAAAAATGGTCTTGGTGACAGATTAAATAATTTAGAAGCACTAGAAATAAAGAAAGCCTTTCAAATTAATAGTCATATTCTCAATAATCAGGAAAATGACTCATTATTACTTAATTACGTGTTCTCAGTTGACGTTTTGCCTTTTTCAATTCATATTATCTGTCTCTTTCTCTCTGTTCCTTTGTTGTAATGTCATTTCATTAAGAAAATAAGAGTTAAAACTCAGGCGAGGCCGGGAAGACACAACTTGTTGATAAAGAGAAGGGATGTAAACTAAAGCAATTTAACACATAAAATTATAACCGACACATACAAATATGGAAATCCGTCATTCCTTGGTGTCAAAAACGTACAGAAGTTAGTTTTATCGCGAAACTTTGGTTGTTTATTTTGAGCAAGGAATACGATACACTGTTTTGAAAGCGCGAGACGAGAATACGAAAGCGGGATCGTTGGGGTCGTCGGGATTGTCGGGAGCTAGAGGAGGAAAACCTATTCCATTGATTATTCCGGACCGATGCCGACACATCGAGTCCTAACGGCCCATGAAGGTGATGGTTAGCGCCGGTCGTTCGGGAAGATAACGGGAGGGTTTGGCCAGCCCATTCTAAGCAGGATACCTGTAAACTTGAGCACGTGATAGCGTTTGCTAATTACTTTTATCGTAATGTTATCGATGAATCATAAAGTATTTTAGTATTAACGCTACTATTTCACAATCTCTGAGCAAACTGTCGATTGGCGCTATTCGTCGAGTAGCGTTTATTGTCTGTTTCACCACCCCTGAGTAACGTTACTCGTCAAGTGAATGTCTATTTTTACAGGCAGGTTAATTCTATGATAAAAGTTGCTTGACGAATAGTTCCGGTACAGTTTGCTCAGAGGTGGTGAAATACCCATTATTAAAATAACCTAGTACTATGCACTGCATAGAATCGTTTCGTACTCAGCAGAAGGAAACTATTTTTCGTGGAAAAGGAAACATGTTATTTTACACTGTTTTTGTAAAAAAAAATATTTTTTTTGAATATGCATATAACCTTATTGTATAAAAAAGTATTTGCTTACATTATTATTCAAAGTGATTGTTTTCTATGTTTTTTTGTTTGTTTTTTTAAATGAATATATATTTTAAAACAGTATTTATTAGGTGTTTAAATGAATAAATAAATAAATAGAACACATACACTTTATTTATAACCACTTTATTATTTAATATTATGTCTACCGGTTTCGGAAGTACCCTTCCATCATCAGGACAATATTAAAATTAATCTGAAATACAAAATGCTGAGATATATATACATATTTAGGAGTTGGAGTGAGAAGGAGAAGGGGTAATTGAGGGGATTATGGGAATGACCGAGCGGTTTTTTGGAAAAATATCTAGGATAGGACTATAAGATAAATTAATTTGATTGTTTAAAATATTGCATTTATTGTTTAATGATTTTCTAATTTCTAGTGCTTCTAAGTTATCTAATTTTATCCCTTCCTTAAACAAATGACAAGCCACATAGTAAATGCTTTTTACGAATATGAATAAATAAATGTCTATCGTGTGTTTCAAAATCTAAATGGAATCAAAATAGTACATCCGGAGTTTTCTCACGCTCAGAATATGACAAGGCACACGTCTGTTGACTAAAGAATACAAATTAATAATCTATATCATATTAAGTAGGCTGAAGTAAAGAGTTTCAGCCAATATCTATAGAAAAAATGTTTATATATGCTAGAGATAGTGTAGAATAAGGCGGCGCCCACGTGAGGATTACCTCATTTATACAGTCATGTGGTGTTCGATAATTTGAATTAGTCATACCGGTCGCACATCGAGCGGCCGCGGACTATGGCCTACTTCAACAAGGTTTACTCTAAATACTAAATATATTATCTTGTCACACGAAAAGATTGGAAAACAGTAAGTAGGCCCTTTCCAAATCCGTCTTTCGTAACCTATCTGCCAAGCTGAAAACAAATTACGTTCAATCTTTGTCAACAAGGTTGTAAATTCGGGAGAGTTTCAGGGAGAAAATTGGGAAACGGGATACAAAAATAAAGAAAACAGGAAAATTATTCTATTCAAAGGAGAATTTTGAATTACCTAAAAGGAAATTTGACAATTTTCTGAAAACTGTTTGTGAATTAATATAAATACAAAAGAAATACATTATATATAAATAAAAGCTTATTCTTGATAAAAGCTCAATTCCGCTGTTGAAATGATATTTGATAATTCTTGATGAATAAAATGTAATTATTAACTTAAGCGTCCTGATTTTAAAACGTTCGTCAAACGCAGATCGAAGAATTTAATTAACTTGGCACGGAATTGATATTGAATTACTTGTAATACCATATTTCTGTGAATTATTGCTGAAATATTGAGATTCGGCCAAATTCATCCCTGAAGGGCAAACCGAGTAATTTTATAACAATTTAGCTCCCGGAATGATCTAGTCCCAAACAAACAACCCACATCCACAGGTAAAGCCTCGGCCCGGGGACGAGAGGGCTCTATAGAGACAGATAGAACGAAGAGAAAATTAAAACTTACTCGGTATTTACACGATATGAATTCTATAGCACTTTTATTCGTCCAGTACTCGGCTTACTCAAAAAGGTTTCGAAGGTAATTTTAAAGTTTAAGGTCTAGTTAAAAAAAAAGTTGCACTTGTAAGGGAAGGTATGGTGAATTTGAATGATATACTAATTTGTTATACTCATTCCATCTCAAGTCTCAGGTTCATGAAGCAAATAATTTTATACTATTTTTGAAACTGATAATTCGTAATAGAATTCCATTTCAATGTGAATTTATGATTAAAAAAACCTTTGTAACTTATTTACCCATTATATTTATCCTTTTTTTACGGTCCTTAATTAAAAGTTTAATTCCATTAGGAAAGTTTTAAGCAAACATTACACAAACTAAGACTGAATTTCAACTTTTTTTTTCATCTCATTTAAAAAAAGGTTAAATCAAGTTAATTGGGCAGGAAAAAGCCTTATCTCAAACTTGGCGCTTGGAATGAGGACATTTCTTACCACCCTAACAAAGAAAAATGTTACGTCGTTATAATTAGTTTCTACAAAGAAATTAGGGAGTTTTTGCGTTAGGTACCACATTTTCACACCATCCAAAAATCCTCAAGTTAACCCTTGGCAATCAGGAAAACCTCAAAAAAACACAAGGTATTACAATTATTCATAACGATTTTTTTAATAACTTTTTTTTTAATACTTGTACAATGAAACCTATTTATCGTACGAACTGAAGAGAGAAAATTAACCGGAAATCAATATTTGCATTTTCATCGATGATCAGTACGGCAAACGACCCTTAGACCTTAGACGATATTATGAAACCCATATATCGCAAGAACTGACAAATTAAACCGAAACTTAAACTGTCATAAACGTTCATAAGCGACCTGAGCTAAGCCTTTACTTAACGGGTGAGAAAAAAGAACTACAAAACAAGACAACAATTTGGAAAACCCAGGGAAGGTTCAAAGAGATTAAGAAAAGTTTTGAGGATCAGTGTTTACTGCGAGAATACTTCTTATTGTATTACCTGCCCTATTTGTAACTGCATTTCTAACGTAAGTTAATAGCACCTACACAAAATTATTTAAAGTATATAAAAATCCTTGTGTGAGTAGCAAATATCCTAGAAATTACAAAAAAAAAATACCGCATACCTTATTCGGTTAGCATATCGATAATATTGCATAGAATACACAAGTAGAATAAATCGCGGAAGAATTACAATCTTAAAGAGCAACTCGGTTCAGATTCTCCATGTGAGGTGTTTACGAAACACAACATAAAAACATATTTGTAGAACATTGATCCACAAGCTAACCTTACACTCCGCAATTGTGAAACAAGAACATTAAATACTGTTAATACCACAATGTTTATAAATAGAAAAAATGTGTGTGCTGAAAATGTAGCATTATTCACCGGTATGGTAATGAAATTATAATAAAAAAGCGATGAAAGCAGTGCAACTAGCGCCGTGAATGTGTATAGAACAACTTTAGTTTCAGGTATGCAAATTTCACTACCCGCTGGCTTTATGGCCGGCGAAACTTTGCACACGGGAAAAGGTTAATGCAAATCCTATATCAAAACGTCTTAACTTTGAGCGGGGATTTCGTATATGGGAATAATTTTGAACTTGCCATCTAACAAACCAACCAACCAACCCACCTCGCCGCAAAACCAAGGCAGTATTATTTATGACGCTTATACTCGAATCGATGCGAGGACAAACCGCTTCCTTGAAAATTCATATCTCAAAACTGCAAAGAACACAGAAATTCGTTGCAAGTACAGCTGAGATGAATAACGGCAGATTAATTATAATCCGACAGAATTTTAGATTATTTCTTTAATAAATCCCCCAGTAAAACATACAATTTTTACTTTGAAAAATGAGTTTTAAAACCAACATGGCAGCGTCTAGAAATTTTCAAAACAAAAGCGACAGTTTTCGAATGGACCAATCAGAATGCAAGAAATAGCACTTTTCAAGTGTCAATTATTTAAAAGCAGATATTTAAAAACAAAAATATCATGTAAAGTATTACAATCTATGAGTATACAAATTGCAGTTCCTGTGGACGTTTTACAATTTTTTTTAAATGTTGCATCCCGTTATATAATCATAAACAGGTTTCATTTAGCAACGTTTGCTCGACACTGACACTTCCGCCTTTGTTTCTATACTACTAAATCTATGTTACCAAATGATCCAAGTTTGGAAAAGGGCAGTGAGCATCAGATATTTTAAATGTTACATCTATTTGACTCAATCAGGACGGCCAGTGAAACGGGAAAATACGTTAAGCAACCGTGTTTAAACTCGCTTAATCCGGGCGGTCGGATTACCAAGCTGCATTCACGGGGGATCGGGGCATTAAATTACAACACCACGGCGAGCCCGTGGACCCGGGAGGCTAGGGGTGCCGGGCGGCGCGGCCCGGGGCTATTGCCCGGGCTCACTCGCCGTACTTCAATCAGGGAACTAGGCGTGTAATGTGCCCACAATGTTCTACAATGTACATTGTTCGGCCCTTAGAGTATACAAGAGGTAGCCCAAGCCAAAGCCAGTGAAGTCAGTTTTGGACTTGTTTTTGATGATTTTAACATGACTCGGCGTAAATGGGCGTGGCTAAGACTAAGGCTACGGTATTTATACATCCATTCATATCACATATCGACATAATGTTTTTGTGTATTCGCATAGCCACTTTTTCACAGTATTTTTATCAACAAAAATATAGTATCTAACCTAAAAAACCGTTTAGTTGTGTCAAGTTTAGTGGCAAAATAAAAAATGTGGGCGGAGTCCCGCCGTTAACCAGCGAAAATAACCAGCTTAAGATCATTACGACAGTATTTAGAAGCCGTCCAAGAAATTTGTTGTCTCTTTCTTTCTCATGGCGTACGATGTAAAAACTCGGAAAAAGTGATTTATTACAATTTCGGATGGGTTGGGTAAAACAAATTAGCTATCCCTCCATATATTGTTACTTCAAGGTTCGGCCTTTGAGTTGGGAAGAACTTTAAATAGGCAAATAGTCATTATTCACTTATTAAGCTTTACTTGTTTGAGTATGTAAGGGTAGTATAAATAATGTACCTACAGAGCATGGTAAAGCGCCCTTTGTGAGATTTTCGACAAAAACCGCACTATAAAGATAATCGTTTATATTACAGCGTGTATGTACAAATGAATATTTACAGAGTATTTCAAATTATTTTTTTTTTATAGAATGTACATAATAATGGAAATGGAATGGGCATTCTAAATTTAGATTTTCATTCATTTTTTTATTCAATTACGAGGAGTTACGCAGTTAGAGTTTTTTATAATACTATAGAGACGGATATTTAAACGTGCTATTTAAAAGCGTAAATGCATGTCGTGCTGAAATAAATAGTATTTACAACATTTTTACGATTTTCTATCCACGACCATGATGATAAACACCTTTAGTCCAAAAGTGTTGCCGACCGAAAACTAACTGTCGTATTCCCTGATTAAAATAAAACAGCGTCAAAAGTAGCGGCACGTCCATGGGCAGTTCCGCGATCAGCAGCTATCACGTGATTAGAACAAAAGAAAAATCCGTCATGGCGGGCCGAGAAAAAGTGCGGCGACGGCGGGAAAACGGTTTTGAATATTGCAAACGAAGGACTTACGATTAGATCCGGCGACTTTCTCTTGCTGAAAATACTTCCGTCCGATGGGCAGTGGGCCGTCACCGTCATCGTCATCGGGTCAGTTACTGTTAGTGTCCGCGTTGCGACACGGCATCTTCCGTGTGCTGTACGCCACTGTACCACTGTACCACTGTAGCACTAGGACTGTACGCCAGAGTGCACAGTGCAGTACGGTTAGCCGGTCAGTGACGAAGAAAACCGTAACGAGGAAACACTAATTATCGCTCGCTAATAGAATTACGGCAATGAGCGATTTTAAAGCATCAATGCGTACAAATTGGATAAAAAATACAACTCTACGTAATGTTCATAATTATTCCCAATGTTTGTAAGACCGGGGTTTAGAATTCATGAGCAATCTGACAAACAATAAATGGTTTTATAACTCCTGATTAAATAATGCTCTTCATAAAAGAGAAAATCCTGTTCGATGGATTTTTTTAAAGGTATATTACGATTCATTTTAAGGTTTCTATTCCAGATTTCAGGTTGTATACCGGCTAATTCAAATCTGCCATTACGGCGTGCTTTATCGAGTAGGAGATCATGGCGAAAACTTGTATTAATATTACGTTATTACATTATCGTTAATAGCACCCGGTCGACACAACGGTAGGCAGGAGATGAGATTGGAAATACTTTTGAACTTTGGCGTGAATCGAACACCAAACTTTGATCGTATGAAAGGAACAAATCAATCATTAAAACCAACATAGTACGTGAATTTTGTGAAGGGTCTGAGAAATTTAGAATGGTGCCTAGATTTTTTTTAGATTCCGAAGAAAGTGTGATAATTTAATTATAGAAATAACGCCGCCCCTACGAACGCTACGAAAAAAAGCCAGTTCATTATCGCAACCGTGAAAAGTGTTGCGGCGTATTATGACTATTAGCGCCGTCGCGAGGGAAGGACGCAGGCGAGGCCGGCAAAGGACTTAATCAGCCCCTTTTTACTAAAAGGCCGGCGGTGTGTGCACAACAATCAAATTATCACTGCCCGCATATTATGACATGCGTGATGTATGAGAAATTTAAGTCAGGGCTAGCAGGAAGAGATAAATGTAATTAGCAACATGGAGAAAACTGGTTGTACCGTTGACAGGCAGCCAGATATAATGATTTGTGTGTAAACGAAGGGTTGATTGTTTTTTTATGATTAAACAAATAACCCAAATAATGATTAATACACCTTTTATCTAATTTACGTATAATATTATAATGCGATGTTGTGTAACAGCTAATTATAGTTTCGGTATTAAAAAAATAGGCAGCCAACATGATAATACCTGTTTAATCTGACACAACCTATCCTAAGCAAGTGTATAAAGGCTTCCGTTTTGAAGACGCCCTCGAGATATGGTATTGGAGAAGAACGCTCAGGACATCATAGACAGCCACGTATTAATTTGTCGATCTGGTAGAGCCAGGTATTCAAAACAGGCTGTTAAACCGTTTACCTTCAGTGAGTCGTGATATATATTGAACACTTCCTTATCCAAACTAAAACTCGTGGCACTGGTAAAGCGGAAGGTTTGATAAGCAGAGGAATATCGCTGATGCGCTGGACTGACCAACTTCTATAAGTATTCCGAAGATCAGGAACAACTCTGCGCAATATGATACATTTCAAACACAAAATGGAGTTAATTATTATTATAGTTGTCTGTTTGTTTAACAATTATCATGCTATGGTTACCAATTTATAAAACTACGTTAGACATTTCCTGTACAAGCTCATTCAGAACTAATCTTCGCGAAAAACTACGGTATCTAAATATATATTTTCAAAGCTTTGCGTGAATGCGGCTTATATGTCAAAACATTGAACGCGAATGTGGAATAAAGCACTAGCAAATCGATAAAAATAGAAAAATTCCTCTGAAAATACGAATTCAATTAAATTTCAGACTTATCTATAAAACTATCGATAACACGTCAGTCACTCTACTATTCTTCGCAGAGTACAATTACCACATTCCATACATAAGTTTAGAGGTATTTATTGATAATAAAGCATTAACACAATATAACACGTCTTGACAAGGCAATAATGGTGATCAATAACAGTATTTTATCGTAAGAAATAATAATGTTCACGGTCACGTTCAAAGCACAACGTTTGGAGGAATGCTGATATAGTGAAAAACTAGAGTACTTGGCGACTAGTGCCTCTGTTTATTATTAATAAAAATTCAAATAGAATAATAAATGGTATGTTTCAACAAGAAGCCATGCTGAGAGGGTATTAATGGATTTAATAAAACATATTATTACAGTGAAAATAAAACGAATTTAATTCCTAAGGGTGTTTTTTTACAGCAGTCTTTTGTCTTATTGAACAAAATGAAAAAACAATTAAATTATCATTTCAAACCTCTATAGCTCATGGTGGAAATGAGATTGCATGCTGAAAAAAGGTATGTTGGCCTAGAAATACCAGAATTGTGTTAATTTTTTATGTTGGATCTCACCAGTTCAAGGTTTTTTTAATGTTTCATGCAGATTGTCTGCATTATTTATAATGCTGGTTGTTTGTTACCCGTGAAATATTACGGAATATAACTTGAATTGCCAAGAAATTTTGAAGTTGCTTTAATCCAGCTATTTCAAATTTAGAGTAATGTCTGCTAAAATACATTATGGATAGATACTTTATTATGGTAGGGATTTGAGAAGATTATTTTTTAAATTTGATAATTTCAATTGAAATCAGTTTCAAATTGTGATAGTTCACACTCGCAAGTAGGTACGTACTTATAAGATAAATTATTTACAGTTGATTATGTTCCGAGGGTTGGAATATAGTATATATATATACTATATTCCAACCTTATCCTAACCATTGGTATAAATTCTATTATTATATATATATATATATATATATTTATTGGTAGATTTTAAATACGTACTAAAGTTTTAGAAAAACATTTGCGTTGTGGGGTGTAAGTGTTAAATAGAATTCCAGAAGAACTGACAGGTTGTCTGAACGTTGAATATAAGTGAGTTGTTTGCTTCGGAGCTTGACGGCTCGAAGGTACACAGGCAAAGCATATTTCAAAAGTTGCCCTCATTTTAAATACATCTTTCTAGCAGACTGAGAATAAAATTAATTGTAAAAGCCACTCAAACCAAAAATGCCTGTTTGATGATTTAAAAAGGAAGTAATAAATTTCTAGATACGGATCAAAAGAAAAATACAATTACTCAGTTCGTATTTAATTAGACTTGTTTATAGCTTTACCAACATTTTCCCCTTGAAATTATTAAAGCTAATTAGAGCTTGAGATGCCAATAATGGGACTCACCCTTTCTGTGTCAACGTGAACATCAACATCAAACCACACCACGGAAGCGGAAGCGGAAGGGAAAAGCATCGATGACGAAGCTGCCGAAACCTCATACGTCATTATTTATGGCTTAACGCACTGAGTTCAGCAAGTCTTATCGAATATATTCGAGGTAGGGAAGGCACAGATAAGAAAATAGAGAGAGAAATATAAAATGGTTTAAAAGAGAGAGATAATTTCGTTTGCTCGTAATAAAATTATATGCTGTTCGAAGAAAACGTGAACGAATTCCGCGTTATTCAATTTCCTACGCCAGATATTTACAGCTTTTCTAAGAAAAAAATAATGATGTCAAAATTACATCTCCGTTACTGTATTTCAAATAATCGAGCCCAGCGTCGGAATTATTTTATTTCAAGATAATATTCCATAAATAACTAATAAAAATCGATATCCTGGAAACCGAAGTTGTAATTTTTCAAGAAATCTCACAATAGGTTTGGTAGTTTTTTTTTAAAGAAAGACAAACATACCCGGGTTACGAATAACCTGATATTTGAAAAAACTCCTACTACCATCATAATAAGGGGAAAGTGTTGCTTGTATAATGATAGACGACTTAGCTAGCATATGAATTAAACACACGACGCTTGGGTAGGAATCCAACGTATTTGTCCACTCGGCTACTAACCGGAAATAATATATCACGTCATTGACTTATTCCTATATCTTTTCATGAAAAATAACCTCAAGGACGTTTCAAATAATTACACCATACGTAAATTACTTTAAATATAATTAACTCAAATATCTAATTTGCAGAATATAATCAAAATAAAACGTCGTATTAGGGAAGGCCAACCAACGTTGTACAGGTTAGTGAAATAAAAGTGTATATTTATGTTTTACTCAAGTACTCTAATAACAAACAATATGTGACACAGCTGGAAATATACTCAAATATTAAGTTGATGACCGGTTAGTAGCTGAGTGATCAAACGCGTCGGATTCCCACCCGGGTGTTGTGGGTTCAATTCCTTTGCTAGCTAAATCATTCATCATTGCACAAGCAACATTTTCCGTATTTTATGATGGTAGTAGGAGTTTTTTCAAATATTGTCAGGTTATTTGCGACCCGGGAATGTTTGTCTTTTTTTTTAAATGATGACCTGCCTATCTATGAAAGTAATTATATTTTGATTTGCGTCTCACGGACGATAATAAAACAAGATTAACAATTTGTCGCTTCCACGCCGACAGGTTTAATAATTGATACCTACTGGAAAAAATCAATTAGACTCGTTTTACAGCAATTAAACAAGACGATAGTTTTTGTGATTTGTTACTCAGTCGAACGGTATTCGACTTCGTTATTTTCGTTAGCTGCCGGAAAAATTATGGAATAATTACATACTTCTATTTCAACGCTATTTTTACGAAATATTGTTTTCGTATTAAACCAAATTAAAATTACGAAATAAACAGTATGGCGTATTGAATTATTTTTTACAAAGAAATAGATATTCGAAAGCTCCACAGCTCATCGTGGATATTACTTTGCGAGCAGAAAATAGTTGATTCATAGAAAATAGACATTAATCTGTGCAAATTTCACGACACCAGACGGCATCAAGGAAGAGCTTACTAAAAAACGGTTAGGGTAATATTATCCATTCTTGACATGGCTTGGGATTAACATCGATTTTCCAGGGTTTCAAGACCCACAAAGTGGCGCTATTCATTCCGCGTTTTAACGTGTACAAATTCATAACACGATTACTGGGCGAGTAGCTGCCATACCTACAGAGGTTCTAACAAATTTCCGCAGATCAATTTGCATGGCGCACGGAGCCGGCGGGGAAATTAATAACCCCAATCCAAAGAGGGGAGGGTTGAACGTTGTTCGCGTAACAAGGAGCTACAGCCTCGCCCGGCGAGAACAGAACTACCTCGGGCTCACTTGGTTTAGTGATGTGATGCCCAAAAAAAACCCCCCAATAAATTTCTCCACACTCGAAGGGGGAGAAGAATGAAACCAAAAAACTAAAACTGTTATTTTTTATTAAGAGACTATCATCACAGAAAATACAATGATAAATAATTGAATAATACAGAGAATAGAGATAAACAAACATATTTGGTTAAATCATATATAGGATTATAGAGTTTAAGATCATCGTCATTAATTATGACATTTGGGACGGAAAATTCGTTCGGAGAAAAAAAAATTTACACAATCCATTAAAATTCTTGCAGGTTTACAATATTATCTAAGCAGTCGGGGACATCGCCACTGTAAAAAAAAATGATACTAAAACATGAATCGATTTAAAAATAGTTCCTCTTTTGACCACCTGCAGAGATAGTCCCCCTTTTCAAGATATATTTAAAATTTCTGTTTTGTTGTTGGTACCTCTACATTATATTAATAACTTAGCATGTACATAAATGTATAATGTATTGTTCAATATTAGTGCTGCCAATTACAAAAATATTTAATTTTCGTATTAACGAAACAAAAACATCGTATATTTAAAAAAAAACCTAGATTTATGAGAACAAAAAACGTTTTTTCGATATTATTTTTTCCCAGATCTCAGAAAATTTCTCCGCGATCACATCACTGCCACTGCTGGCGGGCTGCGTGCCCCGTGTCCCGCTACGCCCCCGGGTGTAGACCCCGTGGATACCGTAGTCCGCTGAGGCTGCCGCTACGAGGCTGCCAACCTCGCGAGCTTAATTAACGCCCGAACCGAGATAACTACACGGAAAGAACCCACAAAGGTGCCGCGAGGAATACCTTATTGAAAATTAGTCAACTTTAAACCACACACACGTACGGTATAAAGTTGACTTTATTGTATACATAACATGTATAATTTTAGGATAGTTCAAATTTAATTAGATTAACATGAATCTGGCGGGGAAGAGATGGCAATACAGTAAAGGTAAGAGTGGCAGTGGCAAGTAATTTTTTTTCGCGATTTTATAGCAAAGGTATAGAATATTTTGTCTAGAGATTACTCTAATCGATGTCAACCGAAAACTGTGTCCTGGAAATCGCCAAAATCAGACAAACAAATCTCGGTACCTACTCATAAGTATGCGCTCATCATAAACATAGTAAGAAAAGATTTTTTTATAAATTGAATATTGCTAATAATCTGACTACAATCATGTATTGAAATGAATCATTTTAACCAAGTTATTTGGGTTTTTGTTCACCGCCTGGTGATTGAATTATCTTTACCTACCTTTTTTATAAAAAAATACGTTATCGTTTTATCTATAATATTATTTTTGTTCTATCATTTGTTAACCGGTAAAAGCATTCTAAAATACCTATTTATATCACTAGTTCTGTTTCCGAATATTCACCTCCCTTTAACATTTACTGATTTATTCCGCTATGAATACTTGAACAATGAAGTTGACACGTGTACAATACGATGTTGTATATATACATACTTCATATAAACTTAATCAGTACTTTAAGAGATAAATTAGAGATATAATTAATAGACGGATTTCGCCCGTCACTTCCTTTCATGGTAGTCCCTTCCCTCTCACGTTCATCAATACTCGTATATTCTTCCATGAATACTGTTATGCTTAAATGCGCAATCTGTTGTTTGAAAAACCTTTACTATAAACTTACTCATTTCACAAATTAACAAGATAAAGAGTTTCCGATCCTAGTAGTCCGTTCCTTCCCACGCTCATCGATTTTCTCTGACATGAATATTAAACCTACTTACATCACTGATTTCCACAATAGTTTTCGTTCCTAGTAGTCCGTTCCCTCTTACGTTCGTCGATTTATTGTCATGAATACATAAATACTATGAAGTTAACATGTGTACAATATGTTGTTTTTTACACACTTGCTATAAAAAGAACTTATATTTAAAGAATAAAATAGGAAATGATTTTTTTTTTTACGGATTTCACATGTCGTTTCCATTCCTAAGAGACCCTCTATTATACGTTCGTCGATATAGTTTTCCATGAATAGTTGAGGATGAGTTGTGGATACGTGCACAATAAGCTATTTTGCATAAACTTACAATAGCCTCACTTATGTCACTAAACTAAGAAATAACAGATTTAACAAATCGTCTCCTAGATTTCATTTCCAGCTGCCCGTTGCCTAGATTTATCATTTCACGGATACGTTAACAAAAAGTTGTCACGTGTACAATATATATTGTTTTGTACACGCTAACTATAAAATAACGGATTTCACAAATCTTCCCCTAGTTTCCTTTCGCGTTCTTCGATTTAATCAGCCGCGCATACTTGAACAATGAAGTGGACATGTACATAATATGTCGTACTGTACCTATCTCAACCTAGGCGAATATTGTTATACGGTTACGGGAACAAGTTCATTTAATATAGTGCCTGGGCTTCAAATGACGCAAGACGTCGGGGCGGCCGTTCGTTACGGCAGCGCGAGTGGTCGTATGTCGCACCGCAGCGGCGGAACAGCCCTTCAGACGGGGAATTAATCGTGCTGGAATAAACGGTGCTAAAATTTGTACCCATCACCTCTGGAATTTGATGTAAGCTCCGGGAATTTAAAACCATATAGGGCGGTATTGTGTAATAAATACACGTAAGCATATTTTAGAATAGACATTAATAACGTCCTTTCAAGTCGCTACGTATACGGTGAGGTAGTTGGAACGGATAGATATTATGAAACGCGCAATGTCAAATAGAAGAATACTTCAGACGTATTTTGAATAGGTATATATTTATTTTATTTATTTACACCCTAGTGGGCTTTTACAACAAATTTATACAATACAGCTATGTTAATAAAGGTAGAGCATTATGTTATGATGGTTCATCGTACATTGACAAATAAAACAGAAAAAAAATCCATACTTGAAAAAAAAAAAAATAAATAATAATTATCGAATCAAATATGTACGAGTATATTTATTATATAACCAGCGGTAAATATAAAATACAATATTAAAAAAATACATATTAAAGTATAGAAGAGAAAAAATACTTATATATTCACTATGATGAGGTAAACTCTATATATATATTATAAAGATACGTTCATTCCGTCACATTAGTTGTGACATTGAAACTCGACGAATGATTAGTTTGTCAACGAAAACAAGTGAAAATAACTTTCTTTAAGCGTCAGCCAGCTTACTCGGCAAAGGTGTATTAAAACATTATTGAAGCAAATAATATTACGTTATTTACTTGTGGTGCTTATAGCCTGGTAGGAGGCCGACAACAGTTCTGAAGGTATCACGGGTATCTCCACCAGGAAAAAGGCAAGGGAAACCTACACCGGTAGAGTTCCTAAAGTTTCGGAGCCATGACAATTGCCGTCTTCCGATCTACTACTTACATGATTTTTTCTGAGGATGAGGTAATAATGTGATCATTATCTTGGAATAGGATATGCAATCTTTATCTTCTTGATGTTAGTAAGATAACTATTTATGCTGCATAAGAAGTAACGCCCCATCCAGGATACTTTAAGAATCCCCCAAAAGCCTCCAAAATTGAAACCGTTGTAGGTTTCCAAGCTTTCAATCAGTAAAATGGCACGAAGCGGACATAGCACTTTCACCACACGATAGTGACTTTTTATATTCACCCTTTTCGCAAACGAAAATTATTTTTATTTTATTTTTTATTAGTGTACAACAGATATCAAATCCAATTATAGTACAATGGAAAACAACAAAAATAGATTTTTACAACTAAACATTTTAAGTTTTTTTTGAACATAGGTAAATTTTCGGTAAATATATCTTTATATGATTTATTTAATGGAAGTATACCTCTTGTCATGGTATGCTGTGCCAAAACATCTCTCCAACCATAGTGTATGGTAAACACGGCATGATTTCTGCTGCGGCAGTATTTCTTAGGCACGAATAAGCAGTAGCATGCCAATAGGTACGGACAATCGATCAAGTGGTTTATAATCTTAAAGCCTATTGTCATGAGACCAGCATTGCGCCTAGTCTCTAAGCTTTAAAATTTGTCTGTTTTAGTAGTTCCGTGCGAACGCATGTACACATGAGGATTTTTTAAATCTGTTAAACATATTTATATATTTGGTCTGATGTGGAGCCCAGACAGTACTAGCGTACTCCAACTTGCTTCTGATCACTCCATTGAAGAGGGCTGTCATCGCATTTGTGTTCTTCTAGTTGAGAAGAACACAAATGCGATATAAAAATTAACGCCTTTCTGACATGAATTATTCATTTTCACCCTTACTATGTTAAGATTCGAGCCACCCTTAATCCAACAATCACTTATCTTTATTTACCTGCTCAATCGTTTCCCAGAGTTTCTTATACATTGACAGATATTTGTCATTAACATGTTGGCGCCTGAGATAAATAATAAAGGAACCTTGGAGAAACAATATAAATGGAAGTCTAATTAGAGAATAGATCCTCCAGTAATTGAACTTAAAACCGAGCAATTTGTATAGGCGTGTCGGCCGCGGACGTGGTCGACATTGATCGGTGTTTAGCGAATTTGTATTTGAACTGGGTTCATTAGTTTGTCCATCACCCTCCTGCGTCACAGACACATTAAAGCACCGAGAGCCAGAGCCAGGGTTTTAGAATTGGAGGCAGTCACGAAACTCCGGGAAATATTCGGCGGCTGAACGAAACTTACTAACTCAACCATTGCTCTACAAAGCATAGGGATATTTATTCAAGAACTGAAGTATATTTATGCCAGCTTTATGGAACTCTTTGGTAGAAACAACCCGAGCACAAATAATGTTAATGTTAACTACTGTACCTTGGATATCAAGTATAGGCATGCAGATAAACTAAAATAGTTTGGCGTTGAATGCTGTTGGAAAATTCTGGTCAGCAGTTAATTTAATAGATTAAATTTAATGCTCGAGTATTCTAGAACCTTATTTGATGAGAACGTTGAATAGGTCGCTGGGGACCTGACTATGATGAATTTATGACCAAATAATTATATTTGATGCAGTAGGTGGAGTCAGTTCACGTTCTTCGCGATCTTAGGATATAGGGTGGTTAATATTCACCTTGCTTAATAAACATAGGTACCTTCTAACTAATCAAATTTGTTTTCGGGTGCCCATTTATAAAAATAAAATAAAAATGATAATAAACACTCACACACTTAAGCACAAGTAGAGATAAAGAGCTCCTAGTGTTGGTGAAGATTTTATAAACGCGCACTGACTCTAATTATAAAATTAACAAACACACACTTGGGAATCGTCAAAATAAATAGATAACGAGTAATAAATACACTATCATTTTTATTCACGAGAATTAACGTTCAACGATTGCTACAAACGATAACAATGTTTGACGTTGATAATTATTTAACACAGATAACAATTTACGGACAACACCTTAATTACAAGGAATTTTGTACATGCCGGTTAATAAATAAGATTAAATAAAAATGTTTGAAAAGTGTTAAAAAGCAAACTTATTAATATACAAAATCAACTTCAAGCAAGATAATAGGCTAGTAGCATCTGTTCAACTGTTCATTGTACAAACATAGGCCGTACTGCAGTATTCACTGAAGCCATGTACGTAAAGTCGTTTGTCCATTTTCATCACACGAACCAAACAATAAACGAGATCGCGTATGAGTCACGTGTAAAAGTGATAGCTATAAAATGCGAGATCGATTCTCAACGAAAGCAGAAGTGAAATGACGCCACTTAATAGAAATACGCGGATCATTCCTTGCTTTTCCCTTTCACGCGGCAAAGATGAGCGAACCACTTTGGTGGAGTTGTCAGTTAGTTTAATAATAATATACGGCGGGGATGTTTGCGACTCGCCACGAAG
The DNA here is from genome assembly GCA_022651775.1 of Drusus annulatus. Taxonomy (NCBI): domain Eukaryota; kingdom Metazoa; phylum Arthropoda; class Insecta; order Trichoptera; family Limnephilidae; genus Drusus; species Drusus annulatus. The sequence goes on along the minus strand of JAGWCC010000048.1, from coordinate 2,533,029 downwards.
ATTTATCGATTCCCGCCGTGGTACTAGGAACTAGGTGCTGTGTACGTCCCGGGGTGGATGAGTGGACGGGTAGACGAGTAGACGATCAGAGAAGTAGACAGGGGATCACTATCGCTGTATTGGGCCAGGGCACCGCTGACGCTCTACGGTCTACAGCTACAGGCTACGGGGGTTTCCCAGAGGATCGATAGGGCCTTCAAATCAATTATTCATAACAAATCGTCGTGTCTAATATCAACAAACATTACGTATAGGTAATATACATAATCCCCTTTCTTAAGGCTCAGCACCCAAAATGGCGTTAAACGTCACTCTGTAGCATTCTAATAGAAGCAATACTGCACTTGATTTATATGTTAATTCTACAGTTCACTTTACTTCTCTTAGGACAATGTCTAAGGTTTCCGATGAATACAAATTTTAAGTTGCAATTTTAAAAATTCTACGAAAAACATACTAAAATGTCAGTAAATGGTGCAGTTTGAAAACCAGGGCAGCCATTTTAGAATGTTTTACCTAAAATTCCAGTATGCATTTCATGAATAATTAAAAAGAAAATGAATAATTAAAAATTGCATTAATTGGAAACCTTAGACTTTTCCTAACTACCCGTATAGAATTAACGGATAAACCATTTGTAGTATTGCTTGTATAAGAAAGCTAAAGTATGTATTATTTGGGTGCTGACCCTTAAGAAAACTGTTTCTAATAACACCCGTATTTTTTTACGAATTTGTATAATTTATAGAAAATACCACACGTTTTAACTAGCCACAAGAATAAACAATTTATACACTACGAGAAAAAATATATAACGTTCGCGAGACGTTCAACGGCCTTTTTACATATTGGCGCACTCTCGTTTCTTATGTTTTGCGACAGATAAAGCCCATAATAAAGCGTTATCGATGTGATTTTTCAGTAAAACAGTACTAGCTAAACAAACTACCGGAATATTATTCGCCGATTTACAATGACCTGATTTTCTTCTATATGTCAAATCTTGTTATTTTTGTATTTTAAATTCACAAGTACAATTTTGTTATAACGCATAATTCAAATATTTAATATGGTTAGTTAAAGCATAATTAATTAAATTCCGATTAAATATCGTAAAAATCTATATATTTGTTAAAATCACAGACAAAATGACACGAATTTGTTTATTATTATATATTACCTACTTCGCAATAGTGTGTTTTGAATTATAATTTAAAACAAATATTTTAAATCACAGTAGAAATGGATATAACCAAAATTAAAAGTCATGAACAACATATAGTCGCCGGAAAGGCAAAAGGGCTGAAGAGCCATTTTGGGAAGTTTACACCAGAGCACTTGGAGGTTTTTTTGTTTTACAATAAAATTCATAAGTCTTCAGATTCTGGGAGGATTTTGAAAAAAAAAGTTAACTCAGGTAACTTAATGCTCTCACTGAGATACCTGAAGCGACAAAAAACTTTTAAAATCTCCAACTTGTGTTGCTTGAGTCAAGCCTTCTTCCAAATGGTAAGTATATTTTAGTTGGCTGAAGGGCCACAAGTCTTCAGCATCAAACGAGAGTCAGAGCCTTCGATGCAGAAAAAATAACTGAACATAACTGCATATTTAACTTATTTTTGACCGAAGTGTCGCTTAACCCTTTACCGCATACTGTTCCAAATTTGGAACATAAGAATGTTATCATCATAAAGGGCTATGTGGACCATATGCGTATTTTATTTTCAGCTAATTTCTTACTATGAGCTCTGCATTATTATAAATCGAACAGTGCTGCCAGCTACGAGCTTCTTAGTAACTACAGTCGCGTCAGTAAATTGTCATTTCGGCCATTTCGTGAACGAGCGTGGTTGTGATTGTTCAGTGTGTACATTATTTTGTAATATTTTAGAAGTAATAATAAATATTAAGAATTTTTTTCTACTCCTTTGTGTGGTTAGTATACCTTTAATGCATAGTGTGGCAAATTTTTTCCGGAAGTAATAAAAAAATCCATGCGGTAAAGGGTTAAGCCCTTTTGCCTTTCCAGCGACGATATAGTATTATCTCTATAACACTTAAAACTACTGTCAGAAATGCGGTTGAGCACTGACGTACGAAATCAAAGCCATATTTTGAACCCCTTCTCTCTTAAGTTAGGCAATTCCTTGTGGGGAAATATAGTTTGTTATCGCGTGCTTCATACGCGTGTCAGATTTTCTATTACAAATGACTCATACGAAATGGAAATGATGAATCACTCGGTTCGTACATTTTGTAAACAAATAAAACATAGCGAGGCATCGGAGTGAGTTTTCTCATTAGCCCACGGTGAAGTGATAACATTTATCTCCATCGCTCATTCATTAGCTGGAAGTATATTTACCCGATGCTCTCGGCCCGGTCCGGGAGCGGTGGTGTTACCGCCGGCCAAACGCGAGAGCAGACACAGTGGCTACCGGAGGAAACTAAACATTTTTTTTATAAAATCAACGCCCCTGCCGGAGATTTTTTTTATATCGGATTAAATATCTTACTGATATTCCACCTTTAGTACGGACATTAACATATTATAAATAAAATAAAAGTAATGTATTTTTTAGTCTAATTTCCCTTCAGTAATACCTATCGAGTATATTATGATAACAGTGTTACCTCGGTACCTAACCTACATGGTAACGGAACTCTTAATGTAAATTTTGACCAAATTTTTTTAATAAGCGAGACTAATAATTATCAAATTAATATAATATGTTGAAAATAATGTTTTTATTTTGCGTTTTGTTTTTAGTAAAATTGATATTACAGCTTCATAGCTCATGATGGATATAACTCTGCGAGCTGAAAATAGTTGCGTTGACCTGGAAATTCCGTCGAAAAAATTTACGAAGAAACTATTAAAAAATCAGATTACATACGTATCTCCAAACTTTTTTCAAACCATCAGTTTCTAATCTAGGTTTACAAATATTTTTTTCAATGTGACAACCACAACCTAACTGAAAATAAAATTTCTCACAATACATGAAATAAGACACATTACGAAGAGCTATGACCTAGACACTGTGAAGTAAATAAAAAACACAATAAATGTTTGTAGAGTTTATAATTGAATGCACATACGGAACGGCATTAAACTGATTCCTCTTCGTGCAGTGCTAAGTACGAGTATCACGCCACGTGACTGCGGACTGTAGTATAAATGCAAGCCTACCTGTCTATTTTGTCGAGTGATGTAGGACACTGCAGGACAGTCTGCTGACCTTCCATGTCCACGACACATTGTGTGCTGAGTTCAAGTTCTGCAAAATAAAATACAATTCTGATGAATACGGCAAAGGTTTAATAACATTCATAATATGACAACTTTATGTACAGGTATATACGAGTATATAACACCGTTAACATCCCCTCCAGGGCGCTTCGTAAATTGTAGTTAATTTTGGCATGGAACATTCATATGATTAGGTAACTACCAGAAATTAAAACATTCAATTTTAGAATAAGAATGTCACAAAAAAACAGTACAATTTTGCAAAGATAATTTATTAAGTTTTTTTTTTCAGCATAAAAACAACACCCAGAACTGAAAGTTATATAACATGTCGTGCAGCTTCTAAGTAATTCAGTAAAATCATAGATCCCGGTCCTCGTGATTGAAGATGAGGATTCCACGCGGTGCATAATGCCTGCTGGACTATCAATTGTGAGAGTTGTGCCTCCAGCGAGATCTCCTAATATGACGCCACCCGTAGAATTTAAACTATTGCTCCATCTCATAGTCCTCGCGACGTCCTTGCCTCCACTCCACCGATCACCAAGAGTTTGGGTCTTTTGGGGCAATGCGAACAAGACACAGAAGGCAGAAATGTCGAGTTCCTTTGAGATGAACCCATGTTTCATTAGGGCCGGGAGGGAATCTTTAATATTTGACACCAACACATCTCGAAGACGTAGATTTAGTTTTATCTGTTTTGCTCCTCCAATGCTCCATAGTCCACGCCCCACTTCGTGCGGCAGACAAAACAACATCTTCATAATCCCGATCTATGTTTTCTATGACCAACTGATTCTTCGATATTTGGGGACTCATGGTACTTTTTGCCCTATCTCGATCTCGGAGTTAACTAAGAATTAGGATTAATTTAAGGCATGTTTCCATTCAAGAACGAGATTAAGACTTTCCAATGCCATGAAGTATTCTCATTATGATATCATTTGCAAATCTGAGATTTGGAATACACATTATATCCAATAACTTCTAATAAGAAAGATGTAGGACTTAAGTACAGTTTGCCAACTGTGACAATGAATATTATTATGACAGGAAGGATTTCACGCATTTATTCAAATTATTACAGCTGTGAGGCAATGCAGTTAGCGTGAATAATAACTCCCGCGCAGTACATTGACTGTTGGCTGCATCCAGAGGCGATTAATGCTCACTCATAGAGATGAAACAATGCCAGGAGATAATTAAATAATTTAAACAGTACTATGATAGGAGGCGAAACCGGAATTTCGCGTTAATAATTATTCTGAAAGGAAATGCGTCGCCTGGGACCCTGGGAGAGGAAATATGTATATTTAACGAGGCAGGGGAGGTCTCAAACCCTTCCAGTTAGTAAACATTCGGAATGAAATATTAAGCTTGGGTATTATTTAATTGTTTTGATAAAATGCTGGAACATTTAAAAAAAACTATTTAGACTTAAAGCATTTTTGGAGTGATCATAATTCAATAATCAACCAAAAATTACCAACTTTGGAAATGATGAACGTATTTTAAAGGGGAAAACGCTAAAATTGTTGAAAAATTTAAGCTTCTTAATGGTTCTAGGTACCGTATCGCACGGAAATGCGATAAGATAATAACGGTGACGGTAGAAGTGGGTGATTTAGTATTATTTACAAACTGAACAGAGTCCTGGCTGAGTACAATGAGAATGAGTAGCTTGAGTGAGACACTGACTCCGCTATAGGGAGTAAACACGGAGTGCAGGGGTCATGCCCCGGGCACATAAAGGGGGATGAATTGTTTCGCAGCTTGCTCTCAGTTCTAAGGCCCTAGGGTCCCGAGGCGAGTTTCACCCAAAAACGCGTCATGATTGTTTTTAAAAAGCATCTGAAAAGTGTTTGGCGTTCTTCGCGTCGCGGAGTGTCAAAATATTGTTAAGATTTTAAATAAAGGGGAAACAGGACTTGCACATTTAGTGTAATAAAACAGGGACAATGATTTCCTGTATCGAATCAAATAACTATAAAAGCAAACACAGTTATTAGTGCATGATTTGTGTGAAACAAATAATATTAACATATCATAGCTATAATGTTCAATCGCAACAAATAAAACCTAAAAAATCTGCATTGTTCTTATGGAATTATAAGATGTTTAAAAAAATAGAAATATGGTGTTTTATCGTGACATTTCTAGACTTGTGAAAATAATACTTCCAATTGCCGAATCAGTGAAAGAAAGTTGTCATTATTTACTTATGCAATGTTTTTATTGATCAGTCAAGTGGGACAGAAACTATTGCCGTTAGTTTTTGTTGATATGATATATATATTTTTAATATACTAGATTTAAAATACAAATACACAATGCGTCGAATATTTTTTATTCAGTGTATTAATCAAAACCGATTTTGATACAGTTTTATGATTACAACCTCTTTTCTTTGGGTGGGAAGTTGAGCCTTGAACCCCGTGATAAAAATTAAAGCTCCAACTGGTGCTAGTGAGGTTTTGATTTTATGCATAAATAAAGTTAAGATATAATTGATCGGTTGTAGTTTCATAGATAAAAGTAATTGGGTATTTCACTTCCAGACTACAAATTGATTTTAAAAAAGGATACAAGGGTGATATTAATATAGCATTTTAACAAGAGGTAAAGAATTTTAAGAAAAATAATATAATGAGGTTTGACGGAACTCAAGTACATATGGTGAATTGTATAGGATAAGCAATTAGTACGATTTTCATTATCTATACACGAGATCATTGAGAGCGACTTCGATTAAAAAAATAGTAGAGCAATGAAAACTCAACATATATTATTGTTATGATTTTAAGAAAGAATTTTAAATGTGTTTTCATCATATTTAGTCCTTTTATAACACCGTACATTAAAATATGAGCCTTTTTAATGGTTATAAACAGTTTCAATCAATCCAGGTACACGACATAATACAGGTGTGTATAAAATATATAGATTAAAAATAAGTAGTCAACTAATTAAATAATTCTGAAGGTATATGTTCAAATCGTGAACTATAAGGCGAAAATCATTTTCAGCATCATTTAAGAAAAATAACCGTGTAAAATCAAGGATATCACATCAGTCAGACAGCAATGACATATTAAGGAGGAGATTTTGATGAAGACTGATCTGATGAAGAATTATCATCGCATTCAATGGAACTTCTGTAAATCGTCTATTTTCCTGTGCTTAGCATAAAGATAACAGATACACGTCACATCTTTGATTATTAATTTCAAGGCTCAAACATTGTGATAAAATAAACTGAAATCTGTGTTAAATCGAGTGAATTCAAGAATGTCAATAATGCAACTTTTCCATTAAATTGATTATCAATAAGTCAAAATGATTTGTCTATTTGATGTCAAATATTTATTAATAACTATCAGAATATCATTTAATTTATTTATTATTGATAACAGCCCACCTCGCCTGTTGAAGGGTCGAACTCGAACGGCAACTTTAATTTTATCCGTAGACATTTTGGTTCACTTAATCAAAAAATATAATCAACACTTGTATTAAACACACAATTAATCACTAGATTGTTACACTTTCACCCAATATCAAAAATAACGAAATACATTATTCCGCTTTATCACTCCGAGAACTGCGAAATGACACTAGCCGCCATATTGCTTTTTCATTGTGCACTTCGGTGCTGCCATATCAGTTATTTTTCAAATTATTTATTTTTTATATAACTAGTCTCAAAACGGGGCTAGAAGTATACTATATTTTTTCACGATTATTGTATAACATGGAAAAGTTTTTAAATTTATTATTACCATTATAAAATCTAAACTAAATGATTTAGTCAGAAATAAATTTTAGAAGGCCTTTATTTCACGAAATATAAGTATTTCATTTAAACGTTTATTATTTTACTTTTGTTGTCGATTTTTTAGACAATTTAAAATACACGTAAGTAATGCCCATTATTTAAATATAGTTTTTATTAATAAAACTATTAATGTAATTATAATTCTTAGGCACAACGTTCATTGAAATAAATATAATTTTTTCCTTCCCGGAATGGGTTTTTTTTTATTATTCAGAAAAATCTACGTCATCATTTAAAAAATAAAATAAAATAAATTTAGATACGTTTTCTCGATGATGATTTACGAAATAGTTTTTTTGAAATCTATTTCATTTCCGTTATTTAATTTAATTTACTTTATGTATTTCGGATACTATAATAAGCTAAACAAATACTATAAAATAGTTACACGACCCAAAATAAAAGCTGCTAACAGAAACATAGTCGAAACAGTCATCGAAAAAAAATCTTTTTTCAGCTTAGTGTTTATTTGAAAACCTTTGATAATTAATTTTAAGAAAAAAAATCATAAGTTACAATTTTATCCCCTAAATGTACCTAAATAGGACCCGAAATGATATTTTATAAATTTATGTACCGTGATAACATTTATAAATCCATAATCGTTAAGTCTAAATTTGGTACCACTGCGGTTCCAGTTACCAAATACTGGCGAGGAACCAGCTATTCATCCAGTAATTTTTTTAACTGGTTGCTGGTGCCAGAAAAGTTCTACAAAGAAGATTAATATTTCAAGAAGTCGTTATGATTATATATGTATTTATATTTTATATAAATGCAAAAAAAACTGTGAAATATATTTTTATTTCTTGGGGGGGGATTATGGGAACGAGAAACAACTGGAGCTGTGGAACCGGTTCCTCGTTTATCGCCAAATACTGGTTTTCAGGGAATTTCTCGCCAAAACCGGACCGAATCGCACCGCACCTTTCCGGTGAAAATGAGAATTCGCTATTTTTATTTAAAAAAAAGGATTCGGTTCTTTGGAGTAATAATATCGACGGTTCCAGTTACCGGCTTGGAACCGGTTCCTTTTAACCGGGACAAGAATATCGACCATCTCTAGAGAAATTCATTTTCAAACGTCATTCGTCTGATCTCCGCAAAATTATAAGTACTTTGTAATTTTTTTGTATTCATTATCGTTTTTATATCTATTATTAATCGAATAAACAACAACTATTGTTTTTCTCACAACCTATTTTTACACACGTACTTAAACATTTTTTTAAAATTCGGTCAAGTCCATAAAGTTACGAATTATGAAGAATCATTGTTTTTTTCTAGGAATCACTAAATAATAATATTATTGTATTGCAGATAATGGCGACATCAACTTTGTTTGGTTGGGATTTGACATTTAAAACAGTCTCAAAGGAAATATCTACCAAACATGACGTTTTGATAACATTCGTTCATTGGAATCTTGTTAAAAATGGATTTTCTTGTTTGGGCATTGGAGATGAGGTACAATAAATGAATACCATTTAAAAATGCCTGTTCTTAGTTACATACGATTAACAGACATAAAATATTACATACATAAAACCCAAGCACTGCTTCTAACACTCTAATAATTTTATTTGTTAAATGTAGAAAACAAAGAAGAGTGAAGATGTTGGATCTGAATTATTGCCAGATGGTTGGAGTAACGGACCGACTTATGCACTGAGGTATTTGTGGCATGACAATGTCTACATATTGCACGGCATACTTTCAGATGGCAACATCATTTTTAACTTGCTGGTAATTAAGCTAATTTCTATCGTGTTGATTGTTTAAGAGCCTAAATAAATGATATATTATAATGATTGTTTACGGTTTTTGATGGTTGCAGAAAGGTTCTGATCTCAGCATATCCAACCTTGCATTAAATATTGATGACACGGTAATGGCAATGTCTGGACCGATTGCCACTGTTATCCCACAGTACAATGACATCATACACAGAGTGAGGGTAGAATTGATAGAACCTGTGACAAGTAAAATTACAAAATCTATGGAAACACAAACAGGTATCATTCATTTTAATATTTTTGCTATTCACAATATGAAAACAAATGGCACACGAGTCTCAATGGCTGTATCTTTGGGTATTTTTCTTTGCTGGTTTAGGAATAAAGTTATGAATACGGAATATCAGAAAGATACAACCATGATTTTCATTCCTATATATTTTTATGTAACTACTGAATTCGGATTAAATACTATTATTATGCATGACTCCCTCTTATTGAGAGCTTTAAAGCTCCTTGACTCAAACTGAAAATACATGAACTTGCCTAAAAATTTCAGTGCAAATTTAAAGTTGCCCAAGCTCACTGTTTCAGAGTTTTCAATGGAACATAAACTGATTTTCTGCTTCATAGTTAAAGTGTTATCTTTTTTTTGTAGCTACTTCTGTTCCTGAACCTCGCACGATTTTTGATCCCCTTGGTCGCCCCTGTGGCTTGGGAGTTGACAGGGGTCAACAAGGTTCCAGATCTTTAAATGAGCGGTAATTAGACATTCCCACAGTTACACCTGCCTTTTGAAACCATTTTACAGGAGAGCAAAAACAAACTTTTAAATTGATTTGACCAGGCTTTGTTATTGGTGATTCTAAGAATTTAAAATCGTAAGTAGCATACTAGACATCTCAAAACAACTCTTTTGTTTTATTGTTATAAATTGTATTCTTAGGCGAGACGAGTCTCTTCAAGGTAACTTGCACAAGTAAACAGTATTAAAAGTACTATCTTAAATCCTCTTAGTGCCCAACGTTTATTGAAGATCTAATCATCACCTGTTCTTAGAAGATACATCTTTCCATATTTTTGTAGATCAGATACGTTTGTATACTTTTGTTATGTCAAAGAATATACCACTTGGAAAACTTTTTTGAAGAAACTTAAATGTCCAAAATACATCTTTACCCTATTGTCATCACAGTACTGTTATGTTGGGCTCTCGGTGTTGGCATTACTACGTTACCTGAGTGTTGGGTCACCTCGAGTCAATGCTGAAAGTTATGAATTTAGTTTTTGGGATATTTAGAGTTAACAACTTTGAGTCAAGCCATTTTTTAGTGATTCTTAGACCGAGTTCTGCTTTTTTGCTAAGTGTATTCCATTCTGTAGCTTTAAAGAGTAACACAGTGTCATCGGCGAAACTTCTAATTTCGCCATCTATTTGGAGGTGACATAGATTATTAATATATATAAGGAATAGGATTAAACCAAGCATGCTGCCTTGGGGTACTCTATAAGATACTTGTTCCATGACACTACTTATGTTTTTTTATTAAAGTATACTGAGTGCGGTTTCCCATATAGCTTTTTAACAGTTTGAGTTCTGTTCCCGTGATTCCAATATTACGTCTTATAATAAAGCGTCTGTAAATACACAATAAGAATAACATTTGTGCAGCCTCCCTCATCTCAGCCATATTTACTTGACATGTAATCCAATTTATCATGGCCAACCCACATATTCCAGATTTGGCAACATTGGCAGTTCCGACCTGAACCCACTCCAGGGGGGCGGACGGGGAATGCTGTTTGACCCATTTCAAGAGAACTACAACCCCCATAATCCCGGCTTGGGAATTCCTGGTGGTTTGCCAAGGTGAGTTCCAGAACACACCGTTTTTTTGAAAAATCACCTTATAGGCGCTGTGCAATATGTAGGTACTCTGTAAATATTTTTCCTCAATCGGATAGTGCGCTTGATTTTTGCCTGGGATTTTACTCCTAAACAAAAAGTGATCTATGAAATTTATTGAATTATAATTTTTGACGCTTATGAAGTTTTGTTTTTTGGTCCCTTGACAACAGAATTTTTAAAACACCTAATTAGGTAACCTGTATATTATAAGATTGTCCCACGTAAGAAGTTTTTTTTAACAGTACCATGAGAAACCTTTTAAGAGAGTTTCACTGTAGAGTACCTACTGCATACGAGAGTTTAGAAGTTTACACACTAGCAATGTAACTGCTCTGTATGAACTACTTCATTTTGCGGCAGTTCACACTTTTATCACTGCGCAAATGCTTTAATTGTAGTACTTCAAATTTACTCTTCTCACAAATCACCGCACTTTTTGTAGTGTGAAGTTCGTGAAGCAATGCATGAACTGCAAACTGATATACACTTCACTATTACACACTTTGTCTATCTGAAACGAAAAAAGGATTTCTGAATTTTCATAGAAAGTGATCACTTATTATAAAATTGTATACATACACAAAATAACACTCAACTTTTTAGCCACATCCTAATGTTCTGATGAAGCCAAGAGCCCTGTTGAAATGGGTTCACCAAAAATAATTTGTTTCATTGTGTATTTGCAGAGGAGCAGTTCCCCCTGGCGCTCGCTTTGATCCATTCTCTCCCCTGGCTGGCCCTGGGGGTCTCCGTCAACCACCGGGCATGCCCCGCAACCCTGGGGGTCGTGGGTTCCCCGACGCTGACCACCTGCCTCCCCCGGGATACGATGACATGTTCATGTAGACTGTATACCTCCAGCGTCTAATGCAAGGGATGGCGTTGAATTTCTTCCGCCTTGTTATAACATTGTAAGAACTAATTCTATTTTTCATTATTGCAAAAAACATGCATTTATCATATTTTTGTGAATTTAACTGCGTGGCAAGATTTAAAATATTCTGAAATAAGCACCCATCTTTAAAATACCTCAGAAGTTTATGTTCACAGAAACATTTCTTGCAGAATTTTTAAATGGGAATACTTTTATTACAATATAGTGTTTTGTTGTTCTTTGTGCATTAAGTATGCCAAAAATTGTACTATAATACCGATATTATTTTTTTAGATAAACAATATGTATTTAATACTTTTATACTATAAAATGGAGACTTACTGCTAGTCTTGAAATGTTGCCTACAGTTATAATGTATTATTTAATCCCCTCTTTTATCCTCTATAGCAACATATTATTTGATGTGTGCATGCAGATGTTTTATCCGTGTTGGGTTGAAAAATAAAAGAATGATTTGAGGAAAATCGCCACTTTACATTTTATTGTGAATCACATGAAGCATTTTATGACAAAACTGATTATTATTTAAACATCTACATATTTTATTTAAATTAAAAAAATATATACATGAACACTCCTCGAGTGTGGCTGAATAACAATTCATGAAGGAGTAGCCGAGGCGGGGGCTCTGGTAGGTAGTTCCCAACGTGGTCATGCAATACAATACAATGCCCAGCACCTCGATTTTACCAATGTTATCAATATTCATGTGAAGTGACGGTAGGTGGCTGACCAAATTAAGTCAATAATATTTTTTTAAATTGCAAGTTTTACACAATCCTAGGCTAGTCTCACAAACAAGTCAAATTGACACAAAAAAGAGTCAAATTTATTTTTTACTCTTTAATTTTGATGAATTCATATTTTCAAAGTATTTTTCAATCTTCCAATTAACATAATAATAAAAATTAAAACAACGTAGTAAGAAAAAGAGTAAATAAATGGATTACTTTTATAGCGCCGTTTTTGTGGGAAGATCACCTCAAGGGCGCATAAAGTAAATGTAAATATAATTTTCACAAAAAATATAATTGTACCTATAATTATTTTTGTCACAAATATTATGTATAATATATATATATATATATTTATATACATATATATATATATAAAATATTTTTGTATGATGCGTGTGGTAATTTAGTTGAATTCATTAGTCATTTAATTACTGCAATGAATATATTCATCTGTTCGTATTCATCAACATCTCCGCACTCTAAAAATGTAACTTACATTCATGTTTATTCTGATCACATAACAAAAAAAACTATCTTATTATTTAAAACGACCGGAGAAACCAATTCATTAGCAAATATCATAATTTTTTATTCTAATTTATGTATTATATTGACACGAGTGCTTTGCGGCTATCTCTGAACTCTGACCACCATAGTCTATGCAACGGCCCAGCACCAAGATAACGTGCAGTGGGAAGGTGCAGATGCATTTCCTAGGAAATGGGTTGGAAGACTATCGGGTGGTCAGTGGTCAGGTGCCTTCCAGCACATTGCATACGCCAATAAGAACTTTAAAAAACCTACTCAATGCAATAAAATATACATACGCTTAAAGTTGAAATTTTTTTATGTCACACAATGCTCATTTTTAATATATCTGTATTGCCTCAACCTCGGCCATATGCAATCATTTGTGGTAAACCTATTTCTCTCAAATAATGATAAAATAAAAGACAATCACCGTATCCTACCAGATGACTTTAAACGACTTAACATAAGAACAGACTTCTGACAATACTTACAGAGTGTTCCGTCTCAATAAATACATTGCAGCTGGTAATATACAATACATATTGATAAGGTTATGTTTAGCAATAAGGGCTTTGATTAACTTTGCTAGATATTTATTTTGTTCTATGAACACAGGGTGTGGCAATCTTTCAATAACTATCTCTTACAATTCTCCGGTTTCTTATTTTACACCGACTATTAATATACATTCACTTGTGATCCCTACTTGTTAATATATATGTAAAAGCGAATATTGTAGACAAAGCAAATAGAATGGTTTCTGACAAACAAACAATTCCCTACAAGTGATACTTCCTCGAGTGTCCTACTTTAATATTATACAACTGTAGTCCCCGCTGCCCGCTGCCGCTTGCTGGTTACTGGAGTTAGTTCAAGTATAGTGATTATTATATTTTAGGTAATAAAATGGACAAATACTATTGCGTACAAATCTTGAATACAAAAGATTATTAATCAACACCGTACATATAGGTTTTACAATTGATTTACGAATGTAACATGACAATCCTTGACAACTTGTAGTAAAACGTTAGGTATAAGTGTTCTGACTGAAGTGACAACTCCGGAAGCTTACTGGACGCAGCAAGAGTTCTTGTGTCCATTCTTATTCTTCAGTCGTGACTTGGGGCGATACTTCTCCAAGTAGGACAACTGCTTGGCATTGATTGCACCTCGGCGTTTGCTGAAATAACCAAAATACAAAACGTTAGATTCATCGTTACCGCCTCTTCTTCCCTGTTAGGTCTGTGATTTAAATGACGCTACAGACTAACAAAGCTAGCAGACTTACTCGCGAATCATCTCAACAGCTTCCTCGTACTTGAGTCCAAGTTCGATGAGAGCGAGCGCCACCATGACGGGAGCACGGCCCAGCCCAGCCACGCAGTAGACTGCTACAGACGACTCCGTATCTTCTTGAGCTCTGAAAGAATGTAAGAAACATTGTTAACAACAGCGTTGATTTACAGTATTTTAAATCTTTACGAATACGTCGTGCACATATCTTTCTTCATTATGTATGTTAGACTTTTGTGGTATTGAGCCAACGCTACATTTCAAGGAACAGCCTTGCGTGTCCATCATGATGACATCTGTCATGATGATGGGCACTGCAGGGATTTTTATGATGGGAGGAGTTAATTAGGGAATGTTTGTCTATATTATTAAAAACACGTCTGGCTCTAGGAGGGGGTAGTAGAACACTAAAATTCAAAGAACAAAAGATTGCGAGTTACAATAAAGAATAACTTATAATCATTGAGTTTGCGGTATCACAAAATTTCAATTAATAAAAACAGGCAAGCACTACAGCGTATTCCTATTTATGAGATCCTTACTAATACTTTTACGGAGCTCTTGTCTGTAAACCTAAGAGTGAGTGTATTTTTTTTCTTTCATGACACATGATTGACCAAGGGTTAACACTGTAGGAGGGATTTTTCAGTTTTTTAATGTTTTTTGCACATTTTAAAATAATAATAATATTAGGATAATTTGTATAGCGCCGTTTTTGTGAAAAATCACCTCAAGGGCGCTGTCGCTGTCAAAAGTCGCCTGTATCCACAACAGCACCTCAAAACAAGTTTTACTAAAATATACATTAGATATATGTATGTTTTATACCACCAAGTATATAAAAAATATATTTTCTTACTTTATAACTCTTTATAAAAGAGCTGTTTTCAATTAATCGTCAATCGACCGCCAAATGTTCTTTAAAAAAAATATTTTGTAATAGAACATCTTTCGAAATATTTCTTAAATTTTATAAATGACTAAACAACGATAAATATTACTTTTCAAAAACACGTAAATCAATGAACTTTGAACAGGTTTTTATGTGCCAAAAAACTTTATATATAAATGTAATAGTAAGTAAATAAAAAATACAGTTAAATATGAAAGTATTTTTGCTATATAAATTGAAGAAGAAAAAATGTTATTTAATTGGTTATTAGCTATTTTTCTAATTACTAAAAACACAAACGATTACATGAAAAAAACTAATTCACTGGGCGAGATTCCCTCGCGGCGAGTGGTTCCTTCGTGACGAGCTTGTCCGTGAACTAGTATTGAAAAATATATATGTGTTGGTGCTTTAAATAGAATATATATACCGTGGAAGAAACGAATTCAGACTGTGATTTTGTTCTAACAATTTGAAGGAAATATGTCAAAAGGACGTGGTCGGACATTTATGATTGTTCCTTTAAACATATTCCTTTCTATGTAGCGCGTGTAAGATATTAAATTGTGAAACATAGCTGATAGGGCTGTGCAAATAGCTTGTTTATCATTACAATCCTGATGTATTTAAATGTATGTTTTTGGTCAAATTATATAATATGTGAAAAATTAGTAAATGATACTATTTTTTTCATATGAAGCAGTAAATTTGTGACGTAACATTGTTATTTTAAAATAAAACCCGGTCGGCAATAGGTATTAAAAAGTGTCACAATATTATTGTTTCATTTTTAAATGAAAATCGGTAACTTTTTTTTTCTTCCAGTATTTATAATAAATATGGGAAACAAATAGCATCTCAAAACTTGGCGTCGGCTGATTTTGGCAGATTTGAACCCGCAACTCTGGATTTGTAGTCTTTACCCCTCGACAACAGAGGTCGTCAACAAACTACCACACAATAAATACATAAATCTTCACTCCATCAAAGAAGAGGAAGACAATATTGTTGTATTATTTGTGTAATCATCGCTGCCATATCGAATTTGGAAGAATATTAAATATAATAATGTTGTTTTCTATATCCACTTATTGTAAAAAACCTTCCATAGACGTTTTTATTAAAATTTTGTGCCAGCCCTACCTACAAACTTTCTTCCAAAAGCCCAGGCGGTCATTCGCATGCACACGTGTCGCAGTATTACTTACAGAGGGAACAAATTCCGTATCTGAGGAAAAATCTAATTATGTATTCCTATATGCATATTGTTTTTTCAGTAGTATTCTTTTATAAGCGAAATAAATCACCGCTCGTCTAATCTTCATTTCATATTGAGAGTAGCAGATTTTTATATAACTTTGTTAACTTTATTGGGATATGTTTATTTTAAATTAAACATTAACCTCACAATTTACCTCCCCAATCAAACTCTTTGAAGCATTTAATTTATCCACCAGCAGTTAATATAATATTTAAAAAAATATATATTTTCGTAAAATAAATATCAAGGGAAATTCCCCCAAATTATTATAGGGAAAAATCAAAATCTAGTGAACACGAAGTCGGTATCGGCTGGTTCAGGTCTAGGAGCAGAATTGTTTACAAAATGCGATGAGGGTGACACATACAACCAAAATTATAACTATTTTAGCAAATCTTGATAATATCGTCAGCCTCTCCCCCTCTTAAATCGGAAGCAAAGGGTAGGTTGCACACAGAGTAATTATTATCATTTTAATTATGGAGTAATAGGGTGGTATTACTTTGCAATTGACATTTTTACTCTTTTGTGATAATCACTAAGATAATGTGTATGTATGTTTTCAAATAATATGTTAGTGGTATAAATGGTTTTAAAAAATAGCTACTTTTATTAGAAGAATGATTTTTTTTCACCCTCGTGACACTAAAAAAAGTTTGATTAAGAAATGCTAATTTTTTTTGTTTGTTTGTTATATTTTCGTGTGGCTGAATACATTTCCTTTAAAATTAAAATAAAATTGCATGAGGTTTTCTTGTAATAACAAACAGTAAATGTCCCTTTGAAAATAGATTTTTTCAGTCGTAGTGATAAGCAAACTTCAAATATTTATTTCTTGATTTGTACAAAATTGAACGTAATACAAAACATATATATAGATTGATTATTTTTTGACAACCGAGTATGGTTATTTTAAATATACAAAGAACAAGTTTTAAAGTATAAAAACTACTGAAAAGTTCATGATGAATGCCCGGGTCCTATAGGACACTTCGGCACACAACGGGTGCAAATTTTGCGTGTTCTATAGAACTCTGCGGCACACTAGGAGTTGAAAATCAAATAAATCACTTGAAAATAAAGTGCCTTGTGTTGCACTGTGTTTTGCCTCTCAAAATAATTTCTTTCTACCATAATTATTATTCATTTGGGGATATGTTAAAGTAGAGATGGACGGACTTTGGTTGCCGATAAAACGGCAATCACAAATTATTTCAGTGCTTACTAGAGACGTGAATATGTGTGTGCATCTAAGAAATGTTTGATTTTCTATTACAACTATTTGAAAAGATTTGTACGTGGTTGTTTTATATATATATATATTGGCGAAAGTGATTTTAATTGGATAGTTTTTTTTAATTTATTTAGTCTTTGCCTAAGTGAATAAAAAGTATATTATTTATAATCTAATTTCTAGGGTTGGTGATTTCTGATAATTTATGTATTCAATGTTGAAGATTCCGATCTATGTTGATATACATGCCCAATGATAGCTGCTAATTTTAGGTAATTATAAAATTACTATGGTTAGGTGTATTCAAATTTGTTGGTGATAAAGCCTAAATGCTTAATTATATTAGATAAATGGCTTCACGTTTTGGACATAACGCATAATGTTGTGGGTTTTCCCATTAAAATTTAAAATTTCCAGAGATGTTATTTTGGGGTATATTGTGTGCACGTGTTTCCCGGCTGTCCGCTAGTGCCGAAAAAATCAATGACGTAAGTTCCTCGGAGCATCTTCCATTGAAATATCAGTAGAACAAAAGACAGTATTCCGACCTGACTTCCGAGTTCCAAAGATTGCAATCCGTTGATGTTATGAATGTTTTTTGCACCCTTGCCAATTTTACTTATAAAGCAATTCATTTACAGAAACGGGGAAAACTAACAATTAAGATGAAGCTGCTGGTAAGCAAAAAAAATTCCATTCATAAAATGGTGACACCCTAATTTGAATGTTAAGCACCTCTTGGAATAAGAATTTCAATTTAAATAGGTTTTAACCAAAACTAATAATTAAGCATTACAAAGTAGCGATGGGAAATCACTCTTCGTTTCGTGAAGCTCTCACACACAGTTCACGAAAGTCTCGGAAGTGTTCACTCCGAGCAGTTCATATGAAGCGTACGCTTCACGAGTCACAAGAGCGGCGAGTAACACATAACACATTCGACACATTTGACACACTAGCACATTTAACACATCAACACATCAACACAGTAACACTTCAGCACTTTTGGCGCGTCACTAAAATGACTCCGGACGGAGAGAGATAAATTGATAATTTATGTGTACTTAAGTAGGTAGAAAGGACTAAAGCTCACTGAAGGGAGAAGCTCTTTAATTTTATTTTTAGTTCAAGCCTATAGCTTTCGTACTTAAGTCCTTCGATATAACTAACTAACTAACCATCACGCCGTTTCCCCTCAGGGGTAGGCAGAGAGGATAGACCGCCAAATAGCTCTGTCTTGGCATACACTCCTTGCTACATTCACATTCTTACATCGTCTCATACTTACTCTTCTGTTATTCTGACCCTTGACATAGCCCGACCCAAGTATTTGATTCACTTGATCGTGCCACGTCTTCCTCGGGCTCCTCGACTTATTTTTCTATTCACTTTCGAGTCACATATTTAACAACGTATAATAATAATAATATTTGGATAATTTTTTATAGCGCCGTTTTTGTGAAAAACCACCTCAAGGACGCCGTACAAATCTTAATTTCTAGTTAATATTATTTCCTAGTTTATATAAATATTCAGCAACATACTTACCTGGCAGGACACAATCACTATTTCATAAAAACTTTAAATTTTGCTGATTTTTACATATATTTTTATTTGTTTTTTTTTTTAAATTATTTTTAGGGCATGAGAGCAAATTTTAAATATAGTATGTCAAAGGTCTTTTTAAATTTTTCGTAGTAAAGAACAGATAATGATGAAAATCTACTAACGAATTTAAGGAATGAGAGTCTGAAAAGTTTTTCTTGGTTTGAACAGAAATTATATTGTGCTTGTTACGCATCTTAACTTAATAATAATAAAAAGATAATGTCCCGTTATCGCGATCATTATAATGCTTCGTGGTGTAAACAAAAAAGTCAATTATTCAAGTAATGTAAAATAAAGTAAAGTAAAATAAAGGCACATTCACAAAGGTTAAAAAATATCACCTACGAGCGAAAGTGTTGTGCCCTTTGATGCTCGGTACTTCTTACGTATGTATTCATTTCATTCGTGGATATGGTGGTGTTCTATAGTTCATAAGCGCTTGGCTCGCGCTGCGAGAGTCGGAGTTGTTGGAGTGACACAGTAACACACGAAGCTTAAGTTCATACAGTTCATATGAAGCGCTCGCTCATAAGAGTCGGAGCGATATGTGTAGCGCAGAGTGACGTGTGAACTGTACGAAGCGCTTCACACGTGAACGACTCATCGCTATTACAAAATGGCTGTGGTAACAAATTTGTATAAATAAGCTGATTGTACGTTACCCGGCTACAATTTGAAAATGGCTTCAAATGCCGAAACACCTGTAGCAAAAAAATTTTTATAGACTCACTTTTGCCTGAGGGTCTCGAACCACTCATCGACCACATTGGTGGGTGGGAATGTGCCGTCATCGTAGGCCAGGTCCTTGACTTGAATGCCTTCCTCCAGCAGCGGCTGGATCTCATAACTCGGCTCGCACACACGCACCACTGTGGACACCTTGTGTTTCTTCAACTCCTGAAAGCCAACCATCAATTTGTACATTTAATGTCAATGGCATAAAAACACAATTTGCTCCTTGAAAAGTTTATCCACTCATACTATTAAAAACATATCTTATTGTGACAAATATGAATAGGTTTAACAAAGGATTTCTGAAGGTTACGTAATGTGCTGTGACTTTTTTTAGGATTTTAAAAGAAACCTGGAAATGATTAGGTATTTTAGTTTTCATATTTAAGTGACAGCATTCCCCTCCCTGACAGGTAGAATACAACCCCGTGTTTCACACTGAAGGATGCTATTCTAATTTCTGGGGTTTTATTGGTTGCAATCGACTGTTGTCCTTGTAACTTCAGATGAAACTTATTTCTCAAAAGGAAATCCTTATGTGTGTTACACAAACATCTTGTAAGTTGGTGAATCATCGTATGCATATGTGACGCTGTTGTGGATGAAGATATATGTGGTGACGAATGCAATAGCAGTACAGTATGGTTGGTTCTTACCTGAATGTAGGTGAGTATGGTGTGATCAGATGGGCGATCGGTGATGAGGAACTTCATCCCTTTGAACTCGATGAGGGCCGGAGCGGGTCGGATATCCTTTTGCCTCATGTTGATGCTCATTTATTTCCCACTATCTTCTAAAGTAGTCACTCACGGTTGTTTAACACTTTTTAAACCAAAATATTTGAGGAAAGCTAACAATTATTAAAATCACAATGTTTATTGTTTAAATCCAAAAAGGAGGTATGATTTGGTCAGTCTTTCGTTTTACAATCCGGTTGGAGTTTTTAAAATGCTGTCGTTGTTCAACAAAATATACAGTCCACTGAATAGATTGATGACACTTGCGCAGACTGATTGGTTGGTAGCTAGCTTGCTTGCTGGTGGACTAAAGAACTATCTCACTGCAGTACAAAAGTAGAAAAAGAAAGTCGGATCACGGTGGGTAGCACAAGGGTTGGTTGGAGAGAAACGGCGATTACATCTGGGCGACGGAGAGTCCACCCTTCCCGGAAGGTTGGGAATTAAATTAAATTAAAGCCACTTTGTAAAGTCACGATTGTTTCCCCAAGTTATTGAAACTTTCTTGAATTCCTCATAAAATTGTGTTAAATAACTTAAAAATAACCACTTATGATAACGATATGGTTCGGCGTCGGTGGTGCTCCCGATCCCGAAAGGTAACTGCAAATAAAACAAAAACATATTAGGAGTTTGATACCTATTATTATGCATTCCAAAATGTACTTTCTAAAAAATATCACGAATATATAAAATGCAGTCATCTAATCGATTTATAACAAATACATTTTTTAAACTAATTTGGTGTTTTGTTTTTTTTTTTTACAATATTTATATTTATTTTTTTACAAAGTCAATGCGTAATTTTAGTACCTATGGAAAATGTACAACAACATTAAATATTTCATCGGCGGAATTCATGACTGTTGTATCTGGTGAAAAGTGTTTATTTATTTGATCACTCGAGTGCATAACATGTGCGTTAACCAAACACACCAGACCCGCTAAGCCACCAACACACCATCACAGGATAAATGATTTAATAATAATTACTGGCAAGCATTATTCTCGATGCTAAACACTCGAGAGTAATTATTTTGAATAGCAAGGATGACCGAACACAGAGCAGCTCGCCTCACCAGTTCCCGGTATATAAATGGACCCGGATGACGGATGAATATCCCCCAACTTACAAGTGTACGAGATGTCAAGTTGCGAAATGATTTTCGGTTGCCAATGCATCTGCTGCCAAGGTCACTTCGCTGACTGACGGGACCGTGGCAGTTGCTTGACATTTGTTTACGAGAGAATCTCTTCAAATAAGTAGTCACGAGGAAAATATCCCCAATCCAATATCTATCTATCAATATATTACTAACTACCGTTCCAGATCGTCCTACAGACGCAGAATACAATCAAAAATGAAACTGCAACGTTTTGCGTGGCTGTATCGACACGCTCACGATCTTAACCTAACCCAACTGCGTTCCTCTTAATAATAATAATTGGCTGATTTATATAGCGCCGTTTTCGTGACAGAAATATCACCTTAAGGGCGCTTTGTTATTGCCCAATTTGGCTGTTTCGATAGATAGAGCCTGTGTGGGGATCGACCAAATGAAGGAATAAAAGAGGAACGATGTTAGGTTGAAAGGGACACGTACGATGCGATTGTGAGTATGCCGAAACAGCCACGGAAAAAAATCCAGTTTTATCTTCGCTTCTATTTTGCGTCTGTGTGTGTAACAAACACGCACCGAACTTCCCAATATAATATATCATTAAAATTATAGAAAGAAAACTAGTCAAAAAACATTTTAACCAAGGTTAAGAGCTAAACAACGCAAAACATGCAAGAAAGGCGAGGAAATGTGAATAGATAAACATGGCTATTAATGAATAATAAATATCCAACAGTAGAGGGAAGTACCCAAAGTTCGGATAGCACGATAACTCTTGAACCATTCCTTCGATGGAACTTTTAACAGTCGGCTGGAGCTGCAGCCGCCATATTGCATCTGTGTTGTGGCCGTGAGCATTGACTGGAGTTGCGTTTTAAGGATGAAAAATATTCAAACTTTTTGAAGACATAGTTTTGGACGATGTCGACTTCGAGCCGAGCTGGACAGCTAATAATAAACCCCAATAGTTTATTTTTTGTTTAGAAGGTGTCATGGCATTTTTGCTGTCAGGTTATTAAGCGTAATTTTTTTAGGTTATCTTGACATGCAGGTTGTAAAATATTTTTAGTAGTGCCCTATTTTCGGATTATAACGGTCACTATTTGTT
Source organism: Drusus annulatus (assembly GCA_022651775.1). NCBI lineage: Eukaryota > Metazoa > Arthropoda > Insecta > Trichoptera > Limnephilidae > Drusus > Drusus annulatus. Next base: position 2,510,144 of record JAGWCC010000048.1, on the reverse strand, counting down.
TCGATTAGAATAACTTAAAAAAACTGTATTCACAACGTAATTATTTTCAAGAAAAACGAAAAGAAAAACTTTGATTAAAAAAAAACAAGAAAACTCTCGTTCTTCAGATGAAGGGCTCTTTTTATCTTATGAATCAGGAGGTGATTTCGAAGAAGATCCTGACGATGCTGAGTGTACGATGTATCTAGGACAATTTTCAGAAGATTTTTGGTGAAAGATCGTGTTGTTGGTTTTATTTTGCAATATTTTTTAACATCTTTGGTACCCACGTATCAGAAATTAAGACCCTATTTTGTTCACCCCGAAAATAACAGTGTTTTGTAAAAAATATTTTGCGATGATTGTGTTCAACGTTTTGTGATCTATTAAATACTAAATAAAGTAATAGATAAAACCAAACTCCAAACTTAAAGTTTCGTATTTTCAATTCTACATCATGAAAACAAAATGGTATCCGAAATATGGCTACTTTCCTCTACGAATTTAAATATAGTACATGTAAGTACATATTCGAAGGCTCAGCAAAAATACACTTTATACAATGTGATACGGATATGTCGTATTTATGGGAAAGCGTGACTCACTTATTTATTTTCGACTGGAGCATTTGAAATCGATTAGGCCTTCGTGTCACAATAAATAATGTACATCGTGGATATAACATTCCTATTTAATGTTCATGAGCGGCTCCGATCCTGGCACATTTATTTTCCCATTCTCAAAAAAAGTGACAAATTGAAAAGCAGTTGCTGCAGAGCTTTAAATTTATCAGTTATCATAAATTGTTCCGTAAATACTAATTATAAATAATAAAATAGCAACACAATCCAAAAGACAAGGAAAGGAAAACTGTCGGTTGGAAAAAGTACAAAATTTGTTTGTAAAGCAGCTAAATCTCACAGCGGCGAGCCATGGCGTCATGAAATTTGAACAGATCTGTGCGTGTGTGTGTGGAATTTCTAGGTCAACTTACACATTTTCAGTCTGCAACGTAATTTTCATAATGAGTTATGGGGTTTTTAAATATGAATTTAAGAGTCCAAGAATAAGTCAAGACGCCATATTATTCGTGGGATACTCGAACCACATCTGGCGCGGATACGGATAGTAAAGCTGGTCAATTTATTGATATAATTTAAAAAGTTGAACGTGCGAGGTAAGTTCAACGGCGAAGAAATCGGTACTGAAAAAATAAACTCCCTGTAAAACTGGCCACCCCTAAAACAATACTGAAAACCGACCGGTGGGATCACATTAATTTATTAGATAGCAAAATAATTACTGTGTATTTTTGGCTCTAGCAACCAGAGAGCAAAATAAATGTCCCGATGTCACGAACAATAGACGGTCCTGGTATACACATTATTAGTTACAACATTTGTAAGGAATTCACAATACATGAGGCTTTGTCTAAATCTGCTTTATACTAGAGCAGGGGTGTTCAAACATTTTCAAAAAAAAGGCACCATTGCTTTTTTTATTGTTTTAAAGTTTATTTTGTAGAACTCCATTTTAATTTTTAGGTTTTTTAATTTTATTTAAACAATAATTTTTTTTTTTTTAAAACAAATTTTAGTTAAAAGCTCTGCGATGTAATTATTTTTATGCGTGACAGCTGTTTCACCTTCTGAGGGCATTATCAAAGAAACAGCTGTCACGCGTAAAAATAATTACATCGCAGAGCTTTTAACTAAAAATTGTTTAAAAAAAAATAAAATAATAATAATTATTGTTTAAGTAAAATTTAAAAAACTTAAAAATTAAAAAGGCACCATTGCCTACAGAATGTGAGGCTTTTTTTCTTGGAATATTTTACATACTTCATAATACGTAGGTATATTTCACGCTGATCAGTAGTTCCAAAAACAAGCAAGAGCAATCAACAAGTGAGAGGCACCTATAAAATTGCAAAATCTGAATTTTCGGACAGATTTTTCAAAGAGTTATTTTATTGCAAATCAACTGAATGGTTCCATTTGAAGTTCAGGTGAGAGCGTTTCCATATCACAGGTAAAAATAAATGTATAAATATCTTCATATTAATTACTATTATAAACTTCTTTCGTTTTTTTTTTTTAAACATTATTTTTTTCATTTACTGTGAATGAAACATGCCAAAGATAGATGTTTTCAACTGAATCCGCTCTTTTTATAAATGTGATTACAGCACAACAGTCCTACTGATACTCGAAGCCAGTGGGACTATGGCATACTCACTCTGGGGTATGTTGCGATGCTTAAAGAAGGGGGGACGGGAAAGATAGGGGAAAGGAAAGATTGGGATATACCTGGCTATTCAGATCTAGTAACTAAACACGGCTAAAGCCATTTCAACCAACGTTTTGATTCTGAATTGTGGTATTTTACCAGGGCGATAGTGAGAGTATCTAGTACAGTCGTTCCCAAAGTACCACGTCAATGAAAAAAAAAGTTGAGGGTGCATGAGACGTAGGCACATTTGTACATTTAGGCGGGCCGTCACCAAAACGTTGGCTTCCCGCAAATGTAATAATCCATCTCACAGATAGTACCTATGTAGGTACTTACGTAATATTATCTTATAATAGACATTAATTCCCTAATTATATTAATTTGTCGATTTGCTAGTACTTTTCGATCTCAAATCTCTACCGACTAGTGCTTTTTTTCGGAGAGGATTTTTTGTTGATTTGCTAGCACTTTTCGATTTGAGTGAGATCTCTACTGACTAGTACTATTTTTTGGCGAGTTTGACTTTAATTGAAGTGTTCACCGCGAAGGGTTCATTTAAAAAACTAGCAGTTCCTGAAGCGTTCACAAAACTTTGAAAATTTTTCCAACGCTAAAAAAAAACAATATTAGGAAAGCGGGGATCTATACAAAACAGAAAAAATCGGCAAGTGGTATGATAGTCTAGATCAGTCATTCCCAAAGTGGTCTATATCGACCTCCAGGGGTCGATTCCGACCTGCAAGGGATCCACGTCAGTAAAAAAAAAATTGGGGGTGCATGAGACGTAAATGGGGGTCCATGAGATTGGATTCCATTTAGGCAGGCCGTCACCAAAATGTTGGATTCCCGCAAATGTAATAATCCACCTCACAGATAGTACCTATGCAGGTACTTACGTAATACTCTCTTATAATAGACATTAATTCCCTAATTATGTTATTTTTTTTATGAGGATATTTTGTCGATTTGCTAGTACTTTTCAATTTCACATCTCTACCGACTAGTGCTTTTTTTCGGAGAGGATTTTTTGTTGATTTGCTAGCACTTTTCGATTTGAGTGAGATCTCTACCGACTAGTACTATTTTTTGACGAGTTCGACTTCAATTGAAGTGTTCACCGCGAATGGTTCATTAAAAAAAAATTTAGCAGTTCCTGAAGCGTTCATAAAACTTAGAAAAATTTTCCAACGCTAAAAAAATCAATCTTAGGAAAGCAGGGGGTCTATACAAAACAGAAAAAATCGACAAGTGGTCAACGGGACAAAACAGTTTGGGAACCTATGATCTAGAGCTACGTCAAGAGCAAAGTGATTTGCGAAAGACTACGCTAATATAGAAGAAACCCTTGAAAATCCAAATTTTCCGTAAACTTAATACAGTTTTTATTAAATTCGCTACCCTGTCTGCTTCTTCGCGATGGTTAATGAGTTGAAAAACAAAGAATGTGACAGTAAATTAATTTAGTTAGACAAAAAACCAGCACATTATTAAAATAATAATCGTGAACAACGTTCGTAAAGCCATCACGAAGTAACAATTGATTTTATAAATAATTACAGGCATTAACTTTAGTATCTACCTGGCAGTAGCAAGTTTTTTTTTTAATTGAAAAAATACGGAACAACTAGTGGGGTGTATTGTTATATTTTTTTTAGTCAAATGGATACGTCAAAGCTTGAAAGCTTTTTTTTTGTTTACTACCCTAGCTTTGACAGCATGGGCAACAACCATTACATGTATTTGTAAATGTAATTAATTATGTTTGTTGTAAGTCACTAGTCATGAGTATTAGGCGTACGTTTATATTAATAAGTCTTAGTTGTTAGTCTAAATTCTAAGTTATTTCTAATTTTGAAACTGTTAATTCGTGGTGGAATTCCATTTTAATGATTTAATAAAACAAATTTGTAACTTTATTCCACTTTTATTATTTTGACTGGACCGGTTTCAGCCTATGACGGCCATCTTCAGACTAGTACAAATGTTTGTTAACCTACGGCTTATATACTATAGATCAGTATCGTCCCGGTGGGGGGAGATACGACCGTTCAGAATCGAAACGTTGTTTTAGATATGTTTAGTAACAAGATCTAAATAGCCTGAAACTACCCGACCTTCAGCTCTCCCTTCAACTCCCCTTCCTCACTATCTCCCATCTCGCAACATTCTCTAATTGGGTGTGGCATAGTCTCATTGTATATAAGCCGTAGGTTAACAAACATTTGTACTAGTCTGAATATGGCCGTCATAGGCTGAAACCGGTCCAGTCAAAATAATAAAAGTGGAATAAAGTTACAAATTTGTTTTATTAAATCGTTAAATTCTAAGTCACTAGTCATAAGTGATTAAGCTGTAGGTTATGTTAATTATGTTGTAAAGCGCCCTTAATGTGATATTTCTTCCGAAAACGGTGCTGTAGAAATCAGCCAATTATTATTCATTCATAGGATGTAATTGAAATGACTGCGAGCTAAAAACAGTTGCGTTGATCTAAAATTACCTAGCAGAAATTGGCAGAATTTTCAAAATCCATAAAATTAATAGTCCTATAAAACCAGTCGTTTCGTGTTGTGGTTCACCAAATTTAAAATAAGCTTCATATATCACAAATTTAATTAAAATTCATAATATTTTTCTTCCAAAATATATAATAAAAAATATTTTGTATGAATGTATCCTATTAATAACTTAGTTCTACCATATCATTATAAACTAATTTATTTTGATTTTTAGTTTTAGTTTAGCATTTAGTTGTTTATCTGTATCTGTCCAAATTGGAAGTGTTTATTGATTTTAAAATTAATGTTATTTTCAGAACAGCGCCCTTGAGGTGGTTTTTCACAAAAAGGTGCTATGCAAATTATCCAAATATTATTATTATAATAACTGGAATGTTCGAGAATAAAATAATAAAATCAAAAGAAATTAGTTTATAATGATATGGTAGAACTAAATTATTAGTAGGATACATTCATACAAAATATTTTTTTTGTTAACTACCCGGAGTCAGTAAAACTATAGAATCCTTATTTGAGGAATGTTTCGAGACTGGAAGAAAAAAAGAACAAGGGGAGAAAGAAGGTTGATAAATACTTGGTTTTTTGACGAAACATAGCTAGAAAGACATGAAGCAAAGTTTCAACTGTGAATGGTGCTCTCACCAGAGCAATACAGAGAGATCATACGCTTTGTTCACAGAGATACAAGACGATTTCAATTCTCTGGATCATCATGTTGTATGGTGTATAAAGTAATTGTTGATTGTTTGTCTGTTTGTTTGTTGGTCCTTACCTTAACGATTTGGCACTGGGCGTAGTGGGCGAGATGGCTGTGCGGGCGCGAGCGGGCGTCATGTGTCCGGGCGGGCGGCGGCGGCGGGGGCGGCGGCGGGGCGACTGCGGCCGCTTTATTTGTGCTGGGCCTGGCAGTACTCGCCGCTGTCCAACCTGAACTCCATCAATGTCGCCAGTGAGCACACTTCCAACTGCAAAAACCAAAAGGACGACAAGGTTACACACGAAGTTTGGGTGCAACGATAGAGAAATTAGCTAGTAGATGATTGAACCCGCAACGCCTAGGGTGAAAACCCGACGCATCTGTATATTCGGCCACTAAACGTAACTCCGCTCCTTGTATAACTTCTCTTTCTGTTGCATGAGACAGGGGAGATTACAACGGAGCTATACGTACTCCTATCGGTCATTTTTTTTTTAAATATTAACACCACACCAAGAGTTCCAAGAAGACCTGGAGCCAATGAGACTATGCCACACCCAATTAGAGAATGTTGCGAGATGGGAGATAGTGAGGAAGGGGAGTTGAAGGGAGAGCTGAAGGTCGGGTAGTTTCAGGCTATTCAGATCTTGTTACTAAACATATCTAAAACAACGTTTCGATTCTGAACGGTCGTATCTCCCCCCACCGGGACGATACTGATCTATAAGAATCGAAATGCATACATTATGTATATATATGTTATTGATAATTAAAACTTTTACGTCTGAAAAAACAACATTTGTTTTTTTTTTAAAGTCTGGGTTTAGAACCTGGGATATGTGGGTCCAGAGATGACAGTCTCACGGAGGTCATATCTATGACAAAACTAACTAGGGCAACTACGAGTATGTACATAGGTAGAATATCACAGAAACATCTTACATTTACGTAAGCAATTTGCAATTGACGCCTTACTGAAAAAGGAGGTGGTTCCTTACAGAAGTTGTAGAACTAGCAATAAACGACCGACACGCCCTACAAATTATGAGGATAAAGGAAGTTATAACCCTTGACAGGAGAGAATAGGTTTGAATCTTTGAAGATAGATGAATAAATAATGCCACATTAATACCATTGTCTTTATATGACTAGTAGCATAACATAATAATAATGTCTGTAGGTCAAAGGTAAAGCAATACAAAGGAAAACCACACATAGAGTTAATAGTGAAGTGGGTTGTATAAGGGCAGGTGAACAATAAAGGCGATGTATCACACATTGTTACCATCAAGTAACAATGAAATTATTAAGTTTAACATATTTATCGATAAGCTGACTGCGCTCAAAAAAACCGTGTTTAGAATTAACTACCTGAAGGGTTGTATAAACTTTAGTTGGAAAACCATCAGATGACTTATAAAAACCCTCAATTTTAATTAGCGTATGGAAGCTTCACAGATGAACAGTAATTCAATTACAATTGTGTAATTGATAAAATCAATTTCATCAATGTACTATGTAAATTATGGTGAGAAAATTGTAATTATTTACGATGGAAATTCAATTTGTGGGGAATTTCCCACTTTGCACAAAGAGAACTCTACCGATTGAAGTTTCCGATGTTTTCTCTAGATAAAGATTTCTCCAACGTAGTTCGCCGTTCTATTTCCAGCGCGCAATACTTCTGAAAGGCCAGCAAATCATAATAGTGGGTGCTGTCAGTGGAATTATAAAAGAAATAGCCTACGAGAAGAGACTAGAAGACTGGCGAAGTTAGCAAAGAGTTCTAGAGACATGCAGTCAGCAGTGTAATAAACCCACTGTGATGTTGGGATCGCCAGTACGCAGAACACCAAGTTATATTAATGCTCTGTCCTTTAAGGCAACAAACCATCAGTTAATAATAATGATAGCGTAATAATACTATCAGATTGTTCGAGTTTCAATGAAGAATTGATCTACCGATAGTTTTCATTACCCAAGGGTTCCCGTTATATCAACTCGTCATTAATCGAGGCAGAATCCAAAGTGTGAAGGACAACCTCGCTCGTATTATAATAGTCGTCCGGCGAGGGAAGCTACATTTTTGAACACGGCAGGGGCTTTATTCTATCAATCGAGTAAATAACATGAACACGATGCGACACATCATGCTGTCATGTCACTGTGTACAGGCAGAAATATATTTACAGTAGAAATGATCAACGTGTTAAAGTGAACTAGCTAATTAGCGATGCCATCGTACTAAATTTAACGAGGTCTACGTGAGCAGACACTCGGAGGAAGGAAGGTGTGGACTGGTCAATCGATTTGATTTAAAAAAAAATATTAAAGTAGCATCTGCTAATAATTATTTTGCCAACTTAAACAGACTGAACTCTGGTACTCGTACCAGGCTAAAACCACTTTGATGCCCGGTGTTCGAAATAGCACGCAGAATCTAATCTGGTCCATAAATGCTAAATCATATCATACTACATAAATTAGGCAAAAGGATATTCCGCTAATTTAAAGAAAAAACATATAGCGGAATATCCTTATGAATAATTAATTTCATACATATATATATGTGTTTTTCTTTATTTATATAATATAATATATATAAATATTCATTAATGGAATGACACTGAATGAGAATAAAGGGCTGAGAAGGAAAAAAAACAGCTGTATTTCAATATTATTGTCCGTAGGTGGACTTGTCTAGCTAGGACCTTATCGCTCCCCACGTAGCAGTGTATTATACGAGTATGTTATATGCGACAGCAATGCTAACGACACTAAAGTAAAATGCGTCGCTGATAACAAGTGTAATTGCTTGTATAGTGCATAGATAACGATCCCAGGCAGGTGGAAGAATGGCCTAACAAAGTTCAACTAAAGTCAACACAATAAAAATAAAATCTTTTTTTCAATAAAATCACTTTTATTATTTTGCATTTGATGATAATACTATTTTTATTAAAAAAAAAAACTCAAAATGTAAACACGTACGTAGAATCAAAACACTTTGAAAGATGTTAAAGATCTGATAAATGTTTCAGAAATAGTGCGACGAAAATAATATGATTCCTTTGATATTGAAAATTTCTCTGGACACTTTGAAAACAAAATTAACATTACGTAAAATACTCACTTCCTTCACATCTAAAGAAATGGCAAGAAACACTTTGAAAACCAACTAACACCTTTATTAAATAAACAAATTACCACCGCTTGACAATGGGTCTTCGAGCAAATGAATGTCAAACAACAAATAATAATCGACCGAAATTCCGGAACGCACAGAAATTGAAAACAGAAAATAATGTTGCGATGTTTATAAACAAATAAATCGCGAGCTTATTGGAACCGAACAAAACTTGGCGCTGGTCATATTTGAACTGAACTGTGGAGCCAGTCAGAAGTGATGTAGCGGAAACAGACGATCGTGACCGAGCCGGGAACAGTGACAACTGGCCCAGTCGGACTCTCGGACTTCTCAGCGACGATTCCCGGTTTGTCGTGACGAGCAACATCGGAGATCCAAGAATGCTTTGACTTTGAGACGAGGTTGGCTGGTGTCCGCGCTGTCCGCCGCAAGGCCTTATTTACGACGCGGGCACTGGGTGCTCCGGGACTCGCAGCGAACTAGGTGCTCCGCTGCGAGAATAAATATTATTGTTTACTGTCAATGGCGGGAAACTGCGACAGATAACGACCGTCACGCGGCGAAAAGCGAAGAAAATTAGTATTTATACTTGAAATTGCGGGCTTGCAAAGATATGGCTGAGCAACATACTCTCTGTAAATCATTCTCTAATGGCAGAGTAATTTAAGTATACAATGTTGAAAAGATGTGCGTAATTTAATGTATTTTTTTTTATTCAGCTGACATCGATGCTTTACTTGATTATAGTTTTATTACCAAAAAAATATGTGTGAGAATATAATTATCATTAATTGACAGAAAAATCATACGAGGGTGGGGGGGGGGATACTTCGTAGAAGTAAAAAGCTCACGAAGTCACGATTATTTACATTCGTGTAATTCAAATGAAAGTAATATCTCGGACTAAGCTTGTGAATAATCACGTCTGGCATTCTAAAGTGTGTTAATAATATTTTACCCCAACTTCTGACAAACACAAATTTCTTTTAAAAAATCTTGAAATTATAAATTCCGGGAAAACTTTTAGTCACCGAATGGTAGAAATAAAATAAATCGTGAACATAATACCTACATTCCCAATAGATAATAGATCCAAATTTATACAAATATTTTTGCATATTACAGTTTTTTTTTAATATGTGCTGGCATTATAAGGTGAGAAACTTAGCGAAAAAAGTGGCTCCACTTTGTCTAAGGTTCTTATATCTAGATCCCACCACCTCAGTCGACCTACAACCACCGTCGGCATTTGACGTGTGCTTGTATATTAATGTCTTTGCGCTGTGCGTTACTGCGAAAACAATGCCAACAAGTTTGGTAAAGCCAACGTGGTAACTTTCCCCAGGAAAATGTATAATTAAACGACAATAAGCTAATGATTTAATAAAACAAATTTGTAACTTTATTCCACTTTAATTATTTTGACTGGACCGGTTTCAGCCTATGACGGCCATCTTCAGACTAGTACAAGTGTTTGTTAACCTACGGCTTATATACTATTTTTGGGGATGTTAGGGGTAGTAGGTACTAGGTCCCGTTTCTTACCCCAAAAGTTTGTCCCCAAAAATAGTATATAAGCCTTAGGTTATCAAACACTTGTACTAGTCTGAATATGGCCGTTATAGGCTGAAACCGGTCCAGTCAAAATAATAAAAGTGGAATAAAGTTACAAATTTGTTTTATTAAATTATTAAAATGGAATTCCACCACGAATTAACAGTTTCAAAATTAGAAATGACAATAAGCTATTTTATCTAAAATTAAAAAACTGTCACATGGCGTTACCGCGTCTAATATGTTCGGCTAATTTTGGCATGGTTTGTGAGCATCGTTCGGCTGTCGAACGCGGGTGTCCCCTCTCTGCACCAAATACCTCCCCCGAACCAAATGGACCCGGTTTCAAGTCTCCGTTTGTATGGGCTGCATACTCTATGTTTATGAATCTATAGTGTTGGAAGGCTTCTAAGTACTAAGTACTAAATATATACTTATATTCCTATTGCATTGTAAATATTATCAACAATGTTAGAATTTTTGACAAATAGTGTAGCCATTTGATTTTGACAAGTGACATCACAAGTAGATAGCCAGACCCAAATTGTAAATTATATTAAAATAAAATAAAGGTGTTATTGTAGTCACGATATTTATCAAATTAAGAATAATTTAAAGATTAACTGATAATTATTGATGACGCTATCCCTTTTTTAGGCTTAACTATTTCATCCTGAGAGAATATTATGGCTAAACAATTTATATGGGATTATCGCGGGTGGGGTCGAAGGATGGGCATATCATAATGTTCAGAGCCGCTTCAAATGTATTCGTAATGGAGAATGAGTTTTAATTTGCTAATTAGGTTTCATACATCACCCGTTATTACGGGTTTGACAGTGACAACACTCATCAGGTGCTAAGCCGCTTTGGGAATCCCCTGTTGACCTGTTCGATGACGAGGTAAAGAGACCATGTAATCTAACAAAATAAATATAATTAAATTAAATTTGTTTTGTCGTAACCTTTCTAAATTCCCATTAAATTGTAGGGGCATATTAAAAAGATTTAAGGAGAAAATTAGTGGTGCAACATATTGTTTAAAATTTATTTGTTGTACTTCCAACTGCTCTTAACTGTCGGGAGCCACTGGGACTATGGCATACCCAATTGGAGGATATTGTGAAGCTTGAGGGAGCCGGGAAGGGAAGGGGATGGGGATGGGGAAGAATATACCTGGCTAAATTCACGTATTGTATTACGTAACGCGTTAATTAATTTTCAACCATTAGAATATAAGTTTTGTTCCGCACGCCGTTTGATTATTACAATAGAGACACAATGAAAAAACAACAAGTAGAATTATATTTACTAATTCCACTTCCGATAAGAAATTAAATTTTTGTGGCCAAATTTGATACATTTTATGATTTGGATATCTAGGTACTACTTTTCAAAGTGAATCTCCGGAGAATGACTAATATGAATGAGTATATTATTTTTATTTATTTTCATATTGATGTTTGCACTGCTTATGAGTATATTATTTTATTAAAATGTAAATATTTGTGTAAAAGCCTTTAACGGGCGTAAATAAATAAATAAATTACTAAGAACGTGTATTTCGAATTTGAATTCAAGGCTTGAAGTCTTAATCAAATTGAACATTAAATCTATATCTTGGTGCACAAGATTACAAATCATATATTATTTTGTTATCAGTTAAGTATGATGAAACCTGTTGAAATAGTAATTATTTTGTAAATAATTTAAAATGTCTCGTTGTTGCGAATGGTAGCCGACTGCCAAGGGCAGGAAGAAAAAAAACATCGACGGGACGTTACTTGTAACATTAGTAACGGCCTCTCAATTATGTTTCTTTTGAACTATTGTTTTTTCAACACGTTTATTTAAAAAATTAAACCACCACCTTTCGTATTATTACTATTCACTAAATGTATACCTTCAAAGTGAAACTGCAATAGTTCTTAAATGGAACGATGTGCAGAAACGTCTCAGCAATTAAAATAAAGTGACTAAGAGATATAGTTTCTGCTGCAAAACTGCCTCAACTGTTTGAAACGACCACAATAACTGAATGGTACTACCCGTTTGCAAGAAACATTCTGTGCAAATATTGACATGTGATTTGACGCCCCCTCTGGTATATGCGCACCAGTCAAAAGCATTAAACCAATAGCCAAGGAAACAATACTAGGAAATATTTGAGTGACCGCCAAAACTACAACAAAAAATACACATTACCGAAGACGCAATAGAACAACAAATAAGACACGGTGCCGAGCTGACCTTACATATTTCGAAGAAGCCGAAGTTGAAACATTGGCAGGTCCCAAAATAAGATGCGTTTCCGCTATTTTTATTAGTTCCTGTACCGGAAAAAACGCGTACATTTACAGTATCGTATTGGATGCCAAACACTTGTGCGATGTTTGAAGAGCGCTGTAATCTAGGAAATCAAATATTTGCACAGCCAATGTCAGACCATGGATACTCGTATCACTGTTCAGTATTAATGTTTAAATGCAATCACTATTGGATTCCTAACGCGTGTCTATCTTTATCCAACGGTGCCTAGAAGATATGAATTGGAATACTAGAAGCAAAAAATCCCTTACGAAGAAGAGCGAAAGGATGCTGGACATTTTTAAGAACAAGCTTGGAGTCATTCAAGAAAATGTTATTGGGCAGACAAAATAAGACAAAGGCTGTCAATAAGATTTATAAAAGTGGGATTGCTTCGCTGGGCAGGGCATGCACTAAAGATGGAATACTAAGCTTGAAGGAGTGAGAAGTGCTGGGAGACCTAACTAAGAGTGGCTAGAGGTGTGAAGGCTGACATCGCATTCCTATACATGGAAATGGAGGGAGACCTGTAATAGGTTGCTACCTATGAAGAATGCTTTCTTAAATATGGCCAGGACGCTCCAAGGAAATGACGTCAATATTATATGCAGAAAATTTAATATTAATATTAATGTAGGTAATTACTGGCACACGGACATTACAAGCTTTTGTGAAAGCAATAAACAATAGTAACATCAAATTAATTGCACAGTAAAATTATTTATCTCTGGAATTCATGGTGGAATTTCATTTTAATATGAATTATGTAAAAAAAAAACCTTTGTAATATATTTCCACTTATTTATTTTTGAGCCTGCCGGTTTCACCTTGCAACAGGCATCTTCAGACTGAAAGTCTTTTTGTTGTCATTAATTCATATTTACGTCTTAGTTACTCGGTGAAATCAAAAATAAAAGCTTTTCTTTAACAACAATACGTTCTCAGAAAAATCGCTAGCTGACTCATGATATTTATTAAAAAAATCGGATGGGTGAGTAATTTGAATGATTGGAATTATCGATTTAACATCAGTAATGTGGTTATTTAGAGACCACTGAGATGGTTTGGCCAAAATCCAATTCAGTCGTAAATTAATTGGCGCATTACGATGATAGAGGCGTTAATCAATACAGTACAGTAAACATGTCAATATTAGTATGTTTTTACAAATGAAATAAACAAAAGATAAAGTAATTGCCTATCACTCCCAGACATGATAGAATAAAGAAACAATAATTGGCAATTGTATTATTAATAACAACTAAACGATGGCATCCAGCTTGAACGAGACAAATGAGCAAGCTGAGCGAGGAAACGTGGGTTTGGAATGGGAAATGGGAGGAAGATCCGAAGGCTGCGGAGGATCGAGACGGGTGGAGGGCCACCCCCAAGGAGGGTGGAAGCCATGCGTCGTCCCGCCCACGGAGAGGGTAGCACCGAGTGACTGGTTTTTACCAATGGATTGGATCAACAGATAAGGAATCGAAAAGTCCAAAGGAATTCGCTTACAAAAAATATTTTAAAATGGACAGTGATATCGAAAGCAAACAAATGGTTCACGCTTGAAAACAAAGTATAATATTAGAGTTGCAACGCAAATTACCGCTTATAAACAGTTGTCATAACGTCATGTTGTTTGCATGAACTAAATAAGACGCAAATGAATTAGCATTGTATTTTTGTATACGAGTACATCCGAATTGAACTACAGCCGCAATCATATGGTACTGAAAAGCCGACGAGTGGTATTTTCCTCGCAATCTAAACAGGACCCGAGGCGGGTGGAAATTGATTAAATCGTTAAGTAGGTACCTTCCGGAAACATAAATAAAATTACATACATTATAATCAATAATAATAACTGTATCCGGAAAATTGAGAATAAGATAGAAAAAATAACAATAAACCTAATAATTCTACCCTCATCATTAATTTAATGCTCGTTTCTTTGACGAGGCTGGAGGAGACCAATTGTTTGGAAGGGTTACTTCGTCTGCCTCGGTTCATTACAGACCCTGGCTCTCCTTCAACAAAGCCAGCGTTTGTACCATTATATCGTATTTATTTAGAGCGACCAACTGACCAACTAACTGGTCGTCTTCCATCTGGAATTGCCGATAGAATTATTTAAAAAAAAAAAAAAAACAAACATTTACGGGTTACGAATAACCTGATAATATTTTATAACTCCTACTACCATTATAATAAGCGGAAAATTTTGCTTGAGCAATGATGGAGGACTATGGCTAGCAGAGGAATTTAACCCACAACGCCCGGTTGGGAATCCGACGCGATTGTTCAGGCAGCTACTAACCGGTCGGTAGTCATTCTATGGATTCCTGGGTTTTTCTATAAATAGCAGCATGGGATAAATTTCGGCTAAATGAATAGTAGATTATCTAAATCTAGTCGACTATATCTGCTTGATTTAGTCGACGTTAACTGTCGTCTGTTTGTATTATCGATAAAATCTGTATCGATGTTTCATGCCAGGGCCCCTTGTCCCATAATACGGCTCTCAATATGACCCTCAGGTTAATAATTTAATAATTTTGTAAAAAAATACATGGAAATCAAAAAAGTTATGTTAAAAAAAAAACACAATACACGATGTTTTAATAAAAATAATTGGAGTCTGTGTCGTGGGATAATTGGATAAACGATCTCATTACTGTTCAGGTTGAATAGACAGTTATAATTGCCAATCATGTCGACCTTCGAAATAAATAGGTTAGGAGCACGATATGAGATATTAATTACAAATAATAATTATGACGTAGGTGCAGGTACGCATCTGTCACAATCGACAAGCTTGATCGTTGGCCTAATATTTATACCTATTGTTCATAATTCTAATCGCCATTAAATAGAATAATCGATTTCGATAAAATTTTTAGACACATTGAAATTATTTGTGTATAGTCACATTGCTTGTGTTTAAAGTCAACAATGTATAGTCACACGTGTGCATTTGAAGTTGTATAACTGAATAAATTTAAAAAAAAAACAGAAGGCTAATAATAACATAGAAAAAAAAAAAAAAGGTGAAAATATTTTAAATCAATTTAGTACCGTTATATTCGTATCAATATATCACTAGTTATGTTAGTAACTTTAGAAAAATAAGAAAATATATATTTATAAAGAAATCATCTCGGACGAAAAAGAAGAATAGTAGCAAAGCTAGAGATAAGTGAGAAGTGTACAAATTTGAAGAAGGTAGTAAACGGAAAGTAGGATTAAGAAACTTATATTCCGATGAATTTTCATGACAAAGAAAACAAAGTTGAGAGTTAGTCCGTCCGACTGCCTACTGCCTACTAGAGAAACTGGGGCAAAAAGAAGTGCCAGAAATAAATTTCTGAGAAATAAGAAATTGCGTTGACGGAGCACCGGTTGCGCCTGTTTTCTGCAATTCACACAGCGTTTTCTAATAATCGCCATTAAAATGTATTTCCCTTTGACATTTTAGTTTATCAAACGAAACATCTCATAACTTACGACAATGTAGTGTAGCCCAGTAGTGTCTGTAATACTACATGTGTTATGCTCACACCTGCGCATTCATTATAAGTATACCCATTACATCCGCTTTCACCCATGTTTCAACGCTCTTATTTTAAATGGAAAAATATGAAGCAAAAATTAAGGCATCTTGTCTTCTTTTTTTGCAGTTAAATGGATATTTCAAAGTTCTAAAGCTCTTGATTTAAATGACGTTGCGAGACCATTGTGGAAATTATGATGTGAGCTGAAAATACTGCCTTTTACAGACGGAAAACATATGCAAAATTCATGATACCAGAGCTCGCCTTCGAGAGTTTTTGCGTCTTTAGAATAGCGATTTTCCGCTTAATACTTAAAGGCAATTGAAACAATCATCTTCATTACTTTGTATGAAACATACATTATAATTTTTCTCCAAAGTGAGTACAAACAACAGCTTTAGCTGTAAATACGTCATAATAAACAAACGACATCCGAAGCTAGATACAAATAAACACAATACGATAGATAGTTGGTATTGGTTCTAAACAAAAAATCATGAATCATTAGCCTTGTTCAGACACCGCGAGGCGAGCGCATCGCCGCGGCGTTCCCAACTAGCAAGTAATTTCATGAATACTTGAACATTTATGAGAAGGCCCAAATATATTATTCTAGTGACAATTGAACACATACACCTTATTTTGCCCTTTTTAATGCTAAATTGTATATTTTCTGGTTGGGAATGGCTCGTGTGCGTTGTGCGGACTGTCTGGACGAGGCTAGAAGCGAGAAGAAAACAAGCTGTGAATCCCGCCAAGGTCCGTAGCCCGTATGACGTTTTATTCGCAGATCGCCGCGGGTCACATTGAAACCGTCGAGGGCGTACTGTGGGTGTTCGTGATACAATATAATATTCACAAACGAAGCTATTTACAGAAAAGAGGTAGATTCTAAAAAAATGGAAAACTTTCCTTCTGAATGTTGGTCTTACTCGAAACAACAACTTGAATAAATAGAATTGTAGTGTACCAAAGTCGAAAAAGGAAAAGGACTTATCAATGTTTCATGTTTTAGCGGTAACAATGAAGGCATTGTCAACATTGGCATTGTAGCTTTTATGTTAGGAGTGTGATTCCTTTCTGAATGAAAGTTTGTACTTTTTAAATAACTTAGTAGTCTTGTGTTAATATTGAAAAAAAAATCAACTTAGCACAAGTTCACAGATATTGATGAATTCGTACACTTAATTACGGTATAATCAACATACAATATTTTAAACATTGATATTTCTGAAAACCAGAATGCGTACTTTTCAATGCGTTTTCTGACGAATGACTCAATCTTCCACAAAATTTAAAATTTCCACTTGTGCTGAAAACTAACCTCCTACACCAAGAAACTATGAATGTAAAAAATCAATGCTAAAACATAAATTGATCAATGTTTACGTACGTATTAAATAAACTTTAAATTGAACATTAAAAGATCACGAAGAAACGATGAATTTGGTTTTTATTGATATTTCTCGTTTGTTCTTTCCTTAATTTCGTTTTTTTTTTTTAAATAAATTATTTGCTATAACTGTTTATTTGTTATCTCATATTCTGTTTTAGTTTATTACTTTGTTGTATTAAATGAAAAATTCACGGATTTGATGCTGTATTTTCCAGAACAAAAAACTATATTATTTATAAAAGGTATGTTTCTGAAATATAACAAAGTAGATAATATAACTAGGTGAATGTTTGATAGACGGAAGGTAGTGGTAACTGAGTCTTAATGAGTGCCCAGTTATTTATTTTAAGGGTGTTGGGTGATGACTACATAAATAGTTCAGCGATTAAGATTACGTTTAAAGGCAGCAAAAGAAAAACATCAAAAAGATCACGCAAAGAAAATGATTTTGTGGGGGCGCGTTCATTATAAATACTTATACATAAAAACGTAGGTGAGACAGACTGTATTGTGATAAAATAACTGAAAAACAGAACATATTATGACGTGCAAGTGAATGGAAGGGGGAGTTCGGGACGCCCCAGCAAGGCATATTACATGGATCGTGAGTTGAAATAACGGAAGAAGCATGTATGATACGATGTATGGAAGTGAACGAAGTAAGTAGTTCCATGAGATGACTAAGTAGGTAAACAGTCCCGCAATTGCTTTGGAGAAAAATATTGAGATAATAAACAAACCAAAAAACTATAGTGTTGTACGCTGTTATAAATCAAGAACCACTTAGGCATATTCCTATATGTTTTAAATATTTTTTCAGTTTATTTTGGAGCGGACCGGTTTCACCTCGCTACGGACATCTTTAGACTGGCACATTTGGCGAAAGACGTCGATTCTGTACAATGTTATCGCGGAATTCCACTACAAATTAAGATTTTAAAAGATGAATATTATATATTAATTATTAAATTATGGAGTGACAACCACGATCATTAAATAGGTTGAAATATTACCCGTTCCAAATTGTTTTAAAGTGGCATTAGAAAAACTAATTAAATTAACGAAGAGAATAAATAAAGCGAAACCGCTAGCATGGCAACTAGAGGACTAAAACTACTCTAGGCTAAGGCGAATGTCACCAGAACCATAAACAGCAGACCATGGAAAATGTTAAGTACAAGTATTATAAATAGCAAAGCCGAAAAATAACGGTAGTACAGCTAAAATATTAAGTAAAAACCTATAAATACCAAAAAACAAACTTGGGGACAAACCCATTTCAAATATGGAATGTCTGCTAAAATACGCCATGGGTAGGTAGGGATTTCAAAAGATTAGCTATTCAATTTGATAATTTTAATTAACACCAGTTCCAAATTTGAAATGTTTACACTCGTACGTACGTAAGTAAGTACTAACGAAGGAAATTATTTATAGTTAATAGAAAGTTAATACAATTACGTTTCAAAATAATTCATATACTTTAAAGTCACATAATTGTGTTTGGAATTATTTGTCTGATATCCGGCGCAAGAGCTGCCCAGCTGTTGGGAGCTATTGGAAATATCGATTCCCCAATTTGAGAAAATTGTGAGGTGAAAAATGGTGGTTTCTCACCGGGGTCTTCCACACGGTAATAGCGACTTACGGAAGTGATTTACAGAACTCGATTTATACTATCCGCATGAAATTAACAGAAAAATAATTTGTAGTTTTGCTTGTACTGAAAGCCAAAAAGTGTATTTTTGGGTGCTGACCCTTAAAGTTCTATTGTCAGCTTCGCAGTTAGTGAAAACCCATGAAAATAGTTAATAATTTTTAATTACGTAACTATTGTATTTTAATTATTTTTCGTATTTATAATAAATTTTTCTTTAAACATAATTTAACATTGGAATATTAAGATGAAATTTGTTCTGAATTATGTCTAAGTTCAGTGATTTGTTTTGCTCTGGTATCCCCAATATTTATACTGACTGACTGCAAAGTTAACCGTGTCAATCTGCAAGCTCAACCCGGCGACCAAATTAGAAACTTTTTCAGTGGTAAGTGGCGGGTAATGTATTATTTTGATGTAACAAAGGGTTGATTTTATAACGCCTGGAATATTTACCCCACTAATGGGTTGTCATTTGGGTATACGTATTAAGGCCTCGTTCCCACTATGTCGGAAGTCGGGACGGCAAAAAGTGTCAACGTCGACGCTTTTGTAGGATGGTTTGCCAGAGCAATGCACCCGACAAAACTTTACTTCAGAACTCGCAAACTTATATGTTCAGAGCAAGAATATATATGGAGAGAGAGCTAAATGTTTTTACCCAACCTTTACAAATTTACGATAAATTACTTTCTCCGAGTTTTTACGTCATAAACCGTGAGAGAGAAAGAGATAAGACAAGTTGTCACATAATATCGCACCCCTTTTCGGTATGGAAGCATGTTTGTCTCCCGCGTCTTCGGCGACTCCGCCCACTACATTATTCTATGCGACATAACAGGACATAACTCGACGGTTTTTAGGTTATATTCTATATTTTTGTTGATAACAATAACAATACTGTGAAAAAGTGGTTATACAAATAAACAAAACATTATGTCGACACGTGCTATGAATAGATGTAAAAAATACCCTAGCCACGCCCGAGTCAGAAAAAAATCAACAATCCTGCCTACACAAGCTATCCCTCCTGGTATATTATTGCTCTGAGTTTATAGGCTTGTATGGTTCTGTTCACACTTGTCGGCCCAATATGCACCCCACTACAGCCTACATCTCGCGCGCTCGCAGTAAATTGCGTTTACTTGCGGACGTTATTTAGTTAATTACTTTGATCTATAAGTTGTAATGGAGAAGGAAAGTAATTCCCGAAGATTTAATCCCACTAGTCAAATAAAAAATTGTTATACGAAGAATGAAAGAAAGGATAAAATCTCAAAACAAACAAAATAATAATATGTTGAAGTTATCTGCTTGGCAAGAGATTTGCTGTTTATTCTATTTTGAAAAATTGGAAGAAAAAACAACAAAAACTTTATCGTCGTACATCGCGCACGATCGCCTGCTGGAAAAAGAGCAAATCAAAAGTTTTGACGAACGTGTAGTGTGAACAAGACATCCGGCATAGTGTAAACAAGGCCTTAGGTGTTAAATGTTTATATGTTTGCAAGTAAACATTTTGACTACCTGTTCTGTAAATCACTTCCGTAAGTCGCTATTACCGTGTGGAAGACCCCGGTGAGAAACCACCATTTTTCACCTCACAATTTTCTCAAATTGGGGAATCGATATTTCCAATAGCTCCCAACAGCTGGGCAGCTCTTGCGCCGGATATCAGACAAATAATTCTAAACACAATTATGTGACTTTAAAGTATATGAATTATTTTGAAACGTAATTGTATTAACTTTCTATTAACTATAAATAATTTCCTTCGTTAGTACTTGCTTACGTACGTACGAGTGTAAACTTTTCAAATTCTTTATGAAATGCATACTGGAATTTTAAGTAAAACGTTAAAAAATGCCTTTGCTGGTTTTCAAACTTCATCTTTTACTAACATTTTAGTATGTTTTTCATGAAATTAAAGGTTTACAGTTTAAAAAATTGTATTCACATTTTTCTAACAACCCATAGAAAAATTGCAGATAAATCATTTGTAGTATTGCCTGTATTAGAATGCTATAAATAACGTTTAGCTGACCCTTAACATGTAGTTACTCGAACTAATACAATTTTTTTTTTTTAATAAGTTTTCAAAGTGCATGGATGCGAAAACCTAAAGTATAACGCTTCGTTTACATTAAATATTTCGACGGCCGAATGATTAAAAAAAAACGTCGTGTCTTTAATTCCTCTTTTGACCGCCTACAGATTTAACTATGTTAAACTGTATATACTACTGATAAAGAGTTCCATGTTTGTTCGCCGGGTTGGGCTTGGTTTATCACGGAAATTAAAAAAAAATCACATAAAATGATTATTCTATTGATTGATTAGGTTTGAATGATTTGATCGATTGGTAATAGACAGGTTGCATTTTGCAAATCATGAAATAACTAATAATATATTACGTATGTGCTGCTATGCAAAGGCAAATAACGTATCTGTGGACATATTACCTCTTCACAAATCAACTACTCTTCATTTCCTTCTGATGCCCTTTCCTATCGGATGTGGTTATCACCGGAGCTATCTTCACCATGAAAGTTGCAGCCGTGAATAACTAGGTACCCAAAGCCTCTATTTTTTACTTAGATATGGAAACTTTTATAGACCGGTTAGTAGCTGAGTAGACAAACGCATCGGATTCCCACCTGGGCGTCGTGGGTTCAATTCCTCTTATTGCTAAGTCCTCCAACATTGCGCAAGCCACATTTTACGCTTCTTATGAAGGTAGTAGGAGTTTTACAAATATTGTCAGGTTATTTATAACCAGGGAATGTTAGTCTTTCTTTTTAAAAAAAAGAGTGAATGAATTTGACGACCTCTGTGGCCGAGTGGTCAAGATCCCCGGCTACGAAGCTGGAGGTCGCGAGTTAATTAACAGGTTGGGTGAGGTTGTAATCATTTTAACCCTCGTTTATATTTTGCTGCTAGAATATGGGGACAATATTTTAGCACAGGACTATCAAGCTAATATGAAATCGATAATCTATAAATTAGTAATGTTCAACTTTTGGTGTTCAGATATTATTTTTGGTGGCAACATTAACATATTTGGGCATCTAATTACTATTAATATGATGTTAGCTATTACATACGTAAGTACCGTTGTAGTGTAAATTAAAGACATGTAAAATAAATGTTTTTCTTCGCTCAAGCCTAAGAAGTAACGACATTGTAAGGAAGGTCAGCAAGGTGGGTTTACCTTGGCAGAGACCTTGAGATTTCATTCAAAGGCTGAGCAGATAAAACACAGCGTCAATGTGACTAAACAAATAACGCGATCCGGTAGAAATAAAAATAATGCGACCTATTTTTTATCTTATCAAAGACAGAACTCACAATACACAGAACTTGGGCTTAATTTCAATGGAAATAAACATACCCGTATTAAATAAATAATTAATCAACAGTTCAAAAATACAAAATAATTTAATTTCTAAGTCAAACGTGGTAATTTGAAAGTATTTTTGGTACGTGTGTTATACAGATGCAAAATAAAAGTGTTGGTTGCCGTATCGTGATGCTCATTGTGCATGCCCAACATAACCTAACCTAACCCAACAGCGTTTCTCTTCTTTTTTTCATTACTACGTCGGCATGCCTGTTGGGTAAGGTTAGGTTGAAAGAGCCTACATAATGAGATAGTGGGCACGTAGATACAGCCACGCAAAAAAACATCCACTTTTATTTTCCATTAAATGGTGCGTACAAAAAAAGCCATATACCGTAGTTTTAGGTCAAATAAACTTATCACAATGAGTTGAGATTTGTTTCTAAACTTTTGACCGAAACGCCATAATTCTCAGCAAATAAATTATTTAGCAACAAAAGAGCAAAGTAAAGTGTATGCTCGCTAGTTGGGAATGGCTCATGCGCTAGCCTCGCGGTGTCCGGACGAAGCTAATGCCGCGAGAATGTGTGTGATTTTCGTTGTGGGTTTATAAATATTAAACGTTTCTGAAAACAGACGTTTGAGTTAGGGTTACAGGGGTTGAAATGTTGTTTTCATAAATATTGGCTTAGATTCCTCGGTAAGTCACTCTCTAATTGGTCTTTTAACCTCAAAGTTAGGAAGTAAACAGCGATGAAATATAATTTATAACATCCCCGCATCATTATTATAAATATTTAAGTCGACAACCTTCCGAGATTCCTGAAGACGATTGGTCATTCATGTGTTCAAAGTAAGTATCTATACATTGCGCATAAAATATGTTTAGTTCAAAAGAAGTTTAGTTGAAAGATCTCCCCGTCACAGGAAGGCTTACTTCGTGGCACTCCAGCTCTGTACTCCAGTTTACCCAGACCATGCCACCATGCCACCGTGCCACCGTGCCAACCTGCTAACCAGCTCGTACACAATGTGAGAGAATAGAATAACATTTAATTTTGCATAATGCTTTCCGCTTCGTTAAATAAATATTGGAAACGTTATTGCTTACATTTGATTTCGCCGCAAAGCGCTGTTGGTTGAACAGTAAGTCACAGATGTAATTATATCTTCATGAAAAACCATTACTTAAGTAAACCAACGTATGTTTATAACATTTTCATTAATACCACGCTTTTGTGAAAGTTTTACAAAAATACCACAAAACTAAATACTTCTCCTTTAATAAAGGAGCAAGGTTAATGAGCCTCTTTGAACTGGGTTAAGTTAAGTAAAATAAATAAATGCATGTGAAAGAAATTAAATTCGTGACGCATGAACAACACCGAGAAAAGAAAATGGAATGGTCAAGAATAACTACAAACCCTAACACACTGTTGGTGTAAGTATAATATATTTAATTTCCCTAGCACGTCCCAGAACACTCGGCTATTTCGAAACACGTCAAGATCTGGGAAAGTAATGGAATAAAACGTAAACACAATTAATAACAACAACTTAAAGCACACATATTTTTGTTTACCGAAAAAATAATATCTTTGTTTATTTCTTGGCTTGAAAATAAATAGTCATATTTACATTTTTGTGCGAATGAATTGTTGGTATAGCACAGAAGTTGATGAAGATCACAGAAAAAGCGTCAGCTGCCGACGTTGGCAAGGCTCGGGTCAAGACTGCCAAGTCTTGCTTGAAAAAACGTACAACGTGCTTGCCTTTTCATATCGCAGTGGAAATAAAAGGAAATATGAGGGTTTTAAAACGCCAAGACACAGAAGTATTTGGTTGACAGACCGAGAAAGTCAAGAGCAAACACTCGCAAGACACAACATCTCGCAGAGATATTGGTTACATCATGGTCTCTATTTAAATACGCAATATTTTCTCTGAAGATCGCAATTCACGAACAGCGTCGGACTTTTATTCGGATTCGACTGAAAGGTGAAATTCCTAGTAAATAATAAAAAATATTCCTCTCTACACGCGACAGTTTTTATGGAAATCATTAACGATGTACGGACCGACGGAGATCACGAATCAACATTACACTGTTGCCAAGAAACAACGCAAAATGAAGAATCACACAACCTTACAATATACACTAGCAAAAGCAATCAACACAAAAAAGTGTACGATGACTCTGAACCTAACAACTACGCCAAAACTGTACAATAGTGCAATAATATATTCCGTAGATAGCGTACATCGAAAACAATGTACATCGCACGGTATGGGGTATAGAGTATAGACGAGAGCAATTTTACCGTATTTACGTCAAACCCCAGAGTTTTGTGCACAATATTGTAAAGTTGACGTCATTACAAATTACACATTATACGCGCAGTACACGTTTTCAAGTAATAAAAATTATTGCCACACCGTTGACGTATTATTAAGTAGGTACGTTAATAATATATGTTTACATTGTGCACACTTTTATTCGGTTAAAACACGTGTAGCAAAGAAAACTTTTCTATATTCCTTCATATAAACCTTGAGACCGTACTTAACCTTGCCTTTCCGGTGCTGTTAACCATGTTGACATCGTCTCTAATTATTTAAATATTTATGTAAATATGCTAAACACAGAGTTCATATTTTAGGTATTCCTCTGTTATAAATGTATAAGTTATTATCAAATACAACAGAGAAAAAAAATTGCTGAAAAATAAGACATAAATTTGTCAATACGTATGTGTGGGTGCGTTGCCACAAGTGGGCATAATAATAATATTTTGATGATTTGTATAGCCCCGTTTTTATGAAAAATCATCTCAAGGGCGCTATAATAAGTGTATAGCTTCGTCCAGACAGCTACGTCGAATGAGATAAACAAGTGTGAACAAGTATCAAGAAATACTTGAACATTAATGGAAAGGCCCAAATATATTATTATAGTCACAAATGATTGCATACACTTCAATTTGCCTTTTTTGCCAGTAGCGCTAGAGGTGTGTCCGTAGTAGTTTGCGAGTGGCCAATGCTTTTTCTCGTTTTTAGCACTTATACGGCCTACATGGTCGAGTGGTAAGACGCTCCATTACGAAGCCAAAGGTCGCGGGTTCAAACCCGGTGTGCGCCAATAACTTTTATTTAATTAATATGTGTCATAACAAATTTAATTCATATAAAAATAATTTAAAAAATGTATGTTTGCGGCACGTTCCAGAGTGGTAGATACTCTAAGTATCGCCCTAGTGAAAGATGGCTTTAGCCGTGTTTGGTGACCAGATCTGAATAGCCAGGTACTTCCCAACCTTCCTCTTTCCAATCTCTTTCCACTCTCCACTACCTTCAGCCTCACAACATACCCTATTCAGGGATGCCATAGTCTCACTGGCTCTAGACGGTTGGGAGCAGTTGAGACCGCACTCTTGTGCGGTATACATATAAAAATAATAAAAAAACACTATAATTTATACATACACTATTACGATAAATAATAAATGTCAACTATTCGAACTTATACGACATAAAATCACGAAAGTCGAAATGTAAAGTGAGTGTATGTACAGCACCGGGGGTGACATCGTGAGGGAAAGGTTAAACAACAGCGTTACGGAATGAAAATGAATGTTTTTCAATATTTTCAGACAGGGGTAAATTTATAGAATAACGTATTTTAATTGGTTGACGACAGCCGACACGACTGGATTAAAAGACAAATGGATTTGATTTTCATAAAATTAATCGGCTTACGATCACGAGCAACTTTTTTAAGGTTCCGAAAAATATTGGTTTCTCATAAAAAGTTTTTTAAAGAGTGATGTTTTCATGCGATGTAGTCTTAAAATATAAGAGAGTAATAAATAAATGGAATTCATTTCGTCAAACACACATACGTCAGCTTACCACATTAGGTAGCTACGACTGATTCAGAAATTACTCTAAACTTTTGTTCGCTTTGCACAAGATCACTTATAACACAACAAAATTAAAAACAAGTTTACATGAACACTTAAAGCAACTGAAAATACACTAATCCACTTAAAACGTCAAATAATTATAAAGTTAAAAAACACCACCAAGTGTCATAGTTAACGACGCCCCCTGTATATACACAAGGGTATTTTTTAAATAATGTATTGTTAAATTGGTTTCAGTTCTTTGTCTTTCATCGTCTCACATTAAAATTACTTTAACCAGTCTCAGACAAAACTTACTCCTAATAACTTGAATTGAAGCCGACCTTGTCGTGCACCTTGGGATCTTTTAAACACGTTGTTAATAAAGCCTTATTATTATATTGAATTGTATTAGTTCACAATAATAGATTGCTATGTGCACTGATACAATGTACCAATAGCGAAATTGTACAGAACACTGTGTATTACCCTTTTCCTTATCTTATTCATTTTCTTATGACATTTTTTTCATTTTATGATTATTATTTGTCCTTTTTATGTTTAATTTTATTTCGAAATACTATTGACACACTGTATTGCATAATATAATTTATTTTTGCAGGAGGTGAACATTGGTTATTGGGTATGCAACCTAATTATTTATAACTTTTGTATAATGTGTTGTGTTGTCAAGCTGTAAATGTTCCGAATAAAATAAAGCTGGAAAAAGAAACAAACACTCCATACAATAACACTTGCCTCCGTTGAGTCCACAGCAAATAATCCAGCGAACGCACGTCGTTAATAGCACAGATTCTCAACTGAAGGGTCGCGCAATAATGCTGAAATTTATTTAAACCCACGAGTGTGACGTTATGCCGGTGAAAAAAGGAAATTAAGACAGTTTCAATTAAAATTGTACAGAGGTTGTACAAACCGTTAAGAAAACCCATGAGTTGTGAAAAACAAAGTATTATAAAACATACAAAACCTTTGTAATAGATGTTAAACTGAATACCATAACTATTTTATTCTAAAGGGGAAACAGCTCACCCGCTAAAATAATTAAATTATGATTATCCTAAACTGAAACAACACACTGGAATACAAATATTTTTATAAACACTTCCGTTCCAAATGGGGGTTCTAATGTGACCCCAAACGAGAGTTTTGTGCGATATTTTAGATAAATATTGCTGAAATATTACTACTTCTCTTTAACTATTACCAAAAACAAATTACCTTAGATTATGACATGAAAACGCTTTAACAACCAAGATCAAATGGGGTGACTACGTCACCCCACTTCGGATCGTACGTTTGATTTATAATTTTAAGTATGAAAAGGTTAATGTTATACCGCAAGTCAAGCGAATTGTCAAATATAAAATGGAAAAAAACATTATTGTCATTCAGTACAGATTGGAATATTAAGTAAATGTGAGATGATTTGTTCACAGTAAAAAAAATAGAATAACAGTACAGAAATATGGTTTGTTCGCAGGTTAAAGATTTAGAATCCCAGGAGTGCAGCGCATAGTAACGGCAACTGTTAAGGCTAAGCGGGACGCTTTCTTCAGACAAAGTGGGTCAAGACCTGAGATTGTTTCAGTGTTCAGACCGTTCAGTGCTCTGGGGACTAGTCGTTAGCTGTAACATTTCAACGTATTCTGAAACCCATGCAATTTTACTACCGGCGGGCTGCCCGGCGACGGTTATCACTAGATGCATTCTGCGAGCAATGTAATCACATTGAAAACATCTAAGATATCAATGTTAAGACGAGCGAACAATAAATCCGATTAACAGCGACTTCATTTAAATAATGTATTGTTACGATTGTACATATTCATGTTGTTTCCGGGCTTGATGAAGAATGCAAATCGCTATTATGTGTACATGTTGTATTTGTAAAAATATATTTACATCTTGGTCTGGGTATGACGTGGGATTATCATTAGCCATAGAAAATGGCTTCACGCTTCACAGGTGCAAATTATACACGCGTGAATATATCGTACATATTGAAACCACCCAGGATTGCAAGTCTATATGGCGCTATTTTGTTTAGATTCGTCAGAGAAATCTAAATTGTGTGGTGATGTAGCAAAGAAGATTGCATTTGACCTTACAAATCAAAATACAGTGGACAGTGCACATGCGCATTTCGCAAGGATCGCCTTTCGCGATTTCGATTCATCTTTCGGTACAAACAGCATCTTGTTAAAACTTGCATCTAACGCAAACATTGGCTAGTCTCGAGGCGCCAACATCTCGTCTGGGTATAAACTCAATCGGCGGTTGCCACGGCAACCCTAACAGAGCCAGAAGAATTTGGCATCGGGGAACCGAGGCACATCTCAGTCGGGGTATATAAAAATAAATAAAATGTAAATAAATAAATATGTCGGTATTTGCAGTGAGTACAAATTTAGAAAGACAATTTCAGGAAATCAATATGAACAAGCAGAGTCGCGAAGGGGCAAATATTATTAACTGATCGAAAGTTGATTTCTAAGAAACGAACCGAAGTTTTGATAAGACAAGGTTCCGCCAAAGCGTTGATTGTAAATATTAATAGTGTCAATAAAATGCTAAGATAGTGCAATTAGAAGAATTGTTTGTCGTTTCGGTGTAGTATAAGTAAATGTCGCAAAAGTAATTGCGAGAGGTTAAACAATACAATGCAGCAGTTGTAAATTATTAAATTTTAAATCGGGGAATTACGTCAGCCAACTCATGGGTCGACTGCGGGGAGTCGAGCACCACAAATTGCTTCTAATTGAACACAAGAATACAATACGTGCGAACTAAGCTAAACAATTGGTACGATCGTAACTGACGGCTGTTTCTAGTTGCCACTGTTGCCAGAATGACGCTATTACAAGGTTCACCCCGTCGGGTTAAATGATGCAGACAGTCTTGGCGATGGCAGCCCGGAAGTCAAATTAGACTAATCAAAAGTAATAGTTTGTGGTGCATTTTCATGGATCATAATTTACGAAAAGCAGAATAGTTAATTAATCTCAGGATCTCATGATACATGTAGGAAAACTGTAAAATTATTAACATTGAAACTAATGACGATAGGGTTGCGTTAAAAGGCGTACCGCTGATAACTGTATTGTAACTTGTAACCACTCACTCATTCTATAGCGAGACTATATTGAGAACCCTGCTATTATGGAGCTATCTGTTCTCCGTCATCTAGTTCCTGACGACTATTTAAGACAGCCTCATCATAGATTATTCTACCTTCCTGGCTGTAAGAACAACCTGCCAATGGTTCTGCCGGTAGGGAGGAGTTTATTGCTCCTGGCCAAAATCTATTCCGATATCGACATAAGTCAGTGAGGAGAGATTCAAAAGGGAAATTCTATTAATTCTTGAAAGCATCTCTCCTCATTGACGTGGTGAGGAGAGACTCAGATGTGAAATCCTATTGATTCTTGAAAGAATTTCTCCTCATTGACCTGATCATCACCACTACCTAATTTTTTTTTTGTAAATTGGTTTTATTTTCTTACCTCGCATATCTATATGGTACCTTAATTTTTTTTTCTTTTACAAATATAAAATCTAATTTCTTATATGTATTAAATTTATAACAGTTTGTCGTGTGTAAGAAATTCAATAAAGACAATTATTATTATTATCTTCACCACTGCCTGAAATGTTCAGATTTTTTTTTGTAATTCTGTAAATATTTTAATTTCTAACTCTTCTGTAAATATGTAGTTTTTTTTAATATGCATTAAATTAATAACAATTATCAATGTCACGTATAAGGAATTTATTAAATAAGTTGTTATTTTATTATTATCATAAACAACACGTGAAGGTAACAAATACCTTACAGCCGAGCTCTCAACGGCAAGAAGAAAGCACAGTTTTTTAAATCCGGATACATAATTGAAGGTTTAGGAAAAAAAAACTAATGTTTACTTCAACAATAATACAAAATAACTTATTTTTTTAATAAAAGAAAAAAAACAATATTTCAATAAATTCCAGAATTTTATGATTTCATGCAT
Organism: Drusus annulatus; assembly: GCA_022651775.1. Lineage (NCBI taxonomy): Eukaryota > Metazoa > Arthropoda > Insecta > Trichoptera > Limnephilidae > Drusus > Drusus annulatus. The sequence goes on along the minus strand of JAGWCC010000048.1, from coordinate 2,479,831 downwards.
CGCGAAACGTGTTGAATTATGTGAATATTAAATCAATTCATGTACCAGATTTTCCGATAATATTTTCCGCTATCTTTTCTAATAAAACAACTCATGATACAACCAAAACATGTTTATAAGTAATTTATTTTTAAGAATTATAACATAATAACGCTGCTCCCATTTATATTCGAGGAAGAATGGAGATTGGAATTTGGCCAACTTATTCCAACGAAAATAGAAAATTCGTTAAGAAAACTAAAATATAACATTTTCGACTCAACGCGTCTGAGAAAGCGGGATAACTTGAATTCAATGGTGGTTTTCATAATCCCAAGTTCAGACTGCAATTTACGAATCCAGAGTCAATAGTAAACATAATTATTTGAAATCACGTGTTTATTCATAATATATTATAGATGCATTTACTAACACTCAACCCGAAATTGTTCCATCCTATTCATATAATTTTGCCAAAGCAGACTATCCACTGATATTAAAATATTTAGAAAGTGCAGATTGGTCATTTATAGACTCTAACAATAATGTTAACCATAATTTAGATTCCTTTTACTCCATCATTAACACGGCTATCGATAAATTTGTACCCTCAACTCAACTCATACTATCGAAATTTCCAAAATGGTTTAACAAAGATTTAAAACAACTTATAGTAAATAAAAAAATCTGGCATAAAAATTACAAGAACAGCAAATTAATCTCAGACTACAAAATATTTCACAATTACAGAACTGAATGCAAAACTCTCTCCAAAAAATTATATCAAACTCACATACATAATACAGAACAGTCTATTCCTTCAGATATCAAACACTTTTTCAAACACATTAACTCGCTAAGAAAAAACAAACCATCCATACCAACATCCATGCAATTCGAGGGAATAAGAAGCAGTGATACTACTGAAACTGCTAATTTGTTTGCCGACTTTTTTAAAAGTGTTTACGAAAAGGACATCCCATACGATCGTATTCCACCCTTTCATCCAAACGAATCAGTCCACATTCCTGCTATACATTTTAACGTTTCTGATGTTTCGCGTAAAATTAAGTCACTTGACATTAAAAAAATGCTGGTCCCGACAAAGTGAATCCAATTTTTCTTGTTAACTGTGTGTCAGTACTAGCCAAGCCACTTTGTCAATTATTTAACCACTCACTGATGACCGGCTGTTTCCCAGATCTATGGAAAATAAGTTATTTAACACCAATATTTAAAAAGGGCAATATTCACGATGTCACTAATTATCGACCTATTTGTATGCTCTCAATAATCCCCAAATTATTTGAAAAACTAATATTAGATAGAATCTCTATACACCTCAATAAAATCATTTCACCTAATCAACATGGCTTTATGCCGGGCAGATCCAGTTTAACAAATCTTTCACTATACGAAGAATTCATATCAAGTGCACTTAATGATAAAACCCAAGTAGATTCAATATATACGGACTTTGTTAAAGCATTTGACAAGGTTAACCATAAAATCCTACTTAACAAACTTCGCAAACTCGGTATAGAAGGTAATTTGTTAGAATGGATAAAAAGCTACCTAACCAATAGAATTCTTCAAGTAAGAAATAACTCTAAACTATCTTATAAATTTATAGCAACAAGTGGTGTACCCCAAGGTTCACATTTAGGCCCATTACTTTTTCTGCTCTTTGTAAATGACATAATTAATGTATTTGATAACGATGTGCATGTGCTGCTTTTCGCAGATGATCTGAAACTCTTCAAACTCATAAAAACCACAGATGATTGTTCTCACATTCAAGTTAACTTAAATAAGTTACATGATTGGTGTAAACTTAACCAACTTTTTTTTGAATATTAGTAAATGTCAGTCAATCAGATTTTTTAGAATTACTCACCCTCTCGACTATGATTATAAAATTGATAATATTTCCCTTACATCTGTCAATGAAATTAATGATCTCGGCATTACTTTCGATTCTAAATTAAATTTTCTCTCACATATCAATATAATAACAAGTAAAGGTTTAAAATTGCTAGGCTTTATTCTTCGAAATGCCAATGAATTTAAAAATATTTCTACATTGAAAATCCTGTACTCTTCACTAGTTCGAAGTCAAGTCGAATATAATTCTTCTGTCTGGTCCCCTCACTTTAAAATCCACTCTGATTCCATTGAAAAATTGCAACATAAATTTCTAAGATACATCAACTATAAACTCGGTCTACCTATTGAAACCATAAATTATAATTATTTAATGAAAGAATTAAAATTACTAAAACTTTCAGACAGGAGGCTTGTTTCCGACTTGACTTTTATTTTTAAAATTGTTAATGGTATTATAGACAGCCCTGATTTACTTAGCTTAATTACCTTCTATGTACCTAACAGATCCACTCGATCCAAAATTCTTTTTAAATGTAACAACAATATCAGGACTGAGTCATTTAAATACTCGCTTGTACCTAGATTGCATGCAGTGAGTAATTCTATCGCTGAAATAGTAGATATATTCAACTGCACTGAATCTAGTTACAAGAAGGCTATAATAACATACCTCTTTCTTAAATACTAGTGTTAATTTTCTTGGGCGTAATCAAATCGTCGCATCAAATGTTTTTGGGCGCATTGTTATTTTTTATGTCATTGTTATTTTTTATGTCACTGTTATTTTATTTTATACCTATGTTATGTAAAAGCCCATGAGGGCGTATAAAAATAAATAAATAATAAAGTGACGCGTTAGGCCTTTTGTTTTCAAGAATAGTAGTTCTACCAGGCTTCACGCTTTTTAACACAACTTTTCCTTATCAAACAATATGGTATACACTATAAACAATATGGCGTCTTGTCTTGTGATTGTAATTCTTGGACAGTTGTGTGGATATTTCAAAAATACTAAGCTTGTGTGTGGTGAGGTTGATGTTGCGAGCTGAAAATAGTGCGATTCAACTAAATATTCCAGTCAGTAAAAGCCGACCACAAATTTCATAACGCCAGAAATACCGTTCGAGAGTTTTTGCTGTTTTATACACAATTACTTTGTGGTTTTTAGTTAAGATTTTAATAATAAAACAGTGAAGAGTAGCTGACCTAAGAAATGTCAATAAAGTAATCACAACCAAACCGTTTAATGGAATAGGAAAACGGAGGGTGTTTAATGCTCGTATGGAAACGGTCATAAGGTGTATATGGCTACTACTGATACCGTCTTCATAGCGCATTTTGGAAGTATATTTACGCAGACCTCGAGGTGAAGTTAAAAAATAAGGTTTGAAAATGAAAAACGGCGTGATTTTGACAAATAAACACAGAATCGATAACAAAAAAATTAAACCAGAATACCAAGATCGTGCCTTCCGAGGGAGGAGAAAATTCGGTGCGCAGGGAAAAGGAACGCCCCTTTACGGCACAGGGCGCAGAGCCAAGGCATACAGACATACAGGCATACAGGCATACAGACATACAGGCATACAGACAAGGTATACAGAGCGCACTGAGACCGAGGACTGAGCTCTAGTAGTGGGCGTTACCGTTGTTAATTTTCAACTGTTGAATATAACCGTTGGAAATAACGCCGACGTTGACGCGATTATGGTGATTATTTCTGGTGATTTATATACTGCCCGATATTTTTTTGTATTATTTATTTACTAAGTGTTTACACTAACCAAGTCAATATGCATTTTAATAATATGCTCAGTGAATGTTACTAATTTTAGTAGTGCGGAGAATATAATAAGAAATAATTCAGTAAAAAGTATTAATATATTGCATCGTATTGTCTACTAAAATAATATACTCCATTCTAGTAACACTTATTACAAAAACTAAGTACTATAATTATTATTACATGCGAATTTAAACAGACTTCATTTATTTGCATGCCAGGCATTTGCACTTTGGCCGTAAAACAAAACATAAGCATTAGATAATTACGTCACTAAACGCATTAATCAAATTACAAAAACAGATCGATGCACGCGCGAGAAGTCAATACACCCAAACTATACGAGTAGAAGATTGGCACTAAACTAACTAAGAAAAATAATGAATAACGATCTTATTCTTCCTAATAATAATAATCCCCTGTTGGGAGAGTTGAAACAGTTACATCGTTGGGGACGTTGGGGGTGTTATTTATAACGCAACAGCTATATCTTACTTGCCACCGGTAGATTCGCTTGACACTAGGCGCTACGTATCGGCGGTTTTGGATAGGAAAATTCACAAGGACGTCTAGTAGGAAGGTATACAACCAAACGATCATTCCAAATTACGCATAATATCGATCACGTTCATTCTTACACCTTTTTGTTTATGTGGTCCTAAGGCTAAAACAATAGGTACATAATAAGAGCGTTGAGAATGCTTTGCGTTTAATAATATTCGTATGTAGCCATCGGTATTGTCAATAGTGTTGTACGGTGACGGCATCTAGCTGTTATTTCCTTAGAGTAACAATATATAGAGACCTAACTTTGCGAAATTTTGACGCTACTTTTTGACCAAGCATTGACCAAAGGAGGTATGACGTAAATGCTTCCAGCCAATCGGATGCGAAGAAAACCGTAAAGATAAACATTATTCCGTCTTTATCTGTTCGCGAACAATTTCGAGTTGCTACATGAGAAAGAAAGAGACGTGGATACGTTCAGATGTTGGACTAATCAGGGAATCGCCAATTCATACAAATTCACGTCAGAATCCCGTATATCTATCGAAGTAAAACATATAAGGAATGCATTCAAACTCATTTTAAACGAGAGTTTATTATATCGAAACAAATAATGCAAAGATTGACTAAATATTGGTGTAGGTAACAAGTTGTTTTGTAGGTTAGCATGTAAAATATTTGAGGTCAAACTAAAAAATACGAATTCTTGGATAAATACCTGTGGAAACTGATTTTTTTGGTCCTTTGTTACTTCAGTTGAAACAACCAACAACTGCACATATAGTAAGATCGTTTTTTTTTTATATATTGCACTAAATTCACTTAAGTAATTATATATTTTAAGCTTTTTGTCTGTCAATTCGACTGACAAGTAAACAACTGTGAAGTTAGTAATATATTGAAAAAAATGGTTACACGGCTTTTAGCACGCCCCAAATCATATGTTCTTAATAACAATTGTTTGTCTCTTTTTCTCATATGTCTATAGAAACGAGCATAAAGAGAGAGCTATATTTTGCGAGTATGAACGATTTGACTCATAATTAGGACGGTCTCTCTATGTTGTTACTCTAAGGTTATTTCCAACGGCTGGTTATACGTTGATACAGTACTAGTGGGCACTTAGCGCAGTGCGCACACACGGCGGCCAGCGGGCGGAGGGAGCGCACCTGTTGCCCGTCTACGCCCGTTCCCGCTAAATATAGATCCGCTGCATATTTCAAATACGGGTCAGGCGGATTTCAAATCAGAGCATACAAATAAATACATTGTTGATTTTTCAAATTATTCACTAGTTTTAACACTATTTGCAATTAAATGGATTTTTCAAAGCTCATAGTCGTATTGAGCTAGAAATTCTGGACAGAAAAGTCTGTGCTAATTTCATGACGTCAGATTTCACCGTTAATGAGTTTTCCGTGAGAGATGTAGAACAGGTTAAAATGATTTTAATGTGATAATTCGATTCAATGCTGCGTAAGGGATAAAGGTAATGAGTAAATGTCAGAGTTATTATAGCCATACTTACTGGAGTGGTTTCACACTACTCGAGGTTCTGAACGCCTCGTTGTAGGATTATTGCACGGTGGCCCTTATCTGCCTAGCTCTACGTGCTCGTCGCGGATGTAACGAGACTGTGCAAATACATTTTTAAAGTTCACATAATTAAGTTTATGGGGAACTCGCTATCGGCCGATCTACGGCACGAAAACGCGTACTCGGCGATTAGAACCGAATGTGTAAAAAATATGTAATAATAATATGTATATCAAACCGCAACACGTACGCGCGTCGCCCGGCAACCGCACGCTGTTGCTGTCGCTCGGCTGATAAAACTTACAATTCAATGAATGAAACAAAGTTAAACACAAAAAATATTCAAGGGCATTCAATGGCATCAAAATATGGCAATAATTATTACCAGAGAACGTCTGCGACTAAAATAAGTATGACGTACGAGTTTATTCCAGCGAGTGAATGTTTTTTAAAGTACCGATAAAATCAGTTGACGTTTAAACACAACCTAAAAAACCCACATAAACTAACCTAACCTAACAAAGACGATATGAAACTGTAACTGAGGGGGCCTCTAAGAACGGGTAGAGCACACCGTAAGGCCCAAATCATTATTGCTATTGAAATCAATTAAAATTAGTGTGAGTTTTATTAAAAATAATTTAGTGGAATAAATACCATCAGTTCACCGCAAAGTTAAGTGGAATCCTGTTGGACTTCACCGAACACTATTCACATCTCTCGTAAGAGTACAGCTGCGCTGAAAACTCGGCTCGTGGCACTTTGCTCGGAAAAGGGACGAGAATCACCGTGGTGGGGTGTGGCGATTCAGGACAATATTCATTCGCATAATACTCGTATGTCACTGGGCTCTCGGGCGGGCACGCGTTCCGTAAGATGACTGGGTGGGTTTCACTTTATAACACGGAGACGGCGCAATCGGGCGAGTGGTTCACATTGCAGCAGGGCCGGTCCTTTCTCGCCGGCGGTCGGGACAGAACTGAGACGTGAGCACGCTGCGACTGGTGGGGGGGCGGAGCAGTGGGAGGTGGAAAACTCTCCCCCCCCCTCATCGCTGGAATCGTGGAAAGAGACAGAAATTAAGAAGGCTCTATCTGTTGTCCATCGGGAGGGGAGACATGGATGTCCGGAAGGACTCATGGGACAGAACAAGCCACGACGGGAGAAAATATAAGTATGTTTTCCGTTTCAGTAATTAGAAATCATTTAAAAGGCTCTATCTGTTGTCGGTTGGTGGTGAGACATGAATGGACTAGTGAGACAGGTGATTCAATTACGACAGAAAAAACAAGCTAAGTTTGTTTTCTATACCAATATATGGAAATTTTATATAATTATAATCACTACAGTTTCCAGGATTTGAGACGTGTTTCAATGAGAACACGCGAAAAATCCGAGGACAGCGTGCTAACTAGCGTTGGGAAAAACTTCAATGTTTTGTGAATGCTTCACGAATTTTTTGTTCTTTAAAATGAACCCTTCGAAGTGAACACTTCAATTGCAGTCGAACTCGCAAAAAAGAAATTTGAATTTGTCCGCTTATTTGTTCAGTTCTTTTTGGAACCGGTTCCTCGCCGAAAAAGCACATGCTAGTCGGTAGAGTTTGGAAAGTGAAAAGAACTGGAACTGGTTCCTTGCCAAAATAAAAAGTACTAGTCGGTAGAGATTTAAAAACCAAAAGAACTAGGACTGGTTCCTCGCCGAAAAGCACGTACTAGTGGGTAGAGATTTTAAAGTGAAAAGAACTGGAATAGTTCTTTCAATGAAATGAATGAACGCTAAAATGAACTACCGACTGCAATTGAAGTATTTTTTTCAATGAAATGAATAAAGGCTAAAATGAACTACCACCTTCAATTGACGTATTTGTTCAATGAAATGAAGTTAATGTAATGAATGAAGGTTTAAATGAACTACCAACTTCAATTGAAATATTTGTTCAATGAAATGAAGTTATTGAAATGAACGAACGCTAAAATGAACTACCGACTTCAATTGAAGTATTTGTTCAATGAACAATGAATGAAGTAGGAACTGTTGCCAAAAGAAGTAGTTCTTTGAAGTAGTTTTTTCAAAGTGGTCACAACGCTAGTGCTAACCTTTTAGAATGCATATACGTACTAACTAACCTCCACAAAGGCAGATCACTAATGCAAAGATGTCAATGACGAACATACATATACCACTAAGGAACATAGATATTGTTTCCATTAAATTGAATAAACAAACAAAAAATATATATTATAACATAATTCAAAAACGAATTAATTTAAGTCAAAATATAAATACTAATAATAAAATGCAATTCTACAAAATAAACAATGAATAGAAAATTAAATGTAAAAGGTTTATAGCGTGCATGCATTTTCCCATTCGTTATTGATGTGCGATAAATTATTGTTTTTTTTTTAGTTTGCTGTATATGAGATTCCCAGAATTTCTAATATTCTGTTGGTTTTAAAATTGATATGGTTTTAAAAACTCTCGTAAAAAAAAACACGAAGGATTGAATGATGTGATATGGTGACCACGCCTTCAATTGAATCATTGGTCGGTCAAGGGTTATCTGTTCACAATGTAAACATATATTTAAAAAAAGAACTAAACATCACAAACAAAATATTAAATCTACCGGGCATAGATTCAAGTGTCCATAAAGTAACGTGAAATTATTTGTCTGGACCAAAAATAGACGCGATGAAAGAATCTTCAAAACGTAAACAAGGCATAAGGCAATGAATATGAAAAAATATTTGTGTTAATCGAGAAAATTCAAAGAAACGACGCTATTTCATAGTTTCGCTTTACATGTCGTGTTGACTGTAGTGTATCGTATGTAGAGTGTCGTATGTCGTGTTTCGTATGTCGTGTATCGTATGTCGTGTATCGTATGTGCGGTGACCTTAGTACTTTATATTTGTGTACAAAACGCGTAGAAGTAGACCAATGTTATGGAAATGCGGCCACCCCGCGAACGTATCTACGCATTGAATGATAATTGATAAATCAACATGACATTCTTGTGTACTGTAATGGAGTAAGGTGCGAAAATAGGTACTATAAATTATAAGCGAGTATTTTTTTTTAATTGTTAAAAGAAGCCAATTTAAAATGAAGAATTTCGTGAGTTGCGTAGTGATTATATTGTTATCAACACAATACTGGCAAGTTCTAACAAAATTGTTTAGGGAAAACCCAAATCACTATCATTATCTAGCGACTAATCACCACAATGCTTTTCAAACGTTGGCTCGAGAAGAAGGAAGTGACACAACCCAAAAAACCAACGATAACAATATATAATATTTTAAAATAACAATCCTAGAAAATTAAAGACTAACGCAATCCATTTGCAACACGTGACGCATAACGAAGAGAGTGTTCACCATTTCATCATGTTTACAAAAAGCATCGCAATTGCGTCATAAAAAAAACTAATCGATAAATTTCAAAATTGAATAAAACTTTCTTTATTATGATACCGTTTGTTGCTGATCTTGATTCTTGACATTGGTAAGAGTTAGTTTTGTGCGAAAAAATAACATTTGCTTCAGGATAATGATAATCCGGTTGATAAATTTAATGTTAGCACTTACTATCAACTTTGTGACTCATATTCCAGTTATAAAAACATGTTTATGATTGAGACATACGATGGTAGATACAATACGATTAAATAATTCAGAATGTTTATAATGGTCTGAAATGATGGAAAATTTATGTTTCTTATTTTTTGACAGATACATTGAAATTTCAAAGTTCCATAATTCATAATATAAATGACGTGGCTAGCTGAATTTTTGCATTGGCCTAGATTATACAGACATAAATTTTCATAACGCCATTGCTCAACAAAAATAACAAATTGAATTCCCCTGGATTATAGAGACAGAAAATCTACGAAAAATTCATTACGCCATAGTTCAACAAAAATAACACAAAGCTTTCTGCTTTTCCTCTACCTAAGATTGAAAGTGTTAAAGTAAATGAATAACTCATTCATATTATCTATCGACTTAGCGAGCTGCAATAAATGGTATAGCGAAAGTGAACACTTTCACGAATCAGTAATTCAAAGTCGCCTTGGGCGAAAGTTAATCAATTCCCAAGCCATCAAATGATGCTAGTGTTCCACCGATAAACGATTGGCCTAGTTCAAAGAAAAGTTTCAAGTATCATCAGACAATCAACACAAAATTCTAACAAAAGCGATAAATCTTTTATCAATATTTTCTTCAAAAGACAATGCTGGGCGAAGGATGTCTAAATATCGAAGAAAAGCCGAAACAATACACGGGTATTATTATTTTTTTTAAATTGCTTGCCATTGACAAAATCGGTTCTCATTATTTTTTTAATAATCATTATCTGATAGCATTAAACATGATAAGACTGACGAGCAAAAAAATCGTAAGGTACAGTCCTACTCCTGTATAGTTAAAAGAGGTCGACGTTGAACTATTTAATATTATTATTTATTAATATGATTGTACTGGATGAAATCAGTTATCATTATTTATTATTATTCATTGGCGTTAAAAATGATAGATTGACGGTGAAACATGTGTAAGGCACCGTTCTAGCCTTGCATATTTAGACGAGGTCGACATAAAACCACACATTGACTACAAAAAAGTCGTTTCCTGGCATGAAACAGATATACAATGTTCTTGTCTGACGGCTTAAGTGATGTATGAAATATTATAGGCCACAAAACAACACAACGTCGATAGAGTAAATAGCGAAAATAATAAATAAATTTTACACTTTAGCCAAGAATCGTATGACGAAAGTGTTGTGGAAGACATATTTAAAAATCTGTCGCGGTGATGGAATTGTAAAAGCCAGTTTAATTTTACTAAACCGCCCAATTCGGCTCGCGATGCATGTCGTTGTGTAATAATTAGCAAAAAATACATTACTCTGTCGGCCATTAAAACATACATCATATTGAAGGTCATTACTGAATTAGTTTTTCAATAAGACTTACATATAAAAACAATGCAGTTTGCAGTTATTTTTTTGAAAAGAACTGTATCAACTAGAGAACTGGCTGGAAGTTAAGTTAGATTGTTTCGAAGTTATCTATTTCACCGAACATATGAGATTACTACCTAACCTTTAAAAACCAAAAATGTAGTCAACCGTTTATATATCCGATGGTTTCCACCCAGTGAGAAGAAAAAAACTGAAATCCTAACGTCATATTTATTTTCAGCGGTAGGTATATCTCTTCATCATATTTTTTTTACCACATACATAGAATTTGTTCAATTTTATGCAGCAAATCGAAGGCAGACAGTACAAGTTTTTTTTAAATAAATAAACATCGGTGAAAATACTGGAATACTTATACCGAATACAACACTTATTTCATTTATTGGTTTACGATACCATCATTTTAAGTGTCAATGAAATTATAATATAAAAAAACGAGTGCTGTCGATTTATGCAGCATGCATATTAACCGAATGAGATTGAGTTATCCCATTAAAATAGGCGGACAACCGATAGCGTAATTGTTGGACTCGATTGACGCGGCGTCACAAAAACAATATAGGTACGCGGAGTGCGCACTGACGCAAACGAACCACGTCAAAAGAATTAAATAGAAAACCGCTCGAAAAAACACACCCGCGCAGCTCTCGACACGAGCCAAATAATACCGATGAAAGGTTTTTTCCTGCAAAATGGAGGAATTGCGTCAGAATCTCCCGCTCGAAAATAAACCCCGAGAGAACAGCCCTCGGCACTCGCATCCCCAGTGACGCCCACTAAACCAAACAGTCCATTCATCTCACCGCTCGGGAAACGTGATTTAATTTGAAGTAGACTAAAATACAGCGCGGCGAGTAATTATACCCTTCCCGATATGCGTATTATTTTAGAGCTGATTGTTTTGAATGCTTCACCCTTACCGGTTGAACGGCGCGCACTGTGATCTGTGAGATAAACATCATCTCGTTGGAACGATTCCACGCCTCGCACTAAGCGGACTACGCGTTTAGGTTACGTTTCCGAGCGATCGGGATGAAGTATTCCATCAATTATTAATAATGCGGGTAAGAAAAAATCTAGAAAATACAGCAAAAACATAATATCAATTACAATATTGCTCAAAACACGTAGATTCCCAATTGAACACATGTTATTCCGTTTTAGCTCATTGCTTCATAATAATATTATGTTCAATAACTAACAACGCAATAGGGTTAAATTACGAATGCCACTCAGTTGAGAGTAGGTTCACAACATAATATAATAATACGCCCGTTAAGTCCGTGTTTGCATGTACACCGTACGCTGTACCTGTACAGGCAAAGAGGAAATGCAATGTTCTACGTCTTACAACGTAGGTGGTAGGTACTCGAATAACCTCCAGGTGCGGCCTTTACCGAGATCACGTTGCAGCCACTGCGGCACTGTTTACGTAAAGGCTGGCGACGGAACGTGGATTCGATTACGTTTTCCATACATAGAATGTCTTGTAACATCTACTCATTAATGATACCGAAATGAGAAGAACGATCAACTAATGGAAGCAAATTGTGCCAGATATTCCATTAAAGAATGGTTTGTGAATGTAAACAACCCTGTTATAGAATCCTGTTATTTAAATTGTAGCACTTCACTTGGGTATATCGTGCTACAAACAGATGGCACGAAGACGACAATGTTTAAACAGTTAATAAATATTATAATTTCATGGACTCAATTAATTAAACTTTTTTTCACAACTTTGTGAATTTAACATTAGTAAAAAAAAATAGCGGGACGTTAAGCGATAATTAAGTACCTACTTATCCTGATAATTATTTATGGATTAGAAACATTAGTCAAAGTCAAAAATCGGGGAGGACGCACTACCCTAGAAATAAATCGGTAATGTGAACCGTTTTTGGAGTGTCATGTCCTCGAAAGTACCTTCTACGTTTGATAGAACACCCTGCCTAAATAGAACATCTTAAACTAATATGGATACTACATCGGTAATGTGAACCGTTTTTGGAGTGTCATGTCCTCGAAAGTACCTTCTACGTTTGATAGAACACCCTGCCTAAATAGAACATCTTAAACTAATATGGATACTACATCGGTAATGTGAACCGTTTTTGGAGTGTCATGTCCTCGAAAGTACCTTCTACGTTTGATAGAACACCCTGCCTAAATAGAACATCTTAAACTAATATGGATACTACAATAGTATTTTTAGACGAACTTTATATTTAGAGCTCTAAAAGCTAGATAACATTATCATTCATAACAATTAACATTCATTCAAAACACATAATAAGTATAAATATTTTGATTCGTGTTATGAGCATAGTGAATATACAAAGCCCACTATTTCAGTTTCACATATTTTGACTTCGATGTTTTTGACGGAAATCTAGTTGTGGAAGTACGATTTCTGAAATATGATGTAGGTACTATAGCTTACACCCGATAATGACCAGAAAACACAGAATACAGAACAATTATAAAATAATTCGCGGTACAATATCATAAACAATTCAGTTTTTTTTTTAATATCTGATTGGACGGGTAATTGAATCGTTTCGGAGAAATGTTTTATTTATTATTAAAATCTAGGAAAACACAGTTTTTTAATGCTGGCAAGCTTTTAAACGACGATGAAAATATAAGACGTTATGAAATATGTTATTGGTTTACTGTCACTAGGTTTACCTAACACCCTGTACAATTTGTATACATAATACAATTCAATTCACAAACTTTTCAATCACAACCGGCAGTCTAGTATTATGAATTGCTTGACAAATAATTTGATTATGCACTTATAATGTTTGCCAAAATTAATTATATTGGTATTTCATGATCAATATTGAGTACTAAGAAAATAATACGAATTCGGTATAATATAATCAGCCTCCGTAAGTAATCTCTCAAGATTTGGAACAATGTATTTTATGATATCGTGTAAGTAATTGATCTAGTGTTATTTGTCTGTTTATTGATGTAGTATGAATCATATGCGGCTAAGATTACATAGATAAAATAAATACGATTTTAAAAAATATGTACATTTTAAATATTGGCGAACCTAAATAAGAAGAATATGCGGATAAATGAAACCGATACGTTAATATATAATGCAGCCCATCTTGATTGAAAAACAGATTTACACTGTTTCAGAAGTGTGAAAAGTGTCGACAATGCGGAATTCCAGGGTTGTTTAAATAATATTTAGCGTCTAACTTAAAAGCCAGTATTTTTAAATAACGTTTTTGACTCGTAAAAATTGGTCCGATTTGAAAGGTCAAGTGGCGCCAAGGGAATTCGGATCCGATGACGTCACATAGTTGACAATCTCGTCCGTTACGAAGGCGTCCCGGGCGCTATCGGATGAAGTCAAAGCCGAGCCGGAACGTTTAGATTTGTTGGTGTTTTTATAATTTTTCAAAAACGACTTATTGATGATGTGAATAATAATTAACGATAAAACAAATTTATTCAGAATCGACGTTAGCTATTCTTTATTAAATGTTTTATTTTAAGTATCAATATTTTTCATAGAACATAATAATATTCAATATTTTTTGTATTCATGTCGACCACTAACAATGTCAAGCATCAACTTGTAGAAGTTACGAGGTTCTTAAACAAGTAATAATTGCGTTAATCATAAGGTATTTTTATCGGTGAAATTACCCCACACACTACGACAGTGGTCCCCAACCCATGGGCCGCGGCCCGGTACCGGGCCGTGGACCAAATGGTACTGGGCCGCGCCGCCTGCCTAAAAATCAAAATAATTTTTTGAAAAAAAAACGATAATTATATAGCTTGTTTATTTTTAATACATTTTTTTTTACTGTTTATTTTTAATTTTTATATTTCTCTGTAAAATAATATTTCCTTATTGAATAATATTTTTTTTTTAAATCTACATTCAATGTGACCCCCCCCAAATGTTACCCCCCCCACAATGTGACTCCTCCTCCCAATGTAACCCCCCTACCCTCAGTGGGCCGCGGTGAAATTATTAAACGCTGACCGGTCCGCGGCGACAAAAAGGTTGGGGACCACTGCACTACGGTACGATGAAACCAAAGACCACAGCATCTAAAGGTGATCGCGCCATGTGTGCCCACAATGGCAATTTGCTTAAGCGACAATCGATTCGATAGCGGGAGGCTGCCGTATCTATTTCAATATAAACTTGAAATCAAATCACCGCCGTGTGCGGTGATAATACCAAGACTTATTATACGAGGCAATCATGGAGCAACCGCAAAATTGATATTTTATACTCGACGTTACCCACAGTGCACACGTGTAAGTTTAGGACACGTTGTTCAGATTAGGGAGAGTATGTGTCTAGAGCAGTGATTCCCAAAGTAGGTGATACCGCCCCCCGGGGAGCGTTGAAGAGATCTCAGGGGGGCGGTGATGGCCTCGAGGGCAAATGGGGGGCGAGGAAAACAAAAATATTTAGATAAATTTTTCTCATTCATTCAAATTAGTCGTACATCATTCCAAGAATCATGCACATGAACCGTTCTATTATTTTATTGGTTTAGAGATGGATAAAAAGTAGGTTTATTATAAGTTATAATTAAGTCAAAAATAGATAAATCTCCTCTCAAATTTCTGGTTGTAACATCATTCCTAAAGATGGCGTGAAACTCTTAGGTGTTCATCTAGATGCAGATCTCTCACTCAAATAACATATAAATAAAACAGTGAGCGCAGGTTTCTTTCACCTGCGTCAAATTAAATCCATTAGAAGAAATATTACGTCTAATACCACAAAGATTTTGGTAAATTCTTACGTTGTGTCATGACTCGATTAATGCAATGGAATATATGCAAGTCTCCCCAAAATATACACTGACAGACTTCAGTCAAGTTTTCAATAGTGCAGCAAGGCTGATAACTGGCGTTTCCAAATATTCCCATATATCGCAACATCTTAAGAACCTTCAAAAATGTAATGAACGGATCCAATTAAAACTATGCTGGATGATTTTTAAGGCGAAACATGACATGGCGCCGCCCTACTTGTCGGAACTGTGCGTTCCAACCGATAATAATACGAGACAAGTTACTCTTCGATCAGCATCTTCAACGGCCATAGGTAGACTCACTGTACCTAAACACAATCCCAAGATCAATTTCGGAGACCGAGTTTTTGCCGTAGCAGGCCCCACAGCTTGGAATAACCTCCCTTTACATTTGCGAAAAATCGACAGCTCAACTGAGTTCAGAGCAAAACTAAAGACACACCTATTTAAATTATCACACCCACAATAACGTCAATTTGCTTCACTAGAGTTTTGATCACTCAGTCCGAGTGCTATACATAGTTTATATATATTGTTTACTATTACTTACTCCATTTTTTCTACCACAGGTCCGACAGCACGGGCAACAACCATTATATATAACATGTTTTAATGTAAATATGTTAGTTGTAAGTCACTAGTTATATGTATTAGACATAAGTTCATTTTAAGTCTTAGTTTTAATATAATGTTTATTTTGCTGTAAGCGCATTTGAGGTGATATTTTATATATATTTTAGGTGGTCACGAAAACGGCACTATATAAATCAGCCAATTATTATTATTATACTGCGTTCACCTTACTACGTCAGTCGGGGTATGTTGCAAGGTGAACAATAGTGTAATAAATAATATATGTAAAATACATGAATATTTATCTATCATTATAGTAAACAGCGAAAATATCCTCTCGAGGTACAGTCGACCGCGGAAATAAGATATCTAATCTCTCAGTCCCAGTGAATATATTAGTTAAATTGTATTTTATTGTCGCATAAGAAGAAACGTGTAATCTGTCGTGGCTATTTAACAAACCAATATATTCCAATAATCCTTAAAATAATGTAAATACCTATAAAATGAGTTTTTTAACCTCCTCGGGCTCCGCGGGTCCCGTACGACAAACTAAACATCTATTGAAAAATCGGTTCAGAACAAACGCGTTCTCAAAAACACATGTTTAGAAGAGTTTATAGATCACTCGCCAGATGTCAGGCTATGACACTGAGTCATCTATGACCTGCTTAAATGGATTTTAAATGATTTTTTGCAATTTTTAAATGGCGTCTCAACGGAATATACGTACGTAAGTTGACAGACCGTTATACTTACTTTAAAATTAAAAATGAGAATATCAGATATGGTTATATATTTCTTCAGATGAAGATTCTATAAAGAGCATTCATGCATATATCATAGAAAAGAGTTTTATAATAGCAGTTTTTTTTCAAACACAATTCGATTGTTTAAATCAATATGTCACAGGGGACACATTGGGTATCAAGCTTGATAAGATAAAATTATGAATTTATTATAAATTTCAGGTTTGACACAGAAATAATAAAAACCCTTCACACAGCATCCTCAAAGATGACATAGGCCCTGAGGGAAATAATTTCCCTCGGGCCTCATGTGTGGGGTTAATGTTAAAAAAAAAAACAATGTATTGGGCGAAAAAGAAACGGCTGCTGATAATTTCGGCCGTAATAGATATTTTATGCTCAGATCAAGTTTAAAACTGGTTGATGAAAGTCTTCTGAGTAAAGACGATAGAGTCGATGAAAAGTTTTGAAAAGTCGCATCGTTATTAAATAGCGTTAGAAAGAGATGCTAAAAAAAATTCCAGGATTTTTTATTTTTATTGAAGAACTGATGGTTCCATTTTGGGAACATACCTCGATGAGACAAACCATTCGCGGTGAACCTAACCCTTACGGGATAAAAATATATTAATGGCAACAACACCTGATGGGTTTTCTCTAGATTGGAGGAAAAGTGATAATGTGTTTAGTGCAAAATATGCCAGAAAGCACTAAGATTATATGGGCGGGGTGACGTTTAAGAATTATTTTCTTTAAAAGTGGGCGATGAGTCAAATAAGTTTGGGAAACACTGATCTAGAGTAAAGGTATAGAAAATTCTGATGATGAAGGAAGATTGGAGATACCGAGGTCAGACCCGAAAAAGCTGTCAGTACCAAGCCAAAGGGGCATTGAAGAAGGGTAACCCTCGAATTAAAATGTTAGTCCATTTAGGGATTTATTACTAAATCGATTATCTTGCTTAGGTATACCCCTTTATCGGGGAGAATTGGAAACTCAAGCCTCCGTGAAGTGTTTGGATTAGGTTTTCCCCTTTGCGAATTGTTTTCTATAAGGTCCTCACCGTCTACTTAAAAGTTATTTAAAAAAATTCTCCTGCTTTATTTTCTGATTATTGCAAGAACAAATTTATTTCTTATACTATATGTACCATAAGTACCAGCACATTATCTTAAGTTCAGTATTTCCTACTGTCAAGTTAGTTTTAAGTTCCAACCTCTAAGATTTTTTGCCTCGTGCACATCTTTAATAAAAGTTTATATACCTACATACATAATGCCATCATGGCCACATTAAATCATTTGAGTATTTAATATGCATTGATTGGATGGTTTAACTAATGTTCAAAATAAATGTATGTTGCTTTTATTATGTACACATCGACGTGGCAGCTATTAACTAGAATTATTTCCTTTGCGAGTATGTATGAGTGTGAACTTTTCAAATTTGGAACTAATATTAATTGAAATTTGTTTTTTTTTAAATCCGCACCAACCTAATAAAGTACTTACATACCTATAATGTATTTTAACAGACATTATTCTATATTTGAAATGAGCGGACATCAAGTTAGATCCGCGATTTTTCAAGGGTAACAAGTAGTTATAAATAAGAAGCGCTTTCCTGAATATATCTAGGTAATTGTCATGTAAATGTATATATTAAGCCACTACAATACAAGGTACTATTACTATTACTAAATTGCGCTCCGCGAGTATTATTATTCAAAACAGACTACCGTAGTTTTGATAAGGCTTCTGGCTGTACGTTTTATTAATATATTCCATTTGCAGACCATATAATTAACTCTTCACTGGCTTAAATGTCCCAAAAGAACCCAGTTCAAGCTTTGCTGGATGGTATTCAAATTAATTAACGGAATAGCTCCGGCTTATTTATCAGAATTGTGTATTCCTGAAGATTCCTTCCAATTCGCGACAGTTAACCCTGAGATCGGCAATGTCATCGGCTATCGGAAGGTTGAAGGAACCAAAACGCACACCAGACACTAAGTTCGGAGAGCGCGCCTTCGGAGTGTCAGGTCCTAAAGCCTGGAATGAACTACCACATGATCTGAGAGTAATAACAGAGATTAGAGCCAAACTCAAAACCCATTTTTTTCAGAAAATCATATCCATAATTAAGATGCGTAGCAAGCCCAATAGAATTTTTGTTCAAACCAAGAAAAACTTTTTAGACTCTCATTCCTTAAATTCATTAGAAGATTTTCATAATTATCTTTTCCTTACTACGAAACATTTAAAAAGACCTTTGACATACTATATTTTGAATTTGCTCTTATGCCCTTAAAAAAAAATTAAAACCAAAATATTTGCAAAAATCAGCTAAATTTTAAGTCATTATGATATAGTGATTGTGTCCTGCCAGAAGTGACCTGCCAGGTAAGTATGTTGCTGTATATTTATATAAACTAGGAATTAATATTAATTAGAAATTAAGATCTGTACAGCGCCCTTGAGGTGATTTTTCACAAAAGCGGCGCTATACAAATTATCCAAATATTATTATTATTGTTATTATCATACTCTCTTATGGGACATAATTGAATAACTAAATGAGCAACATACATGAAGTGTGCTACACGAGATAACATTGAATTCGATGAAAAAATAACGATAGTCTGTAAGATGCATAATCAAGAGACCCTTGAGAGGCTCTTCTCGGGATGGTCGTGAAGTGTGAGAGGAAAAGAGTAGAGTGTCACTCGAGACGACCACTTGTTCGCAGGGGGCGAGGACGGGAGGGCGAAAGGGGTGGGAGTAACTTTACTTTATTGCGACCCAATCGGCCCAGTCATCTCAACTTTGAACCAGTGTCTAACTGGCGAGGTTTTTTTTATTGAAAGATGTTCGGGTGAAAATGTAACGATAAAGATCAATAAAATGAAAATTGAATGGGAAATAAACGGTGGGAATAATTTCCGAGAAACTTCGCTTCAAATACGATTACTGTGGAGGTCTTTCTGATTATGCCAAGGTATAAAAACTCCGTTGTAACTTCTCCAGATTTCCCAAACGAGACACGTAAAATGTTGGTTATAGTGGAGCTCTCAGCGGCAAGACTATAGGTACTTAATATTACACTGAAGATCAGATATAAATGAATTCGTTACAGTATGAGCAAAATGTATGCACACTGATGGTAGTGTTTTAATGTAATCTTAAGCAAGATGGTTCCATAACTTAAGACAAAGTATATCTAAGAAGACATGCCGCTACTGATGCTAAACGTGCCAATCTATTCATTCACCTACCCACATGGGAAAATCGATGGGATCGGTGACATTTTTGTGTTTCTGGGTCACTGAAAGATGACGATTTAAAGCTCAACACAATCGGTCGTGGAAGCGGCGGGTTGTTTAGGTATCGTCGTCTCTCCCGCGGAGGGCGGAGAGGGGCTGGCGGGGGGAGGGGCAGGGCGCATCGATCCTGGCGGCGCGAACTGGGTCGCCGCCGCCGCCCATCGCCCTATATCCCATAGCCTCCTCTATAGACCCGTTACACGTGCTGATCCCGCAAACTTATGGGGAGAAACATAAAACATCAAGCGACTTGTCGTGGCTAATAATAGGTGGCGCTGTATCAAGTTACGGAGAAATGGGAGAAAAGCGCAGAGGGCGCCTCATTTCACTGAAGAAAAACAGATTACAAACATACTTACCATAAAAATAAATTTCAATCTTAAAATAAGTTATTTTCGTTCAGAAACCCACTTTCACCTTGCTCCTAGAAAAACGAAACATCCTTTCAGAAGATATACGAGAGGAAAGGAGACTACTCCGAAAAAATAACACAAAAAGGCCTTTGGAATGAAAACCACCTATGCGTGAAATAATTTTACACACCGAAAAATAAATGGGTCAGAATATTCGAGGCAGGGTAAGCGGTAATTTTTTTTCATAAACGGAATTCTACCCGTTAGGGGAAATAACAAAAGGCTTTGAAATGTGAGGGCCAACAAAAATTATGAAAGCACTCGTAAACGAAAAAGGAATGTTGAATATGTGAGGTGCAAAAAACTAACTGGTAAATAGGTTGCTTCCTATCAGGAAACTGATACATTGTTTGAAAGTTTAGGTAAATACAAAAGGAAGTGAATAACAAGCAAACGCGAACATTATTCAATAAGTAAACTACAATCATAATCAACATTAATAAATGGTTTCTGAAAACTTTGAACTTACGTACAAGTTTTGGTACCTGCCGTAATACGTAGGTACATACGAAGGTAAATAAAATCATTTATTTCATTTCAACCGTGTGGGATTGCCAATCAAACGGGTTAGTGTACATAACATACCGTAAACATTACATAAAATATATAATGTGAGAAGGGTAGTGTACATAACATACTGTAAACATTACATAAAATATATAATGTGAGAAAGGTAGTGTACATAACATACCGTAAACATCACATAAAATATACAATGTGAGAAGGGTAGTGTACATAACATACCGTAAACATCACATAAAATATACAATGTGAGAAGGGTAGTGTACATAACATACCGTAAACATCACATAAAATATACAATGTGAGAAGGGTAGTGTACATAACATACCGTAAACATGACATTAAATATATAATGTGAGAAGGGTAGTGTACATAACATACCGTAAACATCACATAAAATATACAATGTGAGAAGGGTAGTGTACATAACATACCCTAAACATTACATAAAATATATAGTGTGATAAGGGTAGTGTACATAATATACCGGAAACATCAATACAATAAACATTTTACTTAACTTTTGCAGAATTAGATGCCCGATAAAACGCTATTCGTAAAATTCTAACCGAATAATCTGTTACAGAAAAAATGTAATAAATCAATAAGTTAACGAATGTAAACTGAAAGATTGTAAATTGTGAAGGGCCACAAAGAAATTCAGGTCTTTGAAAAAATACAAATAAAAATAATAACCCCATGAAATTAAGATTTATAATTTGAATTTGAAAACGTATGAAATTTCGAACTTTGAAGGCCGCCCGAAAGGAGTTTATTCGGAGGAAATTCGTAGTGCAATAGAGTTCTCTTGTATCGTATCGATTAAGTCTATTAATATCGGCGAAGGCTATTTCCATAATGGGTGATATATAAGAGTATCTGCTACGTAATAAAATAAAACTAGAAAGGGTTCATAATAATCGTAACGAGGTTATTTGCCTAGCTGCAAAATGGAAGAATCCAAACTCTTAAAGTTTAAAAAGTGAAACCTTCTTGAAATATTTTAAAATAGGTAAGTGCCAAAGAGCAAGCGGGTTATTGCTACGTGTTGGTGTAATCTGATAAGGCACATCCAGGAAAAAGTTTCAACGTCAGTGTGTCACCTGATTTTACGAACTGACGCCTTGTCAGGCCAAAATTGAAAATTTAAATTAACGTTAACGATTAAATCAATTCTGCAATCCTCGTACACGTTAAAGAGTATTTTTTTGTGTTAAGTTAATTTAGTTTAATTTTTAATTAAAGGTGTTTTCATGGCACAGCTTTTTACCAAATGCTAAAGACTTCATAGTGAAAATACGCTGAAATACAAGTGGAGGTTATATAAAACATTACAGAGGATTACATAAATGTAATGACAAATTCTGGAGTACAGAAAAAAATAGAAAAGATGATAAAGTTTGTTTAAACAATGAACAAAATAAAGTGGCTCCATGTTCAGCAGTTTACTCTTCTGAAGGAAGAATTTTTCATCATAAACTCGAAAAGTAGTTTTGAGGGAGGGTGCCCCGGTGAAAGTTGACTTGCATTTACAAACCTCTGCGGCCTTTGGGTAAGCTCATTGCTCCTGCTAAAGCGAAGGATATTATTTATTTTCCCCATTTGATTCCATCTGATGCCAAATGTTTTAACAATTATTTGAAATGTTGGGAGCAAACTATGAAAGAATAAATTGACGGATTTAATGATAATTTAGATTTTGAAATAGAATAAGAAAATAGATTTTAATTATGTATAACTATGTTGATAAGGGCTCTGTTTTTACTTTATTAAAATAAATGTATTCAGTTTATGCTGTGTATTTTACATAATAAAAAGTACCTAAACACAAATAATTCTGTCAACAATAACACTAAAAATTACAAAATAAAAAGCGCGAATTTGATTTGTCAAGACAGGTAACGAACCGAAGCTGAATTGTTTATTTAAGGCTATTTGATTGAGAAAATACTTGAATGTGTTGTATTTATCTTTTACCCAATACAAGTGGAAAGGAATACAAGTTTGGTAATTACCAAAATAATTACATTCCGTGAAAAGATACATACAATTCCACGAGTTTCAAAGCGTGGAGTTGGGTTTAATTATATATTGAAAGATCAACAGTTCTTGGAAGCATAAGAATAGTAATCTATACGTACTATTATTAATATGAATTTAGAATAGCTCCTGGAAGTACGATAATATTATAAGAAATGATCGTTATCTAGCAAGATAACATAAAACTTTAAAAATGTACGTATCCACCCTTCAAACAGCCGTTGGTCTATAAAGGTACCTAACATAAGTCAATAGAAAATAGGGGAAGAAGGAATATCGAATAAGGGTATATTGAAAAGGGTGAGGTTTTCTTCGAAGCTGTTGTGTGTGTGACCCCTGAGGGAAATATCTGACTTTCAGAAAGGAAGTATGCAGCCGTAAATCTTACCTGTGGGCGATTACCCTCCGCGCATGTGCTCTGGTCAGCCGAGCTTTGTTGCAATCGTTCAGATCGAGTGACCCCGATACGCTGAAACAAATAAAAACAAATTATTAAAGTCGCTCAGTTCACATCTAGATGATAGTTTGAGCCCCACGAAACTCCTGGCCTAAATAACATACTATGGGTCTATTCGATTCCCGACAAAAAATAGACCCTTTGTGGAATGAAAAATTGATAAGAACCTCTACTCTCGTTGAAAACTGTTCAATATTTCAGGGCAACTATCATTTTGACCCAAGTGTAAATACACCAAAATAATCTCCCCCTTTGTTTAAAGGTGATTGATACATATTTAACTTCCCATCTTCCCAAATTACATAACGTTTCGAGAACTAGTATAGTGAATTTGAGGGTCAGCACCCAAAGATACACACTATTTGGCTTTCTAGTACAAGCAACACTACAGATTATTTATCAAATTATTATGAAAAATGTCTAAGGTTTCCAGTGAATACAATTCTTAAATAGTAATCCTGAAAATGCGATAATTTTAGGATGTTTTTATTTTTAATAAAAGTAGTAGTAATTGTACCTGTATTATAGTTACATACAATTCTTAAACAGTAGTCTTTTAAATTCTTTATAAAATGCGTATATGCCGGTATTGGAATTTTAGGTAAATCGTTCAAAAATGTCTATACTGGTTTTCAAACTGCACCTCTTATTGACATTTTCGTATGTTTTTTTATAGAATTTAAAGGATTACATTAAAAAAATGTATTCACTGGAAACCTCAGACATTTTTCTAACTATCCATAGTGTACCATAAATTTGCAGGTAAATCATTTATAGTATTGCTTGTATTAGAATGCTACAAAGTGACGTATGGCGTCATTCTTGAGTGCTGACCCTTAAGTAGCATTACCGTACTATACAATTTATTTTTTATTTATTTTAATACATGTACTTGTAATAGATTTTTAAAATGCAGAAAATTTATTTATTTTAATATATGTAGTTTAATAATAATAAATAATTTTAAAACTAGTTATAAAAAGTTTTTTTTTTACAAAACTACCAAACACAGAAGAGAAAAGAATTCTCGTGTTTGATTTGGGGAGTACCGCCATTACAGTTTTAATAAGGCATATATTATATAATAATATACTATTAAGATTTAATGAAAATTTTCATTTAGTTAAACATGATATACAAAGTAGAAAAATAGAAATATGAGTAAGAATACGAAGTAGAAATAAACTTAAGTGTATAAAATGTTGTTCATACATGAGAGCACTGTAGTGAGAGTAATGAGGTTAACAGGGCCCGGATTTCCTTCGCAAGTCCAGAGCCGCTTATTATTTATGCAAATTAACTATTTTTGTAATGTTTTTGTCGTTCATATTCTGACTAACCAACCCGGATGAGCTATGAGTTCACGAACGGTTGATCAAGAAGGACTTCGGTCTTTTTTTCACAATATCGCGTTATTTTAAGCGAAACCGGTAAGTATGCTACATTCTGTTAAATGAAGGTTGGAATGAAGTTCTCAATTTCTTTGAATCAATCATTTGTACACATTATTTTTAAATCATCAATTGCAAAGACGACTGCTTTCATAGCCCTTCAAATAAAAGAATGACTACATTTTAAGTTCTTATATCACAGTACATGAATAAGGACAGACATAATATGTGTTATTGTATTATTATTGGCTAGTATTTTGTACTGACGTAAATTCTAAATATCAATAATTTCATAGGTAAATGGCTCACTTCCAAGAAAATTCTGAGAATAATATTGAATCTGCTTCATGACATCGAACATCCCTCACTCTTGTATCAGAGACACGAAAGAACTTCTGTTACGTGGAATATTCAGCTATGGTGGCGGAGCCTACAATCAAATCCGAAATCTATAAATTACTCCGTCTTTCCCAGAAGAGAGGCAACATCAAATATCAAAAGCAGGATCTGATTTGCACGGAGGGTTTGTATTTGACTTTGTGTGGGAGATTGAATTCTTGGAGGGAACTTGAATTGCGATTTATTATTCTAAAGCGGATTAATATAGACAAATATCAGAATTGGGATTTAAAATGGGTTCCACTCGAAATCTGGATTGAAATATCCGGTGGGCGGTTCATTCAGAATTCAGTTTAGTGTGGTCGTCCAAATTATTCTTACCTGGTAGATAAGTAAGAATAGATTTCATTCAATTCTTACGCATTCATTTGCAAGAAAGCGTTTTTAATTTTCATGGAAGCTAAGTTTAAATTATAATAAATTTAATTCGTAGATACTACCCGACTTTGTCTGAGTCTTCTCACTCTCTTTCTGAAATCATATTTTTTTACTGAAAAATATATTAATATTTAACAAACAAAATGGTGTATTTTCTTAATAATTGATAGTTAAAATGATACCTCACTTTGAGCGTTATGAATTGACAAAAACATTTGCATTCACTTAGACATGCTAGACAGAAAGAGTTTTGCAAATTTCATAGCGCCAGAGCTTACCGTTCAAGAATATTTGCTGCGGCAAACAAGCAGATTTTCTGCTGTGAAGTATTGTTAAAATTTTAAAAAAAAATTGTTAAAGTTATCTTTGTAAGAGTGACTCGAAAGGCAAATCCGAAGCTGAGCCAGAAGGAAAATTAGGTTAAGTCTATTGAATAATTGACAGTTAGATTCCGCCATTCAACGCTACAATTAGCTTAGACTTTGCGAGAATACACGATGAGAACATGATCCCCAAGCAAAGAACGAGATTAAAGGTCAAACCATGACGTCGTAACTTTTACTTGGTAATATTTCCAAACGGCCTAATAAATTATACTTTAACAAGGAGGGTAGGGTGGAATAAATTTAAGCCCAGAAGCTTTTCGCGGAAAGCGCTAAAGGTTAAATTTTGAAATGAGGTGAAGTTGAATTTTTAAAAGGTAGCAGGAATTTCATCGCAACACATCACCTCTAACATATGAATAATTATTTTAATGTTTTTTCACCGTGGAATTAGAGATGAAACCATCCCTTAGGCAGCAACATAATCATTTTTTCGTAAACAATTTATTTGTACTTGCGTGTGCTTGACACAGTTGATGTGGGGGAATAAACATGTAACGAATAAATGTATCATAATTGAAATGTTATGATATATATAAATATATATATATATATATATATATATATATATATATATATATATATATATATATATATATACTTGGAGTAAGAATATGGAGACTAAATATTTTTAAGAAAAATCACTTTATCCAGGTTATGTCGTAAACCGTGAGACAGAAAGAGACAAGATAAGTTTTCACATAATATCGCACCACTTTTAGGTATATAAGCATGTTTTCCGTCTCCCGCGACTTCGCCCACTACGTTTTGTTATGCGACATAACTCAACAATTTTTGAAGTTATATCCTATATTTTTGTTGATAGCAATATGTGAAAAAGTGGTTATACAAATAAACAAAACATTATGTCGACGTGTGCTATGAATGGATGTATAAATACCCTAGCCCTAGCCCTAGCCTCGCCCGAGTCATGAAAAAATCAACAATCCTGACTACACTGTTTCGCAAAACTATCCGTCCTGGTATATTATTGCTCTGAGTATATATATGTATATTAAAATGGTTTCAATTACATATAGTAATTACATATATGTAATTGAAACCCCCCACTTGAGTAAAATATTGTGTGTATGCTATCTGAAAATTATATACTACAATAATATCATCGTGTGGATGTGGGGGACCTCACATGGGACTTATCGACAAAGAAAGGTGGAGTTTTGTCAATTTTCTATCGGTAAAAAATGTTAGTAAATAAAGATTAACTTAAATCATTTGCGTAGTAATATGTGAATAATTGTAGAAGTATTTTTAATGTAATATTAGTATTTCTACAGTCAACTCAATAGATTCAGTTTATCCCGACATATTTATAGAAATATATATTTGAAATACAATTGAAAACTGGTATATATTGAAGGCAGTTTTCTTTACGTGAGAAGTACTTTCCAGTGTATAATATAACACATCATTACGCCATTAACTTTTCAGCGGGGGAAAAGGTCATGATGCACATTATTGCATACTGTATTAGCTACAAACACGAGTGGGCAGTAGGCTTCAAAGCAGATTTCCTACGCAATGAACATGGAAGTGGACCAAAGTAAAAATCAGATGTATATATCTAAGTACAAGAGCAATTTTATTTCCGAGTTTAAAATCAACACATTATTGAAATCGGTTGAAAAGTGTGTAAAATAATAATTGTGTTATAATATATGAAAAGGGGTTGATGTCTGCCACATTTTTTTTTACTTTGACCTATAAAACTTAGCCATCAAAAGCAGTGCAAAAGTTATGACGCTAAGTATCTTTACTGATATCATTAAAAAATGGCGCTAAATGTCGCTCTGTAGCATTCTAATACGAGCAATATACAATACAAATTACTCCTTGAGGTGACATTTCACAAAAATGGCGCTATTTAAATTAGCTAAGTATTATTTACTGGAAACCTTGTGACATTTTCCTAAGTACCTGTATAGAATAAACAGAAAAAAATCATTTGCAGTATTGCTTGTATTAGAAAGCCAAAAAGTGTATTTTTGGGGCTCACCCTATATTATATTATGTGCATTGTTGATGTAGACAATTTCTGATGTCGAATCCAATCAAATGATATTTGAATAATAAAGTACATATTAAGTATGGGGAACTTCCAAAAGCAAAAAAATATTTTAAAGGTTGTTAAGTACGTGGTAACAGGTACAATTACTACTTTTATTGAAAACAACAACATACAAAAATTATCACATTTTCAAGGAATCGGACAACACGTACGACCTCAAGATGCGTACCTATAAAGGAAAATTAACTGGAGGAAAGATTCAATAGACCATACTGCTCGCATGGTATTTTTGTAAAGCTAAAAAATGTTCAAAAAGAAGATCGAATACAAAATTGAATTCAACAACAATTAAAATGCTTACCTACCGAATACAAACATGGATACATTTAAACACAGGATATATTTAAAAAAAAGCAAATTGTGATACCTTAATCTAATGAAACGTAAATATCCATTTGGCCCACGATACTGACACGAACTGGTACAATAGACGAAGAGACATCACGCTAATAATATAGAATAATAATACTTCTGCGGTATGTACGAGTATATATAGGTATGATTGGAATAAATTCGTATATTTAAAATTGTTATAATTTGATAACAAAATAAAATATTATCATACTATGTTTGCGAGGACAGTTTACACAAAACATGAATGCTACGTCGTCGCTCTGTAATTTAGGCAAATTAACGATGAAGGTTGACTTGATGATAATATCAATAAACTAGGCGAAATTCGTGGTTAGAATCCACGGAGAATTAGCATGAAATTAAATTGAGCCCTTAATTAAACACGTAAATTACATAACGTAAATACACTTAATATAACTGTGTATTTTGATATTATATATTTCGTACGTATGATTAAATGATTAAGTGCATTTTCCAATTTGTTTTTAATTGGACGTGCTAACTATTGTAATATTAAATAAACATACATTATTTTTGTACTGGGTAATAATAATAACAATGAACTTATATAACGCAGTTTTGAGATATTTCAACTCAAGTGCGCTTAACAAGTGCGCAACATAGGTAACAAACCGAAACAAGGAATTAAAGAGAAATATCGTACAACATGGCATAAATGAGATAATAATTTTGTCATAACTGTGACGATTCACAATATCATGCAATTTTAATTTAGTCAAATAGTATACATATCTATATCAATAAAAAAAATACATATCTAAAGAGTCATTATGATTACGTTTGGTAGGGTGTGGAATAATATAGCGTGGTGCATTAAACACTTTATTTGTAAATATGCTTTGTTAAACTCAATAATTTCTCAGAAGAGTCGTATGATACAAAAAAAGTATTCAAATATCATATTAACGAATAATGATATTTATGTGAAGGCTAGTTACAGTGAAGTAAACTGGTTTCATGTTTTGCGATCTCCAGTCGAAATAAGTATGTCAATATTACAATTTACTGTGAACTTTAGACTGTCAACAGAAAACAAGGGTTGCTTGTGGAGCAGCGAATAATCAATTGGTAATATAAATACGCCGCTGTTTTAATTTAAAGGCTGCCTGACGTGCCAAAGGCTGTGACGGTACGGAACAATGACGTCACGCGATACCACCTGACACACCCCCCGGGGGGTACACACATAGAAACATCCCTTGGGACGCTGTTATCCCTCTACTAGCATCAGTGATAGCACACTTACCAAGAAACTAGAGCTGTACAATAGTTTTTTTTTAAGAAAGGCAAACATTCCCGGGTTTCGAATAACCTAACAATATAAACATTCACTATACACTAAAAATATAGCTTGTGCAATGATAGTGGACTTAGCAAGGATAGGTATTGAACCCACGACACCTGGAGGTGAACCCGACGCATTTGTCAAATCGGTTACTAACCGGTGGAAGATAATTATAGTTGGATAATGGATACAAAGACAGAAACGGCTGTCACGTAAAAATAAATTCTATCGGATACCTGAATCCAATAACGATTTGTTTCAATTTTAAATTATAATTAATAATTTCCTTTGCGAGTACGTACGACATTACGAGTGTGAATTTTTCAAATTTGGAACTGACGTTAGTTGAAATAATCAAAATTTAAAAGTAATCTATTCATATATCAGCACCCTTGAGGTGATTTTTCACAAAAACGGCGCTATACAAATTATCCGAATATTATTATTATATCTACCTACCTAATAAAGTACTATATAATGTATTTTAGCACAGTATTATATTTGAAATGGAACTTTTATTCTTGGTAAGTCAAGTTACATCCCGTAATTTTTCACGGGTAAATACATTCAAATATAATCTATTGTATTAATTAGTCTGAGTGTTCATTCAAAGGTGAAAATAATACGCTTAAAAATAAATACACGAAACGGGTAAAAATTAAACACCTAAATCGCAGCTCTAAAGTGGATCCTTTGAGAGATTTGGTTTGGCTTTAAGTTATTATTGCTAGAATCTCAGTTGGGATATGGGTGTTTGTAACATAATTTAATATTTTAATGGGTTGTTCTTTGCACACACCTTTGGAAAGCATATAATTAGTATACTCCGGGCAAACTAAATAATAAAATACGTTAAATGAAAAGAACAAATTACATTCGTAATTCGTTAAGATAATTTCCATCAGCAGATTTAAATAAATTATAATGACGATGGTAGTGAAATTTTAAATGAAAAGAGACATCACATATTACACGCAAAATATCTGACGAAATCGTTTTTCTCGTACACAGAATATTAAAACAAAAATGGTGGAATAACGAAATATGCAAAAAAAAAAACGGTGACAAACGAATGTCTTTACGTTTTTTATTCTCGTTTTTATCAAAAGAAAAACAAAGAGACGATTTTTATTATTACAATACGTGATTGACGGAATAGTAAATTATAAACCTATTTTTGTATAATTTAGGTTTAAATATAAAATGTAATTTTACAAAATTACAAAAAGGGTAGACAACGACGGAAAGATATTATTTCAAAGAAGTCGGAGTATAAAAAAACATCTTAATTTAGAATATCTATATTTTACATCACATCATTAAATTTCAGGGCTGATTTATTTGGTCACGGAGACCGCTCGGTACCAGGATGGTTTTAGAAAGGTCAAATAAAACAAGTCGGTGGGGGATAGAAATATCTCGCAGCGAGTCTCGGCTGCAGCACGCGAGGAGGCGTGTTTTTCTTTATTATTATACACGGCGTTTGCGAGAATACCGCGGAATACGGAATTTTCCATTTACAACTCCACTATTTACTTTTATAACTCCTTTATTTACTTTTATTAGCGAACTGGCACTTTCGCAATCAGGCTCTTAATTTTAGAACAGCCTGGAAAAACCGAAGAAGTGCGATATAAAAAAATAAAAGTAATTAAAATGTTGATGTGGTATTTTTGGCCGACGCAACGGGGGCAATTTTTGAGTAAGGTTAAGGCTAATTTAATTCGAGCTAGGTCGAAACTAGAAACCTCCTGATCTTGATTTTTTTAACATTTACTCCACAGAAGAGGCCATGAGGAGGGTCTTTTGGGGAAGGGAAGGAGTGAAACATGGGTCTTAGGAGTATGTTATATAAAAGAGGAAACACAGAGGCGGGCATATCATTCCACAGTCGAGCTGTTGAACACAAGAACGAGTCGTAGAAGCGACCCGTTCTCAAGTGACAAATGTTAACAGTGTAAAAAAGTTAGGCGCGCGTTTGGCGAGTTTTCCGGCTGTGCACCGGTGCCGAAGTGATAAATGACGCAAGATCCTCGGAGCATCTTCCATTGAAATGCCAGTAGAATAATGACAGCATTCCCACCTGACGTCTGTGCTCCAAACATTGATCCGTTTGTTAAGATAGGGGAGTCTATCAAACGGACCGCCCGTTTCTGCAGAGTCAAGGGTAAAGGTAATATAATTTGGGGCCTCGGACCAGAGGTAAGTGCAAAAAATCAATAGTGGGGCGCACTTGCTATTTGTACAGTCAGCAGTTGTGTATTGTAAGTGTCTGCGGGCCCTCTACAATATACAGTTTTAGTGAAGCTAACTAACCATGGCTTCGATGGAGCCCGGTGCCTGAGATGGTTGAAATATAAGATATGATAGATCTCTCTTGTACTGTAAGTAATAACTTCGTGAGAAACCGCAGACAATAGGTTATGTTAATTGCCATTGATAAAGAGAATCGATCAATCGACAAATCACACACTCTTCCAAGGCGGAAATTCGTACCCAACTGCTGTATTTTTCATTAATACAGTGCCAATGGGTAGAGGAGAAGGTGGTAGTGTAGCCCCCAGTTAGTTTTTCTTCATAAAATCTTATTATTTATACGAAATAGTCTCAAATTTGTTTATAATGTAGGTAAATTACTAAGCTTTCGACTGCCAAAACTTGGATTGAATTAAAAGCTCGTTGACAAAACTTAAAAAATGATCAAAGATGAACAAAATAAAACAAAAATCTAAGGTAAACAATTCATATGCAATAAGGAATACAAATTTATTAGATGAACATCGTTATAATATTATAAAGCACTAAGTATCTTGTTTGAAAATAGCATACAATTTTTAATGAAATAATTTACTTGTGGTACTTGGGAGCATATCTTAGATATACTAAACATCTAATAAATTGTCAACAAACAAGATTTTCAAAAAAATTGAACAATTTTTTTAAATAGTTTGAATTGTGCAAACTTACTTGTAAATACCTATTTCACGACATTTGATCAGTAGACGTGTCGATGCAACGTCCTACTAATGTTTTCGATTTCGTCGAAATGTTTTTTTTGTCGGAGCGAAGAAATTTCGTCGGGCGTGTAATTGATAAATGTGCCGACACTTGTTCTGCTAGAATCCTCCTCATAGGGCAACGTAATTCACATAATTATTTCTATATGGCGTTGTTAGAAGTACGAAATTTGCTGGGGTTAGACACATTGTTAACAGAAGGGTATGATACCACCTTCTCTTCTAGTGTATAGGTATTACATAGTTTAGATTTAAAAAAAACATTTCTCAACGAAATTGAAACTGGAGTGATTTCGAGGGAATTTTTAACTTAGTTGGTTCAATAATGTATTTGAAACTTAAGACAATTGATATTTGAAAACATTTTGACGGCGACAATTATAATTTAGATAAATAAAATTGATTTCATTTTCGTTGAAATTTTAACGATCGTAGCAGAACGATTATTGATTGAAAAATTGTTACCGTAGAAAGAAGATTCTTTGTGTCACTACTCTTCAGAATATCTCTGTATATTTTTTTTTCTATGTTTAATTGAGACAATACATCCAACAGCTGTCCAGGGTTTACTATTCAAAGGTTATAAAATGCGAAGGCAAGATACGAAGCTATATACCTACATATTATATGATAAGAGCGGGGAGAATCTTGCCAGGAGCTACCGAGAACGAACTCCGGGGGTATTACAATGTATTAGTTTTGAATCTTGCATTTGAAAGCATGCCATGGCGTAGGGTGGATGGGAACGGCGGAGTAGGCCACGGCCAGGGCGGGGGCGGCGTTCGTCTTGCGGGGCGGGCAGAAAGGCGGGCCGCCCACGACCCTGTACAGCGCGCACCACCCCAATGCCAAAACAATCAACTGCACGTGCAACAGCATGTGTAAATGAATCGCTTGTTGAATTAATATGCGAACATTCATTTGCATAACATAACCCGTGGAGAGTTAAGTATTTTACCAAAGAAAACAGTGACAATGTAAGTTTATTGAAACCGAATTTGAACAACAATGTCGCGGAAACATTCGTGTAACGCTTTTAGGAAGATTATTCGGTCTGTACAAACATCTGTCCCAAATCATGTTTTTTTTAATGTATAGTTTTAATTATGGTCATGCCGCTGAGAGCTCCTTTGTTACCTCTCATTCGGATGTATGCGTCGTTTATAGGTAAGAGGGAGTGGTTAAAACTGAGCTATCAATGGAATGCCAATAGATAAGAAACAAACAGCACATTCAATCCATATAACTGAGCTTATATAACTATTAGTGGTAAGTAACCGAGTTGATAAATACGTCGGGTTCTCACCCAGGCGCCGTGGGTTCAATTTCTCCGCTAGTTAAGGCCTCCATCATTGCACAAGCGACATTTTCCGTTTATTATTCGTACTGAATGGGAATGTTTATCTTTCTTTAAACAATATATTTATATATACTCGTATATATCTATGATGTAGAAAAGATGACCTCTAGCGTCATAAAATTTGGCAAGCTTATTCTGTCTGGATATTCTAGATCAACGCACGTATTTTCTCTAATAAATTATTGATTGGGACTGGAAAAAATCAATTCAACTGTCAAAAAATATCATATATTTATTTAACAAAGACCTAAAAAAACGTTATTTACCAAAAAAAACTTGGGAGGTGAATATTACTTGTACGGGTATATTGTTATTAACATGTTTTTTATTGTAACTCAAGCGAAACTCTCTAAAACCCTCCCATAAAAATATTCGGATCACATAATTCCCAACAGAATAGACCTATCAATATTATCGTAAAATTGTTATAATTGACTCTAACTTCGCACCTATGAACCTATGAGGATTGATCGGTCAGGTTGACCTCTCCTTCCAAATGGAAGGTTGTTACATGACATCAGCACGGCCTGTAACACAAGGGCGAATGTTAATGACGAATCCAGTCGGAAGTTCGAAGGTACATTCGATATCGTTGGCACTAATTTGAACATTTCCTGAAAGCACTTTTCGCTTGTCAAAAAAAGAGAAAAGATTTTATGTCATCGATTTGTCTACAATAAATAGAAGAGAAAAATGTAAGTGGATATTCTAGAATAATGAGTATATGAAGGAAATTAGAAATTGAAAAGGTCCAAAATAATTGGTGAAGGTCAATTTTCGTCGTTGTCTAGGCATATCATATCCGATCGCCACCGGGAGGGGGGGAGAAATGTTAACATTAGTCATCATTGATGAATTTCATTGTAAAATATATTTTCGATTCAATAAAATCCAATTCCATTCAAAACGATTTGCACTCCTGACCTGGGTGTTGTATAAAATTTCCTAGCATAAGTTAAAAACAGGTCCGATCTATAATAGAAATGCGGAATAAGGATATGTATTTATGTAATTATAATATAAGTATTTTCTTGGCCAGTTTTCGCACATTTGCATCGATGTCATTCATTTGACTATAGTTGGTCCTCGTGATCATCGGTATAGTGTCCCAGCAATTCATGCGAACGTAGAATTCGTAGCATTTACACGGAAATCGGAAAATTATAGGTCATATGATTTTAGCAGATAACTAAATTGTGATTAGTGATACAAGGATCTATAGAATACAGGAATAAGGAATGAAAGGATTAGGAATAAGACAAAGGTTGCCGATATTACGGTCATAACCTCCACACTGGAGTAGAATATGCTGGGCACGTGGTACAACTCATCGATAACCATTGGAAATCCAATAAAAACCTAACGATGGTATCTTTGGTTGGTAAAAAGAAGCAGAGGTCACCCACAAGCGAGGTTGGCTGGCTAACTAAAGAGAACTGCCGCCTTTGGACGGGTGAGAGCCGCCAAGGGTCGGAAAAACTGGATACTTTTATTTAGGGAGGTCATGCCAAGGTGAATGCCAGAAGGCTTTGGAAGACTGAACATGGAATACAGGAAGCTCCAAGAGAGCATACCGTGTTTGCAAAATCGTGAACTTGGACAAACTGTTCTTCCGGGATTCTCCGCGGGTAGTGTTTTATTTATCGGCCTTTCGAGATGGAGAGAAAACCAGGAAACGAATCGCCTGTAAAATAAGTTTATATACCCGGCTTATGTAGCCAGTATCCGGTATTATAGGTCTAGCGCAGCGGTTCCCGAACTTTTTTGGCCACAGAGTCCTAAATGGCCGATTGGATGTTGGCGGCAACCCAGTTCCGGTCGCTAGACTGATTACCGGTAGAATAAAATTAAATATCGACCGTCTTTACTATAAGGGTATTTAATATAATATTTATAAACAACTTTTTTCTCAACGCCGATAAATGTAAGACACTAACATTTTGTCGAATCAAAACCCCGTTATCATTTAACTACTCTATCTTGGAAAAAGTCGATGAAATAAGAGATCTCAGTCTAAATGATTTTCGTCATTCTATACGACTCTACCAAACTCTTTGACTAGACCATGGCTTGAATGTTCTCTCTTTTATTTATTTTGTCTTATTTTTGTCATCACTTCGTTTATTATTATGTATATGCTATTCCTTCTCTGTTGCTCTTTTTTCCATTTCGTGTTTTATATGTATTTTTTGTAATTGGACTTAAGTCCGTTAATTTATAAATAAATCTCAGAGTCATGTTTGACCATAAACAACATCGAAAGGGTACAGCGTTTACGTTTCATAAACTTCAAACTACACATTCCAATTCAACATGTAAGTTACACATTCCTTTTTTAAAAGTGTGTTTACACACTCAAAACCCACACTCTAGAAAATTCGACTGTTTTGAACTCCTGCACCTTATCAACTTCAGAGTACCTCAGCGAGCGACTCAGCAAAACATATTATTCTGCAACAATAACTTCTATACCAACTAGCACATGCATGCACCCATTTCTCGCCTACATACATTCAGAAAAGAATAGACCTCAAATATTGACATCTTTCACATTAATTTACCAAAATTGAAAATACATTTAAATGAAATATTTATTTGTCACTAATGTATGTGGGAACCATTATTTATTTTTTGTTTGATATTCATTTTTCAAAACCTTTTGCTGTATTATTTTATGTATATCTTTTTTAAATCGTATTATTTTCTGTACTTATGTTAGTTTATGTAAAAGCCCATCAGGGCATTAACAAATAACATGAGGGTATTTTTTATTTTCATGGGGCAGGAGGTCAGCGAAAATTGTTCTTTTCACGGAGTTAGAAATATCAAAATCGACGCGGAAACTCGACGTACTCCGCGGCGCCCCTCGGGTCGAGGTCGAATATCGACCACTTCTACATCAAATATACCTGTTCGTCACACAATTCGACGTTTTGCGATTCTCGGAAACCTAGCGACCCCTCCGCGGTATCCACTTCGGGAACCGCTGGTCTAGCAGATGGCGGCACGAACATAAATCATCGGAATAGATGGTTTTCAATATACTCGTATTGCACGGAGCCAATTACTTTACCAAGCTTTCTATAAGATATATTCCTTTATAAGGCTTTCTCTTTTAAGAACTCTCGCGTGCATTTCCTTCCAAATGGATATATCGCCGACTTGATTTTATTACATTAAAT
This sequence comes from Drusus annulatus, assembly GCA_022651775.1. Taxonomy (NCBI): domain Eukaryota; kingdom Metazoa; phylum Arthropoda; class Insecta; order Trichoptera; family Limnephilidae; genus Drusus; species Drusus annulatus. The sequence goes on along the minus strand of JAGWCC010000048.1, from coordinate 2,442,395 downwards.
TTTAAAGCTAATCGCTACAATAGATCAGCTATGGGGAGTTGAAGGAACCAGAGCGAACCATAATATAATATGTTTTCGTAGAAAACAATCACTTTGTGTTTGACATTTTTAAAGAAATTAAAAAATAACTTTGTATAAGACCACGAATATTTCGATCGTTTTCGCTTAGCCTAAGCATCGGGGTACAAAATTTAACTAAGCTAAAAATATTTTTTTTAAATAATGATAAATTTTATATAAAACTCAAAAAAAATTATCATTATTCTTTAATCACCTTCTCAGTTGACGTTTTGTCTCTTTCAATTCATATTATGTGTCTCTTCTCTATGTTTTTTTGTTATAATTTAAATGTTATTCTATTGTTTTCTCATTGTTTTGTTATTTTATCTTATAATTTGTTTTCCATGTGTATGTATATATAACCGCACACTTTGTATTTTTGTTTAGTTTAATTTTGTACCCTGATGATGCTTAGGCTAAGCGAAACCGGTCGACCATAAAAATTAAAATAATATTCGTGGTCTTATACAAAATATTTTTTTCATTTCTTTTTCATAATATACTATGTTCGCAGTACGTAGTTTCGCAGTATCACAGCCTAAAGTTTATAATAAACTGAAGACTTAAAAGAATTTAGAGCAAAGCTCAAACTTCATCTCTAAACAAGGTCTAAGGTGTTTCAAACATTCGTCACAATTCAACGATTAGTGCCATTTTGTTTGTTTGAGATTTCGATGGTCCCCGTTAAAACTTACGGGAACAAAGTGCCTCTTTAGTTTTGCCTTGTATGTGACGTTTGAGAAGGCAGCTAAAACGTCGATACAAGGCCCTATTCAATTGTTTTCAGAAAAACATAACATAACCTTTTATGCTTTTCTGTCATTTTTAAAAACACTATTTATATTTTCTGAGTCTCTTTCTACTTTCATATTTTTTGGAGATTGTTAGCATTATTTCTGTAAGCAATATTACAACGAATCTTAAAGCTTTAAGAAGTTAGTTTTAATAAATAATAATACTATTATCTAAGCATGATACAAGGTAAATCGTGACACATTTTCAAGGGTGTATTTTCAGTATAGAAGTGTGAACACGTGGGCAGCCACGCCAGGGAATATATAAATAGAAAGAATACATCGAGGCAGACAGGACAAAGAGAGCCGATAGTTTCACGACTGAAGCCATACGAAATACTCGCCGAAGTAGATCTACTCCGTCGCCATTTACCCAATTAGTATTACGATAAGCGGTTTACACCGAAACATAATTAACATAGTAATACTTCGCGAAAAATCTGGTCTATATTTGGATACGGAGAAGGCACGGCTGAAGCGGCTATGAAACTAATTTTCGCAAGAGAACTTTGATTAAAACATCGCTGAAAATATTTCGCCGAGTGAGTGAGCAAATTATGTGTCCTTTCTATTTCATTTAGACGGAGAGATTCTCATTATTGCCTTGGTGTAAGAATCGAAATATTCCTTGAAATGGCTGAGTTTATTTTAGGAGACCAAAAAATCGACCGCCACAACACGGCCAAGTGTTCCCAGTCCGGTCTAAGTAGTGAGGTACTTTCCACCCCCTCCCCCCCCCCCGACAGCTTCACAACACTCCTCAAATGGGGATGCCACAGTTTTGTTGGCACTATGCAATCGGGCCTCACGTATAGCCAGGTATTTTCAATCTTCATATTCCTCTCCCACCTGACTATACTATTAACTTCTAATAGTAATAATTGGTTATTATTACCACTTTTTTACCACATTTTACCACAAGCGATAAGATTAAGCCTCACAACATTGGAATAGTAACGGGATGTCAAAGTTTCGCCGGCTCTGGGCAGTTAGAAGTATTGTTCGGTTTAACAAACAAAAAAAAAACAAAAAGGTATTTTTACTTTTATTTGATCGTCAGGATTGAGAGTCACTCGAAAAAAGTGTACCTCCCCGAAACATAAAAAAAAACTTTGAGAAAAAATAATACTAGAAGGAGTTCAAGAAGCAAGCAGAAAGCGAATAAAGAAAACGCTTCTCTCCAAAACCACGTAACCCTAATCCCGCAATCTGACGCGTGTATTTGTGGAGCTAGTAATTGAAGTCGAAAGCTCCGACTCGACGGTTAACCTCATTGAACAACCTGTATATTGCTAAACTTCGTGTGCAGCAGGTGAGACTTTCATATTTACGCTGGTACCTACCTAGCTGAAGTGGTAAGGGTTAAACTTTGACTTATTATGATAACGTCGATTTAAAAAAGTTTCTCAGTGCAGTGCAGGGGCGTGACTACAGCCTTAAGCAGTGGATATTGTAATTAATAAAAGTTGTTTATTATAAATGATTAGTACATTTGCTCTGATAATTATGCGAATTACCACAGCGAAGAACAAAATGAGATATTATTAGGTATTATTTAAAATCATTAATGGACAGTTGGACAGATCTGACCTGGTGAGTTTAATTTATTGGGTAATTATCGGGTACCCAATAAATACAACACGAGATACAGTACTAAATTTCACGTAGTTGCTTCGTGTACTAATATTATGTACAATTCTTGAATACGAAGATTGAATCGCGTGGGTAATGAAATTGGCTCTGTTGATATATTTATTTTTAGTAACATTGCTTCGTTTAAAAACAAATACACGTTCAATTTTTAGATATGTAACGACCCTTCACTCAGTTAAGGATTGTTGCAAACTAATTTACTTAATTTCCTTTTTATATTTAAAGTCAACTTATTGTTGTTTAGATTTATACAATGTCCTTTATAAAATATTTTGTAGATGTTTTTACGTAAAAGCCCCACGGGTGTCTAAATAAAGTCGTAAGTACATAACTTGTACTACAAACGATTTAATTTATTTTCTTTATGTTTTAATTTGCTAGTTAAACTCTTCTAATAGAAATTGTATGATGTATAAATTAATATAATGTTTTACGAAATAAATGCTAAACATACTGTCAAATCAACAAATACATGAATTAAAATCAGTCGCTTGCTTTTTTGTAATTTATTGCAAGGCGCCCTCGATGTGATGTTTTACAAAAACTGCTATAAAGCAAAAAATCTACACTCCTCATTAAACAATCTGAACTATTCTTAATCAGCACAGCTTTTTTTTCTATCTGTAAGGATTTCTAGGCCAACGCAATTATTTAGAATTCGCAATGTCATTTTCACCATGAACTAAAGAGCTATGAAATATCCACTTAACTGATTATGCCAATATAATACTAGTATTTCACAAGTACTATTAGTATAGTTCTAAGAAATAATTGTTGGCAACAGGAAAATAAATATGCACTAATTCAAAAGCAAAACTTTTAATAGTAACGAGAGCATTGACGTCGAGGCCGACAATAAAAGCGAGGATATTGTTTGTGTTGTGAATTACCATTCACCATTTTTAAATGCACCTTTGTATCACCACCTATCACTGATCGCATATAGGTCATGTTGCAGCGGAAGTTTGCAGGTGGGGTCGTTGAACGGGAGTACAGCGCACGCGCACGTGTGACCGGATGCACTCACAGCTGAATAACGCGCTACACACCCTGCTTGCTTGTTTTTACAGCCAACTGATTGAAGAAGCCTTTAAAGGCTAACCTTTAGCGAATTCACTTCCTCAAAACGCGTACATACTATTTGTAAGTCCTGTAATTGTCTCGTAATGTCGCCGAATTTCAATAATGGACTGATGAATGTTTTGTGAATATTTTCATTCCTAATTAGATTTTTCGATGTTCTCAATGTTAACAGGACAGGATAGATTTTTCAGTTTTTTTTAATGTTTTTTGCGCATTTTAAAAGTCGCCTGTATCCACAACAGCGCCCCAAAAAATTTTTAACTAAAAAACACATAAGAAACATATATGCTTTATACAACCAATTTTATAAAAGATATAAAAAAAAAAATGTTCTTACTTTATAAAATAGCTGTTTTCTATTAATCGTCAATCGACCACCAAATGTTCTTCTATGGTCAAATTATTAAATTTATTAATTAATTATTAATTTTATTAAAAAAAAACATATATTGTAATAGAACATTTTTTGACCTATACCACGAAATTATTTTTTTTTTTAATTGACTAATTAACGATGAATATACTCCTATATTTAAAAAAAAACACGTTACTCGATGAACTTCGAACAGGTTTTTATGTGCTAAAAAACTGTATAATAAATAATATTAAAATATTACAGTATTTTAATTATATAAATTGAAAAAAATGTGTTTTTCTAAATACCAAAAACACATAAAAAACGATAGCGTGGAGTAATTGAATTCATAATTCGAAAAGGAGTTGCCAGAAGCAGACGTTTCGCGGAAGCTTTGCGCCTTAGAGAAAATACATACCCTGGAAGAAACGAGTTCAGACCGTTGAATTTGTTCTTACAATTTGAAGGAAATGTGTCAAAAGGAATAATCAGAATACGTGCGTAGCACAGTAAGACGCAAACGAATATATAATTGTACTTTCTTACACGTTCACTTCTTTGCGCGCGCTTTTTAAAGATAATATAATTATTTTTAAGGAAATATGTAGCAAGGATCAGAATAGGTTTATTGCAAACACGCTGATGGAGGTTATGATCGCCTCTTCTTACATAAGAGACGAAACCAAATCGACACGCAGACGCACGTGTTCTTTCGCAGGGTTGTTACTAAAATAAATAAAAATCCCAGTATCTGGGGAAAAATTTAATTACTTCTTTATGCATATTATAAGCACTTGAATGTACAAGGTAACTAATATAAAATATAAAACTAAAAAAATATATATTTTCGGTAATATTCTTTTGAACGTTTTATGGGTCTAATCTTCACATCGTATTGAGAAGTAGCAGATTTTAATAGAACTTTGTTAACTTTATTAAGATATATATTTTTTTAAATTAAACATCATAGATTTTAGTGTTAACTCCATACAAACATCAATATTTACCTCTCCAATCAAACTCTATTAAGCATAGAATTTATCAACCTGTTCTAAAGCTGTTCATATAATTTATTTTTTTCAAATCGACAAAATAAGGAATCTCGAGGGAAATTCTTCCAAATTATAAGGAAAAATCAAAATCTAGCGAAACACGAAGTCGGTCAATATTAGTTCGGGAATGTTCGTTTTCAAGTTCGGGTCTTCGGGTTCGGATACCGAGAGCCAATCCATTCTAAGTAATAATGTACAATAAACTTTTGGCGGAATTGTTTACAAAATGCAATGAGGGTGACACATACGACCAACATTATAACTATTAAAACTAAGCGAAAGCTAAGATAAGCTCTAATATAGGCGAAATGTGAAATTATGAGGTTAATGGTCACTGTTACGCGCTTTAGAAGACAGAGGCCGCACATATTATAATATATAACCGAGTAAATAATCTATGTATTATATCTGCTTCTAGTGCTAATCGCTACTTTGGTGTATTTATAAAGAACATTTAATCTTGTTGGAAAAACCAAATAGCAAAAGATTTAAAGATTCATAACAAAAGAAGTATGTACATTTACGATAGAAAATTTATTCGTAAAAGTTATGAATAATATTTGGATAATTTGTATAGCGTCGTTTTTGTGAAAAATCACCTCAAGGGCGCTCAATGTACTCATAGTGTTTCAGCAAACATAAAAATCAACATCACAACACCAGGACTTGCTGCACCCTTGAACCTGCACAGAATAGAATAACTCTCGATTACAATCATAGAGGAAAAATAAAAAAATAATCATAACCTAAATCTAAAGCTAATTAGTTTATTTTTATGGTTGACGTTTAATTTAAAAATAGATTTTTTAAAGCTGTCCATTAAGAAATATCAGTTTTAATGAGGCTCAAATAGCTTCTTCAGTGTTTGATATTGGCTCAATGTAACATTCAATACAATCGAATTGTCTTCATTGTTATGGTCAAGCTCCTGTGTTGGCTGCTATGTTGTCAACCTGCATTCCAAATTGGAAGAGACAATCAATTATTCGATTCGGTAACTATTCTGACCACGAATATTGCGGACATACATTTTTATTCTGCACTTGGAAAACTCCGAACACAGATTATTGCGCATATTTAAAGCTTCGAACACAGATTACTCCACACTGAACAATAAGTTTTAGTATAAAATTTAAAAAATATTAATGACCGGTTAGTAGCCGAGTGGACAAATGCTATGGGTTCTCACTTAGGCGTCGTGGCTTCAATCCTCTGCTAGCTAAGTCCTCCATCATAACACAAGTACTGTCAGGTTAGTCGTAATGCAAGGATGTTTGTCTCTCTTAAAAAATATATATTTATAAGTCAAACTCTTTTTTTTTGTGCGCAATAATATCGTCGCTGGAAAGATACTTTGGTCCAACGTGAGGTAAATATGCAGTTTTGATCAGTTTTTTTTTCTGCATCGAATGATCTAACTCTCGTTTGATTCTGAAGACTTTTGTGATCCTTCAGCCATATAAAATAAATTTAGCATTTGGGAGTAGGCTTGACTCAAGCGACACAAGTTTGGAACTTTTTTAGTTTTCTGTCGCTTCAGGTGACTAGAGCATCGTGTTACCTGAGTTTTTTTTTCAACATTCAACCAGGTTCTAAAGACTTATGATATTAATTGTAAAACAAACAAAAAACTTTGAAGTGCTCTGGCGTAAACATCCCGAAATGGCGCTTCAGACCTTTTGCCTTTCCAGCGACGATATGTGTTCGGAGTTTTCCATGTGCGGCTTCATCACATGCGGAGTAATCTGCACGCAATATTCATGTTCGGAATAAACCGAGCATCACTTATTCATATCTCGAAGCGAGATCATCACCACAATCGACCACCGGCATTTCCGTTCGCCATAACTGCACGCGAGAATGTCAAACGGATTCCGATGATAACATTATGCAGATCTTATTAGATGTAAAATAAAAGGTATCGTTTCATAAGGCGCAAACCCGAGTCGAAAAATGTAATCATAATATGGAAGACAGATGTTTGTTATGAATAGTTAAGCAATTACTTACAGGCACTGTGTATTATTGTAAAGATTAGATCCTGGACCACGTAAACAGTTGGGATATAATACAGTCCGACGGCAGCGGTGGATGTGACGAGGCGAGACCACCGTACGACCGTACAAACAATGTGGGCATCTCGTGGAAGTGGAATAAAATGGACCACTGATCTCTTTTAAGTCTGATATCCCAATGAAGGGTTAAAGTTAAAGAGGTAGGTATAAAATTTAATAAAAATAATAATGCGTAATAGGTACACCCATACGTGAGCGTTGTCGAAATTTTACAAGAGTTCGATAATAACAAAAATTCTATCTATACACTGTGAATCCATAAAAATAGGAAAACACCTGTACCGATTTCAAAGAAAACTGATTTCGCCAATTTACATATGACATTTCAACTCTTAAATAAATTTTACCTTCAACTAACCGGGACATTACTTCCCTATGGATGCAAGCAGAGATTAGAATGTTTTACAACTCTGTATTTGCAGATACGAACTCCTTGCATCGTTTACATTCATCGTGTTCTGTTATTCTTACATAACCCAACTAATTTAGGTAAATAATAAATTTAATTTCCTTGGTCGTGCCATGACTTATTACGCGAAATATTATTATTGCATCCGTTAGGTGTCATACAATAATTTGACACACCTTTCATTATAAATCCATTCTACGAGACGATTTTGGCTACAATGTATCAAATTTTAGCAAACCAGCTATCTTGAATCAAAAAAGGTCTCCGCTAAAAAAAATACTGCTACTGATCAGAATAACAACATTTTTGATTATTGACCCTCTCCCCTGATGATGGACACTGCAAGGTTGGTTCAAGAAAGCAAAAAGCATAACACGACACAAAAAATCCACGAAACCATGAACACAAGACGGCGGTGAAAACCCTCAAATCACATAAAATTTTGATGACGGTTAGCGTGCAAAATGATTCCATTAAAAATTATAAATCATGCTAGACCAGCTCTAGCGAGTTGCTTAATTCATGCGCAAGTTGGTATTTTACTTCCAGCGCTGGTTTTGTGAAAGCTATGTTTTTGACATTGAACGGACCAGAGGAAGCCGTGTTTGTGTTCAAAGGTTAACTCGCTTTGCTGTCACTAAAGGCCACATCGTAATTCATTGGACTGGAAAGGGTACGGCGGGCGCTTCACAGCCAAAAGCATTACTACTGGTTTGAATGGAGTTTTTAGATTATCAATAAATTTAAAAAAAAAACAGATCAGTTAAAAGGTACAAACATTACAAATCAATCAGTAAATGGTATCTTATATGAAATATTTAAGTCTAAACTAAAACTACCGCTACTTTATGTGATTAAAGCGACCAACGATATCCTTGTATTTTGAAATTATCCAACATAGACTGCTCTCAAATGCTAAGTGGAATAAATATTCGTGTCCCTGTTAGATCGACTGAATCGACCATCTGTTCCACTGTGATATCACAGATAATTAGATCAGCCCTAATAAGAAGACGTATCGCCAACTACAGAATAGGAATAGGCACGAGCGAAAACACTCATGCGATGGCAGCACTGGACTTCTTGCAGGGCACCGTTTATAAACAATGGAGTCAATTCACGATGTCTTGAAACTAGGCTTAATTTTATTTTTTATATTACTATATGACGGCCTCCATGGTCGAGTGGTAAGACGCTCGACTACGAATCCAAAGGTCGCGGGTTCAAACCCGGCGTGCGCCAATAACTTTTATTTAATTAATATGTGTCATAACACATTTAATTCATACGAAAATAATAAAAGTATATTTGCGGCACGTTCCAGAGTGGTAGATACTCTAAGTATCGCCCTGGTGAAAGACCACCATTCAGAATCGAAAAGTTGCTTGAAATGGCTTTGGCCGTGTTTGGTGACCAGATCTAAATAGCCAGGTACATCCCAACCTTCCCCTTCCCAATCTCCTTCCCCTCCCCACTACCTTCAGCCTCACAACATACCCTATTTGGGGATGCCATAGTATCACTGGCTCTAGACGGTTGGAAGCAGTTGAGACTCTTGTGCGGTATTCATATTAAAAAAAATAAAAAAATATATATAATCATGTTATTTTATGTATTATCTTTGTATTTTTCTATGTATTATATTGAACTTATAGGATTGCACTACCCTCCCTGAGATCTGGAATAAATATATAAAAAAATGAAACAGCACGAACTACTCGTGTAACACTTTCGACATAATTATTTAACACCCACCGTTCTGCATAAAAAAATGATAATTCCTTATTTTTGTTTAATAAAATTTCTATTACAATATGTAACCGTGATTCGCTGTTCTCTCTCTTTCTCATAAACGACGTATAAACAGAGAGGACACAACACAGCTCTCAGTGGCAGGACCATAACATACACCTATCTTTTTATTTTGATTTTCAATTTCATAAAGCTGAATTATTCTGCAGTGAAAGTCCTTGCGGAAATCCATCGATATAGATTTTGTCTACAACGTCGGTAATTTAGAATCTTTCCCGAGCTCGACAGATGCAGATCGCCAACGAACAAACGACAGTTCACATCGACTAAATTAAGCATGTTTAGTCGACGTGAGTTACAGCTGACTAGAATAGATCGAATTATGCAATGATGATGAATACTTGATAATTGCACCACTGAAAATTTCAACATTACAGTATTTGCCGAGAAAACAAAAACACTTCTTCAAATGGGGCAACGTTGCCCCTAGAGAGGCAAACTAAGGCAATTTTCCAGTAAGTGTGTAGTTTTATTTTGCATCGTGTTGTCCTTGTTTTTATTTAAAACTGCTTTCCGTAAAGTTCGCGTGTTGCGAGACTTGGCTCGCCTCACGGCGCGAGGGGTGCGTCCTTGCGACTTTCAGCAGAGGTGATATTGGTTTTGTTTAAAGCAAGACGAAGAACTATCGTCTGAACATCCCGATCTGTATTTTTCTTGGATCATGGTATTATTTACATTACTTGCTTTACTATTTTAGAATATGAACATTAAGCTTGACTTATTAGTGCGTTTAAAATTCAATTAACCAACGCAAAACCTTGGATCACATCTGTTGCAATTGTTAAAAAATCAGTAATTCATTGGGGAGTGGTAATTTATTATCAAATCGTCATCACCAGTATTAATTTACTTGTTTATATTAAGTTAGATCACATAATTATACATCCTAATAAACAACAAACGTCTACCGATGTAAATGCATTAATGTGTGATGTTTACAAAAATGTATTTATTTTTAAAAAATTATATATAAATGTAATTTATTTTACTAATAGTTTCGGTAATAAAATTATAAAGTTGCATGGCCTGGTAAATAAGTGATATTTGCGTGTTAGATTATTTCCTCGTAAATAATCAGGCATTCGTCTTTTAAATTCCTTACACACGATTCTTTAGTTCATAATATGTAAATATATGTACGAGTACATTATTATATAAATTGTATTCCATGGTTTGCTTAACTTCTATGATAATTAGCTTCCTAAGGTGACAAAGCATTTAAAAGTGAGGGGTTTGGCCGAGGTTTACATTTGAATTGATTCAAATGAATCAGTAACAAAAATATCAAATGTTTTTCGAAGATGCACTCAAGATGAAAGCAATTCAGTTCACATTCTTACCGTAAAACGAATTTAAAAAAATCCAAATCGCTTTTCAGCAATAATATAAGGACCAGATTTTATTTTTCTGTGCGATGAATTAGTTACTTCCCGAGATATTCATCGGAAAACAATTGAGATAGAACAATCTTCCTAGGGCAGATACAGCAAACTCCTACACGCCGGCGAACATTCGTTTTTCATCCCGCTTTTTTTGTTTTAAGGACGGCTTTGGTTCAGTCACCGCTCGAGAGTCGGCGGATAGACATCGGATCTGTGCCTATAGTCAGCGTGAATTCTTAATTTATTTTGATGAATACTTAGTGAAACCTATTTTTTTTATATTTTGACTTCACCTACCTGTAAATAAAGAGTAATTGTACTTTTCAGAAATTCAATAGAAAATTTGCGACAGAACATGAACGAATACAAATAAATTTGATCTATTTTGAAGCATCGTCCCATTTTTTGGGAACGTCCCTCGTCGATTTATTTCTAGGGTGATGTCTTCTTGATATTTCTTTTTTGTTTATATATGTGACGCTTACTTATTAATTTAACTGTCGTAGATATGTTGTAGTATTTGCAGTCCTTACACCAAGAACCATTCTCATCGAGAAAATCCATTAGCAAAATAGGCAATGGCTACCTATATTAAATCAATTTCAATCCCAATAATCTGCCATCGTTTCGACAACAGGTAATCTACGGCAATAAGGTTTACGGGTGTTCATAAAAATCACATCGGATAAAAATGAAGTCGTTGTTGGGAGCATTGACCCAACTGGAAAATGCGATCGTCAAGTTACCGCTCGATGGATGGGAATTTCGGTGGGCAAGATCACTGACCTAAGGCAAGTATTTGTACCAACTTACAAAATGCACGTTGCTGTGTTCGGATGAATTTTGCGTCTTTCCGTCTCACTGAATTTAAATCCTTTTTAAACAGGTTATATGCTCTGGTAAAGAAAAGTAAAGGGCGACATAAAATATATGGCGTGATGTAAGCTGAGCATAAGGCCTCTTGATATAAAACCCATTGCGACAAGTAGAATTTCAGTGGATTGGATTGCCTCCAAAAATTTATTTTACTATGATTAATCGTCTCGATAATCTGATCTGATATTATTGATACGCTAAGCCGTCTTCTGTACACAATTCGTTAGATCGCCATGCGCTAATTTCGGCAAAAACAATTCTGGTAATTTCTGCTCACACGTCGAAAAGTTTGAAATTTTATTCCGACTACACAACTTCACTATTAACTCACCATGTCTCTTTTGACCTGTGTGTCAAGACTAAACTAGTATAATATTAACGATGGACAGAGTGATAGAGACTCTCAAACTCGCCCTGGTGAAAGAACGCCATCCTGAATTTGTTTTACAATAAAATTCATAAGTCTTCAGTACCTGGTTGGATTTCGAAAATAAAAGATAACTCAGGTAACTCAATGCTTTCACTGAGTTACCCGAAACGACAAAAATCTAAAAAAAAGTCCCAAACTTGTGTCGCTTGAGTCGAGCCTTCTCCAAAATGGTATATATGTTTTAGATGGCTAAAGAGCCACAAAAGTCTTCAGAATTAAAAGAGTCAATGCATTCGATGGAGGAAAAAAAACTGATCAAAACTGCATTTTTAACTCATTTTTGACCAAAATGTCGCTTAAGATCTTTTACCTTTCCAGCGACGATATTATGATACAATATTTAAAATTGAATGTACGGCCTGTCCTACAAGGATGCTTTATATTATATGAAGGGGTAGTTTACATAGTTTAACGTAAGTATTCAAAACTTAATGATTTCCGTTAAATAGTTTCCAACGAAAATAGTTCATAAATAAGTAGTTAGGTATAATATGGTAGATACTAGATAGCTAGATACCACAAACTCTTGGTAGTAAACTCTTCGTCCCGTTTCTCTCGACTTGTACCAAACGGGGCGGTGTCAAGTACATTTTATATTAGGTACGTAGTATAATAAACGCACGGATATAATGTATACTTAGTTAGGTTATGTTTAACTACGCAAGATAAAAATAAAATGTTGCATCAAAGAGATTAACAATAATTTATTGAATGTTTAATCAATCGATCAATAGGTTTACTATCCGAACGCCGGATAATTGCAAATAATCCTGATTGATAAGTAACTATATACAAATTATTCTCACCAAAAGGCATATTTTAAAATGGTACGGCATGGAGGGAGGCTGTTAAATCGAACTTAGTTTTTTTTTTACATACTGCTGTCAAATTTAGGGGGGACTAGGGATGAACGTATCAAAATATTGATAAAAAAAATTTAAAAAACATTTTGAATTATTAAAAAAAAAATCTGTGTTTGTATACTCTATGATTATTTATTTAGACATTTTGATTAAATTATGAGATACGAAACCTGAAGTAATCATGAGATAAGGCATAACATGATTGGAAGATAAGGTTATCCATATTTTGTATATATTTATTTACGTTAATTAAAGAGTTTTTCAAAGAAATCTTATATTTCTTATTCGCAAAATTTTAACTGGGTAGTGTAAAAAGAAAATAAATCTCAAAAAGACTATAATTTTTTTTCCGATTTTACATTAAATTTATGGATAGCGTAGAAAATGTCTCCTTTTGAGAATTTTTATATGAGGTTAAAGCATTGTACCGATTTCCCTTTGGTACGGCAAGGCCAAAAGACGCACAACACGCACAGCAAAGGTGCTCCTCACCTGAAGAAGAAAATGACTTAAAAAAGGGTATCTTTATCTTTATATGTTTTTAATGTGTCGTAAAGAATGTTAAATTTTTCTGGCTCATAGGCGGCTTCAATGGCATTTTTTTGCTGATGTGATAGTTGGATAGTTAGAGATGCTCTTTTCTTTCTTCCATAACTGTTTTCTTTTATGGGTCCTGCTTTTAGAAATATCATACGTAGACGAAGATCTTCTGGTGTGAAATTCGTAACGGTCAAAGTGGTTTTCAGAGTAACCGTAATACAACATAAACAGTCCGGTGACAGAAATAATTGATAAAAAAATAAACATCTCAATCGGCCAGAAAGTGCGTTGAACCAGACACTTTATTTTTAATTTATAAAAGTTCGTCGACCCCTCCAATGACAGCTTGGAAGCCATTTAACTTATCAATCAACATCGCAACACACAAAGCAACGGTGTCTTTGATCAGCTCAGTAACAATTTCATGACACAAAATGGAACCCGCAAACACCCGATTCAGTGTCAAGTGCGTATACCACTTGACTAGACCAAGGGTGCTGACTTGGTTTTATCACAACGAAACAAACAACGGGGGAATATTAGAACGCTTACGTTTTTTATTACAAAATAAACTCCTTCAGTTAAAGATTTTATTTCTATTTACTTACGTACGTGGACGCACGAGTGTGAACTCAACAAAATTGGATTTTTTTTTTAAATCCAAACAAATGATAAAGTACCTACCTATAGTGCATTTTACCGGAAGATTATTTTTATTTTATATTTTAAATGTGCGTCTATATGGATTACTTTCGCGGACCATTTAAAAAAAATTGAACTAGAAAATAAGCCGTATGGACGCACTAGACTAAAACAACTACAAAGAGTGTACTATGCAATTGTTTAATCAATTACAATATGGTATTATAGGCTGGGGAGCAACATAATACGATAATATTTTCATCTTGGTAAGTCAAGTTACATCCCGTGATTTTTCACAGGTAACAAACTAGTATAATGTATTAACGCTACACAAAATAGATGAGATTAAAACTATTAGTATGATATTATGAATGAGGGAAATACAAGTAAAGATATACCGCCAATACATTATTTTTAACTTCTCCTTCTTGCTTATAAATGACGAATGTAATAGAAAGAGAGATTACAACGGAGCTCTCAGTGGTAGGTCCTTTAAGTGTGAATAGCATTCCATGTATGTATATGGACGATTCGTATTCCAGAGTTCATACCGAAGGGCTTCTTGTTCTTGTAACTAATGTGGGAATGCCGAGGAATCGAAGGATACACGCTCACGAACAAGAGCAGTTGGAATTTACCGGGCTCTTCAAGAAAGGGAACCCTTCTGAAACCTAAGAATCAAACAGGAATTGAATTAAAGGGAGACGCTTTCTGACTACGTGTGCGGCGTTTAGCGGTACTCGATTAATTCCTGTAATTCATAAGGATGTATAGTCCAGTACGAGGGGGGATCGGGTTCCCTGCGGGGTTCGCTGAACCGGCGGGCCTGGTGAGTAGTGGTGAACATCCTTGCTGCGAGACGCTTGGTCCTGCAGCCCGAGCACTACGGCTACGGACGCTTAATTAAATACAGATATTGCGCCACTTGAAGGAGGTGGTTGAACCGCGTTACCTGTTTTGTTTTTGTTCGGCGAATGCAGCCGCCATTGTTCCGAGTTCGGAGTAGTAAGGTTATACAGCAACGGACAAAACACTGCAAAAATTTCATGAATAATATGTTTAGATTCTGGTCCTACCCGATAAGAAAGAGAATATTGTAATTGTTTCGCAAAAAATACAGAAGAAGGCAGCTAAAGAAGTTTGATTCAATGCTATTTACAGTCAGAAAGTTTAAAGAAAGATCATTACTAGACCAAAAAAGCATGTTTTCCACTAGGGTCCAACGTTTAAAAATTTCAATTTTAACGATTTTTACTTCACCTCAAACATATATTACATATAAATTATTAAGCCACAAGAAGATAACTTAATTAAATCATTAACTGACTATTAGTGAATGTATACTGTAAATAAATTAGACATAGAAAAAAATAAGAAGCTCATTTTTTCAAGAGAAGAATAAAAAAGTAATTCAGAATATTCCTCAAAAAAAATTACACGAAGATTGGGTACCCACTAGACTAGGGAATGATGAAAGCGAATGACTAATTTCCAGCAGCTTCAGTTTTCAATAGCCTAACGATTTACAATAAGGAATTCGTTCACACGAGAAGGTCCGCAAATCGGCCGCCGTAAATAATGCCAATAAGGCCATAACCGTGAGGCTGTGACGTATCCATTCAGCCGTGTTTATGCCCATAACCTGTCCCGGGCCTACGCCAACACGGGCCCGCTGCCGGGCGAGGGGCAGAGGGGCGAGGGGGGCTGGGACGTTGCCCCCCGGCACCACCAGACAACAGAGACCCACGTCAAAAGGAACAAAGGAGAGGACAATGCTTTGGTTACTACTTTTGGACCCGAGAGATGAAATAGGGATGAGATAATGGAACCGACCATTGAGATATAAAATATTTGACGTGTGATGGAAGATCTTCTGAATTGGTAGTTCAGGCCGCTGGCGTTGAGACCACAAATTGCGACTAGATAGAGATTTATGAGTTCGAGGTCAAAAATGTTTAAACCAACCGGTAAACATAGGTCACTTTCTTATTAGACCAGTCATTCTGGAGTGGTTTTGAAGCATAGCGTGTGTTATATTCCTTGTGGCATACTTTTCAAATTTTTAATTTTAGTTAATAACACATTAAAGTTAACTATTGACTAATTTAAAACCTAAATAATATAGTATTATAATACGCTATGTTCAAATTTAATTCATTATCTTTAAACTTAATTCATTAAAAGATTCTCAACATAATGTCTCTCGACGAATCGATATACAAATGTTAACCAAATCCTGTACTGTACGACAAATTCAGAAAGTCCATTTTTTAATTTCGCTCCCATGCCCTAAATCGGAAAAAAAACATAATTATACTTTTAAGTTAATAAGTGTGTCTATCTGATGGGACCTGCCAGGTAAGTATGTTCCTTTATATTTTCTTATTCAAACTGGGAATTAATATCTAATAATAGAAAATAAGATCTGTACAGCGCCCCTGAGGTGATTTTTCACAAAAACGGCGCTATACAAATCATCCAAATATTATTATTATTTCGAAATGTTGAGCAATAAAAAAAATTGTAAAAAAAAATCAAGACCCTCCTGAAGAAGGAATTATGAAAGCGAACTCAAAATATCAATCTATAACATGAAATGTTCAAATTATTCAAACCCAGAAGCTTCGCTCTACCTAGCCCTAAATTTGATTTAAAAAAAACAACTACCTATTTGCAAGCCTCAAAACTCTACAACATTCTCCCAACACTACGATCTCTTGCTTCTGTAACGCGAGAATACTATGTTCCTTTCCCGCGCGGCTCTAAGCTCCCAGACTGGTCTGTTTTTTTTTCCTCGCGAGGTGGTCGCCCCCGAGACCTTGCCCCTTCCCCCCCTCCGCACGGAGGGCCCCCGAGGCTCGGGATGCATTGACTCGCCAGACAACAAACACGCCCAGAAAGCTTCCACTCACAAACATCCACGACATAATAACTACTAACAACCATTGATAACAAGATTGACTTATTCAAATTTTTCAAAAAGCCACTCAAGGACCAGTACAAAAACTGATCTTAAAGACAGTAACTACGCGTCCGCTGTCTTTACCCCTGAAGTGATATTTGACAAAAATGGCGCTGTACTAATGATCCAAATATTATTTTTATTTACTATCATTATAGACATATTTTACTAAATGTAAAGGGGCACGTGCTATAAAAAGAAAGAACACACTCACAAATAGATTGCATTGTGATACGCACATATCGTCACCGGAAAGGCAAAAGGGCTGAAGCGCCATTTTGGGAAGTTTACACCTAAGCACTTTAAAGTTTTGTTTTGTTTTACAGTAAAATTCATAAGTCTTCAGTACCTAGTTGGAATAAAAAAAAGTTAACTCTGGTAACTAAATGCTCTCACTGAGTTATCTAAAGCGACAAAAAGTTGCAAACTTGTGTCGCTTGAGTCGAGCCTTCTCCCAAATGGTAAATATATTTTAGATGGCTGAAGGGCCACAGAGTCTTCAGAATCAAAGGAGAGTAAGAACATTCGATGCAGAAAAAAAACTGAGTGATTAAATCATTTTTGACCAAAGTGTCGCTTAAGCCCTTTTGCCTTTCCAGCAACAATATCCATCGCCCGTCAGCATCGATGTATAACCTAATATGAAACTAGTAGATTCGGCAATCGGTATCTCATACAAAAATACGAAACGAAAGCGACCGACTGAATTAATTAATTTTTAAAGAAAGTAAAACATAATACATTTTTTTAACGTTCTATGGGAAAACAAAAGTAAGATAACAATATTATAATAAAACAAGATGTTTTGGTACGAGTTATTAGACATAAACACATTATGGATATGCATTTTAAAATAGTGATTAAGTAACGGATTTAGTGATAGTGTTGAAACACGTTTGCGGGTCATTACTCCGTATATACGCATTTGCATAATGCATATTTGAACCTACTATTAAAATAACTGATTACTGGGGCCCTAGCACGAAACATAGATTTTATCGACAATGTCGGTAATTTGGAATCGTTCCCGAGCCCGACTGCAGATCTCCAACGAACAAATGACAGTAGACATCGACTAGATTAAGCATATTTAGTCGACGTGCTAAGGCCCCTGAAGTGACTAGAATTATGTTCTTAAGCTTCAAATAAACAGTGACAGAATACATATTTTGGGTGTAAATATAATATGTTATACATACTCGTATGCGTTCAAAGTAGGTACGGCGTTTGGTGTGTGAAATGTGTCTTTGGACCTGTACAACTGAAACCGCTTGCCATGTACCTATTATGGTACACGTCGCCGAACCAGTTAATATTTCGATCGAATCAATAATTAATAATTTATGACCAACTTTAACATCGAAAGGATAATACAAGGGCACCAGATCACGTTACGTTCGTGCTCGGTCGAACACCAACTTTCAATTCTAGTTCGAGAGAGAAATTACCACTCTTCAAATTTTCTCATCAACACGACTGTCATTAAATTGACGTGATGTTTCAAGAAATCAATACATGGATTGATGTTGAAAAGCATTGTGTGTTGCAGGATGAGCAGCGAAATGTCAATAACACAAAGGGAAAGCACCGGTTTATTTTGTCTGGAGTCTAGACTTGAAAGAGACTGAAACCGAATAGTGCTTTAAATAGGTATAAATAAATGGTAAACTCGTGCACTAAATTTAATACGATTTTCTTTCATTCATTATCTAGTTATTTTTCTTATAAGAAAAAATATCACTAAACTGTATACCATATTACCAAGATGAATGGTGAATATTTATGAGAATCTACATTCAAAGACGAATTTAATAACTATACAATATGAACAGCGATAGTCATATTAACAATAAAGTGGAAAATTTGTTTGTTTCAGAAGCAGCAAAACGTGAGCTCTGGTGCTATGAAATCCCACAGAATTTCCTGTCTAGAATTTATAGACCAATGCAATTATTTTTGGCTTGCAAATTAATTTGAATATAGATTTTAAATATCAATTTAACCGTCAAAAAGTAAGACAAGAATTATTATGTAACATATTTTTTGTATTACATTTTTCAAATTTTCAATAAGAAAAAAATTGAGGTGAAATTTACTAACACGAAAATCCACTTCAGGGCGAAACCGGATAGCTTCACAGTCGAACTTTTTTGACACGTATGATCAATACCAAAACTTTAATTGAAAATAGCTAGATCTTGTTTTGTAATACAGGCAACCTTATCTCACTAGCCTTCAAAAATTTAAATGATTGTAATCTATTCTGATGCAATAGCATATTTTTAGTGGAGAAAAATTAGATCATCTCATAATTATTTCGGTAAATACGAAACACCACACTGCATTCTATTCAAACATCTAAAGATGCCAAGAAAATTAAATGCTAGTAGTAAATGCTTTGTCGATGCAAAGAATTGTTTCTGAGAATATAAAATAAACAAATTGGCTAAAAGAACAAATATTATGATGGCGGCCATCACTAAAATACACTATAAAGTAAACAATGTAGAAAAATTTTATTTAGAGGGTGATGTTGCGCAATGATTCTGAAATATTAGGTATAATTATTATAATGAATAAATATTTGCTATTAAAAGATACCCAAGTTTGGCACATAATGGACCTATAATCACAAAATGAGTGTAGGCAGAAATTGAATGATGGTTTTTAGGTGAACGTATGTGGTGTGGCATGATGACTTCTCTCTCTTTCTCATAAACACTACATGTAACAGAAATATGGGTTACAACAGAACTTTCAATGACATGACTATTGGTATGATACCATCATCACGAGTGGCGTTTTTAGGGAAGCATCACAACATAACAATATCTCCATATGATAAGATTGTGTGAAACAACTATGCTTGGTCGATGGTGGGAAATTATAATATAAGAGTATTACAAATCAAACATAAAAACCATTGGTTTCATCCGTTATCCCTTCATTCCATAGTATGACTGCCAGTGTTATAATAGCGTGCTAACAGAACATCTTCTTCAAATTGGTAATATTACCTTCACTCATATCACCAGTCAGTTTAAGAGGTGGTCGTTAAAATGACAGTGGCCAGGACGCTCGGCTAGCAGTTGTACAGATTGAGTACTAAACCCACGGTGGATATTGCCTTACTCTTTTTCAGAACAAATTATTCCCAGTGAAAGGGTCTGTACTATAAAACAAGGCTTAACACTTATATTTTCTTTGAAAATAATAAATCAAAAGGATAATGGGAAATAATATAACCTAATGGCAAGAAAAATAGCTATAAACTTTTTGGACACAATATAGAATGTGGATGCCATTCTAACAGATCTGAATTATTAACTCATTTAATGAACATAGTGAATAAAAATTATAGAAGATAAGTCTGCGAACAATGTTTAAAAAAACAATTAATACTTTTATTAATTCCAAGCAATTTATTTTCCTTCCTTTGATTGGGTTTGAAATTTGGGTCAATTACAAATATATTTAAAAAACACAAATTTTCATTACGCTCACAATTTATATTGAAGCCATGTGCCTGGGTAGTCAAATTAAAATGTTAATCTTCTATTTATAGGCTAATCAAAAGGAGATAATAAATTATACGCTACCTATAGACTAGGGATTCTTCTAACACTTAATAATATTTATACTCAACCTAACATTACTTAGGTACAGAAATGTTATTGTTGAAATGCATGAAGCATGAACTATATACATATGAACCGTCACAACTAGGTGTCATGATGACTAATGCAAAGTGAGGATTATATTATATTATGAAAACAGAGCATTCAATTGACCTGAACATGAAAATGACAGATTTTAGATGGGCGCCAGAGTTTTAGCGAGTCAAAACACATTGTGTTTGAGTATTATATGCGATAAAAGGTCTAGTGTTCAATATCAAATAATAATGGGCTACAAATAAAGGTATGTGTTTCAAAACAAGCAACAATCTACTAAACACTCCCAGTTCCTGGCTTGGTTCAATTGACAGCATTTTATAGAATAGAATGTGTGTAGTTTCTATAAAAAATATATTCTATTGCACTTTTAGGTGTTTACTTTACATTGGTGGTCATATTTGCGTTAAAGATAGGCGTGTTGCGCAATTATACTGCAGATCCATCTATGTCAATCCCTGTCTTGATCAATGAAAACATTAGTCTAGCAAGTAGAAAGAATTTCCTGGGGATATTTAAAGTACAAATAGATAATTAGCCAATGTGTGATGATTTTTTCACCACTGAATTGAGTCTCATGACACCAAAACTAGCATTACACAGGTCTCCAAAACCGATAGCACACTCATCTGTCAAATATTATGAACTGAATTCTTGGGTGAATTATTGGATTAATCAAAATTGAACGTGTCACAATTAGCAGGCTTCTTGGTCCTAAATGAATATTAGTAAATAGCACTCAGAAGGCTATTGGTAATAGAACACATTAACCCATGGGAAAATAAAATCCAACGATCACAACCCCTACAATAGAAGGAAGATTCCATGCGTTCACGAAACAAAATATTCATATTTAAAAGGAAAATAGACTCACCACCACAGCCATACACATTGAATATGAATTTTACGGATAAAGCCGTGGGTCAACGAAAACTCAAACAGACCACGCACAGCACAACTTCAGGGCGGCCCAGAGAAACTAAATATGGCAGATCGCAGATGACAAAATGAAAAATGTCAAGAATCAGAAACGGTTATAGGCCTAGCGAATGAACCCTACTAGCTATGCTGTAATAGCTCTTATGCCAGCGACGACAAAGGCTATTTTGATATACATCAAAGACTATTTTATTGATTTGCCGGTTTTTCAAATTCGTGTTAACTTTATCGCAATTTTAAAATGTTGTGCTCCATGACATAAACTCTTATTGGAAGAAGAATTTGAAAACCCATTTTCAAAAGTATTTATTTCATAATGGTTACATAATTATTTTTGTTGCATTGAGGGTTTTTTTCTTGATGACTTATTGTAGTCAGCTTATAACCGTGTCAACAAACGAGTTATTGTTATAATACAATAATAAATGTGTTAGGTAGGTACCTCGGATCAGAAATGCACGAAAAGTAATCATTCGTTACTTATGTAATTGTTATGTGCTTTGTTGTTTTATTCAAAATGAAAAGTAATCGTTACTTTTGATAATATGATTACTTTTGTAGGTACCGACTGCTTGGTTATTATTTATCCCGCCAGAGCGCCATTTCTAACATTCATGGAACGGTACTGCCAGAAACTAAAATACTTTGGGTGCTTACATTGGAAAAAACACTTGGAGCTTGTTTGACCATTAACCTTTTCACCGCGTTAAACTACTCCGGTTTTTCAATACCCCTACGCGGTACATATTTTCAAATACCTATCCATGCAATTAAAGGTCAAATTATATCATTACGGCATGATTTTAAGTATAATATAAACAGAACAGATTATTATCTACAATTTGAAACTAAATCCTCGTGTGTGAACACTAATACATATGATAGTTACACGAATGTCCTAGCGAGCGGGAAAAAAACTGTGACGTAAGAGCGCTGTGATATCAGCAGTCAAAGTTAGCGTATCAAGTGTTGATACGGGCGCGTGTGGGGAATGACTTTTTGCTGTATCAACTGTTGTTACGATCGCGTGGAAAAAGTTAATAATACCTATATAATTCAACGAAATACCTTACTATTTACTACACGCACTATAACCATAATTAGATGATTTATATAGGGCAATTTTCATTAAAAAAACTAATTCTTTGACAGTACTGCAGTTAACTGACGACGTAAAAGTATTTTAACATTATTATTACGATAATAATTGCTTGCAATATAAAAATAAAAAAGACTTACAAATAAAAAAAATATCTTTTCTACTTCTTCCACAAGTTTAAACACTTTTTTGATAAAATTTGCCAACACAGACAAAGAGGTGGGTTCTTGTTATAATGTGCGTTATGTTTGTAATATGTTTTAGGCGAGGAAGATCCCTGTTTCGAAAGAAGATGAAGAATTCTTATGGTAACAAATATTTTTTTATGATACCTAATGTTTTTCATATGTCACACAAAGAACTGAAATAACAAAGGTGTTATTAGTTGTTTATATAGCGTTGTCGTAGGTTGAGCTAATGATTATCCAATAGTTTGTTGTTTAAATATTTTCATTGTAGTTCAAACCAAGATTAATCATAATTCCACTCAATTAAATAAGGGTTTTACAAAAAAAAAGTTTTGGTCTTCTGATTGTTTATGGGCTATTCCATATTATTCCGTTAGATACAAAAAAATCAGTTTATCTATAGGTACTCTTCTCCAGAAGAAATAAGAAGTCATGTTACAATTTAAAATGGCTCTTTTTATTTGTATAAGCCTAATATTACAAAATTATACACCATAATTGCACACTTGTTCCTAAGATACAACCAATAAAATTGGTAAATATTAGATAGGTTTTAAAACGTAAAGCTAAAACATTCCAACGTGCAATGATCTGAGAAAATGTGATTGTTTTGTCGCAAGGTTAAATTACGGAATTTAGTGCCCAAGCAAACTCGGATTTTGTTACAATAGATAGTAATTACTAATATATTTATATGGAATTATAGGCAGTGTATTGTACATTTTGTCAAAATTTTTGTTGAAAGATTATTCTTTGTTGTTTTAAGAGATGTTTGTTTCTTTTCATAAAAATATACAAAAAGGTTTGTACATTAATATGGATGATCTTTAAACATTTTATACATGGTGTTGCAGGACGTACCCGACAAACTTAAACCAGTGATTCCTGAGATAGTTTGGAGTAAAAAATGTTGACGGCATTTTGGTCTCCGGACATTTTTTTTCAATTAAAACCAAAAAATATATATTTCTGTCACATGTCGCCACTGATCACTCAGCCGAGAAAGCACCTGGTCCCCGGCCTGACCCGTACTGTCCAATACTGTGCAATCCCGTGTGTACCATGTGGTGCAAATGGGGCTTGCACACAATACCGTGTCTACCATGTGTCACTGAACAGTACGAGTTGGGGCTGTTCTCGCCTGAGTGATCAGTGGCGACATGTGACAGAATTTGTTTGTTGATTTCAATTGAAAAAAAAAGTCAAAATGCACTCTACAATTTTTTACTCCAAATAAGCTCAAGAATCGCTGGTTAAGGTTTGTTGGGTACATCCTGTATAAATATATCGTCGATAAATAAACAATACTGACACAATGCAAATTTTTTTTTTAAGGATGTATAAAAAAGTAACTTATATGAATAACCTTTCTCACATTTATATCACGTGTATTGTTCCATTTTGTTCTTCTAGATAAAATCACAGGTTTAAAAAATAACGATTCTTTGAAATGATTTATATTTAAATAAAAAATCTTTGGGCAAGAAAAGAAAAACGGTGGAAAGATTTGATGTTTATTCATCGACGAAATGAAATCACTACACGAAGGTTGGAAATCACCCGAGTTAGAAAGGATAGGGTATTGTGAGCCAGAACCATCACGCAGAACGTTTCTCAGAAAGTGCTTCATTACAACAAGACAATTCAACATTCTAAATCTCCTTACGTAGTTTTATTATTAGTTGAAATAAAAATTAAATCAATTTTATTTACGTAAAACTAGTCACATTATACATTTAACATTCTATAATCATAATTTATGAAAATAATTATTTTAGATTCACACAATAGAACTGGCAAATATCTACATGTTATGATTAAAATAGCCAGTGGTTGTCAATCTAATTATAAATAAATATTAACATTCTGGAATCACTATTTTATCTAAAACTAACCTATAGAGATTTTTTTGTAAGGCATTTTGATATTTGAATATATTTAGCATTATTCAAAGACTACAAGCGAATATTTTAATTATGCATTTTCCAAGAAATCTTCCCTAGGATAATTGATACTCATATTGCTCAAACGTTAAAAGGTTTCTAAAGTCTAAAAACATTTTTATTTTGCGTGATCTAGTCATTAAGAATTTCTATCAACTTTACAGCATTTTACATAATAATTCAATTCATAGAATGAAAAGTAAATATTCAATATGATATGGTCCCGCCGACTCAAGCTTATTAAATTTGAAGCAAATTACAGAATTTATATTTTTCATTCAGATAATCTTGTTATGCCACGGTGTTGTTCAGAAATAACAATTAAAAATAATTGTTCACTTCTGGTGTTTTATTTATTTAGTTGGAAAAAGAACATAATAAATTAAACTGTTTACTGTTAAAATCTTATTCCAATAAGTAATATTATAATGTATGTTCAAGTTGGCAGTGCTAGGGGTTCAGAGCATATGTTTTTCTTACACAAAGCTACGAAAAACACCTTATATTATCTTCTATAAATGGCAATTAAAGAAAAAACATGTTTACGCAATAAAAAAAGTGGAAACTGATGCTTTTCTGAATTAATTCACACAAAATATAGTTCCTTGCATAGAAAATTGTTAGAAAATATAAAATTAAGTACAAAATTGAAAAATATTTTTTAATAAATAAGGGAATGTTGAAATACAAATTGGTAGTAGGCACAAGACCAACAAACAGTAAGAAAAAAATACAATATATTTTCTTATTTCATTAGAAAAAAACAGTAATGACTTAAATGTATGTATCTCAAATCAACGGTGGAAATTAATTAAAAAATCAAAAACAAAATTAAATTGTTGAATACAAAAACATTTTGTCTTCAATGGGTTCGGATATGTAGTTTTAGAATAATTATAAACTTAATGGACATATTGTTGTTGCCTTGTGGCGACCCTGTATGGTTTAAATGTTATTTGATTAGAAAATAATAGAATAAAGAACATAATATTATGAATGAATAAACATAGACACACTTCTCTATCAGAATTACATTAAACTAGCGAGAAGGGAGCATAATACATATTATTTATACAAATAAACATTTTCTTTACATTAATACAATGCTACAAATTTACACATGTCACAGCACAGATTTACTCAATTGACAAAAATTCCATTTATAAGAAATATAATATGTATTACGTAAATTAAAAAGAACAGATTTAAAAGCGGGATTCTATGGTGAAAAGCTATTAAGTGTGAAAATATGGCTTTATGTAACTACAGAACAAAAAGGTATTTTAAAAGTATTGCTTATCTAAATCCAAACTTAAATAAAAGAAGATACTTTCGGCACGTCTACAATTAATAAAGTTATATATTTATCAGTTGCGTGATGCCCTTATAACAGAAGTGGCTTTAAATTAATTAAAAATACTTTAAATTAGGACAATTTTCACTAAGATGACACAAACATTAAGATTGTTGATTGGAACTAGGAGAAAGTGTTTTGTCATTGAAGATCACACTGGGGACAGGGAATGGCGGATCGGCAGTTCCCGGCGCGAGCTGCGAGTCGCCTTGGAGCAGCTCCCTCGCATCCCCCTCGGCCCCGTCCACTGTGATGTGGTGCGAGGTGCTTCTCTTGTGCCCTTTAATCATGGCCTCCACAGCCTTCAAGTCCTTGGAGTTGGTTCGCCTATGTCTCAAAACCATATTTGAATTGTCTAACAATTGTTTAGCTTCCTCGTCAAAGCTTTTATTGAGTACAACCGAAGCTAGATCCAAGTTTTCCACACTCTTCAAAGCGAGGTGTTTTATTTGGTCCAAGCTTATATCTCGCGAGTTTGATCTCGAATGAAGTTTGAAGTCGCGGGATCCAGATCTCGAATGTGTATTGAAGTCTTTGGAGGTAGATCTTGAAAACAAATTGTAGTCCTTAGAATTAGATCGGGAGTGCTTCAAGTCTCTAGAGTTGGTCCTGCTGTGCCTCATTTCAGATTTATCCTGTTCGTCCAAAGATAGTTGATGTCTGGCTTCCAGTTGAATAGTTTTGGAATCATTTCTAAGATGTTTAGAGGCCACCAGCACCCTGGAGTTCTTGCCGACTCCAGATTTGGACTGCTGGGAATCCTGAGAGTATTGGGAGTCATTCCTCTGAAGCCTGGATTGGGTCTTGGGTGCTTGTTCCTTGAAGGACTCGGACTGCGTGATAGCGTTGGGACATTCAAGCGGCGTGCCGATGTTAGAACTTCCTCCGGATGTCAAACCTGATGTAAATCCACTCATACACTCGGCACTTGGTTTCTCCTCAAACACTGCAAAAAATACAATAAAATTAGTTTAAAAATTTACATCTTGTAACTTAATAATATTTTAAATTTGTTTTGTGTTATTTTTCATACGTTTATCAAGACTGATGATGGATCCAGTAATGTCCTTCTGGGGGTCCAAGGGAGAACAATAATCCAGAGATTTACGCCTTCGGACCAACCACCAGTCAATTAGGAATATTCCAAGTGCTAAAATTTTGATACCTCCGCAAAGACCGACGTATCTGAAAATAAAAAATAAATAAATTAATCCACATTGAAAGAAACATATCAATAAACAGGCATTATAAACCAAAAGTAAAGAGATAGATTAATAGATATAACTCACCTATATCTAAATTGTTCAATATCATAAAGCAAGCAGCGGCCTCCCTTTTTGTCTCCACATGTACTCTTCCACAAGAGGCAAGTAGAATCAATCAAATTTCCAAAAAGTATAGGGGCGGGAATGTAGCCAAATAGTCTGAATATCACAAACTGCATTCCCAGGGCAAACGAACGCTCTTCTTCGCTGACAGATCTGAAACATTTTTACACAATTCATTTTGGAGCTTAATCATAACAGATTCACTATATTTTAGTAGACCGGTTAGTAGCTGAGTGAACAAACGTGACGGATTCTCACTCGGACAAAAAAAAAAAGAGAGTGCCATTCCGAGTTCTGAAGGCAATGTCAAACTGAAAATGGAACAGTTGTCTCAGTAATGATAAAGAATTAAATAGAAATCTAACTAAACATAACTACGATATATAGAAACGAGAACACTCTTGTGTAAATAGAACTAAAATAACTGATTGATATAAACCAAAGCAATTAGAAAAATAATTCACTATTGGATAATAAGTGAATATTGGAACTAGGTAGATATGCGTAATATTGCCTTTGAAAGTTGAAACTACAACACAATATATGCGGCGATGTTGCCATATTAATGGGAAAGCAAAAATTCAGGCTTCCTCTAATAATGGATACTCAATGGAAACACATAGGATATTTATTGGAAGGCAAAATTTAAAAAAGGGACATTAATTACCCAAATGTTCGATAAAATATTAGTACAAACCTGAGTACAATCATAAGGAGTGGCATTTGTGTGACAGCTACAATAAACGTCATGAAGAACAGCAGTATGAGGAAGGGGAATATAGTGGTGTATGGGGGGCTGCAGGGCCCCGCTGTGGCCACGGGCACCACGGTGACCTCTGCAAAGTCCTCTCGGAGGGCTATGGAGGCAGCGGCTGAGGAGCCCCCGGCCCCTGTGTGAATAGGGCCCCCACCAGGGCCACCACCCAACATCGATAAGTTGCCGTGAACACCTGGAAAATTTAAAATAATCAAGAAAATAAAAAACAGATTTCATAGTTTGTAGGTTATTTATAGTTGTGTTTAATTTGTAGAATTCTATATAAAAAAATTAAAAAAAAAATTAGTCATAGTTCGGCTAATTTTACTTTTTATTATTATTGTGACAACTGTTTCGGCGTTCAAAGCAATCATCAAACTGTGGTTAGATTAGATATCACATAAATAAGTTTCCAAGTGGCTAAACACAGATCTATAATGGCTTTGAATGCCGAAACAACTGTCACAATAAAAATTACGACAGAGTTTTCTAATGATTGTTGATCTGCATTAATTAGGTGTCTTTTTTTCAGTGCATTCAAAACATATTCGCCAACAACATTCAAACAAATCGCCTTTTGTAGTTTACTTAATATATAATATCAAATCTTAATCGGTTCAGTGATTCCCGAGATAATACCCACTAAATATTGATATTATTTTTTTTTTAATTTGTGGTAAAGAAAAGTTGTCACACGTAATAATAACCTTCAAATTTATGAAATTCGCAATTAAGTTACATAACAATAAAAATTAACACAAAGCAATGAATAAAATGAAAAGAAAAACTTCAAATGTATTTTTTCTACTATCATCAGGATTAAATTAATACGTTTCAACAAAGTATGTATTCATTAAAAAAAAAACCAAAGGTTGATAGTCGATATTAAAAATATTTTTGCGTCACATCACTAACATTTATTGTAGCGGCATAGATCAATAAAGCTTTCACTTGCTGGTGAAATTTGATTGATTGTGCCAGTCATATTTTTACAAATTTTCATTGAACAAGCCGGCAAGTGCTGACGACGTAAAAGCAAATAAGTAGGTAGTGGGTTCTTAGCGATTTGAAACTACGTACAAACTGTACTAAGTTCGATGACAGTCGGCACGCCTCCGTGCCATATCTCCCTTTTGTTTCTTTTATCTATAGTATATACAATATATAATAACATACTGTAAAGTTAAGCTGCTTATATTATGTTAACACCACTATGGGAGTAATTTTAATGAAGAAAAGCACCCCTGAATAGATTATCGAAGTACATAAATGTACAGTATTTATAGGTGAAATATCATAAAGTTTTGCTATATAAATTATGTTATGTTATTGTTATTATCGTTACTCATAATACATATGTTTTATGTCAATTAACAGTAACTCACAAGCGCAGTTGGTATAGTTGGACCGGGAAGAAAAGGCGGTACAGCCCGCATGGCACGGGGAGAAGTAAGTCAGGCCGTTGTTCCCGCAGACCGGTTCCACGTCGGTAGTGCTGCAGGAGCAACCAAAGTTACACGCTGCCGTAAGGTTTACTTGGAAGGGTTCAAGACGAGATGTGCTGAAATTAAAAAGAAAAATAACTTAAGAATATAACATAATATTAATAAGAAGTATTACGGAAGTTGTACCTTTAGGGAATTCAGCATTCCAAAGGTTAATGTCATTGAATCTTATCTAAGCAATGCAAACAATAAAATAAAAATACGTCAAATTGATAATTTATCTATCGTTTTATATGAGTTTTTCGTAATTATTAATGAACAACATCAAATGTTACCTGTTATAATAAGGGATGGTGGTGCCTGCCATCTTGACGTTGTCACACCCGAGAAAGAAGAGCAAGGCGTAACAGGCGAGACAGATGGTGTTGGAGACCAGAACAAACTGCACGGCCCCCTTTGGCCGCAGTTCCAGTCGCTTCAGCAGACACCCACCCATAAATATGCCGATACAAGCCCCGGGAATGGCAATGGACCCTGAAAAAAATAGACATAAATTTAACGTAAATGTTAACTCCATACAGTAAGACTTCAAATAATCAATTTTAGTTGCTAATTTTTTATTGATTTAATTTTAGTTTACTCTTAGTTTGTCCTCGGTTCAGAATCGTTGCTTAAAATTTTCGATCCGTGGGTCTGTACCCGTCTTCGGAGTCCCATGCATTCATCATTATCTTTTAGTAGTTTTTATCCTTTAACCACTTCACCCTCCACTTTTAGTTTTAATAATTAATTTACTGTAATTTAGGATGAGTGAGTTTATGTTTATAACAGAGACTGTGTGTTGAGGCAGTGCGTAAACCATTGTGAAATAAACACAAAATCCAATGAAACATACGAGTGCAAATATAACGTCATGTGAATGTCCGTCTGGGCACAGGCGCGAGTGTAATGCCAAGTTTATTTTGCCCATACCGGTACGGGCGCGAGGTGCAGTGGTTAAAACCTATTTTTCGTACATGAGGGAGAAAAAACCGATTCTCCGAATATAAGTAGCTATTCCAGAAAAACTATTTATACCATTAACATACAATTTGAAAAAATACATAAACACATTATCTGAAAAGATAGCATAATTAATATAAACATCATTTTGTAAAACACAAGTGAGTTATTACGAAATTCCGTCGGCAATCGCACGGAGCGCAGATCGACTTTAATGCCCGGCACACGACGGAAGTTGTACCTTGCGGGAATCCGGCATTCTAAAGGTTAACCGGGTTTTAGCCAGTGATCTTATAAACTGAGGTCACAAATAGTGTTTGTAACTTTTACTAAGACCACTAACTAACCATCACACCATAACACGGCAGGGTTAGGAATGCCCCACAACTTTTTGGAACACACTTCTTGTTTCATTCACATTTATGTATCATATATTATTATTCTGTCTCTTGACACAACCCGATTTGAGTTTTTTATTTCCTTGATGGTGCCATATATTTCTAGAGCATATCCTAATTCTTCTTGCATGAAGACATGGTACGATTAAGTGGATACTTGAGGCAGGTCAAATCAAAAGAAGGAATAACAATAAAAAAAAACAATGATAATTACAATGCTTGAACCATAAAATTACAAAATGGGTATCATCTATCATCTGCAATATAGCCTATAACAATATTCACATTCCATAAAGGTCAGTGCATCCAGGGAATTATCAAAGCATCACTAGTAATGATAATGTGAATATGAGACAGGAAGCAATTTATAACCACGAGCGCTACTTTGCTACAATACCAATCAATCTGATAGAATAAAAACATTATTAGATACCAGTTCATAAATGTATAAATACAAAGATACAATGAAACTATTTATTGACTACATCTGAGTATAGTGACATTGCATTGAACCCACTTATTAAATACTTTAAAGAAATTACCACCCAGGGCGGTTTACTAACACATGTGGTGATCTTTAGATACTGTCAGTCACATCAGTTGAAGTGGAGAAGTTGTTTCCGACATAGAGATTCATTAATTAATTGTTGCTTACTGTACGCCTTCTTTTAAGACAGGTAAAAAAAAACTTAAATAACTACAAGCAAATATGATGACTCCTTACTTTATTTTTTTTGTTATTTCGGGGTTTTAGTGATTACATATTCTCAAAAATTTCAGAGCACATTTTTTTTCCGGAAGGTTTTTTTTAAATCTAAAAGAAGTTACCTGTAAATACACTAGCTTGACTCTTCCCGAGACTGAACTGCGTCTCAAGGTATTTGGGCAAAAAGACCACAAACCCTGACACGATGACCAGCTCCATGCACGCTCCGAGGCAGGTCACAACGTACTCAGGGTTGCACATCAGGCGCCACATGGACACCGGGATATCTGAAGACAATACATAAATAAAATTATTAAGAATGTTTTCAGCTTGGATATTGAAAAAATAAAAACTTAAAAGGTAAATGATCTACTCATTTGACTACATGTTTGGGGGTTGGGTGTATGATTCCTGCCCATTGACGATATTCCTGCAGCTTTGCAAAAATACATTTTAATACAAATTTATTCATTCATATATGGTCTAGGTATTGAGATTTTTATTGTTAAGTTTCAATGGAGGTTATCACCTGTCATAAGGAATAGAGCTGCCTCATTTAGAACTTAATTGAATATTCTGGTACCAATATTTTGCATTAGTTATCAGTCAATTTGTATAATGATAAAAGTAGTATATGGTTTCATTCATGCAGCAATGCCTCATACTGAATTAGGTTGACCAGTTTGTGGCAGAGTAACTCCAAAGCGTTGGGCGCGTTGCGGGTTCAATCTTCTGCAAGCTAAGTCCTCCATCATAGCACAAGTTACAATTACGGTTTTAATGATGGGAGTAGAGTGGATTCAAAATATTGTCAGGTTAATGGTAGCACATGAATGTTTGCCTTTCTTTTAAAATAAACACAAAAAAAGGTTATGCCATCTTTCTTAAGAGTCTTGTATCGGATTTGTTAGCTGGTTCCACTGCCAGTATACATATCGAAAGGAATCCATTCAATAATACTAATTACCTTTGATGTCCTTGCCATATCCTGAATCTGGTGGCTTGTCCGGCTTAATCGGGGGAGCTGATCCGCAAGCGGCAGCCGCTTTCTCACCGAGTCGCACCTTCTCCTTCTCCCTCGTCAGCACCTTGGGGAATGAGAAGAAGGGAATGGCCACCAGGATGAGCAGTAGCCCGCACAGGAGGAAGCTACCCCACCACATTCCCACCCACCGGTGGTCATCGGGCTCTGAAATTAAAATATCAAAGATAAATATTGAACATAAAGGCATCATAATGTTTTCAATAATTATTCAAATAATAAAATAAGTTAAGTACCTATTTCTATAATGGTGCTGGTAAATGAATCCATATGAAAGGAGAGTAGATATGCTCCTAATAAGAATCCTAATACTGGACCAAAAGCCGCCATGCTGTACATACAACCTGAAACAAAAAATAAAATAAAATTTAATACATTTAAATTGAACTATTTTTTTTTAAATCTTATAAATAAACAAAGGTTAATTTATACTATCCCTCATGAAACAATGTATTGAAACTAGACTGTATAATATACTCTAAACCTTTTTAACCGCCAAACCAGTTATTGTAGAAGGGAATAATATAATAATGAGGGCTTAGGTTAAGAGTAGAGATTTGGGTATTTTGCCCACCACTATTGAGGGATAGAGTTTCACAAAGGAAACGGAGATTTCTAGTGAACAGCCAACCACCAGAACTGGCACAATGGAAGCTAAGTTCACCAACATATCACCACCGAGATATTAAGCTTTGGGATTAGGAATGAGTAATCACATTGAAATTAGATATCGGTAGCAAGACATTTAATATCTTATTTTTCGAGATAAAATTTCTCTCTAAAATTTTTCTACATAGTGGTAACTTCATTGATTAATGAATCCACGATAATACAATTATTATTAAACATAACTAGTCGTCACTATTCGGTTCTGTTTGAGATTTCAACACTTTTTTCGAAATATTTATAATACAATGAACATGGATCAAACGATATGTCATTTTGTCTGGTGGTTTTAAAGATAAATTGAATCTGTATGTAATAGTAGTCCAAAGCTCCATAGCTCATGATAGAAATTGCGAAGACATTGCGAGCTGAAAATAGTTAGTATAACCTAGGAATTTTAGATAGAAAAAGTTATGCAGATCACAATATTTTGGTGATTTAAAAATAAAATAGCTTTTAATAAATTATTATTGATATTTTTTCATCACATCTAAAATATAGAAGTCAGTACGTTTCAGTAAATGGATATGATTCCGATAAATTCACAGCCCCTTCTCAGGAATTACACAAGGCTCAAATCTCGGTCACTTATTGTTCCCAATCGTGATAGATGACATCCAGGATTGCATACGTCACAGTTCGCGCCTGCTGTTTGACGATCTTAAACTCCTAATGGAAATTTAATCCGATTAAGATTTTCACAAACTCCAAGACGACCAAGATGCACTGTCGAATTGGTCGCGGGAAAAAAAAAGTGAATTCAAATATTAAAAAAAACGTCATTTCAAAGAGGAAGGATGTAAGCACTGTACGCCAGTACTGCTCCAGTGCTCCGACATTCGGGCGGGTGGATGTCGAAAACTGCTTATGCGCAAAGTAAACCCACGATTTTCGACATTCATTCATTTTTGATTGTGTCCATAAACGGAATCAAATCTAATTATCCGAACCAAGTGTTGTTTTGGAGACGAATGTATATGTTACAACTCATCGTGGGCTCCAAGTGTATATCTTGAAAAATATATAAGATACAAGACTGTGAATTTCAAAAAGTTTGAAAATTTCCCGGTTTTCTTAAAATGTCGCAATAGGCAAAGTACAAACAAACTTTAAAAAATCGAACACGAATGCGTAGAACACAACATTCCAAAGAGAATGACACCAAAAACGCCAGACCCAGATCCAAAACCAACGCGCAGTACTGCCGCGAATATAGGCAACGTAAGCGCGCTCTGACAACTCAGGTGGCATCTGACAAGTCTACGTCAAGATAGATGTAGATTTTATTTCACGAAAATAACGGCGTCAGTGTTCGACATTACCTTGTATGTTTTTGACAGAAAAATGGACATTTAACCCTTTCTAACTACTATTTAAAAAATAATAATATATAGAAAATTATTTGTGTTTTTTTAATGATTTTGTGAATCTTCTCTGGCATTATTATTTTTTCGTTGTGTTGGGTCGCGTACACACTTATGTAAACAATAATAATACTTGGCTAATTTATATAGAGCCATTTTTGTGAAATATCACCTCAAAGGCACTTGCAATCTGTTTCCTTAGATAAAATAAATAACTTACAAGGTATTTATTTTTATTTAATTTATATTTTGTTATTTTTATTTATAAAAAAATACACATACTTTTACATTATAAGCAGAATGTATTCAAAACGTTTCGCAATCACAGTAGCTAGTGGAATTAAAAAAACGGAAATTTTTCAAATGATTCCTGCGCAGTGTGCACATGTGTGCTGAACACACATAATCTAACGCTTCATATTATTTAAATCTATAAAAAATAATTCAGATGAGAAAGGGTTAAAACCGTCATAGCTCTAGATGGAAATAATGCGATGAGCCGAAAACAGTTATGTTGGTCTATACATTACAGTTAAGAGAACCTGTGTAAGTTAAATGACACTAGAGCTAACCGTTTGAGAGTTTTTTACTGATTCATAGATAATATATAGTTATAAGACTGATAAAAAGGACTTGTTATGAATACAAAATGGTTTGGTCAATAAAAGACTTCACATTTTATATAAATGTAAATACAATTACAAAATCTACTCCAGAATCGAAAGGAAAACATCGCCTAGTATAGTCTGAGAGCCAAATCTCCGCAACTGCGCAACTGTGCGCGCTAAATGCGTCGTAAAACTTCAGCATGAATGAAATGAGGAATTGGGGGGAGGGGGCCATGTAGGTCGCAGGGTGTCTTCCCCTACCCGCCTTCTCCCAAACACAACGGGGATGAATCGAATTTCTGCGGGGTGGTTGTAAAACAGACCCTTCGCAAACAGACGAGAAGTGGGGTACAGAAACAAACTTTACCTTTTACATCACGCCAGCTAAAAATACACGGTTTGTGGACAAATGTATAATATGCGTATTACGCATATGATGCTGATTTACTTCGGTGACGTAATATTAAATATTTATTGACGCCTTGAAGGTTTAACATGTAGATACATTTTAAGTTATACAAAGGAGTAAAATAAATTAATATTACATAACATAATAGTAGGAAATATTAAAATAATATTAATGATCTAAAACACGAATATGAAACAGAAGAAAAAACAGAAAATAAAAAGAACAATGGTCATGACCGAGACTCGAACTCGGAGCCTCTACTCTATCTGGGAGTAACACTCTGCCAATTAATCTAACAATACCTAATCAGAAAGCGGCATTTTTAAACGAACTCATACTTCTATTGAAAATTATTAATATTAGAATTTCATCCGATTTTAGTAATAAATATTTAATATTTAATAATAAATAAGCATGAATGCTTTAAAGTTAATTCTAATTTTAACAATAATAAGGGGCTATTTCACCACCTCTCAATAAACTACTATTCATTAGTTAACTCTAATCATCGGAATATTCGTTAGTTATCTCTTTCCGCAAGTTTGGCTGGCAACGTCGCTTTTTTTCAAACCTTATCCCGTCTGCTGTCACGTCTGTCAATACAATGCCGTTATTTCTAACATAAACTAACTTTCACAACACAACATTCGCGCGCGAAGCTCATTACATCCCTCTCACCAAATAGTTAAACGCGTCTCTATATTTAAATAAAACATATTTCTATTTTATAACTTTATTGTATTATTCAGGGGCTATTTCACCACTTCTCAAGAAGCTGTCAACGTAAAGTGCACAAGTTAGTATCTATATTCTGATTTAAAATGGCGGCGTACTGTTTTGACAGCTGACAGTAGGCGAGTTTTCTGTTGAAGTTGATTTTTTACTGTAATTATGGAAGTGGTTGAAGATTTAAATATCTTAGACGAACAGGACATGGCGGAAAGACGTAGACCGCGTGTTTTCAAACCAAGAGTCAATTTTTTATACGTCTTAGATGACATTGAGTTTAGGTCAAGATTTCGCTTGACAAAAAATGCCGTAAAGGAGATACAAAATCAAGGATAAAATCTCTCCAAGAAGCACACGGTATGTAATTCTAATATACGCCTTCACAATGTATCACGGAATATACTATGAAATAACAACAATCTTTGGCAGTACAATATACCCACATACAACATGTTCATGCTTACAAACTATCAACCTTCACCAAGCAATAATAGACACTCCCCAATGCACTTCACTAATATAATTTAATAATAAAGTTATAAAATAGAAATATGTTTTATTTAAATATAGAGACGCGTTTAACTATTTGGTGACAGGGATGTAATGAGCTTCGCGCGCGAATGTTGTGTTGTGAAAGTTAGTTTATGTTAGAAATAACGGCATTGTATTGACAGACGTGACAGCAGACAGGATAAGGTTTGAAAAAAAGCGACGTTGCCAGCCAAACTTGCGGAAAGAGATAACTAACGAATATTCCGATGATTAGAGTTAACTAATGAATAGTAATTTATTGAGAGGTGGTGAAATAGCCCCTAAGAGTTTAAAACAAGTTAGTAGGTACCTTAGAGTAACAATATAAAGAGACCGTACTAATTTGTGACAAATCGTTGACAAACTCGCAAAATATAGCTCTCTCTTTATGATCGGTTCTATACGCATATGAGAAAAAGAGACAAACAATTGTTGAAACCAATACACGATTTGGGGCGTGCTAAATACCATGTCCGCGATATTTGATCTGTACGAGCTTCATTCACGTTTGGAGTGTCAGGCGAACGGACTGTCAAAAGTGCGTAAATAGTTAAAAACTTGAGTTATTTTTTGTCCGATATCTAGCAAAACATCATGGCCATATGTGCTATACTTGGTTGCTTCAATCGAAGTACAAAAGGACCAAAAACAAACAGTTTTCACACGTATGTACCATAAAAATCGTCTTTTTAGTTAGATCTCAAATATTTAACATTCTAACCTACAAAACAACTAGTAACTTACACCAATATGTAATTAATCTTTGGACTATTCGTTCCAATATAATAAACTTCCGTTTGAAATGAGTTTTAGTGGATTCGTAATATTTTTAACTTAGAGATATTTACTAGCTGTCACATAAGAAACCATTACAAGGGGGAATACCCATATTGTACGGCTTCTGAAAGTATCCCGGTCTCTTTCTTTCTCATGATACTAACGCTAAATTGTTGGCAAACAGATAAAGACAGAATAGTGTTTATCTCTTAGTTATATTTATAATTTCGGTTACGTCCCCAGATTCAGGGCTATGCCAAAATTGGAATATTATTATTTATTTAATTATTTTTAGATTTCCAAAGGATGAAAAAAAAGACGAGAAAAATCTAATTTCTTTTTCTTTTGATTTAACAAATATGTTAATATGAATTCATACGTTTCATCTGGATTTTTATACCCTTAGCTTCTAGTTAATTGTTTTTTTTTAAATCTATTGATGTGCACATGCACTATTGTACCCATTTCTGAACCTGTTCTCTGATGATTTATGATAACGATATGCATCTAGATATTTTTAATTTTGTATACATATTATATATTATTTTCTCCTTGTTAGTTAGAATTATTAGCTTAATTAATTAAGTATGAAGCGCACTTGACGTGAAATATCACAAAACTGTGCTATATAAGTTCACTGTTATTATTATCTGCATTCGAAATTTCCTTACAAAATAACGCGGGACGGAAAACATCCCTACAATACTTAAAAGCGGTGTCATGTTTTGTGAATTTTTTTGTGTCTCTTTCTCTCTCATGGTGTACGACGTAAAAACGCAGAGAAAGTGATTTATCGCAAATTTATATAGGTAAAAAAAAATTGATCTCTCTCCATATATTCTTACTCCAAGGTTAAGAAAATGATTTAACATCTGTTATCACCGTACATTTTTTTTTATTTTACTTTTGTTTGTAAACTATTTTGTTGATGGAGACTGAAGTTCATTTTATAATATGTATTATAAAATGTTCTGTACTAATAATTTAATTCGTTTATATTTTTATCTATAAATAAGATTTTAATAATCTTATTGATTAATGTATATTTGAATAAACAAAAAAATATACAACATTCATTCTTTTTAATGATTTACAACTACCTACTCACAACAAAATACCTAATTTACTTAATTTGTGACAACCCTGTTAGTGATTTTACTCCGAGTTTAGGCCACACCTTTTGGTCATTGCTTGGTCAAAAAGTGCGGACAAAATTTCGCAAAGTTAGGTCTCTAGATATTGTTACTCTAAGGTAGGTACAATGTGAGTAGGTATATAATTGCAGCATAATGTAGTTACAATTACATAATTATATTATTATAAAAGATTGCAAAAAAGAGTATACGTGTAAGGATCGTAAAAATCCAATAGAAAATCGGAACTCTAAAAAAAGTTTCAATATAGTCATTGAAATGAATCCGCACCATAACAGTAACTAGATCGAGTAATTTGGTAGGCAAATCAAGCCAAGCAAAAAACGATAACCACATTGTGGGATGAAATTTTAGTTGGTGTTATGTTACCGTGTTCTTTTTGCATATTGGTACATTTACTTGGTCGCATTGCTGGCAGTGTCGGGGGGCTTAGCGACGCCCACGCAGAATGACAGAATTTCCACCACTCAAATCTCAATCCTTTGATGTGTATAGTCATATAGTGGCTAATGGGTTTCATTTGAAATTTAATTGACTTGAATAAATTAGGCATTGTCACGTGGAAAGTTTCAAACGGAGAAGGTTTTCATAGATAAAGCGAGGCGATACTAGGCTCTTTCAAGAAAAATCCTCTGGTGCCCTTTATCAGGCCAATCTTCACCCTACAGCACGAAAAAACTCAGCGGAACTTCACTCGTACCAGTCACCCAAGTTTCGAAGGCATGCGGTATGGTGTTTTCCTTTTCTACATATTCGATCAATCTTACCGTGAATCAGCAGTTGCGTAATCTTGCATTCGTCCCCGTCATGATGTAACCAAGGAGTTTTCTCCTTTTCGAATCTAGCACAGTTTTGGCCTTTCGACGAAGAACCTCTCCACCAGTTTGTCCAGGATATTTTGAGGTTGCGATTATATGTCAATTTATATATTGTCATCTTTCAAAACCTTCTATATTTTGAAAACATAAGCGCCCTTGAGGTTATATTATTTCATGAAAACGGCGCTATAGAAATTTGCCAATTATTATAATAATAATAATTTAACAAATTGTACCAAAAAAATTCAGACTAGCAGCAAGGGTCTGTGTTAGAATGTTTTCAAAACAGATAATCAATGCATAACCAAAATTTGTGAAATTACACTAGATATAAAAAAAAAGTGATGGGTGGAAGATGTAGCAGAGGAGGACGTTTCACTTCATGGCTTAAAAATCAACATGACTGGTACGAGTGCAGTTCCGCAGAGTTGTTACGGGCTCAAGCCTGCAGGGTGAAGTTTTCCCCCATCATAGTCAACCTCCAATAGGGGAGGGCATCAGTAAGAGAAAAAACTCAATTTGTCCATAATAGTAAGAATATTAAATAAAGTATACAAAAGCTTTGGAGGGTTAGATCATTCCGACGGTAGGTTACGATAAGTTAACTTCAAATAATGGAAACGACCAAGTTATTTGATTCAAAGGCGATCGATAAAGCTGGGGGCTTATGGCTTACGGAAAAAAAAATTGTCACATAATTAAATTCCGTATTAAAACGAAAAAAGCGTGTTGAAGAACAGAAAACTGATACATTTTTAATGAATTTACAGTAAACTTATTTGGATAACCCAATTCAAATATTATTCTCTAACACATTTATAAATGAAAGACTTTACTCAAGTGAAGTAACGATTCGTATATAACACTGTTAAGTCAAGGTAAATGAC
Organism: Drusus annulatus; assembly: GCA_022651775.1. Classification (NCBI taxonomy): domain Eukaryota; kingdom Metazoa; phylum Arthropoda; class Insecta; order Trichoptera; family Limnephilidae; genus Drusus; species Drusus annulatus. Next base: position 2,401,589 of record JAGWCC010000048.1, on the reverse strand, counting down.
TTATGACTGGGTGTTAAGGTTCTGCTCGAGTAGTCAGGGCTTAGCGCCGAGGATAGGCAGTAAATAAATCTTAATTATAAAGCGAAAAATTTGTTTGCGTGTCCCACTAAAAGCTCTGAAACGGAGAGCAGCACAGCCTTTCTCTCTGTGATTTCTATGTAAACGTAACTATTTCCAGTTCGAAAAATCATTTCCATCATGAGCCATGGAGATTTAAAAGGTCTATTTTTGATTGTCCATTGAAGACAAGACGCCATATTGTGTGTTCCGTTGTTAAATGAGAAAAATGATTTTGAAAACAAACAAAAAAATGAAACTCGGGCAAAGCCGGGTTGTACATAGCTACTTATTATTGAAAAGGTGGACAACTAAAAGCTTTGACCTCCGGGTCGGTTAAACGTCCTTCCGGACGCTATTGATTCTAAACTTATTGATTTCATAATAACTCACATCGATCGTCTGGCTGAAAAGAAAGCACATTCCCTCATGCAATCTAATATAAAAGAGGCACAAAAGCTCTGTGCGTTCTTAACGCTTTCTCTATGGAAAATGTTTTATTCTTAAATGGGGAGGTAATTGCATGCATAACGATTGAATTTAATTAAGCGAAGTGCTCTAGCACGGAAAAGTAAATAGGTAGGAAAAAAAAACATTAAATTATCGGGTAACTACTAACTGCTACCCTTTGAATAAACAATTGGATGAACGAATGCACATTTTGGAGTGGGGCCAGCCCGTAAATTTATATTGGGCAGGCAGGTATTTTACCAAAAACAGTGGGCGAACGAAACGAATTCAGCCAATTCCACATTCACCCAAGCGCCATGATAAACATTGTTACAATGCAGAACGATGAATTATCGTTTGAAATCTGTGCCAAATCGTTGCCAAATTATCAAACTAACAGACTGAACTAATGTATGTTTCAAAATTTGGACGTTCGACATCGTGAGCGAAAATGTATTTTTAAATAATGTGTTCCAGGTGAGTTTCAAATGAAGAAAACATCTTTCAAGATGTTTTTATAACGTCTTTGTAAACATTTATTAAAAAAAATATAAAGGTAAATTTATTTTAAGAAGGGAAGACAGCTAAAAAAACGGTTATTTCTGAATTGATAAATGAGGAAATTGTTTGGAAGTCTCCTCAAAATACTTCGAAATATAAGAAATTGGCAAGAGTAAATGATATGAAAACACAATTGAAGGGCTCGGGCGCAGACAGTGTCAACCCTTATTTAAAAAAAAGAGTTGAGTATCCCATCTATGGCAATAAAATATATATTAGCTATTTGAAAATAAAACAACCTTTGCATTTGGTTGATCGGTTGGCTGCCTGGCAATAGGTCATTGTTTTCTTCAAAGACTTATTTGAAAATATTTTGGAACACAACAGTGTCAACCACACTTTTATTAATAGGCATTTTTAATTTCACTTGTTACTAAACAATAAACAATGTTATGATATGTTTATAACATAGTTTTCTTTAAAATATGTTATTATAAAACATATTTAAAATTTGTATTTTGATTTATGGATTCGGTAAAAAATATTTATCTCGAAACAAGGAAAATGAGGGTTGACACTATCAGCGCCCGAATCCTTCAATTGCTAAATAATTGGTTTGTGACTGAGTTGAAAAAGTGGCAATAATGTGAACAATTCGAAGAGCTTTTATGGTTGAAAAAAAGTGTGAACTAACAAAAAAAAACGAAGCTCTCTATGCAGACCGAATAAAATATAATATGATACCTATACAAAGACTCAGGGTGAAATTTCACTAAATTACGGCGTACAAACGAATTGGTATTATTACGTTACACAATGGGACAGGAAATAAGGGATTTCCCGCATCCACAAACGGAGTTTGACGACTGTATGGTTTATGGAAAACGATACATCTACTGTCGACATTACTTTATGAAGCGAATTATTGCAGAGAACTGGAAATGTTTACATCCGGCGGTTACTTCACAGACTTTACTCTGGGAAGGCTTTTCAAACAAATCCACAGTCGCGTCGACTCAGTGTACACAGGTGTATTATAAAGTGCGATTTCAAATATTTCCATTGCCTTAATAACATAAATACGAAACGAGTCGACTGTTTAAAACTTCAGTAATAATCGGTCAAAATACCCGAAGGATTCACCCGTTGACATAAAAGCGCAATCTTGAGACATTAAATCGAAAAGTACTTCAATTTTACGACACCATTACGAGAATATATTTTCCCGTCAACACGCTATCTAATATCTATGAAATCTTTAAAGAAATCGGTTGACACATACTATCGCGAAAGTAGAAATTTTTTTAGTAAACGTTGGCCGTTACTAAAGCACAGCTTAAAAGCTTAAAGCTGGCATACCACCATAAAGCTTTTCAGACCTCGCGATATTAGTTACTAGTCAAGAGGACTTGAAGATGATTTTTATCCTTAAACCGGGAAATATGAATAACCTGTGCCGGAAAACAAAATCTTACCGCAAACATAAGAAAGTAAAAGCATCGATCAAAATAAACGACAAGAAACAACCCGCATTGAAAATGTTTGAAGCTTATACAAGGACTTGTGATTTTGGTTTAACGACGTCATATGATATGAAATTATATAAATGCATTAACTCCATAGATGATTGTAACAAGTTACAAGAAGACTTAAACAATATTATGGAATACTGTAAAAACAATCAATTATATCTGAACATAAACAAATGTAATGTTATAACTTTTACACGAAAAAAAAATCCAAATAATTATACGTATAAATTAAAACATGTACCCCTACAAAGAGTAGAAACAATAAGAGATCTTGGAGTGTTACTTGATTCCAAAATGCTTTTTAAGGATCACATTAAAAAAAGCTCATAAACAAATAGGCTTTATTTTACGAATTACAAAACCTTTCACTAAGCCGAACACTCTGATTCTATTATATATGGCATATGTAAGGTTGCAGCTTGATTTCGCCTCAATAATTTGGAATCCTCAATATCGAACCTATATTGATCGTATTGAAAATGTTCAAAAGAAGTTCATTAAACACCTATCGTATCGTTTTAGTTATTATCGGTTTAATCCCATTGCTCTATATCAGGTAAGTATGTTGCTGTATATTTATATAAACTAAGAATCAATATTAAGTAGAAATTAAGATTTGTACAGCGCCCTTGAGGTGATTTTTCACAAAAACGGCGCTATACAAATTATCCAAATATTATTATTATTATTATTATTAAACGTAGAAAAATCTTGGATGCTTTGTTCCTATACAAAGTTGTGAACTGTCTTGTTGATTCATCATATCTCCTAGAAAGGATTGCATTTCGTTGGCCTGAACGCAATACAAGATCAAACGATCTGTTTAAAATACCTCACTTTAAGACTAAAAGCGCACAAAACTCGTTGATATGACGAATCTGTAAAACTCATAATACCCTGCGAGATGTAGACATTTTCAACCATAATTTGAAATCCTATAAAATGAAACTTACTGAAGTGTTACTTTAAATGATACTAATTCTACTGTTATCTATCTACTGTACTTAATTTAACATGTTATGCTTGTACCTAAATCTTCACTTGTTAATATAACCTAAATGTACTTATTAATGGAACTTGATGTCGAAAATATGTATAATTGTAACTATATTTAAACTTATATGACTTGTTTGTTTCCTAAATAAAGAAAATAAATAAATTATGTTTTCGGGCACTTATAATGCGACGTAAGTAAGACGTGGGGTAGTTTAAACCCATGGAATTAAGGGTGAATCTGCTAAATTCAATAGTAATAAAAACGGTATCGGACATCTGTCTCATACTAGTTATTGTTATTAATTATGACATTCCCGCCAAGAGCGGCGTAATGAGCAAGAAATACGAAATGTTTAATTTGGTGAAAATATAGAGGAAATATTATACCGAAATACGTACGTAAGTGTGAAATTAAAATGCCAATAATTGAGTTATACAATTTTAAGTGAGGATAGGGAAGATGTGTGCGGTAATTGCAACAACATTTATGAATTGTCTTAATGAATTTAAAATATGGATTTCAGGCAGTAGGGACTTTTGTATGATAAGGTTGATTGGAATTTCGTGTTGTAATCAAATAGTTCTACTGGCTTCGGGCAGTTGGGACTCTAATGCGGCAAAAAGTTTTGATAGGTACTTATTTATGTTTTTGCTTACGGTAAGGAAAGCACCATAAAAACTGGAAAAATAAATAATAAAAAAAAAACAGTTCAAATCAAAACCTCTCATAATTATTTGATAGCCACCATAATTATTCAAGAATAAGCTAGTGACCTAATGGGAATAAAACAAGTAGGTGCAGGAGGTCACTGGGCAAACAGCTGAGAGAGAGAGAGAGGGGGTTTGAAGGGCCCTCGTCCTTGACCTCCCGGCCCGATAAGGCTGCGTCGTGCCACCGGATATCCGGTAGGTACTATATTCCTGGATGGTCGGTACCAGCTCTGTGAGAAGGAATTGAACTCGAACTCGTAACTTGGTCCGACTGGTCGAGCAAGCCACCCACCGGACTATCGGCCACCTCTTATTTTACAAAAAAAAAAAAAACATTTATTATAAAATGTAATATTTTTGCTAACTGAACATAATAATAATAATATTTTTGATAATTTGAATAGCGCCGTTTTTGAGAAAAATCACCTCAAGGGCACCGTACCTAATTAGCATATTAGTTTTATACCATTATACATGTATGATATTATGTATATACTCGTATCTACCAATGGCGTGAATTGCTCTATGGTCAAATGTAACCTTTGTGTAGTTTTTCATGTTCCGATATTGATTGCGCATTGAATCATTGAAAATAGCTATTGTGTTCAAGTTTAATAAATATTTTCTACGTGTATTTCTGGTTTTTATATGTTTTGTAGTGAAAACTGTTCTTTAACCCCAAGCGCAGTTGATTTCAGTGCGGAGTTTCCACGACAAAATAGCGGAATACTAAGTAGGGTAGGTAATACACGTTTAATACAAATGAACTTGAACTAAAAAGAAAACTTTCGCGAAAATTTATTTCACTGCGGCAAAACATAAAAAAAAACTTTGTTATTAATATTTCGTCGACCGGTTTCGGAAGCACCCTTCCATCTACAGGACAATATTATAATTAAACTAAGATACAGAATACTGATATATACGAGGCCTGTTCAAAAGAAAAGGTGAATTTTGAATTTTCGCGGGCTGTGCACATTCGATTATCGTTTTTTTTATGTTGGTACACATATGTTTATCATATGTTAGCATTATCAGCCATTTTGGATTAGTGGTTTGTTTTTGACAACTGGAAAGGTTAGTCATGTTTTTGTGTGTTCTTCGATTTTTTACTTTTGAAAAAAAATGGATCAAAGAATAAAATCCATGATTTGTTTTTCCACAACTCCAGGACGCTCATCGTCATTAACATCTTCTCGGCCTTCTGTAAAGCGCTTGTACCACTTATAAATACTTTTTTGAGACAAAGTAGACTCGCCGAATGCCACAGTCAACATTTTAAGTGCGTTGGAGCACTTTATTCCATTTTTAACGCAAAATTCAATACATATTCTTTGATCAATTTTTTTCAAAAGTAAAAAATCGAAGAACACACAAAAACGTGATTAACCTTTCCAGTTGTCAAAAACAAACCACTAATCCAAAATGGCTGATAATGGTAACATATGATAAACATATGTGTACCAACATAACAAAAAAAAATCGATAATCGAATTTACACAGTCCGCGAAAATTCAAAATTCACCTTTTCTTTTGAACAGGCTATGTATATATATACATATTTAGGTGTTGGAATGGGAAGGAGATGGGGTAATTGAGAGGATTATGGGAATAACAGAGCGGCTTACTGGAAATATGTCTAGGATAGGACTATATATGATAAATTTATTTGGTTATTCAAAATACTACATTTATTATTTAAGTATTTTCTAATTTCTAATGCTACCAAGTTATTTAATTTGTTTATCTTCATTATTAGGGTGATGAATTTGAACCCCTGTATCCCTATTAAAATAATGATCGGTAGCAATCAGGTGACCTAAATATGTATATTTTATTTATACTCGTATATATATATATCTCAGTATTCTGTATCTTTGTTTAATTATTATATTTTCCTGAATATGGAAGGATACTTCCGAAATCGGTCGACGAAATGTTAATAAGAAAGTGGTTTTAAACAAATTGCATCTGTTTTCTTTATAAATATGGCAAGACACAAAGTTAATGCTTTTTACGAATACATTAAAAATACCTTTGTAGATAGAGATAAATAGAAATTATATTGATATCAAATAAACGTCACAAAGAGAAGAAAAAATATATATTTAGAAATCAGCCTGATGGCAGGCACCTATAATGAAATGTCTACATGGGATGGATTGAAATCGACCGTGTAGATAACCTAAGTGGGTGTGTTTTAGCATGTAGGAATTTAATGATGCAGACGACATTGATGCATCCTTCGTCCATCTCCCCGTCCTACTTCTCCCTTCTCATCCGCCTTAGCCAAGAGCCCCAAACCATCACCGTCCACGGAGACTTGGCGACAAATGCCAAACAAAAAATGGAAGTCGACAAAACAAAAGGAATTCGTTCAATATGGATGAATTCCACATGCCATTTTTTTGGAGCTAAGCTAATTTTAGTTTCTGCGCAGAAAGAGAACGGGACGCCACAATCTTTTACCTGGCACACGCTATTTGCTTCATTTACATTAACATACCTTTTTAACATACCGACCCAACTATTCGATCAATACGATCGCGAGATGTCTTACTAAGACGCCCCGTCTTTTCCTTCAATTTATTTGCCGTTCATATATTATTTTTACACGTCTCTCTTTAACCATCAACTCTCTTAAAAATAATTTACAGATTGTTTTAAAAAAATATGTCAGATGATATAAGTACGTACAATATTTAAATATTTCTGAAAATAGTATAATAGTATGATAATACCCCTAAACATTAAACACATAGTTTTCTACCTGCATTCAAAATTCGTTTATACATTATATACAATATCAGATTATAAAGTTATACTAAAGCTCACAATCATAAATGATTAAATAAAACAAATTATTCCAAATCTGCAATCAAATGCATGCAAACTTTAATCCTGCCATGACTTTGCTTACATAATTAATGCGGTATACAATGTGGACCAACATGGTTTAGACTGTTGTGCACATGAACCGGGCGTATGCCATTAGCTTCGTCCAGACACTGCGAGGCTAGCGCACGAGTTGTTCCCAACCAGCAAGAAAGTTAATAAATATTTGAATATCAATGGGGAGGCCCGGATAGATTACTATTCTCACGAACGATTTCATACACTTTACTTTGACCTTTTGACTGCATAAGTATTTATTTTCTAGTTGGGAATGGCTCACGCGCGTTGTGCGGACTGTCTGGACCTTAGAGCAATAATATACAAGAGGTATAGCTGTAGATCGATCTGTAGTCAGTTTTTACTAGCTTTTACCTTGAAGTAACTGACTCGGTTGGAAAAGGGCGTGGCTAAGACTGGAGCTACGGTATTTGTATATCCATTCACAGCACATGTCGACATAATGTTTTTTTTTTATTCGTATAGGCACTTTTTCACAGTATTTTTATCAATAAAAATATTGCATATAAGCAAATAAACCGTTTAGTTGTGTCAAGTTTAGTGCCATAATAAAAAATGTGGGCGGAGTCCCGCGGTGGCCTAGTAGCTTAAGATCATTGCGTCAATACGTAAAAGCGGTGAATTAAATTTGTTGTCTCTTTCTCTCTTATGGTGTACGATGTAAAAACCCGGAGAAAGTGTTTTTTTGCAAGTTTGTGTAGGTTGGGTAAAAATAATTAGCTATCCCTCCATATATTGTTACTTCAAGGTCTGGACGAAGCTATTGGCGCAGCATTATAATAATCAGATATTAGTTATTGTATCGTCATAGCGAACAATATAAAGTTGCGAGTCATTAGGAGGCGTAACGCGGCGGCGTTTACTGTAACGGCCGTTGCAAATGACTAACGACCAGTTCGCGTTACTTCACCGCCGCTAATATCGACACGGATTACCGACTTTTCTGCGTTATGATGGCCCGAAACTGAAATAATATCGTGATGGCGCATTTTTTAATTTTCAAACATTAAGTTATGAGTCCCAACCCTTCTACAAGTCAAGCGCCATTAATGTCAGTCATTTGCTTCCTAGGCGATTTCAAGTGGTCATTATTTTGAATACCAATCACGTAAACGCATTATCGATTTGCCTCACATCCCTTCGATGTGTATTAAGCAATTATTCTATGAGAATTACCTTACTACGAGATACTCGTATAATATTATATTTAAACAGGAACAAGCCCGTTCCTTCTAGTTTAAATTAAACCAAAATATGTTTTATTGTGCAATAAAACTAAGTGTACAACATAAAGGGTTTAGCTTATAGATGTTTTCCTTGATTATTATAAGTCTAAGGGGCTATTTCACCACCTCTCAATAAACTACTATTCATTAGTTAACTCTAATCATCGGAATATTCGTTATTTATCTCCTTCCGCAAGTTTGGCTGGCAACGCCGCTTTTTTTCAAACCTTATCCCGTCTGCTGTCACGTCTGTCAATACAATGCCGTTATTTCTAACATAAACTAACTTTCACAACACAACATTCGCGCGCGAAGCTCATTACATCCCTCTCACCAAATAGTTAAACGCGTCTCTATATTTAAATAAAACATATTTCTATTTTATAACTTTATTGTATTATTCAGGGACTATTTCACCACTTCTCAAGAAGCTGTCAACGTAAAGTGCATCCCAGTAGTTAGAATCTATTTTCTGATTTAAAATGGCGGCGTACGTACTGTTTTGATTTTTTACGACGAACAGACAGCTGACAGTAGGCGAGTTTTCTGTTGAAGTTGATTTTTTACTGTAATTATGGAAGTGGTTGAAGATTTAAATATCTTAGACGAACAGGACATGGCGGAAAGACGTAGACCGCGTGTTTTCAAACCAAGAGTCAATTTTTTATACGTCTTAGATGACATTGAGTTTAGGTCAAGATTTCGCTTGACAAAAAATGCCGTAAAGGAGATACAAAATCAAGGATAAAATCTCTCCAAGAAGCACACGGTATGTAATTCTAATATACGCCTTCACAATATATCACGGAATATACTATGAAATTACAACAATCTTTGGCAGTACAATATACCCACATACAACATGTTCATGCTTACAAACTATCAACCTTCACCAAGCAATAATAGACACTCCCCAATGCACTTCACTAATATAATTTAATAATATAGTTATAAAATAGAAATATGTTTTATTTAAATATAGAGACGCGTTTAACTATTTGGTGACAGGGATGTAATGAGCTTCGCGCGCGAATGTTGTGTTGTGAAAGTTAGTTTATGTTAGAAATAACGGCATTGTATTGACAGACGTGACAGCAGACGGGATAAGGTTTGAAAAAAAGCGACGTTGCCAGCCAAACTTGCGGAAAGAGATAGCTAACGAATATTCCGATGATTAGAGTTAACTAATGAATAGTAGTTTATTGAGAGGTGGTGAAATAGCCCCTAAACATCGTAAATTAAATGTGAATAAAATATAGTATGTGGAACCTCGGATTGCGAGTAACATGGTTGACGGGTGTTTCGCAAGACAAGCATTTTTTTAATAAAATTAAACGAAACAGATGAAACGTATGAATATACAGATTGACAGTTAACATGTTAGTACTTAAAAACATTAGTATTTAAGTAAAAAAGTGGATAGTAAAAACTTCCTCGGCGTTTACGGAATTTCCCCAAAACACAATTCCATATTTAATTATTGAATAGACGTATCCACAATATGCAGAGATGACTGAATCGTGATTTTATTCATATCTCAACATCACCATGAATACAACAACTTCACGGTGTTCTTCTTTATTATTCTTATCGTCTCTATAATTGTACTTACAAGTTAATGAAGTCATTATTATAATTTATTTTTAAACAAAGATATTATTTCCTTTACCTACAAATTATTAGTCTACTAAAACTTCTACTACTACCTTTAAATCTGCAGATACACTTTTCTCCAAATCTTTATATCATCATCTCTAATATATATGCACATATATTGAGTTCTGTCATTATCTCTCGATATACGTACAAGAGTGACCGTTAGGTACAAACGATCTACATAATCTTAAATATATATATATATTTTTTTTTACACACCTTTTTACACTTGCCAATTCAACGATTATCTCATAATATGTGTATAAGAATGAACCTCTCTTATATCTTATCTGTTTTTTTTCATTGCTAACCTTATTTGCTTTATTATATCATATACTCGTATAGTGCGTCACACTACTTCAGTTTGTACTTATATAACTCCTTTGAATATATAATACCTTGTCTATATGTGAAATGTACATACATGTTTAATTTCTTTTTTTACACTATGCATGTATCTACAATATTTTTATATCATTTATCTCCTTAATGTATTTGGTGAACAACGGTTTTTATGAGATCTTGTTAAATAAAAAATAAATATAACGTCTACAACCAGACAAATTCTTTAAATCTTCGTATCTATAAGTTTGCAATACTCGACCACCACTGAAAAGGAGACATATTGATAGTAAGCTAGTTAAATAAAATGATTTACTGCATCCTCAACCAAGGGTCGTAGCAATTACAAATGCCGCATTTACAAAATATTTTCATGCTTAACTGACGTTTCTTTTTTGCGAAACGATCACAACAAATTATATTGAACGTAACGTAAGTAAGTTAAATCAATAAAGGAAATAAATACTACAGAGGTAATGATTGGAAAAAACCAAAGCTTAAATATTTTTCGAGAAACACTAAATCCGGTGTCATTAAGTAGTCATTGCTCTTACAATTATGTAACAAAAATAATGCGAGTAATTTTTGATAAGCCTGCAAAATATTACAATTCTAACTGTCTAAAGTTAATTGTACTATTCTATAGTTTTCATTCGTCAGTTTTTAATGATTGAGAAATAAAGTATTATGCATTTTTGTAACTCTAATCAGATTTGTAAGAAAAAATCTAGAAAGTATAGCGCCATAGACCAAAGGCTCGCATGCGCGATAAGTACTAAAAGCTTCATACCGGCTGAAATATTCCCTTGTGAGACAAAGACGTAGAGGGAATTTACGAAAATCAACGAATCCGTGGCAAACGTGGAAACGGTAATATCTTTGCTCTCGAAAAAGGTCATGGGTTCAAAATTCGGCGAAGTGCAAATACAAACAATAAATTAGCTTTTTATTTTTAAATACAAGCAGGTTGGTACGGTACAATTTGAGATTCAGAAAATAAAAATTGTTTGAAATAACTTTCGAAATTTTGAGTTCGACTGAGTGGGCAGTTAAGTATTTCTCAACCCAATTATTTTTCTCCTTTTCTTTGGGTACCTATTTAAAAAATATATAAATTATTACAGCTCCAACTGCCCGAAGCCAGTGCGACTATATTACATATTGGCATACCATATTGGGGTATGTTGTGAGGCTGAAGGGAGTTGTTGGGGAAGGGGTAGAGGAAAGTGGGGAAGTACTAAACAAGGTGATATCTATGTCAAGAAACGTTTCGATTCTTAATGGTGGTCTTTCAACAGGGGGATACTGAGAGTATCTACCACTCTAATTAATTAATGTGCTCAAGTAAGAAAGCTCCTTGTTTACCGAGAGGAAATTGAGACAAAGCTCGAAGGTCCTAATCGATACCAAGTCCATTAACCTCTCGCTAACGGTTACGTATTGTCTAGAGTCGTGATTTACATTGGCTGCGATCAGAGGCGGGTTAATAGGGCGAGAGGTGGGGCAATAGAAACTTCCCAGTTAAACTACAAAGGCATCTGACATCGTCGGCTTTTCGCAAACAGTGGCTACGTTAGCTAGAGTTATTCTGTAAACCAAAATCTTGGCGAAATTCATCAATCAAAACTGATCTAACGCTAGGTTAAAGGCGTACCCCTGATAGTTTGGTTGTAACCTTTCCCTTTCTCATTAAATAAGCATTTAGCAAAAATAGATTTACACAAGAGAGCTCTCAGCGGGAATAAGCGGAAATTGACGCAAATTTAAGAGTTATGTTACTTTCAAGCAAGCCCAGCTTTGCGTCAAAATTTTAAACGAAACTGATACACCACACGAAGCGTTAATTTCCTAATAGGGAAAACTCTACTTTTAAACAGTCATCTTCCAGGAAAACTAATTACTTGCAAACATTAAAGTACACGACAGTTTGAATTACGCATAAACCTTTGATTTCGACACTTGTTACATGGATAGACCAATACATTCGAAACAACCGTATTAAATAGGCTATGGAGTTTTCAAGTCACTATTCCATTTGTATGTGTAGCTAACCCGGAAGAGATCCGGCAAGCAAGGATCCACAGTAGCGTTGATAACTTTACTGTTAGTAACGCTTTGGTTATACAACTAGATCAAAAGCTTGCAAATATAAATTCAAAGCTTCGTGATGAAAGGAGATACATTTCTGAATAACGGAACTAAAGGGAATCCATTTTAAATTGTTGCGTGCTTTAAGCTAAAAGGTTCCTCTTTGATTCATATTACAATTCCAAGTATTCTGACACCAATCGCTGCCTGTTTTTTCTCTTCGGGTTATTATTATTAATAATTACTTATTATACAATGTCCAGGACCTATTGTATTAACCACCAACCGATATAAACCTCTCCCACAGTTTCTCTTGTCGTTTTTACCAAAATTTACCTGTTATATTATACTTTTTTATGTGATACAGCACAAGAATTCCGACAGTGGAAATATGACATCCCTATTTGGGGGATATTGTGAGGCTAAAGGAAGTGAGGAAGGGGAAGAAAAGGAAGATGGAGTACTTAGTTTAATCAACATTTAGATTCTGAATGGTGATTTCTCTGCAGATACTGAGAGCATTTTCCACTTTGGAACGAAGGAGGTGTAAAACTTTTTTTTTTAAATTCCTATACACGAATGTACAAGTCCCTTGGGCGATAGTTTTCAAAAAACGAAAATGTGAAGAAATTCATTTAAACTATTAAAGGCTTTCAAATGTGAAGGAAAAACCTATTCCAATTTCGTTAGATATCTTCGAACAGACATGCTGACGTCTTAATAAGAAAAAAAATATCCTGTCTGCAAATAACTATCAATAACTACGGAAAATATGCGAGTCATTTCAAATGAAATTTACATAAATCTTCGAGAAGGCCAGAAGCCAGATTTAAACGATTGAAGAATGATTTCAATATCTTACAAGCGACTTTCTTTTTATGCGAAATTTTCTATGGTACGAAAACCGTTTCTCATATTAAAATTCAGAAATATCCGATTGTTTCGTATCTTTGCGGCGTGAAAAGGCCCCATAAAAGGGTTTTTACATAAAAATTACCCAGAGTGGCTGATAATCTCAGCATCGCCTTGGTGAAAGACTACCATTCAGAATCGAAAAGTTCCTTGAAATAGCATTAGTGACCAGATCTGAATACCCAGGTAATTTTACACCTTCCTCTTACCCATCTCCTTCACTACTCCATTCCATTCAGCAACACAACATGCCCCAAATCGGGAGATGTCTTAGTCCCACTGGCTCTAGACAGTTGGAACTCTTGTGCAGAAAAAACAGTATATGTATACACGTATAGAGATATAAAATGCTCAGCATTCTGCATAACTTAAAAATATATTTATATATTATATTACATGAATAAAATCAATTTTTGTATAACATCTCATGTACCCTTTTTTAACCAAAACACAGTTAATGCAGTCATTTTGACCTTAACCCTTAACTGGAATACATGGGTCAAAAAAGACCCAGACTAACCTTGGATCAATCATAAGTCAAAAGCAGTTCGATATTCACATAACCGTTCCCGGTATTTTTCAGTCGCACATAACCCTGCGACATAAGCTGACATTCGTCAAGTTTTAAATTTTCGGAGCTACGAGTAGGTACTTATGTACTCTTTCGGGTCAGATTTGACCCATGTACGCGTACACCTAACTCAAGTGTGACTTTTTCCCCGTCAAATATTTGAAAGTGGCGACAGTTGAAGAGGAACGATTAATGCGGTGGCTTGCTGAGCGTGATGGCAATTTCAGCGTATTTCAAATAATGTTTTCTAATGGAAGAATATTTCTGTTTTATCAGTACAAAAATCATAAGAAAGTGTGATTATTTTAATTTTAGTATAATTAAGAAAATTTAAGTTATTTTATGAAGTTTTTTTTTAATCTATGTTGAGTTTGAAAATTTTGTTGGAAAAAATGTAATTTACGATTCTTTATTTTTTCAACAATAAGGGTGTCTTCTCTTGAACATGATAATTTTTCTGGTGTGAATAGCTTATTGTAGAATAATTTTAACACTATATTTTATAAATATATTAAAATAATTAAAGATAAAAAAAGACCCAAAAAATGTATACACTTCATAATTATATAACCATGTATACCTAGCATTCATTTTTACGAAGTAAAAAAAGTTTCTCAAAACAACGATTTTTGCATTATATGATTCATATAACAACTGATGGTATATCCTGAAAAAATGTGCAAATAAACTTTTAATGATTGACGCTTCAGGGTCAAGTAAAAACAAACACTTCAACAGACGCCATAAACCTCAAATAGCTTCAAGATGACAATAAATACAGCAATGAACATGTAACAGTTAAAACTTGGTTCACTACAAGAGAAGCGGAAGGCGATGCCGTGACACAAAACTCGAATCGTAAACAGCATGCAATATGCAATATAGATGGTCCAAAGTGGGGCAAACTCGAAAAGTTGCAGTGTGGATAGCTTCCCATGAGTAAGCCTCGGGGCTGTCCAACCTTGCATTAAAAAAAGTGTCAAAAAAACGCAGTAAATACTAATTTACGGAAAGCGATACTGCTGTTAGTGCCAAGAATAATTTTACACCACAGTCGAGAGTATCCGAATATAGAACATTGATAAATGGCAGCTGTACAGAGCAAAATATAAACGGAAGAAACTACATGTTTTGTGTGGCTGTATCGACATGCTCAAGATTGCATTGCGCTTGCCCCTCTTAACCTAACCTAACTGATAGAGTTTGTGGAAACGTAAAGGTTGGTTGGGTTAGGTTAGATTAAGAGAAGCATGTACAGTGCGATCGCGAGCATGCCAATAAAGTTACGTAAAAACATGCAGTTTTATTTTCGATTAATTCGAGAAAATCAATTGTGAATTTGGTATTGAATTATGGTAAAGGAATTTTCGTGGAACTACTGGGCCCAGAATGATTGAAGAAAAAAAAAACAACGAAAGGAAGCATAAGAAGAATGATGCGGTTACAGCAGTAGGTATCGCTTTCTGGTGGCGATATAATAAATTATGTTGAGATTCCTACCGTTTCTTAAGTTATGTACCTTAAGCACTTCCAAAATTTGAAAACATAGAAAAAGTCATGATGCTTTTAAACGGTTTCATTAAAACAGTAGAGACACGATGCAATTGTTTACTTCATTTAAATGCAAACTCGAAGTTTGGCTTCGTTTAATAACTTTGCTTATAGTTAACAAACGCAGTAACTTTGAAATAGATTTATCTGTGAAAGTAAATTTGTTCATTGATGTAATAAATTTTAACTTTAAAAAACGCTACCGGAAAAATAAAACATTAAACGCATCTCTATATTACAAAATCGAGATTAACGATTGGGATGATGGGTGATATAATGAAAATATCTAGGGCGCATTTGAATTTAATTTCCATCCAAGTTTTTGAGGAGTTGAATTTAAACCCCACAGGCGGGCCGTGTTTTGAATAGACCTGGCTTAGCTTCTAGCCCCTACACACGAGCGCCCTGTAAGCAGGGATAGCCAATAGCCAGCTTTACTGCAATGAACCTCATGAAACTAGGTGAAATAATCAATTTTTGGACTGTTTACCTTCACCCGAAGCGCAAAGGAAAATATGAATATATAAACCGTTAAATCTGACCTAAATCGCGAGATAGTGTGACTGGCGTGATTTAACTCTCCGTGTTAGTATCGTTATAATAGTAAACATTAAGCTTATATAGCGCAATTATGTGATATTTCGTATTGAATGCGCTTTTACTCTAATAACTTATAACAATAATATACGTTTATAAAATATATATATATATATATATATATATATATATATATATATATATATATATATATATATATATATATATATATATATATATATATATATATATATGTGTGCTCCGTTTACTTAAAATTACTCCCACAGTGATGTTTATTAAGATTGAACCACGTGACTTACAGCTACGGTATTAACATAATTAATAAATTCAATGTTTGGAGATTTTGTCGGAAAAATTTCAATGTCGGAATAATTCTGTGAAAAATATATAAAAAGAGTCTATGTTTGTTTCAACAAAAAATAGTGTCTCCTTGAAGATTAGACTTTTATTGTTTGAATAGCCCAATTATTAAATTTTAAATACTAAGTTTTATATACGATAAACTTAGTATGTTTTATATATGATAAGACAATAAATGTAAATACAAATAAATAAAAATTGAAAATGTATAGCGTTTACGTAGCTAAGAAAACGTAGGCTAGTTAATTGTTCGAATGAAAGAGATATTATGCTAATGGTTATCAACAAATTGAACAGCCTTTAAAGGAAAGTTAACACCGATACAACTAATTTTCCTCTTATTAGACTGTCAAGAGTTTCATTACGAGCAGTCATCACATGTTCAACACTCACGCAGAGTGGCCAGAGTGACTGACTGCATTTCATCTGCGATTTCATTTTCATTACTATTTATTTACGTGTCGCTGCCGTACAGTATTTCAGCCATTCCATTTCAGCCATTCCATTTCAGCCATTCCATTTCAGCCATTCTATTTCAGCCACTCCATTTCAGTCGTGAATGATTGCGTCAAGCATCCGTGGACATGGCTAAAATTTGACCCGAAAATAAAACACCCAGAAAATTATATATTGTTTTCTAATATTTTGTTGGGTATTGGTATTTTTTCTGGTGTATACGACCCAAGCGACTGTTCAAAGACAAACATTGCCGGGTTCCGAATAATCTGGCAATATTTGAAAACTTCCTACTAACGTCATTGACAGCTTGGGCAACAGTTTCCACGTTTATATTATGTTCTTTCATTCTAAGAATGATACAAATCGACAGCATGTTCTGGCATATTATTTAAACATGGCTTTCGAGAGAATTGTAATTGACACGATACGTGTAGGAAAGCATTTATTCATTCGGAAGCTAAAGCTAACGGAACATTTATTTCGACGGCTAAGAACAATAAATATCTAAAAATGCAATACAATAATAACAACAACAAAAACTGTGTTTTCAGTGTTCAGTGTGTCAGTCTCAAGCTTAGGTATAAAAAGAGAGATTTACCTGTGATATGATATTAACCTACCGGGCGCGCCGCACTGAGTGCGGCATCTCATAATTCCACTTTTTTCATCAAAACGTTTGTCATCTATACGTGGGAAGTGATTATTCCAGAAAGATAAGGTTGTTCTGCTTAGATTCACCTATATTTCAATAGTCACCCGCGCCTGTGATGTTACTAGCTGCCCCAAATCGTTTTCAAATCTTTACCAATGAAAAACGAACAATCGTCATCTGATTCAGAACTATCTGTTATGTCCACAGCATTTTCAGCTTCCGATTTGGCTGATAGATCTGCTTCGCTTTCTTCAGAGTGTCGTTCCACCGTTTCATCTTCAAATTCATTTTCGATGTATAAATCATATATAATGTCTTCTTCTTTTTCATGGCACGTATTTATAATACGTGCCATGTCATGTACAGGTCAAAGTGTGTGCGAAAAATGAAGATATATTCTCGAGCGCGTACTCACTCTGCATTATTAGAAAAAAACGGGGAATTACGTGAACGGGCGCGCGCTGCACTCAGTGTGGCACTCAGCGACCTATTACTTTCAAACAAGATTTTTAACTGACTGGTGATGGTGAGATAAGTGCATATGGTGTCCATACAGTCGAAATATAATGAAAAGGGAGTCCCGAGACATTTTGTCCATTGCTTCCCCCTTAAAAATTGCAAAAAGGTGGATTTGCGCGCCCGGCGGTAGATTAAACTATGTAATGTCGAAAATAGGAGATTTACATTCTCAAGATATTATCTTCTTAGTACAAAGGTCAACAAATAGTCAAAATAAACCACTTGTGATATTTATAGTATGGTATATTTCATACACCACATAAAAATACCGTAGAAAATATTGGATAAGACATTATTATTGGTCACTGTGTTGACACGAAACATATTTAATATCTGCCAAAAATATGTATATTACGTGAAAGCTTTTCCTTATATTACGAATACAAGGAAATAGTAATCTCAAATTCAATAAGACTCACAAAACAAATGAAAATAACTCGCACAGTTCGTGACTTCAGCAAATAAATTTGTAAATCAACATTGGATTTATTGTAAACCGTGTGTACTCTAACAAGTAATAAATGTTTGCAATCATAAACCATTCCATTTGACTTATGATTCAGGATATTAATTTAAACGACCGTGAAAAGTTTGGTGTTCAATACATTATACGCGGTTTAATATTTCAACATTTAAATTGAGCCCAACTTCATGTTAAAGGGTAGACATTTATAAACCTATTCCAAAATATGGTTGGATTATTATTAATATTATTATTAGGTGAGGTTAGAAATTGTAAGGGTTGTCATGTTTCAACATTTAATGCGGTAATCCAACTTCGTGTTGAAGGATAGACATTTCTAAATCTATTTCAATATATGGTTGAATTAGGCGAGGTTAGAAATTGAACGGTTTTTCAAGTTTCAACATTTAATACGGTAATCAAATTTTATGTTGAAGGGTAGACATTTCTAAATCTATTCCAAGGTATGGTTGGATTAGGTGAGGTTAGAAATTGTATAGGTTTTTAAGTGTCAACAATTAATACGTTAATCCAACTCTATGTTTCAGGGTAAACATTTCTAAATTTATTTCAAAGTATAGTTGGATTAGGTGAGGTTAGAAATTGTATGGGTTTTAAGTTTTAACAATTAATACGTTAATCCAACTCTATGTTTCAAGGTAAACATTTCTAAATTTATTTCAAAGTATGGTTGGATTAGGTGAGGCTGGAAATTGTATAGGTTTTCAAGTTTCAACATTTTATACGGTAATCCAACTTTATGTTGAAGGGTAGACATTTCTAAATCTTTTCCAATGTATGGTTGGGTTTCGGCACGTTTCCTTGTGAGGCAATCACTTGTTGGGGCTGTAATCTCACACCATTCCGAGAAACATCATTTGACATTTATTCCAAAGCATTTACCGGAGATATTTCGACTGATGTCGACCCGGTTCCATAATATTAGCCAAACACCCAAATAGCCCGGCTGTGAAAAGCTTTACATCTGAAGATTTATTGGGGCATGAAATATCTAAGTGCGATTTAACTTCTCATAAAGTTTTACAACTTTTAGATGCGGGCGCTTATGAAGACGCTGAATACCAACTAGCAGACGGAAGTGCTTAATCTACATGGATTTTTTTTATTTGCTTAATCGTTGAAAAGATGTTTGTAGATGAAATACTGTAAATTCAATATCGTTCCTTATGCCGGAATTCACAAAATTTGAATATAAACGCAAGTATAAAAATAACACACGAAAAACACTAGATAATTGTAAGGTTCTAGAAATTAAGAATGTAATTACTCGTTAATAGAATCTAATAAATCAATCGAACCCAAGGTATAGCCCCGTACCTACTTGGCATGATCCCGATAAACACTCTGTAACTCTCCTTCCTCTGCTTTGTCCTTGCCTCCGTGTCGATGTTTGTCTCTGTTGCACCTGACCCCAATTACTTCTTCAATATGTTTACATCTTGTACTCCTTATTTTGACGAAACCGGTTGGCGTGTTTGTATAAATAAAGCGATTTACACAAAGTAACGGTAATTCATTTGAACGTTCCATCAAAGAGTTACTAATAAAAACAACATTGGAACGGTTAGTTCACATTTAATTTACACATTTATTGTACATTTCAATTGCTATTATTATCACAGCGCGGCAATCGGAACAAAAAAAAAATGTCAACAAAAATGTGGGTGGCGGAAAACTGCACAGAAAACTTTTTTTTTCGTTTCATAATAAAGTCACTTTCGCAATATATTTATATCATGCTGTTTCATGTTTATCTTATCTTACAAAGTGCGGTAAGTTGAACACTTATGTAGAGCTGATGGGAGTATAATATTATTTGCTCAAGTCATTTTATGAATGAAATCGAAAGTGGAGCATGAGCAATGAGCTTGCCAAGGTTTTAATGTGCAGTAAAGATAGGTCATTAAAATTGGGCAAATCGTAAATCATAATTAAGTTATCTGACAAGCCCAACAATACGAAATTTAATTTATTCAATATTTATTACAAATTTATTGTGCTAAATATCGACAATGACCGGTCGGTAGCTAAGTGGACAAACGCGTCGGATTCCCACCCGGGCGTCGTTGGTTCAATTCCTCTGCTGGGTAAGTCCTCCATCATTGCACAAGCAACATTTTCCGCTTATTATGATGGTAGTAGGAGTTTTTCAAATATTGTCAGGTTATTCGTAAGCCGGGAATGTTTGTCTTTCTTAAAAATAAAAAAAAAACGTGATTCTATATACCATGAACATATTTGAAAGCTTACCGATATACATGCTGGCGCTTTCGGGTCGCACGTGGTCGTCTATGTAGGTGGTTCCTAGCGTAAAGAGGGGGCTTCCGCCGCAGCCCAGTAGCACCTGGCCCACGATGAACACTAACACGGGGCCGAAGGTGCTGGGCGAACTCTATGGGAACAAATATAAATAAATAAAGTAAAATATGGTTTAAAACACTAGAAAACTATGTTCAACTACCGAAAGACTGACCAGTAAATAGAAAAATTATTCAAAATAAGAAGAGTTTATAAATTACGGATAGCCCTGAAAGAATTGGCTACAACCAACAGGATAACACTGATCGTTGCAGTACATAAAGGCATCGAAGGCAACGAGCGAGCTGACACGCTATTAAGGAAAGGGAGAGAATCTCACACGCAGGATCTGAACCGATCTCAGTTTATAACTAAGTGGTAGTTTATAGGATTTTTTTATAATACGCAAAAGAGTCCCAACAATCTGGAGCCAGTGAGACTATGGCATCCCCAATTGGGGTATGCTGTGAGGTTGAAATTAGTGAGGGGGGGAGGAGATGGCGAAGAGGATGGTTGGAAAATACTTGGCTATTCAGATCAGGTCACCAAACACGGCTAAAGCTATTTAAAACAAGGTTTCGATTCTGAATGGTGGTCTTTTACCAGGGCCATATTACTCTTTCTTACCACTCTGGAACGTGCTGCAAATAAACTATATATTATTTTCTATGAATTGAATGTGTTATGACACATATTAATTAAATAAAATTTATTTGCGCACGCCGGGTTTGAACCTGCGACCTCTGGATTCGTAGTCGAGCGTCTTACCACTCGACCATGCAGGCCGTCAAATAGCTTTTGTGTGGATATAATATTCTAGTTTTTAAGTTTCTTCGAGTCATTTGCCATACTGTAATGCGCGTTTGAGGTGATTTTTCAAAACCGCGCCAGTTAAATTATCAATTTATTATTTTAAGAAAATTCTACGACTAACGGATTAAAAGTACTTAATTTATATTGAATAAGTAAACATAATAGCAAAAAGCAAAGAAATGAAGAGGATAGAAGGAAAAATATAGAAATGTAGAATTTGGTAAGCCATGAACACTACGGCGCAACTACCATGGAACCAACCGGAAGCAGAAAAGAGATAGTTGAGTAGGAACCTGAATGCAGTTATCTCCGCGAAGGTTGTTGTGCGGCGCCAGCGGGGGCGAGCTCAGCCCCGAGCTGAGGCGGCCCAACCCCATGTCCTGCTCGCGGATGGACACGCCCCGGCAGATGTTGTCGTTGGAAGAGTTCAGGGTGGAGATGCCGCTGTTGGTCTCCGCTATGAAGTGCGGCACCATGTACACGAGGGAGCCGATGCCCATCACCACGGCGCCTGCGGAACAAACAAAGCATATTTAGCGATTGCATTATGCGTCCAAGTTTAGAAAACAAAATATAACATCCATTAAGACCTATGGCTGGGTGACATGGCGCTAAAAAACTAACTAACCATCACGCCGTTTCGAGAGGACGGACCGCCATATAACTCTGTCTTGGCACACACTCCTTGCTTCATTCACATTCATACATCGTATCATACATACTCTTCTGTTATTCTGACTCTCCACATGACCCGATTCAAGTATTTGATTTACTTGATCGTGCCATGTCTTTCTCAGGCGTCCTCGACTTCTTCTTCCATTCACTTTCGCATCATATATTCTTTTCACACTCCTTTCCTCGTTCATTCACTCTACATGCCCAAACCGTCTAAGCGTCCCTTTCTTGATCCTATTCATTACGCTTACATCAGCCTTGCATTCTTTCCGGATATCCACATTTTTAATACGGTCATACATGGTTTTAAAGGATCTCAAGGATCTCATTTCCACAGCATTCAGTCTACTTTCATCCTTCCTCTGCCAGTTTCATGCCTCACTGCCATACATCAGGGTTGGTATAAGCACTCCATTGTGGACTGCTAGCTTATTTACACAACAATTTACATTACAATTTCTTATTTACGCCAACAGCGTTCAGTCCTCCATCAATGGAGTTTCCTGCATTCACCCTTATTTCAATATCCCTATCAGCCTTTACGTCATCAGTGACATGGCGCCTTGTGTCAAAATGAGGAAACAAAATTAGTAGCCGTTGAAATAAAAAATTCTTGATTTTTTTTGGACATGCGCAATAAAATTACAGGATTAAAACGTATCAAAATCTAAAGTGAGCGTGAAACCACCGTAAGTTTCTGTAAGTCCCAAATACTGCGACGTACTTAGGCCGTGATGGAAAGAATACTATTGGGCAGAGCACTGAAAATCATGACGAAGTGGGTGCCACAATGGAAGAGGTGGTCTGACTGCATTCAAGATATTTGGAGCAGAATGGGAAGATCTGAAGACTTGAGGCGAATGGTTAGGTTAGATTAGGTTCTACCCAAGTTAGTTAAACATTTGTTTATACGTGGGGCGAGGGGTAACATATACAATGTTTTATTTTAGACTAAATAGGTTTTGATTGTGTAGCTGGCCTTCTTCTTTGAGGAACTTATATACAAGGTGTCTGAGGAAAAAGTGCAGTAACTTCGGGAGGTCAATCTAAATGATAATACAATTTATTTATTTTTCGAAAATTTAAGTTTTTAAGGTACTTTCCAGGTAAAAATATTTGATTGGGCGAATGGAAAAAAACTGTGTGAAAATAAACATTGTTTATCTTTTTCTTTGGAAAAAAATCATGGAAACTCAATTTTTTAAAAAAAATCTTTTCTTGTAATGTTACGGCATTTTAATCCAGGACACCGTATAATCTAGCGAATAATTAGGTGTGGCATAATACATCTACATAAATGCTAACTATTTTATGATTAGAACACTTGCGTGAATCAAATCGCAGAATTTCCAATCGTATTCTCACGATAAGAAAACTTTTATTACTTCGCTGTTTTACGACTAGCGCTAAGGTGTACAAACAATTGTATCACAACAGAATTTTAGACATTTATCAATTTCAGCTTTAAAAACATGAATTAATCACTGTATGAGACGGTATTAGTGTAAATAATTCTATCCAGAAATGCGTTGAAAACTATTTTTAAATTGTAAATTATGTTCATTCTCATCTCCTTTGAATTTGTGTTTTCATAGAAAACAGCCATTGCGTCATTCTTACAGGTATGAAATACCTTGAAAACGCATCCAATATTGATAAATCATTTCTAATAAATTCCCTTTAAATTGTCGTTTTCGTAGAAAACGAATATCGCGTTGTTCTTGTTGGTATGAAATACCATGAAAACGAACCCAAAAACGCGGGTTTCCAATTTGGGAAATCACCATCGGGCCCCGGTTCCAAAGCCCGGGAGTCGACATTGCAAACTGGCGCCAGAGAAGCGCTCGGAATGCGATCGGAATTTCATTGAGGCGCCACTAAACAAACATGGCCGCCCAAAAAACACTAGACAGTGAAACGCGGCGGTACCGTGCCGCGCGCCTATTCTCTATGAGAAAACTAGGAAAAAAGAAAATCGAATTTTCAAACGCATTTCTGGGTACCTATGTAATAGTATGAAAATGTACCTATTCTATTTGTATTTTTTTGTTCTCAAAGCTCTCAAGCTCACAGCCGGAGATACGAGCATTTTAAAATCCATTTTGGACTCTGCCGAATTTCCGGTTAGATTCTCTGAGAATAATTACGCGGCTAAAATTTATCGACTTCTTTGTAATCGTAAAAATTAGAATTTTTCTAAAAACGCAGACTTGTTCGTCTGCGTGAGAAAAGATTTATTCTCTATTAAGAATTTTTGTAGATATATTTTTATGGCCGCTAGAGGCAAATATCTACCTGAATTTTAGTGATAAATGACGAAACGTCATTTCTTAATTGTAATAAAACTTCCGATTTTTAAAGGAAATTCCCCGTTTTCTTCGTGATTCGCTATGTTAATCCTTGCGCCAAAGTAAATAAAAATATTTGGAAATGCTGCGGCAACAGGAAACCCAGAATCACGACGGAAACTTGAGGAAAATCACTTATTTTTTGTATAAAAAATATTATGTTTTGTTCCGTTTCCTGGCCAGGTGTAATAAAATACATTAATTTTTTTAACTTAGAATCATTGAAGCCCGGCCAGGGAACGCGGATATCTGTACAACACCTTTACAGGTGGAAAATTTAGTTACTTTAAATTTTCATGTAAAATTGTACTTTGTTAAGAGAATGAAAATTCTTGTGGTGGCCCAGGTGATTATGTGCGCAAATAAACATGATTCACCTTTCTACCTTGAAAGGCCAGGCCACCAGAAAAGTTTTCATTTTCCAATTTCTTATTTTCTCTCAAAACTTGTGTAACAAAAAATCTTCTTATGGCCAGAAGCATTTGATGACGATAAAGTCATTAAACACCTTTCGAATACGAAAGGCCACAAGAAATGTTTTCCCCAGAGCGAAAACAACTGACCTCATTTTCCGACCACAATCGGCAAATGAGGAGCGCGACAGTTTTTGTCAGTACTTGAAGGTGTCGCGAAACTGACCGCGAAAACACCGCGCACGGGCGTCTCCCTCGCCCATGTTTGCTCTCGGCAAACGGTGCGTTCGGCGCCTGCTATTTTTTGTATAAATAACGCAGTTTTTTGGAATAAAGTATGTCACATTTTTGGAACACCTACGCGTTCTTTATTGCTCCCGCCACTCTCCTGGTCACCATGCCGGACCGCCCTTCGACCGACTCTGCTTGAACCAGGCCTTTGAACCTTCCACCATGGTGTCACCTGTCGTCGTACACGACACCACCCGTCCCAGAGCGGGGACATCTACGGCATCCCCATCTGCCACTACCATCTGAGCGAACGAGCGAACCGGAGCACCCTCGCGCTCTCGCCTTACAACCGAGAGCCTGGATGAAGCGTAATAGGAGGCCGGCGTCCCTTTTACAGTCTTGTGCGGACATACCGTCCCGTACAATCACCGTGTAATAAATTTCCATCATGGAGGTAAAATTTGACAAATGAAACACGCAAATATTCGTGTTCCGCGGCTAAAAAACTAAAATATAACTTCCGAGGAGCGTTCAAGGACAATTTAACCATTGGCTCTACACCAGGTATGGGGAACTTACGACACGTGGGCAAAGTTAAAACTTTGTGTAAAAGTATGAATAAGTCCTCGTTCTGCTCTGGGGCTGAAAGTGGCGGACCTTTAGTCGTATGCCACTGCGTGCGGTGAATCTCTCTCTATTCTTATCGTGTAGCATTTCTTGTACTTGTGTAAGTAGTATACAAGAGTAAGCCCAATCTTTCCCCAATTTTTTTTTTTGTCAGAGCCTTATCTAGAGGTGAATCAAGAATCACAAAACTGCACTATATAAATTTACTGTTATTATTATTCAATTGTAATGCATCGAACTTTGCGAAAGCGAGATGGTGGAGTTGACTAATTGTGATTTGCATTATGATTTTTTTTTTCAAAATAATTGGGCATATTATTTGAAACACTTAATTGTATTCAAATTTTAGGTTCGCCATCCATGCTCGGCTCTGGTGTATTTCGCAAAAAAATACATTTATAAGACAAATATTTGCACAAACATGGAAAGTATCATATAAGTAGAAAATTTTTAACCAGCATACATTTCTCCGTGTCATTTTTTTTCATGGCAGCTTTCTGCAATATTACTTCTATGGAAATCAATCTTTAATAGCGTCACGTGCGATCGGCGGGCGACAGAGGGCGAAGCGGCGCTTTATAAATTACAATTTAAATTCGGCGGTGAATTATACAACGAATTTCTGTAAGCTAGAGGCTTTGACGGAATGAATTTGAATTTCTATATGGAGTATTAACGATTAGTTACATAAACAACCACCACATTATAATTAAACACGCTGAATAAACGTATGGAAAACTAATATGAATGTGATTGCAATGCAAAAATCTTTGGGTCAATGTACAAAGATTGGCAATACACGGACTGCTCCAAGCAGTTGATATCAACAGCTTCGAAATACACGGCAGTCCGTATTTTTGTTTTTGTTTATAAGAGCCACCGCTTGAAGCTGTCGATTTCGACTGCTTGTAGCCGTGTTCTCCCAGTCTAACCCTGTAAAAGTGTATTGCTTTCAGAAAGGGACCATATTAAGCCTGACAAATAAACATACTATTACATATCTAAAATGTCATTTTGACTATAACCCAACTATTTTTATAACAATTATTAAAAATAATTGTAAATACTTGATGATTTTGACAGTTTTTTTTTTGCAAAATAGAATTCGTATATTATTAATGTACAAAGATGTTGTACATATATATACATGGCCGGTCGGTAGCTGAGTGGACAAACGCGTCGGATTTCCACCCAGGCGTCGTGCGTTCAATTCCTCTGCTGGCTAAGTCCTCCATCATTGCACAAGCAACATCTTCCGCTTCTTATGATGGCAGTAGGAGTTTTTCAAATATTGTCAGGTTATTCATAACCCGGGAATGATTGTCTTTCTTTTTAAAAAGAAAAAAAAAATAGATACATCGTTTCATTATAGTGGTATCATCATACGTAGGTGCAATGTTCATACTATTGTCAGATCTCGAAATCTTGCGACAGCCGTCTCACTCTTTGATTGACTTGTAGATGATACCAGATTCATAACAGGACATAAGCATGTCATCTAAAGTAAGATTAATAAATTAAGACCATAAATACAATACTCCTACAAACAATATGGGTCTCTTCAAGACCCAGTTTGACTCCTTCACTTCCTCAAAAATACTTTCCACACAGCATTTCCCAAAGAAATAATAGAAAATGATTTCCCTCAAGGCCTCCTGCGTGGAGTGAATATATAATTTAAAAAAAAAACACAAGTACGCATTTGTTCATTTGTTAGATATGATTGTTTAAATAAAAGTATAACAACCCTGCCTTCAAAAAACGATTTTATTTATATCATTCTTCTAAATTTCTTGAGTAGTTATACAATAAACTACATAAATCGGTAAATGCGTGGGATTACCTGTGAAGAATAGTTCCCGATAAGACACTGAGGTTATAACAACCGTATATACAACGGTACATGATAATATTATTCATAAACATTGGCTGTGTATATATATATTTACACATTCCCCGGAGAACAATGTGCAGTAGGTATGTTACTTAGGTACAATACATGTCGATGAGTCAAAAAGTTTAAGCAACATTCCACCCACATCCGAGATTTATTTATATTTTAGCAGAGTGCATAATAAATATGTTGCAGATGTAATTTCTCACAACGGGAGCAATAAATCTGAAAGCTGTTTATGTTTTAGAACAGAAGTGTACTTTTATAACTGTACTAGCATAACAAAAATAACACAAACCATGATCAAAAATGACTAAGACGAAAAATAGTAAGCGAGTGATAATAATATTTGATGCAACCATTCTTTTATTTTTTGTTGTTCTTTCCATTATATCCCGTTAAACTACAATTAAGTAGTTTGGCAACATGATTTTATGTTGACGATTACGAATAATCAATCAATAATCGTAATTACGATAACGATTATATACATAATTAAATGCTAGATATAAAAAAGCATGAATATAATAAAAAAATAAAAAAATTAACAATATGTAATTATTTTTCAGAAAATAACTAACAATTATTGCTCCATTTGCATAAAACAGCTGATAACATGCTTTTGAAAGTTTTAGAATTTTTATTTTTATTCCTTTCCTTGCTGTGAAAAGCTAAAGCTGTTGTTAATAGAATTCATTTTTGTTTTTATTTTAGGATGTTGCGATGAAGTAACGAAACTAGTCGACAATTTGTGTATTGTAATCGAAGTGTATAAAACAAAGTTTTATTATGTATTTGTAACATTAATGAATAGTCTACAGCTCTTAAACTCTCTTTTTGTTATATTTTAATACCGTACAAGAATATCAACTGTTCCGAGCCAGTGGGCCTATTGCATCCTCGATTGGGGTATGTTATGAGGCTGAATAGTGAGGGGGGGGGGGTGGAGAGAAAGGAGAAGATTGTTCATATCTGCTCATCAAACACGACTTAAGTCATCTGAAGAAATGTTTCGATTCTAAATAGTTGGAGGTTAGCAGGGCGATACTGGAAGTATCTACCGTTCTGGAACGTGCCGCAAATATACTATATATATTTTTTAAATGAAAAATAACACACTGTTTGCGGGCGGTTTTCGCCAACCCCTTTTTTATGACCTTGTTCTCCCTTCCGACCCTAATTCCACGAATCGTCGGGTACCTACCTATGTAGGTAGAACGTCTAAAGATAGATGATGCCTAGTATTTATTTCGCCCAATACCCGTGTTTCGTTGGCTCCCGACCTTTGGCGATATTTTTCTATGGGAAACAGTGATGAAAACGCAATACAAAACGTTATAAAAAAGGTAAAGTAGACAGTCAAAATAATTAAACAAAAAGTACAATAAGAGCACAAGATGTCAAGTGAAAACAAATGATGATTATCGGTTATAGAAAACTCGAAAAAAATATTGAAAGGGAACAAGAAATATGTTGAATTCACTAATTAACAGGATTCACCACTATTCAGCCGACACCGCATCTCTGAGCTTTGAAACTTACAAGCGCCCCCTTTCAAATAGTTTTCGAGTTGGAACTGAAGCCTTAGAGTAACAATATAGAGAGACCGTCCTAATATGAGTCAAATCGTTGACATACTCGCAAAATACAGCTCTCTCTTTATGCTCGGTTCTATAAACGTATGAGAAAAAGAGACAGACAATTGCTGTAAAAAATATACGATTCGGGGCGGGCTAAACGCCGTGTAATCAGTTCTTGGTGTCGACGAACTTCACACGTATCATTTATGTTAGTAGAGCCGACAGTAAAATGTGCGTAAAAAATATCATAACTTAAGTGAATTTAGTGCAATCTTCAAAAAAAAACGATATGGCTATATTTGCAGTTGATGGATGCTTCAACCGAAGTACAAAAGGACCAAAAAAAATCAGTTTTCATAGTATCAAAGAATTCGTCTTTTTTAGTTTGATCTCAAATATTTAACATCCTAACCTACAAAACAACTAGTAACTTACACCAATATTTAATCGATCTTCGCACTATTCGTTAGATTGATTACATTTGATTACATTTCAAACGACTTCCGTTTGAAATGAGTTTTAATACAGTTTTAATATGTTTTACTTAGAGAGATATACGGGATTCTTACGTAAATTTGTAAGAATGGGGATTCCCCTGATTAGTCCAACATCTGAACGTATCCATGTCTCTTTTTATTCTTATTATAGCAATGCAAAATTGTTCGAGAACAGATAAAGACGGAATAATGTTTATCTTTACAGTTTTCTTCGCCTCCTATTGGCTGGTAGCTTATACGCCATACCTCTTGTGGTCAAGCTTGGTCATAAACTTGCTACAATATTTCGCAAAGTTAGGTCTCTAGGTTACTCTAAGACTGAAGCTAGGTAAGCTACCAGTGGCGCAGCGAAAACACGGTGCCCTGGGCAATTACCGCGGGGGCCGAATCAAGATGGAATCCGGAGCAGTATGTTCTAATGCACGAAAGAAGGCGCAAGAAAAAAAATCGCTTGTGCTGCAACATTTTATTCCTCGATGGTAGTCTATGGATTGCCGAAAGAGATATTTCCAAGCAGAAAAAAATATGTTTTGTTTTCTAATCAAACTGCGACGAATGTCAGTTCATGTTAACGAAACGATCTAGCTAAGCTTCTGTTTCATGGCTTGATTTATACATTAATGAAATGTAATACCTAAGTGGTAGACAAAGTAGACGAAAGATACACGAAAAGTCAAAATCAATTTTATTTATTTGGTAGAGGATTTAAAAAAAAGGTGTTGACTGCCGAACTAAGATTTTAGGCAATCACATTAATTATGTATCTACAAAGCGATAAGTAAAACAAAAATTATGATACATTTGCTATTTCTTGCAGTTAACTAAGAATTATTGACAGTAAACTGAAAAAAAAAACTTCATAGGGCGATCCAATCCTAGTCCTAGGTAATGAATATTTTACTCTGGATATGGTGAAGACAACCCTTTTTGTGCACATGTCAAAGTGGGGGGCGGTAAAAATATTTGCCCTAGGTGGGAATATGTCGAAACGCCGCAGATACGTGCATTTTCTCGTTCCGCTCCCCGAGACTGAACAGGAAGGTTAAATGCATTTGCATCCCTGATGCAAGTTCCACGAGAGGACTCCACCATCAGTCTTAATTAACCCCACCCCATCAAGCTACCTCCTCCCGCAACCATTCGTTGGCGAGGCGAGAGGAGCTGTCGACATCAGGTTGATGTTAATTTCATCTTCTTCCCCTCCCCACTACCTTCAGCCTCATCACATACATCACCTCATCAGATGCCATAGTCTCACTGGCTCTAGACGGTTGGGAGCAGTTGGGACTCTTGTGCGATATTCACTATAAAAAATATATACGAGGCCTGTTCAAAAGAAAAGGTGAATTTTGATTTTTGGCGGGCTGTGTACATTCGATTATCGATTTTTTGTTGTTGTTATGTTGGTACACATATGTTAGCATTATCAGCCATTTTTGATTAGTGGTTTGTTTTTGACAACTGGAAAGGTTAGTCACGTTTTTGTGTGTTCTTCGATTTTTTACTTTTGAAAAAAATGGATCAAAGAATAAAATCCATGATTTGTTTTTCCACAACTCCAGGACGCTCATCATCATTAACATCTTCTCGGCCTTCTGTAAGGCGCTTGTACCACTTATAAACACTTTTTTGAGACAAGGTAGACTCGCCGAATGCCACAGTCAACATTTTAAGTGCGTTGGAGCACTTTATTCCACTTTTAACGCAAAATTTAATACATATTATTAGATCCATTTTTTTCAAAAGTAAAAAATCGAAGAACACACAAAAACGTGACTAACCTTTCCAGTTGTCAAAAACAAACCACTAATCTAAAATGACTGATAATGCTAACATATGATAAACATATGTGTGCCAACATAACAAAAAAAAAATCGAGAATCGAATGTACACAGCCAGTGAAAATTTGATCAGGCTATGTATACTCGTATATGCATATAATATCCTGGTAAACGTCAACATTAGACGAAGCGAAATTCTCAGCGATCAGGAAAATTGATGCCAGAGTTCAGTGCCTCTTTGCGAGTGAGGGTAGAAAAATCCTTAAATTAAATTTGTATTAAAGCTGGCAAGGAGCGTGTCTGAATGTAAAATATGAAATTACAATTCAAGAGATATCATTCCTTTTTATTACAATGTTAAATCGCTGTAATAATCGTAATATTTTTGAATTCAACTATCTAAAAAATTATCTATATAAGTTGATCGCCCTAATTTAAAACTATGTAAGTCAGTCTATGAAAAGACCAGTTTCATGAAATAAAATCATAGCCTTTGTACGAACTTGCACAGTGAATTTTACAATTCAAATAATACACTTACCTACAGAGTTAATATTTCCAGCAACACAAAATCCCCCAAATTCATCCAATAACATCAAACATTAATTAAGAACAATAGTAACTATTAGTACAAGAACATAATGATACTAAACTTGGTTTCAGCAAAAATACTGCTGAGAATCTCTAAATGATTTGAGGCACCCCAGGTCTAGTAAATCGCCAGGAAGTACATTTTAAATGATAAATAATTAATCACTCAGTATTTTCCACGTTCAAAACATGTAAAGTGATTAATTTTTAAACAAAATAAATTTGCCTCAAGAAATGCCTATTTATTATATCTAAAACAAAACTGAGCATCTTGACATTTTCTGCAGAGGTTCATAAATACACCCTTCATTCAAATTCATACACACGAGTACATCGAGTATTTCTACTCTCGACATCACGTGACTTCATTTGATACAATAAATCGTATCGTATCTTCCTTGGACATACTCGACTTTTTGTGAGGAATATCATTAATATTAAAATTAATCTAATTTTGACCTTCCTCTGCTAATTCCATACTTGGGTTGGTAACAAAACTCCCTTGTGATCTGTTGGCCTAAGATAAAAATTTTAAATACTGAAAAAGAAAATATTCCGGCAGGGCTTTTCTAATGAGGCAGTATACGCAACCGCAATAGGTACAATAATGCTTTGCATATTTACAAATTCTTTTTCATTTTCCGTTAGCGCTTGAATAATTTATTATGATTTTTCCGTATAAAAAAGATGGTGGACTTATAAGATTTGCATCTTCACTATATACCTACCTAAATGGATTTAGACTGTGTTTCTGGTGGAACCGATAAACTCCAGGGGGTGATTATTCAAGAATCTATGAAAAAAAATGTTTGTTTCTTTTTCGCCCAAAAAAAAAAGTTACGGCATATTTTGTATTTTCGTACGGTAAATTAAGCGTTTATGTAACTGATCCTGCATAGTAAACATTATATCGCTTACTCTAGGCGGTAATCTATCGCATCTGGCTCGCTAATTGCGAATTCTGTTTGACCGACCGTTACCTTACGACTGATTGGCCATACACATACCTATCTATGCGAAATGAGTATGAGGGGTGGGTGTTGACTCCCACCAGATTTTAGCGATGACGTGATAAACGATTGATCTATTTTAAAGCTACAATCACAGAAATACAGAACAAAATATTTTTTTTATTGGATAGTAGAGCTGTTCCGTTTGAAAGATTTCATTGGATTTTTTTTTCTTAGAATATCTTGAATAATAATCACCTCCTAACTTCCGTTTCGCGGTAACCCCTTGACACACGGTGTATAAACATGAATCAATATTTTATGAAGTATTACCCTTTGAAAGTGCGAATTATAATGTCAACTAGGGTTTAGAGCTCCAAATAACTGTTGCAGTTTAGACGAGTTCAAGCAGATAAAAAGTGTGCCCAAAAGACATAAGTTTGCCTATTATAGTACCCGTGTTAGTTGGAATTTTGGCATTGTTGCTGGGTGTTCTTATAAATAAATTTAGTACTTAATCAAAACACCTGATCTTGTATTTATACCAGTCGAGTTGCGGGAGTGCGATATATTTGAAAACACATTAGCAAATCATAAAAGTAATTGAACAAATCGGTAAAATTATATGTTATATTGTATCTTGAATAAAAATCGATTTTCCGCCATTAATTTGGTTACCCTTATTAAAATTACGCCGCCCGTTCAAATACATGACGCAAGCGACGCAGACCGGAAAAACTTGTATAAAAATTTAAAATCGGTAAACATGGAAAGCGGATATTGGACGAGCCAAAAATAAAACTAAAACCTAGGAAACTGGATGGAGCGGAAAAAATCAGTCCAGAATAAAATGATAAATTGAGCAAATAAAGCTAGTGGTTATTTTCACAAGCGCTTTTTAATTACGTTTTTTTCTTATTCTAATCAAAACAAACTATTTTATTTTCGAAAGTTTAAAACGCAGTTGGATTATAAATGTGCACTTCTGTTTAGTCTGTAAGTATTGTATGGGTACAGAATTCATGCTATTTTATGATTCAACAGGGAAACATAATACCTATTACAGATTTGAAAAATAGGGTAGGTAAATGATAAGGTTTTCTTTTCAGAATCAATAGTCTAATATACATAACAAATAAAATTTTAAAAAAATACCTACACGAATGATCGAATGAATGTGTATTTTATTGATTATTGAAATAATATCAATAATCCTCAACGTAAAAATGAAACAGAAAAAAACAACGGTCGCGACCGAGACTCGAACTCAGAACCTTTACACTATTCGGGGGTAACGCTTCTGGCAATTGAGAGACTTTTTTAAGAAATCGGCATTTTTAATCGATCTCATTCTTCATTTGGTAATTATTAATTTCATTTTTTTTAATTTTCTTCCGATTTGGCTGGCATATTTGTATGCATTATATTAATAATAGAGACATGCTACTCGGCTTTACCCGAAAGTTGAATAAATTGAAATTTCAAAGCTCCATAGCTAATGATGGAAATGACTTAGTAAGCTGTAAATGTTGAACGTCATGTCATGAGTGACGCCAGATTTTCTTCATTCTTAATTTTTATTTTAAAGTAACGGTGAAAAAGCGTCTTTGGTGAAAACAATGAAAGTTCTCACGGCAAGTGAATAGCGAAATACGCAGTAATTAGCGATGTACGAAATGCGTTGCCAAGTCCATTAATTAAAGCACACAAAAGCGCCTAATTTCCGTAAAGCTTTAACTGAAACAAGTTTAGTGAATAAAGCGGGGTGAGCTTCCGCGCATAGCTGGTTGCTTCATTATTGTACGCTTTACAAGCGGCTGGACACTGGGGATTTTCAGCGAACGAGTACTTTGGAAATGCACAAGTATGAATAATGTAACTACGTGAGTACAATGTAAGCATACATACATACGAGTAGACCCTCCAGCGACAGATATTGTTGGAATTCAATATAATCTAATTTAAAGCATTATCGTGATGGATTTTTGGGTTACTATGACGTGTTGTACTTTCTTTTTCTTTAGCCAACGTTTCGGACAGCCTTGCAGTGTCCATCATCAAGGCAGATGTTATTGTTATTTACATTCGGTTTTTATAGTAAAATATTTTTTCGAAGTCGGAATTTTATTAACACGAAGTGTTTAGTCTTTTATACCCAGTGTTAATTCAAATTAACACGAACTTTGTACTTTTTCTCCGTAACCGTAGCGATTTCAAAAAGTCGGGTTTTTGTTTTCTAATAGCTGGCAATCTTATCTATGACGTTTATTTTTTCTCGCCACAAAAATTGCTAATTTTCAAGCCTCGACGGTCATGCTCTGTAAATAAATACTCCCTCAGACCCGATGTTATTGCAAATACATGCATGTTTATTAATCAAATATACGTGTATACCAAAAGCAAGGTGTTATCAAGCATTAAATATTTTCTTTACCCATGTGGAAACAATAATTCGGGCCTCAAAGGGTTAAGCGACACCACGGGAATTCGTAGCATCATATGACGTCACATAGTTGTTAATTTATTAGCGATTGCTTCCTGATCGGGATCGAATGACGTCGGAGCCTAACCGAGCGTTTAGATATATTTAGATTTTCAAACAAGGATTTATTCATTGAAAGAAGAAATTAGAAGAACGAGTATTATTTTGTATTCTTTTTTTTAAAGCGATAATAATTTTCATTGGAATTTCTTATCATTTTCGAATGCATAATTTTTATTCTGAACTTAAATATTTGCCAGCTTTGTTAGAAGTGATAACAACTTGTCCCTATAAATGAGCATTCATTGGCGTATGTTCATCTTGGTTGACAGTGGCCAGACATTTACACAATAAGGTGTTTGTTCTTACTCGCAGGACTTATATGTAATTGTATAAAATACACACAATAATGTTTTAAATGTTACTTTATCAGGGATAAGAAGATGAGTAAATAAATAAACATCCACTGGCAGATCAGAGGAAATGTTGGCTGTCAGTGACTAGACATTTATATTTGGTTGGTTCTAATATAAGGATTCGCAATATACCATGTGGGTAATTGTATAAAGTCGCAGAACAAAAAAAGGATACGAGCATTTTTTTCGAGATCTCTGTCACCAACTTTAGAGATGAAGGTTGGAGTGCGGGGTTGATTTAAAATTACCACGCGCATCCATCTAGCGGAATACTGACGAAACACCGTGGTAAATATTTAAAAGTTTAAAGTGGTTTCGCTGCACGTTATCAGGTTATAATGCTACAACTTGGAATTCAAGTAGTTTGGACGCGTAATAAGGAAAAATAGTTTTTTGTTAGGTTAATAATACTTTTACAAGCCACGCGACGTAAACTACGTACTAAAACGTGTTTTAAAGCTTGTCTTTTTTATTTTATTTCTTATTCTTCATAAATGTTTTTTACAATGTTTCCCACCGCATCTCATGGTTCAAGCCGCAACAAACGCAAATTATTATTTTTGAAGAACTGTCTACTCAATCCGGGCGCTTGACACGCCAACTAGGCCTGATTGGGTTGCGATGTGCCTGATTGCCATAGTGCCACCTCCGCTTCTTTCTTTCCTCCGCGTATAAAGCACAAACAATAAAATTTGAAAGGTCAGTCTTCATAATTCTGCTCTCAAATAATAATCTATTATATACGGGCGGCCAAGAACAAAAGGTCAGTCTACGCTATTTCTCTCTCTCTCTCTCTCTCTCTGAAATGTTCTTGAAATATTAGAGGACAAACCAATATCTTTACTTTCACTCGCATGGATCTGCCTATAAAATATATTATATAGAAAATCTGTGCCTATAGGGCAGAAAAAAAGTTCACTTAGAGATACCTGAATCGATTTGAATTTTACTTATCGTAACCAAGGCACCCGTCTGAATGATTCAACCCTTCAAAGTCCTTGGAATCTTAATTATAAAACAAAAATAATCTGTTTGTTCAGCTAAGTCTCTTGAATGGTGAGATCAGTTTTGGACAGTTTTTTGGTCTGTAATTTCTAGATAAACTATTTATATTAAACCTACCAAATCTACGGAATTTTGAAATATCCATTTTACAGTCAAAACACCATATGACTTGATTTTCAAGTGTTAAATAAATAAAAGTGTTAGAAATTCAAAGAGAAACAAAATAAATTGTTGAATTATAACGTTTTTCATTGAGATACAATGGAATATAATATCACTGTTTACATTTTAAACGAACATTAATATCGGGACCGAAGCCGGTTAAAAAATACCGTAAATTATTATTTAACAATTACTATTCAATATGGTCCCTCAAGAAAATCACAGCAATAATTTGCCGATCAATAAAATAACACGGTAATCTTGTCAGTCTAACGATTTGGTAATAAAAAAATATAACACATTAATACATAAGATACATGTACTTTGCCATATTAAGGTGCGTTTCGTGGCAAAACAGTAAAAGATTTGATCGCCGGTCTAATATGCTAAATAAAATTAACATATTTAAATGATAAGGGTTATTTATCATACCCAATTAAAAACAAATTAAACATAGATTATTTGATTTTGTTCCAGATTGGAAGGTACCTACTCTGTGTCAGTGTAATCCTGGTGAGAAACTTCCAGAATCGAAAGGTGCTTGTAATAGCTTTCGTTCTATTAAGTCAACAAATCTGGAAAACTCAGGAAAAAATAATTGAGGAAAATGAAAACCTTTTCCTCTTCCTATTCCACCCAAAAAAATATCCTATTAAAGGTGCCACCAATCCCGCTGGCTCCGAGCATTAAGGTTCTTGTGTATAATTGTATTGTTAGTATAAAATAAAAACAAAGAGATCTGAGAGGCTGAATTCGTCGAAAGGAAATTTATATTTCCTTTTTAAAAATTAGCGATAAATAGAAAGGAAAAACAACACGACATAAAAAAATAACAGGAGCTTTCAACTTTGTTTTTTAAATTCTCTTACTCATCGTTAATACAACGAAGAGTTTTAAAAACATCCTGGTAATAAATAAACAAGGCGAAAACAATATTATTCTTATTGTGAATTGAAACTAAACATATGCTATCCAGAAGCTTCGCCGAAACTCTATGTATAAGAAGTAGGAAATTAATTTACTATTCATTCAAATTTTCAAAACAAAAATGAACGCTGAATATAAATACTTATAATGTAATGAGTAAAAACAGACATTGGCTTCTGCGCACTGAAATTGACCCATAACTGATTTATTAATTAGCCATACATAATTTCCTGTGAGAACTTTTAAATTTGGAACTAAAAAAAAAAAACTTAAAAAATCCCTACCTACCTAATAAAGAAAGACAAAGAAAAACCTTTATTGTATTTTAGACATTAGTCTATATTTGAAATGGGTTGATTAAGGTAACTGATATTTTTCTTGGCAAGCCAAGTTACATTCCGTGATTTTTTAAGGGTAACAAAAAGTGTTAAAATAATTTAACTTTTTAAATTGAGAATCCGATTTGATTTCGTGATTGGCTCGGTATTATTCCGACTTCATTTCGATTTCGCCCTTTCAAGGAACAAATCAACTGCGTAATAATAACTACGTAGTGCAGAACAGCTGAATAGTGTAAAATAGAATATTTATGCGCGAAAAGCGTGCCATCGAAATTGTCGAACAATATGCTCTGGCGTCATGAAATTTGCACAGCTTTTTTCTTGAACAACGTAACTATGTTCGGTTTTCAACATTAACATATCATATAACTTTTGAAAATGTAAAACATTTTTTTTTTCTAAGCTTAATTTTTTATAAAAAAGAGGGTTGAAATATTTGTAAGATAAAAAAAAATATAGTTCTAGAAATGTAATACAAGAAACATAAATATAAAAGTACGAATACATTTTATTGAAGAATAATATAAGGGGCCATGGATAGCTCCCGCTTATAAGAGTAATTTATTTATTCTTGCTAAAATATAAAAAAATACACGGGTTTGGTCAATAATAATTATACCATTTTTAAAGCGCTATTTTTTAAAAAACATTAACTCGAGGACGCTACCGTAAATACAGGTGTATTAAACTAACTAACCATCACGCCGTTTCCCCGCAGGGGTAGGCAGAGAGGACGGATTGCCATATATGGTAACTCTGTCTTGGCACACACTCCTTGCTTCATCTACATTCACAGATCGTCTTATACATACTCTTCTGTTATTCACTTTTGCATCATATATTCTTTTCACACTCCTTTCTTCGTTCATTCGCTCTACATGCCCAAACCATCTAAGCGTCCCTTTCTTGATCATATTCATTACGCTCACATCAGCCTTGCATTCTTTCCGGATATCCACATTTTAAATACGGTTATGTTATATTTATCGTACAGAAAAGCTCACCTAGTGTTTTCCATTTCAACGCTTGTACCAAATTCCCAAACATAGACGATTATTTTAAAGCGTTTGTTTCCCCGCAATATCAGACAAGGTTTCGAATCTACTCGTTATTCGACTGTATTCACTCGGAAAATGGAAAGTTCGGAAAATTGATATTATCTGTTATTCAAATTTTTCCGCAGCCTTCTCTCATCGAAGCAGCTGTTCGCAATTTGAGAAAACAACTGCGGGTGCCTTAAAACCACGTACAGTGTTCAGTCTTCATACCGTATGCGGAATCCCATGTTTACGTAAGTATAATGTTTTATATTGGCGGAGGACGTCCCGCAGGGAAATTTAATACCTACTCGAAATCTATACGTTTATTTACAAGATTATTATTATTTAAAAAAAAAAAAAATAATAATTGTGTATTACAGACTGCGTCCATTTACAATACACATGAACATTAACATAAAAAAGCAAATGTATTAAGAGATATTGTTAATTTGTCTCTTGAAATCTTTAAGGTTTATGTTGGAGAAATGAAGAGACGTGTTATTTAGTAGTAGCATACACCGTGTCATGCTGTGTTGAGCCAACACGTCTGTTCTGCCATGTGGAATATACAGCAGATCGTGGTGTCGCCCCTGGCAGTAGCCGTTTGGCACAAACAACTTTTGGCATTCCAGGAGGTATGGATTGTCTATCAAATGATGTAATATTTTGTACGCTGTTATAATATTATGAAGTGGAAAATGTGGAAGGAGTAATAAATAATTATGTATTAGGCAGTTTTAAGCAATACCACGGTGACGTTTCTGTGGAGTCCAGAGTGGTAGATACTCTAAGTATCACCCTGGTAAAATACCACCATTCAGAATCGAAAAGTTGCTTAAAATCGCTTTTTGCCGTGTTTGGTGATTAGATCTGAATAGCCAGGTACTTCCCAATCTTCCTCTTCCCCATCTCATTCCCTTCGCCACTACCTTCAGCTTCACAAAATATCCCGATTGGGGGTGCCAAAGTTTCACTGGCTCCAGACGGTTGGGAGCAGTTGAGACTCTTGTGCGGTATTAACTTAATTATTAACTAATTTTTTTAATTCAATTTTTTTTTTCTAAAAAAAAAGCTCTCTAAATTTTATAATGTCAAAGCTCGCAGGTCTAGAGTTTTTGCTGCTTTAGACAATCAGATGTGTGTTTTAAAGAAAAATTGAATATATATTTTTTAGAAAACGTAACTATTAAGATCTACTAGTACTATATTATTACTTAATGTGACAACAATTTAACCGTTTTTGGAAGGCGTCATCAGATCGTTTGGAATGCCTTAGAAATAGTATGCATCTGAATATCTGAAACCGAACAAAAACTAACTTATAACTATTTTCGTAGAAAGCAATCACTTTGTGGTTTGACATATTTAATGAAAATTAAATAATAACTTTGTATTAGACCACAAAACGTAATGAAATAACTATTAATGATTTTGATGATACCATTTTTTTTACTTTATTCCACTATTTTATCTAAAAAATAGTGGAATAAAATTAAAAATTAATATTATTAAAATCATTAAAATGGTGTTCCACCACGAATTAACAGTTTCAAAATTGGAAATTATTGTTAGTATTAGTTTCATTTTGTATTCTATGATACTTAGGCTACGCGAAACCGGTCAATCATAAAAATAAAAATAAAATCTGTGGTTTTATACAAAGTTATTATTTCATTTTCATCAACTAATAACTATTACAAAGTGACAAAGTTTATTTTTTTTAAGTACCCAGGTAGGAAAAAAAAATGAAAACAATACTTATTACTCTCGCCTCAACAGTATAGTGGGTGTAAGTGTGCATAAACTGTGTAAAAGAATTTAGCCCGCGGAGGGTTGAACCTACGACGGAGTGGCCGACAAGCCAACCTCGGCCTCAATCCGCCCATCCTCCCCGCAGTTCGTTCATGATCAGTATGTTCGCCGGCCAGGGGCGCGAGGCGCAGGGCGCGGGGCGCGGGCACCGGGCACCACAGGGTTGGCTCGGCGAGGTGGGCGGAGTAGCAAGTAGCAATGCGGCACACGACTATATCGATCTCAGCGTTCGGCGCTCGCGGGGCCTAAGACAACATCAATTACACAAGTCACCGCGGAAAGCTGACGCTGTCCTAACCATACTATGGCAATTACACAAGTCACCGCCGAAAGCTGACGCTGTCCTAACCATACTATGGCAATTACACAAGTCACCGCCGAAAGCTGACGCTGTCCTAACCATACTATGGCAATTACACAAGTCACCGCCGAAAGCTGACGCTGTCCTAACCATACTATGGCAATTACACAAGTCACCGCCGAAAGCTGACGCTGTCCTAACCATACTACGGCAATTACAGAAGTCACCGCCGAAAGCTGACGCTGTCCTAAACATACTATGGCAATTACACAAGTCACCGCCGAAAGCTGACGCTGTCCTAACCATACTATGGCAATTACACAAGTCACCGCCGAAAGCTGACGCTGTCCTAACCATACTATGGCAATTACACAAGTCACCGCCGAAAGCTGACGCTGTCCTAACCATACTATGGCAATTACACAAGTCACCGCCGAAAGCTGACGCTGTCCTAACCATACTATGGAAATGAAACGGAGATCATAAAAAGTACGCTGTGCAAAGGTTTTTGCCTCTGCAGCGTCGTGGTATACCGACGCATTTGGCGTATGAGTCGGGAGTTTCCGGGTTCCATCTGTTCACAGTCGTAGTCGAAATTCAAAATGATCCACTTGTCCCGGTGAGCAAGGTTCCGCCACTCCTCTTGGCCGTGCGCTGCATGACGAGCCTTGGACACCGACGTTCAGGACGATTGTTGTGTTTGATCACTCCTACGCATCGGTGGTCATCCTCTGCTCCTCCTGCTAACCACTTTGACCGTGAACGTGAATTCCGCAAGGTCCGAGTTCTTGGAGTACATGTCATAGTTGGACGTAGTTATGCAGAAAGCGTCCAACCCACAATTTGTGCAAATCGAGTATTACATGTTTTCCTATAGAGAGATAGATACGAGATTTATATCTGCTGAAAACATCCGAGCTCCAAATGCAATAGACTTTTGGTGATTCATTTTTTTACTAACGAAAATTGTAGATATTTGACTTAAAATGATGTTTAAAAACATTATAAAATGTAAAAAAAAAATTTTTTTTATGGAATATAAATTACCTATTTATAATAATGCTCATAAAGAAACAAACAGTGTTATTCACTTTAAAAATGCCGATTACGCATATTAATGTTTTTGTATCGTCATATTTTCAAATGCATTTTTCTCAGTTTCTCTTTTTGGGATTGGATGCTTTCTGCATAAACTTTCAGTATTTGTTTATTTAAGCAAGATATTAAAAATATCGCGTTTTTTTATACATAATGTGAAGAGTGTGTGAACGTTAAATTTCCGTATTACGAATTTCGTAAAGGTCTTACAGGTGTCGAAGAAATTATCTGTTAAACTTTTTTTTAAATCAAGCACCATTTAAAAATTAAAAAATAATTGAAATTCGCAGGAAAAACGCCTGCTTGAGTAGATGTACAATATTTCATATGCTTAGGGTTTTGTCTAACGTCGAGCCCGGGAGCTCGGGAAAACGTTACCGCAGTGGCGGGGGTGGGTATGACGTACGAGTATTTCCAAGTGTCGCAAGCCA
Source organism: Drusus annulatus (assembly GCA_022651775.1). NCBI lineage: Eukaryota > Metazoa > Arthropoda > Insecta > Trichoptera > Limnephilidae > Drusus > Drusus annulatus. Next base: position 2,358,338 of record JAGWCC010000048.1, on the reverse strand, counting down.
GTTGTGGTCGCAGCCGACAGTTGGGGTAAATAAATCACGCCGAGCCAATGGCGGAAATTTATTAATAAAATGGCACAAGGGACGGATCCAATCGACCGTCCGAGGAGAGTACGCAAATTCGGCAGTTTACGCGGTTTATGTTATTTTTATGACCGTTTTGCTTTTTTCAAGTTAGAATTTCGCACAGTGAGCGATATTAAAATATCTATTTTCCAGATGGAAAAATCTTCATCACTATTCTTAGCAGTTTATCAACTTATGGTTTATTACTACCTGCCTCTTTGTTGAACCCTTTTTATTAAAATATTACCAATTTTCCTACCCGATTTTTCCTGAGCTTTAAATTGAAAAATATAAAAACAAATATGGGGCTTATTTTTTTACAGTTAGGTACGTGAATATATCTAAGCTGCGTAGTTCACGATAAAAATGACATTATGAGCTGAAAATAGATGCATTTACTTATAAAAATTCCAGACAGAAAAGATGTGTACAATTCATGACGCCAGAGCTCACAGTTCAATATTTTTCCCTGCTTCAGAAAAACAGATTTCTGTACAATACTTTTGAGAAGAAAAAAAATTCACCTATTGACCTTTTTGTACTAAATAAGAAATATAACCTAATAAATTAAAATAGATTTTACGTAATTAAAACACTATCCAATAATGTCAAATAAGGCAAACCATAGGTAGATACCTACCATTAAAAAATGACATGATTTACACTTACCAACAGCAATCCACGTGGGAATGTGCCTCCTGCTCCCCAGGTAGGACACGAAGATGACGGTGATGACGTTCCCGATCTCATAGCTGCTGGCGATGAGGCCCGAGAGGTTGGAGGGGATCTCGAACCTCTTCTCGATGGTCGTGATCACAGAGTTGTTGTACCCGGAACTGAGGGCCTGCTGCAGGGTCACCAGGAATGACAGCAGGAGGACAAACATCTAGTGATAAAAATAAAATAGCATTTAACCCATTGAAACCAAGTGTTAATTCAAACTAGCAGGAACTTTGTGATTTTTTCCGGTAACCATGGCGATTTTAAAAAGTCGGGTTTTTGTAGCTATAGCTAGTAATCTTTTTTATGGGGTATATTTTCCTTCGTTAGGTTACAATCCTTATTCACACCATAAAATAAAATAAAAACTGCAAATATTTTGACAGCTTCCGTTTCGGCGGTTATACTCGTTGTAGGGTCCATTAGCGCTTTTATTTTTATTATTATTAGCATTGTAATTTACGTTATCGTTATATTTTATTAATGTTACATAGCACATATATATATTTTTTAAATATTTGTGTGTTATGTTTATTTAACCTTGCTGATTGCAACGTCTTTGCAAATTAACGCGTAATATTTTAAAAGTATTCAAATTTATTTTTTATCAAGCATAATATTAATATTTTAAATGAAAATGAAATAATAACTTTGGATAAGACCACAGATTTTAATTTATTTTTTATAACCGACCGGTTTCGCTTAGCCTAAGCATCACCAGGGTACAAAATTAAACTAAACAAAAAATACATGAGTATGGTTATATATACTCATACATGCATACTGATGATGCTTAGGCTAAGCGAAATCGGTCGGTCATATAAAGTTTAAATAAAATCTGTGGTCTTATACAAAGTTATTATTTATATTTGTATTAAATATGTCAAACCACAGAGTGATTGCTTTCTATAAAAATATTAAATATTCTACATGTGGAAACCATAATTTGGAAGTCAAACGATTGATCGGTGAAGGATATATAACATTTTTAAGACAATCGATTTTTTATCATGGCAGATATTTACGAAAGCCAGGCCTGTAAAAGTTTTTTAAATTGCTTAAACTGTGATATTTTCTCTACTTGCGATCAGTTTTTTCCAGTGTTTTAATGCATAATGTTGCAAATTTAGTTCTTAAATTAAATAAACTCGGATCAGAAAACATGTTGGCTTGAGTTTTTAAATGTAAGTAAAAACACTCTTTCCCCCTTACTTATAAACGGGGTGTAAATGTTACGCGTGTTATAAGGTCGGAATAGCGATAAACTTGCTTTGAAACCACGGCTTATCTATCTAATTTAATGGCCTACGTCCGGTGTAACTAAACCAACTTTAAGTAGGCGCGTAAAAATCTAATAAAAAAGACGGTTTGTTTTAGACAAAACGGGCGGTCGACGAGAAAAAGTAATTTGAACCTTAACACAGTCAGGATGTGGCGACTCCAGAATTTTAAGGTCATATACAAATATGCACAGCCTTAGAATTAAAAAGCCATATTTATATTGGATAGCGTTATCAGGTTGTCTGAACGATATTTCGTTAACACCGCCAATTACGGCTATGGAAATTAGGGAGGTATATCAAATATGTAAGTACATAATATGCGTAATTATTTGTATGAAATGTCTGATTTGTAATAAACTAATAAGGAATAGAAAAGGCAAAAAGATAACGTTAGTGGACTTTGAAGTCTGTGAGAGCAAACACGCACAGCGGCTGGTGATTTAGTGGAGAACGAGGCAACAAGAAACGCGAGCAAATATTGCTTAAGTGTATCAAACTTCCTGCACAGTGATTCTTATCGTTCTGGTAAATAGGACAGCGCGATATGATTATTTAGTCAGTACCTTGGAGAAACAATGTATGGAGAGAGAGCTAATTATTTTTACCCAACCGATACAAACGTGCGATAAATCACTTTCTCCGGGTTTTTACATCGTACACCATGAGAGAGAAAGAGACAACAAATATAATACTCCGCTTCTATGTACTGTCACAATGATCTTGGGCTCCTGGGTCACCGCGGGACTCCGCCTACATTTTGTATTATCCCACTAAACTTGACACAACTAAACGGTTTTTTAGGTTGGATGCTATATTTTTGTTGATATCAATACTGTGAAAAAGTGGTTACACGAATAAACAAAAACATCATGTTAATATGTGATATGAATGCATGTATAAATACCCTAGCCTTAGTCTTAGCCACGCCCAGGTCCGCCGAGTCAGGTAAAAATCATCGAAAACTGACTACACTGCCTTGGATTGATACCACTCTATTTACTCTAAGGTCAGTACTAATTATTCTAGGGAAAGATTTGCATCGATGAAAGTGACCATTCTCCTTGTTACTCTATAATTAAAAACCTACTTTGGAATATTTTAGTTATAAGCTAACTATACCTTATTTTTATATGAAAAGTCCAATTGGGCGTATATATAAATAAATAAATTATGGATACAATGAAATATGTGGCTGAAATATAGTATAAAAGTGTGCAATGATTGAACAAATTTAGATTACTCTACACTGTTTATTTTTGGGTTAGTGCTTATAATACTAGATGGATAGTACAAATAAAAATAATTGAATGAATGAGAGCTAGAGAAATAGATGCAATGAACAATAGGATGGTAAATCAAATAACTAACCATCAGGCACTTTCTCCGCAGGGGTAGGCAGAGAGGAGGGACCGCCATACAACTCTGTCTTGGCACACCCTCTTTGTTTCATTCACATTCATACATCGTCTCATATATACTCATCTGTTATTCTGACTTTTTACATGGCCCGATTTAAGTATTTGATTCACTTGATCGTGCCATGTCTTCCTCGGGCGTCCCGTCTTCTTCTTCCATTTACTTTCGTATCATATATTCTTTTCACACTCCTTTCTTCGTTTATTCGTTCTACATGCCGAAACCATCTAAGGGTCCCTTTCTTGATCCTATTCATTACGCTTACATCAGCCTTGCATTCTTTCCGGATATCCACATTTTTAACACGGTCATACATGGTTTTACAGCACATACGCCTCAGGGATCTCATTTCCACAGCATTCGGTCTACTTTCATCCTTCATCTGCCAGCTCCATGCCTCACTGCCATACATCAGGGTTGGTATAAGCACACCATTGTGGCCTGCTAGCTTCGCTTCTTTGGACAATTTTTTATTTGCACCACCAGCGTTCAGTCCTCCATTAATGGAGTTTCCTGCATTCACCCTTCTTTCAATATCCGAACGGTAAATTATGAAGATTGATAATATTTTAATGGGGCGACGTTTTGATTGTTTATTTAGGCAATGCTATGTATAATTTACAAGCTTTGCATCAACATAATCCACCCTGAGATATGGATCCAATGAAATTTGACCATCTTTTTCCTTTTTTTGGATAGTAACAGGAAATGGTTTAAATGTAAAATAACACCAACCAATCACGAACGAATATTTATAGTTATATAAGTAGTTTAGTCTTACCTTGATGCTAGCGAACCTCTGTATGAAGCCAGGTCTGCAGGCCAGGATGCCGCAGTCTCTGGTGTCATCACTCAGTTCAATGGCTGCAGGGAATACTGCATGGGGTTTTTCTTTCTCCCTACATTAAATAAATAACAATTAATTACTAATTGACCTTAATTTCAGTAAACGTAAAATGAAAATTGATGAAAGCAAAAATGTTTTTTTTTTTTAATGCGAGGTGTTACATAAAAATCAAATACACGAACTTAATGCTGTATGAAAGATGTGATTACATACATTTGGACCAATTGAAAGGAGAACAATGAAAAATGATGAGAATTTTTGATTACTTATTTAATAATAGACATGTAATAATATAGCGCTCGGGCACTATGTTAACGATTTTTTTATCCGACTTGCATAATAATTCAAAATGTGACTCAGACCAAACAGTGAAGAAATTATTTCCGTGAGATAAATAATTTAATGCACAATAAATTTGAGTACCTACGTAAGAACTTCATAAATTGAAATACATAATTATTGCAATAATATACGTGAAATATAGCAATGTTGCTGCCAGTCACATGATTATACTACAAACTAGTTGCATAAAACATGTATGACCGTGTTAAAAATGTGGATATCCGGAAAGAATGCAAGGCTGATGTAAGCGTAATGAATAGGATTAAGAAAAGTATACTTAGATGGTTTGGGCATGTAGAGCGGATGGACGAAGTAAGGAGTGTGAGAAGAATATATGACGCAAAAGTGAATGGAAGAAGAAGTCGGGGACGCCCGAGGAAGACATGGCACGATCAAGTGAATCAAATACTTAAAGTCGGGCCATGTTAAGAGTCAGAATAACAAAATAGTATGTATGCGACGATGTGTGAAATTGAATGAAGCAACGAGTGTATGCTGAGACAGAGTTGTATGGCGGTCCATCCTATCTACGAGTATATAGCAAAAAGCACCCTTGAGGTGATTTTCTCACGAAAACGGCGCTATAAAAGTTATCCATTTATTATTGTTATCTGCCTGCCCCTGAGGAGGAACGGCGATATGGTCAGTGAGTTAGTTAATTAGTACTTATTACTCGTGAAAAATTACGGGACGTAACTTGACTTGCCAAGAAAAAATAATAGTTGCTTCAATTCACCCATTTCAAATATGGAATAAAAATAATTGTCTGCTAAAATATACTACAGGTAGGTGTTTTATTGGGTAGGTAGATATTTGAATAGATTATTTTTTCCATTTGATAATTTCAATTAACATCAGTTCCAAATTTGAAAAGTTCACACTCGTACGGTTGTACGTACTCACAAAGGAAATTATTTATAGGGATTTAATTATAACCCAAAAAAATAATTACGCTAGACAAAGAATATTACGCACATTTTAAATTATAATATATACCACATATTATGCCTCGCCGAGAGTTAAAATATATTTTTGGGAAAAGTTTTTTCTTATCGAACAATGAAACAAACAATACAGCGGAGCATCTTGTTTTATTTTCTCAGTTGTGGATAGTCAAAACTCCATCGCTGATGAAATAATGTCGCTAGCTGAACATAGTTAGGTTGACCTCGAAAATCCAGAAAGAAATTGCTAATTTTATGACCGCAGAGCTCTCTCTTTGAGAGCTTTTTCTGTAACAGTTCAATCGAGTTGATTAATTTTCAGAGGTTTCAGAAACTTTTATAAATATCGCGAAGGTTCCAGACTCAAAGCATTCTAAATTTAAATCCGGATTTGCACAAGGACCTTTCCCGCGACATCGAACGGCCGTGTACTCGAAGGAGATAGAATTTCAAGACTGTCATGTTAACGGAATTTAAAATAAGATGAAAAACTTGTTTTGTCATACCTACAGCTATTATAATAAGAATAATCTGTTTACCAGTTTCAGTGTGATATGAAAATAAGCTCGATTCGATTTTTAAAAAAATTAAAAAATGGTGGCAATTTTCTGGATTGTTCAAGTTACGGACACTTTATAATATTTTATTGAGGCCTGCGTTTTGTTCTACTAGTACTCGTATATCAATGGAAAGTGCTCTGAATAACTGACGTCTTTGATTCCTTCGGCAATAGTGTGCAGTCGAGGGACACGTCAAACGCATGCCCAATATTCGCATAAGGTAACATTTGTCACATGAGAAGGCTTCGTTTTTACTTCGTTCTTTTGCTTAATAGTTTTGCCGTGGAGTCTTTCTACAACATGTATCTCTTCAAGACCCAAGTTCACTCCTCCTTCTCCATAAGACCTTTAGCACAGCATCCCCAAACATGACATTAACCTTGGGGCTTTTGTGTGGAGTTAATATTTAAAAAAAATGGCTTGGAGAGCGGTGGTATTTGCGAGAAAAAAATATAGTGCTTGAAAGGTGAAAGGCGTATATTTAGACAGGTTTAATATAATACTTAAAATGTCGTGAAATGTGGTACAAAATATTGGTGATGTACCACCAAACTAAGGTTATATAATATAACCGAGAGTCAGATTGTATGCAAGTCAAAAACGATAGCAAAAGAAACTTTCAAGTCCTCCATCATTGCACTAGCAACATTTTCCGCTTAAAATCAAAAGGAGGGGACTGTATTAATTATCCAAGGAACGAAGGACTATTTTGGGAAAAATATTCCCCACAAATTTCAAAGAATAGGTAATAAATTATCACAAAGCCAAAGGTATATTCGATAATCAATTGCTGTAAGAGGCAGCTGATTATATTTCGATTAGCGCCCCCCCTGCAAACATAGTATTGAAAGCTTTGATATTCTTACCCTCTAAGGCGTTAATAAATAAGATGAATGAAGAACGAAGGTAGTTAGTATTGAAGGCTTGTAAATAAGGAAATAAAAGCGTGTACCGCTGACAGCTCTATTGTGACCGCTCCCCTGTTCTCATAAACTTTAATACATATATTATGTACTTATTTTGCTTTCACCGTTATATATTTGTTTTAGTTTATCCCTTTATAAAAATTATTGTGCCTCGACAATGATACACTTGTTTTATTTTTCATTATATTGCTTTCACTTTTATACTTTACTTTTACTCAAAACATTGAATTTGATATTTTTAACTTTTTCCTTTTTTTTCAAAATATATACACAAAGTGTGAGGATAAGGTGAATTTATTTGTACCTGTCAACCAGGCCGGACGAGGGGTTGCGGCTGTGCCCCTTGGTGTGGGAGGCGTGGGGTTGGTGCTCCCGCGGCGCCTCCGCCCCGCTGCCCTCGCCGCCTCCGTCCCCCCTGGAGTCTTCCACGGCCGTCTCCGAGTACAGCCCCGTCATGGCGTACATCGACTCTTGCCTCCTGCGAACAAAAATTACATTTAACCATCAGTAAACCATTTAAAACGTCTCAATCTTCACACTGACATGGGAACACGTCGGACAACTAACATATAACCATTTTATTTCAAGTATCATCAGATGGTACCTTTAGTTGGGAAAAATAACAGTCACCCACCCACATATGAGATGGGCTGATGACCTAAAAAACTGCCGACTTCGGATAGAATAGTGTCGCGAAGAATCGGCAAAACAAAACAGGAGACTTAAAGGAGACCTACGTCTAAAGTTGGAAGCCAAAAGGCTTATAAAGAAAATTAAAATATATGTAATATGAAAATATTATGAGTAGGTACCTAGGTCCAAATAATAAAGACACTATCTACACATTTTCTACGCATTCTCGTAGGGAGTATTGAAGGAAGAACAGTATAATTAAGGGGGGGAGATAATCATTTACTGGAAAATTAACAGTACTTTTTTTAATAAGAGCTACTTATGAAACTGATCACCCAACTAAAAAAGGAAAAGCATATTAATACGATGGCTAGTGTTATTCTTTAATTCAGTTGAAATTAGATTAGTTCATGGGAATTAATAAAATTATGCGATCGGGAAGCACGAACATAGGAATGTTTACAGAGCTAAATCATGATACGAAAAAAACTTGCATAAAAAGTAACCTTGGGCAGAATACGTCAAGTTGGAATGGTAACCAGAAACCTCATAACCCCAAGATGTACTCGAAGTTTAGATCTAATTTGCAGATTTTGACTTTTTCTTTGATAACTTTGTATTGAAACAATTTTTATTTGGGGTATTGCTACGTTATAGGTTGGCGTTTCGCTTTTCGAAGGCAACACTTAGCTGGTTTGTGATAGTTTGCTAATGCTTAATATTTTATTTATTTATGACTATTGTGTACTTTGTACTACACCCGTACGCACTTTATTTTAAATAATAATGTTTTTAAAATAATAAATAATTTAATTGAATGCTTTCAAACTTCAAAATGGCTGACGTGCTTTAAACCACTGAAGAGATAATTCACATTTCAAATTATAATAATTTTATATGATAATACTCCTTTATTTTATGCTTAAATTAACACAAAAAGCAGAAAATAACAATTAGATTAGAGATTTTTAAAAAACGTTCTAAACCAGTTTCAGTAAATAGCCTCTCACCATTTCGAAAGTACTTACTTACGAGGTCAACATTCTTTGTACGTAAGTCGAGATAATTCATAATTGCCTGAGGTAAAAGAAAAAAGTCTTGGCACGACAAATCCCGGATGTCGAATAAGCGCGGTGACTATGATTATTGGTCGCGGCGCCAAGGATTTAGAAACCTGTTTTCAGTGCATTTCTAGTGTTACTAGTTTTAAATCATGATTATGCAAATTTTATTCAGCTAATATTCACTGGGTTAACTTAAATTAAAATATGAAGAAAAAAACTTTCGTGGAATCACTAAATTTATTATTTCTGTCGTACGGTTTTCAAAAGAATCATTCCTTCGTCAGGATGAGAGTTGTAACACGAAACTGCGAAACCAGTCGACAGCGGAAATTAATTTAGTGATTAAGGGTCAGCACCCAAAAATACACACTTTTTGGCTTTCTAGTATAAGCATTATTTATCTGTTAAGTCTATACGGGTAGTTAGAAAAATGTCTAAGGATGTCAGTGAATACAATTTGGAAACAGTGATCTTTTAAATTCTTTATTTAATTTTATTTATTTATTTTATATTAGTTACTTTGTACATTCAAGTTTACAAGTAGCTAATTATTTAATTTTCTTTTTGACTTTATAATATTTTTACTTAAATACAACTTATTATTTTGATTTATATGCATTTTAAATAATTTTTACAGGCCATTTTGAATTGATAGGCATAATTTTGATGGTTTCGGCAGCGCATTATAAGATTTCATCCCTTTATATAGTAAGCTATTTTGTGAGTTGGCTTTATTCTTTTCTGGTAGTCTAATTTCTTTGCATAATTTTAATGAAATGCATACTGTAATTTGAAGTAAAACGTTAAAAAATCCCTTTTCTGGTTTGAAACTGCACTTTTTACTGACATTTTAGTATGTTTTCATAGAATTTAAAGGAACGCAGTTAAAATATTGTATTCACTGGAGACCTCGGACATTTTTTTATTAACCATATGTTTTTACAGATAAATCATTTGTAGTATTGCTTGTATTAGAATGCTACAATGTTAAGTTTAACGTCATTCTTGAGAGCTGACCCTTAAACAGGTCCAGTTAAAATTAATACTTATGTTTTTGTTAATTTAGTCAAAGAATGGATAAAAGTCAGAACTCCTTTTTCACTAGCATGTAAAATATAAGCTTCGGCAGTTTGCAAATGCAAGATACATTCAATAAACACCTGAAAATATCTCTTTGTGTATGATTTTGCGATGTGAAAGAAATATTGCAGCATCCAAGATGAGGAACTTCCTGCTTTATACATGGAAAATGTTTCATTTCCTGCGCTGGACAGCTTGTAGGTATACACGATACGATTGCTGGTGATGTGTGCAAACTTCGCAAGTTTACGAATCTCGTAGTTCGCGAACATTCCATTACGAAATGTGCAAGTAATATGAATTCAATGAGACCATTCTTGTGTAACTTTATTCAAAGTGGGAAGAGTAAAACAGACTGGGAGACGCTTTGTTGTGTAACAAATAATAATGATGATTAAAATTGATGATGCAGGTTTCTTAATGACATAAATTTATAACGTCTTAAAGAGTGTTCTATTCGATTTATGATAAAGCTGAGTTTCCCATATCGCAGTGGAGGGTACGAAAATCCCCGCAATATTGTTGAGGGTGATTCGCCGAAAAGTGATGGTTTCGTTGGATTCTTGCCAGAAACAGTTCGCTTCGTTTGCCGCGATGTCGGAACAAAACTAAAGCAATTTTCGGAACACGCCCATCGCTTTTTAGTGATTGCTCCAACCACCCGAAAGTTAATACGAAAATTAGGCGGCGTACGCAAACAAAATATCAACAAATGCGGGGAACACTACAGTATGGAAATTACAATGGCTGTTACTTGTATTTATTATGTTTTATTTCCCTGTGGATGTTATACTCGTGTATCCACGTTAAAACTATTTACAAACGTAATATGCAAATAATAATTTTGAATATTTGTTGGTAACTTTGATCTAAGTTCGGGTCACGTAACTGCCGCGACTAGCGCCAAGTAGTCTCCGGCAGAGAGATAAATCTGAGGGAATCTGTAACAATTTGGTTTGATGGGACAATTTCCTTATTATGAAACTAAGGAAGTAGGAAGGCTATTTGGGTTAATGACGTCTACTTGTGTGCCTAAAGAGCGAAAAGACCTAATATGTCGAGAAACTTGAAATATTACACAATTTGTCAGATTAATATGTGGTGATACTAAATATTCGAACTACAACGTGGTATTTTTTTTCCTAACGTCGTGTCGTTAGTAGATTTAGCTGTTTTCATAAATGTCATTCACAATCACATTTTGATTTGATATTTTATACACGAAATGAAAAAACTACTATGCTGAAAAATCACGTCAGTGTATTATAAAATTAAAATCAAATATTGAGTGTAATTCATCGTCCAGAAAAGCGTTGAAGAAGCAGTATTGATGTAATATATAGCGATATAAATCACGTTGACCTAACTTTACCAGGGCAGTAGGTATGAATGATGGTAACTAAGATGTTTTTTAAAGAATGCATTATCTTTACAGAAACAGACGTCATGCGTAAAAATGACTAAACCTAGAATTGAAAAACGTAAATAATTTATTACAAAACTAAAAATTGAGTTTTACAAATTTTCAATAAAGTATTGTTTTCAATGCAATTATAATATAGTTACAATTCACGGATGAGTAATTCAACAAATTACAGCCATACAAAACATTGAGGTTTTTAGTTCGAGTAATATGTATATAATGATGCACCATGAATTACTGAACGATCGTTAGCCGAACTGGAAACTAGTCACGGTTGAAAAATGCTAAAAGCTACGCTCAGAAAAGAATTACCCGTTGAGTTCCATCCACTTCTGAGTGCATCGGATAGTGGTATTTCTGACTTGCCTCACGAACCGTGATCGGATTACAGGTGTATATGTAACTGATAACCCTCCGTTCTCGACATCAAACCCAAAAAGACGAAATGCGTTAAAAAACTTAATTTTGCTCAAATCTACATACTTGTACATAGCTTTTGTCATGTTTTGTCATAAATAAAAACTTACAATAATGCAACGTTTGACATAAAAAAAACGTATTTTTTAATCTCTCTAAGCCCCGATGAATACTATATTTAACGCACACCTTCATCAATAAAAAGTTAAGTAAAAATATGCCCTCAGCCATGTAAACTCGCCAAAGGATCTTAACAGTTCTTTTTATAACACTTTCTTGTAATATGTTGTCACCGTGTTTTGGCACAGGCTTTACAGTCAAACGACGAAATCATTTTAAATAAGTAAATAGCACGCGCAAGATAACCTAATAAAATTTCCGAAATATCTGGTCTCGTTAGTGTTAAGTCGAGATCTGACTGGTGAATAATTTAATCGAGCTTTAAGATCAGAGTATAAATCGCTACGAGATATCCGCTCACATTGCTGCACTCTTAACTGCTCTGCTAAAATATGTATTATATCCTCTATATCTCAAAGGTGAATGTTATGTGCTTAGTATAAATCTTGTTGAAAGAAGCTGAGCGTGTGATAAATACATGCCAGTCTTCAGGGTAGCTCTGGTAGAGAAGTAAGACACCATGTTTAAAATATCGATTGAGAAAAAGCAGAAGGGTTTTCTCAAGATTTTTTTTAAATACGATATTTTTATAATTTTGGAAGTGAAAATGTATTGCAAGATGCAACATGTATTAATTATTCAAGCTTTTTTAAAAGAGCATTGTTGTTAAGTTTTGTTATAATATTCTTTCAATTAATGTTTGACACTAACCCAAGAGAAATTATTGAAATTAATTCCTATCAAAGTGCTGTAAATGATTGATTCAGTCAGAAACACGACAAAAGTGATTAAAATGGAATCTCATATTAGAGCTGTTAAAATTTTAATCGCTTCCCATCATAAACCCTGAATCAATTATTCAAATTAATTATTATCTAAGAGTTAGTTGTGTGCATAGAGTCACTTGAAATTATTTCTTATCTGAGAAGTTTGTTCGGAATAATGACTTGATTATTAGTTAATACTACTGAATATCATTTGACATGATGTAATTAGCAACAGCTGGGAGATAGTGGTATCGTACGTTATCAACAGTATTGATTGCTCTCCGATGACCCTGTCCCGCCAATGCAGCAGAGGAGGGGTCGACAAAAGACATTGGTTCTAATAATTAACAAATTGTGTATTTTTATTCTATAAACATGGCTTGATGTAGAAAGATCACACAAGGTGCCAAAATAGCAGGAAAAAATGCACGGCGTTTAGATACAGCCCTCAAGCGTTCAAAACTCAGAGCAATATTTTTTAAATGCTAATATCAATTGGGGAATATATTCTTGAAAATGACTAATAAATGGGGAATATATTCTAGAAAAACACAGGGCGTCAGAAGGTAAATGCTTATCATTACCATAAAAATAATGTCATAAAAATCGATAGCGTCGACCATTTGTGAACTACACTAACCTCCCAGTTATCGTGAGAATCTATGCCGAACTTTCAAATACCCTTACAGTACAAATTACACCAGTATATAATAGAGAGGTTTATAGCTCATATTGCACAATGTATGATGATGTCCATCAAATAAATTATGGCCTCAAAAAAACATTTTGGAAACTAATAAGAAATATAAAGATTTAAGATCAGTTGTTGTCCTCTCTCCTTCCCTTCCACCTCCACCTCCTCTGATGCAATACTCTGTCCCCCTCAGATATGATGTCTCCCTCTTTATTTTCTTAAACTCATATTTAAATGTCAGTACTTAGGTTAGTCTATATTATACTGTCTTGTCCTAGAAGGTTGGGTCCAACCGAAACTAGTAGAAATATTTGTTTAATAATAAAGTGGTTTGAAACTAAATATCTTCTTATTAAAATAAATAATAAAGATTCAAGATTTTGTGTGAAGACAATATTGAAGTTTCAGTAGTGGTGGAAGGTCAAGGTAGACCAATATAAACAATACTATGTCTTGAAGTGCAAATACAGCTTTATAATTCAAAAGCTGCTAAATAAATAATGACGAAAAACCAATATTTTTTCCCTTTTACTTTTACTTCGAATATGCATGGAAAAAACATTATTTTTATTCAGATGTAACAAGATTTTCTTGAATATCTCCCTCTAGCTCAAAGAAAGTCACCAGCCCCCACTGTTCATCGATTTTACACTCACAGTCGAAGCTTTTTAACAGCAAAAAATAGCTGGTTTCACGTATGTAAGCATGAATATCAGCGCAATGCTCGACAGTTTTGCATAGCAGCTGGTCGTATACAGCAGCAGAAGGCATCACTGTTTCGGTGCACACCGCTTATCAGAGTTGAATAATTTATCTTCGTGTATTGCTCCGCATGTTGGACCGTAAACCTAGACAGTACGCACGCATGTATACGTAGTGTTATTTATTTAACATTACTCCATGTCCGACGTAATCTCGCACATGCGTATTACGTTTTTTAACTGGGTTAATTGCCGTGTGGAGTTCAAGGTAGATGGGAAGTAGAATTGTTGATATAATAGGCATGTTGTCACTCAGTTAATACGCGGCAGAGGGAGCTAATAAGATATTTACGATCAACAGTGTAGTGACAGGTGGATTTTATTCTACTTCCTCTGTGGCTGTCGAGGAATATTAAAAAGCATGTCGGAAATAACACGTGAAATTACTCGCCATAATAACTGATTACGAGTTTGATGGAAAACGAAAAATATTCCACCAAAATTCAAACAGAATTCAATATAAAAAAAGGTTTAAACATTAGTAATAATTATTATTACGAAAAAATTAGGTTTTTTTTTAAACCATAAAAATAATTATCTGGAATGTTTTTTTATAACGTGATTACCGCACCAGAGTCCTAACTGCCCGGAGCCAGCGGGGCTATGGTATCCCGGAGTATGTTGTGAGGCTGCACGAACTGGGAAGGAGAAGAAGATGGGTAAGAAGGGAGATCTTTAGATCTAGATCTAGATCTATCTTAGAGATATTTAGATCTGGTCACTAAACACGGCAATGGCCATTCCAAGCAACGTCTCGATTCTGAATGGTGGTTTTTTACCATAACGATAGCGAGAGTACCCACCACTCTGTTGGTGGTTTTACCGGTTATTGAGCCGTGTTGCTGTACCTACTCGTTCTCGATTCAGCGCTTCAGACAGCCTTACAGCGTCCATCGTCAGGTCGGGGATTATTTCGCAGACAAATAAAAAATCTAGAACTTATCTAAATACTCTCTGTTTAGTGTTTCACTAAAATTTAAAGGCAATGCGCTTTATACGAGTAGCTCTAACCTCACGTGGCTTTTACTTAGCTGACTTTTATGTACCAGTCCTGTATTGTCTTTTAAGTTGATGGTGCGTATATTATAGTAGGTAGTCGTATAATATATCGACTCACGGTCAATTCTCGATCATTAAGTTTACCTCGTCACTTCGGTCGTTTCTTGGAAACACCCTTCAAAGTCAAGTACCTACTCGAAGCGTTATTAATGTTAATAGGAAGCTTATAAATTTTATTACATATTCATACATTAAAGACGGCTGTCGATGTTCTGTCAGCGTAAAAGCAAGGCTTGCGTAACGATGCCGGTGTGTTAAAGCTCAAGTTTGCTAGCTTTTGATACAAGAAAAAAGAAACAGATACTTCTTAATCGCATTTGCAACAATACAAAACACTTGTCAAACAAATTTAAAAATGACTCTTGACAGACTGCATATTTGAAACAGATAGCGAATAAAATGGCGGAGTTACGCATTTTCCAGTGTAGGTAGGTACTCAGGACCAAGTTAATTTTTTTTATTACGTTTTTCCGAACTATTCCAGTAATTAGAATTGTAAAATTTCATTTATTTTTTTTACAAACACATTAAATATACAGATTCAGAAAAATATTCAATATAACGAACTCCCAAACTAGGCATATGCCCGTATCATGGTGGTCTGCATTCTAAATAATTATAATATGAAACATAGCACTGCTCGATAACAGTGGCGGCTCGTGACTTTTTAGTGTGCTAGAGTGGTAAGATTGAAAAAAACCGTCATCATTGATGTTGTTGTAGCCGAAAATGTAAATATATATTTTTTAAATTTCAACTTTTTGTACGAAGATTTTTCAGAAATCCGTGCAGTGCACCACCAAAACTGAAAAATCCTGAAAATCTTCATACAAAAAATAAAATCTTGAAAAAAAAATTAAAATCATTTTCGGCTACAACAACATTAACAATATCGTATTTTTCAATCTTGGCACTCTAGCACACTAAAAACTCACGAGCCGCCACTGCTCGATAACAAGATCAAAGAGAGTAATAATATTTTTTAAAAAAACAACAATTTTCTAGTTAGTCCGGGGTGTCGTGATGTACCACAGCGGACACAATATAACCGAAGTGATTGATGGACCAAAGCGCAAAAGCTATTTTTAACTAAAGGTGGAGTAAGCAAATATGTACTTTATAGAAACAAGACGTTTTCTGCTCAAAGTAGACTTTAGTTTATCTGCTCAAGTTAGACTTAAGTACATACCTATCTGTTTTTCAATATGTCATGTAATACGTTCAAGTGGGATTTTTAAATTTTAAGTTGGTATGTTACGTAGGTATATAAAAAAAACACTTAGCAATTTTATAAAATGTTCCTTGAAATTACTTAAGCCATAGTTAGGGACCAGATCTAAATAGCCAAGTATTTCCTAGCCCTTCTTCCTTCGGCCACACAGCATTTTCCAAAAACGGGGATGTCTTAGTTCCACTGAGCTGTTGAAACAATAATCCGATATCACATAACAAATATTTGTTACGAAACGTATGCCGTACCTACATAATACCGTAACGATAATTAATTGTGGTTGACTTTTTTTATTATTATCGATTTATGATGACGTCAAATTAAAATCAATGCTTACAATAAATTTAGGAAAACTAATTATTAAAACACGGGGAATGTGGATTGCGGGTTCATTGATTTTATTCAAACCGTTTTGAAAATTTCAGCGAGCAAAACTTTTAAATCTGTCCATTTCTTGTCGGGCTGATTACAGGAGAGTTGCACGGTTTTTAAACAGGGGAAAACTTTTAATTGAAATTGGGAACCAGGTACAAACCAATTTACCCAGTGCCCAAAATGCCTCCGGACTACCCTATTAAATAACCCAATATACCCAGCCCCATGAATTAATGTCACGTTTGTTCCCCAAACAGATGACGCTGTGGGATGAATCAGAGGTGCGCAAACTTTATAAAAATACTAGACGTGAAAAAAAAAAAACACATCAAATATCAAAGATGCTTTTTCTAAAGCGTCTTTCCCTTTCCTGCGGTCAGCAGATATCAACAGTATTTTAAAATGTGTTTCTTGTTGGGTAGTATAGGTATGGGTAAATTATTGAACAAACAATATAACGTTTTGTCTAATTTTTAATGGTTAAGTGAATATTTCGAAGCTCCATGGGTGATGATGGACGTGATGTTGCAAACTGAAAATAACTGTGAATACTCATATTGGTTGAAATATTTTTCAACAGGTTCCACTCTACATTCCCTTTAAGTTTCCTAGTCTCACTGCCAATATAAATAAATGCCCACTTTTCCTTTCTGTTGGTTATGACAACATCTTTACGACAGGCTAAACTAATGTTAACGATATTGATCTTTCAATAGGGGTACACATACGTCGCCGGTAGCGTTGTGACCACTTTGAAAGAACTACTTCTTTTGGCAACAGTTCCTATTTCATTCATTGTTCATTGAACAAATTCTTCAATTGAAGTTAATAGTTCATTTTAATGTTCATTAATTTCAATAACTTCGTTTTATTGAACAAATACTTCAAATGAAGTTGGCACTTCACATTAATGTTCATTCATTTCATTAACTTCATTTAACAAATACTTCAATAAAAGTTAGTTTACAAAAAACTACTTCAATTTGCAGCAGTACAGTTGTGAAGGTGAACTTCAAAGCCTATAAATAAGTACTTCAATTAAAGTCCGACATCAAAGTATTGATCTAATAGCGAGGAACCAGTTCCAGTTCCAGTTCTTTCCACTTTCAAAGCGCTACCGACTAGTACGTGTTTTTCGGCGAGGAACCAGTTCCGGTTCTATTTGTTCTCAAATCCCTACCGACTAGTACTTTTTATTTTGGCAAGGAACCGGTTCCAGTTCTTTTCATTTTGAAAGCGCTACCGACTAGAAAAGAACTGAACAAATAACCGGATAAATTCTAATCTCTTTTTTGCGAGTTCGACTTCAAACGAAGTGTTTACTGCGAAGGGTTCATTTTAAAGAACTAGCAATTCGTGAAGCATTCACAAAACATTGAAGTTTTTCCCAACGCTAATCAACGGTTGCCAATTATTACCAAAATAACATTTGTCATCTCGTAATCTGCAAACATTTTGATAAAAAATAATAGCTTCGTCCAGACACTCTGCCGCAACGCACGTGAGTCATTCCCAACTATCATAAGAGTGTATAATTGTTTGCAGTCAAAAGGGAAAAATAAAGTGTATGAAATGAATTATTACTATAATAATAGCTATAATCGGGCCTTACCATTAATGTTCAACTATTTATTACCTTCTTTGCTAATTGGGAATGGCTCATGCGCTAGCCGCGCGGAGTCTACACAAAGCTAATCATATTATACGGAGGCAGAGATGGCTATGGATTAGAAGGTTTCATTTGTCACCCATTATGCAGCTATATCATATCGCGGTCTAGAACAATGGTGACAAGTCCCCAGTTGATCGACAGTGAGTTATGAATGCAGTTTTGCCCGCGACGACATATTCCGCCGCGGCACATAAATAGCTCCTCCAAATTACGTCCTATTTATTTCTGCACGAACAAGTACAAACGTGACAACTCTAATCTAAAAATATTTATAGAGATTCTTGAGAGACCTGTTTGCTATTAATACACAATATGTTCGATTGGGGAGGTCTGATGCTGTGCTGGAAGCCCACTACCACCGCGCGGTCTAATCTGTGCGCCTTGAGTTAACTTTAGACGTATAGAGTACTCTTTGTACAAAGAATTGTGTGCAAACACCAGTGCTACACCGTTTGAAGTCACTGTGTGTCCAAACATAATTTCCAGAAAGTAAAATAGTGTCTGAAAATAGAGATAACTAGGCTACAAAAATGTAGTTTCCTTTATCATATCGTCGCCGGAAAGGAAAAAGGGTTGAAGCGCCATTTTGGGAAGTTTACACCGGAGCACTTTCAAGTTTTTGTTTTTGTTTTACAATAACATTCATAAGCCTTCAGTACCTGGTTGGATTTAAAAAAAAAAGTTAACCCAGGTAACTCAATGCTCTCACTGAGTTACCTGAAGGGAACAAAGCTAAAAAGAGTCCCAAACTTGTGTCGCTTGAGTCAAGCCTTCTATATTTTAGATAGCTGAAGCGCCAAAAAAGTCTTCAAAATCAAACGAGTGTCAAAGCATTCGATGCAGATTTTTTTATTTATTAAAGCTGCATATTTAACTAATTTTGACCAAAGTGTCGCTTCAGCCCTTTTACCTTTCCAGCGACGATATGAAGATTCCCACATTAATGGTGTCAATTGCAAACATTTAAACTTCTTTCGTGAACAATTTAAATTTTTTTGTATGTTACCAAATCCTATCCTCCAAATCCTTCAAAGGATGCGGCATTAAGGTCCTACCACCGAGAGATTCGTTTTAATCTGTATTTTTTCTTTTAAACGACTTGAAAATATCAGCGGCCTGTCTTTATAAATGTGTTATCAGACAAAGAAAAAAATCACATAACAACTTGTCACGTCGGGTCATAACTGCCTACGTTCTGCACTAACATATCTACTCGTATTCGCCGTGAAGGTAGAGCTTTGCCATAGGTTAAATGCAGACGTTTATTATAATGACGCCTGCAAAGTTCCGTATCGTGGTGAGGTGGGTACGGGTACAAACGGTACAAGGTACAAGCAGGCTGTAGTCGAATCATGTTCCTTATAAATTTCAATTAATAATAACAACTGAAGGCTTATTTTTTCGCCCACAGTAAAGTGGCACTAAGGTCACTCACCCCAGAACTAGAATAATTAAAATACGATGATCTCACTGCCAAAATATAACATGAAATTGAAATGAGGGAAAATTTAAATTCGTTGAGTAAAAACTTCGTGACTACGGATTGCCGAGGTCGTGACAATAGATCATGACGCAGAGTGACAAGAAAGAAAAATTAAAGGTATTGAAATTCTTTATCTATTAAGTCACTTTTTAACTATTATTCTCTGATGCATTAAAATAATTTAGAAAGAATTCCATGGTATATTGTTGAGGTTATATCATATTCAAAATGTATATTATCGGTTCAGTGTTTAAAATATACATAATCACGAACGTTCCTTATGTATGCTGTATAAGAAAAATACATTTGATGTATTTATTTTATACGTAACATAATATTATATTTTAGAAATTGAAATCACCCTTTAAAGCTTTATGCTACATCGAAATATTGATAGCTGAAAGACTATTAACAATCTTCAAAGAATATGAGAATAGAAAAATACATGGATGATAATATTATATTATTCACGGAAAATATCCTAAATAATTTAATATTGTATTACACGTGGCATTTGGACTTTTAACCAAATTCTAGAAAGTTTATTGTTTTATTACTAATGTTTAAGAAAAAAATATTGGAATGATGGAATAATGATAGAATGAAATAAACACACCATTCTATTGAGGCAAAATTTTAATTTTATAATTATTTCAAAAGATTAAACAATGATACATAAGCAGTTTGCATTATTTTTAAATCACACCTTTAAAGCAATTAGCAATATTTGATTATTCTCAATAATTGCTAATTAAATAAGAAAATAATGGTTTGGTCAGTTAGTTAAAAAAACTTTTTGTAAAAACCATTTATAGAAACTTGTCGACACAACGCAAACATTTTCGGTTTTTAGTCAATAATACGAATGGAAGACAAACGTTTATAATGGAAACGTTGCTTGAAATAGAAATAGCCGTGTTTAGTGACCAGATTTGAATAGCTAGGTATTTTTCTTCTGCATATCCTTCTCCTACCCACCCACTCCATTCAGTCTCAGAACATACTCCGATTTGGGATACTATAGTCCTAATTTTCCGCGGCTAGTTGGGAATCTCGCGCGGTCTTCACATCATTTATTGTTTTTAAACTACGTACCAAACACCACCGACTACCCCGAACAAATCAAAACTGACATGGTAATCTGATACCGCACAAGAATCTACACTATCTGCAGCGAACTGGACGGTGGCATCTCCAATGTGAGGAATGTTGGAAAGCTAAATGAAAAGGGGGTACCGAGAAATTATAAACCAAATAAATGATAATAATAAAAATAATCTACTGTAAAAGTGCATAATAAAGTTGATCATGTAATTATACCATAATACTGGGAGTAACCCAATAATTAGGAAATTTTATGGAAAATCTAGACATTACAATTAAGATGGGAAAACCTAAAATAAACTCATTAATAATCAGTATTCACCAACCTTGCATTATATAAATACATCGTAAAATCATACTTCGAGAAATACAACTGTAACCCATCTTAAATAAAAATTCATGCCAGATAGATTTATAAAATAGTAAACTAAAAGTAACTTGTAACTAGTAAAATCATGCAGCAATACCGATAAATATAATTAAAGTAAAATCATGGTTTACTACCCCTGACATCCCAAAAATAGTATATAAGCCATAGAATAAGAGCAACTTGTACTAGTCTGAAGATGGCCGTTATAGGCTAAAACCGGTCCAGTCAAAAAATAAAAAAAGTGGAATAAAGTTTAAAAAATTGGTTTTATTTAATCATGAAAAGGGGGAGTAAAGCAAGTGCAGAAGATGAAGGAATGAGACTTCCGACTGCCGAGGCAAGTGAGGCTATGACATGATGTGAGCCCGAACAAAGAGAACAGGGGAAGGAGAAGGTAAAATGAAGGTTTGTATGTACCTAAGTATTCAGATCTGGTTAATGAACCAAAGCTATAACCATTACAGACAACGCTTCGATTATAAACAGCCGTACTTCACCAGATCGATACTGAGAGTATTTATATTACTCTCCGGAATATGTTGAAATGTGTCTACAACATTTTAATTTATGTACTCCATGAAATTGCAACAAAATTCAAGGTGTAAAAACCACATATAATTAAAACGTCGAGCTTTTAACACGCGACCTACGGCCAAAAGTATTACTGCTTGAACAGTGAAAAATAAAAGTCATAAGTATTGAATAATATGTCTTACCTGTGGCCCTTCCTGTGTTGCGGCGCCGCCGCGCTGCCGCCCTGGCCCCGTCGCCGCCCATGGCCGCGCTGGAGCCGCCCTCGCTGGCGCGCCTCACGCGCCCCGGGCCGCGCGCGCCCCCTCGTGCGGCCAGCCCGCCGCTAGCGGCCGAACCCTGCGCCCTCCACACCGTTCATGCCGGGCTCATGTCGAGCGGGAGGGATCTAAATTCTGTAACAATAAGAAAGTTGGAATTAAATGAGGTAAGAAATCATTTCACCGAAATGAAGATGTGCTAAAAGTAGCTAGTATCCCAGCCTCAGCGCAATAATATACCAGGAGGGATACCTTGGGTAGTCAGGATTGTTGATTTTTTCCTAACTCGGGCGTGGCTAAGGGTAGGGTATTTATAGATCCATTCATAGCACATATCGACATAATGTTTTGTTTTTTGTATAACAACGTTTTAAAAGTATTGTTATCAATAAAAATATAGGATATAGCCCAAAAAATCGTTAAATAACAAAAAAAAACATATGTGGCAACTTATCTTATCTCTTTCTCTTTCACTGTTTACAATGTAAAAAAAAAACCCGGAGAAAGTGATTTATCGTAAATTTGTATAGGTTGGGTAAAAATATTTAGCTCTCTCTCCATATATATTCTTGCTCTGAGATTCCAGCCCTGGACTATACCAAAGGAATTATTATCATTTATCTCAAAGTCAACAATAAAACATTACTATTTTACGTTCCTTGCCCTTTTGAGGTAATCATGTATTCATAATTACTTTAAATTTACAATATTTATTATTAATGAAAATGAAATATTAGGTATATTTCCTGCAAACTTATAAAATTTCTCATTATTCTTTTATCAGTTGACGTTTTGCCTCTTTCATTTCATATTATATGTCTCTTTCTCTCTGTTCCCTTGTTATAATTTAAATGTTATTATTTTGTTTTCTTACTGTCCTCTTATTTTATTTTATATTGTGTTCTCCCTCTGTATGTTTTTTGTTTAATTTAACTTTGTACTCTGATGATGCTTAGGCTAAGCGAAACCGGTCGGTCATAAGAATAATATCTGTGGTTTTATAAAAAGTTATTATTTCATTTTCATTAAATATGTCAAACCACAGAGTAAATGCTTTCTACGAAAATATGTTATTTTTTTACGTCGTTAAAGGCTTTTACACAAATATTCACATATACAAACAAAAATATATACTAAAAAACAATACAAAAATATTGTACAAGGAAGAAAAAATAGTTATTAGTTATGACTTTATTACTCAGTTACTATATTTTATTCTAATTGTTGCGTTATCTATTTAAATAATACAATTTTCTAGGTTAGCGGTAAAAGATAGGAAAATCTTACAAGCTAAACCATGCATTTATAATACGTCAATAGAGAGATTTTGAATTTTTGAATAATAAAAGGGTCAACACTAGCGTTGGGAAAAACTTCAATGTTTTGTGAATGATTCACGAATTGTTAGTTCTTTAAAATGAACCCTTCAATTGAAGTCGAACTCGCAAAAGAGAGATTTGAATTTATCCGGTTATTTGTTCAGTACTTTTTGGAACCGGTTCCTCGCCGAAAAAACACGTACTAGTCGGTAGAAATTTCAAAGTGAAAAGAACTGGAACCGGTTCCTCGCCAAAAAAAGTTCACCTTCGCAACTGCACTGCTGCAAATTGTAGTAGTTCTTTCAATGAAATGAATGAACG
Organism: Drusus annulatus; assembly: GCA_022651775.1. Taxonomy (NCBI): domain Eukaryota; kingdom Metazoa; phylum Arthropoda; class Insecta; order Trichoptera; family Limnephilidae; genus Drusus; species Drusus annulatus. The sequence goes on along the minus strand of JAGWCC010000048.1, from coordinate 2,334,553 downwards.
CTAAAATGAAAGTATTTTTTCAATGAAATGAAGTTAATGAAATGAATGAAGGCTAAAATGAACTACCGACTTTCAATTGAAGTATTTGTTCAATGAACAATGAATGAAGTAAGAACTGTTGCCAAAAGAAGTAGTTCTTTCAAAGTGGTCACAACGCTAGTCAACACGATAATGGGAGCGTACGTCCGCACTTTTTGACCAAGCAATGACCAAAGGGTGTGGCCTAAACTCGGAGTAAAATCACTAACAGGGTTGTCACAAATTAAGTAAATTAGGTATTTTGTTGTGAGTAGGTAGTTGTAAATCATTAAAAAGAATGAATGTTGTATATTTTTTTGTTTATTCAAATATACATTAATCAATAAGATTATTAAAAATCTTATTTATAGATAAAAATATAAACGAATTAAATTATTAGTACAGAACATTTTATAATACATATTATAAAATGAACTTCAGTTCCATCAACAAAATAGTTTACAAACAAAAGTAAAATAAAAAAAATGTACGGTGATAACAGATGTTAAATCATTTTCTTAACCTTGGAGTAAGAATATATGGAGAGAGATCAATTTTTTTTTACCTATATAAATTTGCGATAAATCACTCTCTGCGTTTTTACGTCGTACACCATGAGAGAGAAAAGAGACACAAAAAAATTCACAAAACATGACACCGCTTTTAAGTATTGTAGGGATGTTTTCCGTCCCGCGTTATTTTGTAAGGAAATTTCGAATGCAGATAATAATAACAGTGAACTTATATAGCACAGTTTTGTGATATTTCACGTCAAGTGCGCTTCATACTTAATTAATTAAGCTAATAATTCTAACTAACAAGGAGAAAATAATATATAATATGTATACAAAATTAAAACTATCTAGAAATCAAAGAAAAAGAAATTAGATTTTTTCTCGTCTTTTTCATCCTTTGGAAATCTAAAAATAATTAAATAAATAATAATATTCCAATTTTGGCATAGCCCTGAATCTGGGGACGTAACCGAAATTATAAATATAACTAAGAGATAAACACTATTCTGTCTTTATCTGTTTGCCAACAATTTAGCGTTAGTATCATGAGAAAGAAAGAGACCGGGATACTTTAAGAAGCCGTACAATATGGGTATTCCCCCTTGTAATGGTTTCTTATGTGACAGCTAGTAAATATCTCTAAGTTAAAAAATATTACGAATCCACTAAAACTCATTTCAAACGGAAGTTTATTATATTGGAACGAATAGTCCAAAGATTAATTACATATTGGTGTAAGTTACTAGTTGTTTTGTAGGTTAGAATGTTAAATATTTGAGATCTAACTAAAAAGACGATTTTTATGGTACATACGTGTGAAAAACTGTTTGTTTTTGGTCCTTTTGTACTTCATAGCACATATGGCCATGATGTTTTGCTAGATATCGGACAAAAAATAACTCAAGTTTTTAACTATTTACGCACTTTTGACAGTCCGTTCGCCTGACACTCCAAACCAGAATGAAGCTCGTACAGATCAAATATTGCGGACAGCGTAAAGTCTGGACGAAGCTAATGATGATTCAAAAAGAACGACCAACAACTTATTGAATAAGGCAGCCGGTGGTTGAATAACGCATGATCGCTTTGGTAATTTCATCCAATTATTGTGGCGATGTAAGTGGGTCAAAAGCTCCCAAGGAGAGGTGGGAGGTGAGAGGTGGGAGGCGGGAGGCGGGAGGAAGGTAGAAGTAGCGTGCTGTGCTGTGCGACCAACTACAGTCGTTTAACTTACAAAATCAGGAGAATATCTAGATTGCAATAGTAGATTACGTAACAACGAATGCTATTTTTGTTTCGGATTATTTCGTTCAAACTTGAACATATCAATTTTATTTCTAACTAACTAACCATCACGCCTTTTCCCCGCAGGGGTAGGCAGAGAGGACGGACCGCCATATATCTCTGTCTTGGCACACACTCCTTGCTTCATTTACATTATACTCTTCTGTTATTCTGACTCTTCACAGAACCCGATTCAAGTATTTGATTTACTTGATCGTGCCATGTCTTTCTCGGGCGTCCTCGACTTTTTCTTCCATTCACTTTCGCATCGTATATTCTTTTCACACTTCTTTCTTCGTTCATTCGCTCTACACGCTAAGACCATCTAAGCGTCCCTTTCTTAATCCTATTCATTACGCTTACATCAGCCTTGCATTTTTTCCGGATATCCACATTTTTAATACGGTCATACATGGTTTTACCGCACATACGTCTCAAAGATCTCATTTCCACAGCATTCAGTCTACTCTCATCCTTCCTCTGCTAGTTCCATGCCTCAATGTCATACATCAGGGTTGGTATAAGCACTCCATTGTGGACTGCTATCTTCGCTTCTTTGGACAATTTCTTATTTGCGCCAACAGCGTTCAGTCCTCCATTAATGGAGTTTCCTGCATTCACCCTTCTTTCAATATCCTTTTATTTAATTTTATTGCTGTAATGAAAACATAGTATTTTAATAAACTATACAAGTAGAATCTTTAATGCAATTACTTTGAGATAATTTATAAACATTAAACTTTAAAAATAATGTATATTATAGTCATTATTTTTTTTACAATGATATTATGGAATGGCCAAGCGCGCATGGCGGATCAATCTTGGTATGGAGTATGCAAAACCTGCAGAGATAGGCCCCTGTGATCCCAAGCCCCCGATTTGATAGTAAATAAAAACTGAGTATTGAATAGAGCACTGGTTCTAAAAAAATTTCGAGTTGCTAAACCCCTTTATAATAGCGAAAGGAACTACGACTCCGGTACGTTTGAAATGGCATCTTAATAATTCGGATGTACGCAATTCGATGGATAAAGTTGAACCTCGGTAACCACCTTCAAAAATCACAGGTGAGTTTTTGTTAAAAACAAATGGCAAATCATTTTCAACATTCAGTTTTTTTAAATTTTATTTCTATTTAAACGAAGAAGCATTGAAAATCTAATGTCAAATAATGTATAAGAAAATGGCAGATAAACTCTAAAGGAAATTATAGTGATATTTGGATATGATACATGGCAAATCATAAAATAAGCCAGAAATTTTCCATCAAGCAAGTTATTAGCAAGCATCAGAGTGGTAGATACTTTAAGTATCGCCCTGGTGAAAGACCACCATTCAGAATTGACACGTTGCTTGAAATGGCTTTAGCCGTGTTTGGTGACCATATCTGAATAGCCAGGTACTTCCCAACCTTCCCCTTCCTCATCTCCTTCCCCTCCCCGCTACCTTCAGCCTCCCAACATACCCCTATCGGGGATGCCATAGTCTCATTGGCTCTAGACGGTTGGGAGCAGTTGAGACTCTTGTGCGGTATTCATGTAAAAAAAAAAAAAAAAAAAGTTACGTACTGTTCACCGAGTAATCGTTCTGCATTGCATCAAAGCATTTTTTTCGGTTGGTTATTTACATTTAGCAGATGGCGGCGATTTCTTCGGGAGGTCGCGACCCACGGGTTTGCGGGCCGTGGAATCACGGAGAAACGAATCAATAAATAATATTCATATCAATTTTCTTTACTTAGCCCGACGAGGTACGGCAAGAAAATTTGCAAGTAAAATTTAATAACATTACGAACCTGGCAATTTATTCCGACCGTAAATATGTCACACCTAGAATTTTATTGTTATCGCAGTAATACGCGTGTGCGCAAAAATATGGAAATGTATTTTTTTCAGTAACCGTTATTTATTTCCAAAAGTGCTATCGGATGGCAGTAAGCTGACTTGGTGAATCACTGAAGCGGGTTGATAGCCTCAGATGTTCTGGAGTCATTAAAGGGAATCAGCGACAAACAACTCCATGGCACGCCATAGATTGTATCACGACCCCACGCGAGGAGCTAGCGAAGGAATAAACAACCCATTTCCATGAAAAATCGAACAAAAAATACTAGCTTTTGTGTGGATTCAATTGCCGATGGTTTGGTTTCTACGTCCCAACGCCATTTTAACACATCCGCGTGTCACGTGGGGCGCCATTACCCACAACTTGGAAAATCGAGGCAAAAGATCACATTCTTTTTCAATGAAGAATTCTTTTACGATTGTTTTATGTTTATTTACTTAGACATCAATGTTCGTAATGTGATTCCGCAATAACGTTGAATCACTTCAAGTAAAGGAACTCATTGTTGGAAAATGCGATTGAACCAGTTTGAATACCTACCTATATAGAGTTGAATATATAATTTTATACGTAGAGAAGTTACTTGTAATTTGAAAATTTTCTCGCCCTATTATAAAATCAACAGAAGTGATGTAAGGTATAAAAAATGTGCTAACTGCCCATATAATCGTGATGTTAATTCGTGAACTAATCCTAGATTCTAAATACGATAGTATGATCATGGTTTTTGTTTGTAAATTATTTTTGTACTAGTTTACCTGTGAAAAATCACGGGATGTAACTTGACTTGCCAAGAAAAATACTAATTATATTTCCAAATATATGAAAATGTCTGACAAAATAAATTATAGGTAGGTTATTTCATCAGGTAGGTAGGAATTTGAAAAGATTTAAAAAAATGATAGTCGGTTCCAAATTCAAAAAATGAACACTCGTACGTACCTACGTGCGTTGTATTCACAAAGGATTTTTTGTTGTTAATTTTCTCAACATAACTGTTATGGTTGAAACCAAAGTATTGACTTTTCGTTGAGAAAATAATTCATCATTTTTTAAAGATTATCTTGTTAAAAATAGATGAATTAATATGTTTTAATTTTATAGGAAAAGTATATGTATAAAGGAATAGTATAGTTTTCTAGGAGTTATAAATTAAAAGAATTAACATTGTAAGAAATAACACATCCTAAAAAAATTATGTTCCGATGGTTAAATACACGATATCAGTTTCAGTATTTGTACATTGTTACAAATAACAAAAACAATAGGTATGAAAGCTATTTTCGCATCGTTTAATTTATCATAAATATGATGATATCTGGATGCCGCCTAAGAGAGTCGAAATAATACTCAATTTTCCGAGAGAATAAATACTAATTATGCATAATAATCTGCTAACAAATTAAAAACATTAGATAAATTCGAATTAAATGATACAAATTTAAATAATTACCGTGAAAAACAATAAAAAAGGGTTTTACAGTAGAGATTCATTTAATTTGACGAAAGTCAATAGTTAAATATCACAAGGGTGGACAGAAGGATATACTGCCACACAACTTTGTCTTGGCACATACTCCTTGATTGATATTCATACCATATCAATAAGCTCTCATGCAGAACAATATCGTCACTGAGCGGATCCGGACGTTGGTGTGAATCCAGCTTAATGATAGAGCTGAAAAAGAACGCTGAACGAAGACACAGAAATTCTAGACAGAAAAAATATGTACATTTTATGAACTCATTGTTTTCGCTGTTTCAAATATCACACAAACAGAACTTTACATTATATTTAAGGTCTCTTAATCATCTAGGGCATATGTCTATATATTTAAACGCATATTACCGTGACTATTAACGCATATTTCGATTGTATTTCGAGAATTAATTATTATATGCGAGAAAAAGGCCCCAGATGAAATTACGGTAAAATAAAATGTTTAATCGGCGATTGTTCAGCGATAATTCAATAAAATTAGATAAAATAAAATAAAGACTTTGTTTAAACGACTTGTGATTTGATGACTAGACGCTAATTGTTTCTGTAGTTCTTAGTAGTTTGTCTTGTGTCCCGACGGAGGAAACTGAAACCGGTCGACAGTAAAAATAAATGTATTCGTTAAAACAAAGCAATGTTTCATTAAATCCAGTTATGGTAAGCCACAATGTAACTGCCATTTACGAACATTAATATAATCATTTGTAAACGTTTCGTGTGAGGCGAAACGATTAATTAATTTATTGCAAAGGTGTAGAGATAAAATATATAATTTGAAGTGGTAATTATCGGGCAGAAAAAGCTCCACTACGAAACGATAAGGTAATATTGATTATCAGTAAAATAAATCGCACAGTACACGTGCCACGTGCTCAATTAACTAGGCTACCTTATGCGGCAGTTTGGACCTTGGGGAGCACCATTTCACGGAGACAGAGGAGGTCTGCGAAGACAGAGCAGTGGCCTGCGACCTGCGACCTTGATTCTACGTCCTTGTGAATTGTCCTGAATTAAAATCCAGTCCTACCGAGACCGTACAAAGCATGTCACGTTTGCCCCACATTTCATTCACAGACGGACAAAAGAAACTGTATTCGATTCACAATGGAAAATGTGATAGGTAGTGTGAATTATTCGCAGTGCGGAGAATATATGTGAATAATAATCACTATGTGCCGATTATCATTCTCAACAATTAAAACGGTCGAATTAGAATTTGAATAGGGTTTATTGTGACCAGGACCCTAAAACCTATGAAATGAGCCCTTGTGGGGAAAACGTCGTATTGAACCTCAAAGGACGATTAATGTCCATTTTTTATAATAATCGATTCAATTCGTTTGGCAACATTATGAATTATGACACTTCGATAGCAAAGAAAATTTGAGAAAATGACGAGGAGTTCAGAGAAATGCCTAGCGAAATGAGTTACCCAACCTATTATAGAAGAGCGTTCACGAAAATACACTGCATGTATGCTAAGGAAACAAGACGTGCGAGTAAAAAGTTATTTTTAACGAAAGTTTCTGTAAAACTACAATTTTAACCGGTAGATAATGTACCTTTTGTGTACTGTTACAGTAAAAACGCACACGGTGGGTCATATATCCATGCCAAATTGTCACTTTTCGGTAAACTAAGTTTAAAGTTAAGTCACTTCCTATTTGCATTCTAAGCGTTGAACTGTAAAAGTGACGTTTATGAATTTTATGGAATAGTCGACATCATCATTAGGACACCAGACAGTTTGAGGAGGCAATGCGCCGCGAGCTACGCAGTATATGCACGACGAGACTCATCTGCAATTGCGAGGGAGGGAACACAATTAATTAACTCGTCCGATGACGCTTGAGTCGTTTCATCTAATCATGCGTAGATTTTTGGTTTTGCATCGTGTCAAAGTGAATTTCTAGGTATTTTCAGCAAGTATACGACTATAATCAGAAATAATTCTGCTAATATAGCGACGGTTAACGACGCCAAAGACCTACGTAGTAGTCAATGCGGTCGAGAGGTTGCAGGTTTCAGCGTAGCACAAAACTATATTAAAATATATTTGGAGGTCCTCGCGATGATCCTTACAAAATTAGATTTACAGCTGTGGGAAGAGAAATACGCATAAAATAAGCTAATTACGAGAAAAAAGCTGTTTGTTGGCGAGTTCACTGAATGAACATATCACTAACAGTAGACAAAGGTTTGATCTTCTTCAAAATGTTAATATTTATTTTCTGTTCAACTTTCTTCATAATAATCAACGTCCACCCATGCAAACCATCAAATCTTATTATTAAACAGAACTCTTCCTTCGTCGCGTCTTTAAAATTATGAATTCTTAAACAGAATATAAAATAAGATAAGCTTATGGGAGATAATGTTTAACAAAACAATGCGAAGTAAGTAACGGTAATGCTGTTACTATATTCAAGTAATAAATTAAATATTCAGTTTAAGTAATAACAATGCCGTCACTGTTTATAAAGTCATATATTAAATGGAATGATCGCCTAAGAAAATACAAAGTAACCTTCAGAAGGTCAAGGGGATTTAAGTATATAACATAGTACTTACCGATGAAACAAGATGTATCTTGTGCAATTGCGCAAGTCTATGTAAAATTACTGGGTGATATTTAAGAAAAGTTATAAGAACTTGCTCGTGTTTTTTACCGTATATTAATTTTGGGACCGTGACCTTAAACCGTATTTTAAGAATTTGAAAGGGTCGCTGTAACGTGTTTCCAACGGCACAATAACATAAACCGTAAACCAAATATCGACATGCAAGTTGAAAGCTTTCGAAATGTAGATGTATAGGTGAATCCTCAAAATATTCTGGACAGCGAGAGGGAATATGGTCCTACCGGTGAGAGTTTCTGTGGTCCTCTCTTCTATTGAATACTCTCTCTTTCGAATGAGAAAATAGAGAGAGAAAGAATGTTACAACGGCGCTATCAGCGGTAAGCATATATAATTTATAATAAGGTTCTTTAAAGAATTCCATAAAATTGCGTTAATGTTAAACGTATAAATAGCAACACCCGTTTCTCCCATCCCAAATTAACTTTATTAGGGATTTCTGTAAAAAAGCTAACTCTGTAGTGTCTACAGACCCATGATTTAACTCATCGTTTCTCAACCTGGGGGTCACAATGTGTCAAAAAAAATAAGTCACGTATACAAAAAAATCCTTTTTTTAAATAATGAATTTATCAAAAGGATTATTATTGAGTATTAAATATACCTACTTACTAATAAACTAATAAAAAAGGTGTATTAATTAATTTATTAATGCGACGGTTGAGATTGTTTGTCCGTCAAAGGTTTCTATACGTGGATTGCCATTTGAAACACACATAAATAAATTATTTTCAAGTGATATTAGACGATTTTATTTAGTTTTTAAAGTCACCATAGACGAGAAGCCTTTTTCGCACAAGTGAGAAGTGACATATGGTATTCGTGGTAAGTTTAAACACATTATTTTTCACGTTAGTAATATGATACTTTGATATAAGTTAAAAAATACAGTGAGAGGGTCGTAAGGTTTTTTACACTATTTTTTGGTTTTTGTGAGGTAAATATTTTTATGACATAAAAAGGTTGAGAAACGATGATTTAACCCAACACGTCTGATTTCTACTTTCCACGTACACATACTTTGCATAATATCTAATTTCGGGTTCCACGTGGGCGAAAGGGTAAACATAACATGAGCATAATCAAAAGCTCGGGTTAGGTTAGGCTACATTTACACGGCGAGTATTAAGGGATGGGGTTGAGTGAACCGCGACGGACGCGACACGTGTGTGCAAATCCACCCTTAATTCGCGATCAATGCGTAGCGCTGACGCGGACTCAACAGCGGAAGGGCTGACAATGATAAACGCACATCAGCACCCGCTGCAAATATGAAATACTTAGCGGGGAAGCCCTTCAACGGATGACTAGATTTCACATGTGATTTAACGATTAAATACTTTATTATGCAACGTATTCTACACTAATTTTAAGAGCTTAATAATGCGGGAGAAAGTCACACTACTCATAGTCATAGAGAGAAGTAAGTTAATCATTGATTTTTAAATGCAAGAAAAACAAAACGAAGATTTGGAAACCCTTTTGAATTATCTCATTTTGTTGTTAGGTACAATATAACATCTATTTTTGTAACATACAGGTAAAATTAATCAACAATTTTGAGTTATTTTCTGTGTTTCTTTCTTCATTTCGTATTATTTCAATAAATACTTATCACAATGAAGTGCAAAGCTTTAATAAGTTAATTTGAATTTTAGACTTTGCAAAAAGTCTAAAATCCTCCGAAAATGAAAATAGATTCATGACGTTATCTATGTTTGCAATTGTGTTGGGATAGAACTTAACTCACGATTATAAAAATGGATGCCAATATCGAAAAAAAAAGAATACTAATAGTTTTCAAGAAGTTTGAGATCGATAAAAATGACGGTGAGTGAATTGGTTGAGTTAGTACAGTTGGTAGTACATTACTCCCGAATAAAGTAGGGGTCTCGAGTTCGTTTCTCAGTCACAAATCATAATCTTTTTAATTTTCTTTGAAAGTTGTTAATAGTCTTTCAATAGCATAAACATATGCATATAAATCTGTGATATAAACCGTTCATAAAATAAATTAAAGCAATAGCCACTATCCATCTTCTGCTAGATGAAGGCCTACTCAATTAGGTTTTATTCTATTTTTAGTTTTGCGCTGCCACGTGCTTTTATCAAACTACTTATCGTCGATATACTGGGTTTCGGGGTAACCTTGGGTCCCCCAGGGCACGTCTGAATGATGATATATTATCGATCGATTATCGATCTTTTGAGCGATCTGGACTCCGATTTTCATTTACTTGAAAGACCTTACATAAAACAGAGAACATATTTTTACAAACAATGTTTTTCTAGCTCAGTTTTTATTTGGAGTCCACTAGTTAAACATGAAACAAACAGTCACGAACCGACATAATTTTCTTCCCCGAGATTCTTTCAACCGGTCCGGTTTTTTGCAAGGCATGCGCCGACCACTAACCACCCGATCTGTTTGCTAATAATTCACCGGGATCTCGGGTAACCGGGTTGATGCGCTCTACGTGAGCGAGATTAGACGGTGCCATCAAGTAGCGGCGAGAGGGTTAACTAGTGATGGGTATAATAGAAATACAAAAATAATCGAATTGAATTTCGTTGCCGGCAACCCTGGTCATTTTTTTTACATAATATATTTACGTTACAAACCTCACTAGACAATGTCCGTTCTGAGGCGGGTAACTAGTGTATTTAATACATTAATTAAATAACTAAAACGAGTGAAGATAAACCATGCATAAACAAAAAAATCATCTATACAAATATGCGTATAGATGCATTAATAAATAAATAGTAAAATATTCGCTAGGTCGGACACAAAGCCTAAAAATAAAGATACACGGAACAATTATGGCATTTTCACACTAAAACAGAGAATTTTGACATTGTTGTCAAAATAACAATAACGCCAGAATTATGATCAATGGTATCAAACTGTCCATGTTAAGATTTTCCTTCGGTATATTTTTTTCGTGTTTATTGGTAGACAAACACCGACAAAAATAATACACCGTGAGATATCTTGGTTTACAGTCTGCAAGGTTAATAAAATTTGTTTCATTTCAAGGTTCTAGTTTGTTTATGATACATTTTAAAAGATAATACAATGCGACCCACTTAACTAGGTGGATACCCGTATTGTGGTGATTGAACATTTTGCATAAAATTCTATACAGAAACAAATTACAGTTAAATTAGCTGTCCAGTTAGCTAGGAATTTATGAATCGAAATGTTTCGATTGGTGCGTTAATCGATCATTTCGAAATAAATATCTCGACGATGATCATCACTAGTTAGGACCGCAGCATGAAAATACTCGCGGGTATCCCTTTCGACCTTTTCGACAAGCGAGCGCTTGCCAACTGACCGATGCGATGCGAGACGAGGGCGGAGGGACGTGTAGTCCATGCAGAGATCCGAATATGCAGCTAGATGCAAATGACAAAATAACCGAGAGAATATCGTCTAAAAAGGGTAAACAACCCAATTTTTATTGTATTATATTCTATGTGGCAAAATACACATTCTGGCATTGAGAAAATAAGCCAGAAAATCTATTCTCTATTAGCGCTATTTGTCGAGTAGCGTATTTTATCTGTTTTAACATCGCTACGTAACGCTATGGGACGCGCAAATAGAGTTGATGCGAACAATACATACGAGTACTTAAGATTGTGTGTATTGGTGCAAATAAATTTACGTATAGCGATGTCCTTGAGAAAGGTCACCGAGAAAAAGGGTCTTGTCTTGCTTACGCCCTACATATTGTTAGTGGCGAAAAAAGACAACAAATGTATGCATTTGTATTTTGACATCTTGAGTATCGGTCACAATTATTATTACAATTCCGACGTCAGAAACATCTTTAATAATAATAATAATATTTGGATGATTTGTATAGCGCCGTTTTTGTGAAAAATCACTGCAGCGCTATACAGATCTTATTTTTTAGTTGGTATTAATTCCTAGTTTAAAACATAAAATATACAGAAACATACTTACCTGCCAGGTCCCATCAGATAGACACTCTTATAAACTTAAAAATTATAATTTTTGTATATATTTTTTTTTCCAATTTTAGGGCATGGGAGCGAAATTAAAAATGAACATTCTAAATTTATCGTACAGTACAGGATTTGGTTAAACTTTGTATCTAAAGGAGATTCGTCGAGAAACAGATTGTGTTGAGATTCTTCTAATGAATTTAAGGATATGAGAGTCTGAAAAGGTAAGTTTTCAGTTTGAACCGAAATTCTTCTTTGAGTATATTTCTTTGGCTTATTAAAATTCTAACACATATGTTAAGAATAGGATTGCACAAAAGTCACAATATAGTTTGTACCAAGTCTACCAATCAGGAACCCTTCATAAATCTTTGGAAAGACCACGTTTTGACTACGTGCTGGCCGACTTGGAGGGAAGGATTCCTGGGAGTAATGGAGGCAATTAATCTTTAGAAGTGGAATGGCATCATCAATCTCTTCAATTCTTATTATTTTTATTTTATGTGATATCAAACAAACTACATGGATCTGCATTGCAGTGGAACTATGGCAGTCCGTTTTTTGTGGAATGTTTAGAGGCCGAGGGGAAAGAGAAGGGGTAGAGTAAGGTTGGATAGTAACTGGCTATTCCGTTTTAGTTATTAAACCTAGCTATAGCCATTTAAAGCAACTTCCCAGAGCAAGTGGAACTATGGAATTCCATTTTTTGGGGGGGAATGTTGTGAGAGTTACCCGGGGAATTAATTGGGTGAAAGAAAGGATAAGATGAAAGTTAGGAAATACTAGTCAATTTTTTTCTAGTCTTTAAACACAACTAAATCCATTTCAAGAAAGGTTTCAATTCGAATGGTGGTCCCTCATCAACGCAATAATAAGTACATATGAACTTTACATTATTTAATTTGTAGGTACTTGAAATACTCAAATAAAATAATCAAATATATATTTGGCCACACCTCGTAACGAACTACTAGGCCTGGAGCCAAGAATCTTACCGTTCTCTTAAAGAGGTCGTCAAATGTAAGGAAAATACAATAATATAATGTTATAATTTTAAAAATATAATCACATAAAAAAAAAAAACGTTGTTCTTAATTTCAACTGGGCCAATATTCTTTGAATACGTTGGTACTTTTGCATCGATAGGACGATTTTGATGATGTATTTTAGTTCGAGCAGTGTAGGAATATAGGTAGGGAAGTAACTATCTATTGTGGTCATACGAGCGAAACGAAACGATAATGACGGTGAGCTTATTAGGCAAATTGAACATTAGAGCCATATAACAAACCGCGTATCGATTGGCCGTTACCTGACGAAACTGCTTCACTTTGAAAACGAAATTAAACGGGAAGCTATTACCAAAGTTTCAGCAAGTATTTCAAGTTCAACAGCAGCGTGACATTATGTTGCTCATATAACTAGCTTTTCTACCCGGTTTCGCTCGAGTTTCAACACCATTATTAGGAGAAAAAAAAAGAACAATTTATTGAAAAACACGGAACAAACAAAATTGGATATTGTCTTATTTTTCGACAGCTATCTTCCTGGATATTGCAAAGCTCCTTGGCTCATGATGTAAATTACGTTGCGAGCTGAAGATAAGATTCTTGACCATGAAAATACCAGCAGGAAGATCTGTTTTAATTTCATATCGCCCGAGCTTACCGGTCCTCCTAACTAGCGGCTTAATTCAAGTTAAAGCGTTGGCAATATATGATTTAATCGATGATTAAGGCTATAAATCGCCAAAAATCTGAAATACAACTCTCCCACCCTGATAAAAAAATGTTTTTCTATCGATTTATATATTTTAATTTATAATCTGTATTCGCTAAATATCTTATAATGAACATCTTAGCCGACTAAATTAGACAAATATTAAGATTTTTAACATATTATAAGTTTTTACGAAATATAAATTACAAATTAGAAATATAGAAAAAAACATATCAATGTTAGTGTGGCAGAGTTGTATTTCTAATATGAAGACGATTTATAAATTTAATCTTCAATTAATCATATATTGCGTAATACTTTCACGTGAATTTTACCGCGAACGAGGGTCGTTAAACATATCGCCGTGCTAGTTCAATCTACGAGCATAACAAGTCATTTTTATTTTTTTACTTGTGGATGTCTTTTGATTTCTTATGTTATAAGGAATCATAAAAAAACTAATGACTCAAAAGTATCTTTTTTTTTAAACTTGTTTATAGTATTGAACTAGCACAGCGATTAAAAATAATAATCCAGCAATTGTATGTTTCCGTAAAAGTGTGCCTTAACTTCTAACTTAAAGTCTAATCGTAAACTGGTGACTAGTCCCAAATTCTTCCAAAGGTATTTTAGAATCACAAATGTTTCATATAAGATTATTTCCAAATTGGTAATTAAAACCTAAAAATTTATTCTAAAATAATAAGTGGGTAATAGCTGACCTACCATATAGCGTCATCCCAGAAATCTTGAGCATTCAACAAAGGTGTTTTTCTTTAGAAATTAGTCATAATAAACATGTACAGTAATAAGTAATATTTATAAACATCGATTGTCCGTGAAGCTATAATACATGGGTGTTGTTGGAACAACAAAGTTAACTTTACAGCAATGCGGCTATCAAAACTTAAAAAGCCTCTATAAAGATTGATATAACTTTAAAGTTTAAAAGTAATCAAGTTTTAAAACTTTATGACTAACGGCCGTTGTTCCCAATATTTCGCTAACCGATGCATAGCTCCGGCTCAGTTAAAAGTAAAGATAAGCAAAATTTATTTGCGCGTTCTTTAAGTTTGCTAAGGTTAAGTGGTTCCTCCCTTATGATTGCTCTGCCATCCATTCCCAGCAATCCTTAGACAGCAAAACGACGTCAAGAAAAACATTTTTAAGGCAAAATTAACGTAAGAAAAGAACCATTATAAATTAAATACTGTCGTTTTCATTATAGATATTGAAATATACATTGAAAGACACATTGCAAGTATTAAAAAAAACTGTTAAGAAATTGTTATTTTAAAATCAGTTCATAACCACCTTGAAATTCAATATCGAGTATATTAAATAATGCATTACATTTGAAAACGGATAGAATTTACTTGAATTATTCTGATACTGTATTTGTCTATAAATATTGACATGATTGTATATTTTAACTACCCAATCCGCTAATAACAACATATCTAAGTCCAACTATCAATTATTATTATTATTTGTGATTATTTAGAATTAGACAAACGTTAAAAAAAAACACCTTTATCAAACAACTCCCACAGTTAACAGATTTTAATCCTGATGTTTGGATTTTTCCTAACTCAAGTAACCGGATCGGCGTAAGTTTAGTAAAACTTCAGTTCAGCGGTTGCTAAGATTGATTGGGAACAGTGGGTAAATATGTATCTACTTCAAACCCTTTTCGCCTCGAGATAAGTTTCACCCAGCGCATAGTGGGGTAAACTTTGAAAAAATGCAAATGAAAATTATAAATACATATTTTAATTAGAAAATTAACCTACCAACCATCACGCGATTCCCGAAGGGTAGGAAATGGATTTGGACATGTGGAACTGATAGACGGAAAAAAAGAGTATCAGAAAAATATATGATGCGAAAGTGAATGGAAGAACATCCTGCTATCCTGCAGGATTAGGTAAAAAAAAAAAAAAAAAATTATACAAATCTGTTATTTTGACTCATCATCAATTCTGTTATTTCGACACAAATAATTCCTTGATCGTGCATGTTTTTCTCTGTTTTCCTCGTTTTTTTTCCATCCACACTTTTGCGCCCTCGACGTTTGACGGCCTCCATGGTCGAGTGGTAAGACGCTCGACTACGAATCAAAGGTCGCGGGTTCAAACCCGGCGTGCGCCATAACTTTTATTTAATTAATATGTGTCATAACACATTTAATTCATACAAAAATAATAACAAGTATATTTGCGGCACGTTCCAGAGTGGTAGATACTCTATGTATCGCCCTGGTGAAAGACCACCATTCAGAATCGAAACGTTGCTTGTAATGGCTTAAGCCGTGTTTGGTGACCAGATCTGAATAGCCAGGTACTTCCCAACCTTCCTCTTCCCAATCTCATTCCCCTCCCCACTACCTTCAGCCTCACAACATATCCAATTTGGGGATGCCATAGTCTCACTGGCTCTAGACGGTTGGGAGCAGTTGAAACTCTTGTGCGGTATTCATATAAAAAATATATATATATTTATATACATCGATGACTCGGGCGTGATATATTCTTCGGACACAGCTTCCACAGTCCATCTACCCTTACCACCTTGGCGAACCTTTCTTTAACATGTTCATTATGCATGAACCGTCCTTCATTCCTCATTCGTAATTCGGAAATTTAATAACTTAAATTATAAATGGACTTTTGCAATTAAAATAAGAAATACCGTTGCGACCTTAGAGTAACAATATGCGGTTGCGACATTGAGAAATCGACATACAACTTTCGGTTGAATTTAAAACGAGTTGTGGGATTTGACTCGCGCACGGCAAAAGCTCAGAAATTATTTATCCGGCACACAAAGCTCAAAGCTCAGAAATGCAAGCAAACCGCTAAGGGACTGTAAAACGAATCTGTGTACCGCAAACTCAATATTTAAAGACTCGGGAAGAAATGCGGAAACTAATATCTGCGGTAAAACACGATAGACGTGGAGAATTATTCCAGTTATAATATTACTCGGCCCAAGAAGCTGATTTAATAACGTTTTTAACGCAGAGCATTTCGCAAAAAAAGCTTCTTGACACAAGAACATATTATGGTAATATATACCGCATTGCGCTACAGTAAGAAGATAATGGCGTAGTGGAAATGTATAAAATATATATTTGTAAATAAACCTTTTTGGGTAGCAAATTAATTTCTAAAATTCCTGTCAATGTAGAATGCGGTATGTGGTAAATTTCCAAAGATAAAATCATTAAAGTAAAAAGGTTAAAGTTGCAAACGTTATCCCATCTTCATCCCCATGTCGTATTCGGGTCGGGGACCCGTCGCCTCTACAAGGCACCCCCAGGTGCCCCTGTGCTGCGCTACAGCAGGCCGAGCCTCTCCTCGCACAGCCTCTGGAGTTGCTTCTCCCACTTTTCCTGGGGCGGCCAACTGGACTTCTTCCCCCGGAATCACAAACAGTATTTTCAGTGGAATTCGGTCTTCTAGCATTTTTAACACGTGGTCAAGCCAAGGTCGATTGCGACTTTTCTATGAAGATTAGCGAGGATTCTTGCTTCTTATTCGACCCCATTTTGTAACTCCCACCACTTCTCTCAAAACCTTCTTTCGGCAGCTTGGACCATGTTACGTATTTTCTCGTTTATCATCCAGATTTTGTGACGGTATAATTTAAGGGTAAGGCGATACACTGATTTATTTGCTGCTAACGTTGTCCCGATTTTCCGTTTCGCTTTCTTTATCACTCGAGCTGCAAAGGGGAAACATCACGCCATCGCTTAAGAATTCGACCCTTAGGTATTTGAATTGGTCAAATGTTATCAACATTTTAATTTAGAAATCCTTTAAAAATAATACATATGAATGTATCAATCTAATATGAAAAATATGAAGTAGTCGGAAATACAAAATACACGCAATTGGGTGAAAGAAAAACTCGAAGGAGGCCTAATAAGACGATACATCGAATCAAACTCTTGAGCCGGGTCATAAATGTATAATATATATTTATAAATATTGTACCTTCATGATAATGCAACTGTTAAATAAAGAATCCATCTACAAAAATGCACTAAAGCGCCCTTGAGGCGTTTCTTTACTAAACGACGCTATAAAATAAATAGAAGTTGAAAATCTGTACATGTAATTTTCATAATTCTTTTCTTTTTAGAATAATTTCGTACTCAACTGCAATTATATTCAGCTGAAAACGTGATTTTATGTAACTAATTCATAATATAAGTTTGGAACTGAGTAGCTATTGTAGTAAGCCGCATCCATTCCGGTGAGCTTTGGCGATACTATTTTGGCTCGGTGGATTAATTACTAACTAACTAACTAACTAACCATCACGCCGTTTCCCCGCAAGGGTAGGCAGAGAGGACGGACCGCCATACAACTCTGTCTTGGCACACACTTCTTGCTTCATTTACATTCATACATCGTCTCATACATACTCTTCTGTTATTCTGACTCTTCACACGACCCGATTCAAGTATTTGATTCACTTGATCGTGCCATGTCTTTCTCGGGCGTCCTCGACTTCTTCTTCCATTCACTTTCGCATCATATATTCTTTTCACACTCCTTTCTTCGTTCATTCGCTCTACATGCCCAAACCATCTAAGCGTCCCTTTCTTAATCCTATCCATTACGCTCACATCAGCCTTGCATTCTTTCCGGATATCCACATTTGTAATACGGTCATACATGGTTTTACCGCACATCCGTCTCAAAGATCTCATTTCCACAGCATTCAGTCTACTTTCATCCTTCCTCTGCCAGTTCCATGCCTCACTGCCATACATCAGGGTTGGTATAAGCACTCCATTGTGGACTGCTAGCTTCGCTTCTTTGGACAATTTCTTATTTGCCCCAACAGCGTTCAGTCCTCCATTAATGGAGTTTCCTGCATTCACCCTTCTTTCAATATCCTTATCAGCCTTTCCGTCTCTTGTAAACATACTTCCTAAATACACGAACTCATCCACTTGCTCCAAGTATTCATCATTCACAACTATATTGCACGCTGTTCTCGTACTCTCTCTTTCAAACACCATCACTTTGGACTTACCCACATTCATCATCAACTCATTTTGCATACATACTTGGTTCATCCTAGACACGAGAAACTGTAGATCTTCCATATTGTCAGCAATCAGCACCGCATCATCCGCATACAATAGGCAACATATTTCACACTGTTCATTTTTCGCGCCCAAGCCCACACCTTTCAATTCTTGCAGACAATTATCCATGTACAAATTGAAACAACCACGGTGACATTACACAGCCTTGTTTTTTACACCTTTTGTGATGTTAAACCACTTCGTAAAATCACCGTTCACTCTAACACATGCAACGCTTCCCTCGTACAAGGACGCGATTGCCTGTATAAGATTTGTGTTAACTCCATACATGGATAATACCTTCCACAATTTGTCCCTATCAACTCGATCATACGCCTTTTGCAAATCGACAAAAAGCACAGAAAAGTTTCTGGTTTTTTTTGCCAAAAAACTTCTCTGTAAGCATCCGCAATGAGAAAATTTGATCCATGCACCCCCCCTTCCACTCATGAAAGCACCTTGAATGTCCCAAATTTTGTCTTTTGTTTTCATTCTTACCCTTTCAATCAATATTCTACCATACAGCTTGCCAACTGAACTTTAGTAAGCTTATAGCCCTATGGTTCCCACATTCCATGCGTGACCCTTTACCTTGTACAGAGGCATGATCACAGCCCTTCTCCAATCTAATGGCGTGTAACCCTCCTCTAAACACTGGTTAAAAGTTTGCACAGCCATGTGAGAACTACACGGCTATCTCCTTTAAAGTATTCAGCAGCAAGATTGTCGAATCCAACAGCTTTACCATTCTTCATGCATTTAATCGGATCTTTTTATTTCATCCATGCTGATTCCTTGACAACATTCACTTCATCATCATTCATACCTGATTCGACACTGGGAACACTGTCGCTTGGGGGTGCTTTCAAAAACCTCTTCGAAATATTTCATCCATCTTTCTTTTATTTCTTCCCATTTGTCAACATTTTTTCCATCTTTCGATTTTACAACTTTCACGCATCCGCTTTCTGCCCCGTTTCGGACCTCTTGACCTCAACAAAACAATTTAATGTTTTTTTGGAAGTGATTTGTCATTTTTATTCCCTCTTCTTCTTCTTCCAGGCGTTTCTTTCGTTCTTTCACTCCAACACTTACTCTTTTTCTTGCATTCCTTTGTATGCTTTTTCGCTCGATTCTCGCGCTAGAAGCACTGCCCAGTCGCTTTCAGACATAACCATGCTTTCTTCTTCTCTGAGACCAGTGCTTTAATCTCGTCATCCCACCATGCGTCACCTTTCTTCCTACCTTGCGCTTATTCCCGGCAAACCCCTCTCTAGCAATTCGCATAGACCACTTTTATATGGTTCCATGTTTCCTGCTTAGTCATCCATTCCCTTCTCATTCAATCTTGTACCATACATTTCATTTTCTCACATTATCGTTTTTTGTAGTTTTGGTTGAGACACCGTTTTCACTTTAGTTCAAAAAGAAAGGTTTTCGAAACAAACAGTGGTCCACTTCAACCTCAGCTCCTCTGTAAATTCTTCCACGGTATTGGCTCTCAACCTTTATCCCCAAACTACAAAATCCGACTCAAACCTTTCATTTCCCCTTTCCCACCCACCTATTCAAGTCCCCGCCTTTATGATCAAAGAAAGTATTCGATACAAACAGGTTCCACTTAAACATCATTCACACTAGTCCAAAAGCGTTATCACTTCGTCGCATCTAGAATTACCTAAAGGATAAATTGATTCCCACCCACCCATTTGTCCCCTGATTTTGATCCTTTCATTCACATTTTTAAGCCTCACTTACACATTCATACTGCAAAATTCATTTAGCGCATTCAGAATTGACAGGACATAACCAATGACAAGAAACACCCTTGTCAACCCGATTTTGAACCGGATCCAGATGACGAGCGTGTCATTCATGTTGCAAACATACATTTAGCCATTCTAGGGAGACAGTAACGCTGCAACACCTTGTCATACTCTGTTTCTGGTCGCCCGGACAGAGACGATCCAAAATGTTGCACTGTACCCATCATTTTTCATACTCTCTGTTATAGTTCATTTAGCCATCATTATATCACATAGTTCATTCATCTTCCTTTCCATTCCATTCCATTCCACGTGCCAATTGACATTGTTCACGTTCCGTCCTTTCTTTGCGCCACCGAAGGGTTGGCGGTGTGATGGATAGCGAACCTCATCGCCACCTGTTTCAGGCCATGCCCTTCCTCTTAAACGTCACTACTTGACTAAGCTAAACATTACATTTAAAAAATACACTATGACAATAACTATACACAAATAGATACAATAAAATAATATGTAATATTACACTTAATCTTAACGCCAATTAAACTGTCCAATGCTGTCCAAATTATAACTAGAAACTTCAAATTGTTTTAGTATAAATTGTCTCACACAAATAGTTTAAACACAAACTGACAAAAAACAAAACAAAAAAAAAGGGTCCGGTTCAGTCCGATATCCGATGTCGTCCTTCCAGGCGTAGTTATTTCATGGCTGACACTTGACTGCAATATCAATCTGTCAACCATGTGGCCGTTGGCAGCGAGCAGGGCGGGCAGGAGCGGTAAAGAGGGGGGCGGCAGGGGTGCAGGGTTCAGGGTTCACAGATGATCTCTATTAATTACCTACTTTATGAAATGTATGTAAGTCGCATCACATTCCGCCGGTTGATCGGGTCAAGGTAGTTCGGGGTGGTTTGTAGCCCGAATGGAAAGCCTTATGGCTGCAATGCAGACAACACCACACAAAGACACGTAGGTGTGTTTATCTGAACATCCGGTGAAAGATTGTCTTTAAAAAGGTTAACTAAGTTATTTGAGAGTCCATAGTGTATTAGGCCCAATTTTACAGTTGCTTTTAAAGCTCAGTTTAAGAGAAACTGGAGATCGGGTATTCCAGGTTGCTCTTAGTACAATTTCTTACTTATATTTATGTCTTACTTAAACCACGGCAGCAATTAATTACATTTCTAAGTAAACAAAAAATACAAAGTGTGCAGTTATATATATATGCATACAGAGGGAGAACAAATTATAAATTAAAATAACAAAACAATGAGGATATAATAGAATAACATTTAAATTATAAAAAAAGGAAGAGAGAAAGAGACAGATGATATGAATTGAAAGAAAAAAAAACGTCAACTGAGAAGGTGATGAAAGAATAATGATATTTTTTATGAGATTACAGGAAATATACCAAATATTGGACTACTGGACAAATTTACCTGATTAATAAGAATATGACTATTAATTTTAATGGCTTTCTTTATTTCTAGTGCTTCTAAATTATTTAATCTAATGTTATGATAACTTTTGTGAAGAATATGAGCACCGGTGCTTTTATTGAATGTATGATCTTTATTAATAAGATGATTAGCGAATTTAAAAAAAAAACCGTGGTTATTTAAACACCTAATGTGTTTTTGATTATAATATTGACATTACGGGTTGTTTTATTAAAATATAAATAATTAGTTTCAAAAGTAGAAACAATAAAAAGGTGTTGATTGAAAGAATTCAATTGTCACTGTGATTGATCAATGTTGATTGGGTTTCGATTTAGGATTTTGGATTTCGTTTCCAATACATGATTTAAGGGTAGCGTGAAACTATATCCTGGCAATAAACTAGTTTCGAAGTCAAAGTACATGGCGTGATCCTAGTGTAAGATGCTGCAGGAGCATTGGCGCGATTTATTGGGACGATCCAATACAAATTTCGCCGTCAGATGGAAAAGTGGGCGTCTGCGTCGCGACGGTTTCAAAATGAACATAAAAAGGTCAGGGTCGAACCAATAACAAATGAATAAATGGCGCCCCCGACGAGATGGTGATGATGATAATGGGTGATATGACCGAAGCGTTTAAAACTCCTGTTAGAGCCATATATATTTGTTTGTAAAATAATACATCCAAAAGGAGCTTACCCATAGAAACAAATGGATGGAGAAATACATTATTTTTAAAAGGAATATTCAACAAAGTTCACGCCAGTAAAATGAAAAGATTTCAACATTTCGTTTACTCACAAAATTAAGTAATTGTATTCAAATTACACTTTTCTGTAAATGCACAAAATTCGCCATTTTGAAGCCGGCCTCACCAATAAATAACTTTATTTTTTTAGAAAAAAGGGGCGAAATTTTTCCACACTTAAATATTATGTGATTTATCAAAACTCTCTTTACAACCATATTTATTAATGATCAAGCAGCACAACATATCGTCGCTGGAATGTCAAAAGGTCTGTAGCGCCATTTCTGGATGTTTACACCACAGCACTTTATTTTTTTGTTTGTTTTACAATAAAATTCATAAGTCTTCAGTACCTGGTTGGATTTAAAAAAATAAGTTAACTCAGGTTAAGCGACAAAAAATCCCAAACTTGTGTCGCTGGAGTCAACCCTTCTCCCAAATGGTAAATATATTTAAGATAGCTGAAGGGCCACAAAAGTCTTCAGAAT
Source organism: Drusus annulatus (assembly GCA_022651775.1). NCBI lineage: Eukaryota > Metazoa > Arthropoda > Insecta > Trichoptera > Limnephilidae > Drusus > Drusus annulatus. The sequence continues at coordinate 2,311,502 of JAGWCC010000048.1, read as the reverse complement.
CAAACGAGAGTCAGAGCATTCGATGCAGAAAAAAAACTGATCAACATGGTATACTTAACTCAGTTTTGTCTTTCCAGCGACGATATGATGATAATATTTTAGTATCCAAATACGCCCCGTTTATGCTATTATTCGCATAATATGTATATAGAATCGATAACATTTTAACGAATTTCACTTGCATCTGTAGGAGATCCAACACTGAAAAATACACGTAAATATGGGATGTTCAATAGTTTACGACTTTACGTAAGCGGAGTGTTTAACATCGTGATCGTCCATCACATCAGAGAAATACGCAGAGAGAGGGGAAGATTAATCGAGCTAACGAGTTTAGGTGACATTTCATTTTCGGTGGAACAATGACCCTGATAAGAGAATATTTCGACACCTTCATGAAAGGAAAACCGAAAGCTGGATATTCGATTGAATTACCGTTAGCGAAATCTGTATTGAATTTGAAGGGAGTGGGGTGGGGTCTTACGCACGAGTCCCTACCACGAGATGCGTGGGTAGCATTTCATACAACATAATATTATATCTCACCTGAAATCGTTTATAATTTTCAAGGACATTTATTGGTAGATAATAATTACACAATTAAAATACACTTTCCGAGAAATTTTATGAATCCTAAAAAAATACTTAAAAAAGCGGGCCATGTTAATTTAATACAATTTGTTATTTGCGCACACACGTATTGATTGAAGAATCATCAAATAATGTCAAAACATTTACCATTATATCAAAGTTAATTAATAAATAAGAATACTGACTTTCAGCACCAACTTGACTAATACCCTCAAGGGTGGGTCATCTCCCCCGCAGCTAATGGCCTAGTAGAAAATAGCGGATAATTGAGTTATTCAAGTATGCCTACGTGGACAAGGCTGGACTTGGAAAAGCACATAATTTGGATTCTGCTGTCATAGTAAATCCGCTGTTATCTAACACGACATCCCCGAACCTTACTACCACATTCAGGCACTCAACCCCACACAAACAACAACTGGACAGCTATGGAACGGAGATGTAAACATTTTTTCCAACATGCATCGGTAACAAATAAATACTGCTATTTTTTTTCTTTTCATTCAACTGTAATTTATCAAATTTTAAAATTTGATGTAAAATTTTCGACCACCGTGTACGGGAATGCGCCTTGTTTGGTGGGCTGCAATATATTATGTTTTAATATTTGCCACACATAAATAATCTTGTGTTGAACCCTGAAATGAAATATACAAATTACTAAGGACTGAGCCAAACCTAAGACGTTGTCAGAACCAAATGGTTGAAGATAAATTTAAATCGTATTTTAAACAAAATTAAAACTTTACTCCAAGGAAAAGTACCTATCCAAATAAAAGGTTTTTTTTATTTACCTGCGAAGAAACTAACAGGCAAAAAACTGGGCTCTTATTTATCTTTAACTAGTTGTTGAAGATCTTCAATAACGGAGGAAAAAAAATCAGGTCAAAAAAATCGGCAAACAAAAAAAATCTTTTTACAAAAGTCGTTATTTATTCCGTGTCTTTCAATATCTTCTAATTCTTGTAGTTTCGCAAAAAAAATCAACTTTGGAAAAATGTATTTAATACAATTGCGCGGAAATTATCGCGGAGATCAGTTTATGCTTAGACCAAGTTCCAGCAAGATTTAGAGTGCTATTAGTTATTTTAGATTGAAAAATCTAAATTATAGTTGAGTGAACTCGGTACTACGTAAGTGCAATGTGCATCGTTCCTGCATTATTAAACACCTGATCGATAAACAATTGTCATAAATTTAAGGCAAGTCAAGTTGTGTAATAACAAGACAAAGAATTGCCATAATCAACACTAGTTGAGTCATGGGTAGCAAAGGCGATAAATTACCAAGTGGACCATACGAAGGTTAAATGATTGGCCCGTCATGGGTCAGCTTGGGGGTCAAATGATACAACAGTCGTTAGCCAAACAGATGATTACGACAATTACACCAGTACTTAAAAGCCGAAAGATAACAGCCAAAATAAAAAAAAATAATGGTTTGGGTAAAAAATGATTAATAATTTCGAAATGAAAAAAGTTTTTACGAAAAATTCCTGATACAAAACGTATATTTTTTTGGTCATACAAAGCATTCTTTATACGAAACGTGTTACCCTACGAATGAAGTATGTCTATGCGATGTTTTTATGGGCTGGGCAGTGTTTCCCAATATGATTTTGTCGTTTTACCCCAAAAATACGCAACCCGTGAATAAAGATCTGCGTTCAAGGTTAAAACCTTAAAATTGAAAGTGACATTTTTTCAGTGGGAAGTTTACTACATGATTTATCCCAAAAATAAAGCAGCAGCGTATATCATGTAACTGTCCGATCTCTGAGAGATCTCATTTTTTTATCTAAAAATAAATTATACTCTAAATTAGGTAATTTAAATTATGGCATCAGATTCTTAATTTATTGAGACGATAAATTATCTTCTCTGGCGGCAGACACTCGCGTTTCGTCCGTCAAATATAAACAACAACAAAAACAACTCTAAATGAGTACACTTACTCAAACATTTTATTTTTTAGAGGAACCCTCGGTTCTGCCTAGCGAGACCCCATTTGAGAAACGCTGGGCTATCGGTATCGTGGCATTACGAAAGGCGTTGTTAACGTGCGAATATGTTTTGAAAACGACGATAACATTATAAAAATACTCAACTTAAGCGACTCGTGCCAAAATGTCAAAAAAACCTGCCTGCTTTGAATGGCGTAGTTACTTTTATACTTGCTGGTTGAGGAATTTGCTGTAAAAACGTGATATAAATGTTCAGACGAAAAAAAATATTGCGACGTTTTTTAAATGCGTAAAAATAATAAAAAATAGGAAAGAGTCAGGAATAACTTTTAATAACAGTAAAGTATATTTACTTTCTACTATATTTGCTGTTAGTGGAATTGAGTGAACATGATAAAGAATAGAAAATAGTCCAGAATAACTTAATTATTTTTTTATTAATGGGTGCCGTAACACATCGTTTTCATCACTAGGACTGATATTATCAAACGTGCTGGAAAAGGCGGACCGTTATAATATATGGAGATATTATGATAAGATCAGAAAAAGGTTTTATAAAACATAGAAAAAGGCATTTCCTCGTGTGATTACGTGGCGGGAATGGCAGAAGACAAACGATTATTTCTCCGTGCGAAAAAAGACACTGATTTTCACACGCTTTCTTACAAAAAAAAAACAACAATACAGAATACAATATTAATTAATGCGGAATACGATTGCACGCACGATAACGCATGACTCTGGTTTTTTTATTTTTTATATGAATACCGCACAAGAGTCACAACTGCTCCCAACCGTCTAGAGCCAGTGAGACTATGGCATCCCCAAATAGGGTATGTTATGAGGCTGAAGGTACTGGGAGGGGAAGGAGATTCGGAAGAGGAAGGTTGGGAAGTATCTGGCTATTCAGATCTGGTCACCAAACACGGCTAAAGCCATTTCAAGCAACGTTTCAATTCTGAATGGTGGTCTTTTACCAGGGTTGCAAAGGTTTTAGGAGTAAATTTAGTTTTGCTGTTTTTTTTTATACACAAAGGGAGCTCTAAGGTTTCTCTCAGGACTAATCTCAAATTTGGAAAGGCTGTATTTGCTTCGGAAAGGTGGGTATTTTAAGGGGAATAAGAAGTACATATTGTGGGATAGAGGGAATACGTAATTCGGTAAGTAAGTATTTCTGTAGCCGAGCTGTTAAACACAAAATAGTGTTTAAACGGGCCAGTTCTCATGCGGCAATTGTAGTTTGACGGGTGTCGTCAATGTGTACCAATTTCGAATTTGTTCTAAAGATTGTAATCCTCCTGGTAATGAATAATAAATTCAACAGTAGACTTCTGCGCGAATAATGAAAAATGTTACAATGTACAAACCCATCGAACCTATACGTGGCGGTTAGAAGTGATAAAGTTACAGATTTGCTAATTATTATAAGGTACCTACGTCGATATTATTTATCGCAAAGATGGTCTGATGGCTGTGGTGGCTCTTTGATGAATACATAAACATATTAAAAACTAACATAGCACCTACAGGTAGATATCTAAGACTAACTGTGTTAAGTTTATGGGGAAGGTATTAAGTGTGGGTTAATACATTCAAATAAGCTGTCGACTTACCATAATAGTATGACCGAAAGAGAAGTCAATTATGAGTGGATTTTGACCTGAAAAGAAAATAAATTTAGCATTAGATCAGAAAACATTATAAAACTATTTTTAAAGCCAACAATATTCAAGTAAAATACAAAACTAAATATATATTCTTAATGTATAATATATTGGAAGATTGCAGCTATTCTGAAGTTTTCCTCGGACAAATTAATGTCGGGGATATTTTCCAATGCTTATAATTGGATTTTTTTATTTTTTCAACATTAATATCACCATCCTGCGCTATGAAAATAAAACCTCGTATTAATAACATACAAAAAAAAAACAAAAAAAAAGTTTTACATTCGAGAGCTTTCCAATAACAAATTAATTTGAACCAACGACTTCAATCACAATGAAGAACAGAGAAACTTATATCGTCGCTTGAAAGGCAAAAGGGCTTATGCGACACTTTGTTTAAAAATGAGTTAAACATGCAGTTTTAATCAGTTTTTCCTGCATTGAATAGTCTGACTCTTGTTTGATTTTGAAAACTTTTGTAACCCTTCAGCCATCTAAAATATATTTATCATTTGGGAGAAAGCTTGACTCAAGCGACAGAAGTTTGTGACTTTTTTTAGCTTTTTGTCGCTTTAGGTAACTCAGCATTGAATTACCTTTTTTTTTTCAAAATCCAACCAGGTAGGTACTGAAGACTTATGAAATTTATTGTCATACAAATAAAAACTTTAAAGTGCTCTGGTGTAAACTTCCCAAATTGGCGCTTCAGCCCTTTTGCCTTTCCGGTGACGATATCATAAATACATTCGTTGATTTAACCGAAGCTTCATCACACAACGTAAGGTAAAATTGACATCATACGTAATTTGACCTTAATCTTAAAAGCGTTAAGAGACGTAAGCCGTTAGAGTACCGCACAGTCGGAGTAGAACCAGTTTGTTTGTAATGACGATATTTCATAAGCAGAGTTAGATCATTTTCCTGCCCCTCGTGACTCACTAACACGATTTTTTTAAAGTTCAACTTACGTTGTCTGTTTTACCGACGTATCGATATCCAAAGTGGACAGTAAGATGTGACACCGATTGATGATCGTGATGATGCTAATGGCATTAAAAGAAGAAAAAAATTCTTTGTGAGTTATGAATTACTTTATTATAAGACCAAAACCATAGATCAATGTTTCAAAAACGGTAAACTAAATAATAAATAAATCTTCAATAACGAATGGTAAAAAGTACCATAGTTACAATCAGCTATACCATAGAATGCCTCACAAATAGTTTTCTGATACTTTTGACATGACCCGACTCAAGTTCGGTTTGATTCACTTGACTGCCATCCCTTCCTGGGACGTGCTCGATTATTTCTTCCATCCACTTACACACCACATATTCTCCTGAGACTGATTTCATCGTCCATCCGCTCTACGTACTTAAACCATATAAGCGTTATTTAAAACTAGTAAATATCTATGAATCGTATTACACGTATAAACAAATGATTTTTTTTAATGAAAAAAAATCTAATTTTTAAATTAACAAATTTTCACGACCCACCAAGCTTTAATGACGAAGAAATAAAATCTACAAAGTAAAGTCAAGTCAAGATATTTTCTTGACCGCTAATTTAGTAAAATTTAAAATAAACCTGGCGCTGCCTGTAGGTGTAAAATGTTGGCATTTTTCTATCATATTCGGAGCATTCTTCTTGTACCAGAATGGAGAAAAAGGTAGCGCCGCAGGTGATATTTTTGCAAAATGTTAGCAAATAGTTATATTAAGTGCAATTTAAATGCATAGCGAACAACTTCCAATTAGATTAATTAAGACCCACAGATTGGTAACCCCTGTAATATAGTTTGTTAATTTAAAATATACTCCTAAACGAGCAAAACTAGCATTTGGTTGATCCATAAGTTATTGGTTTCAAAATTAGAAATAATACTAATGAATTTACTAAATAGGTTAAATGAATTAAAATGTCCAAACATCCTACTCTAAATACGATTTTTTGTGGATGTTGAACAGAAATTTATGAAAGAATAAATTATTGGGAGTGAACATCAATTTTCATTTACAAAATGTATAAAGTTAGTTTTTGTAAGCGCACAATAAAATTAGCGAGTGACTAAGAGTCTCGAAGCTTTAAATATAATTAATAATTATCATTAGAAAAGTTTCCTTTATTTTGATTACAAAAGCTTTCAAAGTTAATGTGGTTTATAGCCTCCATGACGTACTGAAATAGCCGATGACTATCTTGGTTCTTATTCAAGGCTTACAGGTTTGACATTTAAAAGAAGTATAACGGATCTTGAAGAAATAACTGACAGTGACTGGATTTTATTGACGCTTTTATTTATAATTTCTACACATCTGTAGAAATAATAATTGTCCACTAGGGAAACAAGAATGTCAAATGACCACAGAGTTATAAATATATTTAAAAAAAAAAATTTCTTTGTTTAATACCACTTTATTTTAATAACCTGACCGGTTTCAAAAGTACACTTGCATAGACACTTGCAGGACAAACTAAAACTAACATCGGACAAAATATAAATTCTGACAGACATATGTAGGCGTTGGAGTGGTAGTTGAACCAAGGGGAAGGGGTAGGTAAGCGGTCTACAGGATGAACAGAGGTGTTTACTGGAAACATGTCAAGAATAGGATTATAGAATAACTTATTTGTAATTAATATTAAAACACTATAACTTAATTTTGAAACTGTTAATTCGATTATTTTAATGAATTAACTTAAATTTGTAATTCCAATATTAAAAACCATCTGACTAGTCTAAATGCCGGTAACTTGTGTACATTACTTTATTGATATGAACACGCCAATGTCGTCGGTATCGGCAAACAATACCTTAGTCGGAGCCATAAATAATGTTATGTCAATGTTCTTTACAAAGTATTTATACCACAAGATTTATCTTAAAATAGACAAATTTATAAATTCAAAATAAATATTACAAACGTTACTAGATACTAGTAGCAATGCGAATTCGTCTGCAATACGACTATAACAGGAACACAATATCTCATGTCGTCAGCTGCATAATCTGGTTATGTTTCGAAAACTGTAAGTGCTCCCGGCTTAAATGAAATGGGATTTATTATATGGTACAGTTAATATAGCAACGATAAATTGGAAAATCAGAATATGATTGTGGCCTTTTATCTGTACTGGCAACACAGCCGGTCATTTGTGTAACCACTTTAAATACAAACAATATTTAATAACATAACACTAAAAATGTAATTTCTAAAAGTAATTCACTAAATGATCAAAGAGGTACCTACTTACCAAATTATTAAACAATTCATTTTCATAAACATACTAATGGCAATTAACTTTAAGTAGTATTCACATTATAAAACAAATGGATAAACCTTTAAAATAATATTTGGATAATTTTATAGCGTCGTTTTTGTGAAAAATCACATCATTAAATGGGGGGAAACAGTTTTGATGTTAAGTGCCTCACATAATAAGAATATCAATGTAAATCGGTTTTACTGAAATGATTTATCAAACAGTAGATACAACAATAAAAAAACTGAGTGGTGGTAACTAAAACCATATAAATAAGTCGATTCATGTGGCCTAACCACAGATTGACAATGACTTAAAAGCCGAAACAGCTGTCGCAGTGAAAACTAAAAACTAGCAAAACTCGAGACACTTTGGTCAAAAAAAATTAGTTAAATATGCAGTTTAGATAAGTTTTTTCTGCATCGAATGCTTTGACTCTAGTTTGATTCTGTAGACTGTTGTGGGCCCTTCAGCCATCTAAAATATATGTACCATTTGGGAGAAGGCTTGACTCAAGCGACACAAGTTTGGGACTTTTTAAGCTTTTTGTCGTTTCAGGTAACTCGGTGAGAGCATTGGGTTACCTGAGTTAACTTTTTTTTTTAAATCCAACCAGGTACTGAAGACTTATGAATTTTATTGTAAAACACAAAAAAAAATAAAGTGCTCTGGTGTGAACTTCTTAAAGTGGCGCTTTCCGGCGATGATATTATAAAATTTGATTGATTTAAAATTATAAAAAATATAATATGGAGATTTACAAATAAAACACAAAAAGTATAATTACTAAAGTGATAATATTTCTCGTTGGCAAGGCCATTAAAAATACTCTGTAATGTGAATGACGGTGGAGACAATCGCAATGGAGTTGAATGTGCATTCAGAGCGTGATATGAGGTATGAAGCACGCTCAACCCAAGAGTGAGAGCATTTAAATCGTGTGCCATTTCGTTCAATCCGTTGAAACGAACAATGATTTTTCAACACGGAAGTACCCGTACCCGTACAATTAAAAATTACGATATTTTGCCTATTATATAACAACAGATGACGTAGTGGGGAAAAAATTAGATAAATTTGTCCAGTGGTCCAATATTAGGCACATTTCCTGTAAACTCATTAAATTTATCATTATTCTTAAATCACCTTCTCAGTTGACGTTTTGTCTCTTCCAATTCATATTATCTGTCTCTTCTCTCTGTTCCTTTGTTACAATTTAAATGTTATTCTATTGTTTTCTCATTGTTCTGTTATTGTTTTCATATTTTGTTCTTACACAAAGTTATTTTTTCATTTCTTTAAATAAATAATAATGTGAAAAGAACGTACTGGTATACAGTACGCAAATGTATAAAAATTGGAGATACTTTCAAAAGAGCTTTTCTTGGAAAGTCGTGCGTCATACTTTTCTGGAAAAATGGCAGGGTGAAAGGTAATTTAAATAAAATGTATCCACATTTAAATAAGCCTTTGTGAAATAACAATATCACGAATTTGAAAAGCAACTTTTCCGCAAGCACAACAATTAAGCATGGTTGAATGTTGAATTCAAAATATAAAGACAATCAATTTTATACATTTTATTTTATGAGCGAAATACTAGGTAGTGTCAAATGCCACAACTCTAGAATTTTTAAATTGAAAAACATATATTATACAATATGACAAAACTAAGATAGTAGGAATACGAACAGAATGCTCACGCCACCTCCGGAGACAATAATATGCAGCTGTTTGAAGTGGAAAGAACTAATAGTTGCAGGAAATGTCAATGTATTAATGTGGCAAGTTCTCCCTAGACGAGACGAAGGGATGATGGACTAGGGAGACTATTTTATCAAACCAGGAGACATCTCCAAAGTTTTGATGACGACAGTGGCAATTTTGAAGGGTTGTCGGTAGAATAAAACGAAACGTGGAGCAAAACATTGGGCATAGATGAGTATGGTCAGAGTGCTCACGGGAACTATGAAGTCTATCTCTGACTGCGAAATCATAACAAATACACTCATATTTATGGACCGATCGTTCGCGTAAAACTGCAGCCAAAACAATAAAGGTCAATTAAGCAAAAAATACAGAAGTGAGTGCAAAAACAAAGCAGGGTATCGAAAATGCTGCTTACCGTGATTTTTTTAAATGGATACCGAAATAATATTATAATCTTTTAGATTGTATCAATTATTATCATTGGACGAGGCTATTGAGTGTCGTTACGAAGAAACGACTTTTTGATATGCGTTCACTTTTACATTCCAATATAAAAATAATTACTGAAGTGAGGCTGACGTTCATTGAAGTAAGGCTGGCGAACGTGTTATATATGCTTTGTTCAGGACGAATACGTTCATTTATTGTAAAATAATAATGATATTATATAGAACAAAGAACATTCACAAAAATGACAATCGAACTAAGGTAATTGACGAGAAAAGTTATTCGGGAGGTCTCATGGAAAGTGAATTAAAGCGGAAATACTTATAGAAATTAAAACGTCACGCTCTATTTCCTTGATGCAGAACAATAGATCGAGAAGTTTATACATCCAGAACCTCACAACGAATAGAATGAATTCAAGCACTTATCCAACCGTTGTTTCAAGTGATGTGAATAAAACCGACGCACATAGACACCCACAGACAAAAATATTTTTAGAATAATTGTATTTTATAAAAGTGAAAAAAACACCCATACAAAATGAAACGTAAAATAAAGAAGAGGTAATAATTATTATTCTCCGTCTGCGTACGTAAAACAAACGAGTTTTCATGAACGAGTAAAACGCTGTGCGCGCAGACAAAGTAAGTGATGTAAATTAATAATTTGAATAAAATAAACATCTTCGCTACAATTCATTTCAGTCCGTTAATCGTTATTATTGTTATTTTGGCACAAGACCTGTCCAATTAATTTGTAAAACTAAGAATAATAGTCTACGACGCGAGGCGAGACGAGAGGGGAAAGCGTTTCTAACTGAAAAATACTGGGGAAATTGGAATTGTGCGACAGGCATTGGTATCACACCGTCATTTGAGAAAGCTAAATATAAAATTCTAAAATTACGAATTATTGATTAAAGGTAAATATAACGTTTTATTGATATTTCTACAATCTACACGACGTACTCACACTATTGAAGAATGTTGGTAATTTATTTCTTTTCTGAGAAACAGCCACCAAGTTAAATTCGTCTGAGATCGAATGAATTAATTCAAAGAAAAGAAAATGTAATTAAAGTTGAATGAAAATATTAGAGGTGTATTTGCAAATATTTTTTACTATTTTCAATGGTGTATTGCTACGTTGTCTGGTTATTTTGAGTTGTTGATCATGTGATCATATTATAATTTACTCTTTATTTTAGTTTCAACCCAATAAGTACTGTGTACTTTAATACTAGCAATAAAAGCAAAATATAGGAAAAACTTTCATTTTAAATTGCTTTTTTTAATAACGTTTCACCACAAAATTATTAATTTGAAAAATATAATCTATTGTTAGCCTTAGACAAATAACTAACGTAACTCTCAAATAAACCAAGTGAAAGATCATATTTTGGTGTACGTTTTTCGCATTAACCACTGAAATCGTCATACATTTTTTATTAAAATAGAATGTTCGTGTGGTTATTCAAATAATCTCGTGTTTATACAAATAATTATTTAATATGTGATTTTAAGAAAAGCGGTCTGTAAAACAATGTAATCAGGAAAGGAAGGCAGTAGATATTATTTGTGTGCACGAATAAATAAATAAATAATTGACTTGCGGTGGAGTTTCAAAGAAAATTATTAACATAACGGCGTAATCATTCTCCGTTAAATTAGTGCATCAAGATATTGCAATCATTATTAATTAATACGCCCACTGAAGACCGTGGTGTAAGATAAAGTAGAGAAACCAGTTGGTAGATAGATACAGGAATCTACATAAACTGTATTCAAATAATGCTAACAATGGACGCAATTGTGACATTCTTTCAAATTACAAGTGATAGATAAACATTTTAAAAATTTAGATGTAATAAAAGCACGTTAGGCTATGACAGAATATAGTCGAAACAATTCAATTACATGACTTTTCTAAGGATGAATGACAAAGAAACATATGGATAATAATAGAACAAATATATAATAAGTAGATATAAGGACACATAATGACAAAAATCATAAAATATGTATAATGGTATAAGAATAATAGGGTTAATAGATAAACTAATAAATAATGATCACTATATATATATATTTATATTTTTTTTAAATACTCTTCAATTTGAAAAAAGACCTCTTTACACTGAATATGCTGCAAAAACCACTTTATTTGGAATCAATCACAGAATAAGAAGGTTTTTCTTTTGGCGTCAGTAGTTATCCAAACCTAGTTTCAACAAACTGTTTACAAAAATAAGATTGATCGTTTAAGTGTTTCAGTTTCAGTTTCCATACAACCGATGAACCGATGATAAATGACCCTTATGCTTATAAAGCCTTAATAATAAATATGTATAAACAATTTACATTCGATATGATTTAATTAGGTAACCCTAAATTATATGAAGAGCGTAGATAATATTAGTCAGTGAAGTGTTTTCCGTCTGGTAGGTAGGGAATGCTTGAATGGTAGATATTCCAAGAGCTTTAACCGTACAACTAACAGTGAAGGGCCGCCAACGGCAAAATGTCAAGCGCGGCTCGAAAACTCGAGGATACTTCTTGGGAAGGTTCTTGGTAATAATATTAAATATCGTGAAACAGGAAACCAGGAACCAAATCCTTCAATCTATTTTTATGCATACAAATATTTTCAAGGTAGGTACTTAAAATCAATTTATTAAAGAAATTAAAATTATATAAGCACTCGGAAGATGGGCTGCGAGAATTAAATAAATAAGTGTAGAAATGTGTTTTTTCAATATTGAAAAAAAAAACAATCGAATTGTATATTTATTTTAATGTAGATCTACCAATTTAACACAAACACTATAAATACAAAATGAGAATGAAGTGTTATTTCCACTTTAAAAAAAAAATTTAAAGGTGACAAAAAAACCTAACATTGTTGTTTTCATTGTTTTTTTGGTGTAACTGAAGCATTCTGCAAAAAAATGATTAACTTTTTTTAAGGTTAAGCTGGAATTAATTTAAATGCATAGTGAAATATGACCATTTAACAGATATATATTTTTTTCATGATATATTTATAAATAGTGCTGTAACTATATCACCTACATCAACATACAAAATTCCCACCCCCCACATAGAAAATAAATAAATAATACTTGTGTATGTCGCTATATTTGAGATTAGAGCAGACTAGTTTTGGACGTCCCGTACCTTCTTCGGGGCATCATAACTAAATATAACAAGGCTTAAACATAGTTTTAAAAAAAAGTTTGGTTTTAAGAGGATATAACACTCGGGGAGTGTGCCCGACATTTACATTTGAATTAATTGTGATGAATAACAATAATATCAAATGTTTTCAACGGATGTGCTCGGGATGTAAGTAATTTATATATTAGATTAATAAAAAAACTGACCCTTACCATTTTCTTACCGTAAAACGATTTACAAGTTTTCCGAATCGTTTCTCAGTAATAACTTCAGCGGTACTTACCGCTTTATTACTCGATTTTATTTTTCCAAAAGATGAACTAGTTACTTAATGAAGAATTCCGTTAAAAACATTTGAGATTAAAGTAATATGTTCAATAGAATTAATTGATATTCAAACCTTGGGTAGTTTTCTTTTCTAAAACTTCTACGGCAAACCCAATCCTATACCCCTTCTGCAATGTGCGAAACATTCATTTCACTGTCTGGCGTTTGTGCCTTTTTGAATTATTCGCCGAACGACAGCCGGCCGTGATGGATGTTTATGCTGTGCGTAACGTTACGATGAATTTAAAAAAATATTATCACCAAATCTGATGTTAAAAAAAAAAGATTTCACCTTCTCATAAATAAATGGTAGTTACATTTTCCGAAAATTAATTAAACACGTACAAGAGAAAACGAACATACGCAAACGAATTTCTTAATTTTTTACGACTTCGCCCATTTTTTTTGGGAACGGCCCTTACCGATTTATTTCTAGGATACTATGTCTTCTTCAAACACGCAAAATAGCCTGTTTCTCCAGCAAAGCTATTTTTCTAGCAGGATTCTAGTATTATATATTTATGGAACGGATATAAAAATAAATCACAAGAATTCTTCAAAATGAAAAGTATTCCCAGAGACGAAACAGAGTGAAATACTCCAAAAGTTATAAAAAAATACACTTTTATCCTAATATGATGTCATTCATTCTAAATATAATAATATTCATATTTTGCGTCTACGTTTGTAATGAATATCACAACGAAGCAGACGGTAGACCAACGGAAAGAGCTTTGAGGCAAACATGATTTATTTTAAAAATAATAATAAAGTTGCATATACGAAGGCCACGTGTGCTGGAAACGCGATCCGTATGAGCTATTTTTACCTCAAAGCGCAGCTTAGTTCTCCGAAACGGGAGAAAAAAATTGCACTTTTGCCTCTGGTATATTTCGTATTCTATACACTCTACAAAATGAGAAATAAAATGTATTTAAATAAAACTTTTTTTTTAAGTAATAAAACGGAATGATGCTATGGACCAAAACATCCGAACAGAGCATTGCCGCGATTCACCTATGAAAACAACACATTTTAGCGGACAAAGGTGTGAATTTTGAGTGTATTTTCTTCACTTATTCTTATTGACTTTTCTTTATTTATTCATATTTTTATAAAATTATTAGTTTGAAACTGAAAAAAAAATTATGGCAAATATATCCGTTAGTTTCATGCAATCCGAATACGGAAGAAGTCAGCGCCGAAAGCGGATTTTTTGCGACTTCTTCTATATGGCTTCGGTTTATTTATCGGAATTGTGTATTCCTGAAAATTCAAATTCGCGACAGTCAACCCTTAGATCGGCAATGTCATCGGCTATCGGAAGGTTGAAGGAACTAAAGCGCATACCAGGCACTACGTTTGGAGAGCATGCTGCAGGCGTGTCACGTCCTAAAGCCTGGAATAGTCTACCACATGATCTGAGAATAATAAATGACTCACAGAGTTTAGAGCTTAACTCAAAACTCATCTTTTCAGAAAATCATATACATAAATAATAGAATTGCCCTGATTTACACAGCAAATTTTACACACCCCGCGAGAAAATGTAAATAACTAATATGTTAATATCAATAAAGTAATTTTAGCGGTAGTTGTAATAAATTAGCCAAGTATTATTATTATAGAGATTTTGATAATCATTCACTTCATGTCTATCAAGCCCAGACCTCGAATCAAAATGCGGAATTTTACCACAGCTGATCAAATTTGTGATATAGGCAGGCAGTAAACATAAAGATTTAAGAAATTAAATTACAAATATATAAAAACTACAAAGTATCATGGGTACCGCGGCCTGCCCGCTCAATCACACTTAAAAAAACAGTCCAGGTTGTATTTATCAACCCATAAAAAGCATTAATTGCCGACTCCCGTCTGCAAAACAGCATAAGGTTGTTGCCAAGCTCAACGTTTGCACTATCGTCAGATCTACAGCACCAGACATGAGGTGAACTAAAACCCATAAAAAACGGTTGGATTATTAAAAACGCAGAATAAGGAAAAAAAAAACTTGAAATAGCTTAATGATAAAACCTGTTCGGGACTTGTTTCGGTAAAATTTATTTTTACACAGTTTACAGGTAAATGAATAATACAAATAGTATTAGATGGTATTAATATTGTTTAGTGTATAGGAACTATGGGTAGGTACTGTAAACGGTAATATATATAAGTGTTTCGTGAACACCTGACTAAGAGGGTGTTGAGGTTTTTTGGTTAAAGTATTAGGTATGTGCATTGCTGCCTATTTATTATTTAAGTTAGGTTATATGTGTAGTATTTAAAAAGAGAGAAACTTTATTTATGTTTTAATGTTCCTAATGGGGTTATAATAATAACATAAATAAAGATATAAGGTACATTAATACAATATATACAGCTTTTAAGTATACAATTAAAAGTACTAAAGGGTCAGCATCCAAAAATACACACTTTTTGGTTTTCTAATACGAGCAAAATACTATACATGATTTATCTGTTAATAATTCTATCCGGGTTGTTAGGAAAATATCTAAGGTTTCCAGTGAATACTATTCTTAAACAGTAATCTTTTATTTTTTTATGAAATGTTTCCTGGAATTTTATGTAAAACGTTCGAAAATGGCTTCGCTGACTTCAAACTGCACCTTTTACTGACATTTTGATATGTGTTGCATAGAAATTAAAAGATTACAGCTTAAAAAAAATATTTACTAGAAACCTTAGACATTTTCCTAATTGCCCATGTAGAATTTAGAGATAGTAGCTTGTATTAGAATGCCGCAAAGTGATGTTTAGCGTCATTTTTGGGTGCTGAGGCTTAATACAAAACCTTATCGGATGACATTATTTGGGATTTAGACAAATCTCTAAAATTGATCTCTTTTTTTATTTGAAAATTGTCAAATTTTAATATTACAAACAAAATGGTGCCTTTTCTTAACTTCAATTGATGGCAATTAAGCTATGGGCTAAAATCATTTACCATGACCTAAAAATTCAAAATAAAAATAATTTAATAAAATTCAGGTCGCCAGAGCTCACCGTTCGAGAGTTTATTGTTTTTGTACAAACAAAGAGATAAAGTGAAAATAAGCCTGATACATCAAAACGAAATAATCTGTGTTAATGGGAAGAAATTTTTACCTGACAATTGGCCGGCCCTAAAACTACGATGTATTGTAAAATGTACATGAAGTGTCGATAAATAAATATTCATATTAAAATATTTCTTGTAGTCCAATATTGGAAATAGGTCAGAAGGGCCTAAAAGTAGCCCAACGTCGCGCGATATGGAAATGGGAAATTAATAATAATTTCCCATCGAATTAGGTGGTGATAAGGTGGCCCTAGTCTGTCATTAACGGGCAGATTTAATCCGGGGGCAGGACCCAACGCTAAACTCCATTATCATATTGCAAATAATGCGAAAATTACACTTATTCAGCTCGAAACCGCACAACCGGCGGTTCGGGGCGGGTGTTAACAGAGGGCGGAGATGAACTTCGGAGATAAAAAGGAGTACCTACTCGGCGGCCCTGTAATTTATTAAATATCGAGAAACGATCTAAAATCGTTTTAGGCAGTTGTTTATTAGTGGATGATTTTATGTAGATTTATTATAATGGATATTAACCCGTATGCAGAGCGGTATATTTTTTTCAGAAGTTGATAAAAATAACTTAAGTTGTGAGCTCTGGCGTCATGAAATATACAGTGAATTTTCAGTCGCGTACCATTTATAATGAACAACTATTTATAGTGCAATTTTTATGATGACCTATCGACCTTTGAAATGTCAAAATTAATTGTAAAAAATTAAGACAGGATTTTTTATTGTCACTATTGCCACATTTCTACAAATAATTCAAATGACATTGAATTATCATAGAATTATGAAGGTGGATTAGTCACAAATTTCACTTCAAATTTTATTTCCAGATGTGTTATCTGAATCCATTTGAATATTATTTTTTTTTTTTAATATAATTTATCTGCTTACCTACACCCTCCTGATCATTATAATCTATTTATTTTTTATGTGAATACCGCACAAGAGTCGCAACTGTCCGGAGGCAGTGCACCTTTGGCATTCCCAATCAGGGTACGTTGTGAGGCTGAAAGGAATGGGGAAGAGAATGAGATGGGAAAGAGGAATGTTGGGAAGTACCTGGCTGTTCATATCCATTCACCAAACACGGTTGGACCCATTTCAAACAACGTTTCGATTCTGAATTGTGATATTTCACCAGGGCGATACTGAGTGAATCTACCACTCAGGAATGTGCCGCAAACATACCAAATCGTCGTTGAAAAGGCAAAAAGGCTTAAGCAACACTTTGGGCAAAAAATAGTTAAATATGCAGTTTTGATCAGTTTTTTTTCGGCATCGAATCCTCTAGACTCTCGTTTGATTCTGAAGAACTTAGTGGCCATTCAGCCATCTAAAATATATTTACCATTTGGGAGAAGGCTCGACTCAAGCGACACAATTTTGAGACTTTTTTATAGTTAGTTGTCGCTTCAGGCAACTGAGTGAAAGCATTGAGTTACCCGAGTAACTTTTTTTTCAAAATCCAATCAGACACTGAAGACTTATAAATTTTATTTTAAACAAAAACAAAAACCTGTAAGTGCTCTGGTGTAAGCTTCCTAAAATGGCGGTTCAGCCCTTATGCCTTTCCGGCGATGATATATTATTTTAAATGAATAAAATGTGAAATAACACATATTGACTAAATGAAACAAAAAATCGAAAAATTCGAACCCGTGATCTCTGGATTCGTAGTCGAGGATCTTTACCGCTCGACCGCGGACACGATATCTATCATTTCCGTAGCTATTTATGATTAAGAAGAATTTGACTAAAGAGTTGACTTGATTTGTAGCTTTGTAAACCGTCCTTGAAGTGATATATATAACAAAATTAAACCAAGAGTCATTATCATATTCACTTTGATTCACAACTTTCCACTTTTATTCATTGATTTACTGCTGGAGAAGCCTCCCCAAGCTGTTTCTTCTGTCCTCGCTTCACGCTTAGTACTGCCACGTGTCTCCCCTAACTAGATTATCTCGTCAATCTGGCGGATTTAGGGCGACCTTGAAAGGGAATATTTGCCCTCCGGTTACCGGTTGTCCGTCTTCCGAGCGAAGTGTCCTGCCCACTGGCTTTATTTGGCCCATTCAATTATTATGTCGGTTGTACCCTTACCCTTGTTTGCTCTCTTATCTACTCGTTCCTTTTACGATGTTTTCGGGTGATATCACATATAAATCTTTATATTCCACCTTACAAACAGTGCCGACATACTTTCAGTTTTAAAACATTCACATAATTTATGATATACATTGGTACTATTCATACTATTCGGTTTCGCCCGGGATTGGAATAATATTCAGATTTTCATTGCATAGGCATTTCGTTACATTTAACCGAAAAAAGCTCTGATCTCATTGTTTATTGGTACAGTCTTTACTATTCGGTTTCGCCCAGGATTGGATTAATATTCAGATTTTAATTACATAGGCATTCCGTTACATCCCTCCACACATCTTCAAAGATGACATAGGCCATAAAGGAAATTATTTACCTCAGGCGTCCTGTGTGGAGTAATTGTAAAAAAGAAACAAATTACCCGAAAAACACATTTGTTCATTTTGTCTATCAGAAGAATTCAACCAATATTCGATAAGTGAACATTATGGAAACAACAAAATGCCATCTTATCTTACTCATGATTTATTTTTATTTAAGAGCGCCATAGCTCATCACGGTAATGATGTGACAAGCTGAAAATAGTAGCATTACACATTAATAGGAGCTACATGTTTCCCAATCGAGAGTTTTTGCTACTTCAGACAAACACATTTCTACCTTATAGTTAAGATTATACAAAGGCTAAAATATATTAAAAATAATATAACCGTAATTCGTACCCACTTCATTGTTTTTCAAATAAAATAACGTATAATTGAGGATATTCTAAAATAACAGATCACCCGTATAAAAGCGAAAAAAGGATAATTAAATTAGCATATACAGTGAAAAATCTGGAAGAAATCAATGAATAAAAAGGGTTGTCCTGTAATAAAAATCTACATAATCCTTTACAGCGTTCAATGTAACGGTAATATTGATATTTTTAATTGCTCCAAATCCGATATTTATGCAATAAATCACTGGCGCGATAATCATTTTTCATGGACGTTTCACCTCCATAAAGTTTGAAATTTGGCCAGGCTCCATAGTAATTATCCAAAACTGCGGCAAATGGAAACAGACACCGGTTGTTACGTCACAGTCCAGGGTTGGGTAGCGGAAGCTAGGAATGCTAATTGTAAGAGGTTGAATTTGTAAGTTTTTTTGCAGCCCTGCAAACATATTAAAGTACATCGACATCACAAAGATAAATTACTATTCACAGAGAAAAATGAATAATTTTCATTCTATTTCATAGATATTTAAAAAAAAATAGTTACATTTAACTGGTTACTATTAATAAGGGATTTCCCAAAGTATAATGTTTTAAAATGTTATGCTTATATTTTAAGATGATGAATTTCTTCAAATAAAGGTATCTTGATTGATGATTATTCAATCTTAGGTAATTAAAATGTTTATATATCTGTGAGATTCTGATAATAATTATTAATTTACATAATTACTCGTTTGAACAACTTTGTTTTTGTTCTTATGAAAGTTATATTTTAGGACTGTATTTATATTGACGAAACGTAAGTTCCCCAACTTTTTAAAATAAGTAAAGAAAAACAATTCATGAATCATTTATGCAAATACTACCCCAGGAAGAGTAACCCAGCTGTGTAATAAGTATCCGTACACATAATTTATTTATAAATTAACGGTCTAAAGTCCAATTACAAAAAAGACATATAAAACACGAAATGGAAAAAAAAGAGCAACAGAGAAAGCACAGCACATACATAATAATAAAAATTAAGCGATGACAAAAATAGGACAAAATAAACATAAGAGAGAAGCCATGGTCTAGTCAAATTTTTTGTAGAGTCGTAAAGATTAACTATAAATAATTTCCTTTGTTAGTACCTACGACCGTACCAGTGTAAAATTTTCAAATTTGGAACTGAAGTTAATTGAAATTTTTTAATTTAAAAAAAAATCCTTTCAAATCACTACCTACCTAAAAAAGTACCTGTCTATAATGTGGAACTAATATTTTTTCTTGGCAAGTCAAGTTACACAAGTGATTTTTCACGGGTAACAAACTAGTGTGTATAATTGGTTTATAACGGTATTTCACTGAATCAAACTAAAACAAAAGAACCATAAATACATAAAAAATGCCAAAACAAATCCTGAACCGTATTTTTCGTTTAAGCCGTTATATTATTCACGGAGCAAAGCAGGTACATGGTACTACGATGTCCAATAGATGTAACCAAATATTCAATATATACGAAATATGCTGAAGTGTAAATCGATGATATTGCGAAAGTTACATGGGATGAGCTTTAGCAAAGGTCTGTGCACAGTCTATACAAGTATCGCAAACATGAACCCAAGAATATGGGCATTGCTGCATACGGTTTTTATAGAACAAGTTTACACACCCCTGCTGGATATTCAATATACAATTCAGTTTGCCGACGTCCACCTACATGGAATATTATCAGACAGCCCGGAGAGCGGATAAAGTCTGAACTTGTGTTTAAATAAATTTGGTAAAAACACATGTTATCAAAATTTTCAAGAATGTTTTATTGACAGTTCAATTAGCTATTGAAAATGATTCAAACTATCGAGACTGAACCCTTGTGCTTGCTTTACACTCTCGGCGAGACAACGGCGGGAGTGCAGTACCGCACCCTCGTCGCTCGGTTTTTGGTGGCCCGACTTGAAGGATAGAAGGCGAACCATCACCGCGGGGGAAGTGGTAAACAGTGAACGCAGCCACTACACAACCAATAATAATATAAGCAACAACTGCGCGATAAGATAGCGATAAGGTAGCACACGGCACCTTGTGAAAAGCAGGCACAGCGATGATCGTAACAATATATTTATATATTTTCGTAGAAAGCAATCACTTTGTGGTTTGAAATTGTTATGTAGCACGATAAATTCTATAAACTGCGATTTTGAATTTTCGCGCTAAATGAAATCTATTTATTATGGTGTAATTTTTAGTCTATTGGTCTCTCAGAAATGCCAAAAAGTGGGAGGAAAACGACCACGAGCCCGGCTGGAACGACTGGGAGAGTTAGTTAACGTTTGACCGCGAAAAAGAGTCAAAACAGTGTTTGCCTTCTATGGTGAAATTGTAAATTTAACTAAATATTACGATGGATAATCGGGTGCCGAGAGTAAGGCGAGAGACGCTACGATACCCGGCAACAGCAATCGAGGAGCGAATTAGCTGGATTGCTCGGCTGGTACCTTGTAGGATTGGACTCAAGGATTCCGGGATCGCAGTTTACGAGCGTTTTCTAGTATCAGTGATAAATAAACAATTAGTAAAATAGTTTGTCTCTACGAGTACCCAATTCCAACATTATCCAGCAAGTTATCCAAGCTTTTATTGGGCGTAGAATCAATATTCTCAAATATAATCCAATAGAGCATTTGCGAGCGTATTATTGTTAAAATTCCCAAAACCCTGCAAACTATGGATCCCTTTTGTAACTCCCAACTTTAACAAAGAAGAAGAAGGTCTACTCTAAATCAAAGTAAACGAATTTCAAACAAGACGAACCCGTTCTATCCGCTAGAGCTAACCGGGAGGGCATTTAAAAGGTAAGTGGATTCTATGAGAAACCCACGAGTTCTCCGTCATTTTATATTCTGTGCCGGTGTAAAAGCAGGATCTTAAATCCGTGCCGTAAGAACATATTTAATGAAAATTAAATTATAACTTTGTATAAACCATAGATTTTATTTTAATTGTTATGACCGACCGGTTTTGCTTGGCCTAAATAAAAACGGTTATGGCAACAGATTATATGATTTAGAAGCACTAGAAATAAAGAAAGCCATTAAAATGAATAGTCATATTCTTAATAATCAGGTAAATTTGTCCAGTAGTCCAACATAAGGTATATTTCACATGATTTTTATCACGTTCTCAGTTTAGATGTTTTGCCTCTTTCATTTCATATTATCTTTCTCTTTTTCTCTGTACCTTTGTTATAATTTTAATGTTATTCTTTTGTTTTCTTACTATTCTCTTTTTTATTTTATTGTGTTCTCCCTCTGTAGGTATGAGTATATATAACCGCACACTATGTATTTTTTGTTGAGTTTGTACCCTGATGATGCTTAGGCTAAGCGAAGCCGGTCGGTTGTAAAAAACAATAAAATCTGTGGTCTTACACAAAGTTATTATTTCATTTTTATTTAATATTTATATTGTTTTGAATGCAGATGGTTAAAGATAAAACAAAATTGTTCCGATATTAATAACATAAACCCTCCTCTAATAGGCATATCAAATAATACAGGGGTAGGTTTTTAATTTAAAGCATAATTTTTAACAATTCGTCGGAGGTTTTTGTGTACAGTGATACACAAATGTTCAGGAACTGTTGGGAGTATGCTTAAACACATTGAGCGAAGTGGATAAAACCTAGTAACACGGCCCGTGCCTTAGCGGGAGAGGACACACATGACACCGCCAATACTCAGCCACAAAAGCCCCCCGGTTATAAACACATGTCCGACGAAAAAATTATAACGGAACCAAAAATAAACAATAAAAACTCAACCGCACACGATACTTTTTAAATTATGTAAACTTATTTCATTAAAAATACACGATAATAAACGAAGGTGGTAATTATTTAGAGAGATGCGTCATAAAAGGAAGACATTTTATGAAAATAAAATAAGACAATACATTGACGTGGAGTCATGTCGTGAGTGCTATGTTTATTCTTCTGGTATTTCAATAAAAGGTGCTGTTTTCGACACTATTGCATCGAAGGGTGACACGACAAACGCGTGCAACATTTGTGTACGGTTGACATTTGACGTAGACGTTTTTACGACTATTTCTAGTGGTCAAAAGCTAAACTTTGGGTTGATTTAGCACATTTGTGTTTAGAAGATGGGTTTATTCAAGAACCAGGTTCACACCTTCCTTTCTTTAAAAATACCCTCCACACAGCATTCTCAAAGATGAACACGGCTTTGAGGAAATTTCAGGGCTTCATGCATCGAGTTAATTATAAAAATAGTCAATAAAAATAATTCATATGTTATAATGTGTTTGCGTAATGTTGCCAACTCGCCATTTCACTGTAGGTACTCATTGAGAGATAATTCATACGACTACAACCTAACTCAATAGTACACTTGAGGCTTGTAGAAACAAACACGGCAAAGTCCACCAATAATGGAAAATGAGTTAAATATGAGGTTCGAAAGAGTAAAAAAAATGCTTCATGATGCAATGTTGCTTTCCTAACAAACACGGCTCTAAACCATTTATTTTTACGGATTAAATTGAGTTCCATAACAAACTCGGCAAAGTCCACTTCTTTCCAAATCAAAGACGGCAGTTTTCAAACGGACCAATAGGAGCGTTGTAAATAGCTGTTTTCAAGATGGCGGCTCTTTATGTTTCATACAACATTACAACCGGATTGTCTCCTCAGCTGCTTAGTTTCTACGTGTTTTTTAACTATATTTTCGTAATTTTATTTTTTTTAAAGTATAGTTTATAAAAATGGAATGTGTCCCCAACGAAGTAGTACAAGAATCGGCGAGGAAACGCATAAAACAGCCCCAAAATTGGAAGGTGAAACTGAAAAACAGAGGTTATTACCACATTGTTTTTGTAAAAGTTGAGATATTGACAATTTCGCAAATTACCGAAAATGTCCGCTGACGTGCATAATGAACTTTTGTTTCTTGTTATTTTTTATGGACATTCTTTTTTTACTTACTAAACAGCATAGTGGTAAAATAAATGAGTTTTTACTTACGATTTAGAGTTTTATTGAATAATATGATTACTTTATTAGTAGTTATTGTTATGTCATTAATATTGTAGAAATCATTGCTGTATAAAAAATGTATCAATGATAATTCCAAGCAACATAGAACCCGGAAAAGTTGTTTGAAATCGTTAAAAGTGAGAGATGTCAACTATCTTTTGACCAAGCATTTCGGTGATAACTGGAGAAATCTTCCTGCTCTTGAATATTATTCCGCATTCATATCTTATTGAACCTTTAAAACAAATTTATATAAAAAAATACCAGAATAATAGTTATTATTCTTTTCTGATTTTTTTTCTGGATTTTTTTTTTTAGAGTATTAATTAGGTCATCATAACTTACAAACTTTTTCAAAATATTTTGTAAGATATTATTGTTTTGTATTTCTATCAAAATAAATACTTTTTAAATGTAAAACTATTTTGTTACTGACTTTGACTGCAACCTTGTGAAAAAACGTGTCCATTTCAAAACTGGCAAAGTCCAGTTGTGTTGAAAACAAAAGCGGCAGTTGTGAAATGTGAACAACAAACACGGCAAAGTCAACTAATAATTTGAATATATTTTTTGTTTCGCACCAGTTAAACTAATGTATCAAGAAAAAAATTAATGTTTTTAGTAAGTACTATTTGTCGAATTTATTTTAGTGACAGTATCACAGTGGACTTAGCCGTTTGTTTCTACAGGCCTCACTTGGTGAACGCTACAACTCAAACATGAACAGCTCCGATGACATCCGTTGCTATTGTTGGAGATAATGACAGATGTATATTGCCGCGGTGATCACAATTCACTGTATTATATTGCAATAATCTACAATTATCAAAATATCGCACACAAAACGATATCTATAAATAATCATTTGACATTTATAGAAACACGTTTTGTCATACGCCATACTTAATTTCGCAGAGAGCCAAGGAGCTTAACTAAAAATCTGTTTGCTGAACCAGTAAAAACTGTCAAACGGTGAGCTTTACCGTCACGAGCTATGAAGTTTTTAAATATCGATTTAAATGTTTAAAAAAAAAAAACAAGACGCCATATCGTCAGTTCGATATTTTTCAAATGTTCAAAAAGGAATCAAAGTAGCTTACGACGATTCCGGATAGTTTCTTCAAACATATTAGTAATGCATTCAAATAACTATAATCCGCAGTTCTTTTTCAACCTTTAAAAGTCATTGAGTGGAGTTAATAATTCAAGATGGGTCGTTGTTCAGTGACATTTTAAAGAAACCGACGAATAAAACACAATTGTTCCGAATCGTAAATTGGACTGTCTTTCTATGCTATCCGCAATTTATTAGTCGAAATGACACGCGAAGAAGTGAAGGTTTTGTTACTTCCAGATTACCAGAACATTAATGACTGGAAATAAGTTCTTGATACAAAAAAAGGAGAGCATTCTTCCTTACAACGAGAAGACGGTTTTCACAGTGTCCTTAGTAAATTATGTTTGTACTATTCTATCAAAAAAATACGACGCAGAAATGAGAATTTGAAAATGGGAATTTTAACAAATTTACGAGAATTTCGCAATCTGGGTGGAAAATTTTCCACTTAACTTTTATCAAAGATTTTTGCTTCCTACCTGATGGGAAACACGTTTAACATTGTAAAAATATACAAATTTGTGTATGAGAGAATTCCTTCCGCTACAAAGATGTGGGATCAAAGAGAATAAATTATTTTAAAGTTCAAAGCATTTTAGTAAAAATATGGATCCTGATTAAAATGTTGAAATTGAATACAAATAAGAATTGCTAAAGAATAAAAAAGGATTTAAAAAAGATTTATAAAGAATAAAAAAGATACTTCAAAACATACATTTTTTGATCGTGTGCAGAATTTATCTCCACATATGTTTCTTCCAGAAGAGATGAAGTTATTATCTAAAGGTTTAAAATATAACTTAAATTATAATAATAATAATATTCACAACGCTATTGATATTCACAATGATATTGAAAGTGCGTTAACCAATCAACCTAAAACATTTCAATATAAAAGTGCGGAAATCATTAAACATCAAATAACAAAAATTACAAAGGTCACTAATATGGAAAATATACACATTAAAAACATTCGTAGAATTTTAGATGAAGAAAATTTAGTGCTCACCAGGGCGGATAAAGATTAATTTAATATTTTCCTGATGATGGAAGGGTACTTCCGAAACCGGTAGACAAAATATTAAATAAAAAAGTGGTTAAAAACAAAGTGTATGTGTTCTATTTATAAAGATTTTATTGTTTATTTACATCTAATTCATTCACAGATGAAATTTTTTGCGGTAAAGCGGTAAGCTCATTGGCTCAAGAAACAGAAGTCGCGGTTTAAAAATCCGGAGTAAACATATTTATGTGGCTTTATTCATATACAGAACTAAAAGATTGTATAATCCCTTGTTAGAGAGAGAAGGGTACTCTAAGTATCGTCTTAGTGAGAGACCACCATTCACAATTGAAATTTTGCTTGAGAGTACTATAGCTATGGTTAGTCATCAGAACTTTAATGTCAGGTACTTCGAAACTTTTTTTTTCTCCATCTCATTCACCTCCCCACTTCATACAGCCTCGCAACATTCCCCAAATTTGGAATATCACAGTCCTACTGGCTTCGGGTATATGCGACTCTTATCCAGCCAGTATAACAAAGAAAATGGTGCGACATTATTTTTATTTTTTATTATTTAAGTACATATAACAGGCATGATGCCCAAAACATATATACATGAGTGGTTATTTAATTGGAATATTTAACAACAGTAAGGAATCAAGTAAAAGTTTATGAAAAATGCAAAAGTAAACGAATAACAAACAAAATCAAAAGAATAATATTATTTTATCGAAGGAAGCAATCACTTTGTAGCTTGACATTATATTTTAAATAAAAAATATTTTAGTTTTAAGCCACTTTATTTATACACATATAACAATTCGACCGGTTTCGGTTAAACTTAACCTTCTTCAGGAACGTATTTATATAAACTAAGATTAAAATATAGAGTTATACAGTAGACAAAGAAATTAGTGAAAGAGACAAAACATTAGTATAAACAGGACAAAGCATCAGATAGGGGGTGGTAATGGAGTAGGTAGAGAGGTAGGGGGATGGGAAGAGGAGAAGGGGAACATTCTTAAAATCGGACTTTTAGTTAATTCGAGAAATGTAAACATTAGAGTCAAAGAACACATTAGATGTTTAACAAGTATAGGTTTTTCCGAATTTGCCGAACATTTAATTAAAACTAACCATACTTTTAATAAAAATACAGGTATACAAATAATACATGAAAATGGAATAGGTTTGCGCCTTAATAATCTAGAAGCATTAGAAATATCAAAATCAAATAAAAATAATAATTGCCAAATTTTAAACAAACCATTAGAATAGAAATAGAAATATAGTATAACAAGTCTATTTAAAATATGCAAAAATGCAGCGCATTTCTAACGAAAAACGGGAATGGGTACATCAAGCCTGGAGAGCATAAAAATACACGAGGTAAAAACAAAGATCTCCTCTACCGAGAGAGGTCGTTGGCTCCAGACGGTCCTTTGTTCGGGGGGATGGGAATAAGGAGCAGACGTAAATTATCCAGTGAAAAAGGAGGAAGGCAGTTAGCAGGGAGGCAGAAGCAGGAGGGAAAAACTGTACCTGTTATGCACGCTTATTGGCCAAACAGTCACTCAGTTCTTGCCGAATAGTTTCAGTCGAAAGCGACACACACGGGGATTTCGGGCATTTTCGCCAGGTAAAACAACTTCCTATATACACTACGTATATATTTTTTTAGACCTATTTCTTTCACATTCAACTTTTCTGTTTTATAAGGCCGGTTCTGCGCGTTATTTGTGGTTTTTACAATGAATTAGGAGTGTCCGGTTAGAATTCATTGTTGTTTTGGTTTGATTGCTGAGAAAGGTTCCTTCAAGGCGAAGAAAACCTATAAACTTACCTACATACTTTTGTCGTGA
Organism: Drusus annulatus; assembly: GCA_022651775.1. Taxonomy (NCBI): domain Eukaryota; kingdom Metazoa; phylum Arthropoda; class Insecta; order Trichoptera; family Limnephilidae; genus Drusus; species Drusus annulatus. Next base: position 2,283,407 of record JAGWCC010000048.1, on the reverse strand, counting down.
ATAATTCGATTCAAGGTACTAAGAAGGTTATCAAAGTAGCCTTTGAGAGGCTATGTTAGATGTTGACGTGTTGTTTAACTGAATTTTTTTCAAAGAAACATTACGATGAAAACTATTCTCTAAATAAACCTTAATATTTTATATGTTCACCCTCTCTCGCATTGTTGTGGACGGACTCAATAAAGTGATAAAATATCGAGAGGTTTCAAAGAATTAAAGATTATTCGTTCGCTCAGTCGTTCCAGCGCAACACGTTTCAGGAGAGCCACCCTGCGGAAAGGGATAAGACAATTATTTGTAAACGTCGACCCAGAGAGGTGAAATACATAAAACTCGTAACTAAGTGCCACACAGATCTTCCAGAATGTTCCCGAGAAAGCAAAAGGAGGAAAGTAAGTAAAAGAGTAAAGTAAGTCTGCCGTTATTTTTGTACGGAAAAGGTCGACTTAGTTCGACAGTAAGACCCGAAGCACAAAACTGATGGGTCTAGGTTTATATGTATAATGATGTTGTGGAACGCATTTACAAACAATTAAACAAGTTGTATGCACACGGTTTGGTTTATAATTAGTGCATTGAAAATAAAAATTAAGCGGATTATGTTTAAAAAAAATAATCAAAAGGAAATGTAAAACACGTTTGCTACCTAACGTTGATGCTTCAAACATATTGTAAACTGAGTAAAAACAAGCCGTAGCAGGTGCAAAACGCATCATTTTCTGATGTTGACGTAAATAATTGATATATTGTTTGATGGTGTATTCAAATGGAAAGTTAGTGTGTATTCACCAATTGTAATGACCAATGACTTATACGTAGCCAACATGCACATACACTTAAATGTAATGCATTTTAAACTCATTGTGTTACGTGTTAATAAAAACAAAAAAGAGTATATTTTAAAAATAAAGTCGCGGCAATTAATAAAAAGAAACGATCATAATTCCATAACTATTAACTACTAAGAAATATCGCTAAAACGTAAAAGTCAAATAGTTCAAAATTATTATGAAGAGTGTCGTTGATCAACACTTGCGAATATTGAGTTTATGACAAAAATACACGATTTTCAGAAGATTCATTTCGATGTTTGCTGTTTATTATGCGCCCAGCTGCTGCCGAGATGGGAATAAGAACCTGCGCGAATAGAAACAAGATTGAAACATTGGATATTTAATTTATTTTCAAGATTGAAAACAGGAAGCAGCGGAATGCGACAAAGAGAACTGTATTGATCCGGGTTGGAGCTGGGAACTAATAACATCTTTCGGGGGTTTAGAGAATAACATAACAAATACAAAGGGAATCTATTGTGATCAGATTTCATAACATATTCCATTGCAATACTGTAGAGTGGATTCAGATTTGAGTTGTGAAAGTCCCACCAACTCCCCGGAGCCAGTGGAACACCTCCGATCGGAGTATTTTGTAAGGTTTAAGGGAAATAAATGGGTAAGAGGGAGGTTAAAAAACCTGATTATTCAGATCTGGTCACCAAACACGGCTAAAGCAATTTCAAGCAACTTTTCGGATTCAGAACGGTGGTCTTTCTCATAGTGTCTGCCACTCTGGAACGTACCGTAAATATACTATAAATTATTTGTGCTTTTATGTAAATATTTTGCGTTTAAAAAAAATAAGTGAAATGACAAAAATTGATTTCGTCAATTTATTTGTGGAGGCCTGGATTTGAACCCGCGAACCCTGGATTCGTAGTCGAGGACCTTTACCACTCGACCAAAGAGGTCACTTGGTTTCAAAACACGTATTACTTGGCTTAAAAAATATACAAATAATGAACATATTTTATAATCACTTGAAATACTCGTAAATTGTTTTAAATTATACAAAGTAAATAATTAGACATGTATAAATAACATAAATTCAGAGATAATTTGTATTATTGCTTGGTTAATTTATCACGAAGTTTTACAGCATAATTATTTGGAGAGTCGCAAATAACAAGTTTTATAAAACCGGAACAGGGAAAGCTCCGTTTGGCAGGATACGTAGTGAGTGAAGCAAAGAGGCTTCTTATTAATAAGCCTGCAGAATGAGGGAACGTTGGGAGACATAAACTAAAGTGGATAAACAATGTGGAAGCAAAACAACGCACCCTCGGACATGTCGGACTGCGGGAGGCAGCGGGAGACCGACAGAGGAGGAGGTGCTTCCTAAAGGCGGTCAGAACTCCCAAAAGAATTGCATCGCCGTTGTGGAAGATAACATGATAACACGTATTATAGGAGTATATTGATTTACGACCCAGCCGAAAGGTCGGCCAGACCGGTGCACTAAATCAAAGCATAACACGAAGTTTTCCTAATCAAAGCACATTCATTCAAAAGATGTCAAAAATAAGTTGTTCTAAATATTTAAATAGATAAAATCTTCATGTTAGAAATAATATATTGATATGGCTTGAATTTGTTTTACAAAAAGCCTTATTTATTATTTAAACTATATCATCGCTGGAAAGGCAAAAAGGCTTAAGCGACACTTTTATCAAAAATTAGTTAAATATGCAGTCTTGATCAGTTTTTTCTGCGTCGAATGCTTTGACTCCCGTTTGATTCTGAACACTTTTGTGACCCTTCAGTCATTTAAAATATATTTACCATTTTGGAGAAGGCTTAACTCAAGCGACACAAGTTTCGGACTTTTTTTAGTCTTTTTGTCGCTTCAAGTAACTCAGGAAGAGCATTGAGTTACCTCAGTTGACTTTTTTTTTCAAAATGCAACCAGGTACTGAAGACTTATGAATTTTATTGTAAAACAAAAAAAGTGCTCTGGTGTAAACTTCTCAAAATGGTACTTATTCAGCCTTATTGTCTTTACGGCGACGGTATGTATATTTACTATATTTATAGACACTATTGAAATAAACATTACTAATAAAATAAACATTAAAATTAAAATAAACATTTCTAATAAATCTTTATGAAAACAGTTCCTTCTACTGACGTACAATATTTTTCTAAAATATTGGAAAATATTTACATAATAGGCACGTGCGTAAATACCGTACATAATCGAGGTCGACAACTCATAATAATCACGTTGTATTCGATACACGTTACGTAAATCTTGTCTGACATTGAAATAGCGAGTTATAATATTATTCAACGTAATGCGAGTGATAGTTTGAAGTCAATGAACTGGAGATAGATATGAACTGCAATGGATAGAGTATACGTGTTAGATAACCCTGTACTGGAAAATTTGCAATGAACTGCAGCACATATAGTTGCAAAAATGACATTCCAGATAATGATATTATAGTAATATTTATTTTTATGAATCAATAGCATCCCCTGCAAGCTAAAAACTACGCAAAAGGTAGCCAAAAGGTGACACGCTGCATAAATATCGGAAATACAGTGAAAATCGGATTGCGAGTAACTTGCTTTGCGAGAGTTTCGCAAGACGAACAATCTAAAAAAAAATTACTTGATAAACGAATGATGTCTTGTAATACGGGAAATGTATATGTAAATGTAGGAAACAGTGAAAACTTCGTAGAAAAGCTCCATTTGATTAAGGTCATAGCAGTTCGAGCGCTGAAACTGTTCAACGACAATGCAATGTTTCATTTCCGAGAAATCCGAAACAATGGGAATAATTAATAAATATTCAATTGCATGTACCAATTCAATTTATAAAAATTTAAATAATAAAAAGTATAACAAAGTTAATAATATATTTTGTATAAATCATTTTTACATGAATATTTTTATTTTGGAAAGAATCATCTTAGTTTCCATTATGTTTTTTCTATGGGGAACTATGCTTTGATGTATGCTTTTGAATTACGAACAGGTTTCTTAAATAAATTATGCTCGTAAACCGAGGTTAGACTGTATATTAAACAATTATTAAATAATGCAATTCTACTAATTTACTTCTTTGTACTACTACTTCTGCCTGTTTATTTAGCTTCGTGTACGTGGGCACGAAGTAGTCCGGACGTTCCGGGAAGAGATGGCATGATCAATTGAATCAAATACGAGAGTCAGAATAACAGAAGAGTAAGAGTAAATGTTGGTAAGGAAGGGGTGTTGGTTGTGCTAGGAAAAAATGTGTGGCGTTTCAACCCCTCTGCCTACCTCTGAGGACATTTCCTGACTTTTCAATCTTGTGTACCTTTTCTATGATTTTTCGTTTAAGCTGTTAGGTCGATAAATCTTAACAAAATTACAACACCTAATTGAGAACGTCAGTCTGGTTTTTATGATGTTGAACTTCACATGACGATATAATCATTTGATGATATGATAGGTAACAGCTGTATAACGAGATCAGCAACTAGCTTCTTGAGGGTTAGTGGGAAGCGACTAGTAACGCTGTAGCCAGTTCACATATTACATTCCTACCAGACTACTTGATAAAACTTTCTGACATTCCCAATGGCCAATATTGCATAATATTATTATTATCGGGTCACGATAAACATTCCCGGATTACGAATAACATGACAAACTTTGAAAAACTCCTACTACTATCATTATAAGCGGAAATTTTTGCTTGTGTAATATTATAAAAGAAACAAAAACTATGGAGCTATATATTATACAACGTGTCATGCAGCTACTAAGCGCATAGACAAATTAATGTCTATGAAAATGTGACCCATGTAAAATGCATTAAACAACCGAGATGGAAAAATCAAAGAGTAAAAATTGCCAACTGTTAAAAAGCGGACCACACCTTTTTTTTAAACCCACAGATTCATCTAACTCATAACTATGTAACCTGTCTCACAGAAGGATTATTCTGAATGTAATTGTAAAGCCTCTATTGTCCTTTCTCTGCAATATCTGCCTCACACCTCTAAAACTGGTTTTTCATCAGAACTTCGCTGTGTATCCACAGATAGGCTCGTTTCCTTAGAAATCATTTTGCTAGCGACTACTGCATAATCATATCTGCGTATTTAATATATTATTCTTAAATTAGGGTTCACGTGCCAAAATTCGAAAAACCTTTTCCCGAATGAAGAGGCGATGTTATTACTACAGATGAGTTTTTGTAGATACGAAAGTCGGAACTGGAGTGGGATTTGTAAATGGCTTGCGATATCAGGAAGGAAAAGGAAAAGAATTGGACTAGTAAAGTCCTTAATATTTCGAGATGTGCGCTCTTTTGCGTATTTTTTGTGATTCTTTGCCCTTTGAACTGAACTGAATTTTGGTAAGCTCCATAATGGTAATTTCATTTGAGGTTATGTTGTCTCATCCGTAGATTTGTATTGATTTTATCAATACGCACAATAGTCCAAATACAACTAGCCTTATAACTAACATTATTTTTTCTAATCGAACAATTGAAAAATACGAAATAAACAGTATGGCTTCTTGTCTTATTTATTTATAATAAAATTAATATTTAAAACGTTTATAACTCATGATGAAAATGACTCAGGAGGCTGGGGTTAGATTAGGAATTTGAAACAGCAAAATATGTGTAATATTCATGAGGCCAGAATTCCCCGATCTTTTTATTTCAAATGAATTTAATTCAATTAATTATCTTTATCAAATTTGATGAATTTAAGACGAGATGAGTATATCAACATAACTTGTACATAAATAAAAACTCAATCAGATAATAATGTATTTTTCCACGAACAATAACATGGCGGTGTTTACTGTTTACGTGGAGTGCCTCAGACAAAATGTCAGGGCTTTATGGTGGCCAGTCACGAAGGTGGTCTAAATTATTGTATTTTATTGGAGGACCCACCCAGCTAAAACCTTGGAGAAATTATTATTATTATGAACAGCGCCGACGCTTCGGGCTACAATGGAAGGTATCTAGCAGCAAAAAGTTAGTTTTAGTTATACTTAGTAATTAGAGGTTGAAATGCAATTAAATTTCATACATAAAGGCATACCGCTGATATAGATGTGTTCTATGGCCGCTGATAGCTTTGTTGAAATCTCTTAGTTTACGTCATAAATGACGCATGTAATCAGAAACAGACTTGCAGTGGAGTTCTCAGCGGCAGGATCAAACTTACCCATAACTGTGTATTTTTTTTAATGAAAGTAAACACTTAGTAATGTGATTAAATGAAATATATAAACTTTATTTAATCATCGCTATTATTTGACCGGTTAGTAGCTCAGTGAATAAACGCGTCTGACTCTCACCCGGGTGTCATGGGCTCAATTACTCTGCTAGCTAAGTCCTTCGTCATTGCACAAGCAACATCTTTCGCTTAGTATGATGGTAGAGTGGTAGATACTATAAGTATCGCCCTGGTGAAAGATAACCATTCAGAATCGAAACATTGCTTGATTGAAATGGCTGTAACCGTTTATGGTACCTGGCTATTCAGATCTGAATAGCTAGGTACTTCCCAACCTTCCTCTTCCCCACCTCCTTCTCCTTCCCGCTACCTTCAGCTTCATAACATACCCCGATTGGGGATGACATTGTCTCACTGGCTCTAGACGGTTGCGAGCAGTTGGGACTCTTGTGCGGTATTCACTATAAAAAGTGTGAGTTTTTCAAATATTGTCAGGTTATTTGTAATCCAGGAATATTTCTCTTTCTTTAAGTAAAAAGTAAATTCATAATATCAGCTTCTTATTTTACTGTTTAACTCCGTCCTATATTCATTGCTGGGCATTTAATAGGCCTCCTTCCTGTATTTGCAAATGTTCACCGATTTGGGTCAGGCCTTACCATTCTAACTGATATTTAAACCCTCCTCATCTCTTCAAATCGATGTTTCATCTGTGCCGCTGTTTTTTAGTGGCCTTTTCCCTTTCGGTATCCAGGTTATCACTTTTTAATCTAACTTTTTTTCCTTGCTACTTTGCTTACCCAATACCATTTCAGTTCCGTCAATATTTTTGCTACATTATTGTGTATTTTACGAAAAAACGATTGCTTTAAGCGGCGGTAAGAACCTCGGAGTAAGAATATCTATGGAGAGAGAGCTAATTTGTTTTACCCAACCTAAACAAATTTGCGATAAATTACTTTCTCCGGGTTTTTACGTCGTATACCGTGAGAGAAAGAGACAACAAAATTTTGGCAAAATTTCACACCGCTTCAAAGTATTGTAACCATGTTCTTTGATTCGTGCGTCTCCCACAAGTTTTGATGTGCAACTAAACTGAACATAACTCAACGGTTTTGTAGGTTATATGGTATATTTATTTCTATAAGAATACTGTGAAAAAGTGGTTATAAGAATAAACAAAAACATTGTATCAACATGTGCTATGAATGGATGTATAAATACCGTAACCCTAGTCTTAGCCACGCCCAGGTCCAACCGAGTCAGTAAAACCTAGTAAAAACTAACTACATATCGATCTACAGCGTTACATCTTGTATATTATTGCTCTAAGGTAAGAACCCTACCATAGTAAGGCCGCGAATAAGCAAAACAGGGGAGTTGAGGTTTTCATATACTGTCGGAATATAAAATGATAAAGTGGCCTAGAGACTTATCGGATTTGGCTGTCCGATTTGAAGAGAACATCTGCAAAGGGATCTAAAAATAGGCTTGGCTTAAGGAAAGGACGGCCGGACGGTCGAGCCTTCCGACGCGGTTTCTTCGGCTGCCTTCAGATGACATCGGAAAACAAACAGAACAATGAAAAATAATCTATTTATCTTGTTGTAACTCGACATAATCTAAGAAATAAACAAAACGAAAAATAGGATTAACCACCCATTTCAAATATAGAACAATTTCTGCTAAAATACACTATAGGTGGGGATTTGAGAGTATATTTTTTAAAATTTGATAATTTCAGTCGTCGGTTCCAAATTTGAAAAGTTTACACTCATGCGTACGTTTGTATGTAGGGAGGTACTCACAAAGGAAATTATTATATTGTGTAATAATATATAGAATATATTTAATCACTGCAGGTTGTCTATTCGGCGTGAAAACCTTAACTTATCTTCTTGAATTTTACACTGCTGTACAACTTTTTCCACTTGATTACTAAGGATCTCATACCTCATTTTTCTGACTTCTGTCAACCTATATCTCGTCTTAATACATCTAATTACCATAGTTAGGTAAGGTTTTTATTTATCGCTGTTATGTTTTATCACTGTTATTTTTTATCATGTTCTGTTTTATTATGTTATGTTTCGTCATGTTCTGTTTTATCATAAAACCACCGCTTACAGATCCGCTGTTTACTCTCACAACTTCTTATAAACGACGAATGTAAGATAAAGAGATTACAGCGGAATTTTCCTATGGCAGTACCATAATACTGACAGCGTTGAGCAACTTATTGCTAAATACTTGGTTGACTTACTCTTGAAATTATATTTTTTAGGGTTTTGAGAGATATGTATCTATGCAGTCACTGACTGGCGAAAAAAATCCAATCCATTAAGTAGGTTCATATTTACTAAACAGTGTTGGTATTTCAGCATTAATTTATCATACCAAATAATTAATTGTTGCCCCACAAACACAATTCATAAAATGTGCAAGTCATACCTCCATATCAAGGCAGACAATAACAGATTAGTAGATGGAAAGGTACTACCTATTATCACAAAAAAAAAACAAGAACGAATTTTAAATATTTGCGCTTTACAATAAAAATAGACTTCAGCTGGGTTAGTGGTTCAAGGTTTATTAGTTAGAGTTAGATTATTTATTTCATAAGAGAGTAAGTCATTATTCATTAATCATGGGTAGAGTTCGTTTCCGTGTATGAGGACTACACTAACACTTCCAAGTCCTTGTCTGTAAACCAAAGTACGAGTATTAGTTTTCTGCCAAGGTGTACATGATTGGCCGAACGGCCGAATCGAAAGCCTAGTATAGGGTGTTCCTGAAGTTAATGTTTACTATATATATATATATATATATATATATATATATATATTTTTTTTTTTTATAATAAAACTTGGTGTGGTGCTACTTTGCAATTTACAGTATTATTCTCACACTGAAAATTGGATTTTTTTTTTTTTTAAGAATTCTATGAAAATAAAGCATCTTTCAATGTATAACTCATATAATATAACAATCTTTTTTTATTTATTTACTTTTTTTTCTTACATTATCCACCTCATTAGGTTATTAGAACCTGTTCTGAGGTAAGTGTCACAGTGAGTGTATACAAATATAGATCATGTAAAAGCAAAACTTGTGTACATATAAATATGTGCATATACATCTACGGATTTAAGTTTTTTTTTTTTGTTCTAAGAAACATTATAAACATGTGTATACATAGATATAGAGCATTTTTTTAAATCAAATAAAATAAAAGTAAATTATAAAATTTTAACAAAAAATAATACATATTTACTGCTTAAATATACAAAAAAAATATACAACGTGATAAATTTAGCTAAGTAGAATAATATAAAAAAATGTCAATAGAATCAATATAGTAATATCAGAATTCTTTGCCCCTGGAATGAAAATTCAACTTTTTCATTTTGCAATGCCACGCATTATGTGAACACACGGTCGCTCAAATCCAAAATTATAGTATCTATGCATTATTTGGCGTAAACACACACAAGTACTGAAATCACAATAAACAAGTTAAATCGTATATGCGAAATTGTACAAAAATCAGCAACAACAAAAAAATGTTTTCACAAACACCATTAATTCGACTAAGGGCATGTTTTGCGGTCTACTTGGTACTCCAATAATGGTCACTATTGGATCGTTCTACGTTCCGCTGAAACCATCAAAATTTATAGCGGTCCCATAACAGTAGAATATCTATGAATGTTGAAAGGACTTCCAGTGAAACCGGATGCTTCGAGAAGAGGGAAAATTTATTTGGCATAACTATAACCAACCCTTGCAATTTCCTTCCCAAGTATATTATATGAACAGATACAATATAATATGACCAGACCAAACGACCGTCTGAAGCCAAAGGAAAACTTACAGAGAAAATGGCCCATGATACCCCTATATTACACTCTATATATACACTCTCCATCCGGGTGTGTTTACAAAATGAACACTACTTGGTAAAGTTTTAGATGTATGTTTTATAAAAAATATATGCACTTGCCGAAAAGTAATTAAAACGCGAATTACGAAGAAAACAGGCGTGGTACTGTACCGGTGGGTATTACCGCTCTATAACAAACATCAAATTAGTAATTTAATAAAAGGAAAATACCGTTGAATGAAAATATACATTTTTACCTTTGCTTCCGGTTTTATGACTCTTACATTTAAAAAGAAAATTACATTTACTCCACACCGGAGGCCCTGAGGGAAATTATTTCCCCCAGAGCCTCTGTCATTTTTGAGGATGCTCTGGAGAAGGTCTTTGGAAGGAAAGGAAGGAGTGAACCTGGTCTTGAAGAGACCCATGTCGTAGGAGGGTCGAAACACGTTCCGGAGAAATCGTTCCACAGCCGAGCGGTTGAACACAAGAACGAGTCGTAAAAGCGACCCGTTCCCAATTATCGAATGTCAGCCGTGTACAAATGTTGCGCGCGCGTTTGTTCAGTTTCCCGACTATGCACCGGTGCCAGACGGAGTTTCCCGGAGCATCTTCCTTTGAAATACCGATAGAACAAGGACAGCGTTACCACCTGACGTCTGTGCTCCAAAGATTGCAATCCGTTTGTTAAGATAGAGGAATCTATCAAACGAACCGCCCTTTCTGAACAGAGTCAAGGGTTTTTTTTAGGTATTTAGGGGCTCACTTAATTGCCACATTGTCTCAAGATCAATTAAATCCATATTTTATTAAACATTCGCCGAAATCAAATAATATAGCTGTGACATTTTACCAGCTTTCAAACTTTTACGGCATATTGCGCTAATCAAGGTATTCGAGGAGTTGGGAGGTTGATAGCCTGGTAGGTAGGACCCTTGCTCAGGTCGGACGGGCCAAGGTCGATACTCACGGCGGGTAACCCACTTAATCCCTCTTCAACACGAGTTATGCTCAGTGGAGAGGTCAGCACTATACATCTTAGGGGGAAGGTATAGCTTCTTTTGTAATTGCTAATTAATAAATCGGGAAATAATGACTGCTTTGAGTGGCGATTAATTTAACAGTTATTTAATGATCATTTACATATGCGCCGGAAAGCGTTAATGCAAACAGAATTTGATATATGTGTTATCAATAAGCGGGTGACAACATATTTCTTCATACAACTCTTTACTGAGTATAATGTTTCAAACATAAGATCTAAAATTATTTTATTTAGCACATTTCTTATACAGTAAATAAAATAAAATTACAACACAATACCTACATACATTAAATACTACGTCGGCTCAAATACAATTTATATACCTAACTTCTAAAATCTTTGACCTTATACCTTACAAAACACAAACAACCCTGTGGAAATAGTTATCCGATATTTTAATAGATTTTTCATAGTTTTTTTTTGCTTTCGTTCCATTAATATGATTTATTATTCTCATCAAAATACATAATTTGTACTACTTTGGTATAGTCATTTATACTGTCATTTTTGTTTGCATTAACACACGGATATCTCTAGTTATGGTAGGCGAAAAAATACTAAACATTACGTTCAAAATGTGTCTTGTCTAATGGCCGATTTACACGAGCGCAGTGTTTAGGACAGTGGTAAGTGATAACAACGACTGTCCTAAAAACACACTAAATGGCCGGTTTACACGAGGAGAGTGGTAACTAAATTGTTAAGTGACTTACCGCGTGTAAATAGTGCGTTTAGTGATTTTTTGTGATCGATTTGTTTGTTGTTTTGATCATATTTTAACTATTTTTAATGGATATCAACCAATGTCTAAATAATACGACATTCAATGGTATCAACCTTGGAGTAACAATATATGGAGAGAGAGCTAATTCTTTTTACCCAACTTATACAAATTTGGGATAAATAACTTTCTCCGGGTTTTTACGTCGTACACCATGAGAAAGAAAGAGACAGTAAATTTTCCCGAATTATCACACCGCTGAGATGTTCTTCGTGTCCCGCGTCTCTGTTGCTCCGCCCACACGTTTTCATGTGCGACATAAATGGACATAAGCCAACGGTTTTTTAGGTTATATGATATATTTTTGTTTATAACAAAACTGTGAAAGAGTGGTTATACGAATAAACAAAAACATTTTGTCGACATGTGCTATGGATGGATGTTTAATACCTTAGCCCTAGTCTCAACCACGCCCAGGTCTAGCCGAGTCCGGCTAAACTCTTCAAAATTGACTACAGCAGCGCTCTCTCTTGTATATTATTGCTCTGAGGTATCAACTATAAATTTAAGTGTAAAAAATTAGGTCACACCCATGGCAGGGTAGCGATTACGAATTTAATAAAATCGTCACCCGGGGTTCCTAAAATATTTAAGTGGCGAGAAAGCTTCCCAAGTGTGCACAGCCACCAGTCGTTATTTTTTTTATCGGGATTAAGGGAAGCGGTACGCGGTGTGCCGGCAGACGACCACTGACACGCGCACCTCGGCGGCCTGCGTTTGGTTCACAGGCTCGATCACCGACCCCGCCCACCCCACCCATCCTGTCCGAGTTGATAGTGTGCTACGTCACGTTTTAGTTTGGTTATAATATGTCTCTAGTCAGGAGCATCTCAAACTTATTCCGCTCTTTTTACTTTTTCGACTAATTGGCTGTTGGATAAATTAGTAACCATTAATTAAATATGAGGCATACGTCGAAAGTGCATTTGGTAAGAGCTGCCGTCCTGGAAAACGACCGGTTATAATATTAATTTTGTAAGTTTCCTTGGGGAAATAAAGCAGTTTGAATGATAATATATGAAAGGTTCATACGTGTGATTCTTGCAACAATGCATAATTAATCTACATAATAAAGTGAAAAATGCTGCTTTTATTTTTTTAATTTAATTTTTCGCTGTCATTTTTTCACCCTCCGTTTTTTTTTAATGTGATACCGCACAAAGTGTTCCAATTTGTGGGAATGATGTGACTCTCAAAGAAGAGGTGGAGGAGGATATAGGGAAGAGGAAGGTTGTGAAGTGTCTGTCTATTCAGATTTGTTCACCTTTCAAACAGCATTTTGATTCTGGTGGTGGTCTCTTACTATGGCGATACTGAGAGTATTTACCACTAAGCTGCCTTCTGTTGCTCTCCAAGACACAGATCACAAAAATCTCTCTTGTTATCTCCAGTGCTCTTAGGAGGGAGATACCCCCCACTTTGGAAACCGCTGCTCCAGTCTAGCTCTTCGTCACTGACTTCAATTTAGCATAATTTTAATGAGGTTACATAAGAACTCCTAACACAATACATGCCATTACAATGTCATTCATTATTTATTGAACGACACGTTCCAACCAGACCAATTATTATTTAGATCGTGGTCACAAGCGTTACGACTGAATTGTTAAATTAGTGAAAAAAATAACTAAAACCTCCACTTGATTTGAATGCAAAACAGTGCTCGTAACAATGAAACAGGCCATAAAGACTACGTGAAAAAGTGCCACGTTCGTGTAAAATATAAAGATTTTAATCTTGCTTTGCAGAAATTAATGATGTTTTTTTATATTGATATCTGCTTTTTTAAGACCAATTAAAAGCAGACAACATAAAAAATATAGTTATACAAGTTCACTGAAAAGTGGAATCTTTTCGCGGTAGGTGTTGTTATTATAATAGTCAGATAAGGTTGTTAATATACAAAAAAAAAACCTTAACAACGTAATCTGCAGTATCTTAACAATATCGTTAACTATCCGATAGTATAAAATGCCATTGGGCTGAATTAATGTTTGAGGGCGTAACTGCCAGATAACAATAAACTGACCCTACGTTATTGTACATATAAAATTATCCATTTCGAGCTAGGCTGTGATGGTCTCATATTGTCAATTTAAAAGTACCTTTGCGGTATATCCGGTTACATGTATTGTTTTGTAGCGATGACTCGGAGACTAAGTAATTGTACCAGGCGTTTTGTCAGCACATTGACTATAAATTTTGAAGGGGCCAGTTTCCTCTACTCAATCAGCGAAGCGGGCCTGGGTCGGTTGCAGCAAGTCGAAGTTCCAAAGGGCGGGAGAAGGCAGATGGTCCAGGGAAATGCAGTCAAACGAGGGTGTAGGGTCCAGGCGGGAAGAAGCAGTCAGAAGCGTAGAGTCAGGAGAGTAGATGCCGGTCGAGATGCTGGGAGTATTCTGATTTTGACCGGTTTTGGTCCTGTATTTATATCCCCGGCCCAGCTTGCGCTGGACCCAGGATTTGGGCACTCAAATCGCCCGGTTTTGTGTGAGTTCTCCTCTTCGAGGGCTCATAGCTCCCGCTAGCATTTTTCTAGCGGGAGGGCAAAATATACCAGCATCAGCTCTCCTTATGACCTTTCACTTCATATAAACCACTTCTTCCCAGCATTTTTATTAATCTCAAAATCTTATACATTATACATCATTAGGGGGGTTACATAAGTGGTGGCGATGTATGTTTTGTCTTATAACTACTTAATTAACATAGTTACAACATTTAAATTTATACACTAATGTAGTAGGGAATTCAGCCGTCAGAACTGGGTACTTTTATTTGTCGTACCGACGGCTGGATTCCCGCTAATCTTGTTTACAAAAAAATTCCTAGCCCTAATTATGCAATGATTAATTTTGAAATACGGCGATTCTCGGCCTAGCGCCCATTGGTTGACGGATTGGTCCATTGGCCAAAAGGGTCAGCCTCCGGGCGCTGGGGGGGAGAGGGGGGGGGAGGGGTACAGCGTAAATACTGCCAGCCTAGTGAAATTATTTCCCAGATGGCCGGCAGAGTTCCATACGCTCTCGGCTGCGTTCCGGGCAGGGTCGGAGCTCGTTCGTATCGAGCGGCCTCCGATCGTTGTGGAGGGGGACGTAAATACCCCGTATTACAACGCTCGGCGCGTCAGATGACTTCGGCCGAGCGGTGTGAACATGGTCCCGGGCAGTAATTTTGCTCGGGAACAACAAATAATTAAATTTTAACATATTATTTACACTTAATGCTAAAACATATTTAATTATTTATCATGACTAATCAGCAGCCGGTGGAGACTCAAAGCGTTCGATACAGTAATCTGGGATAATGTTAAATATTCTGACTGGTTATTTTCTGATACGTTTAGGTGTAATATATTGTTATGAATATGCTATAATAATATCAACGAGTTGGTTTCAGTCTTCTAAACTGTGCTCCATCATACGGAAACTTATTCGATCGTCTGAAATGTTTTCGCCATAAACTGAAACTAAAGCCATCTTAATTATGCGGCATTACATTTTGCAGCGGTCAAATTAGTATTCACGGTTATATTTTTTTGAAAAATTACGTTCTATTACTTATTAGCTGTACGAGTATATGACCAGATGATTATAATACTGCTACTAGGTTACACGAAGGGTAAATATACCGAGCTGCGGTAATAATAATTGACTGATTACATATTTTGTGCATTAGTTTTACAAGTATACACATATATTTTTTAGCTGTATTCACCATAGAAATATGTTAAATATACTAATTCGAATGCTATTCTATTTTTCCTGGTTTCTATGGATTTTAAAGACAGTAAATTGTTCAAATTAAAAATTCTACTATTTTAAAAGCACTCTAACAGTTTCCTCACTTTTTTTCGTTGGGGTTAATACCTCAAATAGATCCCTTACTTATATTGAACTGACAGTCATTGTTTAAGTATAGCTGTCCGTCCAATAGTCAATCTTATATATATATAAAACCGACCCTTAATTATTTAGTGGTAGGTAGGTATGATTGGTTCTGCCATTGAAAGCTTCGTTATAACCTCTCTTCCTGGTTTCATTGTATGAAATTAAATGTCGGTAAGTAGACCCCATATATGGGTGACATCTTTTGACACAAATTAAAAGCTTGTGTCAAATTTATACATAACTTCCATCTTTGGGCAGAAGTTAAAACTTTGTACTTTATACAAACGTATGAGTAAAAATTCAAAATATCATAATTTGGAAGGAAAATAGCTTAATTCTCAATTACTCTTGTGCACAATGTAATGAAATCTGTATGCATAATACCCGGATACAATTCTTACCCATGTATGAATATTTAAATGCGTTACGTTGAGGCGGGTCCGCTCCATGCATATTCATAATATCCGACAAAAATGAGAACACAATATGATTTCGACATGTTTTTTACGCTCTGAATAGTATCGGTAACCTGTAAAGAACGTGCTACAGCAGACTTATGCTCAAAACGAAATTGAGTGAATTACAGTAATCTAACAGATTCTCTCGTTTGTGAGGAATGAGAATTATTTCGCTAAGAGCCGTGTGCACTTATTATGCAAAGGAGATGAATATTTTGAACAGTAAAGTCAGGATTTAACATCAACCGTAGTGAAGTTTGTTCAAACAAATTTGTATAAATATTAAATATTTTTGTTTGTAAAATCGTTCAGAAATAAAGTAAGTAATTAATGTGCGTATTAGCAAGGAAATACGGAAGGATATCAAACTTGTTATAAAGCAGAAAATACATTTCTGTAAATTATAAAGCAGCAAACCATTTATCGAACGGGGAGTTCTGGCGTCGTGAAATTTAAACTTTTTCTGTCTGTAGATTCTCGGTCGACACAAGTAATTTCTGATAGCAATGTTATTTCCTTCATTAGTTCTGGCGTCATGAATTTGAAGAGGTTTTCTACCTAGAAAAGGTAGGTCAACCAAAGTATTTTCAGCTCACAATGCTATTTACATCACGAGCTTTGGAGCTTTAAAATATTTATTAAACTGTGGAAAAATAAGAAGCCATATTGTTTGTTTCACATTTTAATAAGCTCTGCTTTACGGAAAAAATATGAATTACGATATTTAGCACTTTAATAAACCTAATCATATAACACAAGAAGACTTGAAAAACGTAGATAACAAAATAAAATACTGGTATAAGAAACAAATAAATAAAAAGCTTTGAGGAAGGGAAGGAGATAGGGAAGAGGAAGGTTGGGAAGTACCTGCAAATAATTAAGAATTAGAATTAGATATGTTTATAAATTGTGTTGTAATTATCAACTTATTTTTTTTGTGTGTTTAAAGGTATTTGTGCCGTAAACAAAGAATTGTATGCATATATTAATTATGCAAAATAAATTCCTCCCGTCTCCTTCCCTCTCCCCACATCCTTTAGCCTCACAACATACTCCACACCCCACTGATGTATGCCATAGTCCCACTGACTCAGACAGTTTGGACTTTTGTGCGGTGTTTTTTTTTTAAATCCAGTAATGTAAAAAAAGGTACATAGTATGTCGAAACACCTTTTTTCGTCCAAACCTTGTAAAAACAATCTAAAATAGTGTAGTCTTAAAAAAAACTTAATTAATGTGGTAAAAAGCACAGAGCTATAAAAACACAATAAAACACCTAAGTAAGCGTTTAATAATTAATTTATAAAGGTTACTAGCTCGAGTTATAATAACAAATTCAAATAATTGTATTGACTTTGCAGTAAATTATCGACATTATTTGCTAGTAATGATTGCATACTAACATTTCGTAAATTACAATAGTTATGTATCAAATGTGTACCTATTTTATTTTTCTTTGTTACACTTAAAACATATATTATTTGTGCTACCATTTTAGGCGCATTCCATAAAATAAAAAAAGATAAAGAAAATGCACCTAACTATTTCATGGTCCAACATATCCACTTCTGTAAAACATTTTTCTTATGAAAAATACACATAAATAAAGACAAAACAATACATCTCACTTTCCTAGAGCCTAAAATGATTCACTGACGTTAATAATAATAATAATGTGTTGAGTACTTTCATTCAATATGTAATCTAGCGTTGTGACCGCTTTGAAAGAACTACTTCTTTTGGCAGCAGTTCCTACTTCATTCATTGTACATTGAACAAATACTTCAATTGAAGTTGGTAGTTCATTTTAGCGTTCATTCTTTCATTAACTTCATTCAATTCATTTCGTTGAACAAATACTTCAACGTATGTTAGATTACAAAGAACACTTCTTCAATTTGCAGCAGTTCAGTTGTGAAGTCGAACTTCAAAGCCTACAAAGAAGTACTTTAATTGAAGTTCGACTTCAAAGTACTTCGATCTACAGGATCGTGATTTTTTGGGAGTTCTTTTCGTTTTTTTCGGCGAGGAACCAGTTCCAGTTCTTTTCGTTTTTAAATCTCTACCTACTAGTACTTTTTTTTATTTTGTCGAGTAACCAGTTCTTTTCACTTTTAAATCTCTACCGACTAGGACGTGTTTTTTTCGGCGAGGAACCGGTTCCAAAAAGAACCGAACAAATAACCGGATTGATTCAAATCTCTTTTTTGCGAGTTCGACTTCAATTGAAGTGTTCACTGCGAAGGGTTCATTTTAAAGAACTAGCAATTCGAGAAGCATTCACAAAACATTGAAGTTTTTCCCAACGCTAATGTAATCCCTGTCATACAAACATATCGCGCGTATTGGGTATACAATTTGTTTATATTATTTCAACGTTTGGCTTTTATGATGACATTGATGACCATTGAAGTTGACATGTAAACATCGTCGGTAATCAAATCAAAAGTTCAACCAATATTGAAGACTTCAATGTAAATAATTATTGATGCTGCGATGTGATGACATCGCTAGTATGTAGGTAGGTGCCTTCTATTTCACGAAGAATGTTTGGAAATTGAGACTAAGAGTCGTTAACAAAAACGATAAACATTGATAACATACATACAGTGCACAAAGTAAATGCAAAGACAAAAGAGTTATTATTTTTTTAAATTAATCTAACTACTGTTATAATTGTATATCTGTACTAGTATACATGTTTTTGCCGATACAAGTACACTAAAACTCAATAGATTTCAAAATTGCTCATAAAATAATGGTATATTTAAAAAAGTAAGTTGGAGGTTATAATTTGATTAACAGGAAAAATTTATTTTTAGACTTTTTCAATACAACAAAAATGGAATTCGAAAATCTTTTCGGGATTAAAAATACCAATTCCTTATCGTAAAAAGTCGGAAAAATAGTCCGTACACGCCACTGTTATTGTAATCTATTATTTATAGTTACATAATATTTGTACATGGTTTACATCTTTCACTTGAGAACGGGTCGTTTTTACGACTTGCTCATGTTCAACAACCCAACTGTGGAATCATTTACCGGCCTCCTACAATATGGGCCTCTTCCAAGACCCAGGTTCACCCTTTCTTTTCCTCAAAAATTTACTTCACACATCATCCCCAAAGATGACATAGGCCTTTAGGGAAATTATTTCCCTCAGGGCCTTCTGTTAGGAACATACTAAATTAATGTAGGTATCTATAGCAAAAGCTAGATTTGTTGACATGCTAGCCTTTATTACATCGGATTTCAAAAATCATAATGATCTTTTTGATAATGGAGACACATTACGTATAAATAAAACCGTATGCAGAAAAAATGTATAGGTATAATTTTAATTGCTCAATAAAATGTGTTATAAACAGGAATAAAAAAATCGTAACGAAGGTAAGTCAAATCGGTAAGTCAAATCAGTAAGTGAAATAAAGCTCAAATCCTAGAAAAATATCGCACGTTTTTTTTAATCGAAATGAAGACAGCTAATGAGTTAAAGCTATATATAACTAGGTACCTACTATAAGCTAACTTTTACCAGCGACTAGTCTACCAGGTATACAACAATAATATTATAATTCTCTCAAGTTCAAAATACTAAAAATAGAATAATAATAAAATAAAACTGGTTTCCCAGTAACTTGTACACATTCCTAGGTGCGCTTTTTTGTCGTTTCTGCCGTCAGGATATTTTGCGCAAAAGCAATCATTTCAACATTCATTCCATTTCCAATTATTTATATATTATAAAAATAATCACTAAAATAATACTCTGGTATGGTTTTGGTTAAAACATCTGATACGGTCAACATTTCACAAGGTAAACAAATCGATTAACCAATAACAGTAGGTACGGAAGGTAGGGTAAATATTTGCAACATTTGTTTGGCAAACACGAATTTGACGTATAAAAAAGTGCAACAAATAATCAAAATAATACTTACGAAAAAAACGGCAGGGTCAACGTCTTTCAATTGCAGGAGATCACAATTTTTATCCCTCTTTGTTTCGGAATAAATCCGATTCTTCGTGCACAAATCTACTGACAAACACCAACAGCACAACACGCTCACTGGGTAAAATTCTGTATGATTACGAATGCCCACTCAAAACAATTCACAGATTTACACGGAATATGCTTAGAATATCATTGAACATTTACCGTTAATTACAAATGACACGAGCTGTAGCGAAACACCTTCGAGATGGCAATAAGACGACTGACGGACAGCTGTTGTGGTGAAGCAAAGTGAAGTTTGCTACGAGCTGCAAACGATACAAAAAGAAATTACCGACATCTATTGAAAAAAAATAGAGGCTTTGAAAATTTACAGTTTTCTACTATACCAATATTTTATCAAAAAATATTATTAATGTTGACTATTGCGATATTACCTATGTATTTAAAAACAAAAAAAAGTGTTTATTTTTACGTAATTTAAGAAACTACTTTTATAAAGTGCTAAAAAAATATTGCAAAAATAGGGCCCCTCCGGGATTTGAACCCGGGACCTCCTGCACCCAAAGCAGGAATCATACCCCTAGACCAAGAGGCCGCTGATGTATGTGGCGAAAATAAGCTTTATAATCAAATTTACTTCATAAAAAATGACATTCACATATTTTTTTACTATAACGCAGTCACGTTGTTGACATTTTTTGGATTTTTGCTATAAATAAAGGTAAGAATTTAAGATTTTACCCAAGTGTGAGGATATAATTCTTCATTTTGGTTATATTTTGATCAATATTTTGACAGAAAATTTCCCAAAAATATTCGTTGTCATGTCAACATCTGTCAATTCATCGATTTTACTTTCCACATTTTCCCCGCTTTCATGTTTATGTCATTGATTGACGATATAATACTTTTCATTTATGTCAGGTTTACTCAAATCTTATAAAAACGGCATATTAGTCATGATTTTGTGAAAAGTTCAATGACACTCTGTTATGCTAGGAACTATTTTGGCAATATGAAACTTAGTAAATTCCACCTAAGATATTATCCACCAGGAATTATTCTTGAATATGTCCAAGCAGGTATAAAAAAGATGAAAACAGTAGATTTGTTGGATCTGATGCCCTCGTAAGTATGAAATTGTCTTTTAAGTTATTTAAGGACGGCTGGAACGGAGGTTTATAAGTTTTTTGGGAGCCAAACCATATTACTTTGAAACGTCTTATTGTGGTGTTACAATTTCCAAAGAATTAATTGGGCTGAGATCCTCATTCATTTGACATAAATCTAAAAAGGATCGTCTCCAGTAGACTAATATTCTCAACTTTTTACCAAAGTAACATTTATTTTCAGATCTAATGTTGATGTTGTGGCTGACGAATTATTAGAAAAAGAACAGCTGATTACATCCAATGTAATTGCCCAATTAAGAAAATGTCTCGAAACACTGAGAAAAAATTTGGAATCTGACGCAGGGGCGGGAAAAAGATTTTATATTTATAAAACCTTGCAAACACACCTACTGCCTTTAACTAATGTTGCATTTCATAAGCAGGGAAAACAGTGAGTGGATTCAAAATACCTAATATATGTGTGTGAGTTAGTAATTTTTTGATTTTATACATTCTTTTGTAATCTTACGGAAACCTACCTTTGCATTTACTATTCTTACCATCTTTAGCTCAACATATTCCCGTAAGCAATATGATTCAAGCGTGATTTATAGAAAAGAATCCAATTTATTTAACAACATGGAGCCATCTACTTACCGGACGTACACTTTCCCAAAACAATTGAATAGAATAAAAGCTGATAGTAAATATGCCATCATGTTTTTAATTATACATTTTTATGTGACACTCACAAGAGCTCCGATGGCTTAACATAGTACAGCCAGGGAAACAGTATCGTCACACGTTTTGAGGAGGTTAAGGAAGGGACTATACAGGTCTGTTTTAGAGGTATTTAAATTGAGCCTTCTCAAAGAAACTACCAGCATTGATCCTGTGCACCCATGTGCGTGGGAGAAACTCGACAGGTAAAGCGAAACACCTATCACAGTTGATGTCAGCTTCATGAGAATGGGTCGTATCTCCCACTCATTTTTGTATAAGATGTCTCTAATATTGAACGAGCTACCGACATCTGTCTTCCCTACTTCATTTAATCCAGACTTCTTCGAGGCCCACATTAATAATTCTCTTCATTCAGCTCCCTTTCTTAACCTACAGACAGGGACACTCTTGTGAGGTGTCACAGAGAATAAAAAAATGGTATTCTACGTGCTGTTCAAGGGATGGCCAGGAGAGAACTGCTATGGGCGTCACCTAGTGAGCCTAAAATGTTGACTGCTAGGACTTTTCTAGCTATGAATCATCGAACTAACATTTTAGTCCTTTATTACTCTAAAGGAATGTTAGTTTTATTTGATTAATTAATAATATAATTATAGCTTCTTTACTAGTACTAGAGAAAATGTTTACCGAATAATGTAAATTTAAGATTTTTAATTCAATTTTCCATTTTAAATGTCTTTTAGATGTCTTTCCGGAAGCTACGACCGTACATGTAAAATTTGGAACGTAGACACAGGTGAAGATGAACACACACTGACTGGTCATAATAATGTTGTTTATTCAGTTGGATACAATTACCCTAATTGGTAACAATTTTTTTAATGTATTTTTTCCATCATTTTATCATACCAAAACAACATGATTAAAAAGTCAGCTCTATTTTGAGCAATGGTCAAATATTCGTATAATTTTATTGTGAAATCGTTTCTTTCTTCTGCAGTATACTAATCCAATTATAAAAAAAAATTAATATATATTTTCATTCTGATATTATTTTTCCAACTATCCAGCAACAGAGTAATTACGGGATCCTTTGATAAAACCGCAAAGCTTTGGGATCCTTCAACGGGAGAATGTCTCTTCACCTTGTATGGACATCAGGCTGAAGTTGTTTGTGCTCAGTTTTGTCCTGATGGTGACTTCATTGCCACAGCTTCTATGGACCACACCTGTCGAGTATTTGACGGCACAACTGGCAAGTAAATTGTGATTCTATTAGATATTTCTGAGAATATGATAACATGACGTGTTTGTTTTAATTTAATTATTTCGTTCTGTTATAGGACAAGAGGTGTTTCCATTGATTGCACATACGGCAGAGGTTATAGCTCTGGATTTTAATAACACAACATCCCAAGAGCTAATTACTGGTTCTTTTGATCATACAATCTCTATTTGGGATCTAAGAGAAGGAGGGTTAGTTTGTATTTATATGAAACTTTTTATGTTTCTAAACGCTATACTGTATAATAATTTTTTTATATAACTAGGACGGTTCCACTGAACAGAGGCTTCTCAAGAATAAGTCAGCAGAACAAAGGAGTGTAGGGAGACTGGAATGCGTTTGCTAGAGGCGGCTAGGACTTTCCAAGGATTTTCACGCTGATAGCATATACTTATAAATTTGCAGCATTTAATAAATGCATCATGATTCTCTTTTTTAGGAGAGTAGCTGTTTTAGTAGGACATGATGCTGAAATATCGAATTGCCTTTATGACTGGTCCTCCCACCTGGTGGCAAGTAGCTCGTTTGATAACACAGCCCGTGTTTGGGATGTGAGGACTCGTAGATGTTTAGCCACAATATCTAGTCATACCGATGAGGTAGGTGCCATGATCTTTTGTTAAAAATTTGAAATCAAGGGAGTATGTTCTACATATATCATTTTATTTTTTATCGAAATATTTTTTACATTTAGTACATAATAATAACAATATAGAACAGGGTAATAAACAGAAAAAAACTTAACTTTCAGGTATTAGATGTAAGCTTTGACTATTGCGGGAAACGATTGGCTACTGGTTCATTAGACTGTTCTGCTAGAATATTTGATGTCAAAACAGATTTTAGAGAGACGAAAATAATGGTAGGCCACACTGAAGAGGTTTCAAAGGTAAAAATAAATTTTAACTATCTGATTATTACGTAATACAGCGATATATATTGCTGGATTGTTTGATCATTGCTCACTAACAAATAAGTGGAGATGCAAACCAAATGAAAGAAGACTATCAAAACATAGTTTTGCTTTTTTAAAACAGATGTCACTAAGCGACGATAAACCCAATAACCATATGGGACCAACCATACGAAGAACACGAGACGACCGGTCGATATGTTATTTATAAATTTGTCATCTGCATCAATTATTTCCATTACTTGGTTGAAAATATGTCATTGCCATGCTATAACATTGCATGGATTTTCAAAATTCCTGTGAATAGGTTTTTGTACTTAAAAAAAATAATAAGTAAAAATGTGTTCTTAGCTCGCAAAGTTACTATATAAAAAAAAGCCATTTGTTATACGTAACAGTTTTTTAAATTTTTTTACGATTGGCATTTTAAAATTAATCATTAATTATTTGATTTATTTCTACCTTTTGATAATTGGTTAAAATGATATTTCCATTCAAAATGCCGTAATGAAAATTGGTGCAGCTTTGAAAATATGAGCAAAAAGCTTAAAAAACTGAATGCTCAAGAAAATCTTCTTTATTAAAACGTAAAGTACAAACTAAATGAAAATGGAACCAGTAACCAGAAACGTAATGGAACTATGTCGAACGCAAATCCCCGCAATACTCAATATTTTGCTGATATAATATTTCCGTGGTGTAATTTGATTTTCTATTTCTATCATCACGATTGTTCCGTCAATGACCAGTGACTGACGATGACTACAATAACTTGATAACGACTCGCGTGACCGCCATGACGACGACTGCAGAAATTTTGCAATAATTATTTAATGACAATGATCTCGATAGCAATAACTGATATCAGTGGTTGGTACGAGGCTTTCGAGTGAATTTGTCTAAGGGGGTCATCGGAGGAGCCATTTTTAACCCTGTGACACAGGCAACATACAATGTTGTTTCGGCGTAGCCATTATCAAACTGTTTGATAGTGGCCTTAAACGCCGAAGCAGCTATCACTAAAAATAAAGCAGAACTAAATAATAATAATATTCAATTGAATTATAAACAAATAAAAACTAAGTTCTACAAATTGATTATAAAAACTATAAATAAGATGCAATGCGCCTTAGCAAAAATGGTGAATTCTGACTTTATTGAATTTTAACAGATTTTCTGTTAATCTAAAATATGTAGACCATCGTTAGTAACGCCAATTAACCTATTATTTTCACTTCGTAACGTAATTTACGTCATGAGCTATGGAGTTTTTAATTATATATTTGACTGACAAACAACAAGACAAGACGCCGTATTGTTTTCCACTGTTCAGTGATTTATTAAATGCCCACTTCATCCGCAAGAAATCATCTTAATACATAGTATATTTAACTATTCTCGGAGCAAACTGTATTAGTTTTTCATATTTTTTTCAGAAAAATTCCGTTTTTGTTTTAAATTTAAAAAATAATATATACATAACGAAAATGAAAAAATAACATTGTATAAGAACACAGATTTTATTTTATTTTTTTGTGACTGACCGGTTGCGCTTAGCCTAAGCATTATTGTATAAAATTAAACTAAACAAAAAATACATAATGCGTGGATATAAACTCATACTTACAGAGGGAGAACACAATATAAAATAAAAAAAGAGAACACCAAGAAAACAAAAGAATCACATTTAAATTATTACAAAGAAACGGAGAGAAAGAGACAGATAAAATGAAATGAAAGAGGCAAATCGTCAACTGAGAAGGTGATAAAAAAGAATAATCAAATATGTTAAATCAAAAAGTGATTGCTTTCTACGAAAACATATACATACCCAATGATTTAATAATTAAATTATTACGAAATAAATATCCACACTCCTGTAAAGAAAAATATTAGTGCTGTACAATGCGAGTAGGTACTTTGAAACGGGCACACCGAAATTTTCTTCAGTGAAGTTTTCCCAAAGTGAGTTAACCTTCGCAACAATCACATTGCATGGCTTCCAATCTCGTGTTCTATTTTATTCCATTTTTTATTAGGTTCCTGCCAAGTACCTTTAATAATCTGACCTCCGATAATCAAAGGTTCTCCCTTTTCAGGTTTGTTTTAGTCCCGGGGGAAACACATTGCTGACGGCCTCAGCGGACATGACCGCCAGATTATGGAATTGCGAATCAGGAAATTGTACCCAGGTAAGTTAATGAGTCAAATTCAATTATGTAGAAAGTGTTAGAAATCTTTTTTTTTATTTGTCAGTCAGTTAGGTACTTAATTGATAGTTCCACACGTGCGTATCATACATTTCTTACAACTTAATTATTTGAAATAATATCAAAAATCTTCAACGTAAATATGAAACAGAAAAACCCAGAAACTAAAAAGAATAACGGTCGCGACCGAGACTCGAACTCGGAACCTGTACTCTATCCGGAAGTAACATCTCTTCCAATTGAGTTTTCCAATTTCTGTTTTATATTATATGTATTTTTGGTATTATTTCAATAATTAATATCAAACTAAAAAGCATAAAGCTTTAAAGTTAATTCTAATTTAATATTTATTAAAACATTAATAAAACTTAAAATAAATTCACTAATAATTAATTAAATAAAAAAAAACACATTGTTTTAATCCACTTTTATTTTTGTATGTGTCTACTAGTTTCGATTCAGCTGAATCTTCATCGGGACTTAAATATATACTAATGAAATAAGAGGAATGTGCATATATATATAATGGTGAAAAATGGGGAAGTAATTATGAAAATTTAAAGTGAATTGAATTAGTAGACATGTACACAAAAATAAGAGTGGATTAAAACAACGTGTGTTTTTTATTAAATTTAATTAATCATGCCAATCCACAAAGTGTTTGCTTATTCTGATAAAATTAATAATTGATAAAAATAACGTAGCGATTTTTATGTGTTACTAGTTGTTACCCGTTAAAATCACGGAATGTAACTAGACTTGCCAAAAATAAATATTAGCTCCATTTCAAATGTAGAATAATATTGGTAGTTAGGGATTTGAAAAGATTCTTTTTTTAAATTCGATAATTTTATTTAACATCAGTTCCAAATTTGAAAAGTTCACACCCTTAGTACGTACGTACTCATTAAGGAAATTATTTATAGTTAATTCTTTTATTTAAAAAGAAAGACAAACATTCTTGGGTTTCTAATAACCTGGCAACATTTTAATTCCTCCTATTACCACCATTATAAGCGGAAAATGTTGGTAGTGCAATGATGGTCAAACTTAGCTCGCAGAGGATTGAACCCGAGGCTTTGGACCACTCGACCAGATTTGAGATATAAATAACATTTATGTGTCCGAAAAAAATCGCACTCGTCAACTTTTATTTATTTAGCAAGTTAAGATATAAAGATAATTTTACAAAAATAAGCCAAATGTAAATAAGGTATATAGATAGGTAAGTGGGTCGAGGGTAAGCTGCAATACAAGTGTGAATATATTATGGCCCAGTCAACACTTGATTCTAATTAGGCGGATGCCTGTTTTTAGTTCTAAGAAACTAATCTTCTCGTGACATGTTGTGCAAAAAAATAATTAATTACAGCTATAATACAGTTAATACACTTAAATAGTGAAGTTATTTTTTTAAGAATAGAGAAAAATAAAATAAAATACAAGAACAATATTACAAGAGAAATTAATTAAAAAGTAAAGATATTTTCAAAACAATTTTAATAGAGATATAAAGATTGCACAATCGGGAGGTAATGCAATGAAGTTGTGTTAATGCATTGTACTCCTAATAAATGATCAGATGATATTTTCTAACCATTTTTCTGAATTTGTCCTACCTAAATCTGGTATAAGCCAATTAGCTATTTTTTGACCAAAGGATAACAACTCACAGATGTAGTGGGGTTTTATTAAATGCTTTCGGTCAGGTACGAGAGTGCATAATAATTATAGGTTGACACACTTTACTTTGCAGACGGCCAAATGAGGAAATGACGAAAGAAGGAATTATTTTTTAAATCTATTTTTTGTATCCACAAAAGCTAAATACACAAGCCACCGACGATTGTACCAAATATTTACTGAAACGTAAACAAGTTGATATAACAACGTACCATTTTGTATGCAATTAGTCACTTTATTATTAGTGGAAAAAGCTCTAAAAAATCGCAGGTTGGCTTTTATTCATGATCATGAAAAAATGCACTTTTTGCAAACAATTGTTTTTTGATATGTCTTGATTAATCAAATTAAGGTTGATTTGTCGACTTAGGTTGGTGTGTTTCAAAATTTTCTTTTATATTTGACATCGTTACAATTCCACGATAAGTGCCATTAAAAAAGAACACATTTTAGTGATACCCGTTAAACGTTGATTCTAGACCCGCTTTTGCTTTTTAACAAATTATTATCACCTGGCAAGCATAATAACGTGACCGTTATGCTTTTGAGCTGACCAAAATTGGTTCAAAGCTGAAACGGACCGACAATCGACGTTTAACGTGGACGGTTTAAATGTAAAAAAAACACACAAAAATAGCGCGTAATTATTGAATTGTGACGACGTCAAATGTGACGAAAGTTTGAAACATCTCAACCTTAATGTTTTGATGTTTCCTCTATATGATTACACTACGTACAGATTTACAAACTT
This sequence comes from Drusus annulatus, assembly GCA_022651775.1. Lineage (NCBI taxonomy): Eukaryota > Metazoa > Arthropoda > Insecta > Trichoptera > Limnephilidae > Drusus > Drusus annulatus. The sequence continues at coordinate 2,254,720 of JAGWCC010000048.1, read as the reverse complement.
ATCTGTGCAATCTAGTTCGCCGCTATCGTAGATATTGTGAATTATAACGGTGTAACGAAAAATCACTAGTAAATACGTACTAACACTAAACGTTATGACATTTTGTAATGACACACGATACATTATTATTTGCTTTATCAAAAAAAAAATATTGAAATGTAGAAAATATGACGTATGGTAGGTGTACCTACGTTATAAATATTGAATAACAACCTCTTAACATTTTACGTTTTGTGTAGGCTTGGGTTTCTTCGTTGTGTGGCGGCTAAACAAATATTTAATTATTTCGTAATTTAAAATGTGCAAATTAAACATCTAAACCAACTTCCAAATTATTCATTCATCCATAATCGTGTATCGCGCAATAAACCGGTTGCTGTCAACGTTTCCAGGTAATTCCAATGTCAACAGTAGAGATTAGAAAGTGTGCCATTTTCAAAATGAATGAAAAAAAACGATTAAAACTTTTCTTAATTACCTACATTGTCACATACTCGTGTGTTGTGCCTACCTCGTGCCTACCCACTGAAACGATAGCATGCTTAGTGTCTTGTGGGCGTGTCTAGTGTGCCCAAATTATGGTCAATCTGCCCTTGAAAATTTATTTATGAATTATTCTTTCAAAGCGATATAGATTACACTTCTGGGGATTTTCTGTTCAGTGTGCTCACCTCATATACACGTGAACTTTAATTTTTATAAACAGACTGTTTTACAAAAAAATATTAGTGGTTTGTTGTTTGTTACCGGTGAAAAATCACGGGATTTAAGTTGACTTGCCAAGAAAAAATATTAGTTGCTTTAAAACCCATTTCAAATATAGAATAATGTCTGCTAAAGTACATTATAAGTAGGTACTTTATTAGGTAGGTAGGGATTTGAAAAGATTATTTTTAAAATTTAATAATTTTAATTAACATCAGTTTGAAATTTTAAAAAGGAAATTATTTTTATTAGGTGGTATTCAAAAAATACTATATGTCTCTGTGCTTATCACGTGAATGTAAAAAATAAAACGTTTTAGTCTTCAGAATTAGAATATTGTTAAGAAAATTTTCTGTGAAAAAAAAACATGCCGCATGCTTATTCTCAAAAAAACTTTTGGTTGTTTCTGTAAAGGGTAGGTAGGTACCTAGTACCTTAGTTTCTACATACCTTGATCATAAAAAAAATCTAATTTAAGTAGGTGGCTACCTTATTAAAAATTAACTTTTTTTGTTTGTTTTTAAATGGCATTTGATTGTAAACTTACAAAAGTTAAGTGACCCAATATTTTAATTTGAAATCAAAATTAATTTGTAAAGAACTTTTGGTTTGTGTTGACGTCTTAGGACGGCCTTACGCGTAATACAAAAAATACATAAAAATAACTTTTTACTATGATATAATTCGTGTCATGTTTCACTCACAGTAAAGAATTATTCAACACGAAAGTTCAATACTCCTTTGCCTCTGGAGGGCTAAGTGGGTACCGGTGTACGGAGTGCCCCCCTTTGTTGACAGCCCCCGGCCTAAATCCCATTCACAATCTCAACACAATCCCTCGGCATCCGCCATTTCCATGGTATCACATTGCTTAGGGTGTTATTCCATTTCCCGTTTTAGATGAATACAGGTGAGAAATATTAAACCAAGGGGTGCTGCCACCGCTGTAAATGGAATATTGTACTATATTTTTACTAGGCAGGTACCACCTACTTCTTCTTCAATATATCTCTACATTTTTCGACAATAAACCAACGTTCGATTATCTCTGATCGTACCTATTTACTTCTTACACTTCGCACCATAAATAATAGAAGCAAACTTACCTACCAATTTAATTAATCAATTTCAACTAGTGTTTCCCAAACTTATTTTATTAACCGCCCTCTTTTCAAATATATTCTCGACACGACCTTTTAAGTACGAGGGTCATCCAGAAAGTAAGTTTAAAACGTTTATGTAGGATCGAAAAACGCCTGTATTTAATTGAAATTCACAAATATATTGAACTATTTTTCAGCGTACTCGCCGTCCAGATCGAGACATTTCTGGAGTCGGGGCACCAGCTTTTGTACGCCAGTGTCATAGACCTCCGCCGCCAGTTCTTTCAGCCACTTTCTCGACTTCCTGATCGTTGGAAAAACGTTTCCCATCCAAAAACTCTTCTAGTTTAGTGAAAAGGTGATAGTTCGAAGGGGCCAACTTGATCGAATAGGGGGAGTAAGTGACAATATCCCATCCAAACGACGTTAGCAGCTCCCGTGAAACTCACACGGTGTGGGGCCTGGCGTTGTCATGCATGAAGCTGACTCATCGGGTCAGCATTCTCTTCCTACGGTTCTGAACGGCTCTTCTAAATTTCTTCAGGGTATTGCAGTCCATCAAAAATACCCCCCTTACGCTCCCAAAACACAGATGCCATGACTTTTCTGGCTGAATGGGTCGTCTTGAACTTTTTGGTGGCTAAGGAAGATGAATGATGCCACTGAAGTGATTGTCTTTTGGATTTTGGGGTGTAGTGACACACCAGCGTCTCATCTCCCGTCTCGATAGTCCAGCAAAGCTTCTCCCTCCTGTGCAAAACAATTGAAGAATTCCGCGCGGATCTCGCACGGACGAGAGGTGACGGGAACGTGCGACGACCTCTCCATCGGAAGAATTTACCGTGACTGAACAAAATGGTTGACAAACACGAAGGACCAAACAAACTGACCGTAAGGATCCCCCTACACGCCAGGTTCGCCAATTTTGTAACGAAAAAATCCCCCGGCCTCAGGAGCACATGTAACCTTACTTTCTAGGTGACCCTCGTAGATATTATTAAGATAATTATGTTTGATTTTTGCTTTTTATAAATATTTATGTATTTTAACATTAGTGTAGTATGGTATCGTTTTTCTGTAACAGTGATAAATCTGCATGTTTTTTTAAAAAAAAAATGATTATTTGTCTACTTTCAAAACGTTCACGGTACCTACCTTAAGATGCTATTTCATATTATTATTCAAAAATATTATAATTAAGTCGGGATTTTCAAACCAAATTTTGTTAGGTTACCTTTTGTAATGTGTACAAGGCAAACATTTAATAAATCTATCGGAGCACGAATAAAGTAAGCGCCGAAGGCTTACATTTTGCAAGACTCAATGTCAAACTAATGACTGGGGTCAATTTTAATAATTCTGAACTCAGCATTTCCAAAGAAAAAGTAGTCGCGTAACTCTCGTAGTAACTCTTTCATAAATCGTAAAATGGTACTTAAGTCCAAGGTCAAAACAATAAATGCTGTCGATTTTGATCATTTCGAAATATTAAATAACATGTGAAAATGCTTGTAATTTTGAGCGGCTGATTCAAAACATTGAATAGAGCTTAACGCTCACCGCGAAACCTTTTGCAATACAGAAAGAAAATCGTTGTTTAGATCATAGTAGCAAAAAATTCGACAGCTAGCTATTAACTAAGAAATAACAAAATTCACTTCAAATACTAATGTTGATGTATCTTACGACCTACCAAAAATATTCGTTATGTTTAGTTTGACAGTGGTATTTCAGACTATATCCTATTGCTACTGATAACATGTAAGTTCAGATTATATTCCATCGTTTCTCTGATGCCTTTACAAACATAATAAACCTTTTTTTTTTAAATAATTTTTAACCGTCCGCTGTTTTTGAAGAATTTAATTCTTCTTTAGTATTTTAAGTAACTAGCGAAACGGTTATTGAAAAATAATTTTAAACAGGAAGTGTTTTCATTAACATATTCCCAGGGATTTCGTCAATTTCCCAAACAAACAAACAACACGGGTTCCATCAAAAAATCTTTCAATACATACACAGCTATAAAAACTGCATACTTTTTAGTAACACTAAAATATTAAACATCTATGCAATTAACTATTATAGAATCTGTCCATTTTTAATTTCATCAACAGGTTTCCGGAAACTGCAGCACTGCCTATTCCATTTTCGAAATGTGTAGTTCCTTAAAACAAAATTTGGCGGTTTTGCCACATCGCATCCCCAATATGCTTCCACTGTTGCCAACTGCTAACATAATAGATGGCATTGCAGGTACTGTCCGGTCACCGGGGCGAGGTGTTCTCCTGCGCTTTCAGCTACCTGGGCGACACGCTGGTGACCGCCTCCAAGGACAACACGTGCCGCGTGTGGAGGTGATACGACTGGTTCCTGCCGAACAGATGACTAGCCTCTGACGACGGAACTCCCAACTGCTCGAATCAAGAGTTCTTCTTTTAAAAACCAACGAACTCCCCAAATGCTCGGACGAAGTGTTCTTTTTTTAAATCAACAACCCCGCAAAAGCTTGAATAGATGAAAATCAATGAACCCCTAAATAATAAAATAATATCAACGAATCCTCAAATGCGCGAATCGAAGATAGATTTGTTTTAAAATCAACAGCATCTCAGTGTCTCTGTTTGGAATTTGATGATTTCGCTAAGTGAACAGAAACATTATATCATTGAATCATTTTAGTATTTAATTAATTAGGAATGAAATTTTTTGTCCAAAATACATAATATTGTGACATTGTAATTATTCTTTCCTATAATGATTTAGTCAGCAAAACATAGAAAGCATTTCTCATTTTTGGGACGTTTGTCAAGTATTCCACTAGTCATATGCAACGAAACAAATATTTTACCATGAGATGACAAATATATGACACATAATATAATCAAATTAGAAATGTACAAAATTATGTGTGCAATCGGGAGCATCGCTAATGTCGATATCGTGTTTACAAAAACATTGATGTGTGTCCTTTTGTTGCCTGCACAGATAGGTTTAAAAAATTGTAAAAAGTTACGAAAAACATATTTACATGTATTTTTTTCAGTGAAAATGTATCGATCTTGTACGTGTATTTAATAAATGAATGTGAATAAATTATTTATAAAATTAAACCTTTTTTTATTATTTCTCATTCATTTTCAACGGAAATTTTCTTGGGAATTATTTGTACGAAAAGCAAATGATTTACCCATTTTACAAGTTTTATTTGAAAAATTAAGGAAACCTTTTCGTTGTCCATTAGACAGATACTATATAATTTGTATGTATAACCCAGGAAAATAGGACTTGGTCTACTGAAAACGGTGTTGTAAACAATTCTACAGATTTTCCGATCATCAAAGCCTTTTTGTATGACGTTGAATTTAACTTCAGGCTTTTTTTTAATTACCGAACATACACCGTTTTAAAAGCTTCGCTCTTGGATATAGTTTACCGATGAAGTTAAAAACGATTTGAAACATGAATTCTTCATACTACATATTATATTCTTACTATTATTTTTTAGGTTAGTCATTAACTCAATAGTCATTATGCTTTATAATAAGGTGTACCCAATACTTGTATGATCATGGGTGTGTTTTTATTCCTAATAAGTACTAAGTAATCTCCGACCGACTAATGAATAAGATAAATATGTCACCCAAGTTTTCTCGGAATAGCGACCGAGGCTCGATGACAAACGTATATGTAGGTAATCAACACTATCACATTTGTATTCAGAGAAATGGAAAAATATCACGTACCAAATAGAGAGTCTTGGACTAAAGCACATTCTTCGTTCCATTTCGCAGAAGTGCTAGCTAATGTCAAAAGAGCTTCTGTCCTGTGGGTTCCGCCGGCATTATTTCGACTTTCGGCTTCAATGCGATAGAATATCAGGTAATTATTATCAGATCCCCCGCATTAAATATGTTAAAAAAGAATTACAAAAAAACGTTTAATTTGATCTTTATACACTTGTTCGTAGTTGGAAAACTATTAAACCAGTGTAAAAAGGTCAAACTATTTATGACGTTTTTTCAAAATAATATGTTACAGTGGAGAAATTGAACTTTATTACGTGGTTGAAGTTTTTAAAACGAACGAGCTTTGATATGCCACATGGACCCCCACCAAAAAAAATATTAGTTCCCTTTCAAATATAGATTAATGTCTGCAAAAATACAATAAAGGAAGGTAGGAAGGTAGAAGTTATTAGGAAGGTAAGAATATTATTTTTAACTTGATAGTTTTTTCAACACATTCATCGGTTCCAATTGAGAAAAGTTCACACTCGTACGTAGGTACTCACAAGGAACTTGTTGTTTAATAATCTGATCAACCACCTTACAACATCTATTGTTCATTAGATGCAAAAGTGCATTATAAAAACGACACTATCCATAACAACGAACAATAACATACCTATTAACGCAGTCACCCGCAGAACTGCATGCAATTGCAGTTTGACTTACCCGCTTACTTGACATATCTACCTATGAATCAAAATGCGAAGAAACTTCAATGCACGTATTTTATGTACAAATTATATGTAAATTTATTTATAAACTAGTCGTTATCCGTGAAAAATGATGAGATGTAACTCGACTTGCCACAAAAAAATATTAGTTGCTTTGATCCATAAATTTCAAATATAGAATGATGTCTGCTAAAATATATTATAGGTTAATACTTTATTAGGTAGGTAGGGACATGAAAAATGTTTATTTTTAAACTTGATAATTTCAATTAACATTAGTTTCAAATTTGAAAAGTTTACACTCGTACGTGTTTAGTGTTTACGTACTCATAAAGAAATTAAACTTTGATTTCCTGCATACTTGTTTACTAACAGACGCCGAGGAAAATGGAAACTGTTTTTTTTGTGTTATTTATTTATTACTTGTTTTCTGACTTCAACACTCATTAAAATTAATTAAGAACCTATGGGACGAATTTGACTTTGTTTTCAGAGTAAAATTGATATTTCAAAGCTCGGTAGCTCTAAGAGGAAACGACGATGGAAGTTAAAAATAATTGCGTTAACCTAGAAATTTTAGTCAACACGGAGTGTAGAAATTTCACGACTCTAGAGCACACTTTTTTCTACTTAATACCACTTTTTCTGATATCACCGGGGCAATCTTCACCTTCCAGACTGCAGCCAGGCACAACAGAACTACCCTAGTACCAGTTCGGTGTGGTCCTGCACTACGTCTTGCAATATTCCTCTAATTCAATCAATTATTTTTATTTTTAAAACATTACAAAAATTAAAATTTCAAGGCGTTTTTAAAATAGCGTACACGTGTATTACAGTATCACTCTCAAATCTCCAGACAGATGGAGGTGTGGAAATTTAAAATTTAAATTTAAAAAAAATTTATTGCGATATGCAATTTTTTTCCTCGAAGTCCGAATACGTCAAGCGTCAACTGGTTATGATTACTGGTTTTTATTTCAAAAGATGGGAGACCATTGCCGACCAACTGCGGTACTATACTGTTACCGTTAGCCTGTGTAGGTACGTTCCAAATAAGTGTTTCACAGACAGGTATGTAGTGTATAGGCAGGTACCTGCGCAGTACAAGTATATACCTACCGGCCTACTATACTATAACAGGTACGCGGACGGTAGACGCAGCATAGGTGTACCACAGGCCGGCAGGTTAATAAAACTAGCCTCAGGCGTCACTGATTCCCATTAGATTATCTAAGTGTAAAGGATTCACATGTCATATGCACGCCGTGATGTGGTTACTGATTACATTCTTAAGAGCTTTAGATGATAAAATAATTATTTTGGGACTGTGATGTGCAATGCAATGGGAAACCACACCGTGACAACCTCCGTGATCGGGCGGTTGAGATCCTTGGCAACGATTCCACAGTTCGCGGGTTCAAAATCCGGTATGGGCTAATAAAATCTACTTAAAAAACAATATATAATGTATTTGCGGCACATTCCAGATAATAATATACCTACTCTCCTGGTGAAAGACCACCAATCAGAATCGAAACGTTGCTTGAAATGGCTTTAGCCGTGTTTGGTGACTATATCTGAAAAACCGGGTATTTCCCCCACCCTTCTCTTCGCAATATTTTTACGCTCCCCACTACTTTCAGACTCACAACATACCCTAATTGTGGATGCCTTAGTCCCATTGCTCCAGACGGCTGGGAGCAGTTGGGAAACTTGTGCGGTATTCATATCATATAAAACAAATAAAATAATAATCTCCCTAGCAATCATCACGAAGATTACCCTTGTGATAGCCAACCTCCGGTCGGAGACGGTACTTTTTTTTTTACATGAATACCGCACAAGAGTATCAACTGCTCCCAACCGTCTAGATGACGAAATCCCCAAATTGGGTATGTTGTGAGGCTGAAGGTAGTGGGGGAGATCGAAGAGGAAGGTTGGAAGTACCTGGCTATTCAGATCTGGTCACCAAACACGGCTTAAGCCATTTCACAACGTTTCGATTCTGAATGGTGGTTCACCACCTACCACTAGAAGAAGAAGGTATTAAATAATACAATGATAAAATACCATTGCCATATAAAAAGCAGTTGGTACAACATTAAAACATTATACATGTAGAAACAGAGCTGAGTAAGTTTGATGTAAATTCATTGCTTAGTTATAAACACATGTTTCAGAAGGATTTTTTTAAAATTCGTAAGCAAAGTAGAGATATTTTTGAAATACATTGTATATTTGAAACACTGGGTTTAGAGTGGGCACCAGAAGGAAAAAAATGAGTTAATACTTTTATCTAAGTCTACACACAATTTGATCCGTTTAGTTGGTCGAGCGGTCCAAAGCGTTGGATTCGGCTTAGTTCTACTTCATTGTAGGCACAAGCAACATTTTCCGCTCATTACGGTGGTGTTGGGAGGAATCAAAAAAATTGAAAGGTTATGCGCATCCTGGGAATGTTTGTCTTTCTTAAAAATATATAAATTAAAACAACGACTGAATGTTGCCCTTTATCAAATTGTTTTTGTGAAAGGCATATTTTGATGAGATTCATATTAGATTTTTTAAATATCTTACATAATGAATTTCATGTCATTTTTTTGTTGCATTAATTATCATCTGTTTTTGAGCATTGCAACAATTCTCCCATTGTTCTTTCACCAGCGTTATTCCCCGTGTCGCAGGTAGGTACTTTCTCGCGGTGTCACGAAGCACCGTGGCACTAGGCACCGTGGCACTAGAGGTTCCGCGCGACCACCACCCGGTCTAAGGATCAGTACGCCAGTCGCCCCAGTGTTGCCCTACCGCGAATGCAGAGTGCGCGCGCAACCCACCACTGAATTCAATGCTGAAGTGGCAGACCGACCTAACCTCGAAATACCGCGAAGATGGTTCAGTTTTAGTACCGTGGGATTACGGTGAGATTCCGACCGGATTTCGTTCTTCTTTGTGCCGGCGAAAGAAAGTGTGCAGTGATTGTGCCAGTGCAGTGCTTTTCATTCATTACAACGTCGTGTTGTGATAATTCCGAAGTTTTTTCTGTTTGTTTTTGTTGTGATGCCACATACTAAATCATAACAAGGTAAATATGTTGTATATTTTCAAATTTAAACATGCTTTATTGTGATCATTAATTTTAAATAACATTAATGAATGAACACGTATTAAGCTTGGTGTTATAATGTTGGTACATTATACAATTTTCAACACGAGAATACCTGTGTTTTAATTAATTATACTTTGAACTCAGAATCTGTCTACACGCTAAACTTAGAGTTGGGTAAACGAAAAAAACTTAGTTTGAAAAATATACTCGTACATATACGTTATCAGTAGAAATAAATTGATGTTTTCACTAGCTATTACGGATATTAGGTACGTATAAAAATATCATTTACTATAATAATATTTAATACGTTGAATAAAACTTAACATAACATTCTCACTGGTCTGTGAAGCTGCAGTCAGTCATCTTTGCAAACAGGTTTTCCCACAATAATATACCTCTTCAGTTTTTCTCACCATCTCTTGTATCAATACGTTTTTTTGAGCGAATGATTTTCCATTATATAGTGGACGTTTCAAAGAAAACCTAAACTCCCGATTAATGAGCTCTGGTGTTATGCAATTAGTGTGTTTTTTTTTTTAATTTAATAGGTAAACGCAACTTGAACTCGGAACGTGGTTTCCACCATGAGTTATGAATATTTTAAATATCTATTTAGCTTTTATAAAATAAGACAAGAAGCCGTATAGCTTGTAGTATATTTTTTCATAATTAAAAACATAACTATCTTCGCATGCAAAATATTAGGTAGGTACTTAAGATGCGAAAGCACATTTACGCCTATAGAAAGATGTTTCTTTTAACATATTTTCATAATAATATTAATAAATTAATTAGTTATTAAAAGATTCTCTTAGTAAGGGGGTGTTTTAAACTCCATCACATTTACATTTAATGAACACCAAATCGACGATCAGCGCTAATTTGAAAATTTTACATTTGAACGCTTCCTGTCAAACAACCGATTCTCGGCCCGTTTCAACTTTTAATAAAATTGTGGTCAGCTGTCAAGCATAACGGTCATGTTGTTATGCTTTCCAACTCAGCATAAGTTGGTCAAAAGCTGAAACGGGTCAAGAATCGACTTTTAACGGGGAACATTCAAGTGTAGAAAAATCAAAATGGAGCAGATTCAAGAGAGATTCAATGGTCATAATGTGATTTTTTTAATTTTAAATTGAGGATACAGAAATTACATCTCATTTTCTGAAAACAAAAAAAAATGGAGAAGATTCTGAGAATTCAGTTGTATTAATATGGACTAAAGATAACACAATTTATTGTATTATTTCTAATTTTTGTAACTGTTAATTCATGGTGGAGATCCATTTTAATGATTAAATAAAAACAAATTTATAACTTTATTCCACTTTTTATTTTTTGACTGGACCGGTTTACTACCCCTGACATCCCAAAAATAGTACATAAGCCATAGAATACAGAACAACCTGTACTAGTCTGAAGATGGCCGTTATAAGCTGAAACCGGTCCAGTCAAAAATAAAAAAGTGGAATAAAGTTATAAATTTGTTTTTATTTAATCAATTTATTGTATCCTTAGAGTATATAGAGTGGTATCTATCCAAGGCAGTGTAGTCAGTTTTTGATGATTTTTACCGGACTCGGCGGATCTGGGCGTGGCTAAGACTAAGGTTAGGGTATTTATTCATCCATTCATAGCACATATCGACATAATGCTTTTGTTTATTCCTATAACCACTTTTTCACGGTATTGAAATCAACAAAAATATAGCATATAACCTAAAAAACCGTTTGGTAGTGTCAAGTTTAGTGGCATAATAAAAAATGTGGGCGGGGTCCTGCAATGACCCAGGAGCCCAAGATCATTGCGACAGTACGTAGAAGCGGAGTATTATATTTGTTGTCTCTTTCTCTCTCATGGTGTACGACGTAAAAACCCGGAGAAAGTGATTTATCGCAAGTATGGGTTGGGTAAAAATAATTAGCTCTCTCTCCATACATTGTTACTCCAAGATTGTATCTTAGCCGGTAAGTACTTCATAATTTTTAATTTGTTTGTAATTCCCAGAAATTCATGTTCTATAACAGCACGAGCACAAATAACGACGCGATCGTAAGTGATTTTTTGCGACGAGCTTTATTTGCAGAAAAAGATTGACCCGAACCGGAGGAAACTAGTTTCATTTTAGCCGAATGCAAAAAAAGGTTTTTTACGAATACAATATTTGCATTTGTACTACTCTAACCTTCACACAGAGGGGGTTCTTAGTAATTGATTTCTATTCGATAAAAAAACATATTTATAGTGCGAGAGATACATATCGATAGCTTAGTTCCAGAATGTAATAAGTCTAAAAATGGCAGTGTTGAATTCGAATACGAACACAATTCATTTTATTGTTTTTAAATATACATATCATCGCTAGAAAGGCAAAAGGGTTTTTTTTAACAAAAATACCGCACAAGAGTCTCAACTGCTCCCGACCGTCTAGAGCCAGTGAGACTATGGCATCCGCAATAGGGGTATGTTGTGAGGCTGAAGGTAGTGGGGAGGGGAAGGAGATGAGGAAGGGAAGGTTGGGAAGTACCTGGCTATTCAGATCGGTCACCAAACACGGTTAAAGCCATTTCAAGCAAAGTTTAATTCTGAATGGTGGTCTTTCACCAGGGCGATACTTGAGTATCTACCACTCTGGAACGTGCCGCAAATATACTATATTTTATTCTATATTAATTAAATGTGTCATGACAAATTTTATTTAATTAAAATGTATTTGCGTACGCCGGGTTCGAACTCGCGACCTCTGCATTCGTAGTCGAGCGTCTTACCACTTGACTATACATGCCTTTGTTACTTAATCGACACTTTGGTAAAAAAAATAGCTAAATATGCAGTTTTGATCAGTTCTTTTTTTTGCATTGAATGCTCTGATTCACGTTTGATTCTAAAGACTTTTGGTGGCCTTTCAGCCATCTAAAATATGTTTACCATTTGGAAGAAGGATTGACTCAAGTGATGTAAGTTTGGGACATTTAAGCTTTTTGTCGCTTCAGATAACTCAGTGAGAGTATTTAGTTACCTGAATTAACTTTTTCATTCAAAACCCAACCAGGTACTGAAGACTTATGATTTTTATTGTAAAAAAAACTCTAATGTGCTCTGGTGTAAACTTCCCAAAACGGCGCTTCAATATTTAACAATACTTAACCCAATATTTAAAGTATTTATTTTTATTTGTTACACTCTGGAACTAAGGTATCAATATGCACTCGCCTTTAAATAATATAGATACAAATTCTTTTATTTATTAATTTATTTGTTCCAAAACATGGGGAGTAAAGTCCTATCCCACATACATGGCCTGTTCAAAAGAAAAGGTGAATTTTGAATTTTCGCGGGCTGTGTACATTCGATTATCGTTTTTTTGTTATGTTGGTACACATATGTTTATCATATGTTAGCATTATCGGCCATTTTGGATTAGTAGTTTGTTTTTGACAACTGGAAAGGTTAGTCACGTTTTTGTGTGTTCTCCGATTTTTTTTACTTTTGAAAAAAATGGATTAAAGAATATGTTAATATTATTATTATTATTTGAATTCTCGTCACTAGCGTTGGGAAAAACTTCAATTTTTTGTGAATACTTCACAAACTGCTAGTTCTTTAAAATGAAACCTTCGCAGTGAACACTTCAATTGAAGTCTAACTCCCCAAAAAGAGATTTGAAATCGAAAAGTACTAGAATTGGTCGATATCAGAATTGAGTGTACCTACGGTTCCAGTTACCAGTGACTGGCAAGGAACCGGTTATTTATCCAGTTCTTTTTGGAACCGGTTCCTGGTGCCAGAAAAGTTCTACGAAGGAGATTTTTCAAAAATTACTAGCAAATCTACAAAAGCTCCTCGCCACAAAAGTACTAGCAAATCAACAAAAAAATGGAACTGGGCATGTCAGGCGTTATGTCAAATAACATATCTGGAATACATGAGATAAGATGAGGGGCCGAAGATCAAACGACCTGTCTACAGAAAGGGTGACTCATGTCACTCTAGCTCCAGATTGATGACCTTCATGGTCGAGTGGTAAGATGCTCGACTACGAATCGGTCGCGAGTTCAAACCCTGCGCGCGCAAACAACTTTTGTTGTAATAATTCGTATTATTTCACATTTAGTCAATATAAAATAATATACAGTATGTTAGAGGCACCTTTCAGACTGGTGGATACTCGTACTTTCAGTATCGCCCTGGTGAAAGTCCACCATTCAGAATGGTTTTAGCCGTGTTTGTGACCAGATCTGAATAGCCAGGTATTTCCCAACCTTACTTTTCCCCATCTCCTTCTACTGCCCACTATCTTCAGTCTCACAACGAATCTCAATTGAGGATGCCATAGTCTCACTGGCTCTAGACGGTTGGGAGCAGTTGGGACTCTTGTGCGGTATTCACTAGAAAAATAAATTAAAAGATAATCATGCCTGAACTACATAGCAACTCAACGAATTAGTAGAATTTTGCAATTAAAAATAACATGCTTAATAATTTCATAATCAAGATATATTTTCATTAGAAAAATTTCGGACGCCAAAATACGTTACACTTCAAAAATCTATTACTATAAGTTTAAGCTTGATTGCATAAGTCCTTTGAATATAATCTGCCAATTAAAGTACGCTGAACTATAAATTATACATAGTTATATTTCCTTAAAAAATACTTTACCAATCTACCAGACACGCTGAAAAATGTTCAAACTGGTAGCATCCCTTAGGGAAATCTGTCAGGAAATTTATAGGTGTGAATTCTAGGGGTGTTTAGTCATAGGTCTAGTTCCGCAATTCCATCTCTCGCCCCTGCAGTTAGGGAATTCCCCGATGGGAAATAAATCACAACTTGCTCCAATAACATGTCCTTCGTTCTTCCAGAAGGTACGCCCGATGTGGGGTAAGGCACCCCAGTGGCATTATGATTATCTTGCGAGGAGCCCGCTCAGAAAATTGATCCAATATGTCGACGTTTTGTAGGGTCATCACAAAAAAAAAACAATTGTAATTTTTGATTTAATTTTCCCAAGTTTTCTTAAGTGAGACTGTGGCATTTCTAATTCGGAGTATGTTGTGAGCGTGAGGCAAGTGGGGATGGCAAGGAGGTGAGTTAGAGAAACATTTTGAAATACCTACCTGGCTATGAATATCTGGTCACTAAATATGGCTAAACAACGTTTCCATTCTGAAAGCTGGTGAAGTGCTGTCATCCGCAGTGGGTTTCCAAGGGTTTCCCGAAACCCCTTGTTCAAACATAATATTCTACGGAAACCATTATAAACCGTGTAATGTGTTTGATGCATAATATAGCGTTAGATGCATGGTGAAAATGGTTTTTGTAATATTTACAGTATTTACGGAAAAAAAAGGTTTGAAACTGATTTTTAAGTAAATTAGTACACATTGAAGTGTGAGGTTTAGTTAGTAACAATTGGACGGAGTTATGCAGAAAGGGTCCAACCCACAATTTGCTAAAATCGAGTTTAACATGTTTTCCTGTGGATGAATTCAAGATAGTTTTTTGGTAATTCATTTTTTTACTAACGCACATTGCAGATATTTGACTTAAATTGAAGTTTAAAAACATTAAACTGTAGGATAACATAGGAAATTATTTTTTTTAAATAAATGTATCAATAGATTATAAATAACCTATTGTCAAACTGTTGTCAATTCTCATAAAGAAAAAAAAATAAATTTAATTCACTGAGTTCTACAAATTGAACACAAAAACTATAAATATATATAAATTACCCATTTATAATAATTCTCATAAAGAAAAAAAACACTGATATTCACTTTACAAATGCCGATTACGCATATCTTTTGTATCGTCATATTTTCAAACACCTTTTATCGGTTTCATCATTTTGGGGTTGGATGCTTTCTGCATAACTAAGTCCATTTACTATCGTATTGAGTAGGTAATCAACATTTTGATTTTAAAAACATTTGATATATGTCATGTACGAACTTTGCTAAAGTGGTCACGTGAAAATTTCGAAATCTTTTTGAAAATGTTTTTACAGCCCCGAGTTGTAAAATTTTGAATAAATGTCACATAGAGGGGTTACCATAGTTTAATCGCGCTTCCCCTATATATATTTTTTCATTTGGACCAAAGACCTGGATCAGTTGTGTCGTTCATTTTACGTATCCACCGGATTTCAACAGAATTCTTCTAATGCATAATCCATTTCTAAGGATACGAAAACGTGAAATCAGATGACGAGATGACCACGAAGATGATAAGATGACCTGCACGACCTCCGTGGTCGAACGGTTAAATCTTTGGCTACGAATCCAAGGGTCGAAAGTTAAAAAATCCTGCTAATTATTTTTTTATAATTAATATCCGTTATTTTACATTTAAATAATATGCAGCATATTTGCAACACAGTCCAAATACTCTCAGCATCGTCCTGGCAATTGAAATAGCTTTAGCCGTGTTCGGTGACCGGATCTGAATTGCCAGGTACTTTCCCACCATCCTCTTCAACATCTTCTTCCCTTTTCCCATTTCCTCCAACCTCACAAAATACCCCAATAGCGGATGCCATAATTCCACTGGCTCCGAAAAGTTGGGAACAGATTCATCTCGTGCGGTATTCATATAAAAAAAAAGCTTAAATTATATTATCATCTGTGGTAACCTGTTGTTTTTATGAATGTCGCTTGATGGTGTTTTCATCGGCTCCGATTTGTTATTAACTTATCTACGGCCGTTAAGGCTGTATAGAATATTGGCAATGGCCCAAGTTGTTTTGGTGGCAATAAATGATCAATTGAACATTGAAGATCCCCTTTTGTGACCCCAAGTTAAGTAGCCACTAATTATCATCAATCAAAGAATATTCCATATCGCATTGCTGACAATCAAAACGTATAAATGAAGTCATTTATAAAAAGAGGTTTACATAAGAGAAAAATTACAACGGGTTTCCGGAAACCCTTGACATTTTTGTACATCCCTAAAGATAACGCAAAATAAAAATATAATATGATATCAGAAGATTGCATTAATTTCTGTTGACTTTTAAAGTAAACATCATTTTCAAGGATTTCCCGGTTGAAATAGGTATATTGGTATCATCTTATTATGTAGATTTTGCTATTCATATACCTGAAAATACGGAAAAGCAGTATTTTGGAAAATTATCTCCGGTTAGTATTATTTTATGGCTGTAAACTACTATATTAACATTAAAGAAAGGTTACACATGCAAATCGTGGATTATAATACGTACAGATATTTAACTAATTTACAGAATATTTTTTGATTACAAGTGCATTCATAAATTAGTTGTATTAATTTATTATACTAAGTTTTTGCAGGTTACAAAAAAACTCAGTAAAAAGGTACACAATAAGAATATAGTTAGTGACAAATATTTAATATTACGTAGAGTGTATAACTGTACAGTACACCCTCTACAAATTGTGGTATCTGAACATCATAGCCTTATATTATTCAAGTGTAAGTCACCAGGGGTTATGGGTCATCGTTCATCATTATTCATACGCAGTACCTAAATATAAATTGGAGGGCTTATACGCTGTGTATTCAGGGAAATAGTCATTGTTAAAGCGAATAATGTATGTGATTACTCCTAATTTTGAAACTATTAATTCGTGGTGGAACTCCATTTTAATGATTTTAATAAAACCAATTTTTTAACTTTATTCTACTATTTAAAAATCATTATGTGATTAATAATTACCACTTTAGATATTGTGCATGAGTATAAAAATAAAAATTGTGATAAGTGCAGAAAAATTGTTGGTTTAAGTAAGTACTTTGTAAGTAAGTCAACACCTAACTCCAAATTAAAATATAAATAATTTTCTTTTTGAGTACGTACAAACGTACGAGTTTGAACTTTTGTAAATTCGAATGAGAGTCGTGTTCAGAAAATTATATCAAAATAATCTTTTCAAATTTAGATAAACAATAAAGTAACTACCTGTAATCTAAAATTATTTTTATTCTATGTTTGAAATGGGTGGAATAAAACAATTAATATTTTTTCTTGGCAAGTCAAGTTACATCCCTTAATGTTTCACATATAACAAGTAGTTAATAAAAATAATTTTCTATTCTTATCGTTAGAAAACTAATAATATGCAGTTAAGTAAAGGTTATACCTACTAGGTAAATTTTATATACAGAAATTAATTATGTGGGTAGGAACTTTAAAATTTAATCAATTTAAAATACGCTCAAATATACAGTCCCTGACGTTTGAGCTAAAATATGCAATAAAGCACAGCGGGGACATGTTTCAGAGAAGGAAGTTGGTCCGCGAATAATATATATATTTGTGTATATTTATACAGAAAACTTCTGCACTTGACAGAGGAAAATCCAATATAATGTTTCGGACAGGAAGAGAAGCAGAAATGAAAACGTGGGGATCGGAATATCACACGAAAGTGAATTTATTTTAGGTTGGCTTCGCGGGTACCTACTTCCTTCTGGAATACTTTCCTTCCCGCTGGATGTAGTGATGGTACAATATTTACTCGCCCTTCAAAGTGTTCTACGTCCAGGAGGGAAATCCAATTCGCCTGGGAAACATGGAATTATTGCTGGAAAGTTGAATACACCCCCGATGATATCGAAGGGTAAAAAGCAGTACCGCGAGTGTTAGCTTTTTTTGAAGTTTTTATATTATTTTTAATTTGTTTTGTTGTGTAACCCTTAAGATTTTTATTTACCCTAAGCCTGTCAAACTATGGCACCCTCATTTCAGTAAATATTGCTAGGCCTTTTAGCCCCCGTCTTTACAGAAGGGAAAGGGAAGGGGAGGAGGGTGGTTGGGAAATGCCTGGCCATGCATATCTGGTCACTAAATGTCATTTCTAGCAAAGTTTCAAATCTGAATTGTAGTCTCTAGCCGGGGTGATACTGAAAATATCATCCACTCTGGAACGAGGTGTAAAACGGAAACGATAGCAAATGGTAGTGACGGAATTCAATAATACGGATTTTATCATTTTTAATACCTCCTTTTAATTTTATCATTTTTAATATGTTTTTTCATAAAATCATCACAAAGGTACTTTATAATGAAAATACGAAATTATAAATAATGACGGCGTCCGTGGTGGAATGGTAAGACGCTCGACTACGAATCCAAACGTCGGAAGTTCAAACCCCCGTGTGTGCAAATATTTTTATTTTTTTATTATTATTTTTATTTTATTTTAGGTCGCGGGTTCAAACCCGGCGTGCGCCAATTACTTTTATTTAATTAATATGTGTCATAACACATTTAATTCATGTAAAAATAATAAAAAGTATATTTGCGGCACGTTCCAGAGTGGTAGATACTCTAAGTATCGCCCTGGTGAAAGACCACCATTCAGAATCGAAACGTTGCTTGAAATGGCTTTAGCCGTGTTTGGTGACCAGATCTGAATAGCCAGGTACTTCCCAACCTTCCCCTTCCCAATCTCCTTCCCCTCCCCACTACCTTCAGCCTCACAACATATCCTATTTAGGAATGCCATAGTCTCACTGGCTCTAGACGGTTGGGAGCAGTTGAGACTCTTGTGCGGTATTCACGTAAAAAAAATAAAAAATTATTATTTTATTTATTATGGGAAAATTAAAAGCAAATCATATTTAGTATTTAAACATATAATTATAAAAATAACAAATAATGACAATTACAAATCTTCCTCTATTTAATTAATATGTCTGATAACACATTTAATTCATAGAAAATAAAATACATTATATTTGCGACACGTTCCAGAATGGTAGATACTCTAAGTATCGCCCTGGTGAAAGAGCACTATTCATAATCGAAACGTTGCTTGAAATGGCTTTAGTCGTGTTTGGTGACCAAATCTGAATAGCCAGTAACTTCCGAACCTTCCTCTTCCCCATCTCCATCCCCTAGCCACTACCTTTGTCCTCACAACATACCCCAATTAGGGATGCCATAGTCCCACTGGCTCCAGACGGTTGGGAGCAGTTGGGACTCTTCTGCGGTATTCTCTATACAAATAAAATTAAATCCTTTGTGAGTACAATTTTTTTTATTTTCAAATCCCTACCTATCTAACAAAGAACCTACCTATGATGCATTTTAGCAAACATTATTTTATACTTGAAATAGGTAGATTATTTGAAATGGGTGATCATAACTATTGAAATTCAATTTAATATTAACTTTTAACCCATGAAGTATAGCGTGTAATCAACAATTTGCTGCTGCAAAACCACCAATCAACAATAGAAAAATGTATATGCGAATGTAGTTGATTAATGAGTATGAATATTGTATGCAATGGAACTCTTTATTATATTATTTATATTATAACTATACGTACACAAAGATTTTTCACATGCTAACAACCTAGTATGAAAAGCCGGCCACGTATTGAATATAAAGCCAGCTAAACGACCACTGGGCTTTTACAATGAATTAGCATCTGAAAAATACATCAACACAACGAAATATTCCACTAAACGCCTTGAGTTATTTTATCGTTTCAAAATCGGAGTACCTACTTTGTCACACTTTGGGTTCAATACGAATAATAATATTATGAATGTTATTTTCATGTTCTGCGAATCGGTTAAATTATTAAGCACATTGGGCACACTTCTGCCGAGATCGAGTTATTGATAATTTATAAGGTACAGCATCAGTGTACAACAGAGTTTTTTGACCTCTGTAAAACTTTTTATCGTGTCACGTACGTGCTAGTTTTCTAAACCTTTGATATGTTTTTTTGATTCCTGATTTCTGCAGAAGATTGTGCATTATTGTGCATTTACTTGGTAGCTATGACTTGCTCGCATCTAATCTATTTTTAAATGCCCATGTTCAGTTTTTATGCGTTTTATCGTTATAATATATACTCTTGTTGGTAGCGATGGCTTATTTAAACGTGTTTCCTCTTAAATGAAAATATTGTAAAATAGCAATTTATTATCAATGTGCTTGTATTCTGCAACAGAATTGTAATCATCAACATAAAATGTAATTTTTTTTCGATTTGGTCGATTGACAGATTTCTGAAATATTATGATCGAGAATCACGTGGTTTGATGCGAAACCAATTATTATTTTGTAATCCGTGGATATGTTTTCTAACAATGGCAGGAGGATGGCAGTCATTTTTTTGACGAAATTTATTATTAACAATGAAAAACAACAAAAATAAACGCTTCGTAAGAAAATCTTTGTGTTTGATCTCTAATATGTTTTTAAAAATGTAATTTCCTGTTATTACTTCAGATTTTCGGACAGTTATTGTAAGCCAGCGACTTTTCCTAGCCAATGATCAAAATGGTAGATAGGTAGTAAATATCGTCCCGGTGAATAAACACCATTCAGAATCGAAACGCTGTTTGGAATGGTAATAGCCTTAGAGTATATAGAGTGGTATCAATCCAAGGCAGTGTAGTCAGTTTTTGATGATTTTTACCTGACTCGGCTGACCTGGGCGTGGCTAAGACTAAGGCTAGGGTATTTATACATCCATTCATATCACATATCGACATAATGTTTTTGTTTATTCGTATAACCACTTTTTCACAGTATTGATATCAACAAAAATATAGCATCTAGTTTAGTGGTGTCAAGATTAGTGGCATAATAAAAAATGTGGGCGGAGTGCCGCGGTGACCCAGGAGCCCAAGATCATTGTGACAGTACATATAAGCGGAGTATTATATTTGTTGTCTCTTTCTCTCTCATGGTGTACGACGTAAAAACCCGGAGAAAGTGATTTATCGCAAGTTTGTATCGGTTGGGTAAAAATAATTAGCTCTCTCTCCATACATTGTTTCTCCAAGGTAATAGCTGTATTTAGTGACCCGATCTGAATAGCCAGGTACTTCCCGAAATTCCTCTTCAACATCTTCTCCCCTTCCCCATTTCCCCTAACCTTACAATATACCCCCATGGGGGACCGGATTCCTCCTCACTCCTTTCAACCTCACAACAGCGTGAAAGCGGCTAAAAGATATTCCTAATAATATAGAATTACACAGATCTTCTTTACAACTAAAAAGTGGAAGTAGAAGTATTTTTGAGTTATGCAAGAATTTTTGGGGAATATTATGAGGATCGGGGCAGGGAAAGATGATTTGATAGAAGAAGGTTGAGAGGACTTCGTAAGTCAGATCTAATCACTGTGAACGGTTACAGCAATTTCAAACTACTTTTCAATTCATTTCTGAATGGCGGTCGTTCACAAGGACGACACCGTCTTTCTTTTAGATGATTTTGGACTTGAGAAAATGTAAAAATTTCAGCACATAAAGTAAACAACAAGAATAAAATTATTTTATATTAATTAGACGACAGAGTCACACGCCCTTGCATGATCATGATCAAACCTGTCAATATAATATTTGATTCTAAACGCACTATCCGGAATTATTTTGAAAACCCAAAAAAGTTGTGAAGATAATGCATACATAATATATTCGCTACTTTTGTTTATTGGCCAAATTTCTACATTTATTTCGGAAATAGCTGATATTTCCCGATGTCCGTGTGATTTTTATCTTTATTTTGATGGCTCCCCTTACTCTAATATTGTATATATGAGATATGCAGTCTGCGCTGATGACGCACTTTCAACACATGTGGAAAACCCCAAGGTTTTTGCATCGCCTGCAAAACCGTCATCGAAACAGGATCATTTATAAATAATAGCCAGCGCAAATATGCCGGTTTACGGTTCGGAGGCTTAAAAAATGATTGCCAATACTCGATGCCAAACCCGATACTTTATCAAATACTCGTATGCAAGTAGGTAGGTAATAATTTAATTCCGTCCATAAGTCACGTGTGCATGTGTTTCAAGAGCAGAGCCGGAGCTGCAACATGTGTATAATGATAACAATTTAGAGGTGTCTGTTGATGGTATTCAATTACGTATACGAACAATGTTCTATGGAATTAATACAACCTACTATTTTTATTGTCTTCAAATTTTGACTCTAAAAACACAATTGAATTTTTAAAAGCAAAATCATTCCCTGAAAACAAATTAAACTATCGAATTCGATACTATGGATATGGATAATAATCCAATAATTTTTTTCGATGAATTCTTCATTCCTAGCTCTTGCAGAGTGTTTCTCCTTAGGTCATTGATTTAATTGTCAAGTATAAAAATGCGCAATTGTATCACAATCGGTCGTCAAAGCTGATTACAAACTGTTATTTGTAAATATAATATTATGAATAATTACGAACATGTGCATTAAGATTCAAACTGTAATTATTCCACTGTTTGAACGGCGGAGAAAAAAATGGAATGCGGTAATGTGGAAAAAAGTTTAAAGCTTATGTTATTGATCGTTAGATGAAATGATAAATAATAAACGAATGTCCGGGCAATAATACACAAGGGGGGATACATTATTTTTGCAATAAGCATTTCCTCGCTCATTTGGGAATAATTCAATAATTCCTAGAGCCTTTTAGGATTTTGCGTCCCGGTAGCACGTTCCATCTACATCATTGGTAGATCCGATACTGCCTAAGAGCACTGCCCTGTTTATGGTGGTAACCGGAGAAGTCCTTGCTATGTATTAAAGGGTTTTTAGAAGCAGTTAAAAAAGTGTATTGAAACCTAAAACAAACGGTGGTAGATTGTGAAGTTGTGGAATAATTTTGGCAAACTAACGCTTGGATATACATATATTTCTATTCACATTTTTTTTTAGATCGTTAGTTCATCCTTTAGCCGCCTGTAGAGCTATGTATTTAAATCTGTACTGATTTTTTGATACTATTTCGTCACACCTTTTGAGAAGAGCTAAGATCTTGAATTTAAATCATGAACTTAAACAAACTCTTTCTGAATAAATTATTTCTGATGACACATTATTCGGCAAACGTATTTTATTAAAAGTAAATGACCACTACAAAATTTTAACTAATATTATGAAAATAAATAAAAAAACAGCAATAACTCATGGAGAATTACATATTGTAATGTAACTCACTGTATGAAAGGTCGTAGAATGGGAATTAATAAGCGGAAACTGATTTCTATGAAGTTGTTAATAATTATTTAATCGTTAGGTGCGCACGAAGTTCAATGTCGTTATGCTCTCCAGTAACCTATTTATATTAGATTTGAAATGTTTAACAACAACATTAAATGTGATGCAATTTTTTTTAATGATTCAACACGTACGTACACCCTTCAAATGAATACACACACAATACGTACATAAAATGTAAAAAATAATACATTTATGAAGTTATCAAATTTTTTAAAGAGAATAAAAAACTGGATTAAATCAGTAAAAATAATGCTCAGAAATTATTCCCTTTTTGTTTGACAAATATAAATTTAATAATCGAATTCAGGTAGAAGAATAATCATCGTATAGATATTTTTCTTCAATCGTTTATTCTAAGGAGAAATAATTTTAATCCGGTAAAATAATCCCCCGTAATTTATGGCTTACTTATATTTAATTACTCGTAATTATCTTTTTGCGATAAATTTAATAATTTAATTAGTTCAATAAATTGTTTTCAAGTTTTAATAAATCTGCGTGTATTTTCTTATCTCGACATAAACAAATAACACGGCAAATAACAAGTGGAGGTTTTTCCACTTACATGCATTTTCATCTATAGCCATAGAGATTACAAATTTTATGGCCGCTCCATTCGATAATGGTAACGATGGATGCTGAAAAATTAATACACGCTGGATGTATTGTGTATTATTGCGTATTATGTAGGACTAGTTGTATGTCGGCAGTGGAAATGCAGTTTACAGATTGTTACAAAACTCCTCTAGTAACTGTGAGTGCTACAAGTGTTAACTGCGAGAGTGTCGTTGTGTATCGCAGTAAGTTTATTTAAAAAAAAGAATAGGTAGAAGTGCAATAAAATTTAGCCAGCCTATCATCTTTGAATATAATTTATGATATTATATCTGAAGAATTACATGAGCAAGCATATCGGCTTCTGTACTAATTAAAATTAAGGTGAAATTTAAACAATTCTATATATAATTAAAATTTAACGATTAGCATATTTTTTAAAACATTTGAACGGTCGCTGTCAAACGCCGATTGTCGGTTCGTTTCGGGTTTTGAACAACCTGTGATCCGCTGGAAAGCATCACAATTTAATGATTAAATAAAACAAATTTATAACTTTATTCCACTTTTTTATTTTTTGACTGGACCGGTTTCAGCCTATAACGGCCATCTTCAGACTAGTACAGGTTGTTCTTATTCTATGGCTTATACACTATTTTTGGGAAGTCAGGGGTAGTAAACCATGAATTTACTTTAATTATATTTATCAGTATTGCTGCATAGCACTTAAAAATTCCTCGATACCGAGAAATTATAAACCAAATAAATGATAATAATAAAAATAATCTACTGTAAAAGTGCATAATAAATATAATCATGTAATTAAACCATAATACTAGGACTAACCCAATATAATAATATCGTAAAATCATACTTAGAGAAATACAACTGTAACCCATCTTAAATAAAAATTCATACCAGATATAAAAACTAAAAGTAAACTAAAAGTAACTTGTAACTAGTAAAATCATGCAGCAATACTGATAAATATAATTAAAAGTAAAATCATGGTTTACTACCCCTGACACCCCAAAAATGGTATATAAGCCATAGAATAAGAACAACCTGTACTAGTCTGAAGATGGCCGTTATAGGCTGAAACGGGTCCAGTCAAAAAATAAAAAAAATGGAATAAAGTTATAAATTTGTTTTATTTAATCATTAAAATAGAATTCCACCATGAATTAACAGTTACAAAATTAGAAATAATATCACAATTTGTTTAAAAGCTGAAACGGGACTAGAATAGAAGTTAAACTAAAAAACGTATATAAAAAACGCCAGTAAAATGTTTTAAAAATAATCAAAATGGCTCTAGTCGTTGAATTGTGATGACTGTTTAAAACGAATCAACCTTAGGACCAGTTGTTTTGCAAAAATTCAAATGTAACACTGTCATAAAATCGCCAATCGACATTGGGCGGTTGAGAAGTGGCGCTGACGGACCGTTAAATATTTGAAGTGACAGTTGTCAAAAAATTTCGATGGCGGAGATGTTACATCTTGAAGGCTATTGATTACTATTACTACTTCTGGACTATTTTTTCGTAAGATGCAAAGAAAACACAATGATTTAAACTTCCGGAGTTTGTCAAAAATAGCTGGTTTCTGCAATCGAAAATTATGTAAAAACATCGGCAAAATCAAGTTTATTATTTTTGTTAACTGGAATTTTTATTAAGATTCTAAAAATAATTTATTACAAGCCTTGACATTTTTCATATGCAAAAAATATCTACACATTTATATGCACACCAATGATTTTTGTTCATGAGATATCTACACTGTTCATCAGAACTCCTCATGTTGTAAATATAATTAAATATAGGGTATCTGCCAACTCCTGCTTCCATATAAGTCATGTTATTTCGTTATTTGCTTGAAAAATAAATTATTTGTTTGATATCAGAATCAATTGCCAAAAACAGTTGGTTTCTGTCATTGAAAATTATGTAAAAACATCGGCAAAACGAAGTTTATTATTTTCATCAACTGGAATTTATATTAAGATAACCTTGACATTTTTCATATGCGAAAATATCTACGTATTTATATGCATGCTGATGATTTTGTTAATGGGATATCAACATTGTTCATCGGAACTCCTCGTGCTGTAAAGAGAATTAAGTAAAGGATTTTCTGTCAACTCTTGCTTCCATATATTATTTCGTTTTATGATTGAAAAAGAAATGGGCTGTTTGATACCAGAATCAAATAATACTTAAGAACTTTTTAAACAACCACATTCTTTGATTACCCTCAATACAATTCTTAAATACGTATTTAATTATTCAGTATCTTCTCTATCGACTGATCTACTAGCTGCCAGCAAGAGAACTATGAAGTGTTGATAAATATTTAAAATTTACTTTAGTAAAACACACCTACAAACATTTTTTTAAATATATCTCTATTCCAAAATAAAATCTCGTGATTTGAGATAATTTATAAGAGTCAGTAGTATAGGTACCTGCATTTTTTTTGTGTTCATCCTACGGTTGGATAGGCACCATCCTGGTAATTGGTACTTTAGAGTTTAGAAGCAACAATGTAACTGTTTACGATGCTATACTAAACCTTCTAGTTGCAACCCTACAACCTAGGTAGATACTCCATATTGACGTAAGTAAAATATATTCTAGCAAAGAGATCATCTTCACAACATGTTACTCTTTAGGTCCCAAAGGATAAACGATTCCTGAATTATTCGTGCGGTAAAAAGATCACTCTATCCTATTCGAAAACTTCCACGTTGAACCAGCTGGTACAACTCTAGCCGAGGGATGATGTTAGTAAGAGTTGATATTGATTTTGTAGACTCGTAGAGTTGTACAGGTATATGGTAGGTATAATAC
Source organism: Drusus annulatus (assembly GCA_022651775.1). Lineage (NCBI taxonomy): Eukaryota > Metazoa > Arthropoda > Insecta > Trichoptera > Limnephilidae > Drusus > Drusus annulatus. The sequence continues at coordinate 2,227,897 of JAGWCC010000048.1, read as the reverse complement.
CCACCAGACAAACATCTCGGTAGGATTTAGTTAATTTATTATTGACAATTCAACGTTAAAGGGTCAACGGTCCCAACACCCGTCCGATCCAATACAAGACCCGCAGGAAAGGGCTTCAAAACAGGTTATTTTTAAATCTGCGGTGACATTGTTCACATTGAGGTTAACGTACCCCCTTGTTTACCTGTTACAATATGTTTTTTTTAAATAAAAATGTTAGCATTTGTTTAAAAGCCTATAACGGACGTAAATAAATAAATAAATATAAATATATCTTTAACAATATTTGACGAAAAACTTATATTTGTATTGCATGACTAAACTAGTATTATAACTTTAGCTCTTAGTAAGGTTTTCGTAATTTTATTTTAAAAACTATGTAAAGAGCACTGTAAGAATTTGTAATAAAAAACGCGCTATAGAAATGCAATATTATTATTACTAGGCTACAAAACATAATTTAAAAAAAAAGTGAAAATTAGCTGCATTTACATGCGCTTTAGCGCAGCAAATTCAATAATTTTAACTCAATAATCATAATAACGAAACAATACGTAGCTACTTTCGTCTCCATCATAAAAAATAGTTATTCGAAATGAAAACATTTTAATAATTAGATAGAGATCCGTCCACCATGCGGCTTTAATTCCAAATAAAACTAAATGTTTAAAAGACACCAAAAGTGATTTTTGGTGAACATTTTCTGTTTCTCTGCCATCAGTTAAACTTTATTATGGTCGTTAATTAGTGCATTTTAATGAATATTTTTAAAAATTCTTAAAGTTTTGATTACCTACTTTAGTAATCAATAATTTTGTTATGAGTATTTTGCCTTATAATAATAATAATTTTATAACAGAAAGTATGCAGTTATAGTGCAATGCAATACATTCCATAATTAACAATAATACAAAAAACTAAATAAAAATACACAAAACAAAAGTATTATTATTTCGTTATGGGTATTATGCCTTATGCACATCGCTAGCATGAAGATTCCTAACTACCTTTTAGTGACCATGAATCAGTTAGGTACGAATGCTGAATCTCACAATTACACTATACTTTCCATTCTTATTTCTTAATATTAGCTACATTCACTCGTCATTTTCACAGTACAAAATGACCAATGTTAATATAAAATACCGTTGATGCTTACGGTGTTTCAAAGTAGAACATTAACTATTATAAAATAATTTCCTTTGTGAGTACGTACCTAAGAGTGTGAACTATTCAAATTTGGAACCTGATGTAAACTGAAATAATCGAATTTAAAAATAACCTTTTCCAAACCTTGCCTACTTAATAAAGTACTCACCTATTATGTATTTTAGCAGACATTATTCTATGTTTGAAATGGGTGGATTAAGGCAAGTAATATTTTTTTCTTGGGAAATCAATAGAAAAATACGACGGTTTATCGTTTGTCAGAAGTTATCTTTAAGTCATTCAATTCATCTCATTTGAAGGTGGCCAGTGTTTCTTTTCGGTAACCGAGAATGCTATCTGATGGTGTTTTAGTTCCTACGGTAATCCGTTAGCCGTGCTACATGCCCAACAAAGTCACTCTTGTGTGTGGAGATTATGACAGTGGTGCCGTTTACCATTGTCTAACTTCTTATCCACTCAATTATCTTTATAGCATGACTTTTTCAATGGCTCATTTGATTGCAATTGTTGTCACAATGTTTATAGTGAGATCCCACGTGTGCCAAAACATTCTTATTGAATCACGATGCTCTTGGTGATAGTCCATGTATGCACTAAGTTTAGTCCAAGTTTCCTAAAGAGGCATCTCCTAATCTCTTTCGTTCAATTTTGCTGGTCTTGCTTTCAGAAAAAGTTTCAGAACTTAACCCTTAACCTAAGTATTTAGCGTATATTGCTATCAGTTATTTTATGAATTTTTCCCTAATGCCATGTGTGGATTTGCAGCATTTAGCATTGGTTTTATTGACTTTTATCTTTGATCTGATGTGCTACAAGGCGCTCGTTTTCGTTGTTGTCACTTATTCGCATAATAATTGGCGTATCAGAGGTCATTCAATCTTGTGTTTGCCTTTGTCGTGCCATTGTAGGATGAGATAGATTTGTAATAAGACCTTAATATGAAGATATTACTATTTTGTCCACTTGTTTTGCCAATGAAATACGATTTTCGGTTGTATAAAACAATATGCATGATTCACGCATGCTTTTTAAAATAGTAGGTTTCCTTAACGTATTAACAAAACAAAAAAAAGACGATTTTAAGACGATGAAAACAGCGTGTGGAACGTTTTGTGTTTTAACGGTTAACAACGAGTAGTGTGCTCGTTGTCCAATTGCCCATATCCGCGTGCGTGTAAATGAATGAATACTCATACCTTGTTGTTCCACTTACTTTCGTATTAAAATTATAGCATTGGGTTACAATTTCAGAAAAATCACGGATACGGTTCTACTTTCCTCCCACGACATTTTTAGTTTTGGATGAGTTTGAATATGATACACTTTCTGCAATTATTGTTTTGTAAAATGCATTGCCCTACATTGAATATAAGTACCCCGAGAAAGGATGCTGATTAATATCCAACGACCAATGATCAACTTCTCAATAGTTATATCACCTTAAAGCCGTTTTTTATAAAAAAAAAAAAATAAAAATATCGTCTGAAAATAGGTAAAAAGCTTTAAAGTGTCAAAACGCTGTTTAAAATGGTTTCAGTCGTGTTTGTGACAAGATCTAAATAGTCTAGCACTTCCCAACCTTCTACTTCTACATCTTTCACCCCTCCTCCCTTTCCTTTACTCTCACTACATTCCACGAATTGGGAGGCCATAATTTCATTGGTTCAAGGCAGTTGGCACAGTTGCGGTAATCACAAAATAGAGAACTTTTAAATGGTATTTAATAAAACAAATTTATAACTCTATTCCAATTTTATGGACCGGTTTCAAATGACTCTTCAAAAAAAAGTTGTTATAAATTTGTTTTATTAAATCGTTAGAATGGAATTCCACCACGAATTAACAGTTTCAAAATTAGAAAAAATTCGAAATGGTGGTTAGTTTAAGTTTATTTTCACAGGTAAAAATGGTTGTGTTTTTTAAAACACTTGCTTTTTAAGTACTAAATGTTAATTAAACGCCATTAAAAACAGGTTTAAAATTCACACATTAAATTATATGTTTGTTTCCAGCCGAGCAGCCTTGCACCACCATGGCCAAACTGCCTGCCAACGGGTCGGCAAAGCAGGGCTACGTGAACGAAGCCTTCGCCAGCGCGCACGAGGGAGACCTGGAGCTGGAGACAGTGGACCTGAACGATGACCGAGACGAGGACTATCACACCTCCCCGCAGAACGGCTCGGGGCTTTCAGGCATGCGCAAGTTCTCCAAGAACCCGGCTTACAGGGCAAGCGGATCCACGCACCTGCAGCGCATTGATAGCGAAGGACATTTCGGAAATCTGTATATGCACGTAAGAATAACTTTTATTGAATATATATTTTATTCATATCTGCCGAGAGATTAACATCAACGAAATAAAGAACTGGTCATTTCGTACCAAAAAATATTAAATATTCGTCGGTGTCATTATACTAAAAATATAAACAGCATTATAAAATTCAAGGGTATTTTATCAAAAGTGGCACAGTCCAACTAACTTTACTGTAAAAAACTTTAAATTACAATTGTTAAAAATATTTTATCCTCATTGCATTAGCTTTATCATAAACATATATCTCGTTAGTAGAAAATAAATTAGAAGAGGTCCTTATTGATATTTTTTTATGTAATTACATAAAATTCGTTTTTTTCAAAACCGTGCACTTGATCACATTTGATATTATGCCCTTGAATTCTAAATGAATTACTTTAAACATTGGAATTTTTACAAATAATGCGTGTCCTGTAATGTGTATTCAAATTTTTTTTAATAACATTTTTCAATGATCTAATTTCATAACAGAAAGTTGTTATAAAGTAAAAAAAAACTCTAAGGATATGTTTGAAGGGGCATCATGGTCGATAAACCCCTAAGCTAATATATTAATAATAGAATTATTAGACTTATTGATCACTCATTCTTTGAAAAATACAATTGTTTTCTCATTCTTAAATAATATCCATAGTACATAGAGATAACATCCTTCTACTGATGAATACAATTTTTTTCAAATATAAGCTTAACACTTTTTTCTTTAATCCAATGTACTCGTATATAACTTAAAGCTGCTAATAGTGTTGGTATAATAATATTTAGTTGGTAATGCTCACAATTGCCAATGAATCTGTAACAAGTATGAAAGTAAGAGTACAAGTCTTCTGACGATCGCGCTATAGATAATGACTAAAGATTTTCATTTCTAATACCAAGTAGTAGTCACGGTATTGCATTACATGCAGTTTCTCATTTTAATTATGGCTGCTAATTCATTAATCTTCCTACTGATCATTATAATAGCCTCAATTTAACGCGTGATTATTATCGGTGTCAGGATTAATGTGAACACGTGCGAAATAATACATGTATTTTTATTTTGCATAGGTTTTACCGTGCCAAAATACTAAATTAAGCATCTGATTCAGGTACCCACAACGATCGAACGTAGTTTGTATTTTTTTACCAATATGGAACTGATTTAGTACAAAAATGATATCTAGAAAAACAATGGAAAATTTAAATTAGATATTCCGTAATTTTCTCCTCGTGTAATTTATTCCATATGAAATTTTCTCTACGTGTAATTTATTCCACGTGAAATTTCCTCTACGTGTAATATTCTCCTTGTCTTTTTGGCCTGTGTATTTTAATGATGTCGCAATTGTTGTCGTAATATTAAGTAGATATCGAAAGTAAACCCGCTGGTTAAGCTCCGTGAAGGTCTCTGTGGTTTGGCGGTTATAACGCTTGGCTTTATCGGAAAGATGGCGGGTGTATTATCAACATTATGTGCGCAATAATATGGTTAGATTAGGTAGGTAGAGAGAGCTTTCACAATAGCTGATGATTCAATCTATATTCTACACAATAGGTAGGTATGTATGTGGCTTTTTAATAGTAATTTATGTACCTACTACCTTGCGAACATCTTTTGTCGGGCTTGGAACTTTTTTTCTGTTAAAGCTGTCAGTTTGGGGTGTTGTGAAGTAGATTATTATTTAACCATTTAAAACAGTTTTAAAACTGTAAGAAACGTTTAAATTTAATTTAAATAAAACTGCAATCGTGATAAAGTATTAAATATTCACCATTAATCACTGCTTCCGTTAGAAACTCGGCGGACAAAAGTGAAAAAAAAACACCTTCAAAGTTGATGTCGACAGCATGAGAATAAGTCGATTCTTCGATAAGTCTTTGTATACATACGTCGTGTGAAACGAACAACTGATCTTCATCTTTCCTCTTTCATTTAATCCGAGCCTCTTTAAGACTCACATTGATAAATCGATTCCAGTTCTCCTGATTTTACACAGAACATCCAGGCTCTTGTGGAAGTTGCTGTTTAATTTTTAAAAAATGCGCGTTAATTAGAAATGTCCACTTTACAAATTGTAAGAATTTTGTGCGTATCAAAAACTTCTATTGTGAATACCCAATCTTTTACAAAATAACCCTCCAATGGTCAAGTTTAAAAAACTTCTGAATCGTTGACTTTTAACAATAAATCTTTTGTTTCTTTGTGTTGGTCTGGACACAAATGGACAAAGCCCACTTGTGTTTGATTATACGCGCGCATTTTACAATTCAACTCGTATTCATAAGTTTACTTCCGTTTTGAAATGTCACATCCGGTCTCTTGTCGCGCACGCGTAGGAAGGCCCTCGCGGTTCCTCAATTAATGCCTCTCCTCTCTTTTGAAGTATGAGACGTCAATTAACATATTCAACAGCTGTGAATCACACCACTTAGGTACAAACAGGGCAAGTCAATTTATATAAATAAAATAGTTACCACCAGGTTTTGCTTGAGATTAAATGCTCTTTTTTATCTTTTGTTAATACCGCACAACAGTCCCAACTGTTCCCAATCGTCTAGAGCCACTGAGACTATGGCATCCCTAAATGGGGTATGTTGTGAGGTTGAGGTTAGTGGGGGAAGGAGATGAGAAATAAGAGGGTTGGGAAGTACCTGGCTATTCAGATCTGGTTACCAAACACGGCTTAAGCCATTTCAAGCAACGTTTCAATTATGAATGGGGATGTAATAATAATTTAACAATTAAAAAATATGTAACCAACAATAAGGGGCCTTATTTTATGACAGAACAGATTCATTGTCATTACTCAAAAATGACTTTTCCCATTGAAAATAATTGCGTTGGTCTAGAAATTTCAGACGAAAAAAGCTGCACAAATATGACGACGCCAGAGGCTCTTTTAAAAAGATTCGTTTTTTTCGAAGTTTTTTCTGATATTTCTGATTTATATCAAAATATAAAAAGTTGAAAACGTTGTTTATTTTCTTTTCCATTTCCCTCCCCTATTAACTTCTTACATAAATAATTATTTAATTGCGGAAACTATAGCTTCGTTGTGTTAGTTGCAGTCTGTGGGGAAAATACCTGATGAAAAGTTTAAATATTTCATTACTCAAGAGTCTTCGCAAAACAAAGGCTTCAAATAAGCGCATCGTTACGATTTATTAGTATTTTCTCTCATCAGAATCTTTATAGATTTGAAAGGAAACTGATATCGTCAACTCACATAAAACCTAACGACTTCTAGGCTCCAGACAGGAAAATGAAATTGATTGTCTGTTCAAGAAAAAAAATGTAGAATGTTTGATCAATTTCACCGAAAGAAAGATGAAATTGAAATTAAATCTGGCACACAAACACGCCCACATAACATTAAACTTCTTCAGAGTATTCTGAAGAGAGCAAGGCCGGGTACTTGCACTTGCTTGCGCTCGCATATTTGGTTGGTATGCCGAAAGCAAGGTACTCCTTCGTACTTAATGCTGGCAAAGTATGAGTTGCCATTTTTCCATGCACGATGAAACAGGGTAATTGCATTAACCCCTCGGTCCCGGGTGACAAGCCCCAACCATCAATCTTAACTCCTTGTTAGAGTCCTCAGTGCGCTGGGTGCCGGAGGAAAAACAATATTATGACTGCAAAGATGATTTATACGCTGAAATAGTACTGAAGGTGTTGATTCATAATTTTAATTCGTGACGTGCAAAATTTTTACGCTTCCCGAGGGAATTTTTTTTACGAAATTTCATTTAGGTAATAAGTATTTATTGCCCCCTCATGTTTTAATGCTCTTTTCGTCTGTACAGTATTATTTTAGTGGTTAGTATTTAAAATCCTTTCTGTTCTGTAAAAGTATCCTAATTTCATTTTCGTTCCTGTTGTTATTTTTATAATTTGTATTTACCATACTACTTCTTTATAAGAGACTTTGTGACTATTTTGTAAATAAACTTTTTGTTATTTATTTTATCTCCTAGCTCATCATTAAAAACCTTAATATGTGTATTAGGAAGCCTAAATTACATTAAAAGTTCGTTTTACTTGTGTTCGATGCAAGTTTTTTTGTCATTCGCTTTACATTTTGTTCGGAATTTAAATAAATATGCTCTTATTGTGGAGATACCTTTAAGACAAAAGGAAAATATGGCTAGAATATGGATTTGCATATGCACACATCCACATATTCATTTATGCAATATCCGTTTCCTACCCATCACGAATGGTTAATATTTATCAATTAGTATTAATGTACTCAACTAGTATTATTTAAAACAGTGTCCATTTGAATAAGCATTTCGATGGTAGTAAATTTAATCGGGCTCTCAAAATTACAAAAAATAAATTACAAATGTTGGCAATTTAAGAAAAAAACATGTTTTTTTTATTTTTAATTACATTTCGTGGTCCTTAAAAATTAATCGCATTTTGTCCCCCCCTCGGATAAAAATTACAAAAATATACATTTTGAAATTGTATTAATTTTTTTAGCTACATACCGCACGTCCAAATTAAATCCATTACCATTTTTCCAATTGCTTTGAATTGACAGCATAAAATTATAATAAAGCCTTAATAATGAAAGGCAATAGCCATTATGAAATAAATAAATTCAGAGGATTGACTTAATATATAATATAATGCAACAAAATATAGAAATGATTTTTTTAACTTTTTACAAAAGTTTCAAATTATTGCGGACCACTTGCACTAGTATTCTGCTGTGAAAATCAGTATAACTTAGCAATGGGAAATTGTCTAACGACTTCTGATCCTATAAATAATTTCATATATTTTTAAGCTCAATATTAACAGTAACTTTGTTTCATTCTCTTTTATTATATAATTTTTATTTCGTAAAATCTTTACATCATGACATCTTCAGGGCACCTAATTGTTTTTTATGTTTTATACCACAAATATTTAATATAAAATTTTATTTTTTTACAGATTACAAACTCAAAGAATTGAAATTTCAAAATATTTTTCACATTTGATGAGAATTTTTGACATTTGGACGGTTCCCGATAAACGACGATTCTCGGTTTGTTTTAACTTTTGATTAAATTGTGATAAGCTGTCACACAAAACAGTCGTATTGTTGTTCAAGTTGCTTGTCAGCTGATTTTTAATAAAAAGGTAAAGTGGGCCGAGAATCATCGTTTAACCGGGATCGCTTAAATGTCATAAATTCCAAATGGCGCTGATCACCGATTTCGTGGTCGTCAAATGTAATGGAGTTTGAAACACCCCAACATAAGACAGTAAGAATGAAGAAATTTCTTACAAAAGAAAAAAAATATACGTATATTAAATTGTAGTTATGAATACAACACTTATTGCATAATACACCCCTCAATGTATAAAGCACAAAAGAATAGCAGCGTGTATAAAGTACCAGGGGACCATATTCTATGAGAGTAAAATATAATACACGGCTTCATATCACATCCCCGCTACAGCAGCTAACCCCACAGTAGGTACCCGCGCAGTAATCCCGTATCGCGTGGCGTTGGCCGGTTGGGATATAAGCGGGGAATCACCCCGTGGTAACTCAGTTACCACGCGCGTCTCCTGGCGGCAGGGCGTGCTACTAAACTACGCGGAAACGGCGGGAAAATTACGCGCCAAACTCGAGTTCGAAGTATGAAAAGAAAATGTATTAAAAAAAAATAATGATCATCGAACAATGATTTTAATAGGGACGTTTATACTAAATCACAAAAATTTAGGCTTTGAAAAAATGTGAATCAAATAGTTTGCGACAAAATAAACTTATTACTATTTTAACAATAGATATGATTGTTTAAATTCAATTCAAATTCAAATACTGAAATGTAAAGTTATTTTTACGAGTGACAGCTGTTTCGTTTTTTTATTTGCCGACCATAAAAATAATACTATGGCCAACAGAAGTTCATCTGATTAAAATAAGAATGACAATATTATTTTATTAAAAACTCTTAAACTTGCTTAAAGAAGATAAAAATTGTCGTTTTTTTAATAATGGTGTAAAAATTAGTTGTCTCATTAATGCTTAATGTTTTCATCAAAAATAATTCAGTTTATTGCTCTACCGTGACTCGGAAATTGGCGGGAATTTTATTCAGGCCCTAAATTTAACTGTAATTTTCCTACATAAATGTTGCACTAAAACAGTTATATTCGTGCATGAAAGTTTAATTTCGACGTTTCGAAAGAGTCTCACGTCTCACCCTCGGGGAATCGTGCCTCTGTAATAGAACGTGGGAGAAGGTAGAACTTTACATCACGAATATGTAGTGGATCTCAACTTCCCTGTGTCGAAGATTTCCTTTATTTTGCATAAAATCTTTTCTTTCTAGTTTATATTATCTCGACCCCCTCCAATAAGAACAAAAAATGTTGTCACGTGAAGCCATTGAAACTTTATTCATCTTTTATAAAATATATTTTCCACAACCTTGCCAAGGTTCATCTGTTAATTTAAAGATAATTTATCTAAGAATTTTTGAATCTTTTTATTTTTTTTTTTTTTTTTTATATGAATACCGCACAAGAGTCTCAACTGCTCCCAACCGTCTAGAGCCAGTGAGACTATGGCATCCCTAAATAGGGTATGTTGTGAGGCTGAATGAAGTGGGGAGGGGAAGGAGATTGGGAAGAGGAAGGTTGGGATGTACCTGGCTATTCAGATCTGGTCACCAAACACGACCAAAGCCATTTCAAGCAACTTTTCGATTCTGAATGGTGGTCTTTCACCAGGGCGATACTTAGAGTATCTACCACTCTGGAACGTGCCGCAAATATACTTTTATTATTTTCATATTAATTAAATGTGTTATGACACATATTAATTAAATAAAAGTTATTGACGCACGCCGGGTTTGAACCCGCGACCTTTGGATTCGTAGTCGAGCGTCTTACCACTCGACCATGGAGGCCGTCAAATCTGGAATCGAATCGAATCGAATCGAATCTGGGGGGGAATCAGACCTGAAAATTCGATGTTGATAAGATGGTACTTTTTTATTGGATCTAGAAACTGTTTTGACAGCACACTTAAATACACCGGATATCAGTACAATGTTACCACAATACTATTCTACAAACATAATTGAAATACACCCTAAAAGTGTTTCGATAGGATAAAATCTATTATTGCAACATCTCAAACTGAAAAAAAAAACACCGAAAGGTGGGCTCTAGCGTCGTGAAACTTACACAACATTTTTCTGGTATTTCTGGATAAACCCAACTGTTTATTTCGCAAAATAACTTCTCTCAGAAACTATAAACCTTTTAAACATATATATTTACTATTAAAAATAGTGATGAATCGCCATTTTGGTTCTTGCATGATTCTCAATTGTATATTGTGAAAAACGAGTGTTGATACTCGGTGAAACCGGTTAGTAACTGATAGTAAACAATGTAATAAAATGTCACATAGATGATCTTAATTAAAACAGCAAAAAAACATTAGCGAAAAGATAGGAGAGGGCCCTAGAATAAGAAGATGAAAAGTATTTAAAAAATAAAGTTTAAAAATAATAATCAAAGATTTTCAGTTGATCACCTTCTTTTTCAGTTTAAAGTTGTATTTTATTTCAATTTCCTCAAGTACCTCGTTTTTATGTACATACGAATTGTAACAAGTGAAAAATCACAGGATGTAACATGACTTGCCAAGAAAAAAAAATGGTTAATTTAATTCACCTATTCCCAGTATAGAATAGTGTCTGCTAAAATACATTATAGGTAACATAAGATTATTTTTTATATTTGATAATTTCAATTGACATCAGGTTCCAAATTTGAAAAGTTCATACTCTTAAAATTATTTATTGTTAATTTACAAGACAAAAAAAATGTGTTTATTTGTTTGTCGTTCCAAATAAATCATTGCATTTGTAAAAAAAATTGTACGAAGTGTTGTTAAATTTAAACAAGAAACGGAAGTATGCGTAGGCGTGTACTTTGTGAAGAAGTGTCTCTTATAAATAAATAAATCTACGTGTTCTTTGTTGTGTCAATTACAGCCACGATTACTTTATAAAAGCTGTTAACAGACTGCGCTTTTATTGGTACATAATGCACAGCACCTACCTACTTTGGTACTTGGATGACAAAATTAGGTTCTGATTTATGTGTTGGATGCAACGTATTAGATTGAAACATCCGACTTTAAGACCAGCCATAAATAACTCTAAAACAATCTACGATTATCAGATCTAAGGGTTATTATACCATAATTGGCTCTGTAGTAAAATGCTCTATTATATTAGATTAAGTTACGACCTCCGTGGCAGAGCGGTTAAGATCCATGGCTACGAATCCAGACGTCGCGAATTCGAATCCCAACGTGCGCAAAAAAAAAAATTAATTAATTATTCAAATAATATCAACAATCTTCAACGTGAATATTAAAAAGAAAAAATAACGGTTGCGACCAAGACTCTAACTCTGAACCTCTACTCTATCCGGGAGTAATAAATAATATTAAAAATAATATTATTGTTTCAATAATTAATATAAAAAATAAAAAGCATAGAAGCTTTAAAGTTATTTCGAATTTAATATGAATTTAATAAATTTACTAGTGTTTTTTCTACTAAAGTTAATTGAAATAATATACAGTATTAATGATTTAATAAAACAAATTTGTAACTTTATTCCACTTTTATTTTATGACTGGACCGGTTTCAGCCTATGACGGCCATCTTCAGACTAGTACAAGTTGTTGTTAACCTACGGCTTATAGTATATAAATATCAGACTAGTAGGTTAACAATAATAGTGTACTAGTCTACAACTTGAAGATGGCCGTCATAGGCTGAAACCGGTCCAGTCATAAAATAAAAGTGGAATAAAGTTATAAATTTGTTTTATTGAGATCTAGTGCTGACAAGTTATGAAGTTAACTAACGTAACTAATCGTACATGGATTTTTTTAATAAAGGGGTAAATCTTTACTTGAATATAAAAAAATAAACAAAATATGTATTGCGACAACAACTTCATAAATGTCAATAGCTTACCGTGACTATCAAATAATTTATTTAAACTTATGTTTTTAATCAAATAAGTTAAGTCCAACACGGCGGGATAGTATATTGGCGCGATAATTCAGTGGTTAGATAAGACTCCCCCGACTCACGAGTGGAAGTTCCAGAGTTCTAATCCCGGTTGCAGAAAAAAATGAATGTGTGTTTTCTAATGAATATGATTTGTTGATTATTAAAAGTGAACTATCACATTCATTTCGAATCATAAATACAACATTAAAAAATTCATGCAGTGTTGACCAGTTCTGTGAAAAACTAGTCAATATTGATTTAATCATCCCTTTTAATGGGATAAACCACCCGTTACACATTGACTCGGTTTACATAAAACAATAACACAAATAATAACAAGTTCGACAAATTTTACGCCCTATTCAATAGTTATGTGAAAAAAATAACTAGCTTTCTTAACAAGTGTTGAACTTACTAAGGCATTTTCATACAAAAAACATTAAAAAAATAAAACAAAGTTATTTTTGTTATATTTTGATCTCCATCAAAGAAAATTATGAAAAACTAAAAAGATTTATTTTGACTCGCTCTATCTTGAAAATGTTATGTTTGACCAATGTATTTTAGACCTGTTATTCTTCTGTGAAAAGATAATTAGATGTTTCTATTCCCAAATATTAAATTAAATATGCCATGTGCCTTCCTATAAATAATTTTAAGTCCTTCATAATAGTTGATAAAAAAAACTAATTATATTTCTAAAATAAATGTCGAACTAACCACTCAATTTTGACTCACGCAAACATAAAAAAATGATAATTTTTAAGCTGTTAATACTAGAGTGAAAATCTAACCAAATTTCTTAAAAAGTGTTCAACTAACGATTCACTATGGCTCCATTGAAAAAAGACGCTAAAAACTGACAAATTCGAAAAGTAAAAAGCTAACCAGCCTTCTGAAAAAGTTCTGAACAAACGATTCATTGAAAAAGGAACCGTGAAATGATGACAAGTTTTGGGCTCTTCTAGTTGAGTGAGAAACTAACCAAATTTTCGAGTGTTGAACTAACCGTGATTCCACGATGTCAAGCATTTCCACGCAGAACTTTCTCCCCTTGCAGGCGGGCAGCCCGGACGGGGGCCCCTGACGTGATGCCCCCCGGGACGTGCGGGATACCGTGGCTGAGGACCACGAGACGGGGTGCGGCCTGCTGGGGCTGCGCCCCTACTGGCTGCAGAGGTTCCGCACTGCCAAGTGGGCGCTGTTTTGGCTTTGTTGGACAGGGGCATTACAAGGTGAATAAAAGAAATATCTCATATTTTAGAATAATGTTTTATGTCGTTTTCTCCCATGGTCATGTTTTCCCAAGTAATAAACATTAAGAAAGTCGAAATTCATTTCACTTGGTTAAGGCTTCCAAAACATTTCCAATGGGGTTTCCAAACTTTGAAGTGCCTACCGCGGCCTACTTAAAAACATAAAACTTTAACCTTTCCGTACCTGAAAGTTAAAATCGAACGTACGATCCGAATGCGGGTTATATAGTTACCTCATTTGGTTTTAATTATTAGAGCGTTTTCATGAAATAATCTAATGTAATTTGTTTTTGGTAATACTTAGAGAAAAGTATATTAAAATATGTTGGTAATCTTTATCTAAAATATCTCACAAATCTCTCATGCGGGGTTACATTAGAACCCCCGTCCGGAACGGGGGTGTTAAGGACGCACGTGTATTAATTCTTCTTCCTTGTTTTTATTACTGGTTTATGTGATTTTTTTAAATACCGGTCAAATACCAGTAGCCAATTACGAAAAATAGTCGATTCAAATAAAAAAGAAGTAAAAACAAATTATAACTTTTTCCTTTCTTAGACTTGTGAGGGTTTTAGTTAGGATAAGTGATAAGATCTAAATTGCCAGGTATTTCTCAATTTTATTTCCCTTTCCGGGGTAATAAGCTTCACCTACTTTTTCGTTTCTGAAAATATGATCAGGATTTGCACTACATGAGAATTTTGGTTCCTATTTACTAGATTTGCATCTGTATCTGTGAAGTACGTTTCTAATTTCGCGACGCTTTTATATTTCAACTTTAATCATTCCATTTTTTGTTGAAAAAATTTTTTTTCAAGGAACGATAACCCGGGATAATTCGGGAGCAATTTAAGCCCCAAATAAAACAATATTTCTCAATTTTATCCTTGCTATCTCCAGGGACCAAACCAAATTAGTCGCAAGGAAGCAGGAAGTAACCAAATGGAAAACATGTTTCCAATCAAAGTGGCTCCTCTCCTCTCGAGTGGGTTGTGCGAGTACATCAGAAGGTTCGCGTATTAGTCTCAATTCAGACGGAAAATTACATTAGGAAGATACTCCGCACGACGGGGAATATTTTGGAAGAAATTGGATACATCTCGGATAGAAATATTTAATATGTTATTTAGAAAATGAGTATTTGCGTTATTGTACACAGGATAGAACACAAAAAATGCACAATAAATTCCGTCAAATGTATATATTGTCGGTATAATGTGCTGTTATTTTACGTGTGGCTTTGCGACGGAAAATTAGTATGGAACACCATAAAAGAGTCATACTGCCCGAAACTTATGGGATAATATCGGTACCTTCGAAGTAGGAATGTTTGTGAAACGAAATGAACAGCGGGAAGAGGAGAGTTGTGAAGTACCCGTGAAGTACAATTAATTAATTATTAATTATTAAAAATATTATTTACTGATAAAAAAATGGTTTAAAAAAATCTGCGTTGTAAGTATTTTTACACTTCAAAATAATTATTTAACTAAATAAGTAGTTAAATATCACAAGGGTGGGAAGAAGGATATACTGCCACACAAATTTGTCTTGGCACATACTCCTTGATTGATATTCATACCATATAAATAAGTTTTCTTGCGGAACAATATCGGCACTGAGCGGAACCGGACGTTGGTGTGAATCAGCCTTTAAGGGTGTTTTTTTTATCTATTCAATGAAAACTGCAGTAGCAACATTGGCAACCATTGATGACACTGTGGCATGGGCTTGAACAAAACGTCGGGAGCGTTTTGACCCTCAATACGAACAAGTCATAATCATCTAATCTGGGAGGAAGTTTTAATAATGCAGATACTTTTATTATAATCATCACCGATTATAATACAAATGTTCGCTCCCTGCTCCATTAATCTAGCAGAAAGGCTGCTAAAACAAAGAATATTTTGCCATATTTCTAACGATGGACTTCGACAAAGGAAAAAGTTGTTGCAAGGAAATATACTGTCATAGGTATAAAATTGTATCTTTAAACAATAGAAACGGAAGAACCACTACATTGTTAGTTTTCAACTTATCGCAAAAAGTTTTATAATTATTGCAGTGTTCCTTTTCAAAATGGGAATATTTTTTGTAAAAGAGTCGTACATATTGTATTGCGCAGAAGAAGTCTGTTGTTTTAAGAAACGTCTGTCGCAGGTGCTATTCGCCTTCTATACCCTTTTACTCTCTCCCGTCCCATAGAGAGCGGGAGCTTTCAGGTGAATGAACAGGGAACACTCCTTTTCAGGAATCATACGGCCTTTTTGTTTACATCTTCTTTTCACGCACACGGAATAGATACATATAATATCCCTCGGAGCTTTTGGTAGTAGATTTTCTTAAAAGAAAGTTTTTTTTAATGTATTTTAAATACATCTTAACCTAAAAAAGTACCCTTTTTCATTTTTGGTAGGTATATAGTTTAGTTGTGCTGTGCAGGGACAGTCGGGGGCGCGGATCCGATACATTAACCCAGCTGGTCCAAACGGTTCGGGAAAGTTGTGGGTACCCTCCGCTGAAATTTATTGCTGCCCAAGCTATGTTATTTTTTACCATAATATGCAATATTCAAATGATACCCGGAAATATGTCAACGCAAAAGCATTAATAAATCTATTACACCAATATATTCCTTTTACATAAATTTGTCAATCAAGAATTAAATTCTGTCTCAATGATGGATATACAACTTATTCATCAAACAGAAAATGTTAAATTTGACTGTTGTTTGAAATAGTGAAATTTCTCTAATGGGGAGCTTTGGTGTCTTAAAATTAGCTTTCCTTTTACTGTGCGAAATTTAAAAAACGTCTACGCAACTATTTTCAACAATGTTTCAACTGGTTTAATTGTTCAGATAAAAAATAAGAATAGCAGAAAAAATTTTACCAATTCATTTCCAATTTTTGTGATTATCTTTTCCCATCAACCAGTGTGCCTTAATGTTTGATTTGTTGATAATTTAACCAGAAAGATAAACAAATAGCGATATTCCAAACAGTTGTCTTTTCGTACGACGTACAATACCGCAACCAAAACAAACTTCCTGAATATTTTCGCAGAGCTGCACTTCGCGATATAAATCTCCATAAACGTAGCCATGTTACCTTCCTCCCTTTCCCCTCCTCGCTCCCGTTTCCCGCCCAACCTGCCCCACTCGTTTCTCTTAAACGTCGGGAAGCGAGATTATTCAGTGGAGGTTAATAATTTAATTAAATTTCCACCGAATGAAGTTGTTTGATTAGGCCCAGCTTAATGTAGCTAGTCGCTAGTAGCCCTCCCCCGTTCGTTAAGAGCCAATCCTCCTAAACATTCGGATGAGGATGTTTCATTAAGATATACCTGAGCTGCCTCAAGCAGGTTCCTACTTGGAAAGGAAGGGTGCTTGAGAGATAACTGGCTAATTTTTATCATGAAAACATTTCTAAATTTAGAATCGCTTGTTTAAAGCTCCTTAATAATGTCTAGAAAATAAGGATTTTAATTCAATTAAAAGAAACTTTTCACCGTACAAAAAAACAGTTTTTCAGAGCTCATAGTTCATTTTAATTCTGTTTGATCGATTTTTTAGCGTGGGTTCAAAGATTTTCGACAGGATTTTATGCGTTTCCCCCCAAAATACGACCATAGCCATATCATAGCAAATAAAACAATACTCAATGCACGAAATAACATAACAATTTTAAATTTTCACACATGGACACCAAATACGTTCACAAAACAATATACACGTGTCATTTATTTATTCAACTAAATGTGGAACACTCATTACAACAAATCGCAAGTACTCAAAATAATCAATGAACTTAAAACTACCGGTAACAAAAAATAACGAATGTGACTAACAAAATGATGATGCCTATTTAAATGCCATATCAATGTAAACATTTACGTTTATTTATTATTTTACATATGCCATGCTACGTGTATATATTAATGTCGTTTCTGAAACCTTAAAACGTCTTATTTTTTAATTTTATTTAGTAACATTTAAATTCTGCTGAAATATTAGTGTGTCCACTGAAAACGTTTGTATTTGATACCCTTTAAGATATTTTTCCACAGGTATTATTACTATAAATATTTTCCTTTGTGAGTAGGTACGTCAATGAATTTTCAAATATAGATGTAAATTTAAATTTTCAATTTTTTTTTCAAATTCCTACCAACCTAATAAAATACCTACCACTAATCTATTTTAGCTGACATTATAACATATTTTAAATGGGTGGAACAAAGCACCGAATATTTTTACTTGGCGAGACAAGTTACATCCAGTGATTTTTCAAGGGTTACAACTAGTAGCTATATGTGATGACAAATTAACAGGTAAACGTAAGCGGGTATGATTTTTTCCAATTCATTTGGGAGAAAATACGAATGTCAGTGAATAAAACATAATGTTCTGAGCAGAAACGTTTATTGTCGTTGCGTGCACCCAGTCGGAAAATCTGCCGAGGAAACTTGGTCGCTGCTTCCATATTGTTATTTGCGTAATTGTCTATTTTATTTGTATACTCGGCTGAGAAATTAAATTACTCCCGTGCTTTTAATTGAATTGCATAGAATTTCAGATGGATGCATTTGAAGCGTCAAAATTTCCATCTTGTTGAATAATAAGCACGCCGGATGGACTCCATAATAAATAATCTAGCTTGAGTTTGAATACAATGAAACAAAATTCAAGGTTTGAGGAAATATTTACAATTATAATTTAATCAAAAGGAAACTAATCGGGGAAAATCAAAAGATTACTTAGGTTATTTATCAACTTATGGATAACAATGATTTTTTTAATTGTCTGTGTGATAAAAGGACTGGTTTGGACACCAAACCAGTAAGGGAAATACTAGGTTAGTGATTTTTAAAGCGGTTAAATTGTTAGCGGTTCTAACTTAAGTCTCATCACCCTCGCCTGGTTAAGAACCCTTGCAAGGGTAGGGAGAGGTAAGGCGCTTTCTGCTCGGCCACAGGAAGCATCATTTATCTTAACATATATTATATCATAAATAAAACAGATAAACTTTGTTTATAACCACTTTTATTTTTCAATATTATGTCGACCGGTTTCGGAAGCACCCTTCCATCATCAGGAAGACAGAATATTGAATAATAAAAGTGGTTATTAACAAAGTTTATCTGTTTTATTTATAAAAATGGCAAGCCACCAATATTTTTTTTTACGAATACGTACAATATATCAGTTTTAAGTTAGAGCTACACAAGTTTCTTTAAATGAGCTGTTATCTAATGAGCTGTTAAATAAAAATAAAAATTAGAGTGTGTGGGTCGATCTCCGTTTTTACTGTTAAAAAATACTTCACAAAAGCAATCTGGTAAATTAAATGTTTTTTTAATAAATGCTAAATGTATTACTTTAATCAGCTTTAGGTTTTCTAAAACTTGCCGCAAAGGTACACAACTTTGAAAATGGGAGGTTTATTAAATTCATAAACGTTATACTGCGCATTTCAAAATTATATCAAAAGGTTATGAACATAAACCATCCATAAATCCTCTCGGGAAAAACAAGCCCCACTTCTCACTTTCAAGTGTGTTTTGATACCTTTTGGTATTATACCCTAATAATATTATGCAGATTCTCCCCCAAACAACTTTTCTCGGATTTATCACCTTCAAAATATCTACATACCTACCTACATAATATTATGGTTCGTTCATTTCTTTCCTTCTAACTAAATAGTAATCTACTTACTGGGCTTGCGGTAAATTCAGATTTTTACACTGATTTCGAAGTTGTTACTAAAAATATTCGTTCGGTACCTACCTGACACTTTATTATTTAATTTACGATAACTTATGCCTATAATATTATATAGAAGATATGCGTCCATGATTTAATCGATTTTACTAAAGCAAGTAGGAGAATAATAATTATTTATGTCTCATCTTGGAGTCTCACTAATATTCATATATATTAGAATTTAAAGAATTGATACTATATTCACATCTACGTCGTAGTCGGTAGCTTAAAAAAGTTGACGATTGGAATTTTCACTACCAAATATTTTGTATTTAAAATCTAACTTTAAAAAAAATAACAAAAAAATGTTTAACGCTTCTTTAGAATATTCTTTTCAATTTTTCGATGTGACGACACTCTTTTATAACGGCCTACCATATTTCGGTCAAGTTCTAGTCATCCTGAAGAAGTTGTATGAGCCCGAATGATATGAGTATGTTTGTATAAGTAGGCACTTCACAATCTTCACATAGGCACAGAGTAAGGCCTTCTATGTGCCTCAAATCTTCTTTACAATCCATAGACTGGCAAAGAACCGTGAATGATATTCAAATACCAAAGCCTCTGTTCAACAGTGTTTTTCTTATAGGATATCAGACCTATTCATGAGGTTTTGTCATTGTACTCCACAATAAAACCGAAGCTGAATGCGTTCAATGATTTTCAATCCGCATTAAGCCAAACAACATAATATTATTCTCTTCATTAAACTGTGTGTGTTGTCAAGTACATTTGCATTCGGCGTGGTGTTTTCTTTGTGGCTGATCTGAGATACAAATAAATAGGATATTAGAAAGACTGTAGTGAAACGGTAAAAAATGTAATAAATAGAATATTAGGTAGGCTGTAGTGAAAGGGTACAAGAAAGTAATAAATATAATATTAGGTAGACTGTAGTGAAAGGGTACAAGAAAGTAATAAATATAATATTAGGTAGGCTGTAGTGAAAGGGTACAAGAAAGTAATAAATAGAATATTAGGTAGACTGTATTGAAAGGGTACAAAAAGTAATAAATAGAATATTAGGTATGACTGTAGTGAAAGGGTACAAGAAAGTAATAAATAGAATATTAGGTAGACTGTAGTGAAAGGGTACAAAAAGTAATAAATAGAATATTAGGTAGACTGTAGTGAAAGGGTACAAAAATTAATAAATAGAATATTAGGTAGACTGTAGTAAAAGGGTACAAAAAGTAATCAATCGGTGGATCAATTGCTTTATTTTGTTTACTGATTGAATATAAATAATTAAGAAGCTTTATAAATAATGCCAGGCAACTTGCAAGGAAAAATATCTTTGGGGCAACACCTTGCTTAACTGAAGACTAGAAATAAAAAACCAACAAGAAGATGGAGCGACGATTTAAAAAAGTGGAAGGCTAAAATGACTAACCCCCTGACCCAAAATAGGAAAGACAGGGAAAATGTTTATTCCAGTCAATGGTAAGAGCAAGTCTATGGAAGAAGAAGATATGAATGTCTGCTTTCGAGATAAAAGTGTTATGAGTGGATAACAAGCAATAATAAAGTAGGCGATATTTCTATCACATTATTCACATTCAAGTGGAAGTTCGATGGGCATATGGCACGGTTATATGCCCATCGAACGATAAAAAAGATTACTCTTAACAGATTACTGTTTTAAAAATGTATTCACTGGAAACCTTAGACTTTTGCCTAACTACCTGTATATAATTAACAGTTAAATCATTTGTAGTGTTACTTGTATTAGAAAGCCAAAAAGTGTATATTTTTGGGTGCTGACCCTTAATAGTCACATGGAAAATTGCTCTATTGATATCTTGTACACATCGACCAAGTATATGGGTATATCATATCGATAACAAAGAGATAGGCAATTTGAAGATCCTAAACTCCCATTGAGATCCAAGAACACGCTCATAAATATATAACTTTTTGAATTATTTATCAAGAATATTTTATTACCAGTAATACAAAAACACATTGCTAATATGAAGACATTTAACAGATTTCCGAAAATGTATTATTTTGAACAAAGAGTTTGCCGAAACCCATCGGATAACTCCATTGTATTTATTTAAGTACTTCTTCTGCATAAATGTAAATAACATAAATCTAAATGCAATGTTTTGTATAATATT
Organism: Drusus annulatus; assembly: GCA_022651775.1. Classification (NCBI taxonomy): domain Eukaryota; kingdom Metazoa; phylum Arthropoda; class Insecta; order Trichoptera; family Limnephilidae; genus Drusus; species Drusus annulatus. Next base: position 2,206,228 of record JAGWCC010000048.1, on the reverse strand, counting down.
ACGAGTCACCTAAATCGTTGAACTCTTCCAAACAACCAGAGGCACTATGAAGCCTGCTTTTCTCGGCGCGCGACGGCGGCATCTGTTGGCAACTGTTGCTATGTTTCCCCGTATTACGCCCGCTGTGAGCTTTATGTTATCCTGGAAAGCATTTACCCGAAGCCTTACATTTTCTTTTCAAAAGAGGTTTATTATTTGATATTCTTTATTGAATAACTACCCCTCGATCTGTGTAGGGACTCACTCCGGCGGTTGTGATGGAAACCGTCGGGGGTCGAAATATTAATACGATAATAAAAATAACTAATTCTTAGAGCTCAATTGTGAGTGCTTTATTAATAAAATTGTAATACATTTTGAAAATACAAAAACTGTAACGTCTTGGTCACATCGCGAGGAGCGACAGATATAAGTTTACCCAATTGACAATCTGGGGAAGATTAATGGAAGACGAAAGGTTTCAAAATCTGTGTGACTGGTACAAGTTCAGTTCCGCTGAGTTGTTTCGGGCTGCAGTCTGTAGGGTGAAGATTTTAGTCAACCTCCTATAGGAGAGGTCATCAGAAGAAGATGAATATTAACTAAAAACATAGTTATTATCTTTAATATTCTTAGCTACTCGTTGATAGATTAAAACAAGACGATAAAATATACGATAACTTTACGGTAATTCTTTACGCGTTCGTGAAAAGGTTCAGGTTTGTGAGAGAATTGTCCTTTTCCAGGCGTGTGTCTATCAAGGTTTTAACAAGGCATGCGTAAAAAATGAAATAAGTGAATTTATCTGATTCTATTTTCCTTCTCGGAGCCTTACAGTTTGAACGAACATAATATGTTAAAACAGAACATGTAGATTTTTTTAAATATCGGTGTCACTACCTACGTCTGGTCGCAGCAGAGCGGTGGTGTTGACACCTGACAACACATTGTGTTGTGTTACATTTTATGGTGTTCAGATAATGTATTTTTTGTTTGTTTATTATTTTTGGAATATAATGTCATTGTGTAAATGCAAAATTATGGAAGAGAATTTTCTTTTTTGGTAGCAGATCAAATAGTTCGTAACGAAAGAGTTATTGTGGTTGTAAAATTTATGCAAATAGGAAAAATCTGCTTAGCCAAGTAACACTAATGTCGCTATGTGAAATTATAATAATAATATTATGTTCCCGAGAGATAGATTTTAAAACGTATGTAAAAACGTAATGTTTGGCAAGTCATCATGCTTTGCCTTAATTGAGAATTCGTAGTGTGAAGTATTGGGAACGCTTGCTCGTGTTTCGACTGTGCAATATGCAACGATGGTGAAAATATCAATGATGTTGGGTTCACCGAGAAACTTTAATTGCAATATCGATAGATAAACACAGCATTCTCACCTGTCGTCTGTGTTCTAATTATTTCCATAATAAGTCTAATAGGTACACTTTCAAGCAGAGTCAACTGTGAATTTTACAATCACAACATTGTCGAAAATAATGGATTGTTTACATACAAGTTTTGCATACTTTTCGAAAAAAATTCGCCGAATTCGGTAGAAGATTGGAATTTTCCTGTTTATCTCTGCAAATATAAACTGGTTCGTCACCTACCCAAAATGTATCCACTTACCAAAGTATTGTAGTATGTTAAGCATTGCAATTTATGATTTCGATATTAACAGTTCTCAGAAGTTGAAAAGTGCCAAAAATATTACAACCAAGTTCCAAAGATAACACTGTCCCTCTTATGCAGAAACAAAATCAATTCTTTAAAATTCTTAAAACTGAATGTTTTACGTCTATCAGGTATACCCTTTACTGGCCGATTTATTGTTTTGCAATATTTTACGAGCGTAAATTAAACACTATTAAACTTATAGCGAACACAAATTTATTGTACATCCTAGAATAAGTATAAAATTAAATTTTTGTACAACACAATTAGTCGTATTGTTTACCCTCTAAAACTATACATTATGACATTATAAACAGTTTAATACGGAGTGTGGGTTGACACAAACAAACAGCGTCTTTAATTTTAAACCTACATAACTGATAGCTCAGTTTCATTGGTGACATCGGAGATTAGTCAATTTTTCAGATTCGTTCAGTTTGATTATAAAAAGCGACCGTTAGTGCTCGTAGCCATTAATTCATTTATAAAATTTTATTGAACTCTTAGGTACATACCTACTGGAAAAGCTCCGTGGTTGTAGAAATAAACAGAACTACAATATTTAAATGTCTGCAGTAAATTTAACATTCATATCATCAATTAAAACAATAAACGTAATCTTCTTCTTATTCTAACCGTGAAGAAATTTCATTGATTGGTCATATAAACAGCCATTTATAATAAAGCTTTCATAATTCGTTTAGTTTTTCTTACAAATTATCACTTTAAAAAAGTTATTAAATTATTTCTGAAAAAAATTGGTTTCATAAAAGCTTTTCCTGGCCGTTGAATTTATGAATAGGCTCGAACATCGACAATGATTATTATCAAAGTTCTTCCGGTTCCTCGTTTTTCAACCCTTATAACTTTTTTCGATTAGAAATCGATTGGCACTTTTCAGGATAATGTATTTTATATTACAACTTCACTCTTATTTTCGAGTGCAGCAAAATTCTTACGATACGATCTTTTTCCTAGAAGATTATAATTTTTCCCCTTTTGCCAGTACCTATATAGGAAACTGTTGGTGACAGGTAATTACATCACAGAAGAAGTAGCTCTCTGTATCGCAAAGGAAAATTCTGAGAGGATTTCGCAAATTTTCTTTCAAGACGATTATTGTTAAAATTAAATATGGTGTAGGTTAAGCGCTACCTAAAGGGAAAAAAATCATGTTCGCTCATAAGTTTAAAGGTAGGTACCTATTCCCTTTATAGATAGTTCATGGATGAGAACATGTTTTTGACATTTCTAAAAGGTTTATTTGTCCTTGTTTATAATTATGCTATAAACATACTTAGACAGATGTTTCTGAGTTATATGTTGAGTAATGTAATGTTTAATTTTAATTAGAAATTCATTGCTTCTCCACGAAAAAATTATGTTTTTCAGTCTTACATATATTTTTTTTATAGTGAATACCGCACAAGAGTCCCAACTGCTCCCGACCGTCTAGAGCCAGTGAGACTATGGCATCCTTAATTAAGGAATGTTGTGAGGCTGAATGTTGTGAATAGGAGAAAGAGATGGGGAAGAGGAAAGTTGGGAAGTACCTGGCTTTTCAGATCTGGTCACCAAACACATCTAAAGCCATTTCAACCAATGTTTCGAATCTCAATGCTCATTTTTCTGCAGGGCGATACTGAGGGTACGAGTATCTACCACTCTGAAACGTGCCGTTAACATACTACATATGGTGAGAAATAAAATAGAAATGGCCTCCGTTTTTGATGACCGCCTCCGTAATCAAGGGCTAAAACGCTTGACTACGAATCCAAAGGCCGCCGGTTCAAACCCGGCGGGCGTAAACACATTTTATTTAATTGATATGTGAAGTGTCATAACATATTAAATAATATATAGTATACCAGCCGCACGTTCCAGAAAAGTAGATACTCTAAGAATCGCCCTGGTGAAAGACCACCATTCAGAATCGAAACGTTGCTTTAAATGGCTTTATCCGGTTTGAGATCTGAATAGCCAGTATGAAATATGCGGTATGAACCATTTAAAAAATACATAAAAATGGGGTGCGGAAACTGGCAGTGAATTTGTAAATATGTACTTGAAAAAACTTATTATTTAATTTTGTGCAGGAATGGTGGTGAACGGCTTCGTGAACGTGGTGATCACGACCATCGAACGGCGCTTCGGCCTGCGCTCCTCGCAGACGGGCCTGGTGGCCGGCGGCTACGACATGGCCTCCTTCCTGTGCCTGGTGCCCGTCACCTACCTGGGCGGGCGGCGGGGCGCCAGCAAGCCGCGCTGGCTGGGCGCCGGGGTGCTGCTCATGGGCCTGGGCTCGCTGCTGTTCGCGCTGCCCCACTTCGCCGCCCCCCGCTACAGCGCCCCCGGGGACCTCCACGGAAAGTGCCACCGCGTCACGAACATCACGGAAAATAGAGTAAGAATCAAATGCTATTTTTACATCTCTCGTTTATTTTATGTTTTTCTTTGTTATGATTATTATTTGTCCTTTTTTTCCTAGTCATATATTTTTTGTTTATTTACCGTCAATAACCATTAACAAACATGATTAGTGTGTATATCAGTACATATCGACGCCGGAAAGGCAAAAGGGCTGAAGTGCCATTTTGGGTAGTTTACACCAGAGCACTTGAAAGTTTTTTTTAGTACCTGCTTGGATTTTGAAATAAAAAGCTTAACTTAGGTAACTCAATGTTCACAGCGACGAAAAGCTGAAAGTCTCAAATTTTTTCGCTTGGTTGAAGCCTTCCGTCAAATGGTACATATGTTTTACACGGCTGAAGCGCTACAAAAGTCTTCATAATCAAACGAGCATTCAATGCAGAAAAAACTGATTAAAACTGCATATTTAACTTAATTTTTAACAAAGTGTCGCTAAAGCCCTTTTGTATTTCCAGCATTGGTATACACGAAATATTATTCTAGGAACACATTAGACACAGCGATTATCCAGCAAAACAAATCAAAGAGCATGCAGATAGGCCAACTTAGAATAAAAAAACATGGGAAAAAAATAATTTATCATAGGAATAATTAAAGTCGATAAAATCACTTTTTTAACATAATATGTTTCAAAATATTAGTTTTCACTTGCCCAGGGACATATTAAAGTAGTCAACTATTTCGCAGTACTAATCATTGGCACACTGTATCGTATAATATACTATGTTTTTGCACGAGGAAAACATTGGTTATTGAATTTGAAACCATTTTGTTTTCTTCTAAAATGTATGCTGTCTTTTCAACCAAATTTTTCGAATAAAATAAATACTTAAATAGATTTTGTATGAAGTCGAAAAAGTATCTGACATAAATCACGTAAAATATATTTTCGCTGTTTCATGTCATTACTGAATTATTTAAATTGTACTAGGACATTTAGATGTCACTTATCAACATATGTAATAGGACTCTACTATGGACATTTTGATTTAATATTAACGCTGGAATATGAGAATTTTCTTTTTTGAATTAGCGGTAATAGGAATAGGAACAGCCCTACTAAAAAATACTGAGGGGATCTTCCATTCTAAATAATGGGTACCTACGCGTAGTTTTTCAATTTCGGTAGTAAATGTAATTTATTTATTATAAAATAATTCACTACTAATTAAAGTGGCCACTTGTCTAAGCACCGCGCGCTGTGGTGATTTTAACTCAGTCTGGCGTTGTTTTCAGCCTAATTAATTGCAGATTGCTGTCGGCCGGGACGCATTCAATGTGCATTCGATTTCCGCACGCCGAATTGCTCGCTAACTCAGAATGACACACCTCGTTCCTTTTTAATTGAAAAGCGTTGCGTAATCCTATACTTTTCAGCCTTACTTTATTAACTTGGGGGGTTTTTTAAACGGAAATTAATTAGTTTAAATGCCATAAATATGTTTCACTTCGAGACAAACTTTACTAACTTAAATAAGAAAAAAAAAACAAACTTTACTATCGACAGGTTTTGGAAAAACCGTGAAAAAATGGAAAAACAAAGAAATGGTTAAAAAAGTGGTGGTTTCACACAGTGTTTGCTTAATTCGATTTAGCCATCTTGAAACTTTTTAATGAACATGTACTCATAAAAGCATTTTATTCTTAGCCAACGACGGATAAATGAAACAACTGAGAATACTAAAAAAATAAAGCCATGATAATTAAATAAAGAAAAAAAGATATACAAAAGCTATGGAAATTTTGAAAGAGTTAAATATCTTTTTATTCACTTAAACACTTTATTTTTAACATAGAAAATAATTAATGATCATGCATCAACTGAATTTCTGAGAAAAATTGAAAACTTCCAGCACTGCCACAGACATGAGACGAGTAATAGTAATCAAATGAAACTACCTTTTAGAAAAAAGTTACCAACTCAAAAGTCATTGATGTACGGAGCCATAAAAATATGTGACGAATTACCAAATGATATTAAAATTGTAAAGAAAAAATATTTAATTAAATTTTTTTTAAAGTTTTAATTTATTTTTTATTAGAATGCAGGTTTTAACACGTGGTATCTTTTGAGGTAGTGCATAGTGAATTATACATTTTTGCGCCAGGTCATTCAATCACTTTTAGAATATGAACAAATAGACTTATCCGTTTCATTAAAATTCCCAAGCATTGGTTGTACAGCTGGGACTCCCGCGCCCGTGAGTCACATAAAAAAGGATTTCCTTTCAACCTGTATGAAGTTTAAATCATTAACAAAATTCAGGACTAACTATTAAAATATAAAACAGTGAATCACCAAAATACATTATTTCCAAACGCAAAAAAACGCACATTATTTACTACTGTTATTACTTTATGCTATAAAATGGTTCATACATTCTCTTACACATTTATTGATTGCTTTTAGGGAAATACATGTTTCAAAAGCATATCATCCACGAAAACACTCGAACGTAAAGACTCGGGACATAATACATACGTCAATATGAAATGTGTGACGGAGAGCCTCCCCACACATTGATTCTTTGAGTGGATTATTTAAATTGATCAATTTTTCTGAAAGCTCGTTTTACCGCACACAATACCGTTAAAGCTCTTACTCAATACGTAAATTGTGTCGTCCCTCACAGTCAAGGCGATAAAGTTACTAGCTGTATCGTTCATTGAAAGTGATGATTTCCCCTTGAATAAATGAAGTTAGTTTAATATGTATTGTTCAAATTGTTCTCCTTACTTGTTCTCCCACATGAGCAACAGTTTGTTGCTGTTTCACACTTCCTTCTACATATATCATTACTCAACACGTACAACAAACCACGCAATTTGTTTACGTTTCTCTCAGGCCTGATTGTTTCCCTCCCAGTGTTTATATCATTCTGTGGATATGAAAGGGGTTCATTTTCAAAGACCAATGAACTTTGCGAGATGTTTTTTGGGCTGTTGACTTATGTTATGTAGATATGTTCTCCTATATTTATCTTGAGCCAACATTTCGGGCCGCCCTGTAGTAGGAATCATGTATCATCAAAAGTAAAAAGCAATATATTTTTTAATATGCAGGATTTACCATTCAAGCTATTCTCGTAAAGCATAATAAGGTTTATTTGTGCAGTAAAAATGCGTAAATGGTTCACGTTTCGAATACAGTACACATTGTAATATGCCAAATTGTTTACGAACCTGTGCATTAATGTCGCTTTTGGTTGATAGGAAAAAAAGCATACATATAGTGAACGTCCAAAGTTTTTGATTAGCTTTGATAGATGTCGAAATTGAACAATGGGTAAAAAAATGTGCATTTTCGCGCTTATTTCGGAAAACTGTTACCAAAAGTAGTAACTCATCCAGTTCAACATTCCTTGATGTAGACTCAGACACAATGAATTGCTGTTCCTCAATCGTCACTCTACTAATTATAGGAATCATTCTCCACTCTCCAAAATGTCGAAACTTGTTAACTCAAGCCATGATCTTGAATTTTTTTATACCAGTCTAAATGATTTTTGTCATTCTTCACGACTTTACCAAAACTTTCACTTGACCTTGGCTTTGACTTAATTGTTCTTTCTAATGTATATTTTGTCCTGTTTTTGTTATTACTTTATTATGATATTATGTATGTGCCGTTCTTTCTATGTTGATCTTTTTTCCCATTTCGTGATATGTATATATTTTTTTTGTAATTGAACAATAGTCCGTTTATAAAAAAATCAAGTCTAACTGAGTCCACGTCCCACAGTCAGACTGCTCCCTGGAGGATGCCGAGCTGGACGCCGGCAGGATCCTGGGTGGGTCGGTGCCAGTGCTGCTGGTGTTCCTGCTTGCCCAATTGCTTCACGGGGCGGGAGCCTCGCCCATCTTCACGCTGGGGGTCACCTACATCGACGAGAACGTCTCCAAAAAGATGTCTTCCGTCTACCTAGGTGAGTTTATCTTCATAATTATTTAAATCCTAATTTTGTTGACCCTGTGCTTTTTAAATCACAGATATCTCTAAAAAAAATTGTTGTCTTATTGTCTGAATAGCAAAAACTCTCAAACAATGACATTTGCCATCATGAAGTTTGCAAATATTTAATGAAAATGAAATAATAACTTTGTACAATACCACATATTTTATTTTTTATTTTTATGACCGACCGGTTTCGCTTAGCCTAACCATCATCAGGGGTACAACATTAAAAAAACTTACAACCAAAAAACAAAAACATAAACTTATAAAAATTTCTTACAAACCTTTCAGTTGACGTTTTGTGTCTTTCATTTCGTACCATCTTTATCTTTCTCTGTTCCTTTGTTATAATTTAAATGTTATTTTTTTATTTTCTCACTGTTTTCTTATTTTATTTTATATTGTATTCTACCTCTGTATGTAGACATAACCGCGCACTTTGTGGTTTTTGTTTAGTTTATATTTGTACCCTGATGACGTTGAGGCTAAGTGAAATCAGTCAACCATACAAATTCAAATAAAATCTGTGGTCTTGTACAAAGTTATTATTTCATTTTCATTAAATATTTCAAACCACAAAGTGATTGCTTTCTACGAAAATATTGGAAATATTTTTTGTCTGGTAATTTTTGTTCAATTCTCATTCAAGATATCACATTTTCATTTGATTAATATGATAAAAAAGGAGGCGAACTCACGAAGACAGCCAGGTAGTAAAACGAGTGTGAAGAACTATTTTAAAAAATTGAAAATTTAGACTTTTTTTAAAAGCAGTACACTTTTCAACGGATAGCCTTTAATATTATTTCTGCCTTTAATATTATTTTTCATCCCCTATTTATATATTTTATACGTTTGGCAGTATCAACACGTGGCTAACCTAGTATTTATCCTACCAGTGGTGGTGTTGTGTTCACCCCAAGCGAGCGTGACATTCCGCCTAAACCTCCCCTAGCGCCCCCCGGCCGCCTCCCCTTCGCAGCATCCGAACTATGCGAGCAGATGCTTCCTCCCTCCATCCCTGCCTTACGCCTCGCGCCACCTACCACTATATGGCAATATGACAGGCGAAGATTCAGAACTTTAACATTTTCGGTCACGATACCATGCAAATAAAACATTGTAGTTATCATCTTTTTTTTTCTTTAGGTGCTCAGGATAAATAAATTTTTCATCCGAGCCTATCTCTTAAGCCGGGAAAACTGCCAAAACATGAGTTTAAAAATACATAGGCTCTTGACGATGTGCACTGAAAAGGAGATGTGCTCAAAATAATGTTTAAACAATGTAGTTACTAAAAAGCTTTATGTGTTATTTAAAAATATACAGAGTCCCAACTGCTTCCGACTGTCCGGAGCCAGTAGGACTATGTTACTCCCCGTCAGGGTATGTTGTGAGTCTGAAGGAATTGAGGGAAAGGAAGGAGAAGGGGAAAAGGAAGTTTGAGGTACCTGTGAGATTTTATATTTTTCTCCAGTGATACAACATAGTTTTGATTGGGAAATAAAACTTCCTAGTATTGCGATCTTGACTATGGAAAAATCTTTAATTATTCCTTGTTAATCGATTAAAATTACCAAATAGAAAGAGATTTGTAGATAAAATTCACTTCCTAAGTCTGGCCCTGCGCTTGTTATAGGGTTCTATATTCTCCCCAGCAATTTAGAAGTCTCCCATAATGAATTCAATAGGGGAAATGCAATTTTCGGTAGTGTCACGACATCTCCTAAATCAGGTGAGGCAACACGACCCCATAGTCGCTCTTTACTGTTCGGGAATCTTCATATTAATAATCGAACAGCCATTTTGCTAATATTAATGGTTGAATAGCCATTTTACTGACACTATAGAACTTATCAACGGTTATGGATCCTCAAACTTTGTATATTAAACTTGCCTGAATTCGATCCACTAAATTCTAGTTAATTTTAATGTCAAGGAGAGCAATGGTTTTCATGTATTGTGCGATTAGATACTTCATTAGACTATATTGGATACAGGTGGTGGATAATCTCAGTATCACCCTGGTAAGAGATCACGATTCGGATTCGAAAATTCGCTCGAAATGTGTTAAGTGCCCAAATCTGATTTTGAATTGACTGAATTTATGTTAACATTAGTGAGTTCTTAGGGAAAAGGTCGTTACTGGATAAAAAAAACCCTAAGGCACAAGCAACAGTTACCGCTTATAATGATGGTAGGAGTTTTTCAGGTTGTTAGTAAGGAATGTTAGCCTTTCTTTTATCAATATCTTCGCAGTTTATTTAATTAATTTTCCACATGCACACAAATCAGCGATGACACAAAGTAACTATAAATTATTTCCTTTGTGAGTACGTACGTACACTACGTACGTGTGTGAACTCAAATTTGGAACTGGTGTTAATTGATATTATCAAATTTTAAAAATAATCTTTTCATATCCACACCTACCTAATAAAGTGCCCACCTATAATGTATTTTAACAGACATTATTCTATATTTGAAATGGGTGGTTAACGCTCTGCATCGAGGTATGTAACTGTTCGCGCGATGTTCACAACATTCATCGAAGTAACTAATGTCAAACAGTTTTTAAAGTTATTTCCTACATTTAAGTTTATTCAAATATTTGCAGTGGTTTTTTACAAAAACAAAAAAACATTATGGCAATTTGTTCAGTGAGTGGATTTACCACTAAGACCAAAAAAGCAATAAAAACATTATTTCTAATTTTGAAACTGTTAATTCGTGGTGGAATTCCATTTTAATGATTTAATAAAACAAATATATAACTTTATTCCACTTTTATTTTATGACTGGACCGGTTTCAGCCTATGACGGCCATCTTCAGACTAGTACATGTTGTTGTTAACCTACGGCTTATATACTATTTTTGGGGATTTCAGGGGTAGTAAACAATGATTTTAATTTAATTATATTATTAATTATTATATTATATAATTATATTATATAATTAAAGTAAAATCATTGTTTACTACCCCTGACATCCCCAAAAATAGTATATAAGCCGTAGGTTAACAACAACATGTACTAGTCTGAAGATGGCCGTCATAGGCTGAAACCGGTCCAGTCATAAAATAAAAGTGCAATAAAGTTATATATTTGTTTTATTAAATCAATAAAAACATAGTTGAAAGGTTCACTTTTCATCGATATTTCATATTTTGACAGTACGTTAGGAATTTTGTATTTTTTTAAGGATATAAAGATGATATTTCAACAAAAGCATCCATCATAATCAAAACAAACCTAATGCTATTAAAATTTGTGTGATATTCTGACGTAATAAATCATTTGAGTGGTGTTTTCAATATTGTTGTGTTGAATGGATGAATCGATACAAAATATGCCATAATCATACGATCTTGTCCTTAAATATATCCTTGTCTCTCTCTATTTACTTACATGGGCGGGAATACCATATGAAAGAAACGTATATCTACTATTGCATCTCAACCTGAAATCCTGGTTTGGTAGTCAGACCAATGTCAACAATTGCCTTACAATCAATGGCGTTACAAATTTGCTTACAATTGTTTGCAAATCTATACGAGTACATTCATGTTATATTTTTCTTCAAAGATTGGCTCTTTTATAAACTTCATATTGTATAAGTATTAAATTATTAAGTTAACACACTTAATTCGAAGGAAACCATAATAGTAGAATAATTCTAATTATTATAATTAACACTGAGGTAGGTGTTCAGTTATTGAAAAATATTTTGTCATATTATATTAAATTAACATAAATTATGTGATTACGTTTAAGTTATTTTCGTACTGATTACAACATAGACCTTGATAAATTAAGTATCCACATACATTGATTCGTGATAATATATGTAAATCATTGTTTTAATGAAGACTTGCATACTCGAAATGTTAAATGTGCAGAGCAAACGACGTATTTCTCAATGCTACGTGGTTTAATTGAGACGGCATACTCCTTTCTGTGTAATTATTCACAAGCGTATTTTGCATTTAGCTGCGTTGGTCCATGTGTATTTCACAGAAATGTACTCTGAATTTTGAAAGCCTTCAGTAAATACTAAAATATTGGAAAACCATACACAGTTCTATAATTAAATCATAAATATCTACTTGAATTATATATACCTATGCTATGACGTAAACGCGTATAATTATTTGTGTCAGTAGTGGGTAGGCACTTATTTTGTATTTATTTCGTGTACCAATGTTTTACAAATGTCGCTTATTATACAATTTAGTGTTTACGTATTCCTCGGATTACCTATCAGATAAACATGAAACATTTGTCCATTAGACTAGTGTTGAAATGTCCATGAACGAAGCACGATTCTATACAATATCTCTCGAATGGTGCCTTCAACCGTGGAACCTTACAGAGCAGAATAAGATTCGTTGAATATGAATAGGCATGAAGCTTCTGTGTCAACAAAAGTATTTAAAGCGCCCACCAAAATATGCAGGTCAGAGCTCTGCATGCTTGGCAAACAAAATGCGAACGATTACATTAAAAAAGTGCCTACACCTTTTAGGACAGATTAGCATTACGGTTTAGAATTGCGTGACCTATTAATCTGTAGCAGAATGTAAAACCTGATTATGGGTTCAAAAACCTACTGTGCAATTTTCAAGAACAATAACAACTTGTCAGCGAGTGCGGAAGTTGAATTGCTGCACAAAACTATCTTACATTGTTATACGGTTAGGCCCTTCGAATACGGAGCAACTAAAAAAACAGTTTGCAACTCAAGTTTCTCTCCTATGTATTTCAATGGTGATCCGCACACGACACAACCAGTCTTCAACGCCGACGCAAGAGACGGCGGTATCTCTAAACTCGCCGTGCTAGTCAGTTGTATTTGCTAGCTATTTTCGAGAAATTTGCACTATGTCCAAGCAAGAAAATATAAAAAAAATTTCAGGAGGTTGAAAAATACCCTTGTATTTATGATGATTCGCTTTTAGAAAATTTTGAACGCAATATGACAATGACACCGTGCACTGCGAGATTTTAACTTTAACAATAAAGATTAAAAAATTCTGGTTACGAATAACCTGACAATATTTTTAAAAAGCTCCTACTACCATCGTAGTAGTACGAATTTTTAATGAGATAAAGATTTTAGATTTGTTAATAACTAAAATCGTAGCAACCTGAGTAGCATCGTGAGCGAAGCTCGGTCGCCAACCAGTTTTCAATTGTTATTTCCAAGCAGTTTTAGTCGGGTTTCGGTTGCCTCGTGTGCGAAGGGCCTTAATGTGCGCTGTGCGGCCTTCGCAAGCTTAATTTTTAAGTAAGTTGTGTCGAGCCCTTTTAAATCGCGTGTGGACGACTGGCCTTAATCTGATAGGTAAATAAACCCAATGAAATTAGGCATAGGAATATATTCAGTGGCTCCAACGACATAATAACAGTTCGATTTTTATATGTTTTTTAATTAGAACAATAAAGTCCCAACTGCGCCCAACTATCCAGTGGGACCATGGCACCCCAATTGGGGTATGTTGTGAGGCTGAGTGGAGTGGAGAAAGGAAGGAGGTGAGAAATAGAAAGGTGGGAACCACCTGGCTATTCAGATCTGGTCACCGAACGCGGCTAACTCCATAACAAGCAAAGTTTAGATTCTGAATGCTGGTTTTTCTATAGGGCGATACTGAGAGTACGAGTATCCACCACTCTGAAACGTGCCGCTAAGATACCATATATTATTTTAATTAAATGTCAAATAATACAAATTATTTAAATAAAGTTTATTTGCGCACGTCGAGATTTGAACCCGCGAGCTCTGGATTTGTAGTCGAGGATCCGTTTTTTGACTGAGTGGTTGTTTTGCTGAAAAAACCAAAATATTGAAAAACACTGTCTTAGCATAGCTATTAGATTATTAACATTAACTTGTGTTTTGACGACCTCCATAGCAAAGCGGTTAAGATTCTCGGCCACGAATTCAGATCGCGGGCTCGGGGCCGACGTGCTCAAAGTAATGTCTGCTATTTATGTTTTAATTAAATAAAATTCACGTTCCCGAGTGGAAGATACCCTTGCATCGCCCTGGTGAAAGACCACAACTCAGGATCGATTCCAGAAAGAAGACTTAAAGCAAGTCTTATCCGCATTCGTAAAATGAATATTCTAAGACCCTACCTGAAACAAATAGCAAACAAACTGATAAAATTCACCAGCTTTCAAATTCAAACACCCCTTGAAAATGATCGACTAGAAACCAATTACAATCCGCAATCCACCTTACAAGCAATAAAGCAATGTTACATTGAGCCGCAGGAATAAAATAATAGCAATAAGGTACCCAGCCACGTGTCCCGAGCAAACATCACGTGTCCCACCGCCCACCCTTCCGGAAAGCCGGCGGTAGATTGCCACCACACGTGCGCGATATTTGTCACGGGAAACTTGAAAGTTGAAGGATGGTGTTCCTTCCTCATCTTTGAAGAAACTAGCGAATCTGATGACATAATAAAAGCTTATAACTTCGACCCTTGTTTTGAGGTAATGGATTCGCTGTGTGCTTTGGAAAGTTTATTCTCCCTTATTTATTTTTGTTCCTCTACCAAATATTAGGAATGCTCTCGAGATAGAAAGTATACAAACAAATGTTCAGCCCGAATTAGACTTTCGTATTACTAAACCTAAAAAAAGACCAGAAAATACGAGTTTTATTTGTAAACTGGAAAAAATAGCCGTTTGAGGAGGCGAGGGTTGTTTTTTTATCAGTGTAAAGTTTCGCATTTATTTATTTTCCTTGGATAAAAGGCAAAATACTGGAATTTTTCGGCTATTTAAGATTACTTACTTACTTAGAGATATACTTACCTTCAAAATATGTAAAGTTTTTCGTCTAATTCTGTGGATATGGATGCTAAAGTGGAGTAAGTTTACGTTTAAAAATATAAATATTTGGCGAAAATTTCCGATTAACCGGAAAAGTGGCAACATTTTCCGAACTTTTGAATTTCTCCTCTGGGTTTTGAATATTTTTCTAATAATTTAATTAATCAGTGAAGTCATCAAAACTTGATGTTAAGGATTATTGAACTTCGAAGTGACTTCTCTATTACAGGTAAGTGTTGTTTTAATATAAAACGAACCCTGAGCGGTAGATGTTTTCAGTAACGCCCTGGTGAAAGATCACCGATCAGCTTAGTGACCAGATCTGAATAGACAGGTACTTTCCAACCTTCCTCTTCCTCTTCTCTTTCCCTTCACTACTCTTTTCAGTCTCATGATTAGCGCCATTATTTTTTTGTTGCCGTTACCACTTCAAATAATAGCCCCCTTAACCACAAATTCTCGGCCCGTTCCGGAATTTGATCAAATAATGATCAGGTGTTAAGCGTGACGGCATGACCGTTATGGTATAACTAAGACCTAAATTTCCTTGCAAAAAATGTGGAATAACGCCTTTCACCTAAACACAGTCGGTATGTTTAACAGAATTAAGAAATGAAACGACCCGCGTAATTAGATTGTAGGAATGGTAGTCGCTCGAACGGAGACGATAAGGTATTCGGTTTTATCTCCCCGAAGCGGGATGAGGTCATTACTCGGTGACACCGAGAGGGATGTTTACTGTTTACATTTACCAACTCCAGGCGCTGTTCTTCTTCCAGTTATAAGAAGTGGGAAGGTCGGTAGGTACTTCGCGATAAAATATCTAAATTCCATTATTTGCATCGATGAGCTTCGCAAAACCACATTTGAATATGTATTTAATTATTTTTTTAAAACTGAATAACTACTCACAAATCACTGCAAAGGCACGCAGAGAAAATTAAATGCTACACACCTTTTACCAGGTACACACTCCTCGCTTCATTTTAATAGAAGCGTATCGTCATCGGAAAGTTAAAAGGGCTGAAACGCCAATTTGGAAAGCTTACACCAGAGCACTCAAAAGTTTTTGTTTTCCATAAAATTCATAAGTCTTCAGTACCTGGTTGGATTTTGAAAAAAAAGTTAACTCAGGTAACTCAATGCCCTCCACCGAGTTACCTGAAGCGACCAAAAGCTAAAAAGTCCCAAACTTGTGTCGCTTGAGTCCAGCCTTCTTCCAAATGGTAAATATATTTTGGATGGCTGAAGGGTCACAAAAGTTTTCAGAATCAAACGAGAGTCAAAGCATTCGACGCAGAAAATAAAATTGCACATTGAACTCATTTTTGACCAAAGTGTCGCTTAAGCCATTTTGCCTTTCCAGTGACGATATTATGTCAACCCTTAAGGTGATCCACTCAAGTATTCGATTTACTTTCTCGTTCCGTGTATTTTTTAAACATTCCTAACGCTTTCAATTTGCTTTTGCGTTATAATATATTATCCTTACATTTCCTTCATCGTCCCTCAGCGAAAAATTATGGTTTTGGAAATATTTGACTCCGTAACATTTGATAAACCGTATGATGTGTTTAATTAATCTACCGAACCCGCGGGAATATCATGTTATTAAAAAAACAATGAAACCTAAAACAAAGGAGAGGGCATCCGAACAATTGGTACGCAACAAGTTGTTAAGCCAATGATAGAGCGGTGGCATTTAAAAAAAGGTAATAAATAGTTTACCACTGTTATTAAATTTCCCGAGTCACGAGCCCACCGCCAGTTACATCGGCAACTACGTGAACTACTGTAGTTCACGTAGTTGCCGATGTAATTAGACGTGAGTATTAGGGTTATCCGCACTATGTTCCGGTTGACAGGCGGTGACAAAGGGAACTACCTACCGCCTATTTCATTATTCATCGAAATTAGCGTTGTGACAGTTTTGAAAGAACTGTTTCAAAGAAGTACTTCTTTTGACAGCAGTCCCAACTTCATTCATTTTTCATTGAACAAATACTTCAATTGAAGTTGGTTAAGTTGGTACTTCCGATTGAACAATCTATGGCATCTACTTCGAACTTCAATTTTTCATTCATTCGAAAGACTGAAATATTGCATCATCCACAGTTCAATTGTTCATTCCCTTCTTCCTTCGATTTTAGTTCGAAGAATGAATGAAGCAATGAAGTATCTTTTTAGTTATCCGTTCCCTCGCATGTACCCGTGACAGTTTCTTATGATTTCTGTGCTTGTTTTGTCTATAGGACTATATAATCTCTACCTAAAATTATGGATGGCCGTTCAACGAGAAAGTGAAATATGAGCTTATTTTAAGGAAGTTGGGGTTTACCAGGCCAAATGCAACTTTTGTTCTAAAGTTATATCCATAAAGGGAGGCAATGCCTGTAATATGAATCGTCATTTGCGCAATATTCACCCTATTGCTAAGCAAACTGTCAAACTGTGTACAGTAAGAAATATTCAAATTGTACTTCAAGCCCTGAAAAACGTTCACATCGCTCTTACAGAAACTGAAAATTTCGCAATTACTACATTTGCTTTTTTGCAAATTCTCTGTAAGGCTATGCATACTTATTGTACATCATTCCTTTTAAGGCATGATACCGCCAACGGCCAACAACTCAAACATAGACTGTCATCGAGAAACAATAGACAAGAAACTAGTAATAGACAATTCATTAATACACACATAGAAGAAAGAAAGAAGTAGTTTTTCTACACGGTATAATTTTTGTTATACAATAATGGAGGAGTGGGTTATGTGGTTGGGAGAGCTGTCCCGAATTTATTAAGAAAAAACGACTATTATTTGGTACATTTATCGCTAGCAACCCCCCCGACGAGAAATGCTGTGATTAATATGTTACTTCAATTGAAGGGTTCATCGTGAAAGGTTCATTTTGAAGAAGTATCAATTCGTGAAGCATTCACAAATCTGTGAAGCTTTTCCCATCGCTAATCGAAATACTTAATATACGCCCCCTCGAGACATTTCTATATTTATACGTCAACATGATTTTCGGAGAAAAGTTGTTACTTTCGTGGGGTTGTTGAATCCTTTTGCAAAAGGTATTTTGACAGTACATGTTCTAAGAATATACAGGAGATTGAGAAACAGAATCATTGAATCAGTTTTTGCTACGGCGGAAATTGGGACATAATACAACATTCTTGTTATTTCCAGAAAACCAATACGACGACCTATGTGAATTATGAAAGCTTTTTAACAAGGTAGAACCACTTTAGTTTTAACTTAGTAAATTATGCCCGTATAGTCGATTCTACTATCAAACTGCAAACCGCATAACACATACATTTCAAATATAGGGCGTAATCATAGACATAAAATACAAGACACGTCATATTCATGCAAATTGAACGATAAATATGGCATGCTCTGATATCTCATTACGCATGAAAAAGATAGCCATTCCAAGCAGAATATGTGTGTATGAATGAGATAGCTATATGAACGTCCCGCGTTACATTCTCCGCGTTACAAGCCCCCTCTTCCCTAACGAACTTACGAGCGAAGTATCATGCGACGTACTCGTGTACTGTCGCTAGGTTGTCTTCCACACACTTATGTATTTCTGCATTCGCTATCTCACTTATACCATGTGTATGGGAATAATTGTATTAATTGAAATAATAGGTGATTTGTGTGTACTTCGCATGAAAAGAAACTCCATGAGATTTGTTTTTTGTTCCCGAATGATTTTTACACTTGTCAAAAGCACAGGAAGGCATTTTATCTCCGAAAAGAGCTTACAGCGATGCGTTTGTGGCAGCTGGTGACAGCTTGTTCGTCAAACGAATGTTTGTGCGAGACTAAACGCAGTAAATCTCAGGTATGCCACGTTGGCTTAGTTTCGCACAGTCACGAGCGGTGTCTCAGTAACGTATCTACATTATTTAATTCATCTAAGGGCGTAATATTCTAATGGTAAACATTTAGTAGACTGAATGCTGTAGAAATGAGATCCCTGAGGCGTATGTGCGGTAAAACCATGTATGACCGTGTTGAAAATGTGGATATCCGGAAAGAATGCAAGGCTGATGTAGGCGTAGTGAATAGGAACAAGAAAGGGACGCCTATATGGTTTGTGCATGTCGAGCGAATGAACGAAGAAAGGAGTGAGAAAAGAATATATGACGCAAAAGTGAATGGAAGAAGAAGTCGGGAACGCCCGAGGAAGACATGGCACGATCAAGTGAATCAAATACTTGAGTCGGGCCATATCAAGAGCAGTCTATCTTCTCTACCTACCCATGCGGAGAAACGGCGCGATGGTTAGTTAGTTAGTAAACTTGGAAATTAAATGGGTACCTATCTAGTTAAAATTTTTCTTAAATACAATTTTTTAAATGTATAAAATAAAATGAATAATTTTCTGAGGGTACCCACCTTTCTTTAAATTTTATATTATTTTTTTTATAAAATAAATAAATAATATAAATTAATATGCTGAGTCTCGGTCATAACCAAATCTTTGAAGATTGTTAATATTCTTTCAGTAAATAATATTATTTATCTTGGGGGCTTTCACTTAGTATCGTATAAACAAAAATAAACGTAGCTGCCAGAATCTTTGTTTGGTTCTATTATCATCAGCATTATTTCCTTCTAATCACATTTAGTCTGGATTATACGTGCGCCAACACTCAACAAACTATTCCACAGATCCTGGCGCTAAAACCTTTCACATTTAATCTAGAACTCGATGAATCAACAAATAAAACGTAGGCCCACATAAATTGTTAAAAGGAGCAAAATATTAGTTCTTCAGTAACAAAAGCGCCAAGATCTGAATTTTCCTTTGTAATCTGCTGAATGTTTATCTCATTTCATGAAGATTAGGTCTCACGTAATAAATTGTGGCTTTAATCTAGTACGTGAGGTTTCCATGGTTTCCTTTGTAAACAATATTGTTTTTATGTGTGTGCCCGAAGCTTACATTATTATGTGCGATAATTTTACTGTGTGTTTATTAAGTAATCTCGTGAAGAAACAATTTATTGTTGAACGTAAATTTATATTTAATTACATTTAGCTAAAACGATATTAAGTCATAATGTAGAAAGTAAATGTGGTTAGCGCTTTTCAATAACACACGCGTGACGTTGAGAGATGAAAACACACATAGGAGAAAGGGGTTTTGCCCATGTTAGTTAAATATATAAATATTAAATTAGAAGTAACTTTAAAGCTTTTATGCTTATGATATTTTTTATATTAATTATTGAAATAATATCAATAAACTCCAACGTAAATATGAAACAGAAAATAAAAGAATAACGGTCGCGACTGAGACTCGAACTCGGAACCTCTACTCTATACGGGAGTAACGCCTCTGCCAATTCAGCCACCGATACCTTATTAGAAACCGGCATTTTAATCGATTTCATACTTCATTTGAAAATTATTAATATTATTTTTCAATTTCTTCAAAGAATGTATAAATAGTTCTAATTTTGATATAATAAACAAATAAAATAATTTAAGCATCCAGAAAAATGGTTACTTGAAAACTAGCATAAGCAAGTAGTTTCAAGCAATGACGTTACAAATATACGTAATACGTGTGTAAGGTCATTGGTTTCAAGCAAGTTTCCACGTCCAAAACATAGCCGATGGTCCGAAGGCGTAATTGAAGTACGACCAATTTGTATTTTGTTCGCCATTAAAACCTTTTTTTGTACTGTATTTTCCAACCATTCTATAGTTTTTTTCCGTGTGAATATAACTCTCACTAACCCAGTATGGTAACCAATGTTTAAATATAATTCTGCCACCGATAACATATTCTACATCAACAACTACCCACTTGAATAAATAATAGATTTATTCAGGATTGTAATTGATAAACAGTGTCAATTGTTAAAATTACAGAAACAAATATTGTTACTGTAGATAAGTATTTGAAAAGAAAGATAAAAATGATTCGCACGTAAGCATGGACTCGTTATATACAGTGGTGTACCAACATTACGTCGCGTAGGTGTGATTTTCAGATATAAGCTTGTCCAGGGTTACCCATTGACCGGAGAAAATTTGATTGCATATATTTTGTAGAAGAAAAAATATTTTGACACATACTTCGCTCTTTCCTTCAACTGTTTGACAGTCTCGAGAAGGCTGAACAGCTGTTAAGCATAACGCAAGAATAGGTAACAACCCATCAGAACGTAATAATCCAATAAACTACAAGTCTATCAATAGACACTTCATTCGCTTGAATTCAATGAATTTGATGATTGATTAAAAATCAATTGATGCGTCATCACATTCCATATTCATCGCCACAACGCACCCCTCTTCGTGTGATCCCCAAAGCCGTGATCGTTCATCTCAATGGGAGATTACAGCCTCCAGTCTCTTTACGGAGTACCCCGAGTCTAGAAGCAGCCACCTTTTATCATCCTGAATGGTGAGCGGGGCTTATGTTCGGCGTCTCAGAGGCATTCTGCCATTCCCTTCTGCCCACTTAAGATATTAAACGCAGGGCTTTAATGCTTTCAGTGTCGAATACTGAATTCCTTTCGTGGTTCCCAAAGAAAACTTTACCTTGTGAGTAAGTATGCATCATATTTTATGTGGGATAAAAGACAGTATTTGACTCGCATTTTTACATATTCTATGGCTATCTGTTAAAAAAATACCCAAACGAATTTCGTGTTCTTAACTGTGTTTGGAAAAATTATTTTCAATAGTTACCCGTTTCTCATCTCATTTTAAATATAAAATTTATTTATTTATCAGATTTATTACCCGGTTTCGCCTTAAGTCTGAGTTGACATTAATGGGGTCTTGTTCAATTTTTTTTTTGTTATTGAAAGGATTTCAATTCTCCATAGTTTGTGATGAGAATGACGTTGCATGCTGAAAAAGATGCGTTGACTTTTAAATTTGAAGAATAATAATATAATAATACATTATCTGAAGGCAGATAGTTAATGCAAGAAGTTCCTTTGTCAGATTATTCTCGTTCGAATTTGGTATCAGAAAGTACTAAAAAATGATCCATTTTTAATTATATAAATGCCTATGTCTACCGCTGGAGTTTAGTGAAATTGTTGCCTGTCCAATCTTTGTCCAACATGCATGGCAAAATAATGGTTAGGCATTTTTTTAAATTCAATCAATCGACAAACATTCGTCTTTCTTGAATAATTCACATTTTGACATGGACGCTTCTAGCATTAACCCACATGTTTATACTGTATAGTTTGTGAGATGTATTCTTTGAACAACGTGTTAATTGTCTCTTCTGTTTCAGGCATTTTTTACACGATGTCAATTATTGGGCCCGCAGTTGGATACGTTGTTGGAGGTCAACTGCTGAAGATCTACACAGACTTCGTCTCCGTCAACCCGGCTGAGTAAGTACCGGCTTGAACTTACGTAATAATTATTAATAAATGCCTACCTGCTTAGTACTTACTTAGATCTAAGCCGTTATTTAATTCTGTCAATCAACTCGTTTAGATGTATATAATGTATTATACTCGTATGTACCAGTCGAATTGTAGACGTGAGGTCGGTTAGGTAAGAGCGAATTAATCTTCGCGTTTGTTGGTGGATAAACGTCTACATATGAAAGAAAAGATTCTGCTTTTGATGCCAAATTGCCAAATAAGCAATATCAATAATTTCTTAAATTATCTATTAACCGTGTTTCACACTCACACCGTGAAATGGGTGAAATATTTGTGAGAAATACATACCAAACAAATGCATGTTTATTTATTATAATTTGTTTATTTTAAATACGTCTAAAAAAAAGTGTCTGAGCTAATACTTTGGATAATCTTAGGTTACGCGTGTCATGACATTTGCAATTTTACGGTGTATAAAGCTACGTTTCTCTACGAACTCCTTTTTAACCAGATGTAAATAATTAGTTGTTATTAGGTTGTCAAAAAAAAATTTGTAATTTAGGTCCAAATTGAATGGTTTTGTACACGTATTTTAAGTCTGCGTTTTTTCCCGAGATTTTCGCGAAACACTGCGAACAGGTAACTGAACACGAAAACGAATCAACTCCGCCAGTATATCAGATCTTCAATCCGATGCGAAACAAACAACGGAATCTCCACTCCGCTATAATATTAAAGTAAATCCAATCTTGAAGTTCGTATCACAAAAGCTATTATCTGGACTTTCTCTGTTATGTAGTTTCTTTGTTTATTGTTATCAACGCGGGAAAATGGCTGGCGAAACTTCTGGAACGCGTTTCACACTCGATAAATTCCCTCCAAGTTATTTAGCCACTGAGAGTTGCTCCACCTCTTCTCTAGCTCGTCTTCTTCCACGTCAAAATGTAGGGAAATACGTAAAATATTCATAAAAGTTAACTTTAGCGATCAAAGTTGTTATGCTAGCAGCTAGAAGTATTATGGAATGAATTCTCTGTTTGTTTTTGTAAGAAAATCGTGCAGTTGTATACGGAATTACCCTTTTGAAATATAGTAATGAAAACAATATTCATTACTTAATTAAGTTTGTAGCATATTATGTAGATACAAAATGAAAGTAATTGATTTTTGTGACCGAGGAACGAACACTCGTCTTACATCGAAAACTATTTGGTTTTACGAACAGAAATGTTTAACAAAAATTGAATCATTGCAAAAGTTTTTAAAATACTATCAAGTTAGAAATATTAGGTTGCGTGATCGCATTTATAATTCCGCAGTTTTGGACACTTTGAATTCATTTAAATTTAGGAGATAATAAGTAATAATGAGAAATAGAAAAATGTAACATAGGTTTTCCGACAATTCAATTGAATGAATATCTTTAGTTTACTAAGGGCCGGTTGTTTTGCAGAACTCGAAGGCTCCGATTGGCGATTTGATGACGATGTTACATTTGAATTTCCCCGAAACAACTGGCCCTAAATCTCAATTTGTAATTGACGTCTTTAGAGTTTAATCAATATTCCAAATGTTGCTTGATTTTTTTCAAGCAGTGCAATGTTACTAATATCGACAAAAAAATTATTAACACTAACTTATGACACATTTTACATCGTCACAAATCAACGATTCGCACAATTTTGTTTTTTTTCTTACATTTTAATGTTCCCGTCAAACGTAGAGTCTAGGCCCGTTTCAGCCTTTGAAAAAATTGTAATCAGCTGACTAGCATAACAACATGACCGTTATATTTTGCAATAAAATTTACACTGAAGAGAGAAAACTCCCTTAAACTTGGAACCAAAACTGAATACCAAACTTTCATAATAACGCCCAGCCAAAGATATTATTAATCACACATCGCCGATTCCCGAGGGAAGGGGGAGAGGGGACTCCTTTCAATCATGTTCGGAGAATAGTAACTCAAGATGAATGCGGAGAACTTGAGAGGAGAAAGAAGTGCACTAGTCTCCAGGCTCCCCCCGGAGAGTCTTCACAAACTCTTAATGGAATTCACGTATGAAAAGAGTTGACTTGGAGGGAAGGGGGGGGGGGTATCTCACGCGAGTCGCAACGTTAAAATATGATTCTGCAAAGATAGCCGGCGCTATTAGAGTTTGGATATTTTTTCCATAAAGATTGACTCATTTTTTTTATTTTCTTCTACCGAGTTTTACACCCTTTTTCGAAATCTTTTTTTTTATTGTTTTGAACAGTTGAAAAATATTGAACAAAAAAAATCTATTGGTTTAATTTTTTAAATAATTAATAGGGTTAGATCCATACACTGAAAAAATAAACCGAAAAAGGCGTGTTGTGGGCGTGTTCGTGTGCCCGAATATTTTACCATATTGAAAATCTTTCTTGGAAAGATAATCACAAATAAAGTATGGGGCCGAATGGAGTAAATTGTAAAAAATATTTTTATTTCAAATCGGTACCATAGATACTATATTTTGGGCACGTTCCAGAGTGGTAGATACTCTAAGTATCGCCCTCGTGAAAGATCACCATTCAAAATCGAAACGTTGCTTGAAATGGCTTTAGCCGTGTTTGGTGACCAGATCTGAATAGCCAGGTATTTCCCAACCTTCCTCTTACCAATATTCTTCCCCTCCCCACTACCTTCAGCCTCACAACATGCCCTATTTGGGGATGCCATAGTCTCACTGGCTCTAGACGGTTGAGAGCAGTTGAGACTCTTGCGAGGTATTCATATAAAAAATAATAAAAAACTTCTAGAGATTATCTGGTCAGTGAATCCATAGCTCTGGGATGAAAATGACATTGGAGTTTAAAATATTTGCGTTGATCTAGAAATCATACAAAGTATAATTTTCTATGCCTAAATTTCACGACGTCGAAGCTGTCTGTTAGAGATTTCAAAAAAATTCTTTACAGTTATGATAAACAATTCTCCAATGCTTTTTGTGATGGTCTGATTAAACACCTTAAAGATTCTAAATTATTCGAAATACCTACTGTATTGAAACACACCATGAGATCGTAAAGATATGTAACCCCCCCCGTATTTTTTGTATATTTTTCGTAATTAAATTATGTACCGCTTTTTCCGAACATTTATTTTGTGCACGTTTTGAAAACCTTCAGAAAAATGACACGGCAGCAAGTAGCTATAAAAAAACCCTTTTAACGAAGTTGATTAATAAACTCTTAACGCGATGACTTTAACATAAGAAAAGAAAAATACCGGGTTTAAAAAGTAATAATCGGGTGAAAATATATGTACATGCTAGGGATGGTTGATATCAGAATTAGGTGTCACTGCGGTTCCAGTTACCGGTGACTGGTGAGGAACCTTTTAACTGGGACAGAAATATCTCTAGTACATACGTTGTTTCGGTGTAGGTATTCCAAATAGCTTGGTGTAATGGATATTATATGAATAACTAGATATTATGCGTGTCAGAGAGAGGGAGATATGGGAATAAAGTGGGCAGCGTTAAAATATAATTACAAATTCAGTAACCATGTGATGGTGGGAACAGTTGGCGTAGGCAATGTAGGCACGACAAAGATTACCATAAAAATGCCAAAGTACCCGTCATTTCCAAAACTTTTCTTTGACTGAAGTAATATGCACCATAGACGAAAGCCTTAATAATGATAATCGTCCCTTCAGTTTAAAAGGGTTTTCGCGGAAGGGTTTCAAGGTAGAATTCATCATACCGCCACCACCTGGTTAGAAACTAATCAGGAAATCTCAAACAGGTTATTATGTTTTGATTGAATTTTGAATTTACACCGTATTTAAAAAAAAATTCAATTGTCCCATACCGAGATTATTTTCCAGCAAAATTTAATCGATTAATGTATAAAAAAATGGAATGTTTGCATACATCAATAGAAATACTTAATTATTATGTCATGTATACAGATAAAGTTACTACCCGACTCCGCATAAGTTTCAACACAATTTTGGGAAAATTGAGAATAATTTTTTGACAGGATAATGAATGTTTCAAACATCGCTTTTTTAGCAGAAGGGCTGAATTACCTATTTTTCAAACCTTTAAGTACAAGTGTGGGATGTATGATTTATTGATTAGGTTGATTTCCTGTAGTTCAATGGGTTTATTAATTATATTTTTCAAAAAACTCCTTCAAACAAAAGAAGACGACACCATGATTTACTGTTGGTGGTTTTGCTACTTCAGATTTATGTTTTATAGTTGGAAAACAGATTCTAGATTATATAGGTATTACGTTATTCAAGATGATTCATGGATATTAATAATATTATTTCTTATTTGAGGCTTCTTAAAGAAGAGACCTTTGAGGTTTCCGGTTCCGTGAACGTTTAGAGTGGATCTAGGTACCTTTCCGCCACTGAACAGATAATCCAAAAAGGTACGATATATACCGAAAACTGGTTTAGCCTATTCACATAAAACCTATCAACTCCAGGGCCCCAGACATACTAATGAAATTGTTCATCTGCTCAAGAAAGATTTTCGATATTTGGAAGTTTTTGGTTAATTTCACCAGAAGTAAGGAAAAATGGAGCTTATTTCGGGTACACGGACACGCCCACAACACACGTCTATCGGTGTATATTTTCTGTGCTTTCTGCCTAGATGCTTTCCACCGATCGCAAGTATTGTGCAGAAGGGATGTCCAATATGTTTCCTTCAGTACACACATTGTCCAGAACAGATATGGCGCAAGTTTGCCCATCGGCACGTGTCTCCCCCTCGCCCGAACTGTCCCTTCGTCTCCTTTATCCGCGATCCCATATTATACTCGTACCTACTAGCTACCCCACGTCTCCCCCATTGTCCGGATTACAGACTCTCGGAAATTCTGCAATATCATGCTCCGCCACTAAACGTAGCTAACAATACATCGGACACAATGGCATAATTTATATCTCGGGGGAAATTAATACCTATTTTCCTAGTTACGCGAAGGTGAGTGCTGCCCTGCGATATGCAGGAAACCTCCTTGCGAGAATGCCTATTTTAGGCAGAGGTAGAGGGAGATCTAATTATGCCTTGTTATAATTCACAAGTACTTAAATACCTAATCGAAATATTGATTTACCGTCCCAGTGGCGTGCTGTGACCTTTTTCCGAACTTATTGATGGATTGAAGATAAAAATCTATAATTTTGTTGTTCTTAACACCATTTTAAACGTAACAATCTTACAACTAGTCTAAGATATAAACACGCCGTCTATGGCAAATATATAAATCACAGAAATAATTTAAAACATAAAACACTGCCATTGAGTGGAAAAACACTCATCTCAGGAAGGACAATATCGTAAAACGTTAATTTAGGAACTGCATAGCCAATAAAAAATAACAATCATGGTACGTAAAAATTATAAGTCAAAATATGAGTATACTTTAATTATTTGTAAGGGTGTCCGAAACTCTTCGGGAACCCACTGCATGGAATTGACAAGCCGGGCAGTCTATTCAGCAGTTGGCACTCTTAGAGTAACGTAGAGACCTAACATTGCGAAATTTTGTCCGCACTTTTTGACCAAGGATTGACCAAGGGAGGTATGACGTATATGCTTCCAGCCAATCGGATGCGAAGAAAACCGTAAAGATAAACATTATTCCGTCTTTATCTGTTCGCGAACAATTTTGCGTTAGTATCATGAGAAAGAAAGAGACCGGGATACTTTTAGAAGCCGTACAAAAGGGGAATTCCCCGTTCTTGAAAATTTTTTTGACATTCTCGTAAATATTTTTAAGTTAAACATATTACGAATCCATTAAAACTCATTTCAAACGGAAGTTTATTAAATTGGAACGAATAGTCCAAAGATTAATTACATATTGGTGTAAGTTACTAGTTGTTTTGTAGGTTAGGATGTTAAATATTTGAGATCAAACTAAAAAAGACGATTTTTTATGGTACATACGTGTGAAAACTGTTTGTTTTTGGTCCTTTGTACTTCGATTAAAGCAAACAAGCATAGAACTATTTACGTACAGTCCGTTCGCCTGACAGTGCAAACGTGTCTGAAGTTTGTGCGGATTAAATAATGAAGACATTTCATTTAGCCCGCCCCAAATCGTGTATAGGTTTCAACAATTGTTTGTCTCTTTTTCTCATATGCTTATAGAACCGAGCATAAAGAGAGAGCTATATTTTGCGAGTTTGTCAACGATTTGTCACAAATTAGTATGGTCTCTTTATATTGTTACTCTGAGTTGGCACTAGAGTAGGTACCAGTGGCGTGCAATTCATAAAGGCTGAAAAGCTGTACTCATCTTAAAAAAAACGAACGTAAAAAAAAGTTTAAAAAAACGTAATTTAAATTTATTTTTTTAAATACTGTCCTGCTCAAAATACAATTTTAGGCTCTATCAAATGGGATACATAGCGTAAGTCACCCAAGAATGAATCTGGCCATATCACCCTGTTTTAGACTGTTATCGTTTCAAAAGGATAGATATTTCTTTTTGAATACATATTATACACAAATAGGTAGGGAACGGGCACGCTCATTTATTCAGTTGGACACAACAATCGGCGGACGATGCTAATAAAATGGCAATTTTAAAATGAAGATGAAAAAACTACACATAACTTACCTTTGGTCATAAATTCATGTACGCCACTGGTAGGTACTTTGCTATTGTTATTAGATTCTCGTCGTAGTTTTTCGTAATATACGAACTCGGGTAACATCGTCAGTCGTCAGTCGTCACCCACGTGAAAAAGCATTTAGGCTAGTAATACAGATGTATAATAATAAGAATGCCTGTTGCTCTTCAACAAACAACCTCCAACCGACCAACCACTTGCGACCATTTTCTATTGCTTACACCAGACATCCATTAATGTTACCTACTCGGAAAATTTATGTCACCAAAAGTAGTTCTCGGGTGAGATGAGAATGGGATGTCTGGAAGCTATTATCTCGGCCCCATATTTGCTCAGGGTGTTGACTTTGCGGTTTCAACCAACACGGGATATGAAGGAGGAACAAGAAGGAACAAAGAGGAAGGAGGAAGTAGGAAGAGGGAAGGAAAGGGAAAGCAGAGTGGGGGGGTACAGGAAGGGGGGGGGACCTTATAAAAACGTTTCTTGTGTAGCTATCAATCAGAATATCTAAGTGCATCCGATATATTATTTTAGCCAAAATGACAAAGGATATTGCGTTGCAATGCTGGGAATTAGACAATATTGAAACTTTAGGCAGTAAATTTGCAAAAGGAAAACGCTTTTCTGCCATCCATTACGGTTTGGCTTTGGCTTATTGCTATGGTGGGAGACCCCTTTTTGGTACTTCCAGAGTTTAATTTGGTTTCCATGCAAAAATATTTAAGTAATTTATTCTTCCACCAATAACTTTTTTTAATTAACTTGTATTATTCGGTGAACAAAAGCATTTGCATGAGGCAGTGATATTTTTTTGAAGGGGTTAGAAGTTATATAAATCTTGATGATCGATGGGATGAATAATCAACATTAAGAAATATCCATTGGCATTAGGAAATCCAAAGAATATATATTTTTGAAAGATTTTATGTTTGATAAAGCCTGGATTTATATAATCGAATGATAATATTCCTAATGCCTATGCATGAAATTGTCTGATGAAATGAGTATTTCATGTAATATGGTGATTTGCCATTCATTTTTAATCTTCTTTGATCTACTAAAGGATGGCTAGAGTTTTTCGAATAAACGAGCTGGGAATCGGCATATTAAATAAAATGGATCTGAAGACAAAAACAATGGAATCACTTCAGACGAATGTACCTACATACTACCTAGGTACTAAGGTGTGTCAAAATACCAATCATTTTTATAAATACTGCAAGGAAAAACGTACTATGCAAACGGCCACATTTGCAATAGTATAAAGACGTGTTTCCAAACTCATTAAACAATATCATTTATGTAGATTCCATGGTATTTCATTTAATATTAATCTGTCGTAAAGGCGCGCGGCATTTTAAAATGATTGATTGAAGTAAATAGTCTTCCGGGGAAACCTGGGTAGGTACTTACTGTACGTGGGCTTTGCAAAGAAGGGGAAAGGGACAACACAAATAATGATGGATCACTTTTCTTATTATTTGTTGTTGAAAATTTCTAGGATTAATTAATGCTCCAACTTCCCAACGATTGTTATCCGTATCTAAGATTTTCGAGACCAGAGTGCCTATAGATTTTTAAAAATAAATCAGGAACTTTTTGTTCCCTTCCTGGAAAATTGCGATGGTAATAAGTGTTCTGTTCATCGGTTTCGTTTTGTAGTTTGACAATTTCAAGGAAATATGAGTTACCACGTGGCCTGCAAAACTTCACCCATGCATTTCCTAAATATGCCGCAATACGTATTCAAATTACCGTGACAAGGGATACACAACTACCTCGAATACCCCAAAAATTGGCACGTGTTATTTGGGGAGAGGAATATGGGGAAGGGAAGGAGAATACGATAATATATGCATCATAATATACCTAAATAGATTGAGGTAAAGTCTGACAAACGAAAGAATGCGGCTGATGGGTGATGTGTAGAAACGCATTCTGGTTGGATGCGGGGTCAGCCGGAAAAAATCGCCAATCGTCACTGTACGGATTATCTACTTCCCGATCAGCTTCAGCAAAGCTGCGCAGTAAACGAAAAGCCATCCGCATTATTTTGTCGACCAATAGTTAGGTTATTTAAATCTGGCACTAAATAATAAAAAGTTTTTATTCTCAATTTTGGTGTTTCACCATTAAACATGAACAGTGATATACTGGAAAGTATCTTCCCATTACCTTTATGCAGGGCTGTCATCCAGCGGGTTACGGAAACCTTTGTTACAAAAAAAACGAATATAAAAATGATATCGACATTTTTAACACGACAAATTAGATGTTTAAAACATACCTCAACAATTGTTTAATGTCACAAAACCTATTTATTATGTCTGATAATTTTTGATTTTATTTATCTAAATTGTAAGCCATTGTAAAGCATGTAATTATTGTATGTAACAAGAGTTTTATTATTATGACCATCTTATGAAATACAAAAGCCCCGTGGGCGTAAATGTAAAAAAAAATCAAATTAAAATCCGGTATCTGGAAACTTGTTGTTGAAATTTAAAAAAATTGTCTTAGTTATTTACATAGACATAAAATACAAGACACGTCATATTAATATTAATAATAATATTTGGATGATTTTTATAGCGCCGTTTTTGTGAAAAATCACCTCAAGGGCGCTGACAGATCTTGTTAAATTGTAATGTTTATATAAGATGAAATGCGGCCGCCCTAACAGATTTAGACCAGCGTGGGCAAAAGTCATCTGGCTGTCGTAAGGGTGTCACTTGGGTAATTTATTGGATGCCTGGTTCGTTCGCGTTCGAGACCAGTCAGTCGAGATCGGCCCTCCCCCGCCCCCCTGCCGGTTCCCGGGCCGGCGGTCGAAAGGACAACACATCTGGCCAAGGATCAAAGCAAGTGACCATTCTCGGGCTATGGCACTGCATTTAAAACACTGATATTAAAAGATTAAAATATTTTCTTAAAAATCGAAATTACGTGGAAACTAGTCACTTTAAAATTATTTAGAGTTTATTCACTTAACCTATACACAACAACGGTAATTTTAGTGTAATTTTAAAGGAGTAATTTGTGAAATATCCTACTTATTTGGCGAAAAATAACGAGAAAGACTAAAACACGCCAGGCTGCTCCGAAAGCGCCACGGCATCATATTCATACAAATCTTACGAAAAATGTAGCACCACTAATGTTGTACCACTAAATGTTTCACCCGCGTATGAAAAGGATAGCCATTCAAAGAATATGTGTGTGTGTGGAAGAGATAGCTATATGAAGCGTGTTTCGAAGGTATGTCTCGTTGACTTGGTTTAGTGCAACCAGGCGCGTTGTCTCAGTAACGTATCCACATTATTTAATTAATCTAAGGTTATTTAATGTAATATTTTTTCGCATATTTATAGATACGTACTTATAAAATCGAACTTGGTTGGAAAAAACGGTTTTTGTAACTACAGTAAGTATTATGTATTGGTCATTTCGATGGAAACCCGTTTGTACGGATATCGAATCACAATTACTAATATGTCTCAGGGGGAAATAAACTGGGGTAAAAATTGACTGTACCTCTTGTCACTAATAATTGTAAAAAATAAATCAATTCGTTTTGCTTTTCTTACAGTCTGGGTTTGACTCCTGACAGCAATGTTTGGATTGGAGCCTGGTGGACTGGATTTCTTCTCGCCGCATTACTGAGCTTCCTTGTCGCTCTTCCTCTGATGCTCTTTCCTCCATCACTACCAGGTAACCTTTATGAGTTTTTTTTTCAATTTGACCACATGTTGTATTTTTGAAAAACCAATAGTTTTGGACCCCATTTCCCGACTAGGTTCTATCGCCAATTTGTTTTATCTCCAAATGTGACACATTCATAAAATACAACAGTAATAAATAAATAATGAATTGCTGTTCCTCAATCATCACTCTACTAATTACGGATATCTTTCTCCACTGTCCAGAATATCAAGACTTGTTAACTCAAGCCGTGGTCTTGAAATCTTTGGTACCAGTCTAAATGATTTTAGTCATTCTTTACGATTTGACTCGAATGTTCTTTCTAATGTATATGTTGTCCTATTTTTGTCATTGCTTCATTATGATATTATGTCTGTGCTGTTCTTTCTCTGTTGCTATTTTTTCCCATTTCAGTGTTGTGTATTTTTTTGTAATTGAACAAAGTCCGTTAGTTTATAAATAAATAAATATATTCAAAACAAAATTTGAATAATTCTTGAGTTTTTACCGTAATTCGAAAATCTTTACAGTCTGTTATTTTTATTTTGTTAAAAATATCCTTTTCCATTTTTACTATTATAGAATTTTCTATGTTGAAGTCGAATAACAAGTTTTAAAGATGCTTTATGTAAGCAATGCAATTATATGAGTAGGTAATGTAATGTCAACGCTTTAATATTGAATATGGTTATGGCGCACTCTATGCTTATAAATATATATTTTTTAAATGATCGTATTTCAGGCGCAGCAGAATTGCAAAAAGAGAAGGTTTCAGAAGCCCACAATGGTAACTCCAGTCAGACCGAGGCATTCAGCAAAATTCGCGAGCTGCCGCAGGCCTTCTCGGCCCTCATGAGGAATCCCACCTTCTTCTTCCTTGAACCTGGCCGGTGCCACGGAGGGACTGCTTCTGTCAGGGTTCGCCGCCTTCATGCCGAAGCTCATTGAGAACCAGTTCAGTATTACGGCTTCTTGGGCGGCCATGCTAATGGGTATGTCTTACTTATCCTGACTTACTGACCATTATTATTTTCAGATAATTTTAAAGCAGCGCCTTTAATTTAGAATTATCTGAATATCACTTTAATTGCACTTAACAACTCTAATTTGCTACACTGAAATCTGAATTCCAACCATAAGTAATAGTAATAAATTGATAATTTCTACATTGTTGGCACAATCCATACAAGTTCACTTTTGGAAAAAACGATGCTCGCCTTTCAGCAAAAACCCCAAAAATATGAAGCATGCAAAATCATGTCATGCAGCTATTAAGCGCATGGGCCATGAACAATAATTATTCCATCGACAACCATCACACCATTTTTTAAGGTGTAGACAAAGAGGAATTAATGCCACACAACTCTGTATTAGTACACACTCCTTGTATTATTCACATTCATACATTATGCATTATTAGCATTGTTTTGATATTTTGCATAAACCCCAAAATTATATTTTTAGTAAAAATACATGATGGCAAGTTTAAACAGCTCCAATGTAAAGTTGCCAATTTGCACATTATATTAAATTCACAAAATACTTTTTGACTCCTCGGCTCCAGACACGCCAATGAAATTGATTATCTGTTCAACGAAGAATTTCGATATTTGAAAAAGTTTGATCAATTTCACTGAAGGGAAAATTTACCTTATTTCGGGCACACGGACACGCCCACATCACACTTCCTTCGGTTTATCTCTTCAATGTATTTATAGATACAGATACATTTTTTATTTTTTTATTTCCTAGGTCTCATCACAGTTCCCGCAGGAGGGGGCGGTACGTTCTTCGGTGGTTACTTGGTGAAGCGTTTAAACTTGCCCTGCGCGGGAATCCTGAAGTTGTGTGTCTGGTCCACCGCAGCAGCCCTTCTGTTCTCCGGGGGATTCTTTCTCAGCTGTCCGAACCTAGCCTTTGCCGGCCTCACGCAGCCGTACGGGCATAACACATCAAACGCAGTGTAAGAATTATTTCATCTTTTCTGAATCTTATTTGACGACCTCGGTGTCGAAGCAAGCTCCTTTGCCATGGACCCAGAGAATGACGGAATAGGCAAAAAAATAAAATATTAAATAACAATATCAATAATATTCTACCAATATTAATTTAAAAATATAAATAAATATTTTGTTTTCAAATTTTGCCATCAAATAAAATATTTTATGGTATTACAATATGCACCTCCTTTCAGTGGAAAAGATACTATATAAATCAAAACGGCGCTGCTTGAAATTTCTTAAGCTATGTTTATTGACTAGATCTGAATAGCCAGGTACTTCTTAATCTTTGCCTTCTACTTTCCAACAGTCTCACAAAATTCCTCAAATGGGGATGCCATAGATTCATTGCCTTTGAGCAGTACATATGGTTCTCACATAAAAAGAAATAATCAGAAAACTAATACATACCTAATAAATAAACAAATCACCATATTATTAGATAATTTGTTAATAATGGTGTTTTTATCGACAGGAAAATAATCAGTCTGGATTCTCCGTGCAACCAAGGATGTTCCTGTTCAAGATCAGTATACGATCCAGTTTGTGGAATCGACGGCGTGATGTACTACTCCCCTTGCTATGCTGGCTGCGCCCAAGAAACCAATGCACACGGCT
Source organism: Drusus annulatus (assembly GCA_022651775.1). Classification (NCBI taxonomy): domain Eukaryota; kingdom Metazoa; phylum Arthropoda; class Insecta; order Trichoptera; family Limnephilidae; genus Drusus; species Drusus annulatus. The sequence continues at coordinate 2,171,004 of JAGWCC010000048.1, read as the reverse complement.
CTAAAGCGTATACCCAGTGTACCTGCATCCACAAGCCTTCAAAAGATATAGGAACCTATGAAAGTTTGCATAACAATACAAAAAATAATAACAATACAATCATTGATAGAATAATGAATTCTAACGAGAGTGTATTGGTAAATGCTGAAGCAATGAGTTTTACCAGTGGATCAAGTGTGCCCTATGAGGCAATAAATACTATGTGTGAATCGTCCTGCAACTATCTCGGTTTCTTCTTGATTCTGGCATGCTTTACAATGTTCTTCACATTCTTGTCAACCATGCCAGCGTTATCTGCAACCTTGCGGTGAGTTACATCTACTTATGTCATCCAGTGGGTTTCTGGAAACTCTCTGGAAAACTGTTATTAATTGTCTCAATTAATAAAATATCGCCTGTAAAACATAATTTTCCTTGAGGTTCTCTTGGGACACAGCCCTTGTTGTGTAAACTTCATCAGTTTGATGATAGAATTGTTGAAGCCAGTGTTAGTTCTCTTTGTGTTTAGTACTCTTTGAGTCTCACATTAATTCTTTCGAGCCTCACCCTTGTCTCACAAGCTCCGTCTAGATGGCACGCGGCTAACTTACTAACTAACAATAAATTATTTTGCAATCAAAAGAGCAAAATAAGGTGTGTGAAATCAATTGTGATTGTAATAATGTATTAAGGCCTTTCCATTTGTGTTCAACTATTGCTTGATACTTTTTCACACTTGTTGTCAAGCTTTATAAGCGCAATGACTGTAGGAGAGTCCAATTCATTTAATACAAGACCAGCATTTATGCAGCAATTACTATACAGTTATATTCCAATTGACATCTCATAACAAGTGAATTTATGTACAATATACTGCGATAATATATTTTTTAATCTTTTTTAAAAAGTCGAAAGTATATAAGCACTGAAGAAATACTTCTGAAATTGATCAAACATTTTCAAATATTGAAATTGTATCTGGAACAGATAAACAATTTCATTGACCTGCCTGAGGCCTAGGATTTGGAAGGTCTTATGTAAGTTGGCAACATCAGTTTTCTTTCAAACCAGTGCAGATCACACTTGGGATTTTCTGTTCAGTAGTATTAAGGAATTAAAAATAATGAATGCATTGCTATAAATATACATATTTAACCTCTTAGGTGTGTACGAGATGACCAGAGATCATTTGCCCTGGGCATTCAGTGGATAAAAGTTCGACTCCTCGGGACTATTCCAGCACCCATGATATTTGGAATACTGATTGATAAATCCTGCATACTGTGGCAGCAATCTTGCGACGGCAAGGGGGCTTGCCTAGTTTATAACAACATGTTTATGAGCAGGTGAGAACTATACAAAATAAATAAATAATAATAATAATAGAATCTTAGTTAACCACAGGAAAATGTGTTCCTATGTAGGAGTCAGAGCAATAATACTTTTTTTCTGATGGTATAATAATTTAATTAATGTATTTTCCCTACTTCAGGTATATGATGGCATTAGCGTTAATCGCTAAAGCGGGATCTCTTCTGTTTTTTTTCCTGTCATGGTGGTTCTACAAACCTCCACAGAATACAAAGGTCATGGCGGCCCAGACTCCCTCCGTGCATTTGGTCCAAAGTGAAAACAAACAGAATAACTATCCACGGTCCAATGGTTGTGTCAACGAAAGTTTAAATGAACGATTTTAGTTTCTTATTTTATGTTATACCAATATTGTTATTTTGTTTGAAAAGTATTTGTAATAATAACCAAACAATATTAACAAGAAAACTACTATATTTGATGTTAGATTTTATATGATTATTCCATGTGCGGTACTTACTGTAGTTTTGACCATAATATTGTGCATTATAATGTAAATATCAGTACCGTATTTTTTACAAAGATTCTTTACATGTTCAAATGCTGATTTCAGCTCTTGTTAACCTTAAAATGGCACTGAAATATCCCATATTTATTTTTAAGACATTCAGATATGTAGTGTCACAAAGCATACTACTTTACTGTAGTGTTATAACACTACGTTTACTTATGTTAAACTTACATACACTAAAATATGTTGACATGTTAAGTGCGCTTACAAAATGAGAATATTTATGTCCGCACCAAATACCATTTTTTTCTGAGAGTCTTGTATTAAGACAGTACAGACTTGAGTGTGAAGTTCGTTGTACCAGTAGAAAATGCTTAGTATTCAATAAATAGCTAATATTTTTACATTTATTTATAACGGAGGAATATCTGGAATATGAACTGTGTGTTTAGTATATTGAAAGAGATATTTAAATAATTAGTTAGCAGCACCGGAAAGGAAAGGTTAATAATTAGTTACCTTCCTTTCCGGTGCTGCTAACTAATTATTTAAATATCTCTTTCAATATACTAAACACACAGTTCATATTCCAGATATTCCTCCGTTATAAATATATGTATTGGATAAAAAAATATTAGCTATTTATTGAATACAACAGAAAAAAATCTTTTGCTGAAAAATTATGCATAAATTTGTCAATACGTATATGTACGTGCGTGCGTTTTCAAGTGGGCATAAGTGTACATTTTCGTCCAGACATCTGAATTGAATGAGCTATACAAGTATCAAGCAGTAATGAAAAGGCCCAAATATATTACTGTGAACTCAGTAGATTTCCGATTGCCAATGGTACAGGATATGTCTCATGTGTTTTATGAGTGGCCGATTTTTTTCTCATTTACAGCACTTATATATAGGTATATACTCACTTATAAATATTAAACATGGCAGGTATATACTTGGTAGTGAATCAATTCAGTCTACTTCTCTAATAACTGAATAATATTAGTCCAAACGATTTTGACTAGTAACGAAACTTCACTGAAAGCACGTGAGTAGGTTTGAAATATGAATTCACTTATTCAGTTTCGTTGACTGACTAACCCGCCCCTCGATTGAGTTTCGGACGTCTGGTTCCCTTTAGGTCTGGCACTTTTATATTGTCACAAGGACGAAATCTTCTGTATGTTTAAGAACATAAATATTACACTTAACTTAATCTAAGATAGAAAGTGCTGAATATGCTATTATTGATATATATATATACGAGTATATATCACAAAACTATCAATGTAATCTCAGTGTACAGCACCATGGCGCGCGGAACTTTTTAGCACCGTAAGGGAAAGTTAAAAGAAAGTTAATTCAGTATGCGGCAGTGTCAAACTGTAATAAAACATTTAAAATAAAACGTGTACAGATGTATTGTCATATAAAACTTTTGGTAATGAGCGTGTATATAGTATATACGTACCTTCCACAAACTTATTAAAAAAGGATCTTGGCATAAAAATATTGTACTTTGATGGTAGAGAACATTATGAAGCCCAAATAATTTATATTGAAAGTAGAATTATTAGATGTAAGGCAGTAAGTTGTACAATAGTATAAATTTCAATCCTGAATAATTCATATATAATATAATATAGGATTCGCATTAACAGACGATAAAGCTCAAACAACTGTAAAACAATTTAAGAAATGTGATTATCTGTGCGTATTAATTTTGTTATTTATTGAACGAGGTTAGAATGTTCCAAGCTAATTATATGTTATTACATTTTGTTTGTATTTATATAGCATAACACAGAACATATAATTATTATCATGGTAAATCTTATGAGGAGTTTACATGGAAAAAAACCTGAAAACTAAAATTGAGTAAATTTGTTTATGTATGTACGTAGCTAATGACACATTTACAACATGAAATACTATAAATGTAAAGTATTCATTACCAATGGTATTTTTTATGAACAGGGCTTGTTACATAAATGAGTAAAGAATAATAAGATTTCACCATTTGATATTATATTCTAAGAAAATATTTAAATGAAACGATTGAGAGATCTGTAAATAATATGATATTATTAATTATTATAATCAATTAAAATTAAAAAGAATATTGTTGTGCATGAAAATGTGGAAAATTTTGTAATTATATAACAATAATTATTGCTGTATTATGTATATTTATAATTTTAATATAAGTTTCGAATATTTGTAATAAAATTACACTTTTATAACATTTTCAAGCGGTGTTTTATTTATGTAACAGCAGAAGATGATAATTCTAGAAGAATTTCACACCCTGGTTATCATCAAAATCTATCAGTTCACACTTGTTGTTAAGTTGTAAAGCTCTCAGTGCTTTTATGAGTACTGTCGGATCCAGTCCATGAAATTCTGAAAATAGTAGTTTTAATAATAACTGATAACAAATCATTGATATACATAGTTCAATCTTCAAACAAACTGGCTTTGTCAAAACAAGTTTTGTAAATTACTACTGCGCATTGTGCAGTAGTAAATTACAAAATATTGACACCGCACATTCAATGACCTTCCATACTAGTCACCAAAATCATATAAAATTATTGCACAATCTATGATTCAATCAAAGTTTTAAGCTTTAGATTACAAAAAAATCGAAAAACAGCTCTGTTACCGTTAGGAAAATACATTTTTCTATTGACTTCCATGTTCCTTTCTCTAATTTATAATAACCAAACCATAGAGTAGACAGCTCCATACAAAACGTTTTTTAAATCGTGTTTCATTTCCATTATGCCCTTCAGGAGACTTGCCCACGATGGAAACTTCAACAAAAATTGGTCAGGTTCGGTACCTTAGTTCGTCGAATGAAAAATACACTTTCCAGTGTTTTTCTTGCAATATCTTAGTATGCAAACTGGCATTGTATTCAGTTATGTATTTCCTCGGAATTTGTATAAAGTGAAACTTTCTTATAAGGTTATCAAAAAAAATCTTATGTGGGAAAACCATCGACCAAGTATATCTAGATTTTTGTTGGCTTTGATTTTACTAGTGGGAAGGCGAATCTAAAGATTTTATATTGATGGGGAAAACCTTATATGGAGGATAAATTAGGCTATTTTACAATTTCATTCTTCAAGGGACCGAAAAATCAAAACTTCTCATGTCGTCAGTCGACAAAAGTAATGAGTCTAGTTGTGATTTCCATAGGCTCCACTTTACTGGAGATATTTTGGGCGCTTAGTGTTGTATCTAATTATATACATCTATGAGCCAAATACCTTGTAATGAACATTTTTACATTATCTAATTTAATCGGTTAAGATGTTTATTGTAAGGTATTTAGCGAATATAGATTAGACATTAAAATATGGAAATCCACTGAAAAATGATTTTATGTTAGGGTAGCAGAGCTGCTATTCAGATATTTAGGATATGTATAGCTTAAACCTTCGATTCAATGATATATTCCACAATACTTTTAAGTAAATTCTGCTGTTAGTATAGAGGGCTGTTAAGTATTTCCCATCTGAGTTTTATCTAGTCCATTTTTTTATTCAAATGCTTTTGCACTCATGATATTTTTATGTGGGCCGTACACGCATATCCTAACCTATTTGAAAGACAATGCTGATGATGCACAGCAAGATATTGCAAGCTAGCACGTTTATAACCTACATTTTATTTGACTCAATGAAGATAAAATATACTGATGTGTGTTTAATGATAAGTGAGTTCGCTGACTAAACTTATCTTATTTCACATTATGTGTAGATATGCATAATCAAAGGTTTGTCAAATATGTAAGAAAGTAGGTTAGACTAAAACTAAGTAGGCATATAGTTTTGGTGTTAAGTTTCTCCAGATAAGTACAATATCAGATGAGATTCACAAAAAATAAATGAATCAAATTTTAAATAATTATAAATGAAAAGGTTCTAGTGTACATTTTAGGATGTTTAGGTCCATTTCTCTAAAAAGAACTGTGATTTTTACCTATTGACATCTATGACTAAGAAATAAGTTTGTAATAGTACAGAAAAACATAATTACCTTCATCGGTGGTATTGTCCCCTTCAACGAGTTCGTGTATCGTACACACGGTATTGTTCATCCCATTATTACACGCCCACGAATAAATAATATTACCCCATTCATCCAAGGAATGCCAGTAAATCTCCCATCTAGTTTTGGATTTGTCTATAGGTGCTGCATTGCCCGACTTGACCATGTCTTCCAGAACTACGATGATGCCTTCCAGAGGGAGTTTCCTGTTAATGGTGGTGTTACAGAAGAGAGGACTCCTCTGGGCTTCACTGACATCGAGTATTGTCTGATGAGTCGCTTTGTAATAGTCTAAAATCATGTTTTTCCATGCGAGAAGTTGCTTCGATTTGGTTTCTGCGTGTGGTTGAAGCCTGTAATGTTCAGAATATTTGTACATTTCATAATGTCTGGTTCGAATAGAAATTGCTTTTTAGGAATGAATTGAATCAAATGAAAATTGTGAATAAAACACTTGAAATATAGTGTGCATTTATTAAAAGATTTAAAAACATCAACAATAATAAAATATCATATTAGTAACAATGTATAAATAATTTTGTAAAATTAACGATAAAAACAAATTATGAATAAGTATATATATATATTTTAATAATTGATCTAGACTAGAGAATTCTTATAGCACTCTATAACATTTTCATCTCTTTTCCTGTGCAATCGGATCTTACTTGAAGGTTTTGGATCTAAATCGATGACACCAATTTTCGTAAGAAAGGCATTTCCATTTTGTTTGATAATTCTGTGATTGTTCATTAACTCTCCAGTGAAATAGGTCAGCGGCTTTATGGCAACCATTACGGAGCAATCTTTGGCGGAACACGCCAGCATGTACTTGTGGAGAGGTTTCAGCTCTTCTAGAAGGTTATTGAGGCACGGGGGGTTTGACGGCATCAGCTTGTTGAAGTAAGCCAGCAGTTCTTCCAAGTAAGCGTAGTCTGAAGCTATGTCTGGCTGCTCCAGGGTGAAACCCTTTTCTAACATCTGGGCATGAAGTATCGCTTTTAAAACACTTTCATTTGGCAAACTTTCCCGAGAAGAATCACAAGTCCTTTTATCTTTTGATCTCTTTTGGCCAGACATATTTTTACAAAACCTGTGAATTACAATGTCGTCTTCAAGTGGTTTGTTCATAAGGGCTTCTAGAATAATATTAATGAAGTAGTCCACAGTGTCGTCGGAATCATTAGTATATTGAGAAAAATAGTCATTTAAGTGTGAACTGAAAACAGTGAAAACCATATTTTCTCCAAATATTTGCTTCCCGGACAAGAATACTTTAAAGTTGTTTTGAGGGTTGATCATCAGTTCCATTAAAGCTTTCCTAACTCTCTTGGTATTTCCAGAAAACAAATCAAGCGGGCAGTAGCCACTGATGGCTGATATTTGCTTTTTCTCCAGCTTCAAATACTGGTTCATACAAAATGTACATTTTCCAAACTGTTTCAAAGATTGAGGCATCCAGCCTTGCTTGCATTTTATTTCTACACACACTGTTGGGCATCGTATTGGAGAAAATATTTTGTTAGATGTATAGTCTATCGTAATAGTCCCATAATTACAATATAACTGTTTGTGTTGACGTGAAATTGGCCGTACTGATTTCAACTGACCATTTAGACATTCTAAATCATCTTTGTATAATTCCGCAATTTTCGGAGGTTGTATAAAAGTTTTGCCAATAAGGATTGTCATAATTTTTTCGTAATATTCATATTCAAGATTTAAAACTTTCAATTCACTTTCTGAAATGTGTTGCTTCAATCCATTTTCTTGCGATTTTCGAAGACGTAATATCAGCCCAGAATCCTCAAGAGCCAATACTATATTGCAATTTCCTTCCCCAAGATAAGCATACTTTCTATCTACAATTGACAGAAGTTGCAAGTTGTTCATAGTGATATCGGCCTCACAGCAAATATAAATTAATTATACAAAATCTCAACACTCAAGACTTATCGTCTTGTACTATTAATATTATAATATTACGTTGAGTAATATTTTGCTCGTATGATTAGTCAGCAAACGCATGGGACTTGAAATTAAGAGAATCCAATAACCAATCATTTCGTAACTTACGTAAAAAACGGCGGAAAGTTATACTGCCAAGGCCACTCAATTACAGCCATAATTTAATATATTCACAAAACTAAATAGTATTTCCAGATCTAAGCAATCGACAATTGTTTATAAAAAAGAAGTGACATCTGACAGCTTTGTTACGAATAGCATACTCTGATAACTAGAGATGGTCGATATTCCTGTCCCGGCTAAAAGGAATCGGTTCCAAGCCGGTCACTTGAACCGTCGATATTATTTTTCCGAGGAACCGGGTCCTTTAAAAATAAAAATAAATGGTAAATACCCATTAAATGTTTCTTCCCCGAATAGCGATGAACCGGTTCCGAATAACAATCGATATCATTTATCCGAGGAACTGATTCCTTTTTTTGGAAAAAAATGTTGAATACCCATTAAATGCTTCTCCCCCAAATGACGAGGAACCGGTTCCAGCTCTTTTAGTTTTCAGAATTTCGCTAGCAACCCTTGAAAAAAATGGCGGCAATTATAATATAAAAAAACTTCGTAATGGAACTTTTCTGGCACTTTGACAGCCTGCATGGTCGAGTGGTAAGACGCTTGACTACGAATCCAGAGGTCACGTTCCAAAAATAACTGTATAAATAACAGGTTCCTTGCCAGTCAGCGGTAACTGGAAGCGCAGGTACACGCTATTTCCGAGATCAACCATCCCTACTGATAACTTGAGATGTTTCGATATTCCTTTCTCGATTACTTTGTTTCGATGACTTATTGGTCACTCAAACCGTCGATTCTTTTTTCTCGGGAGCAGGTTATTTTTGGAACCGGCTCCTGTTTTTGTAAAACAAAATTGCTTATATTTGGGAGTGACCGGTGGATAAAAATATTAAGAGGAACCAGTTCCCTTTTTCCATCTTACCGATGAACCTTCCCGCCACCGAGAATCGGTTCTAAAAGTAACTGGATAAATAACCGGTTCCTCGCTATTCTCAAATATCTACCATCCTTAAATTTTGGCGTGTTGATGATAATACAGTGTGAAAACTTGAGATAATTTTATTTTTATTTCAGTTCTATAATCAATAATCATTACAAGTTCGTAAACAATATTTAATAAGTTCATCTATAAATACGTATTAAATTTATAAAGGTCTAATTTCTCTACTTATCGGAAAAATATAATGTCATTATTTAAAAATAATGGATGTCTCTCCATTTTTTTTTCTACGCATGCGTAGAAAATCCGCGTAAACACCTGCGTGATGTCCAGTGGGCAACGAGCCTTTAGTTTATAACGCGCCTTCTCCAAGACCGATTCGAAATGTCACTTGTCCGGTTTAAAGTTTAAACTTTTCGGTTTAAAGTTGTCCAAAGAATTGTTGGAGTGTTTAATGCAATGTTGAACAGTGTCTAATTCGCGTCGCCAAAAATATTGCACAATTCATGCCGAACTCGCGCTTAAGAAAAACCTTTCGTTCAAAAGTTGATTATAGGATTATTTATATTTTCATACAATCATAATGAATGTCCACTTTCTTAAAGCTTGGTGATTTCTTTTCCTCTTACAAGTGTTTTCTTTCAAACTGAAAATTGTTAAAAGTGTCGTAGGTTTTTCAATAATAATAAAATACCTTGTAATAGTGTAACCAAGTGAATTTTGTGTAATGGAATATTAGTGATACGAAATATTTTATCTTCGAAAGGTAAGTCCTTGCAGCCGAGGAGAAGAAGTCTTGCAGAAGTAGTAAGTGCTTTTTCTATAATTAAAAGGTTTTCAGTATTCAAGAGTGCAAGTGAATTTCTCTAATTATTCTCACAAGCCTTACCATTGGGTTAAAAGTTACAAGTACTGGTTCATTAATTTACTTAGCTGGATTATAGTATTTCCAAAATAATTTGAAGAAGAAGGGAACTTGTATGTTATTTTTTACAACTAAACAAGTAGGTTTCAACAAACAAATTACATCTAAACGCAGAAGTAAAAAAACTTTTAACCATTTTTTAACATTATATCAAATTCAATATTATCAAAAGATGTATTGGCGTATAATATTGTACCACAATATATCCACTCACCTCCACTTCGTTCAGGTTCATCTCTATAATAATATATTTACATCTTTTTGTATACCTGTTTTTGATCACATATAAAATGTAACTAAGACTTGAATAATTTATAGAGTAATTTTTGACCCGCTATGTTAAGAATGACTCCGTGTTATGAAAGATGAATCTGTAATATATATTTTTTTCATTGACATCAAATCCACATAATATTGTTGCATGCCTCGGACATATTTCAATATAAAACTGGGAGTTTAATGAACCCTGGGCGGAGTTGTTTCCCTTCCTGGATTACTGAAAGAGATACGTGAAAGAAATTTGCAAGAATGGCAACTGCGATGGGATAGGTCGACAATAGGCAGATGGACTTTTTCCTTCTTCCTGTTAGTTAAAAGCAATGAATTAATGAAAGCGGCCTCCATTCGACTGGATCACCATATGACGCAGATATTATCTGAAGACGGGTAGTTCAAGGGAGGGCTGCGTAGTCTCTCTCTGTTTCCTCACCCAAACTGTGGTTGTTGTGACAATAATCAATTGGCCGAGCACATTCTGTGGAATTGTAAAGTGGTGATGGATGCCAGTTGAAATGTTTGATATTCCTGCTTCCGTTACATTTTACCGATGAACCTTCCCGCCACCGGAAATCGGTTCCAAAAGTAACTGTATAAATAGACAGTTCTTCATCGGTATCCGGTAACTGGAACCCTAGTGACACCTCAATTCAGATAAATTATCAACCATCCCTAATATTGTATCTATGGATTATTTCCCCGTGTAGCGAGGATAGTCAACAGGTCGATATTCCTGTACCGATGATTTTGCAGTCACTGGAACGCCCAATATTATTTTTCTGAGAAACCGGTTATTTTTGGAACAGACCAAAAATAACCTTAAGAAAAAATATATAAATCGAAAAACCGGTTCTTTTTTTCATAAATTTGCTATCGTTCAATATCGATAAATTATAAAACACTGCCTTCATTAAAATAAGTTAGCCATGCTCAGTAGAACCATTGATTGCCAATACATGTATACACACGTATTATGGCATGTTCCGCGAGCTAATACGAAAGTTATTCATTCGTTTTTTATTTTTATTTTCGCTACGTTTATTATATCAGGTAAATGTGTTCTGAAATATTATTTTTCCTTTATTTATTTTTAAATAGTTATATGTTAATCAAAATATTATGTGAAATTATAATATTTTGAAAAACTGGCTCCTTTTTTTCAGAATTTCCCTAGCTATTTTCGCGCTTTTACCATATTATAATACTTTATGACGCCAAAAAGAAAAGTTACTTTTTCAATTAGTTTTTTTTACCTCTCACCTCATTTCTTAATTTATTATTTTTCCATTTGTATCGGAAATTCAAAATATTATTATCTTCTTGAACCTTTGTAGCACAATAATAATCCACCTTCGAACAACATAAATATTATAAACATGACTATTTTATTACATAATGGTGATATTTTAATTGATTCGGTAGAAGCATTATTTGTGTTTCTTTACTTGAAGTCAAAATCATCTCGAAAGTAAGAAAAATAAATATCGTCCAACCAATTGATAAATTTTTTTAAATGTTTTCATAACATTATGATTATTAACAGAAAATTTATCGATAGTAATAACAAAAACCTGTTGTGGCAGTTAGACAATATTTAAAATAATAATCAATGAGCTTATTACAATGATTTTGATCCCGACTACATTAAAATAAAATGTTAGTTTATTTAGACGTTTGGAAAATGCGAGATTTGCTTTGTATATTATGGCTCCAGCGACTCTAGCTACTCGGTATTTGCGAAAATATATTTCTCCGTTCTGAATTAGTCTAGTGCGTTTTTCAGTTAGGCAGTAATCTAAACTTACGCATACGGTACTTCGTTTTCCCGAGTGTGGTAACTTAATGTAGATACGTCCTTTTTGTAGATGCAACATTTTCAGTGTACAGTAACATTAGTCGCTTATATCCGCAACATCCTCAGCCATAATAATAATTCGTTTTGACGTTTGGGATTCATGTGCGGTACTCGATCTTGGTTTTCCTTATAATATTGAATTAATGAATAGTTCAAAATGATAACGTTAACAAAAAAAATCAAGAAAGATGCCCCTGGCAATAAACCCGACGAGAGCGCAATTTCAGACTATGCTAAAAGAGTTTCGATTAGGGATAAACTCCTCGTCAAGGAAGTTCAGGAAATGGAACAGAATCTGCCTGGGACTTGTCGTGTTGTGTTTAGTGACCCCAATACCCTCAGCGAGTTTCACCTCAACGTTTCCCCCGACGAAGGATATTGGAAAGGCGGAACATTTCAATTTAGCGTTTTCGTCACCGAGGACTATAACATGGCAGTGAGTAAATATTGAAATAACATTGGTTGTCAACACGTTCTCTTCTAAATACATATATTTTGTAACCAATACTAAATCGTCAAGTGCTATATTATTTGTACAGTTTTTAACTAAATTCAATATAATTTAGTTCAGACATTAGGTTTATTTTCATGAAATACATTCATATTTGCATTGAAAACACTATTCGTTGACAGCTGCTTCCTTAATATTAATAATTCTACGCAGGTCAGCAAATAGAATTAACCTTCCCAATGTGTTTTTTCTCTCCAAAGACTTTGTAAATATGCATAAAGCAACATTAATGGTTTCATTATAAATACAAAATATTATTATCTGGTTTTGTGGTTTCAAATAAGTTTTATAGGTGTATAGCTGATAGCTCTGTTGTAAATTCTCCTCCTTTCTTACAAACAATGCATGTAAGAAGAAGATAGGTAACCACGGAGCTCTCTTTCACATTACATTAGATTTTATTTTTTACGTGTGACAGTTGTAAATTAATTTTTGTAAAGTTTATGAAACTTTGGAATGCTGGACTCCCGCGAGCTACAACTTCCGCCGTGTGCCGGACATAAAAGGCGTTCTGCGCGTCGCGCGCTTGCTGACTGTAATTTCGTAGTAACTGATTTCTGTATTACAAAATTATGTAAATAATTTTTCTGTAAATAAACACAGGAATGTGACTTGAGTATGGGAAATATTTGTATAATATTGGATTAAATAATATGAAATTATTGCAAAAAATAAATCTACAGTTTCAAAAATACGCGTGAAATTTAGCTAATCGTACTGTGAGCGTTTCGCCGACCTTTCTGCTTTATTGTGTCAAAAGAAGTAAATACTCACATAAAAAAAATGTATAATATTGGATTAAATAATATGAAATTATTGCAAAAAATAAATCTACAGTTTCAAAAATACGCGCGAAATTTAGCTAATCGTACTGTGAGCGTCTCGCCGACCTTTCTACTTTATTGTGTCAAAAGAAGTAACTACATATGCTCAAATGCCGCCAACATCAGAGTAGATTATTCTATTTTCCTAAGACTACACAAAATATGTATGCTGTGAGCTGTTGCCCTTTTAAGTGGCATGTTAGTATCTTTGTTAGTGTCTAAGGCAGTGGTTTTACAGAACAAATCCAATAGCAATCAGTGATATTTGTTTATACCTATCTCTATTATCAATTGATCCCCTGTTACCGTTACCATTTGGCAACGCCGGTACACGACTTGTACAAATCTTGTGTACCCGATAGGCAACTCCGGCACACCAGAACATTTCAACACCCGGTTTATTTTTAGTTTTCATCTAATTTGTCATTTCAGCCCCCCAAAGTAAAATGTCTGACGAAGCTGTGGCATCCCAACATAAGTGAAGATGGAGACATTTGTTTGTCTCTCTTGAGGCAGAACTCCATAGACGGTCTCGGCTGGGCCCCGACCAGGCGATTAAAGGACGTAGTTTGGGGACTTAACTCATTATTCACAGTAAGTCCATCTCTTCAACATTTTATTCCTTTATTCACTTACCTATAGTCACCAGGCTGTTAGAGTCTCCATCGTGACTGTTGAAATTTTACAGGAAAGTAAAAAAAAGGTTTCATTTCACCATGCCAGAGATTTCAATATCTCAATTGTTTTGATTATAGCTTTTACCGCCTAGTGATGATATGCATATTTTTTTGTTTTGTTCTTTGGAGTCATTGAAACCAATATAAAATTTTGTACATTGTATCTGCATTTGTACATAATTGAAATTTACCACGTGAATGGGGTGTTGTTACCACTCATGCTTATGCTCAACAGCCCAGTTGTGCAATGATTTGCATTCTTTTATATTCACCTATTTTCTTTGCCCTTGAAAGATCCTCTCCACAGCACCCGCAAATATGACAAGTATTCAAGGGCCTCTTGTGTGCAGTTAATGAAAAAAGATATTATGCTTTTGCAATATGCTCTTATCACTTAATAATCTATGAAGCACATTTGAAACTGGAGAGTTGTTGTTAATATGTTTAATTTTGCAGGATTTACTTAATTTCGAGGACCCGTTAAACATTGAGGCCGCAGAATTATATCAAAAAAATAAGAGGGAATTTCAAGCAATAGTAAAGGAATATTTAGAAATGTACGCCAAGAGATGAGAGTTACTCCCATCCAACATAGTTGAGAACCTCATAGGTAATAATTTAGGTAGCTATTGAATGCATATAAATATTTTTGTAAGTTTATTTAAATTTATTTTGCTATGATTTGCATAACGCAGTTTAAAACTTTTTCACTGTATTTCGGTTAATTGACACTTTTAATCTTTGTAAAAAATAACGAGCCATTATAAATCATTAATTTATTTATTCTTAAAGTAATTTAATTTACATATAAATAACAAAAAGGCAACATGAAGAACCAGTAAATATGTTTTGGTAAGATTTCAGGAAAAGGATTGTTAACTTCCATATAAAATCCACATGTGGGTAGTGTTGACTAGATATATTATACATGAAAAATAATACAAATTATTTAAAAAAACATTTTCTAGAATAGTAATATGTTTGAAAATCGTCATAAGTAATCTATTTAATTGCACCTTTGGTATGAAATAATTTGGCGAGCAGTACATACATGGGCGAAGATGATTCATGTTTGTGTAATGTTTAATGCAAGTGGAAGAGTTAGAATGAAGTGATGAGCTCCTCCTGTATACTGTTTGAGCGCGTGAGAACTCTTGGAGTATTGCCTCCGAAGGTTCCTGACAAAGAATCTGACTTTGTGGCTTCCTTTGCCTTTTGACTATGATATTCCTCTGAAAACTCCTGCAATAAATGTACAACACCGTTTTTAATAAACATTAAAGAGTACAAAATGCTAAAAATGTTTTATTTAAACAAACTGGAATATGTGTTCCTCTGCTCTCCTGGACAGGAAAGTCTGCTGGCACAAGTATATCCAGGAACTAGAGTACCGCAAAGTTAACCTTCCTATATGTTTTCGCCTTTTAAGCGGTGGTATCTCTTGTAATTCTGAAAATATTTATTTTTAAATAGTTTGTTTTCACAAAATCACATACCTTCAGTCTGTTGCCAAGGAATACGGCTCTCTCCCTCTTTTTGATCATGAAATCACTGGCCATGAGCCATCTGTGGTCGTGACATTCCTCAGCCAACGGTCTCTTAGATGGCGTCCTTTTGAAAACAAACATCAAGAATCTGGTTGCTTCTTGACTCAATTCCTTGTAGAGGTGTTCGAATCGGAATCTGACATAGCTGATGTTCTGTTTGGTTTCTGCTTCATCCTTGCCTTTGAACGGTGAAACACCCGAGAGCATGATGTAGGTGAGGACTCCAACAGACCAGATGTCTGTCTGTGGGAAGGCTGGTTCATCATTGATCAATTCAGGGGCTGGAAGAAAGGTTTGATCATATTATGAAGATGTTCAATGTAAAGTGATGAATTCGTTAAATTACATAATTGCATGTTTGTAAATTCCTTACCCATGTACTCCAAGCTACCAACTTTAGGCACAGTTGTGCCTAGCTTGCTGACTTTGTAAGCTGATCCAAAGTCTACCAGTTTAATTTGGACAGATCGCACAGAAGCCATGACTACATTATCAGGCTGAAGATCCAAGTGAGAGAAACCTCTCCAGTGAAGGTACTGAAGGCCATCCAGCATCTGGGTAACAATGGTAGAGACCATTTGCTCTGTGTAATCATGTCTACTAGATAAATAGGTTAAGATGTCGGCTCCCTGCAGCTTCTCTAAGATTAAAACAGCCACTGAGGTGTTGGGAGCTTTGAAAGCTGCTAAGAGATTACCAATTCTTTCGTGTCTCAAACGTCTCAGGCATTCGAATTCTCGGATAACTTGAGAGTCAGTTTCGCTGTGGCATTCCATCAGTTTAGCTACTACTACTGCATCGGTTGCTTTGTTGATGCCTTTAACAACTACAGAGAATTTACCCCTTGCTAGTTCAGAAATAAAGCTGTATTTTTCCGTTATGTTGCTGTCTGAGCCCCATTCCAAGGGTGTTTCCTCGCAGGAATAGTTTAATTTGGGTTTTTCTTCATCCAATACGATAACTTGTCCAGACTCAGTCAGTTGTTGCAGGTGTTTCATGGCTCTTGTGACCTGAACCTTGGGAGCACCCTGTTCTGAAGTTTTGATCAGCTTTGAGGGTATTCCCTTCTCACTCCATCCGATGCGATTGCGAGCGGCTAGACGGAACTGATGACTGGTGTTGACCCTCAATTCTTTCACCAAGTAAAACTCGTGGTCAATGTTGTCGGCCACATCGATCCAGTCTACCTGGTCTCCTTCTTTGTACTGCAGGCTGTAGCACAGGACAGCGGAGTTTCCATCGTCTTTAGGCTGCTTCCACCTGAGTAATACTTCAGTGTCGGATGTCTCAGTACCTGTAGGGCTGTCGGGTGCGTCTGGGACTGAAGCTTGCACTACTCTGGTTCTGGCTACTGTCTGGCCAATCCTGTTGCGAGCGACCACCTTGTAAATGCCAACATCGTGGGTGAGAGCTGGGTTGAACTTGAGAATAGATCTACCTTCTTCGTCAGTTGTTACCTTGACCCTGTTACCTTCGGCAATAACCATGTCGTTTCTGAACCACTGAACGGTGGGTTTTGGCTCTCCAACAGCGTAACATACTAGTTCTGCCGGGTGGTTGTCAAGGATTGGCAGGATTTGGGGCTTTTCTCTGAAGAAAGGAAGTTGTCCATCTTTTTTGGATTCAATGATGGCTTCTGCTTCAGCGTAGCTATCGAGCCTGGATCCCAGCTCATGACGAATCCTCCTCAGGGTGTAGGTGTCGGCTGAACCGTACTTGTTGATGCGCTCTTTACGTTCATCATCAATTTCTTCATCCATAACGTCAGTGAATCGACGACGTTCACGAATAATCGGTGTCTGAAAACAGATATAAATAATAAACGGTAAAATAAAGTTGGCAAGAAAAAAACGCTGACTTAAGTTATCGTACTTCTGACTGACCATATTATTTACATACAAATAATGTGTGCAAAGTTATTACAATTGAACTAATAAATGCTATATAGCTCTTACCCTCCAGTCATATGTATCTGAGACAGACAAACTGAATCCTGGGCTACGATTGCTGGCCACCTTCATGTACTCACGTAGACGGACAGGGAAGTCAACATCACGAAGCTGCAGAAGATATGTGTCTGGACCATTTTGGTAGCTGCAATTAAACAAATTCAATAAAAGTATTGCCAACTGCAAAATACAATGCTACCAATACTAAGTTATTTCTATCACTAATAGTATTCCACGCGAACGGGGGCTTATGAGGCAACCATCAATTGCAACAAGATGTGACAATCAGAGATTCAGACTACCACATTTAGATTTATTTCATTTCAAATATTTCCTTCATCATCTTTCAGTTTAATACAAATCTTTCATTACATTAATTTTAAGTAGGTAGGTAGCTCAATCGCTAAAAATGTATTAGGTTTTTAGTTTCACAATGTGACTAGGATAGATTAGTGTTGAGGCTGAGAGGGTTAAGGGAGATTTAAAACACTCACTGGCTCTCAGATTTGATCGTTCCAATCTCATAGTCGGGATGCTCGTACACCTTGTGGTTGTTGTCGTATGTCCCGGGCAGGCGTGGGGAGCGAGAAGACCGCTCGGGGCTTCCCTCGGGGGTATAGACGTGCCCCGGTGGGTACACCATGCGAGAGGGGTGCTGGAAAGCCCCGCTCAGGGGGCGTCTTCGGTACCAGGTGCGGCACGATGAGTTGCTGGTCCAGTCTCTGAAAGATTACACAGGCAGATTACAATTTTAGAAGACCGTTTTGGTATTTGGTGGCATATTTGAACTATATGAGTGTTGAACGTAATGAATTTTAAAAGTGCTATGATAATACTTGTAGGAGTTGTAATAGTTCTTTAGCCTATCGGTGCTGATCTTGTAGGCATCAGTCGGCATCTTGTCGGCAAACAGCAGCCAGGGGTGTTTGAGGGCGGCCTTCACGTCCATACGGCCCTCCGCCTGGTAAACCAGCAGCTTGGTGATGAAGTCCTTGCCCTCGGAGCTGATGCGGCTCCACCACTCCGTGTCCTTGAACTCCCACTTGCCTTCTTTGACATTGGTCAGGGTCTCCCTGTCATTGACTCCCCTGAATGGCGAGTATCCACCCAGAAGGATGTAGGTGATGATGCCCAAACTCCACATGTCTGTGTTGAGCCCCACTCCCTCGTTGTTGGCTATCTCAGGAGACACAAATTCAGGCATGCCGAAGTCCAGGTTTGCCAACTTGCCGTAGTGGATGCGTCGGGCGAGACCGAAGTCACAGATCTTCAAGTCGTCTCCACCGGGGTGGGAAATCAGCAAATCTCCAATCTACAATAGTAAAAAATTGTTAGGTATGCACATAAATTTTATGGCTGTTGACTAATTATTTCAAATTCTGTCTTTATCCAATTGTTAGGGTTCTATTGAAAACTTAAAATATTCAATTAATTTTCTGAATGCAGCACTAAGGGCTGGTTCCGCAGCGTTGCTAAAGCAGTGTTTAAAATCTGTGGTAATGCAGTACAGTTTTGAAGAATTGTTAAATCAACAAGTTGATTTGTGCAAACCACCAAAAGTATGACCGTGTTTGAGGGACAAATATTTCGCTGCTTGCTACAAAAGTATAGGGTAATATGGAAAACCATGATTCATTTTCAAAACAGTTTTAGAGACCTCTGGAAGGTCCCATCTCTTCGAATTGTTAATAATCTTGAATACGATTGATGTTTGCGATAGTAAAAAATATTTTCAACAATGAGCTTGTGAAATCCATTTTGCGTTTAACCGTTACCGGGCAATCTTCATTATTTTATCAGGAGTTTTTATCCTTTAAAACCTGTTCTCATATTTATATGAACCATAATCACTTGTCAACAAAATTATCAATCCATAAAAATATTTTGCATTACGTTAAGTTCAGTACAAATCGAGTAATAAATATTTGAAGTTTGCTTACGTCAGTACGACTGAAAAGAACGATTTTCAAAGTGACATTACTGTTTGTATTTACTGGAAAACCTCGTGCAATTTTATTTTTATTTAGGACATTTATTCAGCTACACGAAAATATAATAAAATGACTAAAAATCTTCACATTTCTTAATTAAAGTTTTTTTAGTGACATGAGGGAGAAAAAACCAATTCTCCGAATATAAGTAGCTATTCCAAAAAAAAACACTGATACCATTAACATAAAATTTGAAAAAATATATAAACTCATTATCTGAGATAGATAAGTGATTTATTACGAAATTACAGTCAGCAAGATACGACGGAAGTTGTACCTTGCGGGAATCCGCCATTCCAGAGGTTAAGAGCGTTCTGGATTCTAGACTAGTAAACAAATTGCTTTGAAAACAACACTTACAGTGAGTCCCATGTGGCCAATGTTCAGGTCGTGCATGTGTTCTAAACCCCAGAGGATCTGTCTGACGTAGCTGGCGATCTCTCCCTCCGTGAAGTGCGTCTGCTTCAGCAGGTTGTCCTTGACTAGCTCCCCGCCGGCCGCCAGCTCTGTGACCAGGTGCATGTTGCGCGTGGTCTCGAATGCGTCGTGCAGCCGGATCAGCTTGCGGTGGTTCAGCGAGTTCATGATCTCCATCTCGTTCCACATGTACGCGCGCAGGTCCGACTTGCCGTACATCATCTTGCTGGCGTAGTTGCGACCTGAAATGTTCGATTTTTCGTGAGTGTCCGATTTAATCTTACGCAAAATTTTATGATCAAAACATTGTTACAGGAAAGCGATACTGCTGTAACTGCCAAAAATTTCATTATATCTTCAAACTCCATCACATTTGATGACCATCAAATTGTCGATCAGTGCCATTTAATTTTTTTAGCGTTTGGACGGTCCTGGTTAAGTGTAGTTTCTGATCACGTTTCAGCTTTTGAACAAATTATAATCAGCTGTCAATCACAAAAGTTATGTTATGCTGGTCGGCAGATCACCATTTTTTCCAAAGCTAAAACGAGCTAAGAGTCGGTGTTTAATCGGGACCATTCAGATTTCAAAATTTAAAATGGCCTTTAGTGTCGATTTGATGGTCATCAAATGTAATGGAGTTTGAAATACCCTAACCTTTGAAAAAATTGAGAATTTTATTTCAACCGTATTAAATTCATCGTAGAATCACTGGATCCAGACAGATTAACGAAGTTTATTTTTTTCTGTGAACTGATCTATAAAAAGTATGCTTGACGGTGGCAGCGGTTACAGCAATACAGCAATAATTACAGCTTTTCCTTGAGAACACGATGTATAAGTGCATAAATGACATTTCTCAGGAAAACAGTTTGACATTTCAATTGTCCATGTTTGTTTGGATTGGTGAACTAGATTTCCTTTTGTGAAACAGTTCTTTACAGTTGAGATTAATTGTTGTTTTCATAGGGTCTTATTATCCCTTTACATGGGGCAGTATATTGCTTGAAATTTTATACAGAATCTGTCTAATACACTGGTTGATGTAATAATAATTTTGCATAAAGGCCTACCGCTGGTAGTTTCGTTGGAACCACTCCCTCTTTCTCATAAAGAACCCATATAACTATAAATATATTTTTTTAAACGGATCAACATAGTACGTATATTTACCAGTCAGCCTCTCCACGGCGTGGTACGTAACACCCTGAGTGCCACGTCCCAGTTCGTCTCCCAAATCGTACAAGTCATCGAAGGGCTTTGTCTTGGGCTTGATGGTGGGGGCCTTGATGTAGGTCCTGTAGGAGTACTCCTGCTCGTTCTCTTCAATGTGCACCATGGCTGAGGAGCTCACGGCGCCGGCCACGTTGCGGGCACTTAGGGAATATAGCCCCTCGTCCTTTGCGATGGCGTCGTTGATGATTAAAATGCTGAGATCGGGCTCGATAAACTGGGTCTGAAAATGATTCGAAAGTGTTATGTGAAGTTGGATGTGGCTTGCATAGATATAGTATTATTATTTATTTATAGTGTTATTTCACATTTAATTAACTATTTCACCGCGGCGAGTGACTCGAGTCATTTCTACAAATCGTTTGCACCACGCGGCGGCTAACTAAAGTAATTTTCAAGTTTCGACTTCGTTTTCCGAGTACATGCATGCCGTATTCGGGCAAATTTAAAAAAAAAAAAGAATATTCTTATTTGGAGCGATATCTCTGAGAATCTTTATCAACTACTTTACTGTTTATCTTATAAAATAATAAAACCGAGAGCCCAGGGACAGCCGCTAGCCGCGGCCATATAAATTGTCTTGTCTCACTTGAAATTTACTGCGCTTGTTTATATTAACACAATTATGGCGTTATCTTAATTTGGGTTTATCTCAAGTGAATGTTTATTGATACTTCGATGTTGGAGGATGATTTTAGGATAGTTCCTAATTCATATAATGATTTTGTTTTCCTAAAAGGGTTGTTCTAAAAATATTATTCAATGAAAAATGCGTAAACAAAAAAATGAGTCGCGTAGGAACGACTCGTTAGGTATATTAATTTAGCGGTTAAAAGGTTAGTATAATAATTAATGTAGTATATTTTTGGCCGTTTCAGAGTGATAGATACTCTTAATATCGCCCTGGTGAAAAACCACCATTCAGAATCGAAATATTGCTTGAAATGACTTTAGCCCTGTTTACACATACCTACCTATGCGAATGGGTGGGGGTACCAACTCCTACTAGATACTTGGATAATTTATATACCCCCATTTTTGTGAAATATCACCTCAAAGGTGCTTGAGATGTTAGCGATGACGTGATTAGCGCTTGATCTGTTGTAAAGCTACAACTACAATACAAGTTTTAAAAAACTTTCTAACAAAATATAAAAAAAAATTGTTAACTAGAATTGCTCTATTTGAAAACTTCATTAGAATATTTTTCTTAGAATATCACCTCATGAAGTTTGGCGGCACCCTAAAACACAATGTACATTATGTATGCTGATAAATAATATATGGGCTGATATTTCATACAGCGCTATTTATTCTGTAATGCCATCTGTAGAGAAATCACCCTACTTTGCAAAATCAGAATTCAGGTTTTTAGGTGGTTTGTGCAATAACTTAATGCATATAATATGTATAAATTGGTTAGTGTCTGAACACAGATCTATTATTACCTTAATTCTGCTGCTTGCGTACAGTGGCTGCCAATCTTTGTACCACTTCAGTTCTGGGTAGGGTACTCCGGTTACCCTGGCCTCGAGGCGTCCAGACTTGCGCACCATGATGATGGCCTCCTCCGGACGTCTGATGAATACCGGGTACTCGGCGATGTCCATGCGGACACGCTGGCGAGCCTCTCCATGCTCATTGGAGGCTACGGCTTCGTACATGCCAACATCTCGTTCCAACATCCTAAAATTAAATTAATTGAAATAACACTTCATTTTCGGAACAAAATAAATAGGTCAGTAAACGGGTTAATGCTCTTCTAAGAGAATTAAACCAAAGGGAAGGAAAGTTTCAGTAAATACTACAATTCTCGGATCTCTATTACACAGATAAATGCCCAAATAGACTACAAATATCCTCCCAGCACACCTTTCTTACTTATAGAATAGATTTAAGTAGATAGAATGATAGTTTTCTGTTCGTAGGTTATTATTGCCAGCTTGGTAGCCCAGTGGTTTAGACCAGTTACCTGATTAGCAAAAGGTCCCTGAGCCCAATTTACGGGTTGCTGAAACCTTTTTTTTACGTAATTTTATAATTATGTATATGTAATTAAATTTGAATGTAAATAATCAATTTTTTTGAATAATTATAACTTACTTGTTGATGAACAATGTTGCTTGTCCATTTCTGGTGTAGCTCCAATCGTACCTTCCTCCTGACTCAATGAGTTCATCATTGAAGTAATAAGTCATCTTTGGTTTGGGGTAGCCATAGACGAACCAGAACAGGTTGCTGTTATGGTTCTTGATACCGTACTGGGTATCATGTTCTTGTCTCAAGAACTTAGGCGCTTGGGCATATCCATCATGGGGCGGTCTCTCAATGTCAAAGTCCCTGGGGAAGTAGGGAGAAGTCTCAGGTCTGAAGTCAATGCCTGGGTCCAAGTAGGGAATGAACTTCGGTGGGTCTGGTTCAAGTTTTGCCCTATAGGTGATGGCGTAAGGCGAAGGGTCACTTATTCCGTATTTATTTTCCACGCGAATGCGGAATTTGTAGTCGCGGAAAGGTTCCAAATTGCGGATGTCGCAAGCGCATGAACGGACTCCGGTGCGTGCGGTGAACCAGTCACCGTCGGGTTGTTCGCACATCTCCACCTAGTTAACAAAAAAGTGAATTACGTTACATATCTTCTGTTTTGTAAATTTCTATGGATTTTTAATTACCAACCAACACTAAACTATTCACAAAATACACTAAAAACTAACCAGGATTTATAATTGAGATTTTTGTATTCATATTCATGGTTTGTTTTGGATTTTGTAAAAAACATCAATTGTTTCAAAAACTGTTACTTGATGCCACACTGATTGATTTGAATTACAACAATAAGTAAGCACTATTTTTGATTTTGAGGGGGTAGCTAGTCAAAATTTATTTTGTTTTTTTGGGGTGCAAACAGGCTCATAAAATTTTATTAAAAAACTCCCTAGAACCGTATATTTATCCATACGTTTGATGGAGAGTGCAGAAATATGTCATGAAGCTACGGAGCGCATAGAAAACTGTTGTTTAACTGATTTTTTTGGTTTTATTTTTACTTACTTGATATGTTACGGGGAACCTAGGACCATGAGGAATGGATGGTTTCCACGAGAGAGTCAGATGGCGATCCATCATCCTGGATATTATCGGCTTGTCAGAGAGGGGCATGGGCACACCAGTCTTCTTCAGTTTGTCAAATTCCAGATACTGATCAGATAATGGTTTCTTAGTTCTTGGCTCCAATGCTGAAAAAATAACACATTCAGGTTAATTTTATTACTGAATCAACAGTTTGTTCAGCTTGACACAAATATTTTTTCAGTTTCCATTATTCTCAGTAGAATTTATTCCATTACCATTTCCATATTCTCAGTAGAAAAACTATTCATACGCATTATTTTAAGCCCTCTCCCCCCTAAGAGGCTCATTGCAGATATTTTCACAGCCACAAAACAAAACAAAAAAGACCTCTTTAGTTACACTTCTGGCCGCCTGCAAATGTAATTTTTTTTTATCCTTTAGTGTTCGAAGATAGTGTCAGTTCTTATTTTGAATCTAGAATAAGTGGTGATAAAATAAACTTGAATTGTTTTCATTATATTTGAGATTTTTTGACATTAGTTTTGGTGGGAAAATTGATTGGTGTTTATGTCATTCTATAGTAGTTTTTGTTTAAACAATAAAACTTACAGTCGTAGCTGAGCTCAGCATGACAGATATCTTCACCGTGAGGGTTGAATATTCTGCAGGAATATTTTCCAACATCAGCCGGATCAACTCCCAGAATAGAGAGTCGGAGCAGGCCTGAACCTTCGCAGTCCATCTTGATGCGATCTGTGGGGAACAGTTTGTCTCCATTGCGGAACCATTCCGCCTAGAATTAAAAAGTTGTTTTTAGGTTAATAAATCTTAAAATTTTAGATTCGGATTTTAAAGATACATATTTATGATATTATCATGAGTCGGGTATAGTAAATTAATGCTTATGGATTTAAGTATTTTACCTCAGGTTCAGGTGTGCCCGTTGCACAAGCTGTGAATTTAGCAGTCATGCTCTTGTAGACTTCGGTGTCTCCAATTTTCTTCAAGAATGATGGCGGTTCCATGCGTTGTCTCTTCTCACTATAGGTAGAAATTAAAAACCAAGTGAAACGTACTGAAATAATTTGGGATACATATATCGCGGGGTTACTCCACATTTTAGGTATTTTGAGTTAGCAATGATTTTATTGTTTTTGTTTTGAAATCTATATCTGGAATAGTTTGGATCCCCTCTTATGTCGTTAAGTAGGTTTTTAGCTACTGCGTTTATTGAAAAACTTAATTTTTTATAATTATTAAATACGAAAAATATTGTAACAAGGAACAAGCGAACTTTAAAGAATTCAAAAAATATTACACTAACAAAATTCCACATACAATGAAGAAAAAAACTTCAAAATTGAGTTTATTGAGGAAATTTACATTACTTTGGGGATATTAGACAAGCCCACTAAACACTTCTATCAATTTACATCTTCAGTGGAGTTCAACAACCCAAAACCCAAATATTATGTGACATAGAAAATAGTAACTAATGTTAAGTCAGAGTACACAACTCAGGGGGGTCACGAATGAAACCTTTTAAAAGGTGAAAAATAACGAAGCAATGTCTAAATTGCATTAGAAGAAGAATGGAATGGAAATGGAAAGTGGGAATTGGTGGATTCATGATTTTTGTGGAATTATTTGAATTGAGGCATAGTTTGTTCCTTTACTTCATAGATACCCTACGTTATAGATTTGATTCTTACATTTTATCGACAACTTCGAGGGTGGCTTGGAGTTTAGCTTCTCCCTCCTTATTCTTGGCGATGGCCTTGATTTTACCAGAGTCCTCTGGCTTGCAGTCCCTGACGTACAGGCAGCAAGCATCGCCGTCCCTCTTGATGTGGTATTTGTCAGACTCGTGGATGGGTTTATCATTGAAGTACCAGGTGATCTCCGGCTGGGGTACTCCGAGAACACGTGCTGGGAATTTGGCGTCCATTGTAGGCAGCTGGAATTATATTTATATTGTTCAAAATTTGTAATAAATGATTCTGATATTAATAAGACCTTAGATTCTTACAGCCAATAGTATTGTGCTGACTTCTCCTTGAGTCTGCTAGAAATATTGGCTCATAAAGGGCGAGGTAGCGCAATACATTTTAGCGCAGCGAAATTCTATCAACATGATACGGATATTGTTTCGTATGTTGCTTTGTTTTTCAAACATTTTGTGGTATTTCGCTATACCTAGGTAAATTTTATCATTCAAAGATAATGTATCAACTTAAATTTTGCTCTCAATGGTCACAACTCAAAACAGTCTTGCAACATAACGTCATACTAAACCTCTGAGTGCACGTGTGATTCTGCCTATTCCTTATAAGTGATTATTTAAACTAGAGGTTTGCCACTGTGTTCAAAGTGTACACTTGTTATTGGGAGTCGGTAGTGAGTGGCCAAAGATTGCCTTTAATCTCCCGGTTGCAGCATTCTAACAACCAGGATCATGCCCGTGTCGTCCAACTGAGAGCATATACCATATGTATACACACAATATGAGATGTAGAAGATTAAATAAATTTACATATATCTATGTTTTACCATTTTTCTCATGACTATCTATACCTGAGTATATCTTCAGAATTACCTGTTGTAAATCGGTGAACTTTTGTGTAAAGATAGGTGACTGGAACACCTTCCTGACGCTGGCCTTGGCAGAGCTACTGTCTTCCCCGAGTGGGCTGACCAGTTTGCAGGTGTAGGTTCCGGCATCAGAGAGATCTGCAGGCTTGATTTCCAAGTCGACCTGTGGAAGAAAATTTTATTTGTGTCACAAATTTTTGATGATCTGAATTTTAGGCAAAATTTTATAGTTTCTTAATACACATGTTTTTTTTTTAAATTTGCTCTTATTTTAATACTTTCACTCATCTTTTAAAGGGTGAGATTTCTAAACTTAAAGAATGAATACATCACACCTTAATACTAAAAGTTAAATTAATCATCCCACGAAGAAATGCATTTGTAACCACTACACCTATGAAGATATGTACTTGATTTTGTAGAATTTTATTTCTTCGTCTGCCTATCTAAAAAGTAACGACTGGTGTAAAATTTTATTTGTAATTGTTCCAAAAGCGTGGATTCCTATGATAATTCATGCGTTGTGAATGAACTAAAAAGGCTGAAACTAATTATATTGCACTTGGTATCATTTAAAGAAAATCTTTTCTGATACCAACATTGCCAATTGAGAAATACAATTTGTCGATAGACAGTAGACAATTTATTATGTTGAAAAAATAGTTTTTTGAAAGTGTGTTTACCCTCTTTCCATCACATGAGATGGTGACGCGATCAGACGGTACTGTGGGGATTCCATCCTTGCTCCAACATACGTCGGGAATGGGGTTTCCGGCAAACGGAGCACCCATGATCAGGGGAGTGCCCTCCTCCGTGGTGACATCACGCAGTGCGTGCAAGAAGAATGGTCGCTCTTCAGGTAAGCTGTCATCTCCTCTGCCTGAGATATTAAAGGAAATGTTTCGAGTTTCGATTAGATTTTCAACAAGCTTAAGTAGGTCAAGTAGTTAGTTGTTAATGTCAGGTGCTGATTGCGTACTGAAAAATAATTTAAAAACATACTTTTTTTTTAAATCAGCGACGTAACAGAGTTTGTGGACAATAGATTTAATGTCAAACAAATTTCAAATCTCATTCCTCTTATTATAATACTTGGATTATTTATATAGCGCCATTTTTGTGAAATATCACCTGCCATTTTTTGCCAGAACTTCTGTTCTGTTATATGGTATCCTAAACTGGCCACAATGTCTAATATGGCTATAACATTCAAGAGCATGCATCATTATCGGGCTGTATGCATTTGCGTATGCATAATATTTGAGCCTTTTTGGTCATTAGTGCATATTTTAACCGCTTTTTTGTGATTAATGCATATTTCAGCCATTTTATTATTCAAATATGAATTGTTCAAATTAGAGGTGTTGCTGTCCTGTTTACTCTGTCCTGGTGACTTTTCTGTTACTAGAGCCGATTCCTTACCCAAAATTTCGCTAACCACCTCTCTAATTAAAATTTTCCACGGAAATCTGAGAAATTCGAACCCAGAAGGGAAAAATGCAATACTTTGAATTTTGCAGGCCACTCCCAAAATTTTCCGAATCCGATACCGCATACCAATCAACCTCCCCGGAATCCGGTTCCAAAAAACATATTCCTGTGTTTATTGTATACTTTAGGCATATATTTTGGTATTGTTAGGGCATATTATGGCATTGATAGTGCATATTTGCATATATATTTAGCCATTTTGATAGTGCATATAATCCGATATCTAATCGTCAGCATGGTTCTATGATTAAAAGTGTTACATTTCCCTCAGTTTTTAGGAGCAAGTTCATTTTCTCAAATAAATCTACATTGTGCATTAACCTTGGATAGGTTCTATGGGACTGCTTTCCGAGACCTGATGAGTTTTTGTTTAGGCAGTGTGAAGCCCATACACCACTTGCATACTTCACTTTCATCTAATGACTCGATTGAACATAGTCATCATTGCTTCCCGTTACTCATTCTTGGGAAATAATGTCTACTCAAATTGATAGGAAATCATAAAGCGAACCCTACCTGCCACGCTAAGCACTCCCTTGCTAGAAACTTCTCCCTTGTCGTTGGAGGCGACAACGGCGTACTCTCCCGCATCCTCGGCCTTTGCCTTGTCAATGATGAGGCAGCAGGTGCCATCCGGCTGCGCTGAGATCTTGATGTGCTTGCCGTCTGGCTTGATTTCCTTTCCATTATGGGTCCTGAAAAATATAAACAATTTTTCAATACATAATTTGTGTATGATTTCGAGAATTATTTTGGTATATGCTTAGGTCAGAAACTGGTGATTTTATTGTTTTCTGATTTGTGGGGGTCTCTTTAAGATTTACAAATGAAAGTAATTTATGTGTTTAATACTGCTGTACTCGTATATCAGATCTAAATAAAATGGTTTGGACAAAAATATTGAAGTAAAGTAACCATTTGATGGTAGGAGGAGGGTGTCCAACACAGCGGACTTCCAGTTTGACCGGGAAGCCCTCCACAACAGTGGTTGGCTGCAGGTCAGCGAAGAAAGATGGCTTCTTCTCTTTCTGTTCCACTTCCACCAAGGCTTTGCCAGTGATATCTCCCAGGCGATTGGAGATTGTCACGGTGTACTTGCCAGCATCTTCTGGCTTGACGTTTTCTAAAGACAGACCAATGAGGCCACCGGGCTGGTTCACAAAGTTGACAGCTTGGGAAGGCCTGATTGGTAGACCTGTAAAACAAAAGTAGTTGTTTATAAAAAATATATGTTGTTCATAAAGGTAACGAAATACCTTATTTAAAAAAATCAAGTTAGGGAGATAACCGGTTGAAAATGATTAGAGTCAAACCTAACAAATAAAATGCTTATCAAAAATGGAAAAATGGATATATTTATATAAATATGATAATACGTACCATCCTTGAACCATTTGATTTCGGGAGCTGGGTACGCCATTATCTGTGCCTCCAGCTTAAGAGACTGGCCTACGACACCCTTGGTTGGCTCCAGTTCCTTGAGGAACACCGGCTTACGTGGTGAGGCTAAAAAGAAACCATTATTTATCAATCAGTCATAAAAAAGATATTCCGAGTTCTGTTTGACATTTCAGATATTGATAGTGAATTTGAAAGCGAGGGATGACTAGATTTGCATACTTGATTAATTTATGTTTGCATCTATCAATATTTCCAAAAATAGGTATTGCGTCAAATAGGTTGGCCAACATTTTTTAAAGCATATATCATGTAAGCGGTATGTGTAGATGAGTGTTTCTTACGGTTAATGGCGACTGCACAAAGTGCTGATGTTTCCCCGTTAGGGTTCTTAGCAACCAGTTTGTAGGCACCGCAGTCAGATGGTTTGCATTCCTGAATGAATAACTTCACAGTTCCGTCAGGCATAGCTGTCAGTTGGAGTCTATCATCAGCCATCAATTCTTCACCATCTTTGAACCTGAAATGGAATAAGTCACATGATTAAAATATAGGAAATGTCAATGATTTTTAAAGATTTTATTGTTTATTCCAACATCATACATATGTCTGAATCATTTATGATTGGTGCTATGCGTATTCATAAACGGCTAAATTACATGTTACTATCAATATACCATATTAACACAGCAGCGTGGAAAGATTAATTGAAAAGTTTAGTCTTTATTGAAATAAAGATTTGTGGCTGGAATTTAACCGTGTAATATCTAGACTGCAGGACGTTTTGATGCTACTCACAAGATACTGATTTTGAGAGATGCAGGCGTTAGGTTTTTTTCCACTTTCACAGTTGAGTACACTTTGCTTCAAAAAGACATCCTAAACATTGTATTTCTATTGCGTTGTTTTGTAATATTTCACCTCAAGTGCAATAGGAATGTAATTGATTAAATTTTTAAGAAAATTTTAACTAGTCAGCAAAATTGAGGATTTTTTTGTAATTTTGAAAAAATGTAATTACCATTTGACAGTAGGTATAGGACTGCCGTCTAGCTTGCACTTCAATTCATTGAAAAGTTTAGTCTTTATTGAAATAAAGATTTGTGGCTGGAATTTAACCGTGTAATATCTAAACTACAGGACGTTTTGATGCTACTCACTAGATACTGATCATAATGTTTTTTGAGAGATGCAGGCGTTAGGCTTTTTTCCACTTTCACAGTTGAGTACACTTTGCTTCAAAAAGACATCTTAAATATTGTATTTCTATTGCATTGTTTTGTAATATTTCACCTCAAGTGCAATAAGAATGTAATTGATTAAATTTTTAAGAAAATTTTAACTAGTCAGCAAAATTGAGGATTTTTTTGTAATTTTG
Source organism: Drusus annulatus (assembly GCA_022651775.1). Lineage (NCBI taxonomy): Eukaryota > Metazoa > Arthropoda > Insecta > Trichoptera > Limnephilidae > Drusus > Drusus annulatus. The sequence continues at coordinate 2,140,031 of JAGWCC010000048.1, read as the reverse complement.
AAAAAATGTAATTACCATTTGACAGTAGGTATAGGACTGCCGTCTAGCTTGCACTTCAGCTCGAGAGGTTCTCCCTCATCACAGTCTGTGGCCCGGTCCAGCTTCTGTGCAAATCCAGGAGCGATCTGGGCCATCCTCAATGTACCTGATGTCGATATGTCCCCTACCACGTTTGCTGCAGTCACAGTGAACTGTAAAAAAGAATAATCAAAAAAAATGTGTAAATATAGTCCTGCAGCCAAGGGTATTTCTCACATTACAGAATGCGCATAGCGGCAAACGGGTTAGCCATGCAAGAGTGCAAATAGAAAGGTGCTGAATATAATCAAGGAAGATCTATCTATCAAAATTCATTTAAACTTTCTTAGCCTCGACTATGCAAGAAGCCTCAAGGTATCAATCTGTCGACCCAAACTTTGATGTACCTATTACATAAAGGGTTTTGAAAAGGTAAACATTGTGAAACAAAAAGGGCCCAAGGGCCCTAGTATGTTGATCAAAACCTTTATTGTGTCAATGTTGACACTTTTAAGGTAGTTATGGTAGCCCCCCAGATAATTATAGTGATGGGTGATTTCTAAAAACAATTTGTTCTAAAACATACCTTTCCAGCGTCAGATGCCTCGAAGTGTGTGATAGTGAGTGAGCTATCAATATGACCCTCGTGTGAGGTGACCAGCTTATGGCGCTCATCCTCAATCAGTTCCTTCCCATCTTTAAGCCACTTGACGGAGGGGGTTGGCACCCCGGTGCACCGCACGCTCAGGGTAATGGTGTCGTAGTCCTTCACCTTCAGGTCTTCCAGCTTCTTTGAGAAGGTTGGCTTCTCGCCTGTTGAAATGAAGAAGGTTAGTGCAAAAGTGAGACAATTATTTCTCCATTGCTTAAAATGTGTTAACAAACATATTGTATGGAATCAAATCGTCAAGAATTTTGGATCACAAATTGAAATTGAAATGCAATTTTTCTATGACTTCAAAATTTTTTAAATTTCAAATAAAAGAACAATTATTTGACAAAGTAAATAATGACGAATTTAGGTTGCAAAACAGATATGAAAATTTTTCGGAAGTACTGAAAGATGATGATGGTTTGTATACACAATGTCAAAAAAAAAACATTTTTTTTAGTAATTCAATAACTTACTATGAATGATAAGCTTGGCTTGCTGACTGGCAGAACCTTGACTATTTGTGGCTTCAACAGTGTATGTTCCTGCATCGCTCATATCCAACCCTGTGAAGACCAGCTTGTAGTTATCTTTGGACGGCTCTTTCACAAGTTTGTGCATCTTGGAATCAACAATTTTCATTCCATCCTTGGTCCTGAAAATACAAAACACTTTTTATTAACTTTCTTTGGTAGTGAAAGTTGGTTTTGATGATATTTCTATGTCATAACCACAGAGAATTAGGGGGAGGGGAATAAAACAATGGGAAAGTGATGAGGGCTGGATGATGGAACACCACGTAAAAATTGGTGTAAACATGTTTTAAAGGTATATTTATGTGTATTGGCTATTCGTAAATGTAATTACCTAATAGGCAAATAAGACGTTTTGACAATACACATCAAAAAAATTCTATGAATCTAAATAATTCTAGCGGCCATTATTTGTTAACTCATGGTGAAAAATATTTGACACCAGCTGTGCGAAATATGATGTAAAATTTGTTTTAGTTTTTGTCTTTTATTTCTTTTGCCTGTGTTCTTGATCATAAATTATTAAAATACATTTTTTGAAATGGAACTCCAAGATGGGTTTGGTGAGACTTCGGATTTTTTTATATGTTGGAAACATACAAAGTTAGTTGAAGATATACTGATAAAAATAAGTTACCATGTAATTTCAGCAATAGGATTGGCATGAATAACAGCGATGAATTCAGTGTCTTCGTACGGCACAGCGGTGACGTCCTTGAGTGATTCAATGACTGGACGGATGAGAATATCAAGCCGTGCGCTGCTCTCTCCCTCACCATACTCATTCTTGGCCTTGATGGTGTACTCGCCAGTATCAGAGCTGCGTCCTTTAATGGTGGAAAATAACAAGAGTATGAGTATCTGATCGGTTGTGAAATTATTTATTGCAGGTTATAAGGTCATAATAAATTAAAGCCAAGACACACCTGTTGGGATATGCAACTTGAAGGTAATCTCCTTCAAATTATTCTCAATCTTCTTATGCTCCATTGACAGTTTGACGGTGGCATCCGCGACAACTTCTTCATCATTAAAGTACCACGCCACTTTGTTAGGGATGGGGTCCGCAGTGCATACGGCTGTCATAGTAATGGGTTTCCTTTCGGGTACCTGTTGCGCTTCTAGTGGCCCAATGAACTTGGGTTTGCGCAGTTCGCTTACAGCTGAAATAAAACCACATTTGTTTATATACACACATGCTACGAGTTTATTTATGATTACTATTTTTGACTACATTCCATGCATTATACTACAAACTTTATGTAATTAAAGATAACAATATGTACAATAGAGGGTAGCATTAAATGTAATAAGGCGTAGGTTTTTGAAAATGCAGCATGTTATAAAACAACAAAAATTTACTCTTTAAAACAATTAGAAGAATCCATATAAGAAAGTCTTACGCGTAACGGACAAGACGGCTTTGCGGGCGAAAGTTCCAAGCTTGTTGCCGACTTCGCACTGGTAGAGTCCAGCGTCGACCATTTCGGTCTCTAGAATGTGCAGGGTATAGCAGTCTCCTTCGTCGGAGATCTTGACTCTCTGGCTTGGCTTGATGGGTTCTCCGTTGACGGTCCACTTGGCGGCCGGGCGGGGGAATCCCTTCGCGAAAACCTTGTACTCCAGCGGGAGGCTCTCGTAAACGTTTCCGTCGTCCATTTCCGCGCTTGTTATCTCAGCAATGGCTATGGATTAATTCCAATTTAAGTTAAATAATGACACATATCAAGTTGCAGAACATTTGAAACTGGCCATCCTGGAAATGTTCTTACCCTCCCTCCGGACCTCTGGCTGCTGCAGACCGGTTATTGTCAGTTAGTCGGTGAGTTGAATCACTGGGTTAGTCAACACAATTCATGCAGCTAAAATAGAAAAGTCACAGTTAATCATTTTCATTGAATTGCATTTGAAGAAATGTTGGTAGAGATCATTGATGAAGAAGCGTTAGTTTTTAAACCGTACACTTAAAGTTGCATTTGCAAAAGCTGTGAAAAAATATTTGGTTGTGATTAATAGATTTACCTTCACTATTTTTTTCATCTTCCTTTGGAATGATATCACTTTTTTTCTGAGAACTTTCTTCTTTCGATCGATTCTTTTCATATATTTCACCAAATCCGGTAACAATTTTTTCTTTTATTCCAATATTCACTGAAAGGTTTTCAGTACTTATCGAAGGGCTTTCTATATCTGGTGAAGAATTTTCACATGTTTCATTTATCTCTTCTAGAATTTCAGTCCTTTTGAAACCTTTGGAATAGTTGTCATTTTTCCTCTGGCCCTCCTTTGAAAGAATGTCTCCCAAATTATTTCTTTGTATTTTTATTCTTCTGAATAGATCTTCCATTTCATCATCTTCGTCATTTGTGAATGTGATTTTGGATCGTGTGGGAGGAAGATCAAATTCATGGTTGACTTTACTTTTCGTATTTGTGCTTCCGAAGTCATCAATAGACTGTTTGAATATAAAATCTGTATTTTTAGCATTTTTCGCTTTTACAGATTCGCTTATTTCGTATTCGCTCGTATGAATAAATTCATTTTTGTTGCCACTGGATGAGTAACCATTAGACAGACTTCCGAGTCTATTGTTTAAGATTTCATCGCTCATGTCTTTCTCGATAACCCTGTGAAGTTTTTCAGATATTACCTTTTCTTCTATTTCACCACTTTCGGAAAAGCTTTCTTCTTGAAATGAAGCCTGCCGAACATAATTCTCTCTCGAATACATTCGTTTGGTATCATCGAAATCAAAGATCAGATTATTGATATCATTTAATGAAAGATCTCGAGATAGATTGCCACCGACGAATGTTGCATCGTCTTCTGAAAGTGATAAAATAGACACTCCTCTGTTGGGCGTGAGTTTGTTCCTGTCTGAATGTCTGTCCGAGTTCCATTCTCCTTCCGAGTCGGCGGGTTCCTCGATGATCCCGTGGTTGCCCCTCTTGAATACTTCAGAGATGGCGTATCCTCCAGATTCGTCTTGGGTGTATCGGTGTGTGGCGACCTCTTCTACTTCTAGAGAGGTTTTGTGGGGGCGGTTAGGAGCTATTATTTTCCTCCGTTCCCCTTCGTTGTCTGAGTCCTCTTCGTAAATCATAGAAGTGGCAGACATTTTGTGTAATGTGTGTGTTTCGGCAGGACCTATATTTCACGAATTGGTTAGTGAACACTGAAATAGTGAGTATCAAAGATATGTCACGCGAGTTATCAAAGTATTTTAGGTACATAAAAATTAGAAAAAAAATCTTGGAAATAAAGTAAATATTATTTTTAATTTTAGAGCATGAGTAGTTGTATTTGTTTTGTAGTAATTGTAATGGAAACTGAACTAATGAAAGTTATTGATGTTTAGAGCCTATAGAAAGCGGGTACTGACCTGACACTATCGCCTCGTGCGAGCGCGTACTGCTGACAACTGTAACAATGATTGATTCACCTTCTCCCCTCTGGAAAGTGGTGACGGTTTCGGTGGAGCGCCGGCCTAAGGTGGTAACACACTCACTCAATCAAATCAACATTCTCCCTCAATATATTTTCCTAAACATAAACTCCAAGCATGCTTGGATCAAATGCATAATAAAGCCATTAATCGTGTTTAATAATAGAAGAACATGCAACATGGAAAATTGTCATGGATAAATGAATGATCTTGTATCTGAGTGTTGACTGTTTTTGTATATGTGTATTGTGTGTGAATAGAATTGTTTATACCTTCGCTTTCCCCTTTTTGCTTACTGGGAGCCGCATCTGTTTTTTCCGCTTTCTTCTGTTTGATGCCCTCTTCCTCTGCCATCGACTTTTCTTCAACTGTTTCTTTTCCAAGGACTCCCTTCTTTCCTTTCTGTGCGGCTGGTTTATCTGACTCTTGTTTATCCAATCCGTTGACCTTATTCGTTTTTATGTCTAATTCGATTTCTTCGATTTTATCAGCCTCTGTTTTAGACTTATCGGCATTCTTTGGTTTGTCTACTTCGGTGACGTCAGAGTCATCCAATTTCTTGGTTTTCGCTTCAAAGTGAACTTCTTCAACTATATCCAGTTCTGTCTTAGTCTTTTTCGCTTTTTCGGGAACGGCTGGTTCGGTCGTGTCTTGAATAGGTTTCTTCGTCTCTGAAGATTCCTCCAAAGATTCGGTGGTGATTTCTAGTTTGTCAAACCTCTTGGTTATTTCTTGAGCTGGATGAGGACAGTATAATAATGATATGAATATGTTTTGTTTTGGGAATAGAGATTCAATAAAAGATGCAAAACTAAAGACAGCACGTTTTCTAAAGAAACGATCACATTGCATTGAAGGTGTTATTTTATTTAATCGAGCATGGAAAACTTCAGAGAGAATGTTCACAAATATTTTTTTCAGATAGTGGATAAAGCAAATAATTTTTCAGTGTTGAATTGCCAACATGCGAGACTTGGTTGTGTACACTGGAGCCACTTAACAAAATTCTTTTTCATTTGTTTTTATTTTATTTTCATCATGCATTTTGTTTTTAATTTGAAAAGCCAGGTTTGATTTTAAATTTGTGAACACACCCTCCAACAATAACAAGACAAGGTACATGACAGGAGATTATAATATATTTTAAAAACTTGAAATGCATTTCTTATCAAAAGATATTTTGCGAATGCACTAAATTAATACTAGATCTAGTACTAATGTAAGAATGCTGCAGTCAATTCAAAAATAGCAATCCAAACCACTTCCATGTGGTCCGATTGCAGCATCACACAATGTAAACACATTCCTGATGGCATTCTCCAATACATTTGTACTTACTTGCTCCATGAATGAAGCGAGCCTAGAAATACTACCTTTATAGTGGTAAAAAAATATTATACATATCGTAGTATTAACAACAAGAAATATAACCTAAAATCCTACAACCATAGATTTAATTACGTATTAATAACATCTGGCAATTCGGACCAATATTTCAGATTTTAGAGCAAAGAAACTTTTAGCCCAGAGCAGAATTATTAATTAATCTACATAATACATACACACTGCCCTAGAACTCGAATTTCTTAGATCCATTGTAAAAATTAAATAGTGGTAAAAATGCCTTCCAAAAATTACAATGTTTTCTTATGAAAACCACACAAAAATTGCTCTACTTTGAAATATATTAAGTATACAAAAAGCTTTTATTCTTTTCAATTTTAAAATATGTACATTTTACGATGAAACCCCGATCCGTTTTACAAACTTCAACTTATAAATCAATAAAATCGGAAATAAATGCACGCACACAACGTAAAAAATGTGATATGTAGATGGTGTTAGTTGTGGGCATGCAGCCTAATGACAGTTTCCACAAAAGTCTTCCATACTGTCATGATGTGTACATGGTTCATTAATTTGTGTCTAGAAAAACGAATACAGGTATGGTTTGTATGGAAAGAGTCATTAAGTGCTACAACTGATCTTAACCGTCTTCATAGCGCGTCTTTCATATTGTGTAACCTTAATAGTGTAACTCAACTCATATTGAGTCTTACATATATTATTTTTATAACTATAAAACACATTAACGTGAGTCTTAATTTTAGCGATTGCTTCAAAAATGACAATAATAATCATGGGTTGCATCAGAACGAAGTTTCACCATTGCGTCATAAAAAATAAGTTTTTTTTAAATAGTGTATTTGATAACGATATTAATCACAACGGAAAGTAAATTTAGTGCTAAGAATGATTTGAGAGGGCACTTACTGTGAACTGTGACAACACTCTTGCAGGAGACGGTGCCGTTTTCATTAACAGCTCGAACTTCGTATTCGCCGCCGTCGGCTTCCTTCGTCAGATTGAGGGTAAGGCTGTAGTTTTCCAGGCGCTTGCTGTCGCGCTCAATCTTGATTCTGGCGTCGGTGGTGACCTCCTGGCCATCTCGGAACCACTTGACCTTCGGGTCAGGGCAGCCCTCGATCTCTACCTCAAGCTTGAGGGTCGCTCCCTCATCCACGGTCATGTCGATGAGCTTCTTGGTGATCTTTGGCTTGCCTGTAATGTAAAAGAAGTTCCATTAATCCTGCTATTACAGGTGTAAGGTAAAGGTTTAAAATGGATTACACGAGAATATGACCCAGCAAGCTTCAATTTGAGAGCACGAATTTACATTCATAACACGAGAGTGGTTTTTCTCCAAAGTGTGTCGGCATGTGAGTTTTCAGTTTACTTTCGAGTAAACAATTCGAGTGCATTTGGAAGACGCATTTCTCCGGATTGCTTCATCATGATGCATGACTTAATTATGAATGCGAATAAGATAGACTAAAAATTGGACTAAAAATTGGTTGGCAATTAGCCTGTTTGATGAAACAGTAAGATTGTCTCTATTATGCAATGACGCTGCTTAAAAATCTTTATGCAGTGGTAAGGTTTTCAAGGGACCGGGAAAAACAACTTTGTCTATAGGAAAACCCAAATAGGTGGGTTCCAAATTAGGCGATTTAGAAAGATTATTTATCAAGGAACCGAAAAAAAACTGTAAAATCTTCTTAATCATGAGGTTATAAACGGGGATTTTTGTGTAACTTACTGTAAACGGTGAAGGTGGAAGCAGTTGCGTTGGATCCAATCTCATTGGTGACCTTGCAGGAGTATTTGCCTGACATTTCAGTGGTGACCTCCTTCATTACCAGCTTGTAGCTGTCGCCATCGTCCGTGCGGGTGAACTCTGTACGCTTCTCAGTTATTTCAGCGTCACCGTAGTACCTTTAAGTGAAATATAATGCGCTGTAGATACGACAATATTTTTTATTCAACCCAATTGACTATCTGTAGAATGAACAAGGAATCGTGGGTTTTTGTTTAATTTTTTACTCCATCTGCTATACATGGTGACTTATTCTTGATTTTTTAAAAATATTTAGAAGCACGTAATAGAGGATACTATGAAATAATTGAATTAACTAGTATCAATTATCAGCAGTTGTTATTGAGATTTTATCACCTGAAAATGCAGCACTGAATGTGATAGATAACGAAATATGTTGTTGTTGATGGCCCACAAATTACTGCAAACTGCACATATATTGGCTATTACTAAGTATGCATTTATTATCAACAAAATCATTACCAATAAGCATTATTAAATAACTAGTTGTTGGATATAACTTGATTTCCTTAGAAAAAATATTATAATCATTTAAAATATAAAATAATGTCTGCTAAAATTTATTACATATAGGTTTTACTTTATTAGGTAAGTAGGGATATAATATTTTTTTAAATCTGATCTTTTCGATTAACATCAGTTCCAAATTCGAAAAGTTCACAGTCGTATGTACGTACTCACAAAGGAAATTATTTATAGTTAATAATATAATATGTATTCAACAAGAAAAAAAAATTCCAACTCGCTTTGCAGACTACTTAAATATAGACCCTGCTTCCCGTCGCTTCTTCCGCAGCGATACGGGTGAATTTGTCCATTATCTAACAGTTTTTTGACGTAATATATAAATTTTTTTTACATTTTGCCATCTCTGTATCAGTTAAGAATTTGCACCATGTTCACATCAACTTTTTTGCTTGAATGTATTCCTTACATCCTTCACTATTTTGCATAGCGCCAGCCTAACTAACTTACCACAACGCCATTTCTTCACACAGATGGATGTAAAGTCGCACAACCCCGCCGTGGAATAAACTCCTTGCTTCATTCACATTTATACATTGTCTCATACATACTCTTCTTTTATACCGACCATTTACATGACCAGACTCAAGTATAATGTCAACGAATATGCTAGATTTGTAATTAATCTACTCAAAAATCATTAAAAAGTTCCAAAGTTACCATTTCACTGATGGCTTGGGGTAAGCATCGACGCTTACAACGAACTCCATGTTCAACGATCCAGCAACGGCGTTAGAGTCTGTGAGACTCTTCTTGAACTGAGGTCCGCAGCGAACATTGAGCTTGGTGCTGTCCTTGGAGACTCCGTGGCTATTGGTGACCTCGCAGCTGTAGGTGCCGGTTTCGCTTCTCGTCACATTGCTCATCACGAGGGTGAAGGTGGACCCGTCAGAAGTGATCTTGGCGTTGGTCCTTTGAGTTGTGATTTCTTTGCCATCTAGGAACCTGAAAATAAATAGCATTGATCATACAGGTAGGTTTCTTTATGCTGACTAATAATGTTCGTAGATGTCAAACATATATGTAGAAAGTTTGCATTCCCATGGGCCAGTGCTTGACAAAATGTTTGACAAAATCTTTGTTAGTCCCACTCGCGAATGATTACTATAAAAAAATATTTTTATACAGAATGTTCTGCTGCGTTTTTTAGGTCGACACAACTGCTTTTCGATCACAATGCAGTTTCCACTATGAGTTATGGTTCTTTGTATAATAACAGAAAAAAATGTGCAATGTGATGCTATGAAAGATAAATACCCCTCTCATGGCCAATTTCGTTTGATAATGCTAGAATCATCAAAAATAATAATAATATGCCAACTGCTGACCAAAAAAACATTGTTTGTAATGAAGCAAATTGCTGGCGAAGTGGGGTATGAAAAACAGTTTTTATATAAAAAAATGACCATGTAGTGATTAGATTTTTACCATTTAACAGTTGGCTGAGGATCAGCTTCGGCCTTGATTTGGAAGGTGATTGTTTCTCCCTCGTTGCAGTCCCTCGCAGCTCCGAGCATCTTTGTGAGTTTAGGTGGTGAAGTGACTCGCAGCTGCCAAAACTCCGAGCACTGATTGATTTCATTCTTTGCAATCACCGAGTAAGACCCAGTGTCTGTGATTTTCGTATTGGTAAGGGTCAAGGTGTAGACTTCCTCGCTTTCTTTTGTGATCTTGATGTGGTCTGAGTTGACTATAAGCACTCCGTCCTTGTAGAAAGTCACTTCGGGAGCCGGGGATCCTTCGATCTCGATGGTCATCTTGTAAGTTAAATCGGTCATGCAAGTTTGGTTCTCCACCTTCTTCTTGATCTTGGGCGCAGCCTTGACGACCAGGCGCATCTCGGTGTTATCCTCTCCGAGTTCGTTCTTAGCGTGGATCGTATACAACCCAGCATCTTGCGGAGTGCAGTTCTTGATGATAAGAGACATGCTTTCAGCATCCTCGTATAGGAATCTGCAAGAAAGAGAGTAGGTAATAACAGATATTTTCTTCTTTCACCACAAAATACTTTTATTAGCAAGTTATTAAACAAAATATGGATAAAGTATTTAAAATCGACACAGTGAACGCATACATTTGCTAAACAGATTTTTTATTGTTTTTGATAAAAACATGAACCACTATAATATTAAAATAACGTATATTTCAGGGATTTTTTTAACATGGAGTAAATGCGAGTCATAAATTGAGAGAAAATCCTCAAGGGAAAAAATAGGGTACCTACTGTTTAAACTAGACACTACAACCAAAAACTTTCTATACAGATGCCTAGACACTGACAGCTAAGATATCCACTGATCGCGTTTAAAAATAATTTCAGACATCACTTCAGCCCTTTTAAGAAGTTTGGGCACCTGAAGCGACAAAAAGCTAAAAAAAGTCCCAAACTCGTGTAATTTAAGTCAAGCTTTTTCCCAAATGGTGATAACATTTTTATAATATATTTTTGATGGCTGAAGGGCTACAAAAGGCCCTTTGCCTTTCCAGCGACGATATGCTACTAGAGGCATTGTTAGTGTCTACGTCTGGGCACTAAATAGGAAGATGTTTGTATAGCTCTGGTATTTTATCTTTAGAAAAAAGGGGCAATAAGTGTTTTAAAACAACTTTTATGGTGTGGAGGGAAACATAGTAGCCTTAGGCATAACGAACTGGACAGAAACCTGATGAGACTAGCAAGAGTGGGGCGTTGCTTGGAACTGACTCCAAGATTTCTAGGGCCGATGGTGTATGTACGAGTATGCCTGAGTGCCAATTAAAAAAAAAAAAAACTCACTTGTATCTGCCGCCAGGTTCCACCACTTTGCCGTCGTGCTTCCACAGGATGTCGGGCTTGGGGAAGCCTTTGCATTGCAGCTCGAGCATGGCAGAGCCGCCCACGGACACGTTGGCCTCGCGGTTCTCGATGATCAGAGTCGGTTTCTCGGGCTCGCGCATCAGCTGGTTCACGGATCCTGGAAAATTCATATTTTGGAATGGTAGAGTTTGCTGGAAATCTTTGCTGCAAAATGGTTTTGTTTCTTCGATTTGGTGTTTCGCATATTGCGGGTGATAGATAGTGGCCAGCAGTTCGTGAAAAGAATATACGATGCGAAAGTGAATGGAAGAAGATGTTGAGGACGCTCGAGAAAGACATGGCACGATCGAGTAAATCAAATACTTGAATCGGGTCATGTGAAGAGTCAGAATAACAGAAGAGTATGTATGAGACGATGTATGAATGTGAATGAAGCAAGGAGTGTATGCCAAGACACAGTTATATGGCGGTTCATCCTCTCTGCCTACCTCTGGGGGGAAACGGCGTGACGGTTAGTTAGTGGCCAGCATTTATTCGATTGTAAATAACACCTGCTATTTCTACTATTTTTTTCGTCAAATGTTGAGGATACACTGAACGATGTCTTTTTTCACAGATATAATACACTACATTTACCTGTGTCAATACATTGTTATCTTAAGCAACCTTTGCGTATGTTACAATGAATTAGATAGATACCAACCAGTGGCGGCCCGTGACTTTTTAGTGTGCTAGAGTGTGCTAAGATTGAAAAATACGACGTTATTGATTTGTAGCCGAAAAATATTTTTTTATATTTAAAAAAACATATATACTGTATAAAGATTTTCAGGATTTTTCAGTTTTGGTATTTCAGTGAAATAGAATACAAAAAATTGATATTTTGAAAAAATATATTGTTTTCGGATACATCAACATCAATCATGACGTTTAGATTGAAAAAAACGTCATGATTGATGTTGATGTAGCCGAAAACAATATATTTTTTCAAAATATCAATTTTTTGTATTCTATTTCACTGAAATACCAAAACTGAAAAAACCTGAAAATCTTTATACAGTATATATGTTTTTTTTAAATATAAAAATATTTTTCGGCTACAAATCAATAACGTCGTATTTTTCAATCTTAGCACACTGTACCAACCTAGATCAAAATCTAACAATCTAATTGAAAAATAAAATAACAGTGAATTTATGTATCACAGTTTTGGATAGTTCACCTTTTAACCAGGATAAATCTGTAACAATCAGCAATCAGAGAAAATAACCCACTTTGAACTTTCGGACAACATCTTTAATAATATGGGTATGTGCAAAGTTTCGTGATTGTAAGTATTATTTTCTCGGTTAGTAGCTGAGTGGATAAATGCGTCGGGCTTCCAGTAAAATTGTTGCAGAAGCAATAATTTCCTTATCACAATAAGCAAACACTTTGTGGATTAGCATGATTAGTTAAATAAAAACACACGTTGTTTTAATCCACTTTTATTTTGGTATTTGTCAGCTAGTTTCGATTCAGCAGAATCTTCATCGGGACTTAAAAATATACTAACGATAAGTCCCCATGAAGATTCTGCTGAATCGAAACTAGTTGATATATACCAAAATAAAAGTGGATAAAAACAACGTGTGTTTTTATTTAATTAAGCAATAATTTCCGCTTGTAATGATGGTAGTGGAAGGTTTTCAATTATTGTCAGGTTATTCGTATCCCCTGAAATGTTAGACTTTCTTTAAAAGTATATTTAAAAAAATCTCAATCGGAATTTAGGCCAAGATGTGTTCTACACATTTTATTTTTCTCAGGGATTTAGAATAATCATACGTATTATTTCGGACGATTAAAAAATCATGTACAAGACGATGTTCTTGGCGCAGGTGTGGGCCACGCATCACAAGCGGTCGAAGCGATGAGGCAATGAGGTCTTTTCAGAAGATGAATTGCCTTCGAAACACAAGTACACACCTTGAACCGTGAGTTCAGCAGAGCACGAGATGTTGCCGGCGCAGGTCTGCGCCACGCACGTGTAGAGCCCCGCGTCCTCCGGCCGGACGTGCTGGAACACCAGCGCCAGGGAGTCCTCGTCGTCGCCGAGCAGCACTTTGAAGCGCTCCTCGGGGTCGAAGGGCAGGCCGTCGCGACGCCAGCTGAACGACGGCTTCTCGCCGGGGGCTAGCACGGCGCCGTCTATGAGGTCTCCGAATATCTTCTTATCATCTGTGGGAATAAACGTTATTCATTCAATTTTACTGGAATTTTAAATATTTCTCTGGTATTAATTCAGTACATAATTAAAAAATCGTTTCGTTTAGGTCCATAGTAGTTTTTTTAGTACACCCGTTGTTTTTTATTACTGCGAAACCGTTTTTTTTTCATGCTTTGTTCGATGGTCCTATGTCTACAAATAATTATTTCGAAAATTCGCCCATTCAAAGGCTGCAAGACGTTGTAATAAATAATATTCAATTGATGTTTACTGTATAAGGATATTTTTATTTGCGAAAATTAGGAACCGGTTCCTCAGAGAAATAATACCGACGGTTCCAGTGACCGGCTTGCAACCGGTTCCTTTTAACCGGGACAGGAATATCGAGCATCTCTAACCTCTCACAATATACCCCTTATGAAGCAACATAAAAGCCATGCTAAAACCAAACACAGATTGATGCTCTTCCATTATTCTCTCTTAACCATCTTCTAATAATAATATTTGGATGATTTTTATAGCGCCGTTTTTGTGAAAAATCACCTCACCTCTATACCCTTTGAAACCTTAAAACCTCTAAAGTGATTTTTATTTTCAAATTCTTTTTTAAAATTTTTTTAATATTATTTTTAAGTATTTTTTGCCTCATAACTGGTGGTAATATTTAACAACTAAATTGATGTTCACATTATAACAAAAAAAACCATGTACAATGTGGCCTTAGAAGTATGCAGTATGCATTAATGAAACTTTGCAGCAAATAATACGTGCCTGTGACAGTGACAATGGCCTCGCAGGTCTCCGTGCCGTAGGTGTTGGAGGTGGTGCAGGAATATTTGCCTGCGTCGCACGCCTGTGCAGCCACGATCACCATCTCATAGAAGCCAATGTCCCCGCGATCTCTCACGATCTGGATGCGTTCGTTTCCTTCCACGATTTCGACGTCATCCTTGAAACTAAAAAATAAAATAAAAAATATATGTTTATCATCATTTTTTGTACTGGTGCATTTGAAAAACCGATCCTTCAAATCTTCAATATATTTTTAAAATTCTGCTTAATTAGCCCTTACTAATCATGTCTCAGTCAGTCTATCATGTTTAAATATGTTTTTTGAGAAATATACATTTCTTCCCTCAATTATGTTCACAAACCAAGTAAACAAACATCTAAAAGATCACATAACTTTTGACACTATTCATCGAAATCACGTAGATTCCTAATACGAGTATAACAGCTATAACTATAATTATAATTTAATTTTTAATAATAAATATTATTGTGTACATTATTAAATTGTATATTATATTCACTATTCAAAATGAAAATAGAGTAATAATACTACAAAATATAATTTAAGACAATAAAAAGATATTTAACGTTTTTTTATAAGTTTCATTTGAAATAAAAATCACGTGGATATTTATATTGTCGCCGGAAAGGCAAAAGGGCTGATGCGCCATTTCGGAAAGTTTTTTTTTGTTTAATGATAAAATTCATTGGTCTTCAGTACCTGGTTGAATTTGGAAAAAAAAGTTAGCTCAGGTAATTAAAGTTACCTGAAGCGACAAAAAGCTAAAAAAAGTCTCAAACTTGTGGCACTTGAGTCAAGCCTTCTCCCAAATGGTAAATATATTTTAGATAGTTGAAGGGGCACAGATGTCTTCAGAATCAAATGAGAGTCAGAGCACTCGATGCAGAAAAAAAACTGCATATTTAACGCATTTTTGACCAAAGTATTGCTTAAGCCCTTTTGCCTTTCCGGCGACGATATTGCCTTATGGTTCTGATAACGTTTTCGAATTGGCTAACCCTTCGTTAAAAAGAGAAATGTATTTTAAAAAAATATTGCGAGCACAAATGGTTAAATTAAATAATAAATATAATTAGAAGTCAAATATATGAACTTTTAAATAATATTAATTTGATGAACTTACAATCTGACCCTAGGGTTAGGTTCGCCCTTGACCTTGACCATGAACCTCAGATAGGTGTTCTCCAAAAGCTCTGTGTCCTTCAACTTGACCACGAAGTAGGCCGCGTTCTTCTCAGCCCTTTCCTTGCGCTCCTCAGGGGTAACTAAAAAATATATGGTTTAGTGTAATAAAATAAAAGATAAACGAGAGAGTAGAATTAAGTCTCATGGTTACGTAAATATCGTACATGTGATATGTGCAGTTCACGTTGTTGCATTTCATTTTGACATTTTAAAATGCCATTTGTTCGACAACGGCCGCTGCTTAGCATTGTATTTTGGTTGGGCACCTATTATTTGCACTCTTGAAGTAACAATATATATGGAGAAAGAAAGAGACAATAAAATCTCCCAAACTATCACACCGTTTTAAAGTATTGTTAGAATGTTCTTCGTGTTCCGCGTCTCCGTTGACTCCGCCCACACGTTTTGATACGCGAAATAAATTAACATAACTCAACGGTTTATTAGTTTACATGCTATATTTTTGTTTATAACATGAGAAAAAGTGGTTATACGAATAAACAAATGTTGACATGTGCTATGAATGGATGTATAAATACCCTAGCCCTAGTTCTAGCCACGCCCAGGTCTAGCCGAGTCCGGCAAACTTCAAACTTCCTAAAAACTGACTACAGCAGCGCTCTCTCTTGTATATTATTGTTCTGAGTTTGCACTATTTTTTTTAAGACATGCTGAAAAAAGAAGCGCATATATTTTGCTTAGAAATCAACATTGGTAACTTTCGGATTTGTGTGTACCTGTGTACCAGACACCCTTTGTCAGAGAAACATAAATTATTATAACACAAATATTCTAAATATCATGTTAGTACTAAAAAAAAAAGACGATACAATGTTTTTATTGGTAGTACCCAACTCATTATTCGCGATAGGTGGTGGACAGTTATTTTAAATTTGGATTCTGTTCCCTTTCACTGCCATAAAAAGCGCCAATATTTCACAAGTGAACATTAAGAAAATAATCAATGGAGCATTCAAGGTAGACTTACATTCTTGTACCACAAGCTGAGCAGTACAAAGGGAATTTCCCTTCTTATTCTCAGCCCTCGCCGTGTAGGTACCGCTGTCGGTCTCGACGCAGTGCATCAGCTCGAGCGTGTGTTCCCCGTTCTGGGTGTTGCCGGATATCTTCACCCTGTCGGCCAGCTTGTCTTCGAAGGGCCGGTTGTCCTTCAGCCAGGTCACCGAGGTCTCCTCTGACGACTGCAGGGAACAGGAGAACTTAGCATTCTCACCGGCTATAATTTATTAAAGTTTATTAACACTCGTAATTTATATTTATATTTATAAAGTTGCTTTTATCGAATTCGGCATTCTCTCCAGCTATTAAAAATGACTGACCTTTAGAAGATTTTTTGAAAAGAAGATTTTCGTTTACGATTAGCTCGAAGCTTTTATCGATTGTTTTATAATAAAGTGAAGATCATAATTTATCTTTTTAAGAAGGCTTTTTAGCTCTGATATTTTACTAAATATTTTTCAATACAGTAGTTATCTAATGATCATAAAGTTAGGTTTGCAGTTATTAATTCTAAATTAGATTTCACCAATGTTTTGCTTTGGATAAGTTTGCAATCAAGTAAAATAATTTTACAATAATTACGATTTCTTGGCAAAGAGTCAATCTTTGCGTTTCTATGCAGCCTAAAAATAATAAAGACATTACATTATTGCTTATTTATAAATAAACATGTAAATAGTCATTTCATACACACAACATATATTAGATAACTTACTGCAAACGACATGTTATTTAATGAGTGTACTATGATGCTAATTATATTAAAGAATCTACTTTTACAACCGGTTGCTAAAAAAATTTTCCTATACCTGCCTATTTCCTATAACTTAATACGCATTGTTGGAAAGCAACATTTTATTACACACGTAGCAGCAGGTTTCCGCAGTGTTTTTCTAAAAACTCTTGGAAACCCGCATTTGACAGCATTATCTATATACACGCATGTAAAACCCCGCATTTGATAGCATTACCCACACACAGGTATTTAGATACAAATTATAATACGAAGCCAAACCCTGTAAAAACGTAACAAATATTAAGAAATCTTTTTTTTAAAAAATATTTTAAATCAGCTTTCACCATATTTACATTGCCTAGTTAAATTGAAAACTTAAATAACACGGTTATAAGCAAATAACACCTTAAAAAAGAATGTGAGATATTTTAAGCACAAATATATTTTTATTACTTAATGTAGTTTACGACCTATTTTTGCAAAAAAATATACGATGATTTGTCAAATTATTAATATTTTTTGTTTTTATTTTAACTCTACTTATAAAAGATATTTTTTTTCACAAAACATAATTTACTATTTATTTTCTGTAAAAAATATTCTCATTTTTCTCTTTAAAAACTTCGCTGCAGCATGGAAACTGATCAAAACAAAAATATACATAAAAAAATCACATAAAATTATTTACAAATGATAAAAATATGATAGATTAGTCACTATGTAAGCAATATACAAAGCAGAAGAATGCATGTGTGATGTTTACAAAATAATCAGATGTAATATAATATATAATTTGGCACTGAAAAATAAAAGAAATTATTTACATAATAATAATATTTACACGTGATATAATGAAATGGAATATAATATAAGAGTATGTTATTTTTATTGTTTATTTTAAGCAAACCTTGAAATAAAAATATAAACAGAAGCGAGAAGCCGAATGAAAACAAATTCAAAGCTGGTGTCGTCTTAAGTCCAATAAAATAAAATACAATTGCTTGGTGGGGTAATACACAATCTCAGCAAACGGCAGCGATTAGTGGGGGATACTTACGCTCGATATTGACTCCTTCTGGAGCCTTCACGAAGCCAGGCTTTCCGCCTACTCCGCCGATGATGCAACGCCTGGAGCTGTTCTGAATTAGTGTCGAGGAACTGGTGGTCGTTCCGTTGGTTAGTGCCTCCTTCTGCAGAACAGTCGAGGAGCTGATGGACCCAGCCACTTGCGAGTTAAAGCTTTCGCTGCTCGCTCCATAGCTCGAGGATTCGTACGTAGAATTGGATGACAATTGGCTACTTGATACCGCCGAGAATTCTAAATAATATAGATGGGATTAATTGCGCCAGTACTGATGGTTGAATTACGACTTGCAAATGTTGGGATTAGATGTGTGATGAGCTTAGTGTCGCAGCCAACTTTATAGCCAATGATGTGTGTTGTGTGTAAGTTTTGGTCAAATTTAGACTAAGAATGATGGTCAATTTGTTGTAGTTTTTGTGTGAGGTAATTAAATAAGGTATACAATCAAAATTATAGTATTCTAGTACAAGACAATAATAATTGATTATTATTAGTAAACAAAGAAAATTTGTGCTACCTTCTACTCGGCGAGACGAAGAACTATTATATCTTCGCGACATTTCTGCCTCTGTTTCAACACTGCTGACAATAGTTTGCCCAGTTTGCTCGATAGACTTTACTTCTGTACTACTTGTTGCACTTGCTACTGCAACTGTCGTAGGAGCTATCCAAGCAGCCGTAGGAGCTATCCAAGCTGCCGTAGGAGGAGGAGCTGCTGTCACAACAGGAGTGGGAGCTGCCGCAACTGGTGTGGGAACTGCCGCAACGGGAGTAGGACTTGCTGCAACCGCAACTGGCGTAGGAGTAACAGAAACAGGTTTGGGCGCTGCCGCAACTGGTACGGGAGCTACTGCAGCTGGTGTAGGTGCTACCGCAACTGATATGGGAGCAGCCGCAACTGGTTTGGGAGCAACTGCAACCGGTGTGGGAGCAACTGCAACTGGTGTGGGAGCAGCCGCAACTGGTGTGGGAGCAACCGCAACAGGTGTGGGAGCAACCGCAACTGGTGTAGGAGCTACTGCAACTGGTGTGGGAGCTACTACAGCTGGCGTAGGAGCTACCGCAACTGGTATGGGAGCTACCGCAACTGGTGTGGGAGCAACCGCAACTGGTGTAGGAGCTACTGCAACTGGTGTGGGAGCTACTACAGCTGGCGTAGGAGCTACCGCAACTGGTATGGGAGCTACCGCAACTGGTGTGGGAGCAACCGCAACTGGTGTGGGAGCTACCGCAACTGGTATGGGAGCTACCGCAACTGGTGTGGGAGCAACCGCAACTGGTGTGGGAGCTACCGCAACTGGTATGGGAGCTACTGCAGCTGGTGTAGGAGTTACCGCAACTGGTATGGGAGCTACCGCAACTGGTGTGGGAGCAGCCGCAACTGGTGTGGGAGCTACCGCAACTGGTGTGGGAGCAGCCGCAACTGGTGTGGGAGCAACCGCAACTGGTGTGGGAGCAACTACAACTGGTTTGGGAACCTCAACAACTGCTGTTGGAATTTCAACAAGTGGTTTTGGCGCTTCAACAACTGGTTTTTGTGCTTCAACAACTGGTTTCGGAGCTTCAACAGTTGGTTTTGGTGCTTCAACAATTGGTTTCGGAACTTCGACAACTGGTTTTGGTACTTCAACAATTGGTTTCGGAGCTTCGACAACTGGTTTTGGTACTTCAACAATTGGTTTCGGAACTTCGACAGTTGGTTTTGGTGCTTCAACAATTGGTTTCGGAGCTTCAACAACTGGCTTTGGTACTTCAACAATTGGTTTCGGAGCTTCAACAATTGGTTTTGGTGCTTCAACAATTGGTTTCAGAGCTTCAACAACTGGTTTTGTTGCTTCTATTGGTTTGGGAGTTTCAACAACGGGTTTGAGAACCTCAGCAATAGGTTTAGATGCTTCTGCAGCAGGTTTCACAGTTTGAACTGTTACTTTTTGTTCAACTGTAATAGATTTTTCTGAGCTTGCAGTAGTCACTTGTTTGGTGATATCGACTGTGGTAGTAGTCTTTAGGGCTTGAACTGTTTTTTTAATTTCTTCAGCGGCTTTAGGTGGTTCTGGCGAAGGGCCTTGCGGTGAGAACGATGCCCCGGGGTCAACCCTTAAGTCGTCTGCAGCGTGTTCAGCTAGTGCAACTAGAAACATAAACAAAAGACCTGTTGAAATTCTTCTGGAAGTTACTAACATCAAAAGATTAGTTAGTAAGTGAAGGTATTTTGATGAATATATTTCACTTAAAATTCATGATTTGAATAATAACTTACCGAGATCACTGGAGTATTGTCTGATTTCCTTGAGCCAGGAAGGTTTCACTAACTCTTTGTGTGCTGTTAGTATAATCGGATATGGTGCACCGGACGGACTATGCAGTTCAAACTTAAAGAGATCTGCAATGTGATCCTTTACTTCTATTTCAGGAAGCTGAAACAATTTCACAAAATAAAGTAAAAACGCTTTCATATAAGATTTTCAGACAAATTAAATAATATATAGGTAGGTAACGCGGAAGTACCATAATTTCTGTCATTTTGCATAGCTAATAAATTTTTCGTAACAGCACGAAGATAGTAGGAACGAAAAAAAAGATACATGTATTAATTAAGAAGTTGTGAAGAAAAAACTTTTTTTTTACCACACCCATCTTATTACTCAACAGTGACAAAAGTGTCGGATGTCGTAACAATTTTATGAGTTTTGAATCATCCCGTTATATAATTGTCTTGAATTTTCTAATAAAACTATGACTTATGATGAAACAAATTAGGCATTCAAAATTATAGTTATGATAAAATATAAACAAATAAATCGAGTTTATGTGACCGAGTACCATGAGGGCGAAATAGATGCAACGCGAATAGAATATACTTTCCAAACTAAAAAGTATAAAGAAACGTGATAAATTATAATCAGAGGAAAGCTAACATATGAACTAATACTGAATGACAGAAATACACAAAATAATAAATAACTAGTACCATAAAAAACTTTCCAGATAAATTAATTAAACCTTATTTTTAACATCCGTTCACAAAAAAAAAATCTTGTAAAAAGACGTCGGTCATCAGAGATCCGACAAAACTTGCAGATGGGGTCAGATACCATTTCTTGGACTTGCCCTCGATATGAGTATTGTGAACCAATCCGGGCCTTGACAGTACGGATCATATCAGCACGGACAAAATTACAACAAATTACCGTTATCAAGACGTCTTTGAGGATGACAGATCGGTCGTCAGAGATCCGGTGAAGTTTGTGGATGAGCTGCGTGCCTTGTACCGTTCCTTGAACTTATCCTCGAATCCCGTTTCATTAACCAATCTCGGCGTAGAAGTTTGGGAGCATGATTAAAGTTACATCAAAATTACTATCCTTCAAGATATCTTTAAGGATAAAAGAGATCGACTGTCCGATATCCGGCGAACTTTGTAGATGAGAACGAGTGCATTAAATAGGACGAGGTACCCCTCTTTAGGCTTGTCCTTAATGCCAGTGTAGTGAACCGATCCTGGAAGTGGCAGTATTGAAGTTTCAACCTTCAAAAAGACTAAGGATGGAAACAAATCTTGGAAACAGGATACGTGCCTTGAAGTCCTCTCCACAATACCTGTTCTTAAAGGTATCTTTTTCAATTGTTTGTGGAAATACATATCAATAATGTTTAACACGACAAAACATGACTAACCTTCAAGATGTCTTTAAGGATGAAGACAGATCGGTCGTCGGAGATCCGGCGAACCTTGCAGATAAGGATGCGAGCCTTGAAGAGGAACAGGTACCGCTCCTTGGGCTTGCCCTCGACGTCGGTGACCGTGAACCAGTCGTGGGTGAGGAGACGGCCAAGCTTGTGGATGTTGCCGTGGTAACCCTCGATGCTCGATGTGAACTTGTTGTCTGTTGCCCGGTGGGGCACTCCTAGCATAAGCTCTAGGGCCTTCTGGAGATCGGAACAGTCTTCGCCAAGTCGGGTCGAGTACTTTACCAGCTCCTGGAATTGATATAAATTATTTGCTGATTCGATGACGGGTAGAAAACAACACATTCGATTTTATCATGAAAATAGAAACCGTCATTTTGACGCTTGAACATAAAAGCTCGAAACGTATTTTATAAAACAGTATTGCATGGTGTGATTATTAATAGCAGTTTTCTGATGTTTTCGGTTGTGTTTGACAAAAAAGCTCCATTGATTAATCAGATCAGTCTTTCTATAAGTGAAGCAATTAACCAACGTTATATTTACTAACAATCGGCTTGGGGTAAAAACCTACCAAAATAATATTATTGGTACTATTGAAGATATATGGGAGGTTCAAAAATGTATTTGTTTGATTGTATATTTGTTTTACTTGCTAAATAAAATTTATATACCTATATAGAGTATACATCTATATTTTTTAAATGAAAAACTTTGTGGGGTAACAATATATCTAAAAGAAATTGAGTAATATCTTTGTTTACGTAGGTTATATCACTGTTCGTAAATATTTAGATGCAGATATAAACCCTATTATTTATCTTTCTTACATTTAATCAATTATTAATGTAAAAAATAATAAATTGAATAATATGAACTAAATAAAAAAAAAAAAAAAAAAAACAGAAGTGAGTTATTTGGTGCTGAAGACACTGTTTAACGATCCTGTCATTTAAAGATGTCGTAAATCGTAGAATGTCAGACTTTCAATTTCATCAAATTCAATCAATACAACTATTCGATTATGTCGCAATAACACGGAAAAATAGTCATTAAGACGCAAATACATTTCGCGACATATTTTATATGAAAATAAAAATAAAAACCTTTTTCGTTGTTCTATTCTGTACCATAGTTGTTTCTCGGAAGATAGAAGAAAAATAGATGAAAAATTTAACTGTTTCTTTTTTTTCTCGAATTCTTGAACTTTTGAGTCTACGAGTGCTAACTCAACTTACTCGCACATTCACTTATACTTCGCGTACGTATTATTATGACGAAAAACAAATCTACAGTCCTGTTTGCTCCTAAACATGTTTATATAGGGTTGGGCGGGGCTAGTTGAACTAAGGGGCTTGTTGGGTCGTGCAAATATTTTAGCAATCGGAAGGCTTATGAAGAGTTCCGAAGATGTTTTAGCAACCTAGAAAAAGGGGGGGGGGTAGATTGTCCGATCTGCAGTTTGATGTAAAACGATTCTCACTGAAAGGTTTATCTTCAAATTGAATGATCAAAAAGAGTCAATAACAATGAGATTCCAATTTAACTGTGACAATTTTACTGACAGTGACTTTGCCCTTTCCTATAAAACGAATCGCCCCAATGTTGTGCCGTTACAAAAAAAAAACGTTACGAGTTGAATCGTCAGAGATTACTACACCATTAGGCTCAGCTACACACAGTACACAGACAGTGGGAAATTATATTTTTTAATCCGGTTGCATCTATATCTAAAAGTAACTTTTATTTTTCACCCGATTCCGTTAGATCATTTCTAAAGGCAGCATCCAGATAGTAGCT
Organism: Drusus annulatus; assembly: GCA_022651775.1. Classification (NCBI taxonomy): domain Eukaryota; kingdom Metazoa; phylum Arthropoda; class Insecta; order Trichoptera; family Limnephilidae; genus Drusus; species Drusus annulatus. The sequence continues at coordinate 2,116,345 of JAGWCC010000048.1, read as the reverse complement.
AACAGATAAAGAAAAAAGATAGAGCAGTTTTTTTAACAGACACCCCTGAAAAAGATTATCTTGTTCGAGAACAATGTAAAAGGCAAAATACAGATATACATAAGACAATTGAAAAGAGTCTTCACTTCGTTAGACTCATCACGCTCAAACACAAATAGTGTGCTTGCCTCATTTGTGTTACGGCTTATTCTGTCAGCTAATCGAGTGAAGAGTGGGTTCGTTGTCACACCTGGCAAGCCTAGAGTGGTTCAACTTGACTGATGTACTTCTCGGTGGAAATTCAAATTTCTTGCTTTTAAGGTCAATATTTAAAAAAAGCATTGCTATCATTAAAAAGTCAGATAATGTAAAATGTAACTATCCTGATTAGTTGAAAGAGTAAAAATATCTTTTGAGTGTTTCGAGTCCATGCGCAAATTTACAAAAACATGTTCAACCAGCCTCGACCTACCTGGCTTTTTACCCGGCTTCGTGTAAATTTCATGAAGCAAGAGATCTTTGTTGACACGAAAATTATTTGGTTTTTATTGGTTAATACTACAGTGTCATGTTCGCTCCCATTGAAGAGATTTTGCTCCTAACGTATGAATAGTATACCTTTTATTTCGGTTTACGTAGGTATCAAATCCAGTTTTTTATGTGCAAATTTTCATTGCAAAAGCATTTAATTTCTCACTGAAACGCAAACACATTTGTCTGTTGGGTCCATCGACCAAGAGTGTTTATATCGATGGTCGGATCACATTTTATTCAGCGCATTTATTTTAATCTGTGAAAATATAACTGCCAATACCCGCAACCATTTAAAATTGTGGAAAAAATTATTGCATTTATATTTAAACCCCTATCTTTAAATGTTGATTTGTGATGCTCGTAAAAAAATCAAAAGTTTTTTTTATACCAATTGAAACACATAACTTATTTATTTACATTTATTTTTTGTTTAAGAGGAATTCAATTATACGTTTTGCTGAATAAGTTAATTTATCTAGCGCCGTCGTTGTGAGGCATCGTATTACATTTATTTAACTGCCTGAATTTTAAGTACACAAAACTCTTAACGACCAAAATATTTATCTTAAACGCGGCATAATTTCAAGCTAGTAAAACGGTGAAAAGGTGGCACGCAAAAGTCAATCCATCTATATTTTTTTTGTTTCGAATTTTTTTTTTAAAATATTTCATTTCAAGTATATTCGAAATAATACATATTTAAAAAAATATATATATGCATAAATATTATATATATAATTTCAATCTATACAACTAATCAATCTATCGAATTACCGACACACTGTTCATTAATCGAGCAATATCATGATTTTTTAAATTATGGAATTGGTGAATAATAAACTTGGAAAAGGTATTTTTCACGAGAACAAGCTAGAAAAAACAAAGGACTTTCTGACAGAATGGATATTAAAAGCATTATTTCTCCACACTTCTAATAAAGATCTCTTCACCCTACAATATTAACGATTTTTAAATAGATTTACTTTATTTTCACGCTAGGCTTGATGAGAAATATTTCAATACGGTTAATCATTGCATCTTGAGTGTCGAATTGATAAATAGCCACGGAGACCAAGGGAGATGACAGCTTTGGATGCTCTACCACCACGTTATTTACGGATTGAAGTATAAAAAATCAAATCTGGTTTTTTGTTCATGTTTGTTCTTTTGTAAAGGAAACATTAACACGTTCAATCTATCTAAGATCCCCAGGGTCCTTGCAAAGCAAAAATAAATTCAGTGTATTCATATTTATGTGTTTATAATGGTGTATTACATAATTAAAATAAGAATATAAAAAAAAAATAGTATAGAGAAGCCTAAACGACCCATGCATAGTGTTCTAAGGCAACAGGAAACTGCAAAATGTCCATAGTTCTAACCCCTATGAACCACCAGCAGTATCACTAGAGGTTTTTATGGCCGATTTAGCCGATGTACTCGTATCTGCTAACATTAAAATCACTGTTCAAATCAGTGCCTCAGAGAAAATGCTTTTTTTGCTATTTTGATATTTTTTAGATTTAATTTAAAAAGTGCAGACAATGACAGTTGACAATGTTGGTTTGCTGGAAACGTACGATAAATGCACTATTACGGATGTACTAACGATGAAGGACATTTGATTGTGTAAACTTGGACAAGGTATAAACGGCTCTTCAAAATATAGTAGTACCGTTATCTCTTGTAAAATTGTAAAGTCAACGACTCAGCAGTAAATTGTCAAAGTAAACAAGTACCCAAAGCCTGAAAAATCACAGTTTGTTGCTTTGATCCTGGTGAGATCATTTGAGTTTGCCAGGGATGCATTTTTTATGACACTTCACAAGAACGCCCCTGTGTACAAACAGGGGTACTATATCGCCACCAAGGAAGAGGCAATCAGACGGACCGCCCCCATTTGCACAAAATCAACTAGATTTAGCAAGTATTTGGGAGCTCTAGCCAAGAGGTGGCTCTCAAATTCAACTGTTGGACGCCCTGATACTTGAGCCGGTCTGAGATACTTTCTCTAAGCTTCACAAGGGAGTCTTTATTGGGGAGGGTGCTCCCATCGAATTGCGCCAAGCAGTCATTGACCGCCTTTGCATTTTTTACAATAACACTGATATTTATGTTGACCGAATAAATCGACTGTTGGAAATTTGAAGCATAAAAATAGTGTTTCTCTGTAGGTTGAAGAACGATCTCGAATCTCACAATTGCAGATGTCAGCACTTTCGTATCAACAAATGAGTTGGGCGTGAAAACAGAAAATACTCATCGATCGCATTGGAACATTGTAAAATTCACTCTTTGCATTGACAGGGCTACAAACATATTTTTGAGATATTCGTGAAGCATATCAAAATGCCAAACAGTTAGCAAGAAACCTATCATGTAAATAATTGAATAAATATTATCATTAAATTTAAATTAACTTTAAAGCTTTTTATTTTTATATTAATTATTAAAATAATATCAAGAATCTTAAACGTAAATATGAAACCGAAAAAATAACGGTCGCGACCGAGACTCGAACTCGGAACCTTTACTCTATCCTAGAGAAACGTTTCTGTCAATTAAGCCACCAAAACCTTATAAGAAACCGGCATTTTTAATCGATCTCATTCTTCATTTGAAAATTATTAATACCATTTTTACAATTTTTCTTCCGATTTTACTGCCATCTTTGTATGTAAATTTAGTATGCTATAGAAATTTGTCATAACAAACATTCCACTCGCGATACCGTTACAAAGTAATAACTGGCGCTTAGCAGAGAACAGCGAAAGCGTGTTATAAAATAAATTCAAATAGAAAATAGTAAAATGTTTCTATAAAGTTCTGAAACTGTTGAAAAATATATTGCATTACAACATTTGAAAATAAATACATATTTTTTTGTCTGGAAAAAGTTTTAATGGCAAACATGATCTTTCACATGGGAAAACAAACCGTTTTGTAAACAACTAAAGATTGATGAAAAGCAAATTATAAATTATGATTGTTTCGATTTATCGATTTCGGGGAGGTAATTGCATAGCCTTTTTATATGCACATATAAACGGGCATCGGGGCATCAAAAAACAAGCCAGTGAAACGACGTTCCTATCGGAGGCGCCCGACAAGACAACGTCAATTATTTGCCTCAGCCGTTGGCAAAGAGCCAACAGCTAATTTGCCAAGAATGAAAACTGGAGAAAAATAAGCAAAATCTCTTTCTTGTCATTTAGATGTTACGTAAGTTTCCATAAAATAAAATGTCACACCTACTTCTTCGTCTGTGGAATTTTATTGGTGTGTTGTTGGTAAACAAATCGCTAGTCGGATAATGTATTGCATACTTTCATAAGTATGTGGAACTTTTTTTTGGTTTGATTCCCGCGTAGCGCTAATTAGTAATGAATTTTTCATTCGGTCGACTTGTTTAGAAATTAGCGTTTTCGTTTTTGTTATTTCAATATATTATTGCCGCACGGATAAAGCGACACGAGTTGACATTTTTAATGTATGACAAGAGATATATAGTTTAATTTATTGATTTACATAATCTTCATAATATATGTTTACTATACATAAGTAAAAATAATATATTTTATAGGCGGGCTTATTGCTTGGCGGCAATTTCTACCAACTAACTCGTGTTATTTAAATATGAAGTGTTATTTAACTTTAGTACCTACGCGATGCGATAAATGTGAAATAAATTATATTTTTATAAATCGATTCCACGTGATACGTTAATGAATTGATTTTTTTTCCCTCAACGAATTTCAAGTCATAAAATACTGAATGATTTTTTAACACGTTGCTAATTGGTTTTAGATAATGTGTATCGTTTTAAATATCGTCTTATAAAAAAACGAATAACTTTAAATATTATTAATGGTGTTACTCAGAATTCAAAGATCTATTTTTTGAATAAAATTACATGTGAAACGTTTTGTCGGTAAAACAGATCAAAAAAAAAAAATCATCACACGCATTGTTGAATACAGGGTCAAAACGTATTATTTTATTGACATCTGGTAAAATATTGAAAAACTGACCAGTAATGAAGCGTATTTGTTTATTTAACTCGTTCCTCAACATGCGACTAACAGTTTTAGGTGACTAATTTATATTTCCGATGGCTTCCCGGGGATGTGATGCCAAAATATACAAATCTGACACGACGTAAAATATTTCAGATGTTTGGAAAATCTATCAAAATTCTGAAAAATCCTATACAGCGTTCAAGCACACCAGAATTACTTGTTATAATTAATTTAATCGGCGAGATGAATTCTTTGCTCATTTTATCTACGAAACCCAAAAGGATCCTGGTCCCTCGGTTTCTGTACCTATACTGATAAGATTCGGCTGGTGATTTTATTTGGTAAAATCCTTTTTTTTAAAATAAGTATACCGGAATAAATGTTTTATTGACGCAGTTTTGGCAGATTTTTTTTCGGTTTCAGCTTTTCAGGAGCGTCAAAAATACATATTTTCAACAATAACAATAATATTAATACTGACATTCTAAGATTTATTTTGTGAACATAGGTACCAGCCACCATTAGCTACCTGTTAAATGTGGTGTAATGGTACAAAGAATTGACAACCTATTAAATTAATCAAATGCTGAGGTTTTCAGGTATCTGCACTGTGTCAGTCAACGGAGTTAAGTCATCTTAAAATGGTGGACATCTCCATAATGCTAAGAAGCCAAATATATCTGTGGTTCTGGAACAATATTTGACAACCCATGTTATTTTTTAAAACTCTTTTCTGTAAAAGAAACAAAAATCCAAGCAAAGAGTGTTAGATTAGATAGTGAAAGTCCGAATGAAGAATTTTCTTCTCTTCTAAACAATTTAAACGACCCTTGACATTATATTCACAGGGTTATAAGTTAAATCAACAACCCAAAGTAATTCATAATTTTGAAAAAGCAGTAGGCCATATTGGCCCGGTGGCCGGTACTCTGTATGCCGATTTGTCAAAAAGTCAGCATTATGAGTGTAGGGAAATAAATGTTGTACTTCTATCAATTTTTAAAAAAAAGTTTCAAAGAACCCTATCGACGAAAAGTTTATTTTTACAATACATTGATTGAGTTTTAGCACTTAATAATGTTTTATATCCTGAACAATTTATCAAATAACATAGGCCCCTGGGAAAACATGTAGAAAAAAAGCTGACCTTTGACTTTTGAGTTACAGAATGAATCCTCACAGTGTCACTTAGGGTTTTTTTTATCCAGTTAAGACCTTTTCCCTAAGAACTTACTAATAAAAACTTAAATTCAGTCAATTAAATGCAACCATCAGATGGTGATAGTAATAAGGCCTAATGAGCTGTAGTACTAGTTAGATAGACATTATGAGGGGTATTTGTATAAGCCCCAGCTAGTTAGCAGAGGATTACGAAAGAATTTATAAAATCAAAAAAAAAACCTCACGGTGTCATTAAAATGTCATGAAATAAATTTTGTTTTCAGCATTTTATAAAAAAAAAACCTAATCAACACAGAGTTTTGAAATTGGCTGACCACCTGCGAAGACTCGCCGACACTACGCAGTGACGAAATAATGTGTTTGGTCTGTGTGTATTACGAAATGAAAAGTTATATTCTTACCTTCAGCAAAAGCTGGTAGTCGTTGATGCGTTGGATGGGAAGCTTCAGGTGCTCGGAGATGCTTTTGTCGTCTCCTAGTTGACTTGACAGCTCCTGTCCACAGAACACAACAAACACATCAGTATCTCATATTCACTTTATAGCACTTCTTTCGATGGAACGTCAATGTTGACCTGAAAAGTTTTTTTTTCCACAAAGGATATTTTATGGTGAAAAATGTTATTTTTGAATTTATCATGGTATTATTTTTATTTTTGGGGTGCATGAAAATCGATTAAGATGAGGAATCACTCCCACATTTTATTAGAAGGTACTTTCCTCGTGCTATTTGGGATTTTTGCGGTTCTTATGTAGTGCGCTTTCATAGCTATGTGATACGCGACCGAACACCACGTTCTATGAACTACCCTAATGCATTGTTATTACAAACATGTTAATAAATTAATGATTCAATTATCAATTGACCGATAACAAAATCTGTGTGAAATTAGTGTTTTATATATTTTGAAGACATCGGAGAAAATTTGGATACCCGGTGGAAAATTCGCAGACCCCAAAATTGATATTTTTGCTCGTCGAAATGAAATAGAAATAAAAGCGTTATTATGTCACGGCTATCGCAGACTTTCGAAATATTTCGGGAACATTGCGTGTTTATTTTTACGATTCATCAGTTTCGGATTCGCGGCGGTGTTGGCGGGAGGATACGAAGGATGGTTGGGGAGGGGGGAAGGAGCGTGGGAAGCTTCAATCCTCCCCCGTTAGAAACAGTAACCGATCTATTCGTGAGCACTATCTACGGATCGACACCTGATGGATTCACAATCGGCACAATCGACACTCAATCACCTACCTGATGGTAAACAAGTGTTTATCTGTTCAGGTGTTAGACAAATAAAACAAGATGGCGAAACAACACAAGATGGCGGACGGTCTCGGATTTCCGCGAATAGTGAACGGACGCGCTCGGACACAGGAGCTCCAACACTGCTCGCGCGGCACTGCGGCTCGCGCTAATCTTAGCCGGCGCGGAGGCGACCGCGGCCCACCGCACGGCCCACCGGCCCATCGCCCCATCGGCCCACCGGCCCGTCGGCCCATCGTACCGGCCCAACGAGGCGGAGAGCTTTTTGGCGGGAACGGGTCGTTAATAAGCGCGAAAAGCAGAGGTTTGTGGAAAAGTCGAGAATCATCACCTTGAACGTTTGATTGGCCGTGACTAATGATAACTGAAACGGGACCTTCTCAACTTGTCGCTTGTGAATCTTCACATTCCAATAGACTCGAAGTTTGAGGGTGAAGCCCCGCACTAAGCAAGAATAAACTTACTCAGAATGTTTAAAATCAAATAAGGTTTGTAACATCAGTTAATCGAATAGTAAATAAAAACACCGCATGACACAATGACTACTGACGCATGTTGATATTCTTACAGTACATTTTTTAAATATACTTAGACAAAATGCTGTAAACTTTGCTTTTTGAAGGTGGTAATCGAACTACACAATTTCATCAAATGGAACTCTCCGCGCTTAAATCGATTAATATTAAATACGGAAAAATACTATCGTTTTTTTTCTTTGGCACAAAATTAGGCAGACCGATGCCGATTTTAAAAGTTATCCGTTTCAAATATCAGATTTTTCTAATCTTCACGTTCACGAGTTACCTATATATAAAGATAAATTTTAATTTATGGCGAAGGAACGGTAGATCCGATTAAACCAAAACCACTAGGCATGGCATTTTAGATGTCTTCGCTTAAATTAAAACACTGCTCGAAGGTATAAAATCACAGTGTTTTAAATGTTGTTTGCTTGCAGGTAAACAATATAATTGTTTTGAATTTACCAAGAGTGAGAAATACTCACAACAAATTGTTATCCAAACAATAACAAATCCTTAAGTCAGTTAGCAAAGCTGAAAAAACCGCTGAAAAACGTCAACAAGTCAAATTCCACTGCGTAGATTTTACTAAAAAGATCAACTACAAAGTTTCGGAAAGTAAAATATCTACAGGAACTTGTAGATTTGCAAATAAAAATGATGTGAATTTAAAAGATTATTTTACTGCGTTGATTTGTGCCCTTGGCCAGCAGAATAGAAGTACTTATTTACTACCAAAAGTGTCAAGTAAAATGAAACGTTAAAAAAATCTTAGCGGTGTAAAAAAATACATTATAAACATATTATTCACCATCTTCCATTGTTTTCTTAGGAACAAAAGTGGCTTAACGTTTTCGCGGACCGTAAGACATTTCAATTATCGCCCCATTCTGTGTTGGAATTTCACGATGTGATAGACAAATGGGAAAAACATCTATAAAAAAATTAAAAACTTAATTATTGCACCAAGTAAATAACCTTATAAGGTTACCACCAAAACATATCACCTTTCCAACAAATATCCCGAACGATGTCAAAAAATCTCTTTACTAACATGCATTATAGCATTCATTCACATTAAAAGCTGGCACTATGTTACTAATAATATTCACCGTATAACAAAATTTTGAAAAAATCCTAGCCTAGACCCCCCTTACAATCTGAGGAAAAGGATTAACATGTTTTTATATCAGTGACCGTGATACATAATTATAATTATCAATTGTATAACGTTATGAACAATACTGGATAAAGGTCAACGGGAATAGATCGGTCAAATGTTTCAGTCCCCTTTAAAATGATGAAATCTCATAAAAAATGTAACATGATTTATCTCAAAATTGCACACTTGTTATTGAGGTAATGAAAACTGAAATATAACGATCGAAGATCAATGGAATCGAACCTCGAGTGATAATATTTAAAATCAGAAGTCAATATAATATCCAATAAGAGGTGTTTGAAAATGTACACATACAGAAAAAATATCACTTTTTGAGGGTTCGACAATATCACGAACGCCAAATTTCCGAAAACCAATGTTCCTAAAGTGAAATTCCGAATGATCCTAAAACTAAAAGCCTGAAAATGGACATAAATAAAATAATCCTGCTTATGGTCTGCAAATAGATAAACGGCAATAAATCATAATCTATAAATATCAAAGTTTTGATTGCAAAGTAAAGTTATAAACTTTTTTTTGGGTAGTAAATATCGGTGGTGGTTTAAGTTAGTTGTATTCGTAAAGAGCATTAACTTTGTGGCTTGCCATATTTATAAAGAAAACAGATAAAAATTGTTTCAAACCACTTTACTATTCATATTTGTCGACCGGTTTCGGAAGCACCCTTCCATCTTCAGGACAAGAATACAATTATAATATTGTCCTGAGGATGGAAGGGTGCTTCCGAAACCGGTCGACGAAATGTTAATAATAAAGTAAGTAAACAAATTTTATCTGTTTTTTTTTATGAAGTTATTTCTGTTTTTTTTTTCGGGATGCCTTTCGTTGAAGATTCAAGAAGTTGATCAGGATTTTGAATTTCAAACTCATGATCCCTTTAATTAAATCTGCCTATTCTTGCCAATATCTTGTATTTTTAATGCACTGATTCCGGTGTTTATTAAATCCCACGTTACGTTACATTACCACCCGTTTAATTGTCAAAGATACATGTACTCGTATATAGGTTTATGACTTTGGCGAACCAAACGTCTCTGAGATTTGAGACAGCCGCCGGACCTTGATCTAGTAATTAGCTGTGAGGCTATTTGGTACGATGTAATGTATTATGAAGTATTTGTGTGACAAATGGAAGCGCCGAGTTGCACAGTTTGCTGCGAGTACCTACTGCCCTTGGCTGAGTTACGGTACGTTGATCGTTTGGAAGCTTCACTGCATCTGGCGGGAACATACGGCGTGGGAAGGACACAAAGTGTTACACCACGAGGGATTGAACCCAGAAAATACGAAATTTGTGATTAAGAAATTATCCATGTAACGCACTGTTGCCTGTTTACGTACCTGAACCATTATTTTTATTAACTCAACAATTCATTGAATTCTAACACAAGTATTAAGGTGTTTTTTTCTTCAGTCAACCATCCTAAAACTACCATGATTACATGGTTTCCAAAACACATTAAGAATATCAAACCTTTCTCTAATTCTGAACCTAATACTCCTGATATGTATAAATACACGCTTTGGTAAAAGCAAACGAGGTTTTTTCAAAATAAACCGTCAGTTAGAAAATCAATAGCATAATAAAATTCTTGTAGAGATGTGAATGAAGCCCTATTATTAAATTACTTTAAGCGTTAATAGTTCAGTGAGATAGTTATTATTGTGGAACAAATCATACGTGTTTAACTCTTCAACAGTAGGTATATCTTCACCAGATAAGTATGAAAAAAAATTGAAAATATTGAACTGATTATACTACAGAAGACCGTGATATTTAAAGACCAAAAATAATATCTACCAAGAAACCGGTAATGATGTCTAAGTGAATCCCCAGTTGAAGCGATCCTCAGACCGATGAAGAGGTATTTATTAAGCATTGAAGAAGAAGGCAGGATGTGAAGGTCCGAGGAATAGTCGTGAATTGCTATTGATAAACCAGTGGAGAATATTAAATTTGTAGATACGGTCAAATCCTCGCGGCGATGATGATCATATTTAAATATTCCTTGTTACAGGCAGCTTTGTCTAAAATGACTGTGGCTATCTTTGGTGGCAGTGATTAATAAAAAGCCACTAAACATTCTTATTGAAAAGTGTTCGAGAAATGAGCACATATTGTGACGCCCACCATTAAAACCGAATAATCGAGGGTCGACTTTCCACGTCACAAACACTCTTGTAAACACCGTTGGTTATTTTACTACCTACCAACCTACAATTATTTGGCAAGGATGCACGTATATCTGGATGTGTTTGATAATCGAGCTTTTATTAATAAAGCAAAATGAATCACAATGCCACTTTAAGCTGCCGAGTTTTCTCGCCTACAAACGTTTATTTTTGTTTGTTGTTTAGCAAATTATATTTCCAAAAGTTGACACAATTCTCATAAAAGCTTCCAGGAATGCGTTTCTAAACAAAAATAGGTTTTGTAATCACTCATGAATGTTGTCACTGAAATGCAGGCCTCGAGAATTTTCCTGTTTTCAGGTGTTGTGTTAGTAACAATAATGCTTTTTGTAATGATTACATATTTATTCATTATTTGCTAGTAGTTATTACTCAACCTGGCTTAAATTTCAACTCTTTTTATAATTTTTGTTCTTATTGGGAAATTAAAAAGATGGTGCTTTGTTTTGATTTTTGATGTTTTGGGAATGACGTTGTTAGCTGAAAATAGCCATTGTCGCGTTAAAATATTCAATCCTATACGACAATTTTTGTAACCCATAAAGGAAACATACAAAGTTTCTCAAGATTCAAGTTTCATCTGCTCGGAGCCAGTGGAGCTATAACATTTCCTTTTGGAATTTTTTTTCAGGCTCAAAGACTTTTGAGTAAAGACAAAGTACGGGGAAAAGTGTTTAATATTTGGAAGTATCTAGTCATTGAGATATGGAATCAGCATACTTAAATTATTGGTAAAAAAAAACGCGGTTTCTCACCAGGGCGAAACTGTGAGTATCTTCCACTCTGGTACGGAATTCAAATGAAGTATGTTTTAATTTTTTTTTTATATCTTCATAAAAACTACACTTTTTTTTAAAGATTGTCCCAAACCATTTGACCAACCTTATAATATAATTTCAGATACGAATTTTTTAAACATGTTTTACTTGTGGAATATTGCGGAAGTTTTGCAATGTTTTCTGCGCAGAATGCCGTCCCTGTCGGTTTTCAGTATTTTCAACATCCCACCGTTTATATTTAGCGGCGGGCGGAATGTTTCTCCCGATTCTAGCGAATGATGCTCGAATTTGCTCCCGATAGCCCACAGTCGGTGGCTGTTACGACATTGACAGATTCGCGAGATAGCTTGCTCTAGTGTACACAAATATCGCCAATGTCGAAGCTGGAATCGCTACGAACACAAAATAGAGCGTGCGTTTGCATATAGCAATTCAATTTGCATTTTCAATACTGACCATACAGTCATAGATCTATATAGTCGCGGGCTATATAATAATACACCTATGAAATATGTGAAAGCAGTGCGAATAGTACGCATAACCGTGGCTCCATGCACACTGAATAAATAATAGTCACACTGACAGTCTTCCATTTTTTATGGAGAGTATGTTTTATCCTGATGCCCGCGATGGTATCTCCAGAAAACCACCTTCACTGGGAGGTTTTATAGGAAAACAGGCACCAAAAACACTATATAAATAAAAATATAACAATGGTTTACCGCCTCGTTTGCAGTGCAAAAATTATAAAGCTCTTGCCAATATAATTGGTTCATCATCTTGTAGAGTTTATCAAAATCATCTCGTCCAAAATTCTATCAGAGTATAGCGTCTTGTAAGTTACTAGAATTTTCGTAGTATTAACATTACCTTTGCACGAACAAAAAAATTCTAACGCAGGGTGATGCTTGTCAAACAACATTTATAGTATATTGGGAGAGACCAAGTACGGCGCATAAAAAAATCAGGTCGTTTTCAATATCCTCCGTACCTCGTTAGATTAAAGCCTTCAAACACAATAATAATGGTGTGTGTCAGTAGATAATACGTTGATACGGGCCATGACAAAAATGTTTTTTTTTAAATTACTGCAGAGTTTTCATTCATAAAATAATTGTTTCAAACTTATTCAGATAAATCTATCTGGTGAGGAAACCGGAAATATGTTTCAAAATCATTCGAAATATTAAAACATCATTTTAATCTCTGCAGTAGTTAGTACGCCAAACATGGTATTCATGATTATTAATTGTTACAAAAATGGATGACGTCAAGTGTTTCGAATGTCTAAAGGATTTTGATTATTATTATAAAAATCGAATAATATTTTATACAAAAAGATAATAGATAATCTATAGATTTTTTTGATAAATAGATCGCCTATAAGTAACTACTTACAGCAAGGTATAAAAATAAACGTACCTTTAAAAAAATGCAGTACGTTTTTATATTTAGATACACCATGCCAATATTCACAATACACAAATATTGTTGTTATGTAAAGAGCGATTAAGATACCTACTTAGTTTTGACTACATATGTAAAATGATATACTATTGATTGAACTTGCCAACAAGAAAATTGAACATTGTTTATCATTATTTTCGTGTTATTTTCAGAAGCTGCGATTTAAAAAAATCTAAAAGCGTGTCTTGCATCACAAGATAAAGAAAATTAACTTTGTTTACTTAGAGCTCAACGCTTTTCGCATGAAATAAAATGAAGACAATAAAGCATTTTTTTAAAGGTGGACGTTTGTAGGTTAGCCGGGGTATTCTTAGCAAACCGTTTTCGTGAAGCGGGAATTTCATAATCACAAAATGATTTAAGCGCTACTTAAGCTCTATGGTTCTTAAAATATATAATTGCATATTTTTGGCGTAATTAGGCGTCCTTAAGATGATTTTTCACAAAAACGACTCTATATAAAATATCAATCGATTATTGTAAGTTGGTAATATATATCTATTATGTACTATTGTAAAAAATTTTTAAACTGCCTGTATTTTTTTTCATACTAATTATTGAAACTTAATTAACAATAATGAACGGGATAACAAAAAATATTTATAAGTTTAAAACATATTTAAAAATAATTTTTGTTTTTTTCTGAAGATCACCTTTAAAAAATGGGGAACTTTATGAGGCGAATTGAATGGGAAAAAAATGACACGGAAAAGTTTGAAGAGCGTGACTGTCGTATCGGTACTAATAACATTAATGACATCACTTTCTATTGAAATACCAGTAAAACGGTCATGGAATTTACATCTGTCGTTTGTACTCAAAACGATTTTTATCCATCTGGTAAGATAGAAGAATATGTATCATTAAACTTGCCTGGTTTTCCGCAGATCATAGTTTTTTGCGAATAAATAAAGGTTACAGACCAGAGGTGGCTACTAATCTCGACAGTACGGCCCATTTGATATTACGTGTTCTGCTTAATTTAAACATTATATTTATAAGAATTCCGCGTTAAAAATAAAAACGTATTTAAAAAAACAAAATATTTCAAGCGGCGATATTAAAATATGTAAGACAGCGTATCACGTTTAGTGCCAAAACAATTAAATATAAGTAGTTTAAAAAAAGTATCTTAAAAATACTCTTGTTTACTCATAGAACTCGTCCGAAGAACAAACCAAAATGCTACTGATTTGCATATTTTTGATATCGGTTGCAACAAAGCAAACATAATTTCTAGCCAAGAATCCAACCGGATTTGTTGACTGTGGGAATATTTTTTCAAAATATTTGGTGAAAATGCGGCGATTTATCAAACGTTGAACATTAATAAGCAAGGGAACACTTTAAATTCCAAGGCATAACGCAACGCCCTTGAGGTGATGTTTCACAAAAAACGGCGCTATATAAATAAGCCAAGTATTAACGTTTGAAAGTTTTCCATTTTATTATTTCGTGTGAAGAAGTCACAGGTCGCCGCGGTCAATCTTTTTCCAGTTCCAATTGATTGAAAGAGGATTTTAATTTTTATATAATTCAATTGAATTAAATTTAATATTATTATTATTATTATATAAATAAAGATTGTAAGAGGCGTAATCATTATTTTAGAAGGAAATATTCGACAATCAATGTCAATCTAATACATGGCTGAAGGAATTCTTAGTTATATCTTGAATGATAGTGGGTTTATTCTCAAATATATAATAATATTAGGCTTGGACTAAAAATAAAATAATTGTTTTAAAGTGAATAAAGTAATCGGTCGCTCATCATTTAGTTGATGGCCTCCGTGGTCGAGTAACTGTGGTGATTTGATTCGATGTGATTAATATGTGTTATTACACATTTAATTAAAATAAACAATATACTTACGGCACGTTCCGGAGTGGTAGATACTCTAAGCATCGTCCTGGTGAAAAATCACCATTCAGAATCGAAACATTGCTAAAAATGACTTAAGCCGTATTTAGTGACCAGAATTGAATAGTCAGGTACTTCATAAAGTTACCGGAAACATTTGAACACACTCTGGATGGATGTTTTCGCTATTTTTTGTCTATAGAATACCTTTCTTTTCTTTAATGTTGTCTCATTCCCCCATCCCGATTAAAACTTGCTTGAATTTCTTCTGTTATTATTTTCTCAGTGAAATGGCCATTGAATCAAATACATTAACCATTCTTTGGCATCTCGACTACACATACCGAATCAACGACTCGTCGCATTGACGCCGGCGCCAACTCACTCGGATTGAGCGAAAAGCGAACCTCGAGCCAAAGAGTGGAATAATTCTTAAAATAATAAATCCACAGTGTTTTTGAGCAGAACTTTGTGGCAACCAAAGGTTAATTAAAGTAAAACTCAGTGAGACAGGCCGAAATTAATCGCCGCCGTGCATTTAGATTAGCACGGTGCCGTCATAATATTGCTGATGGCTCTCTAAAAATGTCCAACTATTTCAGTTGAATTGGCAGTGTGCCCACCAGCAATAGTTGGGAGAGGACGGAATGGAAGAGAAGAAAAAAGAGAAAGTGTTAGAAGTCCTACATCTGTACTACAATTCAATAAGTCGGTTTTTTATTAGTAATTTTATATAAATTGAACGACTTGAAAACTGCTAAACAGAAGAATATTTCAATATCTTTGAAAAATCCCACGGTCGTGTGGTGTTTACGTTTAGCAATGGAATTTTTTATCCTATTGAAGTGATCAACACTTCTGATTTCACAATCGTTTTGAATTTTCCTTGGAAAAATGAAGAATGCGAACGACGTTTTTTTTTAAATCTGCGGTTTGTTTTTGTCAAAATTTATTTATTTAAAGTGAAAGCGCGAACCGATAAAACGCAAACGTTTGTGATAAGAAATTCATTCTCGGTAGAGCTCACCGGTCGAGAATTTTTGTTGTTTCAGATTGAGAGATTTTCTATTTTACGAATTCTTCTATGCCAAAACTCTGAAGCTTTTAGCTAAAGTTAAATATTGTTAGCTAGTCAGAATGGGTGAGTTTATATTAATTAGACATAGTCTTGTTTTAATTTATTTTTACTTAAGCGGCTTATTTTTTTTTGATTTCACATTATTTTTTCATTTAATTTGATCATATTTACTATTTTACTTTGTTAACATAACAATTTTAATGTTTGTTTTTACTCTTATTGGGTGGACAGTAAGAAAAAGGCAATGTCAAAATGTTTAACCCGTCGACAATTATACAGTTTTTATTAACATTATTTTAACAGGCTTCCATTTAAAACCTGGCAAGGACAAATATGGAGCGATATACTTCTAGTTTCGCCCTAGTGAGATACCACAATTCAGAATCAAAACGGAGCTTAAATAAGCTTTTAACCCAACCTTCGTCTTACACCCATCTCCTCCCTAGCCATGCTTCCTTCAGCCCCATTAAAATATCGTAGTCCCACTTGCTCCAGGCAGTTGATACTCTTTTGCGGTATCATATCAACATTTTACTGTGGGGTGGCACAAGAAATACACTTTCACCAAACGTGGTGAGTCGAATTTGAAAGTAGCCAGGATGGTAACTAATGTCTGAATGTTGACCGCAGCTCGCAGACAGAACAAATTTAGCTAAATTACTCTGTGGTTATTTATTATTCGACACGCTTTGGTCTCACCTCCCCAGGAATTCACCTGCTTGTTTTATCTCTGCAAACTAGATATATAATTTGGCAGACAAAGCTTCATTGCTTTCATTGTGATATAAAACATTCGAAATGGTTATACGTTTTAGATCCCACGCGTGAAAAACATTAAGGTATTGAATTTTTTATCGCGGAGTATAATTGTAATGTTTTTCTCGGTTTTGGAACATAATTATTTTCAGAATAAATGTATAATATTTGAAAAATCTTATAACGAAGGTCGAAATGTACCCACGAACTAACAATGTTTTTATGGTTGAAAACACTTTATAATTTTTTTTCAAAAGAAGCAGAACTTAGGGGAAAGGGGGGGGGGATCAAATTATATATTAAATTAAAAAATACACTTCGTAAAACACCACTGTATTTGAGTTAACAGCCAACCAGGTTTCGCTTATCTCAAGCCTCGTCAAGGCTTGTATATTAACTAATATATATATTTTTTTATAATCATTAAAAGTTTTAAAGTTAATATAAAACCCCTGACGTAGCTTGAGATAAGCGAAACCTGGTTGGCGGTTAACTCAAATAAAGTGGTGTTTTAAAAAGGGTATTTTTTCATTAAATGAAAAAATACCCCTTTAAAAACTTTATGGAAATGTATGCTTTTCTTAAAAAGTATCTTTCTTATTATATTATTTTATGTTTTAAATACACAAATTAAAGCAGAGAAAAGTACCTAAACGAGGTTAAATATGTAATTATAGTTTCGCAAAAGAATGAAGTTAATTATTTTATTTTAGATTCCATGCAAGATATGAATTTTGCATTTTTTGCATGAATTTTGTTTCTCAATAATACGTTTTTTTTTCTTCTTTTTAACAAATTCTTAGTCGATGAGTTTTTCTCATTATTATTATGAATATGTTGAGGACCTTTTTTTTCAAAAGAACGGTGTGAAATTGGGTTTTGAAAAATTAAAGAGAAAACAAAAGATTATTCCACCCCCCAGTTGCAAACAAAATAAAAAATCGAAGAAGTCACAGTTCCTCGGCGCGTCTTTCAATTCTTTAATTCAAATAAGGGAAACTTATTAGGTGGACCGTTTTTAAGAAGTTAAGTTTTTTTTTTCAATTTTAGAGATTCAAAACAAAAATGACTATCAAACTCACAGTAGGTGACATTATTTATGAAAAGTGTTGCGTTCTAATGAATAAAATACGACTAACTACGATCATAATGTTGTAATAATTACCAATAATTTCACTTCTCAACTATTTCGCTTGTCAAATCATCTTTTGAAGTCTGTTCCGCAGCGACAGCCGGAACTATCAGAAGTGAACTAATGTTTGATGTTTATTGGCAGTGATTTGAAAAAATAAATCCAGACGGACTCGCACGGGCTTACTGAGAAAGTCGGTTATTTTATTACTTACTAGCGAGTACCCGGCATGCTTTGCAATGCCCCTCAAAGAAAGGTTTTTATGTTAAATTGATTTTGAATAAACAATACTTTTTGGTGGGTATATGAATACATCAGAAGGTTTTCCTACGCGTGAGCAGGCCACATACAGCTGTCCTTGTGAGAAGCACGGAGTTTTCAAATTTAGCGGGTTCAATGTTTTTCATAATAATTTTAAAATATTAAAACAATAGTTTTAAATATTTGATTTCATTCAAACTACTCTCTAAACCTTCCCGTCACTAAAAACTGCTATTTTCCGCGAAATCGGTCGAGTAATTTTCGCAAAAATCGAAAACAGACAAAAAGACGAACAGACAAACATTAATTTTATATATAGATATTATAAAAAAGCAGATCGTACTTTATCGGGATCCAGAGTTTGAAGTCGATAATTAAATTACCTACCACTTTTATATAGATAAAATAAACTCCAAAATTAAGCATCTTAAAAAAGTATTGTGAATAAATGGCTTGAATTAATGGTTTTGAACAGTTTTTGTAATTATTATTTTTAGACAGTTCATCATATCGTACTTATAATCCTGTGTTATAAATTTATGTTAAAGCCCAATTGGGCGTAAATAAAATTTAAAAAGTGCTATTGAGGAGAAAACACGAATACAGAAAAGGATAAACATAAAAAGTGATAACCACTAAAGTAAAAAGAGAATTCGCCCGCAATCGAAGTACTTCTTACAGGTTTATAATAATCTTAATATTTTCGTAAATGAAGTTGTCACATTTGGGAATGTTGCATTGAGGGTTTTTTTAAGGAAATTAAGGAGTGAGGTTGGTCTTGAAGAGATTTAGGTTGAAGGAAGGAGGAAATACAAAAAAAAAACAGGAAATCGTTTCACAGCCGAGCTTTGAGCAGAAGAACGAATCGCAAAAATGACCCCCTCTAATAGCCTCTAATGCGCAGAATGTCAACAGTATACAAATGTTTCGCATATTTCTCGGCTTTGCACCGGTAGCCAACGCTTAGTTTTTAATTTTTCTAAACGCCGAAATACCTGTCACGCAAAAGCATTACGCAAACTAACAGAATTTAGCAACATTATTTTCAAATTGAATTAATTTAAAACTATAAACAAATAAGTGTTCCCACCTAAGGTTCTAAAGATTGCAATCCGTTCGTTACGTTTGGGAGATCTGTCAAACGGATTGCCGGTTCAAATTTGTTCATGATATATGTACCCCACTTCCAGAGAGATGAAAAGTTTAAAAACTAACACAAATTAAATCACGTTTGCTTAAGCCTAGTGTGATACTCTTTCATTAGGGTAATTGTGATCAGTTGTGAATTGTGAAATTTGGAATAAAATAGCGTGCATTTATCGTACCACTACATGCTCATTACAATGGCAGATACCCAGATAAGACAAAAAATATTTTTCCGATCATGATAATGCTTTAAAAAAAAATGCCGCATTTATCGGAATGAAAGGACTTTGAATGCTTCACTTCAAGGTCTTCACAGTTTGATAACGCTATATTTGCAATCGACCAGAAGAGGATCTAAAGACGCCATGTTTTTGGTCGATCGGCTGTCAACACATTATTGAAGAAATTTAATTGTTTTTGTTTATATGATATAAAAGATTACAAATAAAAAAAACCTATGAAAAGTGATGAAGGAATTTCTTTTTCTCAAGGTTTTGGCATTAATGATTTAGAAAAACTATAAAAAGACTTGAAAAATTCAGTTTTAGGACGACCTGGTTGTTTATGTTGTGTTGTCAGCTTTGCACAAAACCCATGAAAAGAGTTAATAAATTTTGTTTTTTTTTTCAAATGAAGTCTGCATTTAGGGATTATATATGATACTGACGCTATCGACTGCAAATTTATAATAAATTGCTGTATTTTTTAAATTCATAAAACTTAAAAAAAAAATCTTGCCAGAAAGCCATTCCGAAAATCCCACACAAAGCTCAAAAAGAAGGAAAGAATGTAATGAATGAAAGACGAAATTAAACGTGCGTTTCAATCTGCATAATAAAATTTTACATTTCCACGGTCGTTTTGTAAGAATACACAACGAGTGCATGATGTATCCAGCATCGATGTGAATAATAAACTATTATTAGCGATGCAAAAGCAATGTTTAGTTTATTCGCAAATAGGTGCCGCAGGTGTGACGTTTGGAAGGAGGTATTTTTAGGCTTAAGTATTTGGGAAGATGTCAAGATGACGGGATGCGTGAAAAGAACCGGAGATGAATGACACGTGGAAGTGGAATGATGTGGGCAATTAAATTTAAATATAATTGGAAATACCGAAAGAAAAATATTATAATTAAACGCATGTGTACTCAACACGTATAAATGGCGTGTAACAACTTGATTCATTACCCAAATTCGTTTATGTTTCCTCATTTTAAAAGCTTTTGAACAGTATAACAACAACAAAAAAGGTAACACTATGGCGACTCATCTTTTTGACGGTCAAATTGATGTTTCAAAGTTCCATCTTCAGAAATTCTGTTATGGACATATACATAAAATACAAGACACGTCATATTCATACAAATCTTACGAAAAATGTAGCACCACTAATGTTGCACCACTAAATGTTTCACCCGCGTATGAATAGGATAGCCATTGAAAAAATGTGTGTGTACGGAAGAGATAGCTACATGAAGCGTGTTTCGAAGGTATGTCTCGTTGACTTGGTTTAGTGCAACCAGGCGCGTTGTCTGAGTAACGTATCTACATTATTCAATTCATCGAAGGTAATAGAAGGAAAAAAATGAAAAAAAATCATGACGTCAGAGCTCACCAACAGTTTTTTATAATTATTGAGTACCTACTTTTACAGAACTTTCCTTAAACCTTAAAAAGTACCCCAAATAAAGCTTCTTTACCATTTTTTGTACTTAAATGTTAAAATTTCGCTAAAATGTAGTGCTGTAGAAGAAAAGCGGGTAGCAATTAAAGTAAATGTTTGTATTTAAAGCACCTGTTCTGTAGTGGAAATAACGTTTCTAGGTTTTCCTTTGGTGAAGACAAAAAAAATGACTAATTCTGCATTTGTAAAAAATCGCATGAAAATCACGTAAAAAAGACTACCGGAAAAAAATATTATTGCGAAAAAAACAATTTAACTGTAAAAACAGGCGGTTATTTTTCAGTACAATGAAGAATAATACATAGATAAGAATTGTAAGGTGTTAAACAATATGTTTGCTTTAAAATCTTGTTATTCTCTACTTTTTTAAATAAACAACTACTGCTCCTGCACGGACAATACAGGAAATAGGCAGCAAATAGAATAATAATAGTCTTGTAATCTCTTTAAATATAACAGAGTTCTGCCAATTCTTGATTTAGATCATGATCGTAAATCACTCAACACTATTAAAGTATACGAGTAGTTAACGGTTTGTTTCACAGTCAGTTAAAAGTCTCGCCATCTATTAACGTGATCACAAAGTTAACGAAGAAAAGCTCGTTCCCTTACGAAGCTTCGGATAGCCAGGTTAACAATCATTTTCCGACATCAACGCCATCTGGTGATGGAAAATTTCTATGGTGAGTGTAACTACAAAATTTGTTGATCTGCGGTTTGAATCACGGGTGGAAAATTGCTGCTGAAAATGCGTTATTCGTGCACAAGGAATAAATGCACATTGGTAGATTTTTTGGGGAGGAAACTTTAGGTCGTTGTTTCCAATATTTCCCTAGTGGCAGTTTAGTCATTTAAAAAAAAAAACTAAAGCGAAGGGTCAGACGTTAAGATGGTTTTTCTGCTTTTCACCGCGTATTAACTTGAGCGAAAATGCATAAAATTACAATCTTATCTCATATAAGATACGTCTCCCCCCCCGTAAGCAAATAATTTTACAGACAGGGAGGTTGGAACGAAGCTGAAAGCTGTTATTAGGTTGTTATAACGATAAGTGATTTAATAGAAAATATAATGTAAATACCTCGTAGAATTCCCGTGCCTGCTCGTTGTCCTGCAGAAAGATCTGGGCAGAGGGCTCGTCCCGGCAGTAGGCCACGTGCTTGTCGAACTCGCGCTCCATGCGCAGGAACGTCTTGCCTAGCATGCGCGGCTCGTTGGCGTAGTACTTCACGCCCTCTATCAGGACACTGGGAAGGAAATTTTACGTTTTATGGAATATTACAGTATTGACTCATTCACTCTATCAGGACATCACGCAGGGGTAGGCAGAGGGGACGGACCCCCAATTAACTCTGTCTTGGCACACACTCCTTGCTTCATTCACATTCATACATCGTCTCATACATACTCTTCTGTTATTCTGACTCTTCATATGACCCGATTCAAGTATTTGATTTACTTGATCGTGCCATGTCTTTCTCAGGCGTCCTCGACTTCTTCTTCCATTCACTTTCGCATCATATATTCTTTTCACACTCCTTTCTTCGTTCATTCGCTTGACATGCCCAAACCAGTGTCCCTTTATTGATCCTATTCATTACGCTCACATCAGCCTTGCATTCTTTCCGAATATCCACATTTTTAATACGGTCATACATGGTTTGCCTTACCTACCTAACCATCATATTATATCGCTATACATGGCCTGTTCAAAAGAAAAGGTGAATTTTGAATTTTCGAGGGCTGTGTACATTCGATTATCGATTTTTTTGTTGTTGGTATGTTGGTACACATATGTTTATCATATGTTAGCATTATCAGCCATTTTGGATTATTGGTTTGTTTTTGACAACTGGAAAGGTTAGTCACGTTTTTGTGTGTTCTTCGATTTTTTACTTTTGAAAAAAATGGATCAAAGAATATCCATACGAACAGAAGATTGAACTCTTTATCAACATAATATAATAGCCTTATCCTTATCAAAATTCTCTGAGAATTGCAATGATCCTTACGTGTTGTGGAACTCGGCGATCTGCTTGAAGTTGTTAAAGACGAGCTCCTTGTTGTCGCTGACGACCTTGGGCGTGGTGGGCTTGTCCAGCGGCTTCATGTAGCGCTCCACCACCTGCAGCAGGTCGCGCCCGAACTCCTCTTCCGTCTCCACCAGCTCTCGCACCACGGCCCTAGAAGGAGGGGCAGGAATAATTTCATAACTGATTAATCTAAATTTTCAAAAATTAAAAATAATGCAAATACTTCTGTCTACCAATCATAATTTTAACTAAATAATTGTGTCTATCTGATGGGACCTGCCAGGTAAGTATGTTCCTGTATATTTTCTTATTTAAACTAGGAATTAAGGCTCAGCATCCAAAAATACACACTTTTTGGTTTTCTAGTACAAGCAATACAACGAATGATTTATCTGTTAATACTATATGGATAGTTAGAAAAATGTCTAAGGTTTCCAGTGAATACAATTCTTGAACAGTAATCTTTCAAATTCTTTATGAAAGGAATACTAGAATTTTAGATAAATCGTTCAAAAATGCCATTGCTGGTTTTCAAAAACCACCTTTTACTGATATTAAAGTATGTTTTCCATAGAATTTAAAGGATTACGGCTAAAAATATATATTCACTGAATACCTCAGACATTTTTCTAACTATTTATAGAAAATTTACAGATAAATAAATGTGTAGTATTGCTTGTATTAGAAAGCCAAAAAGTGATGTTTTGCCCCATTTTTGAGTGCTGAGGCTTAATATGTAATGATAGAAAGTAAGATCTGTACAGCGTCCTTGAGGTGATTTTTCACAAAAACGGCGCCATACAAATCGTCCAAATATTATTATTATTACCGAAAAGAAATCACCTTTTAATCAGACGAAGACATTTTTTAAAATGAACTAACCAAATTTAATGCGCAAATAAAAGTGAAAGTGTTATTTAATTGCTATTTATCAGGTGCTTTCTATGATTCGTTTTATCATCCACCTCTCACTGGCATTTGCAATATATACTTGATGTTGACATAGATACATGAGAAACAAAGCATATTCACTTAAAATACTACACTAACATCTATTCACTTAGCACAACGCATAATATATTCTCGATATATTTATTTATCCCATTAAAAATAAGTTGGTACCAGAATTAAATTATAAAAAAAATGGTTAACTCATATCATGTACCCAAAAATGATACGACGATACATATTTGAATGCCATACAAATGTGAGTCTTTTTTTCGTTTGTTTTATTCAACTCATATACCGTGCAAAATAATATATTATAGTAAAGCTGTTTCTATAAGACATTTCAATGCTTCAATGGTAATTTCTCTACTGTTTTGAGTTTATTCCATTTCTTCGGGAGTATGTTATGTTATGGTGAACAAATAACATCAAAACAATAGTCACCGCCCCTACATTTGAAAACAACTTTTTTACCTTAATATTTTTTTTACTTTGCGGCAGGAATCAAACCTGCAACCTTTCTAAAAATCGACAATTGAGTATACCATTGCACTATGGATTAATTATGCTACATAATCGATTACTTTCTTAATTAAAATGTTTAATACTGATAATCTGCGGTATGTGAATATACTATATATTCTACGAATAAAAATAATTGTGTTGAATCATCGTTTGGAGTGAATGCTCACATAAATAAACTGAAAATGAAACGGAAATAAAATCAGCATAATGTTTTCAGGTTTGATAATATTCCCGGAAAGTATAATTACTTGGATGAATAATAAACTGTCAACACATCCGGAAAAAAACAGAAACGTCTTAAAGTAAATGTTTGTCTCTAAAGCACCTGTTTTTCGTTAAAACAAAGGTTTTTCGGTTTTCTTTTATTCCGACGTGAAAAAAGATGAATACTGCACTTGTAAGGTGTATATATCTACAAGCGAAATTAGCGATGGCATAAACATCTCTTTTGTAAGGAGGAAATCTTTCCAAAACATTTAAAAGGTTAATTTATTTTATTATTTTTTAAGTCTTTCTTGTGAACACTGCAATTCTTTAGAAACTCGTCCACTTAAAACAATACTTGCATATCGTTTTGATTTTTATACGGTTTCTTTGTTAACGTCGGTCGATTAAAATGGGTAGGATCTTTCTGAAGGCTTTATTTGGAATTTCAAATAGGCAAGTTTTTTTTAGGAATAATAAAACAGTTCGAATATGATTTTAACAACCATCTCAAATATCTCACAAATAACAAACGGCAGTGACGACTGGCTAAAAAATAAGAAGAAAAAAAACACTATTTTAAGCTGTAGACCATCATATTATTAATGAGGCGCATCTTATGACAAGAAAGAAAAATATATCATCAGAAGAAAACACGGAAAAAAGATCTGTTTTATTAAGCTTTCCTTTGACTTATAAATGTTCCACGTGTTTGAATAGAGCTTAAAGCTTCTTAACAACTTAAATACATAGCGGCTTCAGATTGATGATGTTTTTTGAAAGTTGTCAATAAAATAATTTTTGCGGATACAAATATTATCGTAAAAAAGGAAGGAAAATATAAAGCTTGTAATTGAATCATGTTTTTTTTATTGGTGTCGTTATTATCCTTTGTATTAAAGAAGAGATAAATTAAAAATCCCTGGCCTCAATTCAAGAATGGCACCTTATTGACATGTCATTTTGAATCACATAAATTCACATATTTGGCTAGTGATTTTATGACGATCTCTTTGACGAAATTTAATTTAACACAAAGGATGACAACATCGTAATCATAAACAAATATACTGGCGGATAAAATTAATCTAAAAGTTTCAACCTCTGCTCAAAATGAGTTGATTAAAGTCAAAAGTCTTTTAAAAGTGAAATCTATTTAAAAACTTGTATTGTTTCGACTTAAAATTAAATTTTCAAGTGGTTTTCATGGTCGAACAGAAACAGTTCACGCGTTGCAATCTCAATCAACAGAACTAATGCGATCCTTGTCTTCACTGTGCACCGTCCAAATTATTTTCCTAGAAAACTATCTTATAAAAACACAGCTTAATGACCTTTATTACCCAATTGACACTGTCAAAGGCAATAAAAAATTTACTTACAATAAATTACGTTTGTGCCGTGAATAAATAAAAATATTTTTATAAATAGAACATATATACTTTGTTTTTAACCACTTTTTTTTAATATATTTTTATATATATAAAAAAATATATATATAAACAATATTTTTATTTATTTTTAAATCTCCCTTTATTATTATAAACTCGAATAACGAAATTCAAACAATACGGTTTGCTTTTTGTAGTTAATTTGACTAAAAGTTTATTGTTTAAGTATTCAGTTCTTCCGTGTTGTTCATTATTATGCGTGATAGCCATTTCACCCATAGAATAGCAGTTTTATAAATCCAAAAAAATGAAAATCTTATCTTGTAATCTGAAGTTTCCGATTTTTTTTCACGATTATATTTGAGATTGAAGTATTGAGGTTAGCTGAAATATCATGTTTAGTCATATATTTATTTTATCATAATCTTAACACGACAAAATATAATACTGTGTATTGTACGATTTATATATACATATATTTTTTTTAAATAACATTACGTTTATTGTTTCCTTGCCTGGACATTAAATAAAATATTTTTCTTAAATGCTGCAGATAACTTTCTTGTTTACCTTATATTTGAACTACAAATATAATAAAGGACCTACTGTCTCCTGAAGGACGCATCAGCTTCGAGTCCTCCGTGTTTCTTGTGTTTCTCCTGCTCCTCCTTGGACCTCAGCAGCTCCGCGGGGACCCAGCCCTGGTGGCCCGGACCTCCCTCCTCGATTACTCGCACTAGTAACCTAGAAACACATAAAAACTCTTAATAATGCTTATTAATAAAAAAAAAAAGTATTTTATTCAATTAATGCCCAAAAGTCAGGATTTTCAGTTGCCTAGAAATAATTTATTAAATAATAACAATGACTTAGTACATATTTATCTTGGTAAATACAAAATAAAAGTGATTTTTCCATCCATGTCTGTCTCACTAGGAAATGTCTGTGTCGAGGCAGACATATAACGATCTTGATACCATTATCTGTATAGTTGAGTTCTCATGAGATGAATATTAACTTTTTTTCTTTAAAAGTAATTGAATTCATGATGTGTGAGATCTAATTTGTTTATTTATTTTAGTAGGTATTATACAGCGGCAAATCTGTAAACTCACAAACATTTCATGTCTGGAATATCTTGGTAAGCGCAACTATTTTAACTCGCAACGTCATTTCAGCATGAACCATAAATCGTAGAAATAAAGGCAAGACTTGTGATATTTGTTCTGTATCTAGAACTCGGTCGAAGCAGGGTAGTATGACTAGTGTAATTTTAAAGCTGAATATCCTAAATCTACGTAGGATAATTATTATTTACGAGCATTATCTGTTATTTTTAAATCGCCCACGAAATCGCCACTCCGCATAGGTAAGTGATCGAGTCAGTCTGTCTGCAAACATTTTATCTTCGCTGAAACTCTTTCGTAGTTTAACCTTTTGTTTTAAGATCCATACGAAAATTCCCACTTGTTCTCGTGAATCAAATGTATATTTATTTCGAATCCGGTTCCTGAAATTCAAGCAAAGTGTTTAGACAAATCGTTAAATAAACACTCAATTTCGGTACAGAAGCGGAGGTATGTTTTGAGTAATAAAACGATTTGTTTCCCATTTCGTTTCACGTAAACGAGTGATTTACGAAACGCCAACAATGTCTTTTAATGCATTTTGCAATACAGCCAAATAGAAGCCGCTGCAGTGGGAATAAAACTTCCACTGGGTTTGCATAAAACGAAAATACATTTGTTTATTCATAAACCTATTAATAGTGAACAAAAATACACCGGAATCCCTCCACCACGTGAGAAGAACCTAAAGCATGTTCGCTCAACGATGAATCAGTTATAGAAGATATGACACGTGTGTATGATCACTACGCAATATACTTTGTAGTTAGACAAATCTTTCCCAGAGCTTTTTTGTAGGATATATGAATGTACAACAAAACATGCTTCAAGGCAGAATATTGATGAAGACAAATTTCAACTAAAACTTGATAAGCAATTTTGTCAATTCTCGGGAGAAACACATAAAAGCTTTCAAATTTTTTTAATTGATTGAAAGACGCAATTAGGAATGCTGGTAAACACTCCGCGTAGTGAAATACACCAACATTTGGCAACTTTGTAACAACTTTTTCCTTTTAAATTTCGGCGTACGTGTAGGTAGATGTACGCGTGTATCGGTATATGATCAAATACATGCATATAATATATC
Organism: Drusus annulatus; assembly: GCA_022651775.1. Lineage (NCBI taxonomy): Eukaryota > Metazoa > Arthropoda > Insecta > Trichoptera > Limnephilidae > Drusus > Drusus annulatus. Next base: position 2,087,982 of record JAGWCC010000048.1, on the reverse strand, counting down.
CTCACATGCGTGTTTCGCGTGTTGGCACGCTTCGGGCCACAATGACAGATTGTTCATTTTTAATTATTCTATATTAGGAATTTTAAACCGTGGAACATAACATCGTAGTGTATCTAACTTAAGGAAGGAAGGAGGAAGGCAACCAACGGTGCACAGCCGAGAGACACGCCGAACTTGTGCCCAACATTCGTATACGGTTGAAATTTGTCACATGGGGTAAATGTTTTTGTGCTCAACAGCTGGACCGTGAAATGATTTGAAGGCTTCTGTATTTCCTCCCTCTTAAAATGTAGGTTTTTTCTCAAGACCCAGAATCATTACATTGTTTCTTCAAAAATATCATCCAAACAGCATCCCCAAAGATGACATATGTCTACGAAACAAGATTTTTCAAGACCTACTGTGTGAAGTTAAAAAAATTAAAAGCTCTCGCTCGTTTGTATTTTCTTGATCTACGCAATAGCTCCCAAAATGATTTCCATAATTTCTTATGGAGCTAAGAAATATTTCTTAATATAATATACCATATAGTATGTTCTTTATTTTTAAATCATGCAATAATTTGTAAATTAAAAAAAAAAAGTATTCGGGTAAAGCGAGGTGGTAAAACTATTATAAAATCGAAATAGTGTTAGTGCCAGGTAATCGAAAAATTATTGTCGTAATTGTAATGGTTTGAGTAAATTATTTCCGTTCTTCGTTCTCGGAGTTATATGATCCAATGTTTGCGTACTCAACTATTAAGTGTGGCCTACGCTATCGAGACGAGATATCATGGCAGACCTCCAAAGTGAAATGTTCTGCCGACCAGAACTTCACCCTCGTGCCAGCAAGTCGAAATCTTGAAATACGAGCAATCGGACGTGACAAATAAATCACATCGTAAAGAGACCATTAACCGACCGACGATACTCGCCATTTTTAATTATCACCTCGTAACATCGCCAAGAACAGCAATAATTGTTAGGGATTTCGAATTATGTTGGCAAAAAAGTGAAAGGAAACCGATAAAAGTCGTGAATTAATTTCTGGGAATGTTATTCAAAGGCCGGCTAGTGTCCGAGTGGTCCGAGGTATTGGGTTCCTACCAAGGCGTCGCGGGCTATGTATGACTTTCACCATAAACAACGTCTTCCGTTTATAACGATGTCAAGTTGTTCGGGAATGTCTTTAAAAAAAAAGTGTTCAAAAGTAACTTTGAAATCATTAGGATACCTGGAAAATATGATCTATTCACTATAAGTAAGGTGTACAACTTTGCTTCCGCCGTTTTTTTTCCGAAACTCGAGGGTTTATTGTAAAAAACTGGTTTTACATTTCTGATTCAAAGTATTGTCCATCGCTGGTCACTAATTTCTCCCATCTTTCGGGCAGCGTAAAAATCCCGCGTTGGAAGAAACTAGTCATCTGTTGAAGCGATCCAATTTTTTACTTCTTCATAAGACCGGAAGTGCTGGTCAGCCAGACCGTGTTCCATTGATCAAAACAAGTGACAGTCAGAGGGAGCAACGTCTGGAAAATACGTTGGGTTGTGTAGGTCTTTTCAACGTTTCCAAGTATGTCTTGACCACTTTCGCAACATGGGGTCGAGCATTGTCATGCTGCACCTCCCGCAAATGACGAGAATTCGGCTCGTAAACCGTCACTTTTAATCGAGAATAACTTTATGATTCAGACACAAATCGTCAAATTTTTCTATGGGGGGTTATGTTGACAGATGCCTAAGTTTATTGCATGATGTCTATGATTTATTTATTTCGACCACTACTTACCGCTTAAGCCATCTATACGAAAACGAAGAAAGAAAAGTTGTACATCTAATAGATAAAACAAAGATCCGAAAATAATTCAAGGCCGATGTATGTTAATGAACGATATTAAGGCGATGTAATGCAAATTTATGTATTTTTGGTTTGAAAATTTGATCGCCTATTAATACTATTATATTGTAAATGATTATACTAATATGTATTTTTCATTTCAAAATTTTAATTAAAAAGATGTACCCTCATAAAAAAAGCTGAGCTTGTGTGTATGAGGAGGTGTTATTTATAGATGCTTTGATTAAATACTGCGAGTAGAACACAACAGGGCGCTTTTGTTAGCAAGCCCTTTTATAAGACTAGAAAAAAACAAAGGTTCAGACCTACGAAAATGCTCGGATGTGTTAAATCTCCTTCTTACGAACCCGCTTTCGGATTTATTGGTCTTATTGTTTAATCTGAAAAATTAAGTTCTTTATAGTATGATCGAAAAAAATGACAAAAACTTAAATAAAACTTGCTTTTTGGCATAAATCGAAACAGGCGGCTGACGTTTATCGGCAATTTCAACCTTATCGCCACCAACGTAAGGAGTGCGTGATTAAGTTTACATTTTATTAATTGCACCGCCTTAAAAAAGGGCGCCTGAATATGTAAATTAGATGGACGGGAAACAGAGTGTCAGGAGAATATATGGTATGTGACGCACAGGTGGATGGAAGAAGCAGTCGGGGACGACTCAAGAAGATACGGCATAATCAAATCATTCAAATATTTAATTTTCATCACGTTTAGAATAGGTATAAAAGAAGATTACGCATGAGACGATTTATGCATGCGCATAAACCAAGCATTGCGTGTTGAAAATAGTAATATGACGTTCTACCCTCACTGTCTACCTCTGTGGAGAAATGGCCAGTTAGTGGGTTAGATAATTACGGCTTTTGGCATATAAGCTTTTTAAACGGTTTCCTGTCAATACCTGATATTCTGACAGATTCTATGTCACGGATAATTTCACGTGAGGCAGCCAATACAGGCTATCAATTATTACCAGGTGCAGAACCTACTTACCAGTGTGGTGCCCCTGGGAAATCTTACAAGTTTAGTGAACTTCCAAGGAGAAAATTGTATGTATACTGTAGGTATGTTATTTTTTTTTCGCGTTTGCAATGTTTATATTGATTCAACAACTGTTTTTATAAAATAAATTATACATACCACAAATATGTATTGGATTCCAGATGTTGACTCTCAATACATCGATTCTTGTCAAATATTACGAATTCCATATCGTTATTAAGATATCTGGGCGATATTCTTAGATATGATTCAAGCAGATGTTTTAAGTCAAAATATTATTATACAATGACTTGAGAAGAATGCTATATCTACATTACATACAACATAATATCGTATAATCCAATTATAGTTTCAATATTCGTCTCACCAATACAGCTATATTCGTGGTTGTAATCTAAATCCAATTGAAAAATATGGTTTCAATATTATACAGTTTGGTACGTAATAAAAATAATTTACTAGAATTTTTTTTAAATTTAAATTTTCCACAAGAATAATACATTTAACAGAAACCTGTAAATTGCGATGTTTTGTTCCACATTCCTTGAATTATTAGTTATTTATTTTACTAACTGACTGCGATAAAACACAAGAGCGATGTCTTCCTTGACAGTGTTTTGTGTTTCGTGTTTTGGGGAATGTTTCTGTAACGTGGACCACTTTTCATTTTACAGCGACATCTTGAGATTATTTCAGAATAAATATCAAATGAAAAGAATGGGAATAGTTATACTTTACCGATTAAATTAATTTTCCCTTGTATAATAATATAATAAGTAACTTATCAAACGAAGTGCACAAAGAGAGAAAGGTTTGAAAATACGTGGATTTTCATATCTAGTCACTTAACACGGCTAATTCTATCTCAAGCGATGTTTGGATTCTGAATTTTAATAAGTCATCGATCGTGATGAAACTTTATACCTTTGTTCCGTGTATTAAAATTTCCAGTTTGAAGATGCCTGTAGTAAGATGAAACCGGTCCAGTCTAAATTGGAAAGTGGAGCAAAGTTGTAAAGTTTTAAAATCACTACGTTGCAATGGAATTTCACCTATATTTCAAAAGTTTCAAAAATAGATATTTAGTTTCTCTTCATACAGGATGTAATGTACCTACCTACATTTTTGAGGGATTTATTCTTAAGTAGACCAGTAAAATAGATGCAGTACACACTTGTATTTGTCTAAATATTAGATATTTTGTTTCACCTGAAAGCTTTTTGGCACAGCTAACAAATGATACGTTTCATGTTAGGCATCTCATGCAATTTACTGTTATGTAAATAAGCACTGACAGAAATATTTAAGTGTATCCTATTGTTAGTTGCTTCTACCTAAAATAAAATAACTGCTGTAAGAATACGAACTTCAAACGAAATATTGAGCGATCATATTCTTTGGACGGTTGCCTGTAATTTTGCCCTAAATTCTGAAGAAGATATTTTAGAATGAAATATCGAACATTCACGGGCGAGTGTCACACGTTATTCTTTAAATGTCAATGTTGATTTATATTCAATGAAATAATATTTAAATAAAAAGTATTTTTTGTTTGTATATTTTAGAATTTGAAACTATTAAGAAGGTGCGAAACCGGTCAATGTTATATTTTAAAGTGGCTTAAAACAAAATACTTTTTATTAAATTATAACGTCGTTTAAGTGATTGCTTCCTTCGATGAAATAATATCTGTATATTTTAGGAATTTGATATTAGGTGCGCATTTTAAAGTAATACTAAATGTCCCGAATTGGGGAATCTTTTGAATCTGGAGGAAGCAGGCAAGGAAGGAAGATAGGGGAGAGGATAATTGGGTAAAAAATGAATATTAATATATTGTCAATAAATTATTATTGCTATGTCAAGCAATGCTCCGATTCATAAAGGTAATTTTTGCCGTATCTTCCGGTGTAAATATACAATGTAAATGTACAATGTGGACATAACAAAAATCCCACATAGGCAAAGCCAGTCCGTGGGTGAACAATATTTCAATAGGTTTTATACGATATGTCAATACGGATTTTTACATTTACGCCATTTCCCCTCGCTTGGTTTTAAACCAACGACTTCTGAGTCCGAAGCCGATGAGGTTAGGTACCATGGAGCACAAGAAGAATATCGCAAGTTATTATTGACATAAAAATTCTCGATTGAAATCGTCTTAACTTCTGAGAATTTGAATCTTTGAAATAATGACTACATCGAAGTAGATTTATGTATTTAATTTTACAAAGTTCATTTTTACAAAATGTTTAATACTCAAAAGTGTATTTTAAATAGAGGTAAATTGTTTATTTGGTATTTTAAACACGCGAAATGTTAGTTTCTATTTCAGTGGTGTGTCTAGACATGATAAGTTTACAGCTATTTTCTGACGAATACGAGAAAAAACTCGACTCTTTTATTCGGGAGAAAGTTTATGGAAAATACTGGAGCTGGTGAGATGTGGGTTGCAAGCTGCTGTCGGAATATTAAAGAAACATGCAAATTCTTTGACGGGAGGAAAATGTACTAATTTATATTTGAATCCTGACACATATAAAAATAAAATAACGAGGAGGAAAATCAGCTGAAAATGTTGAGACATTTGAGTTTATTTACACCAAGAGGCGAATAAACTGTATTTACTAAAATATTTAAATAACGCAATCAACTATTATTTCCTTTGTGAGTACGTCCGACCAAATTTGGAACTTTTCAAATTTCTAAATACTTAATAAAGTATCTACTTACTATGTTTTTAGCAGACATTATTCTGTAATCGAAATGGGCGGATTAAAGCAACTGATATCAAGCAAATCAAGTAACATCCTGTAATTTTTAACGAGTAAGAAATTATTACTAAGAAATTATGTTATTTAAATATAATGAATCACAAAGTGAAAACATTAAACAATTTTTCGTTTAATTTATTTTGATAATCGTTTATAAATAATCCCACATTAATATAGATAGCACATGCTATGAAGGTTAGTTGTTTTCGTGAGCTTTTGAATAGTTACTTGAATTAAATTTTATACATTTTATGTTATACGAGTACACTACAGATGTGAGTAGATACTAAAATGATTTAGAAACAGTGAATAATGTAGGTTCGATTACCATCAATAAAAGTTTACAAGTTACTATGATACTTGTAACGAAACATAGTAAGCAACCAAATGGCTACTAACCCCATCTTCAATTTCCCACCTTCTTCTCCCCACTATATTCAGCATCACAACATATCTTAATTGGGAATACTATATTTCCACTGGCTTCAGACGGTCGGGAGCAGTTGAGAAGCAGAGCCATACATGTTCACTTGACAGTGGTAACAGCACGCCTAAATTAATTTAAATTAAAAACCAGCGTTATTTTAGTTCCTTTTCATCACAATTGAACCCAATCCACGTAACCCAAATCGTTGCTGAGAAATAAGGATTCTGCAAACACAAAAATCCCTCCCGTTTCTACTCCTGAAAACCAAAGCGTTTCGGTCAAAGCCTAGCCGCTCTGACAAAATTAGAAATTACGACCACGTCATTGCACATTAAGTTCATGTTTGTTTGGAAAGTGAAGCCGGTAGAGGGTCTGACGGATTGAGCCAGAATCGAACCAACATTAATCAAACACCACGTGGGTGTTCCGGCGTTGATAATAAAGCTTTATAAGAATGTTACTGGAGTGAAGCCAGTTCTCAGCGAATTCTGACATTGCAGGTAACTGCCATAATGCATTAAGTGCGAGGTCATTTTAAAGCGAATCTTGCCAAATTTTCATGATGAAATTCGCACTGAGTGGCTTATGGTACAACTCATGTAGAAACCTATAGACTATTCGTTTTTATGGGAGCAGTTAACATGGCGAAATAAATTTAACTATATTCGGACAGATATATGCATATTTGATCAATTCGAAAGTTATAATTGTCTACGAATTATATTATATTATATGTATGATATTAACTAACATTTTTGAATTCGAATATTTCTCGTACGGTTTTTTAATTTGCTTCTAATCTCTTCTAACACCACTGAATTGTTTGTCTCGATTCTCTGAACTTTAATACACGACTCTTATTACGTATATTTTAATGCCCCAATTTTAGGGATACAGAAAAAAATGTCATTTCATTTTACATTAAACAATGATATAATACTAGAATAATATATTTTTATTTTTACAATAACTCCACACAGGAGTCCTTGAGGGAAATAATTTCCCTCAGCGCCTATGTCATGCGCCTATTTGGGGATGCTGTGTGGAGGGCTGTTCATATTAATATTACTCGAAATAAAATAATTTAATGTACGACAAAATCAGCACTTTCTATTCATCGATAAATCGATGCATTAATACTAACATAGAACGCATCTCCTTACGATATAGAAATTCTATTAAGTGGATTAGGAGGAAGTCAAAACACTCTGAAGTGGGACTGGGCTGGGCACGTAGCACGACTAACATGTGTCTGTTATAGAATTGGTTGGGAAAAATAAACAGAAGTCACCAATAGATGAAATGGGTTGACGATCTGAAGAGAACTACCGACTTTAATAACAACAATCGGCAAAAGTAGAGACATTTGAAAACGACATATTTGGTAGAACCTGCAGACAAGCTACCATCCAGCAGCTTTGGATGAATGCATTTTCTTTGGAAACAGTACATACTGTAAATATAAAAAAAAAATATGCATATAAAAAAATATATATTTATATATCCATTGCACAAAAGAAGGCAGAAGAAAAAGAAGAAATATTCAGAATAATGGCGTTACTTCCATTGATTGCTTTAAGAACTTTGCATCCAGGAAATTGTAATCCGCATATTTCTTTAAATTCATCCACAGTTAGCGAAGGATGAATGATTTTAATGCGTCGTTATTTTTGATTTGAGATTTACAATTTGACGAAAAAAACATTAATATGCGTAATTGGCATTTGTAAAGTGAATGTCAGTGTTTTTTTCTTTATGCGCATTATTATAAATAGGTTATTTATAATTTATCAATGTGTTTATAAAAAAATATGTATTTCTTATGTTATCCTACATTTTATAATATTTTTATACTTAAATTTAAGTCAAATATCTGCAATGTACGTTAGTAAAAAAAGATCTATTGCATTTGGAGCTTGGATGTTTTCAGCTTTTATCTATAGGAAAACATGTAAAACTCGATTTTGGCAAATTGTGGATTGGACGCTTTCTGCATAACTACGTCCAATTGTAATTAAGATTTACAATTCGACGTGACGTCGTGAACACGTCATGGATAACGTTAATAGCAATAAGACTTATGGCTTCTCCAACGAAATATGGTTTTATTATTTCTAATTTTGAAACTGTTAATTCGTGGTGGAATTCCATTTTAATGATTTAATAAAACAAATTTATAACTTTGTTCCACTTTTATTTTATGACTGGACCGGTTTCAGCCTATGACGGCCATCTTCAGACTAGCAAACAACAGGTACTAGTCTGAAGATGGCCGTCATAGGCTGAAACCGGTCCAGTCATAAAATAAAAGTGGAATAAAGTTACAAATTTGTTTTATTAAATCATTAAATATGGTTTTAATTTGCAATAACGCTTTGAAAGTGGGAGAAACAATAAGACCGAGCTAAACACTAAAATACATACAATACGAGTTCACCGAGCTCAATAATTGAATTCCATAGATCATACAATTTGTTTACATAAGGCTTTGAAAAGTGTGCAGGTACATATACGAGTACATATCCCATGGATTGTGCAAAAAACGGTGAAGCATTTACTCTCCACCGGAAACTATAAACAAAACATTTTGCCAGAGTAGTCAAAAGTCTTTCCAGTTATGTTTAATAATATAATCGGTCGAAAATGTGTATTTTTTATTCAAAGTGTTTTTTTAATGTTCGCATATTTAAAAAAAAATATATGACTTTACTGTAAAACATACAATATGTGCCACGCAATGTTAATCATTTCAAATGTCATAATTTACAGCCCACCAACCGGTTGACTGACTTCTTCAAAGCAAACGAGAGACATAGAACGATATTTCGAGTCAATAGCCCCCTTTATAAACCGATCTCAATCGAAATTTCGTGCACCATGCGAATGTGTCTGAATTTAATACAAATAATGTAATATTTTTAGAATAATGTCGTTTGATTAATTCATTTTTTAGAAAGAGCGAAATTTACTTATCAATTGGGTCATCTTTTTTACCACTCCTTACATCTGGAAATCTTAAAACAACTATCGAAGTCGCATTGGGTAAAATCGGTTTCTGTTTTTCAATTTAGACGAAAATGTTAAAAGTCTCTACCCAAAGACGATTTTTAGACTTCATATATTTATTTAAAAGGTATTTATATAAAAGGCAAGGCTTTTATGTATAAGGTACTCGAGGTAGTGGGTAGTCGATGTTCAATCGTCTTGTGTTTTTTTTATGCATCGCTTATTACTAATACATACGTATCGATAAATCTCCCTTTGTTTACATCCCTGTTTCTTACAACACCTTTTTTTAATTTTCCCAATCGAAAATACATTCGACCCCAAAAACATCAACTACTCGATTCTCGCAATGTCCGACCCTAAAAAATGAGTGTGAAACATCCACTTCTTGCCGCGATATATAATTTATTATCTGAATACAATTGCCTTTGATCTCCTTTGAAGCTAATTTACCCATATGGTTCGTGTCCCCTCTGCTCTAACTTCAGAACCTGATCAAAATAGCCGACCTTCTTCGAGGAGGAGTTTTCGAAATAAATCACCGCCATATGGACAACTTGGAAAAGTTACTGACTCACTCTTACCTGTCACAACGACGGACTAAATTACCTTCCCACCGCTGCATGACGTAAACCCCAATGGCCAAATGGCCCACATCATATTGAATTATAATTATTATGACTGTTTTTCAGTAGGAAGCTTTACAGATCTAAAAATAATGTTAGGTGTTCTAAGAAGTTAAGTATTATATAAGATCCGAGGGGAATAGATATTGATTCTCATTGATGGACCATTATTTACGGCATTTTAGTTTGAATGACGTCTGGATCCACAGCATATGAAGTCACTTCTATTAAATCAACCCGTGAACGAAATATCCTACTTTAGCTGGGAGTTGTTGAGATATTCTCAGTTAACCAACATCTTACAAAAATATACACCTTCGTAGTTTCTACATCGGGCTCCTAAATAAGCATATTGATCAATAATTCTATAATTTAAAAAAAATACTGAACATCTAATTCGTTTTCTTACATGGATCAACGACTAACAGAAAAAATAATGTTTTGTTTTTTGAAGAGTTTTATTTTTTTGGACGTGTCGAAACCGGTAGCGAATAATTAAAAATTTAGTAACAAATATACGTTGTGCAAAATGTAAAGAAATTGTTACATAGTTAATGCTTAAGAAACAAATAAAAAAATGAGAAAACAATGAATACGGGGAAAACGCCACCGAACTGCTAACATTATAAAACAGCCTATTCAAAGGCTCGGTTTTGCAAATTATTCCACACCCTCCCTATACTTTTTGCTAGATCTTGCTTCTGATGTAAGCGTTACGAACAAGATTAAGAAAAATAAGCATTGAAGGTTTTGGCATGTAGAGCAGTTGGTTGGAGATAGGTGTATCAGCGCAATGTATGACAGGGCAGTGGGTGGAAGAATAAGAAAGAAATGTCGGGGACATCCTAGAAAGACATGTCACTACCAAATAAATCAATCACTTGATTCGGGTCGTATCAAGAGTTATAATAGCAGAAGAGTATGTATGAGGCGATGTACGAATGTGAATACATAGTATAATTGTGTGACGTTCCCTCCGATCTGCCTAGTGCTGGTTATTTAGCCGCCGGCGAGAAACTACGAATCGGTGATTCAATAAGGAAGAAGAAACCCAACAAGGTTCAACAACCCAAAACTTCTGCTTATGAATACCGTAAACCATGTCCTAGCTCCTATCAAGTGACAGCGTGCACTAAAATTACCTCACAGTGAATTATAGAACCATCTCCACTGCAACTACAAACACTCAGTTACATTCAGAGAGTCTGTAACACTCCTTTACACAAGATTCCATATTTTTGTATGCAGTATTACGAATTCTAAGATTTAATTGAAGATCTTCGCAAACCACAAAAATATCGAAAAAGCAGCAATTTTAATACAATATTTTTTAAAACGATTTAAATGTTTTAATTTCTAATTTATAATAGAAATGCTTTATGATGTATCTGCGAACCGGGCATGTAACAAATAAATTAGTAATGAAGACATAAAAATCGAGATCGAGATTAAGAAATGTATTGCATTGCACTACTCCTTTTCTGGAATATTTTTATTATTATTATTGTTAGGGTGACTAGGGTGTATTTTCTTTTTTTTCGTTAAATTATCTTTGAATCATAGAATTCGTAGTATTGCATATATTGTAGCCAGTGTTGAGGGCCGTTAAGTCGGTTTTAGAATTCGATCGTAACCCGAGGTATCGGAGTGTTGTAACATGTAGATTGCACGCATGGAATCAACATGAAAGAAGCTAAAGCGAGGCGTGTACCAATATAACGCAGGAATGAGGAACACAAACACACAGGCAATGCCGCAACAGAACCTACTCAAAAGAGACTTCAAGTTAGATTACTTAAACATTTATGGGATATTAAAGTCCGACGATGAAATACGGTGCCACATTTTGTATATCCTTAGAAATATTGAAGTTGTAAGAACATTACAAAAAACACACACATCTTCGTTTGATAAATACTTTTAAAATATTAAATAAATAATAATTTATTTAAAGAAATGAAAAAAAACTCGGTTTCGCTTCACCTAAGTATCATCAGGGTACAACATTAAACGAAACAAAAAATAAAAAGTGTGCTGTTATATATATATGTACTCGTATATATGTATATATATATGTATATATATATATATATACATGCAGAGAGAGAGAACAAAATATAAAATAAAAAGAACAAAACAACGAGAAAACAATATAATAAAATTTAAAATATAACAAAGAGAAAGACACAGATAATATGAATTGAAAGAGACAAAACGTCAACTGAGAAGGTGACAAAATAATAAAGATAAATTACAGGAAATAAACCTAATATTATAGACTACTCGACAAATTTACCTGATTATTAAGAATATTATTACTAATTTAAATGGCTTTCTTTATTTCTAATGCTTCTAAATTATTTAATCTAATGCCATGATCATTTTTGTGAAGAATATGAGCACCGGTGCAATATTGAAGGTATTTATTTTTAAAATTAAAATTACCCTTTAAAGCTTTACGGTTCATCGATAAATCGATTACTGAAAGGCTATTAAAATTATTGAAATAAAAAATAATAGAAAAAGACACGGAAAATAAAAATAATAGCTTGTGACCAGATTGACTTGACTTTCAAAAAGGCAAAAGATCTTCGGTAAAAAAGGATAAATCTATCCACGACGCCGTCTATATTTGAAATTGTGTTCTGATAGGACTTTGCTCGCTTTTATAGAGATTATTGCTAAAAATATGAGAAAAAACTAAAAATAAGAATATTCTCACTTTTATAAATGTAAAAAACAATGGGTCGTCAGCAGAGTTGCGAATATTTAGGAAACAAAAAAAAAATCAAATTGACAAAAAAGATAATAAATATCATATAATTTATTTTACCACGAGAACCCCAAACACTTCAGCTGATTTTATTCGAATGTTGTTTTCGCTAAAAAATGTTTATTCTTCTACGAGGTTTTCCGAAAGAATTACAGTAGTGACAGATCAAAGCTCAGTGGGTACTAAGTAAATCCGTGAAAAAAATAATCTCACACCGCGAATCAAAACAATCGCAAAAAATTACAAGCTTTGTTTATATCTAATTTAAAGAAGAAACAAATAGTACTGATTGACAATGATAACTTTGCAGTAGGAAAATATTTCACTTGACCTAAGCTTTATTTGGAATACGTAATTATTGCGTGTCTTAATATCGTAATATAATTTAGATTTAAAAAAAAAAATAACTAACACGAAAATATTAATATACATTCATACACATCATAGGTACGAACATAAAATATGTAGTTACCAACCAAAAATATCAAACACCTTTGAGGTATCAAATTATTTTCCCTAAAGCCGACAACACAACTTAAACTTGCGGCAGATCATTCTTATAATATAAAATATCGAGACTTTATAGGTTTTAAAAGTTCACGATTGTCAAAATATTTAGCATAATATTGCATGTTTACCCATTTGGATCGCTTTAATAATAATAATAATAATATTTGGTTTATATCGTAAAAATATTTTTCCAGCCGAATAACAAAAAAATATGGCGTCTTTAGTTACTCTTCTGGCCGCCTGCAAAAATATTATTGTCAAGCTTTGCATATCACCGCTGTAAAGGCAAAAAGGCTCAAGCGACACTTTAATCAAAAATGAGTTATAATATGCAGTTTTGATCAGTTATTTTTCCTGCATCGAATTCACTGACTCTCGTTTGATTCTGAAGACTTTTGTGACCCTTCAGCCATCTAAAATATATTTAGCATTTTAGAGAAGGCTTGACTCAAGCGACACAAGTTTGGAACTTTAAAGCTTTTTTTCGCTTCAGGTAACTCAGTGAGAGCGTTGAGTTACCTGAGTCAACTTTTTTCAAAATCCAACCAGGTACTGAAGACTTATGAGTTTTATTGTAAAACAAAAAATATTTTAAAGTGCTCTGGTGTATTATGTTTGTGTTGCCAGGATAACAAGGTGTTACAAGATATGAGTTCTTACCATCCCGGCCTGGGCTTGTGTACCGTCACGGTGGGTTGGGGCTTTTGTCTAGAGTCGCTGTGTGTCCTTTTGGGTCTGACGGCCAGTTTGTGTTTGGCGGCAGATGTGTCCAGGAGGGATGGGGACACCCCGAGGTCCAGGTCGGGGTCCAGGCGGGGCTTTCTGGGAACAAACACCATGCGTTGTACTACTCGGAGTGGTGAACAGGTTCTGACAGTGTTAGGACAGGAGCAACCGTGGGTTTATGAGTGAGATTATCGGCTAGTCTCATAAACAATCGTGGGTTTATGAGTGAGATAATCTGTTAGTCACATAAACAATCACGGGTTTGAAAGGCAGGACAACCAGTTAAACAAACATGGATTTACCAGTGAGATAATTAATTAGTTACATTCATATCATGGGCTTATGAGTGAGAGAATCAGTTAGTTACATAAACAATCGTTGGTTTATGAGTGAGATAATCTGTTAGTCACATAAACAATCACGGGTTTGAAAGGCAGGACAACCAGTTAGTTACATAAACAAACATGGATTTACCAGTGAGATAGTTAGTTAGTTACATTCATACTCATGGGCTTATGAGTGAGAGAATCAATTAGTTACAAAAACAATTATAGGTTTATTAGTGAGAGATTCAGTAAGTTACACAAACAATTGTGGGCTTATTAGTGAGAGAATCAGTTAGTTACATAAACCACCATACTAAAAATACGTTTGAAATTTGAATTCAACCATCTTTGGTGGTGTTTAAGCCAGAAGATTTTATGAAAAACAGGATGAGTCTGATTTATAGTGTTGGGTCTAATGAAATAAAACTAATGATTTTGGTTTAAAAAAAACAATTCACTTCTTCCTTATAAACATAATGAGTGGGACAGTTTTGGGTTTGTGAGTGAGATAATTAGTTCTGAAGGGTTTAAATCGACCATACTTGGTGTTTAAAAGATCTCGAATTATCAAGAAGATAGGTTAGATTTTGAGGTGTGTTATTGATTTTTTTTTCGTGCACAGAAGCAAAACTAATACTGTTACTTCCTCGAATATATAACATAACTCTAAGGTTGGTTGTTTTGTGCAGGAAAACATCGCTCTGGGGGTAATTTTAGGTATGAACCGGCATCGCTAAACATAGTAGGTAACTAAGTAAATTAATACAATCAACTGAATTAGCAGGTAAATGATATACTCTAGAATAGACACAAGTTACTAATCATTAATGATTATTTGCAAGTTTTTAGTAAAATGCACCATCATATCCATAATTTTCACCTTTGCTGAGTGCTTAAAATCCTCGGCTACGAATCCAGATGCCGCGGGTTTGAATCTTAAATCTTCAAAAAAAATAAAACACAAAATTTGTGTTATTTCTCATTGAACTATTATCAAACAATATTTATTATATTTGGGGCACGTTCCAGGATGGTAAATACTCTCAGTATCGCCTTGGTGAAAGATCATCATTTAGAATCGAAACGTTGTTTGAAATGGCTTTAGCTGTGTTTGGTGAGCAGATCCAAATAGCCAGGTACTTCTCCACCTCCCACTTCTCTATATGTTTCCCACCCCCCCATTTCTACAGCCTCACAGCACACCTGTATGGTTAGATATAATATTACCTGCACGCAAATAATTTAGTTAAATCGAACAGTTATGTAGCGTTGAAAATTAATATGAACTGATATTATTACTATCCACATTCATGCAGGTGAAAATAAATGCATTCGATAAATATTTTCAAAGTTATTTGTGGCTATTATTTCAAGAAAATACATTGAAAGATACTAAACAGATTTCGAAAATCTCTATTCAACGAATTGTTTTCACTACATGAAGCTTAAAATTACTCAGGTTTTCATAATATCTCTTTTCGTAAATAAATGTTCAATCTGGAGAACATTCCGGTCGTATTTAGGGGGATTTTTCAAATACTTTTTAATGAAAGGTGACGGGAGACTTCAGCAAAATATCAGAACAAACACATTTTAATTGACAGCTTCCATTTGAAGTTCTCTGAACGGGAGATTTTCTAGCTAAGTCGTCTTAATCGTTGCTCCTGACGTGGGCATTCTGTTTTCAGAGAACCGTGAAAATTCTGAAAACTCTCGTGTAGGTGTGTAGGTGGACATTTTTCGATGATTTATTTAACTCAGATAATGAACTTTACGGATTCGTAAAACCTAAAATTATTATATTATATTAAAAATATAAATTTGTTTTAAGATTTAAATTCAATAGGTTTTTCATTAACCTACGTAGGTCTAATGAATGAATTTAAGAGTAGAAAATCAACTAATCTGGTAATTTTATATTTCTTTTGTTAACACTTGCAAACGGCGAGCTCTGGCACCATGAAAATTACGCAGCTTTTTCTGCGTGAAATTTTAGGCTGAATCAATTATTGTCAGTCTTTTCTGACGCCTGAATCAGCCAAAGCACGGTGAGCTCAGGCGTCATGAAATTTGAACAACTTTTAAAATTGGAATATCTAGTTCAACACGACTATTCTCAGCCCGCAGTGTCATTTTTGATATTGAGCTATGGAGCTTCGACCTATTTTTATCTGTCAAAACACCATATTGTTTGTTGTATATTTTACACTAGCTTATTTTTTTAAGAGTGTGGAAATTTTTATCAGAAATACCAAAAGATTCAGTGAAACGAGAGAAAATCGTTACACCCAGAGTACAATATTTAGTTTATTTTACGTTTCAGCGCATATATTTTGTAAGATTTTTCAGAAAGAAAGTACACTTGGGCATTGGGCGATTCAAAAATATTTCGGTTTTTCCATCCACCGTATTCAGACAGGCAAATAATTTAGACCGTAAGTACTAGTTTCAACAATAGAGATACATTTCTTTTATACAGCTCTCCTAAGAGATATACGAAGCATTTCGAATTCTGCTTCGGCAGGACCATTTACTCTAAGAAGGTTTAACTTAACCTTTAGAACATCTACCAAAAATATATACAAGAGTATATACATAAATAAACTGATATGTTTCATAATATATAAAAAAAAACCTAGTTAAATCATACACACAAACACAGAATTCATCAACAGCTCACACTTTATACGACAGAATGATAATACATTTAAACACAACCTGTCTTAGTTATTAGATTTTTACGCGCCAGTTCAGCTTTGGTATAGTTACAACGGACGTAGGCCATTAAATTGGATGCATAAGCCGTGGTTATAAGGTAAGTTTTTCGCTATTTCGATCTTAAACCACGCGTAACATTTACACATCGTTTATAAGTAAGGGGGACCCGATAACTCAATAAATCTATTAGCTACGAAGAGAGCAGTTTATGTATTTGCTTTCCAGAAAATATATTTGATGTATTGTATTATTGATAATATTAAACAACAAAAAAATTGGCTCGAATTTCGACATTCGAAAAATTCAACACATGCCATAAAGTATATACTCGTACATACATACAAATAAGAGTGAAAAATATATTAAAAAAATTGGTAAACAATATTATATGTTAAATATTTAATGAAATAAAAACGAAAAATATTATTTGTCAGATTCTGCAGACAAGTTGCGTACGGACGATTAACCTTCTAATAGCTCTACAGCATCAAGTACACCCCCGCTACTCATTAACATTGTTCTGGTTTGTCGTCTCCAAAATTTCCAATGCACTGAACACTGTCATCAAGTCTCGCAAGACCTACCCCACTTTTCCTATTGGTGTTCAAAATTGGATATTTGAAAGGGGATGAACCTTTTTAGAGAGTTCGTGGCTTCTCAACACTGTTTTTATTTATTTCATATATATATAAACGATATGTTCTTTTTTTAAACATCGTCGCCGGAAAGGCAAAATGGCTGAAGCGCTATTTTGGGAAGCTTACACCAGAGCACTTAAAAAGTTTTTTTTGTTTTCAAATAAAATTCATAAATCTTCAGTACCTAGTTAAATTTTGAAAAAACAAATTAACTCAGGTAACTCAATGCTGTGATTAAGTTACCTGAAACGACAAAAAAAGCTATAAAAGTCCCAAACTTGGGTCAAGCCTTCATCCAAATGGTAAACATATTTAAGATGGCTGGAGGACCACAAAAATCTTCAGAATTAAACGAGAGTCAAAGCTTTCGATGTAGGAAAAAAAACTGATCAAAACGGCATGTTTAACCCATTTTTGACTAAAATGTCGCTTAAGCCCTTTTTCATTTCCAGCTACGATATGTTTAAGGTTTATCATTTATTTAAATTTACGGAACTTTCTGTACAGCTCAACTAGTTGTGTTTTCTTTCATTTTGTTACCTAACCTATATAGCATACAAAGTCCGACTACCGTAAATGCGGGCGAGTGCCAAGTTTAGTGGTCGTTAGATCTGATGAATATGTACTTAAGATAACAAGTACAGAAACCTTATTAAATAAATAAATGAAACACATGTATTTAGTACACCCCTCACAGAGCAGATCGAAGTACAGTGGGTTGGCATCCAATTCTTCGAATCGATCGTTGGGCCTCGGTAAGACCATTTTGCATGTCGTTGTTTATTGGTATGCCGAAGCTATGCGTCCTGCTAGAAATGTCAGGCGGAGCGGAGTCTAACTAACGGAGGCTGACTGGCCTGAGATGAGAGGTATTTATAGCGGAAAGCGTGATATATTTCCGTTAGCCAGTGCACAGTGCACGCGCTAGAGATTAATGATGCACGAGACATTGCACTTTCGTACGTACCAACTCTCTTGAAAGTCGCAATCTGTGTCTCAAGTTACGCCGTTTTTCGGAAAAGCCCATAAGATTGACGGGGTGTCGTTTTCTACGTCAACCGGGTGATTTATTTAAAGATTTGATGCAAGTAAAGATGAAATTTGACATGTGTCAAAAATCTTTCAAAGAAAACCTTTAGTCGACAAAACAGTTTTAAATGTACAATATGCAATCGAGTTCAAACGTTGAATCCGAATTATTTTGGGGAGTATTTGTAAAACGCATCATATTATATATTGTTACATATAATGTAGGTTTCGATTATTATTATTTAAATAATAGCAATAACTTTAGATAAAAGCTCTGTGGTGTGGGAAGGATTCGTTTCCTGCGCCATTAATTCATTTTATGAAGCTGTCAAATTCTCGGACAGTGATTTCTGGCGTCGTAAAATTTGAGCAGCTATCGTGTATGGAACATCGCAACTATTCTCAGTCCGTAACGTCGTTTTCGTCATTAACTATAAAGCTTTGAAATACCTAGTTTGTTTCAATTGTTTTAATTATAAAAAGACATTCTTATAATTGAGTGTAAACTCGGTAGACGTCGGTTAGTAACTACTAGTATCCAATAAAATAAACAAAAAGCCGATGAAGTACTCATCACTTAATTTCGTTTTTATGTTGATTTCAAGCCGGTTTTTTATGTAGGTAACGGATTTATCCTGGTCTTGTAGTTTGAGATAATTATTACAATTTCCTGACTGCTGTAAGATGGTACAGTCGTTCAAATTGATGACCCCTTTACGAGACTGATTTAATGATTTTCTCTGTCCAGTTAAGAGCACCAATTAACTTATTTAATTTACCGGTACAGTAATTGAATATTACTGTAGTAAAATGTGTTTATAGTTTACCAAGTAATACTATCCTGTTAAAAAAACTAACGATGTAAATATTTACAAAAGAAACATGGTAGATCTGCGTGATAGTTTCGAGGGTTGCATCATTAAAACAATTCTTTACCAGCTAGAGTTCCATAAAAGTTTTGATCAATAAATTTAATTAAAAATTGAACCAGTAACTGACTGACTAACTAACAATCACGTCGTTTTCCCGCATTTAGGTAGACAGGACGGACCGACATACAAATTTGTCTTGGCACACACTCCTTGCTTCATTCACATTCATGCATCGTCTCACACATACTCTTCTGTCAATCTGACTCTTCACATAGCCCGATTCAAGTATTTGATTCACTTGATCGTGCCATGTCTTCCTCGGGCATTTCCGACTTCTTCTTCCATTCACTTTCGCATCATATATTATTTTCACACTCCTTTCTTCGTTTATTCGCTCTACATGCCCAAACCATCTAAGCGTCCCTTTATTGATCCTATTCATTACGCTTACATAAGCCTTGCATTCTTTCCAGATGTCCACTTTTTTAACATGATCATACATGGTTTTACGACACATACTCGTACCCTTCAGGAATCTCATTTCCACAGGATTCAGTCTACTTTCATCCTTCCTCTGACAGTTCCATGCCTCACTGCCATACATCAGGGTTTGTATAAGCACTCTATTGTGGACTGCTAGCTGCGCTTCTTTTATCATTTTTTTTATTTGCGCCAACAGCGTTCAGTCCTCCATGGAATTTCCTGCGTTCACCCTTCTTTCAGTATCCATCAGCCTTTCTGTCTCTCGTAAACATACTTCCCAAATACACAAACTTATCCACTTGCTCCAAGTATTCATTTTTCAGAACAATATTTCAAGTATATGAACGGATTGCGTATTATGTTTGTCTTGGGTTGTTTCCCAAAACACTCCTTGATTTATTATAAAAAAAGTTTAAAAGAGTTATTTGTAAGCTTATAAATGAGCTGCAATTAGAAAAACAGAACAAGGAAGTCATTACAAAATCAGCACTCTTGGGTATCTGTCTTTGTAAAAGAAAGAGACGCTAATCTGCTCACATTTCCCATACTGACTACTGACTGGGTGACAGAAAGACGGAAATAATCTTTCAAAAGCAAAGTACCATGACGGCGTGACTCACGCGTGCAAAAAATCGGTAATAAATTTAAATGAATGAGAAGCATCGTTTTAAAATAATCTTCTCTCTTTATTTCATTAGAAGAAAGTGCATCAAAGTTAAATAAACATGTTAATATCACATTCTTTATAAGAATGATGAATAAAAATGTCAATATTATGATTCAACTTCGTTCATATTGGTTTTAAGGTTATTGTAATATTGTAGCATGCGTTGGTTATTGTGGTGTATTCAGCGATGAAAGAACATGCATTTCGGAATGAAACTTACTTGGTACCAGTTTTCTCTGATGCTTGAAGAATCTCGACGATATCCCCGGCTTTCATGGACACTTCGTCATCTCCTTGAGCTGTGTAGTCGCTTGCAGCCACCACGACGTCATCTACCTAAAATATAAATAAATTTAAAAAATGGTAAAAAAACTGTTCGCTAACGTAGACATGGATTGTAGCGACCATTTGAAATTTCAGTCAATAGTTCAAAAGGTTTAATCATAATGTTTACATCATATTGATCCGCCTAGAAAATTTACCTTATCAAATATTAAACTCTCCGTTTGACAAAGAGAATCCAGTTTTCTGAAGCTCGGTGTGTGTGCTATACTCCCATCATTTCCAATGGAGCTTTGAAAACTTTCTATCTTAACTCCTCGCTGATTCTTCACCCAACCCCCCAACCTAGTCATCCTAATATCATCGCTCAAGCTGCTGCAATCTGTCATCGATCGACTGTCTAAGTCATCGTCATCCTTCGCTACTTGACAGCAATACATTGAGAATCGAGTAGCCGTTGGTTTACTTAGTTGAAGGGCTGAGAAAACGTGCAACGGTTCAAAATGATTGATTCCCTTTTCATCAATTAGGGTATACGCTACTTGACCTGTGAGTACAGCTCTACTGGACTCTCTAGGCACGACTGCCTGCAGTCCTTTCTTCATAATCAAAACTGTTCCTGGATGCTTCTTTCGTTGAAGCAAAAAGTCTTCCATTGCCAAACTGTTCTCGTTGTGGAACAGCGTTATTGGCACGTCTGCTGAACTCTGCAATGGTGGCTCCTCAGGAACAATCATGAGAGCTGCACTCTCTCGTACAAGTTCCCTGAACTTAGGATCTGTTCTCGCCAATTCTGGGTCAATCTCTAATTTTCGCAGTGCAGAGTTTAGGCTTGGCTGACGTTCAGCAAGCTGCCTCATTACTGTCAATCTCCTCAAGGTGTCCAACGTTGTTGCATCGTTCGCTAGTTTTGTCATACTCTCTGGATCCGATATTAGTACCAACAAACTTGCAGAAACTGCGTGCATACCTAAAGTTTTAGCGAGACCCAGAGACTGAATAAGTAATTGCTTTATATCGTCGTGAGTTCCGTTTGATAATAGTTGATTTAGCTGGACATCACTTGTTTGCTTTACAGCCGTTACAATGGCTTTCTGCAAGGTTTCCGTTGCTTGCTGTTCTGTGGCGAGGCAAGCAGCAGTTTCTGATATGTTTTGTAAAACATGTTTAATGAGATCAGAATTCGACTTGGATATATTTTTAAACGCAGGACCCAGACAACTTTTTTCGTCGCGAAGAACGAAACTGAGTTTTTCCACAACAATTTCCTCGTTTACTACTTCATTTTTAACCATGTTATTAATGGCTAATTTTAGCATTTCAACTTTATTTTTTGATGAGTATTTTTTTATTTGTTCGCAGAGATGGTCTTTGTCTTCTTCATTTTGTAAAATATCATACACTGAAGATATAAAACGTTCATTCAGTGATTTGCCCAATATTGTGTCGATGGAATTGAGAACACATTTATATTTATCTTTATGATTATTGTTATTGTTCAATTTAGTCTCTTGTTCGCATTGTTCAGCAATGACAGTCGCAGCCAGTACGGCTGCTGCGATAGCGTTTTTAATATTTTCTATATTATTATTGTTTCTTTGGTCTTTTGACCCGCCCTGGAAACCGTTTTGATACACTTCTGTTGTGTTTTTTTGTTTTTCATTGGAAGAAGTCTTATTTACTTGGTCCGTTGATTTGTTTGACTCGCCGTATGTTTGATTATTTACATTCATGCTCATTTCAATGATCGATGTAATAATAGTTCGTAGCTGATCGGTGACGCCTTCTTTGAATCCGTATGTCGATATGAAAGATTCCAGTAGTCGTGAGTTTTTAGTGTGTTCTAAAACTATATCGATTATAGGTACTTCTGCGGGAACTTGTCTTCCAACGGACATTCCGGCTTCGGATAGCTGTCTCAGCATTTTTGAATCAATACTTAATTCTCCCCGAGTTGAAGCATCTCCACCGTGAACTTTCAAAAGTTTTAGTTCCTCTGGAGTAACGACAAAGCTTTGAACGGAAAACTCCAGTCCTTCATCTCCTTCGGTAAGATCTGGTGCGACAAATTTAAGACCTTCTGCGGTGTGTACCATTTGTCCCGGTACAAATGTTACTCCACGATCACTAGACTCTACGACTCTACCGGGGACGAATCTAGGACCTTCTTCAGTATCAACAACCTGCCCCGGGACGAATCGGGAGCCTTCTTCTTCAGTAAATATAACCTGGCCCGGTATAAAAGTCGGCCCGGCTTTGGTTTCCACTATTTGACCCGGTACAAATCTTGGTCCCTCTTCAGTTTCAACTGTTTGTCCAGGAACAAACTTGCTGCCTGTTTTAGTCTCTACCACTTGGCCTGGAACAAATTTAGGTCCATCCAAAGTTTCAATTACTTGACCAGGGACAAATTTTTCACCCTTTTCAGTAAAAACTATTTGTCCCGGTACAAAACATTCATCTATCATCATGCCAGGAATAAATCTAGCTCCATCTTCTTCACCTTTGATAAGATTTCCCGCAACAATTTTACCCTTAACGATGGGGCTTTCAACACCAGGAAAAAATTCTATTCCTTTATCGGTTTGTACCATATGACCAAATACACACACAGAATCACTATTGACACACATAGAAAAACTGTCTATTACTAATCCCGTGGGAGTTGGTTCCATAAAAACGATGTCTTTTATTGATCTGGCTATTGCAAATTCTATTTCTCCATTTGTTCCTACTATTGTTTTTCCCGGAATAAATTTGTGTCCTTCGGGTGTGTTCATAATCTGTCCTTGGATGAACTTTGGACCATCTAACGTTTCAACAGTAGTTCCCGGAATAAAGTTGTTTTCTACTGTTATGCCTGGGACAAACATCGGACTACCGTCGTTTAAAGTAATAGTTTGTCCGGCTACAAATTTAGGCCCTTGTTCAGTATTCAAAGTTGTACCTGGGATAAACTTAGTATCGTTGTTTTGTGTTATATTCTGACCAGGAACAAATTTCCATTCGGAATCTTGGCAAATGTTTTGTCCTGGAACAAATATGTCACCATTTTCATGTTTGACTGTTTGCCCAGGAATGAACTGTGGTCCATCATTAGTCAGCATTGTTTGACCAGGGATAAAAGTATTCTTCTTTTCAGGACTTTTTGAAATTTTTCCTGGTACGAATTTCGGGCCATCTGCTGATAAGATTGTTTGGCCTTCAATAAACTTCATAGTCCCATCTTCTAGACGAATAGTTTGGCCGTGTACGAACTTCTCTCCTTCAGACGTTTCCATTGTTTGCCCAGCAACAAAAATCGGTTCGTTCGTTTTGTTACTCATAAAAGTATGACCAGGTACTAAAGCAGGTCCACTAGGAGTATACACAGTAAACCCAGGAACAAAAACTGATCCCGCTGGAGTAGATACAGTTTGCCCAGGAACAAATTTATCCCCAACAGGCGTACTGATTATTTGACCGGGAACAAACTTCTTTGCAGTATCAATATCTAATGTCAGCCCGGTTACTTTATTTACTTTTGAAAATTTACCACTCGCTATCATTTTAACCATTTCAGGAATTTCATCCAAGAAAGGCAGCTGTTCTTCGGAGTCTATGCCGATATTGTTCAATTTTTCTTTGACATTTGCAGTGTTTTCTAAATCCTCTGCGGGTATTTTTTTAATCATAAAAAGTAATTCTACATCTGGTTCTTCAGTTACGGGAGAAAAGGGTTCAATAGATGGAACGTTTTCAAATCCTGTTGTTATTTTTAAAATTTCCGGGACGGTTTTATGAATTTCAGTGGTTATCTGCAATGGTACTGCCCTTATAGGCTGAGGCAAGGTTGTTATTCTTGGAATTCCCATCGCAGCTGCAGCTTCTCGCTCAAATGTGTCCCAATCCCACGATTCTATTAAAGGTCTCATCAAATTTCTCCAGTCTCCATTTGGCACAACTGAAGAAATGATTTTGGTTTTTTCAATTTCAACCTGTTTCTTAACTTTTTTTGCTTCAACTTTCTGGTCTAACAATATAACATCGGTTTTATTTTTTATTTTCGGTGTATCTTTCAGTAACACCGGTTCAATTTTCACTTTTTCTTCTTCAGGCTTAGATTTTTTAATAACTTTTTCTTAGTTTCAATTTTATGTTTTACTTCTTCAAGTTCTTGAATCTCGGCCATTTTATCCTTTTCTTCGAATATCTTTTTCATGCCGGCCAAACCCGGACCTCGTTTCCGTTTCTTCCTTTTTTCTAGTTCTTCATTTTCGATAGTCCTCAAAGTGTTTTCGTTCGGTCCTTCGCCTTCGTAGAGATCACACTTTTCATCAAAGTCCGCAAAGTCCATGGAGACATTGCGGCCTTGCTTCATTTTGATAAGAATGGTATCTGAATCTTTAGCGAGCATCACGTCTCTAACATCTCCATCTCTCACGGCGGCTTCGAGACCCGCGGGGAATATAAGACTGCACATTCGTTCTTGAACGGTGTACACAAATTTTCTTTCTTCGGCCACATTCTTGGTGCCAATTAGATCCAATAAGGATTTTTGAGCCTCGTTGGACGAGTCGAGAATGGGAAATACGTATCTAAAGTCGGCTAGCAGTTGGTGTTTTCTGGTACCGTAGTTGATTTCTGGGCCATAGTGATGGGGCTCTAGTTCGCCGGATACGTTGGTGATTTTGCACTTGGCCTTATGCGCGTCGCTGGTGGATAGAATCACGGGGATGTAGTGGTGCGAGGGCAGGCCGTAGGACTTGCCGGTGATGCGGCAGTAGCGCCGGGCGTCTGCGGGGGAGATGGGGGGCAGCAGGGGGAAGTAGTTGGGCTTGGGCAGCCCTCGGCTGCAGCCCGTTATACGACAATATGACATTGTACACACCCAAATATAAACTATTCAACGGTGAAACTTCTCTAAATCATGTTATATTTCACAACCAAAGCTGGACTGAAGTTAGTCCTAAACGTAACGGTTTTCATTGTAATAATACTCGAGCTTCACTGTTTTTAAAACGACACATTTCTTTGACTAAAAATTAACACCAATAGATAAAAAAAAAAAACAAACACACACTTAATTCAGAGGATGAAAACTTGTGTTTGTAAGAGTATAATATTTAATGTTAAGAGAGAATAAGAAAATTGATTGAATTCATCATTGAAAGTCTGTTAGAGTTGGCGGTTTGCTATGGCAGTGACAAGCGGAAGGAGCGGAAGGTGTCGGCTTGGACACGGGACGCGGGACACGGGCGGGCCCGGCGGCGGTTATCGTTGAACTGATCCAAACAGCTAAGGGACGGTGGCGTCGCGACGCCCTACACCGCGAGAGCAATGCCCCACCGGAGAATTTCAGCGGAAATACAGGATGTTATTTTCATAGATATTAAATATTTACGTTCGAAAGTGCACAATGATTATTGTTCCGTGGTACATTTCCTCTCTTGATGAGCAATGAAAAGGATGTACAACGTGTTGTATTAATAATTTATATTATCCGAAACGACATCACTATTTGGACTATTTTATCATTCCTTTTTTTGCAGCTAAAATTGATATATTCGTATTGAAAACTTAAATTTAACTTCAAGGTTTTCAAAACAAATCTTTTATCGTAAAGGTAATAATTACATAGTATGGGAATTTGGTTTACAAAACTTTTTTTAATGAGATTAAAATACATATTTTACTGCTTAGATCCTATTTGTCAGTCCTGTCATACAAAGTAGTTAAAAAGGATATAACATAAAGCAGAAAATCTGTTTGTTCCACAAAAATTGGAACGGTGAGATTTCCCCAACTACTTTTAGATCAAAACGTCAATCCCACCACAAACTATGGATATTTGAAATATCCACCCAGTCAAAAATAAGGCAAGTCCGCATATTGTTAGTCTATATAAAGAATATTAAGAGCACTGCGAACCCGGGTTGAAACTTATAAAAAATAATGTAATTAGTAAAATGAAAGATTTAAAAGATGCTGTATGCAGTTTGAAGATGAAAGCTCGGGGAACATGTACGTCGTATTTAATAATAAACACACGTGCTCCAATTCAAACGCTGCAATTGAATCTTGATCTTTCGGGCGACAGGACAGGAAAAGAGCGCTCCTGTAGAAAAAAAGGTGAGTCGCATTCCCGCAGCGGCGGAACCCGTGACGTCAGCCGAGGTGGGCAAAGCCACGGCACGCCACCACACCCGGCAAGTGTACCAACCACTCGACAAAAAGCATAAAACCATCACGCCGTCACGCTTTACAATAAGACAAACAGTCTCGACGGTTTTACTACATTCCAACGATTTGCTCAGCTATTTGAACAGTTGGGGACCGAACTCGGAGATAATTTTAGCATCATCAGGAGAAGTTTTTTCTTAGGCAGAGAAGTTTTCAGCATTAACCTTTAAGTTGTCGCTTTGATTTCGTGTGTGTGTTTTTTAAGGAAACTTGGCGCGCTTGAGAGCATTGTCAAAAAGAAAAGCGCGAGAATAGATTTGACTACTGTATAGATGTGAGAGCGGTCACGGTAATCGTTGAGGTTGATGTGGGCGTTTCTATTAAAGTAGAGAAACTTTTGCCGCAACTGTAAATCCTATGGCAAAATTACTTTGTCAAAATAATTAATCGAAATTCCAAATGTAGCAGTTATTCGCAACAGTTGAACGTCATGTTATTTTACCGTGTTAACTTATTGAATGATTGTTACAACCCCAAGTATAAACTTCCAGCGTGGTAGATACTTTCAGTGTCGCCCTGGTGAAAGACCACCATCGGGATCGAAACGTTGCTTGAAATGATTGTAGCCGTGTTTAGTTACAAGATCTTAATTGCCAGGCATATCCCAACCTTTCTCTTCCTCATCTCTTTCCCCTCCCAACTACCTTCAGCCTCATAGCGTACCCCAATCGTGGATGCCATAGTCCTACTAGGTTCGGGGAGTTTGGACTCACGTGCGGTATTTATTTAAAAAAAAAACTTAACTTAAATGCAGAAAATGTATGTATGTATGGTACTGCACAACTCTTGAACGGTGAGTTCTAGCGTCATAATATTTTTTTCGTAGATAATATGGCGTTTTATTGATTCTACTAGACTGAAGACATAGTCACTAAACGCGAAATAAGCCCCACGGCTGAATTAGTAACCAAAATAACTGTTGAAAAAAACGTTTCTTTTTAGTTCGGTGTTAAGAAACAACTGTTATGTATTCCACCTGCGAACGGTGTAGATTTTTTTTATACGAGAACAAAAGCGTGAAAGCTACCGTTAACCACTATTTCCAACAAATGAATCACATCAAATCACCTCTTTAATACCCCTGCCTCCCGCGCAATTCTGCATAGAGTCGACGTAAATGCTTGCGAAAGTTTCTATCTCACGCGAAACATAGGTTATTATAATAACATATCACCTACTCATTTTATGAGTTTGTAAACACGAAAGCGCGAACCTGACATTGCGAAATTAAAGTTGAGATAATGTGTTAGACTTTGGAGTTTATACATCGGAATAATCAATAGGCAACGCAAGTAATCGTGAGAAATCTGTTTTTAATCTGTTTCGATAATCACTCTGTTGAATGATTATGAAGAATACCGTAACTCGATTAAATCATTGCTCTCCAGAATGTTTACCGTGTTTTTTAAATGTATGTTTTTATATGAAGACGAGCTTATGTGGCAAATTCTCGAGGGTCGAGGGTATTTGTTATTGAGTCTGGAAGCAGAGAGCTCAATTCCCGTCGCCGCGCTATAAATCTTTGCAATAATTTCTTACTTCGCATCTGATTTGGGTGTTACAATTTTTTAAATTTATTCAATCTTTCAATAGTCGTGTTACAGTTGTTAAAAAATAATAGAACGAAATTAATAAAAGTAGCTCTCTAAGAGTTTTTCTTACACAAGTTAGGCTTTTACAAAGGTGTGAAAGTTCTCTGATGCTAACCATAAAGAATATATGAGAAAGTATATTCATTGATAGATTTCAGTCTTTGAATAAAACGATTTTATTAATATCATAATAAATCATAAGAAAGTACAAATTTTATGCTGGCGTTTCTTAATGAGCAATCATAAAAACATTATGTCCACGACAAAACTCCCGTTATTTTACAGGGGTAAATATTTTTTGATTTAAATTAACAGAAACATTGATTCATAAACCAAATATCTTTTTCCTTATATTGTCTGTTACGGTTAAAATTGTACTACATAACGTGTTTTTGTATTTATTTTAACACCATGATTATTATTTTTAATCTTCACGGAGAACTTAATTTATTATAAATGTATTCTCGCTTTAACCACTTCGCACAAATCAATCACGAATTATTAGTTTTATGTAAACTTTGGCAAATAACCTCAACACATTCGTAACACCACAGTTAAAACCTCGCAACCCTAAAAAACAGTTAACTGTATCACTTGGGCTCTTCATCAAAATGTTTTTTGATACAATTTTTGTAAAAGCTCAACAGAAACATCATCGAGTTATCGACGCACACGTTGTCGCTGAGTTGAAACCGAAAGGTGTTTTCCACTTCAGCGGTAGTTAACCGACTGAAGGAATCTTGTCGGAAAAGCGTGTGAAACATCTTATTCATATCATATACATATCCGACACGCGTAGCTTTGCACAAGTGGGAGAGCTTGTTATTGGTTTAGTTCTCTGAACGATTATGTAAACACTGTATTTAAAAAAAATCGTTACCCTTGACAATAATCCAAAAGTCTCAGGAATTTGTCGAACTCTAATGATGCAAAGAACAAGAAATTTTCTGAATATGATTTTAAACATCGCAGTGAAATGTTTCATTCAAAAACTTGAAAATGAGTTTTCTAAAATATATTTTTACGAATAACAAATTAAATAATATTGTTGATTGAGTACAGAATTAAAGTCAAGGTAATTAGTGTATCGGGTTCAAATACACAACTCACTTTGATGTATTGTACTTCTGGGCTGTATTTCGGCTAAATATGAACATGGTTTTTGCCGGTATCATAACACGAGGTTTGCGGATTGAGAATCTTAAGCCACATGAAATATTAGTCGAGAGCACCCTCCATTTTCCCGAATCTTTTCAAGGACCAGATGGATCCCTCTATCATTTCACACGTCTTATTTAAAGATTCATAATTCCCCCTCCCCTTGACTGTTCCCGCACAGCACAATATAAATATATGCCGCATGAAATATTATCACCACAAAGATGGGCCTTTTGTTCAGGGATAGCAGATTCCAAAAACACCCAGTTACAGTTGATGTCGGCGTAATGAAAATTAAACGTCGTTATGCAGAAAGCATCCAACTAAATAAAAGCGTCCAGATAAATACGTGATATATATTTGCTGAAAAAATTCAAGCTCCGAATGCAATAGATTTTTGTCAATTCATTTTTTTACTAACACACATTGTGAATATTTGACTTAAATTGAAGTTTAAAAACATTAAAATTTAGGATAACATAAGAAATACATTTAAAAAAGTGCATTAATAGATTTCAAATTACCTATTTATAATAATTATCACAAAGAGAAAAAAACGCTGATATTCACTTTACAAATGCCGATTAAGCTTATTGATTGTTGGATGCTTTCTGCATATCTACGTCCAATTGATCCCTTGCACTGGGGCACCAGAAAATACTCGTATATTAGCGAAACACCCAGATACAGTTAAGTCATGAAACAAGTCGTTTTTCTGACAGTCGAAATAATATTAATTCTTCTAATAATCCAGGCCTCCAAAAGGCATGCATTCACTAAACAATCAGACCCTGTAGCCTACGTCCCCCAACCGGGTTGCGATATAGTCTCCATCTTGGAGTACATAGAGTGGTGTCTATCCAAGGCAGTGTAGTCAGTTTTTGATGATTTTTACCGGACTCGATAGACCTGGGCGTGGCTAAGACTAAGGCTAGGGTATTTATACATCCATTCATAGCCTATATCGACATAATGTTTTTGTTTATTCGTATAACCACTTTTTCACAGTATTGTTATCAACAAAAATATAGCATACAACCTAAAAATACCGTTTAGTTGTGTCAAGTTTAGTGGCATAATAAAAAATGTGGGCCGAGTCTCGCGGTGACCCAGGAGACCAAGATCATCGTGACAGTACATAGAAGCAATGTATTATATTTGATGTCTCTTTTTCTCTCAAGTAGGTTGGGTAAAAATAATTAGCTCTCTCTCCATATATTATTACTTCAAGGTCCCCATGGCTTTACACGATATGGTCAGTGAAGTCCTTATAAAGTGTCACGTACAAAAACACCGTGTTAAGAGTATTAAAATATATTTACGGCACCTTCGCATCTTATACTATGAAATAAGATTATGCTAATGATATTAATGTGAGCTTTTAGTTGGATGTTTCAAATATACAGGTAGATATGCAGATTTGCGCAGTCACCGGCCAATAGTTTTGAAACTTAATGTCCGTCTGTTTCAAATCTTTCTACACTGCACTTTTTAAAAATATATTCTACATCCGCCCGCTATTTGGCAACCGCA
Source organism: Drusus annulatus (assembly GCA_022651775.1). Lineage (NCBI taxonomy): Eukaryota > Metazoa > Arthropoda > Insecta > Trichoptera > Limnephilidae > Drusus > Drusus annulatus. The sequence continues at coordinate 2,056,771 of JAGWCC010000048.1, read as the reverse complement.
CCCAGGCGCCTTATGGGGGTAACAGTGGTGTACCGCAATTTATTTTGACCATTTTAGTGGAGATTCAAAACGGAGATATCCGTTCACAAAAAATCTGTATTCACGAAACGCAATAAAGCGTATATTAAAGATTATAATACCTACATTTGTTATGGTATTCGTAAGTTAATCTGATTCACGGTTGAAAAGAGTGGAAACTAATAATTTATTGAAAATTGGGTCAAATTCTACAATTCTAATAAATATTAGCTAGAACAGCATACGAAGCACATATTATTTTTTTCATTTTATAGTTTTTGAACGTTTTTGCGTACCTAATTAAAAAAAATAATTAAATAACGTCGTTTTTTGGTCTTGAAATTAGAATTAACTTTAAAGCGTTAACGCTTATTTAATAAATATATTTGAATAATATCAATAATTAACAACACAAATATGAAACAGAAAAAGGCAGAAAATAAAAAGAGAATGGTCGCAACCGAGACAAAAATAAACTTTTTGAAAAATATGAGATCGATTAAAATGACAGTTTCTAATAAGGTCCCAATGGCTGAATTGGTTGAAGCGTTACTCCTAAATAGAGTAGAGGATCCGAGTTCGTGTCTCGGTTGTGACCATTGTCTTTTTTATTTTCTGACTTTTTCTATTTAATTTTTGTGTTGTTGATTTTTGATATTATTTACATATTATCTTGTTGGGTATTAAAATACCATCGGTAATTTTTTTGTTTCGGAGAATCGGAAAAATAATTGCACCGCACTGAAAGTAATATATATATACGAAAAATGCAGCAGTGAAAGTAATATAAACATATCTGATAATGTTACAAAAGTGTGCAATTTACCGGAAAATGATTTTTGAAAAATAAATCTTCTAACGGATTATGAAACTTTTTTGTCTAGGGGAGAGAAAAAACCGTGTCATACGCGGTATTGTCCTCCGAAGCGGTGTTACGTATTTTCAAAAAACGAAAATTTTAACAAATATTCAGCATTCTGTGGATAAACATATTCGCAGAAAACGATTACAAATTTAATGGCATTAAAATACCACTTGGAAAAATTGGACACATTCGTGGTATTGCATGCAGAACGACTAAATATTGGTGGTCGAGTAGTTAAGAGGCTCTACTATGATTCCAGAGGTCGCGGGTTCAAATCCCGGCGTGTGAAAATCAATTTTAATTTAATTAATATGTGTTATTTAACATCTTACTAAAATGAAGTATATTTGCGGCAAGTTCAAGAGCGGTAGTATCGCCCTGGTGAAAGACCACCATTAGGAATCAGAACTTCGCTTGAAATGGCTTTAGCCGTGTTTGGTGACCAGATCTGAATAGCATGGTACTTCCCAACCTTCCTCCTCTCCATATCCTTCCATTTCCCAATACCTTCAGCCTCACAATATACAACAGTTGGGAATGCCATAGTCTCACTGGCTCCAGGCGTTTGGAAGCAGTTGGGACTCTTGTGCGGTACTCACTTAAAAAAAATGCCTTTAGTTTGCTTACGATTATGAAAACCTACACTTGCCTATTTATTTTTGAAGTTGTCTAATAAAGAAACGTCGAATAGTAAAAAAAATAATCATTTTAATTTGACAAATGATACAAGGAATATCATATCAATTCCAAATCATTAGAAGGAAGAAAGTCACACCATTCTGATTAGCGTTCGTATAGACAGAAGCTCGCGTTATTTTCAGCAGTACCACTGTGCGGAGAACTTCCATACCGACTTAGTATTTGGAGCGACTAAGAGATGGCGCGGGTGATGCGAAACTTTCAGGAAAGCTCGCTGAAGCTTTTCATTTTCATTTAATTCATTAGAAACATGTAGTCATGTTCAAATGACTTTAAGACATATTCGTGAATGTTTACATTATCAAACATTCAAATTAACATAGTTACAAAATAAATTATTTTGCACTTTTGATATTTAAATACAATATAATAATTTAAAGCATATAATATGCATGAAGATAATAATAGTATGTAAATAGAAACACTATGAATAGCTTTGACCGCCATATTGCAGTAATTTACGAATACTGCACTTATTGTCAGGATTGATTAGAGTAAACACTGCGATATTTATTTTGATTTGGGAAATATTATCATTGCAACGACGATTTCCAAGTTTCCAAGGCTTATAAATTATTTATAAGCGGATAAAATATATGTTTCATGTATAACTCGGTTAGAAGTAAAATGTCAAGAAAAAATATTTTAGACATTTCGTCAATTTGGCAACCCAAGATCCCAGCCATGATGTTTATTTATCAATTTTCCTAACCATAACTAGAGTCCTTTTGTACAAAGTCCTTCGTACTAAACACGCATTTTCACAACCTTCAGTCAGCACCCATTTTATAGTTTAAATCTATGTATTTAGTCTATAAAATATTAAATGAGCATTGTTTAAATATTTTGCAAATGTAGGAAAAGGATTACTCCCTGCCCGTAAGCTTTCCCCCATACCACAAGCAGCTGTGTGCGTAGCACGTTTCATCAAAATACCAGGTAGTTTAATAACAACAAAAACGATTGATCAACAATATTGTAGTTATATATTATATATACAACTGTTTTTTTTTTAATCTCGAGGCAGTGCTCTTACAGAATGGCTACAAAATTTTAAAGCTCAATTTTGAAAATTAAAATAGTTAAAATATGAATTAATGCTGACAAAAGGTCCAAATGTGCACTAACCCCTTAAAAAAGCTCAAATATGCATTATGCATGATGTCTAGCAACAACAAAATAATTAATAGGAAAACTTAAAATAGATTTAACCGGTTGGTACACATAGTGGGGTGATATTAGAAAGATACGGAGAAATGAGAAAGTGGTTCAACTTAAAACGATAAATCATGTTTCAGTAATCAAATTAAATATGACTTCGTAGGGTTTTTCACATAACAAAAACCTTTGAGCAAATTCAATCAATAAAAGAATGTGGAATAATTTGAACGTGGACCTCTTCAAGACCCAGGTTCACTCCTTCCTTAAAAAGACCTATCACACAGCAACACAGCATCCCCAAAGATGACATATGGCCGAGGGAAATTATTTCCCTCGGAGTCTCCTGAGTAAAAAATAACAAGTTCACGCTTTGATAATTTTGCACTGATTATACACTTTAAATATTTTAAAATGCGTTTCTATGTAGGTACACACTTCAGCAGATAGATGTAAAGTGAATGAGTGTTAACTTTTTTTGGTTCCTGAAATTCAATTGTTTTGATTCCTGAAAATAGCGCATCTACCAGTTCCAACGCGATCAACTCGATAAATGCGTTTTTCAATTAGCTTATTTGTAATGTGTATTGCATAAGATGCAATTTTAATGGAAAAGGTTCGTGGGCGTATGTATATGAAAAAACATTTAAATAAATCGTCTTTCTATCTAAACACACGCACAATTCACGCGGAAAAGCCCTCCGGCGGGGTCAGAATACTGCAGAATACCCCCGCCATTCTGGTCGCTGAGAGACTCGGATCGCCTGACATCACCGCGCTGCCAATTGCAAATGCCACCGACTATCCATCAGGCGGCATCACCCATCGGCCAGTGTAAATAAATAGACGATGCTGCTGGTGCAACTTGTCTGGTTCCGCTTTGCTTGCGAATACACCGATCAACTCTTGGACACCGACATCGTTTTAACGCGACACATTAATTCGTCATTTTAGATTTTTTCATTGATTTTCATTTTTATTGATTTTAACTCTTTTCAATTGATAATACTAAATCGATTTCCAGAGCGAATGTAATAGTATAATATAATATAGATGTCTACTACGGTGTAATGAAAAAGCAGTAAACTGCGACAGTATGGTTTTTTACTTAGAGTAATAATATACCAGGAGGGATAGCTTGTGTAGTCAGGATTGTTGATTTTTTCACGACTCGGGTGTGGCTAGGGCCTAGGGTATTTAAACATCTATTCATAGCACATGTCGAAATAATGTTTTGTTTATTTGTATAACCACTTTTTCTCAGTATTGTTATCAACAAAAACGAAAATATAAGATATAACAAAAAAACCGTTGAGTTATGTCCTGTTATGTCGCATAATAGGCGGAGTTGCCGGACACGCGGGAGACGGAAAAAATGCTTACATACCGAAAAGTGGTGCGATATTTTGTGATAACTTGTCTTATCTATTTCTCTCTCACGGTTTACGACGTAAAAACCCGGAAAAAGTGATTCATCGCAAGTTTGTATAGGTTGGGTAAAAATATTTAGCTCTCTCTTCATATATGTTCTTGCTCTGAGGGTTTATACTGTATTTTTTTATTTTTTATAAATTTTCATTTATTTAAATAAACAGTATATAAAGTTCGTTAAACTATTACATTTTTTTTAACAAGACTACCCAGTCCAGGAAAGAAATCAATTCTCGTGTTTGGGTTGGGGAGCAACGCCATTATGTTGTAAATACATGAAGGTAAATCACAATTATACAAAACAATAGAAATCAAGAAATGTACAATAAAGAGTTCGATGAAAGATGTTTTTTTTTTTAAATTTTACTATTATTATTTAAAAAAATAGAATGTGTGTTTACTGGTGGAGTTTTCTAATATTTTTTTGATATTTGATTTGTAAATATAGCTTTCTTACTCTCGTAACTGTATTTCTGACTTGTTCGTTCCATTTTAATTTTTTGATAACTTATAACACCGAGATATTTGATACTATTTTCGCCTGTTATGCGTAAACAATTGACATCGTCGCGTTTTCACACTCTGATAAATGGATTTTAATAATTATGTTATATTGGCTAATTTTATCTTTTATAGAGAATGGGATGAAATAAAACTATTGTGCTGCAGCTTTACCGAAAACAATTTGATGACAAAACTGAAAAAGCTGCTTTCTAAAATTATTTCTGAAACTGAAATTGACACTTTTAAATGCATCCCATTGCCGTAATACAAAATTAGATTTATATCCCCCTTATGCCCATAATAATTACCCAAATCAAAAGCCAGACTGCTGAATATACTATGTTTCAGGAAAGTTTATAGATTGTATTGATATATACCTAATATAATATGCCCTCAGAATTTTATAAAAACAGTTTTACCACATTGGGTAGGTATACGTGGAAAGTGAAAGTGATTATGAAACCACTAACTAATATGAATCAGTATCGTAGAGCAAAATAAACATTCTGACGCTTTTTAACCGTATTACTAAATTTATTTCTACGGATCTGCGACTTTAACGGGAACCGTTTTAATGTCAACATAATAAAAGCACGCTTATCATTGAATCGAGATATGATATTAAATGAAAAATATACACCTCAACCTTAGCGCGGGTGGCTTAAAACTTTCGTCACATTTAACATCGTCACAATTTTTTTTTTGTCCCCGCTAAACACCGATTCTAGGTCCGCGTTTCAGATTTTTATCAAATTGTGATCAGTTTAAAATCAAAACAGTCATGTTTTAATGCTTCTCAGATGACATCAATTTAATAAATGCTAAAACGGGCTTAGAATTGACGTTTGACGGGGACCATTATAATTGCGACAAAAACAAAATGGCGCCAATTGTTGAATTGTGAGGTTGTCAAATTTGACGAAAGGTTGAAACACCTCAACCTAAGTGAGAAAGTGTTTGTTTTTGCTTTAAAAAAAAGATATTTTCGATTAACTTATTGTTCAATATAAAATGTCAAACAGACATCATATCATTTTTCTCACAAGGTCCAGTGAGAGATGGATCTATATTTGAATTTTTTTTTTTAAATTTGATCATTTCTTATTAGTTTTCTATTTCCATTAATCTTAATTGTTTATTCAATAATATTAATTTTTCGAAATGGGTTTATTACGGTGTTTGTAATTAATTCGACCGAAAACTTCGCAGTATTATTACAAGCGGCAGGATTAATTTATGAATGCTCCCGCCAGGCATTCCATCTTGGCATATCGTAATATTCGTAAGTGATTAATTTTTGTGTCAACACGATTATCATGAATGGAGAAAAATTAGAAAAATATTTTATTTCTCCGAAACCCATTTAAAATCATAACACGACCGATATTTATTTTTTATTTTTATGTAAATGTTTTTAATACCTAGATATATTAAATAACTTCGTAGTTTGGCAATAATTATTATAATTGATTCTGTTGAACAAACTACTATAATCTAAAATGTTTACCGAGGAATATCTCGGGAATAACTAATTAATCGCACAAAAAATATAATCTGGTCCTTGCCGCTTATTTTGCTGCTGAAAAACGATTTGGAAATTTTGGAAATCGTTTTACGGTAAGAATGTGAATTGTAAGGGTCAGTTTTTATTAATCTAAAATATAAACTACTTACTTCTCAAACGCATCCTTGGAAAACATTCAGTATTTTTGTTACCGATTCATCAGAATTAGTTCAAATGTGAATCTCGGGCCAAACCCCCGTTTTTGAAGTGCTATGTCGCCTTAATTGAAGGGCTTAAAGAAAGCTGTTTTAAAATGTTTATATTATTAGTTATAGTTTATTAATGACACTTACCTCCATCTTGTGTGTGGCCAGCTGCTTTAGCAGCTCCGCCACTACCACTCGGGTCAGGTGTTCGCCAAACTCTGTAAAATAAAACAAGTCATTCACATCTGATAGTTGTCCCTTCTTCGTTGGCCAATGGTTTAGATATCTGATCTTACCAATCTAACCTGTTGGTGGACGCTGATAGAATGTTCGAAACATTGGCTCTAATTGGAGGTAATACAACATAAAATCCCCAAAAACTACCAGTTAAATGATTTACAGTATTATTAACTACTCTGGCTGCTAAATAGAGCTTAAAATATGGAAAGATTAGATTCATAATAAGAAAGACATTAGATGATTTTAAGTGGATTTTACCAAGATTTAAAAAAAGACACTGATCATAGATCAGGATCAATTTAAATAGTGTACTTTTGTGTATTTTAATTTGAAGAATATAATAATACGTGCACAATTTAAAGGATACTTTTACGGCACTCTTATTTAATCAGAAATTATTAAATCCATGTGGATGAAGTCCGGATTACACATTTCTTAATGATATTCGTGCCTACTCGTACAATTTTATTGTAAGAATAAAACATGACTATTAGAGATGAAGACGAGAGTAAAAAAATAAATATTTCTGAATTCAGTTATTCAATTGTCAGGGAATGAAAATAAAAAAATATGTATTATGAAATTAATAGTTGACTACAAAATTAATTAGGTATACACGATGAATGCGTAATCTAAATTCGAAGTCACGAATAAAGCGTTTTAGCTACCGTTATTGTAATTAACACCGCAGGCAATTATCAGTCCACAGATCATCAACGCATACGAAACTGACACCAGTCAGAGCCTAAATTTGGTCATTTAAGTGAAAACTTAATTCCATTTTTATATATTTTAAAAGTCAGCGCATGCATTTAGTTAAGTATTTTTCGGCAGTATTTAGATTGAAATAATTCAAATGGTTTCTTGGATAATCCCAGTTTCAGTTAGTTTCCACGATTAAGTGTACTAGATGCATCGTAAGTTCTCTAAAACTAGTCAACTCTACCAGTTATATCTATTAATCATACATTTATATTATAATTTAATATATTTAAAAATGTTTTTATTAAAACTCGCAAAACTACTATTGCAAAGGAAAAAAAACTTAAGAAATATAAATTTAAAACCTTTCTTCGATTGAAAGGCTTCAAGCAATTTTATTTGAAATATACTTAGTTCATAAAAAAAACACCTTTTCAACGTTATACCTAATAAAACGTATGTAGGTATTCAACGAGCCAAAGTTTTAATGTTTTCCCAAATTAGTGGAAAATGTATATTTATTATTTTTTTTAAATTAAGATGACAGGAAAGTTATCTATCGTTCAAATTATATTTTATATACAAATGTTCCTTCTAGTAACCAAAACATTGCATTATTAAACACATTAACAAATTCATCAAATTTTAATGTTTAAGTTGTCATATTTCTGAAAAAAAAAATCCTTTGAAGTTTTGAACATTTTGAAAGAAAGCGTCAGAACATTATTTATCTAAAATTAGTCACAACAATACTTGTTGCAATTCACTAGTCAATGTTGGAGTCTGCGAAAACAATGGCCGAGTTGTGATTGACGGCTGGACGTCTTCCAAGTTTCAGCGATGTGCGTAAAACGACGAACGGCGACAGTTACTCCTTGTAAAAGGTAATCATTTTCCCTCGGCAGCGGCTAAACGATGGCATTCATTGATCGTCTGTCGTCACAGCTGAAGTCTGAAGATTTGGGAATGCAAAAAGACCGACCAGAAGACCGACTAAAAGACCAGCGGAGACCAGAAGTAACCAGCCATGGAACAACACGGATTAGAGATAGACAATGTGGAGTTTATGAATTGTTAGGCAGTTATTATCAGCGTTATTTGTAGTGTTATTTGAATAGGCAATTCATAATTATTAATTACGTTGTATCGGTAAGCTTGTTCTACATTATTAGTTCGTTGGCATTACCAACAGTAAAGCCGTATGCACACGAAGATACTCAAAAGAAACTAAACTGGTTTGTGATTGAAATTACTGCCCGGTTACTAACTCATTAGTGACGCAGCTCTGCACACGCGAACTACTCAGAAGTGATCGGAATCGGTAGTTTTCAATGTGGTGAAGTTATATAAAACGGGATAATTTTCTACTTCTCCCACTAATTTTGAATTCACTTGTGGATCGTTCATTTTCGTGAATAAATATTATATTATTATTAAATTAAATATATATAAAAAAAAATGATATAAAAATTATAAAGCATATAATAGTAAAATAAATAAAAACGATAATATTAAAAATAAAAGTGTGTGACAAGAAACGTTGATGTATTCAATCCGAAGAAAATTAGGCGACTCAAGACTCAAATCAAAAACGAGTCGACAGTTCGAGTTTCCTAGCAACTGGTTACTAAAGCGTTAGTGACTGTTGAGTGACGGTAGCGCCGTGTGCGGTGTATCATTTAATTACAAAGGTTCAAACTCATCGCGAACTGGTTAGTAATTAACGTCCGTGATCGTTTTTTTCATTATCTTCGTGTGCAGAGGGCCTATACAGAAAGGTTGGTGGGTTTTGGGGTTTCAGTATTTCGTTTAAATGGTCTTACGAGAAGGTCAATATTTTTCCGTGTAAGCATTACGCAGGAGTAAATATATCCACCAGAACCAAAAAATACATTGCATTAAAAAAAATTACACAATCTACCATTAAAAAAAAAAACACAAAGAAACAAATTTTACAGATTTGAAAAGCATATCGTTTGGCAAGGTATTTATTAATTCACGCCTTATGAGCTTTTACACACTTTATTATGCATAGTCAATTTACCATGCGTAGTTGGCACTTTGACCCAAACCTTTTTCTTCAATACAAATATTAATTAAATTAAAAACTTTAACTTCGTTTAAAATTAAACATTTTCGCTCTTATGTTTTCGTCAATGGCTGATTTATCATTTGCCATAGCTATACTCGTACATGATTAAGTAATCAATCTATGTTTAGTTTAGTTCTAGATATTTCAAATGCGAATAAAAGTCTACTGTTAAACATATTTCGAAAGAGAAAAAATTATAAAGTCTAATGAAAAACTATTTTATACACCAAAGCAATCAAAACGCTTAAGCAGATCAAACCAATAATTTTATTAAAACAGCGTGAACTATAACTACTTAAAATGTTACGAAACAAACTGAAAGCTTACTACTACCAAAGCTGCCATCATCGTTTCCTTGAAAGCTCTAGTATTGCCAAAGAACTAACCTGTCTCTATACATGTCTGGCGATATAAGCTGCAGTGATTCTTGGTGAAGGACATTGTGGTGCGTGGTGTGGGAGGATAGACCGCCTAGTGTGTATGCTGGGCTAGTGTAGAATGTGTTGTGTCATGACAGCTAAAATAGAAAGTTATTATAAATCATGTGTGAGGTGTGTGTGTACATTAATTATTAATTAATTACGATGTAGGGTTATACGCCGAGAATACGCATCGATCAGTAGTAATAAAGTAAAAGTTATGAATTTCTTGAAAAAAAGTAAATTTTTTAGTATTGATCTTGAGGTAAATTTTTTTACTAAATGGCGCTATAGAAAAATGTTTAATAATAACAATATGTTTCTCGTATTGTGCGGTATTGCCGGTATTACCAATTAAATGTATAATTACAAGTAGAAACTAAATTTTAACGACATGTCTTTTAAAAGGTAAAAATTATACAATTTAGTAAAATATATTAATTGTTGAATCCTTACATTGTATATTGACATGTAAAAATGCAGCAGTGAAAATTTATTTAAAATTTGTATGTCATGATTGAATAAATTTTAGAGAAAGTAATGATAACCTAAATAATCTACGGTTAAATCATCTTTTGTATTCTTTAAATACAAAGAAAATGTGTTTTTAAATCTCGGCAAAAAAAAAGATTTCTTCGACTATTTTGAGTTTTCACAGTTGATACATTAAGTACGTTTCGACAGTAGAGAAAATCTTACGATTTTTCGGTATATTTTTGAGTTGATTGATAGTGTTTCGGTCCACGCGCTGACTAGAGCCCATCAATCAAAATCTGACAACTCTAATTTGACAGAATCTATGCTTTTCAGTTACAACTTTCGTATAAATACGTAGGTATTTTAATACAAAGTACTGGGAGGAGGTGGGTGACGAATGATAATGTATCCATATTTACAGATATCCACTCCAGTAGTTATTTCTGCCAGTATCCGCTATATAAAACAGCACAGCTAGGAATAGAGGTTGTAACAAAACAATTGTTACAAGCGCGGAACATAAATGCAGGGGTAACAACCCTGCCGTGGGTAGAAAATGTCTACAAAGGAGAAAATATATTAAATTAATATTGGAGATATTTTTAAACATATTTTATTCTTCACTTATATGCAGAGTATTTTTTCATGTGTCAGGGATGATGTATCAATTATTTCTGATTGATTTGGCTGTAAATTAATTTCTGTGTATTTTAATAAACAATACATGTAACACTCAGCAGCACAATATATCCGGGCTGACGGCGCCAATAGATCAATTGATAAATCCGTGTCACTAATATTTTTCCGCTGCAGCGGGAATCGAACCTACCACCTCATTGATTGTCAAATGCGTAGTCCATTTCAAAATAAATGCCTGTATTAAGTCAGTATGACTTTAAACAAAAAACATACAAAATTATCGCCAAAAAAATATCATCTGTTTGAAATAAAACTTATTTTTGCAAGAACAGAACATAACAAACTAAATAATACTTTTTGGCAGTGATAATTGATTAGTTTTCTGGGAAATTTATTATATTTTAATGGATTTGAAAACATAGAACAGGCGGCAGAGGCAGAGGTGAGTCGGTCTCGGAGAGGACTACCTTGATTCGATGACCGTGGCTTGAATATATTCACGTAATAACTGGAAACCTTGACTTTTTGGCAGGCGGCGGATATGCAACAGAGCGGCGAACACATTCAGTCTGTGGACCTGCCATCCAGCATAAAAATACACAAGTATTAATATGTCAGTGGGTGACTGGAAAGTGGAAGTTGCGGATGGTAAAGAACAGAACTCGGTAAGTGTTATTTTGTGGAACTTACAATGCAAAGTCTGAACATTTATATGTATGAGGAAGTAAGACGGTGGTAGTTTCTTGTGCTATAATTTGATGTAATTATTGATTATTGTAGGACTAAGACTTGTCTTACAATGGTGATTTAGAATTTCGCCGAGCAAGTTGAAACCAGGTTTTTACAAGTTTTTTTTTCAATTGTATTCAACACTTGCAAATATAAAAAAAACGAAGTTATATTTTTCAGATTTTATCAGTGGACGAAATATTGAGACAGATAATTGCGATATACAAAACGTAAGAAAATGCATCGGTTTTATGATGGTCAGTTGTAAGATAGGTATAATATTGTATAGGTATATTTATCTGAAACTGTGCAGTTGCAAAGTCTGGAATATTACGTGATAAGAACAAACATCTGTCTATTGCATGTATTTGTCTCTATCAGATTCTGTGGACTAGCGCCATTAGAGTAATGGTTAACTCGCTAATTTATTTTTGTCGGACCCTTCGCTGAAGTTCAAAATACCGTACATTTAAAACGGTCGTTATTAATTTTGTGAGGAACATATACTTCTGTATAAAACCAAATATATTCACCATTTTTAATTCAAAAGATAAAATCCTGTAATGTATTTTGTTTGAAAGAGTGTCGAGGCGAAAATGTGATATATGAATAAAAAATTGGGCAAAATTTCTGTCCTTTTGATTTACGACTGTGTACACATGAATGAATCCTTTTATTTTCCTTAAATGGGTTCTGCAGACTTGAACTTGGACTGGGCTTGAAATAAAAACGTCTTATTAACAAATCTTACTTTATGTGCATCGTGTTTAAAATTTTATTTGTCTCTCGTTCATTTTTCGTACATAATATCAAAATGCTATGCTGTATTTAGTTGTTTGAAATAAATGTTGCAAACTACCAAAGGAAACGATGCCAAAACGTGATAAATGAATATGAGGTGATTGATCGGAAACCATTTGTTACTGATTTCTGATATTAAAAATGACTAAACTGAATCCGACCTCGCCGATGGCACCGGTTCAATTCTGTGATATTTAAAATTGCTAATAGTGTCGATCGTGTCCCACTCTTCAGGGAGGCACCTATCGGCAGAGTCGATAACTAATGCGCTCCGAGGAAAACATCGATCACTGGGCCGATGGAAATCCACTCGAATTATTCCGGAAAACTTTATAAGAGGACTTATCTGGAGTCCGGCCAAAATAATGTATGGAAATGCAAAAATATTTATAAATTGAGCTTTTATCAACTTCCTGACAAATTAATAGCGGATATTGTACGAGAGACGCTTATTAATTGGGTAGTACTTCTGTATAATTTAACAAAAACAAATGAGTTATTTTGTCAAAAATCAAATTTATCTGATATCATTAATAATAATTACGCTTCAATTTACTGTCACCGTCCTTTATTTTTATAAATAAAATTGAACCATTTGACATTTTATACAGTTTCTAGTGATAAATTGCTTGAATATTAAGTTGAAAACTTTTGTACAAGCATAGTCGTATCAAAACGAACACAAAATCTTTTTTATATGTATGATTTAAAAATAATATGAGGTTTACCATGCTGGAATATAATGATTGCATTAATATGCACTTAAATTAGGATTTCATAATGCACGTGATATTATTGTGTTGACATGTGTTGATTTAGACTATGTTTTATACATGTATGTCATGCAGGACGTGTTTGATTTCAAATTGTGTTTACAAATAATAACTTTGTGCTTAAAGTTAACACACATTAAATAATAATAAAAATAAACGAATTAAAGCGGTAAACTTTAGGAAATAACGTTTTCAAAGAATACACAACACGCTATTTTTATACTTTAAAACCAGGGAGTGCATCCCACACAAACGAATTGTATTCACAATGAATAAAATATTTTAAATTATGTATTAATTATGGTGAGAACACTGGTTTACACGATTTAAATGAGTTTGCTTTACCGTTTTTTTCCCTTTAAAATGCACTCGTGTGACGCCGTGTAACGGAGGAACGTCAAAAATAAAGTAAGGTCAACAGATTTTGACGTTTCGATGGAATTGAACGACGTGTGTCGTTGTTCGCGACCTGTCCACTCACTGACCGGCGGTCGCTAGGCGTCCGGCGTCCCGACGCCGTTTTGGCCCGAGGGACGCCCGACGCCCGCGTCCACATATACTCGCGCTTACGGCTCAACGTAACTCTCGTGCAGAAGATGCCGTATTATATGTATGACGCCATATAATACGGACGATGATGTGGACGGATACATGGCGCCCAGTCGGGTACTTAATGTCAATTCTAAGAGATATGTTCCAATCAATTTGAGAGATGTGTTTTCAAATAATTATTTAAGAGAATATTGGAGACGTTAAAAATCTGCCAATATTGGTGTTGGAACTGTCTACGTAAACCATTAGAGAGGAAGAGTGGTAAGATCCTTGACTTGAGGCCCAAAGGTGACGCGTTGAAATCCCGTGGTAGCAATAAAAAAATGTGTTTTTATGTTTTAAGGTTTTTTCACAGAATATATTTTAAATAATTTCAATTATTTTACTTTATTTGTAACTCGTAAATACATTAACAGTATCACCCTCATAAGAGACGACTACTCAAAAGTACATGAACATACACGTACTATCTTATGTATATATCTTTAAATGTCCAAGAAATGATTATCATATACGATTTGTTAACTTTGCCAAAGCTTAGTTTGAATTTGTATATATGACACATTTTTAAAAACCAGATCTGAATAGCCGGGAAGTGCCCAACATTCCTCTTCCACATTTCCTTCCCCTACCTACTTGGTGACCTCATGGACCCACTGGCTTCGGGAAGGTTTTGTGCGGCATCACATACAAAATAAAGTATATATTTTTATTTTTACGTAAATAACGTTACGAAAACTTTCACGTTAATATTACCACTAGCAATACATGATATCGCGGATAATTTAAATTAGTAATTAACGCAGGAAACGACTGTATTTTTACCAAGATAACTCAACAAAGAACTGATCTTCAGTAAAAATTGATAACTAGATAACGGAAAACATGATTAACAAGGCATGAACATAATTCAGACCTGATCTGAACTGCTCGGTTGCAAAAGTTGTGCTTGCTTGTTTATCTGTCACCGCAGAGAAGGCGGGACATAGAAAAATGCCCCGTTACTCCACCCGGATTATTAATAGACTTAAGTCATCGGGGTTTTTCTTGGCAGAAAGAGCGTTGCAACAGAAGTCGTGTAAACACCGAATGCAAAAGTATTACCGAATTGCGGAGATATCATAAAACGCTTAATAAATGTTAATGCAAATGAAAACAATGTAATATCCGGTTAGTGGCCGAGTCGTTAAAAGCGTCGGGTTCCCACCCAGGCCTCGCGGGTTATCCTGCTAGCCAAAGATAAATTTTAACACCTCTGAGTATACTGTCGATTAGCGCTACTCATTGACTAGTGTATATTATCTGTTTCATCAAAGTGACGCTAACCGTCAAAGTATCTGTTTTTACAGCCATGCTAATTCTATGATTACAGTTACTTCACGTGTAATTACTCAAAAGTTGACTCAGAGGTGATTAAATACCCCCTATGTCCTCCATCGTTGCACAATCATCATTTACCGCTCATATTTATGGGGGTAGAAGGAATTTAAATATTATCAGGTTATTCGTAATTTGGGGATATTTGTCTTTCTGTAATTTAAAAGAAAACACTAGTAACAAAAAGTATCATGTTTTTGTTTATTTATTAAAACTGAATTCGGTTTTTCTATAAAATTTGATAATAAACTTAAGCTATTTTGTAAAGATATGTTTGCTTCTGAAACAAACGTAGGAACTCGTATATTTTGATGCACTATTAATGTTACCATGGTACGTTACATACGTCACTTGAGTTGGTGAGAAGGCCTGACATGTATTACCTCATAAAGCTCACTGCTAGTGTGACGTATTACATGTGACGTGTAGTGTTGCAGGGCGGAGGTTGAGAAAATTATTACCAACAGATTATTATCACTGACATTTACGAGCTTGCAACCAAATTATACCTACGATTATTTCCAGTCAATTTTTCAGTCTTTTGAAATAATTGTTTTTTTTTATTTACTATGATTTTTATTCAATTTATTCATCAGTCTTCTCAAGCGCCCCCGAGGGGTGGAGGGGGGAATTTATAACAAACGCACTCTAAAAATATTATTTTTATTATTACTATCATACGTTTTTAAATATTTAATTCTTGAAATTTTATAGACTAGCTATTAAAAATAGGCAAAACCTGATGACATAATATTGTAATAAGATAATTCTAAACTTTTTACCGAATGTATTTTAATGTAAAATAAAGCAAAGAGATTTTGTTTTCGAATTTCATTCAAGTTATCGAAGTAAAATAGTTGGTACCGTATTAATTTTAACCCTCTAAGAATTACAAAAAATTAAGCCAGTATTAAAACTCCTAAGAAAAATATGCAAACACAATTCAACCGGTAGGTATGTTATAATGATTATTCAGAGATGAAGTTTTCTTTTCAGTGTGTTTTGTAGGTCAAGCTGTAAAGCGGGATATTTTTACCCATTCACGGACGCGAGGAATGTGAATGTTAGTGAATCATCGGGCAGATGCTGCGTGTGAGATGTGATGAATGATTTTCTTTATTCTTTTTCAGGCGAAAAGGGTTCTAAAGCCCAACCAAAATACCCATAGAACGTTTAATGGTGTCATTTTTATGAAGGAGATTTTTCTCTAACAAATTTTCTAAAATGGTTATCATACGTAATTACATTAATAACTATGAAGCAGAAATCTTATTTCTTAAGCAGGAACAACTCTTGAACGGTGAGCTTCGGCGTCCTGAAAATAACATAGACTTTTCTCTCTCAATTTTTAAATCTGCTTAACTTTTTTCAGCTCACTACGTCATTCACATTATCAGCTATGAAGTTTTACTACTATTATTGTTAATACTATTATTACGTTAAGCGTATTCATTAATTGTCCAAAAATATGACAAGACATCATAAAATCGTTTATTCTATACATTGAATTATTCAATAAGTTAAAAATATATATATATTAATTATTGAAATAATATCAATAATCTTCAACGTAAATATGAAACAGAAAAAATCACGGTCGCGACCGAGACTCGAACTCGGAACATCTGCTTTGTCCGGGAGTAACGCTTCTGCCAATTGAGCCACCGAGGCATTTTTGATCGATCTCATTCTTCATTTGAAAATTATTAATATAAATATTTTTTAATTTTCTTTCGATTTGGCTGCCATTGAGTCTCGGTCGCGACCGGTATTTTTTATGTCTCATATTTTGCATTGAAGATTATTGATATTATTTCAATAATTAATATAAAAATAAAAGGCATAAAATTTTTTAAATTAATTATAATTTAAAAATACAGTCGAACTTGGTTATAACGAGCGTGAAGGGACCAATTAAATTTGCTCCCTATAGCTATTACTCGTTATAAATGTAGGTAGGTAATAAAAGTACCCACCCACTAATATCGATATTTATGCCAGGGTATGAAAGCTTGCATATTATTGAATTTATTGTTTTTTAAGAAATAGGAAAAACCAGATACAAATTAGACACAGAGTACAAACGAATTTGTAAAAAGGGAACAGAATAGCAAAGAAAAAAATTCGTACGACTTTTATTTTGAACGACACTTTTACATATTGTCTGATAATACTGGATAGAAATGTTTCTTAGAGCGACAACTATCGGGGATTATAAACCCTCCTTAACGTGATCGGACGTTATATCAGTGAAGCGACCTCGTTATAACCCCACACGATTGGATGAAAATAAGCCCGAACTAACATATCATTAAGTAATTGATCATTATAGCCGTGACCTCGCTATTACCGTGATCGTTATAGCCAAGTTCGACTGTAGATATTTTTTTAAGTTGTCGCAGTCCTGGACAAAACCAGGCACTCAAAAAAAAAGAAAACACTCTCATATGGCGTTTTGATAAAATAAATCATTTTCATTCCACTATTATGTTATTATAAGTTAGCATTCTAATTTCATACTGTTAAATTGTTCTTAAAATACTGACATAAAACACAATATAAAGCATTGTGTGACTTCAGCCATTCGCTTCAAATTTCAAACTTTTGAGGTGCCTAGGTTTTTTTTACACTAATTTAAAATAGCAATAAACGCATGAAATGTACTTTTAGACGCATCAGGGCTGGTTTATTTCCACCTATAGAAATGTAATGCCGGGATCATGGGAAGCTATTTCCAAGGTAATAAATCACGGGCAGCTGCTGGGAACGAATGCGCGGCTGTGCAGTATCGAACTAAATAATATTATATTTGCGCATTCTATGGAATACAACAAACTACGAGATGTTGAGTTTCTATTTCGGTATCAATTCTGTTCACGGTAACATTTTTCAGATTCCTTTGTTGATAATAATAAAGCTATTAATGTATTTTCTATTCGTGTCCTATTATTAATTTACCACTTTGGCAATGTTGCAGCGTTGAAGTGATAACTATAGCCAAGGTTTTATCATCGTAATACCGTGATTCATCATTTTTGTGAGTATCAGTGTCTCACTAAGAACTTTAAGTAAGTTGTTATTTATTTATTTAAGCTTATTTGTTATAAATCTAAATGTTATTTTATTGTTTTCTCATTGTTCTGTTATTTTATTTTTTATTTTGTTCTCCCTCTGTATGTATATATAGCCGCACACTTTGTATTTTTTGTTTAGTTTAATTTTGTACCCTGATGATGCTTAAGCAAAGCGAAATCGGTCGGTCATAAAAATTAAAATAATATCCGTGGTCTTATAGAAAGTTATTTTTACATTTCTTTAAATATGTCAAACCACAAAGTGATTGCTTTCTACGATTTTATTTTTATTTATTTTATAAAATCAGTTTCTTCTATTACCTGGGTATACATTATTTATTTTGTGAGTACGTATTGTACTGCGTATTCTGCATTTGAAATGGTTGGATTAAAGCTGCTAATATTTTTTCTTGCCAAGTCAAGTTACATCCCGCAATATTTCACGGGTAATAACTAGGTATTACATAAAGATTAAAAGGTTTTATGCGTTTCAGATTTTCGAATCGTATCTTTTTTGTTTTTTTTTTATTAAATAGTTAAAGTTCACTAACTCTTCAATAAATATTTATTTTTAAACATTACTTGGTAAACAGGAGTAGTTTGTTCGACTGACTTTTTTTATCTGGCATTCTTTTTATCTTTTGCGATATTCATTACAGGGGTTTTCAAAATCCTCTGTGGATCAGGAATGGTCTACATCTATATATCAACATCT
Organism: Drusus annulatus; assembly: GCA_022651775.1. Taxonomy (NCBI): domain Eukaryota; kingdom Metazoa; phylum Arthropoda; class Insecta; order Trichoptera; family Limnephilidae; genus Drusus; species Drusus annulatus. Next base: position 2,037,796 of record JAGWCC010000048.1, on the reverse strand, counting down.
TGTGATAAATGAAGGCCCGTTTCACTTTTCTTGGTTTCTTACTTGTCGGTCATTGTCGATCCCCTCAAGTTCATAAGATCCGATTTTCGTTGGTAAACTATCATTTGAATGAACTGAAGCAACAATATTTGACTGCAATCTTCTTCCAAGAACTGATCTAAAATCAGAATATCTGTTTGTGTCTCCTCAAAAACTTTCAAACGATGAGCTTTGAAATACCCATATAATTGTAGAAAAACAAGGCATGGTATTTTTTGTTAAATATTTTGTTGTTCAATTAGAAAAAAGATAAAATCGCTTAAAGGCAGGTATAAACTAACACTGAAAGTATATTTGTAAGATGTATTACTCCGCCCACTCAGAATCTAGAAAAACAGATTTAAGCGATTGATATGTTGTCTTATCTAAGAGTTTAATGCTATGGAACCTTCACTTGATATTTTTTATTTATTTATTATTGTCCATGTCAGCATTTACGTTTTGGGGAGCTCAAGTTTTAATTTAAAATAAAAACATTTTTAAAATAACAATTACTCTTTAAGCGTCAGGACCCAAAATGACGCTAAACGTCACTTTGTAGCGTTCTAATACAAGCAATACCACAAATGATTTATCTGTAAATTTTATATAGGTAGTTAGAAAAATGTCTAAGGTTTACAGTGAATACAACTTTACAACTGTAATCCTTTGAATTCTGTGAAAAACATACTAAAATGTCAGTAAAAGGTACATTTTTGAAACCAGAAAAGGCATATTTTAATATTTTACCTAAAATTCAAGTATGCTTTTCATAAATAATTTAAAAGATTACTGTTTAATGATTGTATTCACTGGAAACCTCAGTCATTTTTCTAACTACCCTTATAGAATTAACAGATGAATCATTTGTAGTATTGCTTACTAGAAAGCCAAAAAGTGTCTATTTTTGGGTGCTGACCCTTAAGGGTTGTTGAAACTCGTTACAGTATGAAATTACACATTGAATAATTTACATATGGAGAAAATCCACTCGTTATCAAATCATACAAACGATGAAATTACACAAATTCAGTTTAAAAGTTTTGAACTTAGTTTGTCTCTTATTGGAATAAAAACACAAGTTAGTTAAGCTGATCATTGCTATGTCTTGAATATTATTACAAGCAACGTATCATTGAATTGATACGTTGCTTGAAATGGCTTTAGCCGTGTTTGGTGACCAGATCTGAATAGCCAGGTACTTCCCAACCTTCCTCTTCCCAATCTCCTTCCCCTCCCCAGTACCTTCAGCCTCACAACATACCCTATTTGGGGATGCCATAGTCTCACTGGCTTTAGACGGTTGAGAGCAGTTGAGACTTTTGTGCGGTATTCATATAAAAAAAATATTTAAAAAATGTCTGAACGAGCTTAATTTAGTTTTTTAGCGCATAAAAAAAATGAAAAGAATAGTTTGTAAATAATCGACTGGGTGACTACTTTTCAGGTGAAATCGGATAGTAACTTTACGTGTAGAATTAATACTGATTCTATTGCTTCAGTTTTACTTTATATGTCATGAGTTTCACAAACACATTTTATAATTTACTCTTTTTTTATATATTTTTCTCTGTCGTTCATATGTGAACGCTATTATTATTGATTTTCAACCTGTAAGTTGATTTAAAAAAATTTTTTTTTTTACTCGGGGTTAAATTGTTTTTCTTTTTAAATTTAAGCTTTTATTATGCACGTAAAAAATATCATATTGCTTACAATTAAGCTGGATTATACGTAGCAAAGATATTGCACGTCATAGCAGCCATAGCACTAAGCAGTTGACGACCGCCCGAGTAATGACTGAGAGACATCTCCTGCCGGACATATCAATGGCTGCAGAATGCATTTTAGCGACAGCTTCGTAGGAAAACAACCCAAACGTATTGATCTGTGCAGCAAACAGCTTCTCGGCGTGGCGTGGTCCATTGGTCAACGACCGACGTGGAGAGATCGCTCACATAACTAATATCTTAGATTATGTATAAAATTAATGTTGTACTTTTTCGTTGAATTTTTTCCCATTTTTTCGCAATTTTTTAAAACATTTTTATTTTTTATAAATTTCTATATTTAATAAACAGAGGAAAAGGAAGACAATTGTTTTCTAAGTAATTTTTTTTACGTTTTCACCCTCAATTTTCACGTAACGACAATAAGAGCAATGATTTTAATTTGACCGGTTAGTAGCTGAGTGGACGAACGCGTCGAATTCCCACTCGGCGTCGTGCGTTGAATTCCTTTGCTAACTATGTCCTCCATCATTGCACAAGCAACATTTTCCGCTTTTTATGATGGCAGTAGGAGTTTTTCAAATATTGTCAGGTTATGCGTAAACCGGGAATGTTTGCCATTATTTTAAAGGGAAAGAGAAAAATGCAATTCGAAATCAATTCGTTTCAATGCCGGCCAAATACTCTTTCCTCAATCTGCATTAAAATCGTTGTGTTGTTGTTACGCGAAAGTTGACGATGAAAAAGTTTAAAAAAATACTTAATCCTTTCTTCTGTTTTACACACAAATCAAAATGGCGACTTAAAAAAATACGTTTTCAAAATTGATTTGATTACAAAACTACTTTTAACATCTTCTCATAATGCAATAAAACCCTTGTTTCATTGATTTGCTTTAATTCGTGAAATGGATTTGATGCATATCTGAACGCCTCGAGTTCCTGTATAATGTAAATACGATAGGAATGTCTTGTTCAATCGGAAAATGCTTTTCATGTTCTCAGATGTCAAAGACATTCGCCTGACATTTCCTCGCTGTAATGTACTCGACTAAAGACTGCCTGAAAACAGAAACACACAGTTTATTATTATGTACGAATTTATGCGCGTTTAAAATACATAAACAATTCTTAAGCTTAATTTGTCAAATCAATTTCCATTGAGAGCCTTGGCAGATAATTAGAAAATAATTATTGTTAATACATCTTATCTTATCAATAAATAAGAAACACGTTTGTTTGCCTGAAGCAGCAGAAAGCCTCGAACGCTGAGTGGCTGAGCTCTGGCGTCATCAATTGCAAGTAATCAAAGTGGAGTACCTACAACAACGTTTTGCTTGATAATCATATTTTATATTGGAAACAACATTACTTTATTAACTCTGAATAATATTTTTTTCGCACTTCTATAAAGAAGCTGTATTTAAGAGTTCATAAAAGATACCGAAGGAGACAATACGAAAAAACATCGACACATTGTTTTAACTATACCATAAAGCAGAGAAACTGTTTTTGTGTCCAACAAAAACGCTCGAACGGTGAGTTTTGGTGTCATTAACATTGCACAGTTTCATGTAACGTGTAATTTGTAAGTCAACGCAACTATTATCGTTTCAATAGTGCGTTGTGTATCTAGGAAACATCTATTTCACCGTCAAGAATTAAGGCAAGATGCCATACTACTTGTTCAACATGTTTCAATTAAATTTTCTCTTCGAACCTTTGGAGTCGGGGAAATCGTGAAATAAATATTTTCAATGAAGTTTTCATAAACTTTCACATATAATATACAACGACTTTATCATTCTTCGGTTGAATTAGGTTAAAATTCCTCTCAGAAACGTCGGCTGATTAAAATCGTAATAACTCTAACAATCTTGGCATGATCCCCACGAGTTTGACATAATACTATCATTTCAGGAATAATATATCAATTCAGTGACTCAACCTTAACTTACAATAATGTTGCAAAAGCTTCAATGATCTGAATCGTATGTATCAAAAATAGCTTTCTAATCTAGACATTCATTTAATTAATCGAAATTTGGCATGTGGCAAGAAGCATTGCACATGCCAAATATAAAATGAAGAAATTCACGTACAATTATTTTTAGAAGTAATTGTTACATTATGATATTGTTTAAAGGATTTCGAAAAAAAAAATTCTACTATGTAAATTCTGAATAATACGAAAGAGCTTTATACCACGTGGGAATTTCAGAAATGTTATCAACGCTGTGAGGAAATGTTTATTTATTCTGCGTTATGCTGATTTAAAGTGAAGTTGTAATACTTTGTTATTGTTCGCTCAAGTTTTTCGAATTCGAATATCGAATATAATATCTTGAAACAGGTCTCAATCAGGTTTTGAATCTTGCTCTTTTACAAATCGGCTTATATTTATTTACTTAAAACTTTATTTTTTTTAATTTAAATAAAAAAATAATTTTTGTTTATTTTATTTAACCTTCATCAAACGTATTATTGTATATCGGCCTTAAATTAGTTTATACTTTATATATACTTAACTGTCAAAGTTTAACCGGTGGACTTGAAGTTCATAGACAAAGTGTTTGTGAAATTTAAAACTTTATTGTTCTTTCGGCACTAAATGTTTTAGGCTTTATAAACGCAACTGTCAAAGTTTATCATGGACTTGAAGTTCATAGAGGCTGTGAAATTGTGAATGCCCAAAATATAGGAAAGAAAATTGCCAAGGGTTATTTTCCAAAAATTATTCCTTATAGCTCTTAATACTTTTATGAAAAAGAGATTTTAATTATTCTTACACTAACATTATTTTCACCGACATATTTTCTTCTTCTTTTACATACACAGTTTTACCGCCTTCATGAAATGCACGGTCCTGGAGCTTTCAATAAAACCAAATGGAAAAGCCCTCTACGTAGCATGAAAAACTATATTGATTTTGTTTTTAATACACTGAATAAAGCAGTATTTGACAAGTTTGCATTACGGACATTTAACGTGATACGTTTGGCGCCTAAGCCAATCACCTCAACAGGTAGGAGCCAGCAGTAAAGGCTAGATCTCCGGGGAGTCTAGACGGTGAGCGAGTGCGCCGTTTATCCCGCACAGAGTTTCACCCATAAAAGTTCACCGATCGACTTACATCAGCCGCTCCGGGAAGCGAGGCTATCTATCCGCTGGTGACTCGGGCCAGCTCGTCACTCGGCTGCCGGTCGGGCATCTATTGGCGCGGCGGAGTTGCGCGCTTTTCCCGGCGAGACGCTACGCACGCTTCTCACGCTCAGCGCGGGCACTCGCAGCACGACACACGGACACGACTCGGGCACGCGACGGAACCCCGGGGAAGCGACTCGCCGACTGATAATAAACGGGCCGGGGGAGATGCTGCGCGTCTGCCCGCAGGACCGCACCGGGCACTAAATCCTTGAGCCTGACAAAAGATACACTTCGGTAAGGGTTCTTCTCACGAAATATTTGTCTCAGTACAGGCTCTCCTAGTTAGGTGTTCACGAAGCCTGCCAAAATATACATACGCCTCATTACAAGCTCTCCTAGCGAGGTGATCGTGAAGTCTTACAAGAGATTCATCCCGGCACAGGTGGACTGTTGACGAAGCCTGACAAAAAATAAACTCCGGTACAGGTTCTTCTAGTAAGGTGTTAACGAAGCCTGACAAAAGATACACATTGTTATAGGTTTCCGTAGTGAGGTGTTCGCCAAACAACAAAAATACACATTTTCAGTAATTCATTCACACGCTTACTCCACAACAATTCACACACTTTAATTTGTTTATTACTTGTAGTATGCAGTGTATTTATACTTTTAATTTTAGATAATTACCTACTGTGTGTTTTATAAAAAAACGCAGACAAATGCACAGTAGAACTGAATTGAAAGGAAATAAGTCAACCCAAGTTTTTTGTTTCGTTTCCATTAAATTATAATACTTTGAATCAGATAGGTCAAATAAATAAATATCATATATTTATAAGAAACCGTATAAATATTGTAAATAAAAGCCGATTTAATCGGCACTGAACCTATATTATATTTATTATACACACACAAAATGAGCCATATTTTGTTAAAAGGTTTTTTACCGAATGTTATATTATCATTACAAATATCTGAATTTCGGAAGAACAGTGCTGAATGTGAAATTAGCAATATAACTGTTTAAAAAAAAATAATTATGTATTAACCTTGATAATAATATAGTAATGAGCTTGATTAAGATGCAATAGTTGGACTGGCCCAAGGTAGTTGAGACCTTTGTGCTGCTTAAAGGTTTATTTTTCTTGCTAACAACGAGTATATTATGATAACGTCATAATGTGTTACGTATGCAATTTTGACAATTTATCCACTATACTTGCAAATTGTGAAAATGCGCTTACATACTTTAATCGCAATTGAGGGGAATGTTAATCCATATCTGTAAAAAAAGATTTACATGTAGATGCTAGGTCGCGGAGTGCGAGACGTACAACCGTGCTGACGAAATACGGTTGTCTCGCAGGCGGCGCGTTGTTCGATCGGTAAGGGTTAAAAAAACTTTATAACTGAGTCGGTAATTAAAATTTTGTTTGAGGATAGTAAATTCATGAGATATTTTAAAGTGAAGCATCTTTTAAAATAACTACATTTACACTTCAATGAACACAAAATTATTCTTAAAAAAAAAAAATAATAAACGGCATTATTAAATAAAATCTGTTTGATTCGGTCCTGTCATTGCATCCAAGTTGGATGAGATTGGCTTCGATAACGTTTCGGCTAATAGATCACCGTGTCGTAATATCGTGTCGCATTCTCCGGCTTATTATTAGAGATGGGGGTAGGCATTGTTTACTTACTGTGGTTACTATCAGACAGTGGCGGATCGTGACCTTTGAGTGAGCTAGAGGGTTGACATTGAAAAGACGACATTATTGATGATGTTGTAGCTAAAAATGATTTGCATTTTTTTGTGAATATTTTTCAGCCATGTGGGGTTAACTCCATCTAATTGAAAAACAAAAACAAAAATTGTTTTCGGCTACAGCAAAATTCACAACGTCGTATTTTAACCGTCACTGCAACTAGGTACAGCAACTAAACAAGGCTGCATAGAGTGCACGAACAGCTTTCTTCTTTAAATATTTCGGAATGTTTACACTGGAAATAAAATATACGAAAAATCGTGACAATATTTTATTAGTGTTGTTGTATTTAGTAAGTTATTTGAGTAGATAAAGGTATTTGTTCTGTTTTACGGATTCCAGTAGTGGCAAACGCTTGGGCCTGGGCAGCCGCTCGGGGCTCGGACTTGAAGTTGATTCGAACGCACAGAAATCACATCTAATTTACAATGATTGATCAAAGAAACGAAAAGAACCACTTCAGTATTTACTCAAATCACTAAACAGATAATCCCAAAAAGTTTACAAGAGAACTGATGTCGCCAGTTTACACAAGAAATGAAACTGACAATCTCTTCAAGAAAGAGTATCGATATTTAAATGTTTGATCGAATTTACATTTCTTTCGGTTTTCTCTTCAGTGGATTCAAATCATCCCTCTATCTGAATGTCGATTCAAGATATTATTAACTTAAATTTGTTTTTATGTTCAGATTAATATTTGTACAGTTTAAAATATTTATTATAAGTACCCTTTGCTTGCCCATGGCCCTTGCCGAGAAGAAAGTGGTGGCAAGCGAGACCTAAAACTTGTTTCCTTTTCTTGAACAAGTGAGTGGTTTAGTGGGTAGTCGAACAATGTCTACATGTTTTACATGTAGCGCAGTGATCGTTTGAATTAAACCCAGAGAAGGAAAAATAAACTAAATTGACATATTTATTTCATTCAGTATTTTTTTTTGTATTCACAATTTTGAGGGGTTGGGGTTGAGGTGCGTTTTATATTTATTCTATTTTCCTGGACAAAAAGGTTTAGTAGGTGGCAATATCCAGTAGAAATATTTTTGAATCATAAACTGCATTTCCTTTTATTTAATTTTAGATTTCGGTAGTATACGTGTACATATTATGTATCATCATAATCAACAACTAGCTTCATTTAATAATAATTTCAATTAGAAACAACTGAAATGACACTTAGTGGAAACATTTTTTTTTTAAACTTAAGACGGGATTTTTCATGATGTAGTAGTGTAACTTACCCTTGATCAAAGAGCAATGTACTCCACTGATAGGTAGGTATATTCAATGCCAACATTTTTTCAACAAATTCAAACTTTTCATATGAAAAATCTAATAAAAGTTTTATTCTTGTTCTGGAAAATGATGAAAGATGAGAAAAATCACACTATCTGTAGAAACATCATACACCAAAGTAATTTGTTTATATGATTATTGAAATTTATTTTATTTTGATAACACTTTTGTAACACAGGTCTTGGATATGTCCGTCTTACTGGTAGGAGTTCTTATCTCGAGACAGGCGTAGATTAGATCTGGATATCCAAATACTCTCTCAATTTTATACCTTTTTTTTTTTTAAACTGAAGTTATAAAAAGTTTATAACTTCAGTTTAGCTAAATAAAATACTTAGGTGCCTACCAGTTTACAGAAAGTCAGTGAAAAAATTCTTTTTGAATAATTCTCACTTTAATTTTTATATCAAAATTTATTCTCAAAATCACAACGCAATTTTTAGTTCCACTTTCCAAAGTAAATATTTCTTTAAAAAAAAACATTTCAAATTTTTTTATCACAGTATTATTTTAGAGCAATGCAAAAAGTAAGAATCTATTTTTCACGCAGATCAGGGCTCAAGAGAGGCTTAACAGAATCGACGTCTGAAACAAAATGGAAAAAAATAGAATTACATACAGAAAAAAAATATAGCCAAAATTTTATGTTGGTAGACCTTTGGGATGTTGTGCCTTCACTTTTTTGTGTTTAGGTTTCAGGCAGTGTTGTAATGTACATTACCAAGGCAGATTGAAGGGAAATACAACCAACATAAGAAGAAGTAGGCTTAAGTTATTTGATTTCAGTAAAATCGACGAAACAAAATATTTTACCTTGTTGTGTATTTTGGGATAACTCATTTAGACTGGATACTTTAGTATTATCGCAGGTGCACACTTCACAACCCTGAAAATATTATGATGAAGATTATATTACATACTTCCATATAATATTTAATTTATTATCAATAACTTACTGTTATATAAGTCAAATGCAAAGTTAAATTTAAACGCAATTAGACATAGTTTACCTTTGTACACTTTTCCTCCTCGCAATTCATCTTCTTATCCGGTTCTTTATAGGCAGGAACTGTCTCCATTCCATGCAATGCTTCTAATTCCACTTCGACTCGAATAGTTTCTCTGCTTCTGAAAGTGTATAAAAACATTCAAAATACTATAAAGAAATCCTCCAATAATACTCTTGCGCAAGATGAATTCAAAATATGGGTTTTATGTTTAAAAGGATCTCACTGAATGCTCAATTTCCATAATTTACAGACGATGCGGATGATGCTTGATTTTCTAGCTTACAGGAAAAAAGCAATAAAAACTTAGATGATATTTTTTCCGCACAAGAGCCTCAACTGCCTAGGGATACCCAATTTGGGTATGTTGTAAGGCTGAAGAGATTGAGAAGAGGAAGGAGGTGGGGAAGAGGAAGTTTTAAATGTACCTGTCTCTTCAGATCTGGTCACTAAACACAGCTTAAGTAATTTCAAGCAACATTTTTATTCTCAATGGTGGTCTTTCACCAGGGCTGTAGTAAGAGTATCTACCACCCTGGAACGTGCCTTAAATATCTACATTATGTGAAATAACAAATAAATATGACATGCTGGGTTTTGAACCGGTAACCTCTGGATTCGTAACCAAGAATCTAAGCCGCTTGGCCCGGAGGTCGCCAATTCAGATAAGTTGATATAATTACCCATCAATAACAACTAATGGTGGTAATATAGCATCCTTCGAAACATTTTCTTCTTTAGTAAATGAAATATCTTCTTTGGAGATTTTCTTTTCTACGATAGTAATAGAGGAGGGTGATTTATCTAAAAAAAAATACATTAGCAATGTTATTTTAAAATTACCTACATGTTATTATCATTATCAAATGGGTAAAAGGATTTGCTAGATTCAGGGAGACTAGGGGCAGATTCATCTGTTAAATTATTAATTCAATTAAACTTATTTACTATCAATTATTTATACCTTGAGATTTAACAATAAAAAAAAACCCTGTATATTTACCTGAAAGTTTATGTTGGGATCTGTAAGGAGAATAATGGTTTTCTTCATCATCTGCACAATTGCATTCTTTATCATCCTAAAATAAGGTAATTACTAATAAATGCACTGACAAAAGGAATTACATCCAAATCACATTCAAATAAACGTACATAATTATATTTATATAATTGAGTTAAACATAAAAGCACTTGCCTTGAGACAACCCTGATTATCGCAACCCTGTTTTTTGGGACTTTCTTTAGAGTTATGTAATTTCACTTTAACTAGAACCAATGATTTGTTCCTGGATACATAACAACCAAAAATAAATATTTATTTCTAATATATTAAAAAAAAATTATTTATTTATTATACTGGATTTCAACGAATTATTCACGAGTGAGTGAGAACAATTCTATTATAAAATCTCAGTTAAAAAATACATGAAAGATAAATAGATGATGAATACAAATTAAATAAAAAATAATACAACAGTTAGATAAGATAATACAAGCAAGCAGAAGAGAATACAAGAAAATTGCAGAGTATAAACATCAACCCATGTTAATATGGCGTGATAGTTAGTTAACTATTTTATAGAAAAATATTCAAAACTGCGAAAATACTTACCCATCAATAACCAATGGAGATAACTTAGTATCTTGTTGAATAACTCCTTTATTCATTGATACGTCATCATCACTATTTTTACTTCGTCGGCCGCTATAAATAGAGCCCGAGGATTTTACTAAAAACAAAAATAACACAAAATATTTTTCATTTACGTTTAATACATCGACAGCAAAAATATAAATCAAAACAGGTTTTTAAAATAGAATTTGATTTTAATGTTGTACTAAGAATACATTTGGATTAATTCATACAAATAATCTGTCCGGGGAAATCGTTGAATTCAATGACCGAAGAGGTTTTACATTCTTCGATTAGTTTAGTTGAATCGGTGTTACCTTGAAACAATATATTTAAAAATGTACATGAATTATTTACAAACATCTAATACAAGCTAATAAAAGATTATGAGATTTTTTGAATCCACTAGAATTTAATTAAAATAATATAAATAAATACCCAGATTTGTGTTATTTTCATTGTGGGCAAATATGAAAGGAAACTGAAACATTACAATACAGTGAAGTCTCAATTTCTTCGTAATACAAATTCAGTTGAAATGTAATATTTTGTTTAGTTTACAACTGGAAATGTAATACGTAGTACGAAAATATGCAGGTAATTTCTATTGCGACTATTTATTACATAAAACGAGGTTCAACAAGGGGCAAGAACAAATGAAAAGTGTGATATTATGTCACAATTTAAATACATACCATTCAATTTAGGTTGGGAACCTGCGACAGAATCAGTAGCGACCTCCTTAACAACACGTTCAACACAATCACATACTTCTGTATCCTGAAATATATATATATAAATTTTCTGTCAACCGTTTTGAACTAATAACTAATTTGTAATCTATCACAGGGTGTTGGATTTAATTCCTGATTTCCAAAGCTTGACCAAATAAAAATTGTTCAAAAGGTGGTGTTTCATAATATTATATACTTTATAAAAACTAATTTCTGACCTTTGTACAACCCTTTTCATTACACTTAACTTCTTCCGTAATATTGGTAGGGTTTGAACTTAATTTCTGTTTCGATTGTGTAATTTCTAGGCTCTTCCTAAAATTGAGATGTGAAATCATAATTAAAATAATGAAGTGCCTACATATTTAAAAAAAACCTATGAACATCTTTATTATGAAATATATATCAAGTTAATTAAATTAACAATAAAAAAAACATACACATCAGTGACTAGGGGTACAAAATTAGTACTGTCATCATTATTTTCTTCTGTGATTGTAGAAATATCCTGAGATTTGCTTTTCATTTCTTGATCTATTTTAATGGATTCTAGTGATTTATCTAGAAAGAAAGAATACAAAAAAACATAAGAAAACAAAATGAAACAAGCAGATTGTTTTTTTTTTTTAATACTTTTGTTTTAAGGTTTAATTTGTAATATTTTTTTTTTTCAATAAAAAGTTTTGACAATAAAATAGCAAAAAAAATTTAAACACCGTTTTTCATCTAAAAAATAATATTCGTATTTACTTTGAAAAATAAGCATATTATAATACTACAACTGTTTTTAAATTTTCAGTTATGGGTTCGATTGCCATCCATGGAAAGTATGGTTTTGAAAAAAAAAAAATGATATATGGGAGCTGAGCGTGTAAAAAAAACACTGTAATTAGGTACTCTAGCTAACTTCAGAGTATTTAAGCATTGCGAAATCATCAATTGCATCAGGATTGCGAAACTTGCATTCCATTAAAAGATTCGCATTCTGAAGGAGAATCATCTTTTTACAAAAATCTCTTTTTTGAATCGCCTGTCAATGGATATAATATTATGTAGGTGCTCACGTTTAGGAATTTCTCCTTCACTCAAATCTTCATTGGTTGTATCAGATTGCACAAGCGTTGTGGACTTGCTTTGTCCAATCCATTTAGTAGCTAACTCCTTTTTGTTATTAGCACAATTACATTCCTGATGATCCTGAAATATCATAATTATTATGTGCATTTAAAAAATTATTCATGTACATACATACGTAACTATTCCCGATTAACTCATATTTATTTATTAACGGTTTATTACTAATTAATGTTTACCAATGATCAGAAAAGTCGATGCTTTTACTTGTTTTAAGCTGCTGAATGAAATAATTATTTTGATAATGCTTATATAGTACCGTCAAATAACTTAATCAATAAATTAATTAGGTTTGGTACATTAATAAAACAAGCTATTATTTATTTTACGTCAGCATGATTTGAAAGAGATTGTACATTGTGTTATTATTTCTTTGCAAAAGTGGACCCAATAGCATTACTTTCTATAGGGTTTTAATAATTTTAGTATGAATCCTTTTTCAATGTTTAATTAGCAATAAGAACAGTTTTTATGGTCAGATAATATCCCAAAAGTCAAAATCAAATGTGACAATTTATTTACTAATGATGTTCTTATAAAAAATGACACAGTACAAGTTGTACTCAATAAGGATAATACAGACAGTGATAATGATGATGGTAGTGATAACACAAGTGATTCAAACTCGGTGCAAACAATCTCGCAAGCTAACGGTGCAATGCACACATTGGAGAATGTTTTTAAACAAAAAGATACCGTTTAACTCATCACGGATAGGATAAATTTAATAATGTTTATAACAAGCAAATTATGTCGGTCCCATGTTGCTGGTTATAACCAAGTTCGATTTTTTATTGTCTGTAAATAGATAAAAGGCATTAAACCATAATTATAAATGGGGGACAGAACTTGAAAGTAATTAGGTTAGTTTAACTTTATTTTGTGAAGTTGATTTTTTTCTTCTTTTAATCGGGCATTTAGCGAGCTTCGTTATTGTTATGCGTTTGTAAGATTTGAAACCTTTACCCAAACTCCACTACTTCTTGTAGTGAGAAAAAAGGTTTTTATAAAAATAATTATTATTTACTGCAATTTTTTTAAGTTTAATTTTTTCACTCCATACCTTTGAACAAAGCAACTCAGAACATCTATTCAACTCTTTTGAAATAGCTGTAAGAGTGATTTCCACTTTTTCTGAAACAGACTCGGGCGAAGTTTTCCTGAAAAGAATTAAAATTATTACATAATTCATATTTATTTTATTAGCAAACTTTAAATATATTTGAAACTTACTCTTCTTCAAGTAAAGGACCTTCAGATTTGAGGATGAAAGTCTCTTGGGCAGCATTCATTTCTTGACTGTATTTTATGGAACGCCGAGATTTTTCTAAAATAAAGAAATGGGTTAAGAAAATATATTGTCAGTTGCAAATAACATTTCATATTTGCTACTACATATAACAAAATATTACCAGGGGAAAAAACTACCCTTTGAAATACATTAAAAGCAAAATTAGGACAATGTTTATAAATATAATTTATCACTTGTGTATTATATAATTTATATATTGCATTTACAGATTTATTTAACAATTTTAAGAGCATTTTACATTTTTCCAATGATACTATTATATCGATAAAAGAAGTGATCAGGATGATACTACTAAAGTCAAAGTCAAGACCCCCAAAACCCCTGTCGATGTTGACAAATCATCTAGTGCGTCCTCAACTGAGAATGACAAAAAGAAAGGTCCAACTAATAGTAAAGTAGATACCAGCAAAGTGAAGAAGTGAATATCAGATGATCCTCATTGATATTGACATAAGGCTTTTTAAAAAGAAAACTAACGACATCCCTAAGTTTGGTTTAGTAAAGAGTAATGTTCCCTAGAGTGTAGAAGTTGTGAAAGTTAGTAGTAGTAACAAAAAGGAATGCGGGCTATTCTAAAGAGTCAAATGGCATTTCCGGATGATTTACTCAGAGATGAATATTCAGCGATCATAATATATTAGTGTTGGTGTGGATATGCATTTTATGTAAATAAAAAGTTACTTTTAGGGACTTCTCCATCGCTTAACAAATCATCATTGGTGGAATCGGTGTGTCTGGGTGATGATGAACGGCTTCCTCCACTTGTGAATGTGGTAGTCTTTGATATATCGTAGGTGGCATCGTCAAAGGATTCTTCGTTCTCTTTAATCTCTTCGAGGGTTGCCGTCGACCATACGATTTCTTCCGAACCCCAGCCCTCGTGCTTTGAACTGGCCCCTGATTTAGAAGCAGTAACAAAGTAAGGAAAATGTTAACCGAAAACAGAAATAAAAATCTTTTCATGTGATGACTGCGCCAGAGTCCTAACTACGCTATAACACTCTGAAAATAGGGCAATATGTAAGGAAAAATAATGTGGAGAGGGGAAGAATAATATTATATTTATTGCATGTTTTGGTAAATATAAATGTAATAACATAGGTATAAGTTACGTTGCTTATATATGAATAAATATATTATCTCGATGGCTATACATCGGATTAAATGCATTTTCCTGTTTCAGCCAATGAAATTACTTTGGCCAATTTAATTATTGGATAGTTAACTGTTAAATTCAGTCAATTATTATCCAAAAAATAAATTGAGAATATAATGGTCTCGAGCGTTGTAGTCTTGTCAACTTAAATACAAAAATGCAATAATCCAATGTCTATCGATGGTATTTATTACATAATGTGTTATATAACTGAGGGTGAAATATTAAGTAAGAAGAGCACTTCTAGGTTTACCATAAGTTTAGGCATTCGAAGTAAAGCGCACTTGGAGTTGAATATCACTAAATTGCAATTAATGAAATACCACTAATGCTATTATTATTACTTGACAGTTATAATTTGGTTTTGAAAAGGAAATGTTAAATCCACAGTATTCAAGCAATTATGCATTATGGTACTAAAGCTCAAGATTGATTTGTCTGGGTGTAATACCTTCTCTGCACTCTATATGTATTAAGAATCAGTGGCGGCTCGTGACTTTTTATTGTCCTAGAGTGCTAAGATTAAAAAAATTATAAAATTGGTGTTGTAGCCAACAACGATTAATACTTTTTTCAAATTCTCAATTTGTTGTATGAAGTTTTTCAGCAAACTGGTGCAGTGCACCATCAAAACTGCCAAATCCTGAAATTCTTCATACAGTCAAATTATTTAAAAAAACTAAAAAATATATTTATCGTTTTCGGCTTCAATAACATGAATAATGTTGTATTATTCAATCTCAGCACTCTAGTAATCTAAAAAGGCACAAGCTGCCACTTTTGGGATATACTATGTAATGTATTATAAAAAATTTATTAATCCATACCTTTATTTGAATACTCTACAATGGATTGGGCATTTTTCTCGGTATTTGTTGTTAAAATATCAGACTGTTTTGTTGGAGTCTGTTTTGCTTTATTAGCATTGTTACTTTCTTCAGTCATGCGAGATAGCTCTCTTTTAATAATAGAGTCGTTTTTATTACTCGGGGTAGGTGAGGATACCCTCTTGTTATTTAGTGATAACCTCTCTTGATTAATGGTATTATCGATTGGGTCACTCCTTCTAGAAGGTGGAGAATACTTCATCGATACAGAATCACTGGAAATGTAACGATCGCACTTCAAATTCCGAAAATTAGTTTTAGGTGAACACCACACATGAGTTTCCTAGCTCGGGCCGGTGGGACAATGACTCACCCAAATGGAAGATGTTATTAAACAAAAGGCAGTAGGCGTGGGAGAGAAGAAGCAAGATTGAGAAAGTCACTTAACAAAGCTTAGGTCATTTAAAACAACGAAAATGCAGAGTCTACATCAACATAAACACATTTTTCTGTCGATTTCCATGTTCCAATTTCTAATATATGTTTGCTATACACCCTTAAATTTACATATTTATGTTTACCTAATTCAGTCGACTAAGATGTTCATTATAAGGAATTCAGTAAAGATGAATTAGAAAGTGGAACATGAAAATCGATAAAAAAAAATTGTATTTAAGGTAGAAGACATACTTAAATCGTCTATTGAATCATGGATCGCACAATATTCTTACATGAATTTTATTGCTAAAAAGTGAATGATATTGCTTTATTTTTGTTATCAAAAGATTTACAAATGAACTTTGGCTTACCTTTTGATGCCCTGTGGAATGTTTTTATCACTTTTGATAGATACATTGTTAGCATTTTGATCACTCTTGCTGTAGATATTATTAGCATGTTTCTGGCCTTTGTTGGTGATATCACTGTTGTCAGATTCCTCACCACTACTTTTATCACTTGGGTTTGAGAAACAACTAGTGATTTTGCCACTTTTGCGTGGGCTAGTTTTACTAACATTTTTTACAATTTTAACAGAGGAATCTCTATTGCTTTGGTTGGAGATGAAAGCATTTTTGTTGGAAATGTCATTAGTACTCTTTTTGGAGGTACCACTCGTAAAACTGTTAAAATGTTCATTAGTAGTTTTGTTGGATATATCTTTGGCACTTTTATGGGTGGTACCGTTCGTACTTCTATTGAAGTTTTCATCAATATTTTTGTTGGAAATATCGGTACCATTCATATTTCTGTTTGAGCTTTCATTTGTATTTTTGCTAGGTGTAACGCTTCTGTCAGAGATAGCGTTATGTTTCGGGGATATTGGCGGAGAAAACTTATGACCGAAATTCTAAAATCACAGAGAAAAATCAAATAAGTTTTGTGAAATACAACATCCATGCATGTATTGACAACTTGAGAATTGAAAATACCTTTTGAGTTGAGCTTGCCCTCTTGAACTTGATATTTAAATTATCTAATTCTTTTTGCATTTCTGACAGCTTGGACATTAATTGTTCATTCATTTTCTTCTGGGCCTTGAATATGAAAAAAGTATAGAACAAATCAACTAACAATTTATTTGATAACTAAATAAAGAAGCTAGTTTTTTGTTTGCTTTCATATAGGTATATACCGCACAACATGTGACATTAATAAACAAGTATGTAGCAAAAGAAGTACATTAAAATGTTTTAGTGAGAAGTTTATGTACACCAACGAAGTAAAATAAAAATAGGTAACAGTTATAAAAGTATTAAGAAAAACACGGTACTGCTGAGTTCTTACGCAAAGAAGAAAAATAACAAGGTAAACTAAGAGTAGCATTGTTTATAATATTGAGGAATTAATGACAGTGAAATACATTGTATGCATTCACAAACGATTGATATTGATGATGTGTACCTACAAAGTAGTAATTAAATTGGTTACAATAGGCGAAACCAGATAAAAGTAAATATTATAAAGGTTAGAGTTACAGTTAGAGGTTGATAACAGAAATAATACAAAATTCAAAATAAAAACAATTATTTTAAAAAGATTAACATCATTGACGTGGTAATCTATATCAACATTTTACATAAAATAAGTTATTATGTGTAGGCTACTTTGCGGACAAACTATTTTTATTCTTTTTTTGTATTATACTAAACTTCCGTAAATTATACCCTTGAGGTGATTTTTTACAAAAACGACACTACAAATTATGGAAATATTATTATTATTATAATAGTGTCATCAGTATGAGAATATTCATTGCCTAATCGATGCAAGCGATAGATTATTGAATTTTATTCTGTATTAATGCCCATACTGCTACAATTATAAGGCGAGTTGATCTACTAGATATGTGATAATTTATTAACGAAACTAAATCAGGGGTATCCTACCAGTTTTTCATTATTATAAATAAAAAAAGTTAGGCCAGTAAATATTAGTCTATATTTTAACATTAAGAGTCCCACTGATTGTATTAAAGAAGCATAATTCAAGTAATCAGCGGGAATTGCTAATTTGAAACTAATCATTCTGAGAAATGTATGTTGGCTCAATGGAACTTGCACCACTATTGTAAAAAGGATTCCATATTGAGGAATAGTATTCCAATTGGCTTCTAACGAGTATTGTATAAAGTAATTTTAATGTTTGTATTTGTTTTTTAATCTTTAGATATTCTTATAATGAAGCCTAACATTTTGTCACTTGTTAGTGACACATTCAAGGCAAGTAAATGAAATACAAAATTAATATTAATATTTAACACAACACCATTATACCTAATCTCTTGCAGATCAAAACTAATAAATTTGAATTTGTGACGAAACTAGTTGCAATACAAAAATTAATATAATTTGATGAATTAAGTTTTTATTCTTACAGTGAATGAAACTAAGTTATTTGATAATCAATTAAAATGAACTTCCACAAAGATAATATATATTTAAAAAAAAAAACCTATTTAAGTATTTACAATAGAATTCTTTGATGATTTCATCAGTAGTGTATCAAATTATTCACTGTCATCCCTTCAAATGCTATAGGTCAAGGCCTGATATGATTTCAGATTTTCACAGCCAGTGGTGTAGTGTTGGTTGCTTTTGTGAAAAGCCATTTGTTCTTCCTCCTTTTTCTTGGACTAACATTTTAAAGATCTTTTAGTGCTCATCATCAG
Source organism: Drusus annulatus (assembly GCA_022651775.1). Classification (NCBI taxonomy): domain Eukaryota; kingdom Metazoa; phylum Arthropoda; class Insecta; order Trichoptera; family Limnephilidae; genus Drusus; species Drusus annulatus. The sequence continues at coordinate 2,018,865 of JAGWCC010000048.1, read as the reverse complement.
GGCAGATGGTAATATGTGCATGGTTGTTAGAAGCGTTGGTTCAAGAAGGAAAAGGGAACTCAAAATGTCTCAACACCATAAGAAACAACCAACATAAGATCATGATCTGGTTTTTAATTAATCTATATCTAGATATTCACCTGCAAGTCAATTTTTTCTTTCTGTAGTTCCTGTCGAAGAATCACTATATCTGCCGATTCTTTCCGGCCAAAACTGCTGTCAGCAGAGACTTTTCTTTCATCTTTATGTATATTTTTAGTCTGTTGATTAGAAATATAGTTGGAATAAAATTAATAAATGACGTTTGCTGTTTAATTTAGAATTTGTGTGTTTGAAAAATTATTAATTTTTTTATCTTTGATCCTCAAAAACAGCTTTGATGGTAAATATTGAAAAAACTTTATGGCCGACAATCTATTTATGATGAAACTTACACTCAAAACCTTCACCAATTCCTCAACTTCCTCCACCACACGCTGCGTCAGCTGTGCAGATTTCAACTGTTGTTTTAAATCGAGGACCAGCATGTGCTCTTGAGCCAACTGCTCGCTAACAATATCATCTAAAAAAAAAACCAAACAAATATTTTATTTCAAATCCTTATTTCTATCACGTCATATCATTATAGTAGTTAAATAATGAAAATTGATTCATATATGGAAATAAAATCAACAATCTAAAAAACTTTGAATGATACATAAGTGTAAAAAAATGTTTTCAAGTGGAGAAGGGACGAGGAAAAGAAAGGAAAGAAAGAAAGGTGGGCGAATGTGAAACATTATGATGGTGGAAAAGGACACAGTTATCCTGTTTATGCTTACCAATTGGGGTTTTAGGAACTTTTTCCAAACTTGTTTGAACCTGGATATCTTTGGCCGGAAGTTTTGATTTGGCGCATTTCAGTTTAGAAAAAAATGAAACCCTGCTAGTTGAAGGTTCATTGAACTTGTTGGATGAATTGCCCAACTTTTCACTCTTTTCAGAGGATTTAGATTCACTGGGTTTATTTTTCTGAGTGTCATTTTCGGACTCGAATTCTGCATCATCACCGTTCTGAAAAGCAAAAAGCACTCAGTGTTATTTATAAATAATTACAATAAAACATAACACCAACACATTTTAGATAATAGAAATTACATACAATTTCAGATTTGTCTTCATCACCTGCGACTGGACTGTTAGGGTGAGATCTGAAAAATCAATATGTAATTCAATGGTTCCTTCCAATTGGTAAAATTAATGGGAATAAGTGGATACATGGATGGTATCTATAGATATAATAGTGGACAAATGCTGTGGATGGGGAACCCAGGCATTGCCAGTTCAATCCTCTGCCTATCTAAGTCCTTCATCATCGCGCAAGCAACATTTTCCGCTTATAATGATGGTGGAATTCAAATATTGTTTCGTTATTAAAAAAATGATTACGATAAAATTCTACAAATTTTTGGCTAAAACTATGCCTTAACGATAATACATATAGGTAAGTGTACAAATAGAAGATTCAATTTACTCTTCAAGTAGAATAAAGTAATCATTGTCTTCTTGTTCTTCTCGTTTAGTACCCTCAGGTTTTCCCTTTCCATTAATTCTCTGTCTTTCCAGGCTGCCCAACCTCTTAGGCTTGTAACTCTTCGCAGTGGAAATTAAACTCTTTTGGGCACTTATTTGCCTATTCAGGATATTTACTTTCTCGTTCAAAACTTTCTTCTCACACTGCAGTCGTTCAATCCTAGAAAACGGAACAATAATAACCTGTGTAATCGAAATTAATAAAAACCCATTAGATCAAACATATTCATAAGAACATCTACAGTGAAAAGAAAGGCATAAGACTTTGTGGCAATTTTCGATAACAGCCAAACTAAGGAGTATTTTAAAACGCAATGATGATCTACTGAGAGAATATAGCATTGTGGTTTATTTATTTACTATTTATGTATTACCCGTGAAAATCACGAGATTTAAAAATGCCAAATTTAAAATTAAAAAAATTCAGTGGTAGGGATTTGAAAAAGATAATTTTTGAAATTTGATCATTTCAATTAATACCAGTTTCAAATATGAAACTTCACACTCGTACGTATGCACATACTCACAAATAAATTATTTATAGTTAATAACTATTATTGGACTGTACCAGGAATTGTGTCACTGTGTTATAAGTGCCGCATTTACCTTCACTTTGCCCAAAAGCAGTCTCAACCCACTCCCTACAGTGTTGTATAAATTATCTCAAATGCTCCTTAAGACAGGGTCCATTTTAAGCTGTGGCCAAAAGGCTTCGCTTATTTAGCTTACCAGGAAATCTCTCACTGTGTATAATATGTTGTATATATATAGCATTACTGATAGTAGCACAACCTCACTCATTTGGATATGCTCCCTGATAAAACTATCTCACTGATAATGGATATAATTAGAATTAATCTGGTCTGCTGATGATTTTGGGCAGCAAACTAATTGATGATAAGCCTATTAAAGTAGAACTCATGAGATATCCGTCGTAAGCCATCGCATAGTATGTATCAGCCCGAAATGTTTCAATTATACCTTACAGTGACCGTTCATAAATTAAACTCTTCAATCAACACAATAAAAGATTACATTTCAGAAAGAATATTTTTTTTTTGGTTTCTATGGGTATTTTCTGTCTTTTGCGTTTTCAGGCAAGACACGTGAGAAGGAGGATCGTAGTGATATATATTAGATGTCAATTTGTACCACTGACCGAATAGATTGTTCTTCCAGAACTTTTCCAAGAGGTTGATAAAACTCGGGCGCAGCAGATTCCTTCTTCAGTTGCTGAGTCAATCTGTACAGCTTGGTTGCCAAGAGCTTTAATTTCTCATCTTTTTTATTAAGGAGCTGTTTAAAAACAAGATTTTTCTCAATAGCACTGTAAAACCGGTCTTCTAAATCTTTCCTGGGCACTTTTGAAATCACAAAGTTCTGCCGATCTGAAAAATAAATATTTGTTAACGTCGAAAACTAATTTCACATTAGCATTTATTATTTTTACGGGGTTCAAACCTTGAAGGCTCGTTACTTTATCCAAAGTGTCAGAAAACAGTATTCCCAGAAACAGATCTACCATAGGTGCAGATGGAAAGTATATACCAAGAAGCCAAATAGGCATAGGACCAAGCTTATCAACTTTTCGAAAATAAGGGTGAAAATGCTTAAATTCGATTTCCCCTATGTTCGTTATTATCATCTACAGACACTAAGCATAAACTTCACATTTATCAACACCATCTAACGACCAATGTGATTAATTTAATCTTAGTTTGAACCATAATACCCATGTTCATAAGGACAATATTGGCAAATCATAGTTTATTTTTTTGTGGGGGCCATTTATATATAAATTATTTTTTATGACAACAATGGTGACCTGTTTATAAGCTGTCATAGCCTAGAAAAATACTCCAGGCTGACTTTCTACTCTTGTCTAGATGCAGCTTTTGCAGGTTTAAGATTTTTTTGGGTTTAGATTCTTAAATATTAATAATTAGAATCACCGATCAGCCAATTCGTTTTACATTTAATATGGAACACTGTTCGATTAAGTCGCTTTTTAATATGTATGGTCCTGCCTTAGAAGATGTAAAACAAAAAAATTGTACCAAAATCACAAAACTTAACCCTTTACAACCGCCTTTATAGGAGCGTGAGTGTGTCAAAAAAAAATCCTGACAAAAATTTTATCCGTTTTTGGGAACAGACCCGGTTTCGTTTGAGCGTGTGGAAACCTCTCTAATCAGGCGAAGATACATGGTCGTTTTTGAACTAGTCGGTCACACTGGCCCAAAGGGATTAATACTTGAATGTTTTTTTCGAAGGAAGCAACAACTTGGGGGTGTGACATTGTATATTAAATAAAACAATAAGCTTTGTAAAACACCACTTTATTTGAGTTAACCGCCAACCAGGTTTCGCTTATTTGATTGCAGTTGATGTAAAAGCCCTGACGAATCTTGAGATAAGCGAAACCTAGTTGGCGGTTAACTCAAATAAAGTGGTGTTTTACAAAGTTTATTGTTTTATTTAAAATACTTAAAAGCTTTATTAGTGTGACACATTGCAATTTCATTTTTTTTTTCCATCGGGTATATAATATTCTCAATTTTTCTTACATAAAGTTTCTATACAGGACTATAGTATTACATATTATTATTTATGTTGTCATTGAAGTCTGCATCTAAACAAATAATAAATAATATTGGACACAATGTCAAAAACATGCCACACAATCATAGACTTAAATACAAGACACGTCATATTCATACAAATCGAACGATAAATATGGCACGGTCTGGATTCAAGTTTCAAGGCTCATAAAACGCTTATGAAAAGGATAGCAATACTAAACAGAATGTGTGTGTACGGATGAGATACCTATATGAACGTCCCGCGTTACTGTTATAATCTCTCTTCCCCGACGAACTTACTGAGCGACTAGCCAAGTAGAGTACGACGTACGGAAACGGTTGTCTTCCACACACCTGTGTATATCTGCATTCGCTATCTCGCATTATTTCAGTTGAAGAGCTCCCGTTGTCCTGTGACAGCTTGTCTGTCGAACGACTGTTTGTGTGATACTGAATGCAGTAAATCTAAGGTATGTCTCTCAGACTCAGTTTAGTACATTCACGCGCGTTGTCTTAGTAACTTAACTCTTAATGTGACTACAACTGGTACAAATGGTATCATCTTAACAGTGCGTTTTTGACGTGTGTACGAATACCTCGAAATGTGTTCCAAACAAAATAAAACATCGTCATTATGACTGGCTGCTTACAGATGTTATGCAATAAAAGCAGTAGAGTTTAGTTAATAAGAATGAAACTCTCAAATTTACGAGAAAAATGACTTCCATCCAGTATCTCAAAAAGCAAGGTTAAGTTACACTTATAGATAAAATTATGCAGCTATGTACCTCTTTCATTTTTGCCACCGCCATGGGATTTGCACAAGTTGCGATATGCATGACTTTCTGAAGTGTTTTTTTCATTAGAATTTGCCATGTTTATAAATCTTGGAGAACGCGTATCTTCCATTGATTGTTTGAAATATTAGGATATGTATGTATATTTGGGTACCATTGCCGATCACACCTGATTTTCCTACTAATTTATAAAATAAAATTAACTGTAAATTTTTCCACTTCACCATACAAACATCTTTGTTTACATCACAATGTTGCACTATCGCCATGACAACAATTTCAAATACTGCGTGTCAGATTAGCCAACATTATAAACTTTGACGTTTGATATTGCTTGCTTTGCACGGAGCAGTGATGGTCACAAGCGAGAAATCTTTTTCGTAAGAATCGATCAATTTAAGAATCGAAACATTCCGAAACGTCAAAAATTCTTTCGATTGATTTTACAATCAAAATAGTCAAATAAATTATATCGAAATGTCGAAACACATTCAATTTATTTTTATTTTCGAAGATAAGCTTACATTAATGGGTATTTTGTTCTTGTATTATTTATTTACCATTCTTCGTCGTATTATGTAGTTGTATCTGTTTTATTATTGACTTCACAATGTTTTATTATATTTGCTCTCGGTAATAGTTTTGTGCTAGATTATTTGCTATTATACACGCTAAATAGAATAATTCTAAATAGTAGTTTTTCCTCATAATCTTTTTCGAAATAATCGATCATTCGACCGGTCGGTAGCTAAGTGGACAAACGCGTCGGATTCCCACCCAGGTGTCAATTTCTCTGCTGGCTAAGTTCTCCATCATTGCACAAGCAACATTTTCCGCTTATTGTGATGTTACTAGGAGTTTTAAAAATATTTTTAGGTGTTTCGTGACCAGGGAATGTTTACGTTTATTAAAAAAAAAAATTGAGAATCGAAACATTCCATAAAATATTTTTTTACGTTTTTATTATTACGAAAAGGATTTCTCGGTTATAGTATATATATATATATATATATATATATATATATATATATATATATATATATATATATATATATATATATATATAAGTAGTAATATTTAAAATGAATAATGGGGCGCAGCAGCTATAAAAGAACCTTATTATCCTTCATAGGTTTCAGTGACAGGGATCAGACATAATAATAATATAACTGGAGAATTCACCTACATCCTAACTATTTCTAACAGATTCGAAGCTATTAGTGCATGCCGTGTTCGAGAGTGTCGATTATTTTATGAGATGTTTAATATATCAATGTAAAATGAAAAATGACCACGTGTTTTGAAATTATTTATTTATTCATATAGTTTAGTGAAATTTACAACAGAGGAAAACGTAACGGGAGCAACCGTAAATTGATTTCAGGCACACATCAACTGTGCATGAATTTTTCATCAAAACTGGCATGCTTTATGATGTCATAATTAAACATAATTTATTTAGTTATCTTTTTATTATCTTTTATGACTGAATTCAGGCGATTCGCCGACCGCCGGGGAAAACGGTGATGTGAGCGCTTCACTACGCTCCCCCGCTTGCCCCCTCCCCGGTAGTCCCCCCCGCGCCGAGAGGAATTTGAACGTGCTTGGTACAGTGTGCTCCTTGAAGTAACAATATATGGAGGGATAGCTAATTTGTTTTACCGAACCCATCCGAAATTGTAATAAATCACCTTTTCCGAGTTTTTACATCGTACACCATGAGAGAGAAAGAAACAACAAATTTCTTGGATTGCTTCTATATACTGTCGTAATGATCTTAAGCTGGTTATTTTCGCTGATTAACGGTGGGAATCCGCCCACATTTTTTATTTTGCCACTAAACTTGACACAACTAAACGGTTTTTTAGGTTAGATGCTATATTTTTGTTGATAAAAATACTGTGAAAAAGTGGCTATACGAACACACAAAAACATTATGTCGATATGTGATATTATGGATGTATAAATACCGTAGCCTTAGTCTTAGCCACGCCCAACTGCGCCGAGTCATGTTAAAATCATCAAAAACAAGTCCAAAACTGACTTCACTGCCTTGGCTTGGGCTACCTCTTGTATACTCTAAGGTGTGCTCATTTATATATTATTTGCAGAGCGTTGGGAAAAACTTCAATGTTTTGTGAATGCTTCACGAATTGCTAGTTCTTTAAAATGAACCCTTCGCAGTGAACACTTCAATCGAAGTCGAACTCGCAAAAAAGAGATTCGAATTTATCCGGTTATTTGTTCAGTTCTTTTTGGAACCGGTTCTTCCCCGAGAAAAAACACCTCCTAGTCGGTAGGGATTTGAAAGTGAAAAGAACTGGAACTAGTTCCTCGTCAAAATAAAACGTACTAGTCTGTAGGGATTTGAAAACGAAAAGAACTGGAACTGGTTCCTCGCCAACTACTAGTCGGTAGAAATTTTAAAACGAAAAGAACTCCCAAAAAATCACGTTCCTTTAGATCGAAGTACTTTGAAGTCGAACTTCAATTGAAGTACTTCTTTATAGGCTTTGAAGTTCAACTTCACAACTGAACTGCTGCAAATTGAAGTAGTTCTTTGTAATCTAACCTCCAATGCCAATTAAATCGTGATTAATAAATTCAATAAATTACCTTGCTACGGTTAACAACAAGATAATTAACTGATTAATCAAAAACAGATTTGATTTTGCTATAAAAACCCCCTGACCGAAACCTACGCCGCTTTGTCGGCAATACCTACCCTACCACCTACCACCTACCACCCGCCACCCGCCACCCGCCACCCGCCACCCGCCACCCGACACCCGCCACCCGCCACCCGCCACCCGCCACCCGCCACCCGCCACCCGCCACCCGCCACACAACACACTGAACACTTTTGTCTGATAAAAAGTTTATCAAGATTGATCGGTTCTCAACTATCAAAAAATTCCCATAAAGTTTTTATTTGCGATGGTTGTTTACTAGTTTTCTCTAACGAAGGAAAATTGACTCAACATCAGAAATACGATTGTAATGAAGTGGTTACTAAACTTCCAGAACCAGGTACTTTTATAAAATTTGAAAACTTTCAAAAGAAATTAATTGTTCCTTTCGTAGTATATGCCGATTTTGAATGTTTATTGAAACCCATATCACATTGTCAACCAAATCCTTCATCAACATCTTCGATATTAACTCATGAGCATGAACCGTTTAGCTTCGGTTATTACATCAAATGTGAATTTGATTTTTCCTTATCCAAATATGTGACGTATAGAGGTAAAAATTGTGCCACTGAGTTTGTTAAAAGATTAACCGCAGATTGTAAAGAAATTCATTCGACATTATCAAAAATCGTACCAATGAAACCTCTATCCAACGATGATACTGAATATTTTGAATCTATCAATAATTGTCATATTTGTATAAGAGAAATTATATGTTTACGAGAGAAAGTAAGGGATCATTGCCATTTAAGTGGAATTCAGAGGTCCTGCTCATAATACATGCAATTCAAAATTTAAAATATGTGACTTTATTCCAATCTTTTTTCATAACCTAACCGGCTACGATTCACATTTGTTCATTCAAGAATTGGCTTCTGATGGCGATCCAATCAACATCATCCCGTTAAATAAAGAATCCTATATTTCGATAACAAAAAACATTAAATTGGATAAAAAGCGATCTATAAAATTGAGGTTTCTCGATTCCTATAGATTCATGTCAGCTTGTATTGAAAAATTGGCGGAGAATTTAAAACCAACTGATTTCATAGAAATGAGAAAGAATTTTCCAGATGTAAATGATTTTAATCTAATGATACGAAAAAATGTATTTCCTTACGATTATATAACAGATTTTAATAAATTAAACGAAACCAATTTACCTTCAAAAGAATTTTTTTTCAACAAGTTAACCAATTTGAATGTGTCTGATATCGATTACAGCCATGCGCTAAAAGTCTGGAATCATTTTCCAACAATTAAAACATTGGGGGATTATTCGGATCTCTATTTGAAATCAGATGTTTTGCTACTTGTAGACATTTTTGAAAATTTTAGAAAAATATGCCTAAAGACATACGGATTAGATCCAGCCCATTATTATACGACGCCCGGATTATCGTGGGATGCATGCTTAAAATAACTGATATACATTTGGAGTACTTAAGAGACATAGATATGGTTCACTTCATTAAAAAGGGCATTCGCGGTGGAATCAATCAATGTAGTCATCGACATTCCGAAGCAAATAATAAATACATGAAAGAATATAATCGTGATCAGAAAGCTAAATATCTGTTTCACATAGATGCCAATAATTTATACGGTTGGGGAATGTCTCAATATTTACCTTACGCAGGTTTTAAATGGTTGAACGAAAACGAAGTACAAGAATTTGACGTGAATACTTTCAGTGAGTCGGCAGATACTGGATACATATTGGAAGTAGATTTAGAATATCCCAGTGAATTGCATGATGCTCATAATGATTTGCCATTTTGCCCGGAAAAACAAGTTTCAGATATTGCCAAAGTACCTAAATTAATAACGACTTTACGTAGTAAATCTAAGTACATTATTCATTATTTAAACTTAAAACAATGTTTACAAGCAGGGCTCAAACTTACGAAAATTTATCGTATTTTAAAATTTAAGCAATCAGTTTGGTTGAAATAATATATTGATTTAAATACAGAGTTAAGAAAGAAAGCTACGACCGATTTTGAAAGGGATTTTTTTAAATTGATGAATAATTCAGTGTACGGAAAAACAATGGAGAATGTTGAAAAAAGGGTGAATGTTCTACTAATCACGGGTTGGGATATGATAAAAAATAAATTTGGTGCGGAAAAGTATATTTCCAAGCCGAACTTTCATAGCTGTACTATATTTTCTGAAAATTTTGTTGCCATTCAAATGAATAGAATTAAAATTTTGTATGATAAACCTATATATTTAGGATTTTGTGTTTTAGATTTATCAAAAAAATTAATGTATGAATTCCATTATGATTACATGTTGAGAAAATTTGGAATTGATAATTTAAAAATGATGTATACTGACACGGATTCCTTTATTTATGAAATACAAACGGAAGACTTGTACAAAGATATAATATTAGATATACCTGAAAGATTTGATACTTTCAATTATGAAGAGAAAAATCCGTATAATATAGGTCGATTTAATAAAAAGGTTTTAGGATTCATGAAGGATGAAAACGAAGGTAAAATTATGACCGCGTTTGTTGGATTAAGATCTAAAGTATTTGCGAAAATCGTCGATGATCACTTTTCATCAAAAGCAAAGGGGGTTGATTATTCAGCTGCCAAAACTCTTTCTATGGATGATTATCGTAAATGTCTCGAGGAAAATCATAAAGTTAATCGGGATATGATTAGATTTAAATCTATAAAACATGTGATTTATTCACAAAGAGTAAACAAAGTGGCACTTTGTGGAAAGGATGACAAACGGTGTATACACGTAGGGTCGCCAGATACAAATGCTTGGGGTCACTATAAAATAGAAAAGTAGATACATTAATATTTTTTTACTATAATATCTAGTTATTAATAATTATATAAAATACTGTAGAATAATTTGTGTTTGATAATTACTACATTTATTTATTATATATTATATTAAATTATTACCATAATGTAATACCATGTGTAATACTACCTGTAATATTACTGTTTATTATAATTGTAATTCTTATGTCTTTTTTCTTTATATTCTATAAATTAAATCACATATCTGTTTTTAAAATGCGTATTTATTGAAACAGTTACAATGCATTCCTAAAGCATTTACTTAAAAGTTGGAAGTAATACATTTATTTATTTATTTACTCAAATCACTAATTTTTTTAATGAACTGTACATCTAAATAATATCGAGGCCTGTTCAAAAGAAAAAAATAATTTTGAATTTTCGCGAACTGTGTACATTCGACTATCGTTTTTTGTTGTTGTTATGTTGGTGCACATATGTTTATCATATGTTAGCATTATCAGCCATTTTGGAATAGTGGTTTGTTTTTGACAACTGGAAAGGTTAGTCACGTTTTTGTGTGTTCTTCGATTTTTTACTTTTGAAAAAAATGGATCAAAGAATATGTATTGAATTTTGCGTTAAAATGGAATAAAGTGCTCCAGCGCACTTAAAATGTTGACTGTGGCATTCGGCGAGTCTAGTTTGTCTCAAAAAAGTGTTTATAAGTGGTACAAGCGCTTTACAGAAGGCCGAGACGATGAGCGTCCTGGAGTCAACAAACGAACAAAACATTGAAACAGTGAAGAAAATGGTTTTGGAAAATCGTCGAATCACTATTAGGGAAGTTGCAGAGGATGTTGGCATATCAATCAGCTCATGCCATGCAATTTCTTCGGATGTTTTGGGCATGAAACGTGTGGCAGCGAAGTTTGTTCCGAAATTGCTAAATTTTGAGCAAAAGCAACGTCGCATTGGTATCGCTCAGGAGTTGTTGAATGACGTCAACGACGATCCAGATTTGATCAAAACGGTATCTGAGGGGGATTGCTTTGAAGGGGAGAAAACGGATATTGATGAATAAATAAATACTTTTCGAAAAAAATCGAAATTCACCTATTCTTTTGAACAAACTATGTATCATCTGCTGCCATAAATCAAAGAGTTTTGGGCAACCTTGCTCCTCTGAATCTAGGGATTCAAAACGAAAAAGTTCTCCCAAATAATTTGTTTACTATCTCCATGACAGCTGTTTCGCCTTTAGAAGGCATGACTCATGACGCCATGACCCCACAATAAGTACCATATATACCACAATGTTTCCTAAAATATTCTTTTATTCGTCTTATTTATTTATAATTCATAGTACCCTCTTTTCCAAGCTTTTGCTTGCGTATAGAAGAGGGGTGTACGGTGTACCTACTACCTACATCAATACATCACTATTGTGAGTTTTATGACAAAGCGCAATGAGGTGCGCGGCGAGGTGAGGCGAGGTGAGGCGAGGTGTGGCGAGGTGAGGCGAGGTAAGGCGAGGGCAACAATAAGATATTTAAGAGGCGAGGTGCTGCCTGCAGAAACATGTGCTGAAATTGTCTCCTGCCACACTACTACTTTATTGGGTTCGTCAATAGCATAAGTTCTCAACGCGGACGATAACGCCCCCTTGTGGGCGTTTGAGACTTTCAGGGGAGCGGTAGAAGACTTTTCGTGTTTTTTTGGCGAGGAATCGATTCCAGTTCCTTTTACTTTCAAATCTCGTTTTAAAATCTCTATCGACTAGTACTTTCTTTTGGCGAGGAACTTTTGTCGATTTGCTAGTACTTTTCGAAAAAACACCAGGAACCGGTCCCAAAAAGAGTTGGATAAATAACCGGTTCCTTGGTGGTCACCGGTAACTGGAACCGCGAACGCGACAAATGGTAAGTTAAAAAAAATGGGAGGGGGGGGGGGGCTCTAGAAAAAAAGGGCGGTGGGCAAAAGAAGGTTGTCTAGAGTCTGGAGCAGGCAGTGCAGGCTAGAGATGGTCGATATTCCTGTCCCGGTTAAAAGGAACCGGTTCCAAGCTGGTCACTGGAACCATCGATATTATTTCTTCGAGGAACCGGTTATTTTTGGAACCGGTTCCTAATTATCGCAAACAAAAATATCCCATATCCTTTGCCCGTCCTTTTCGTTTTTTTTTGCGAGTAACCGATTCCAGTCCTTTTCGTTTTCAGAATTTCTCTAGCAACCCCCTTTCCTTTACTTTTCTGGCACCAGGAACCGGTAACTGGAACCGCAGGTACACCCAATTCTGATATCGACAATCTCTAGTGGAGGCACTCAGGCAATGCAGGCACTCAGGTAGTCATGGTCAGGCGCACTCGAACTCGAACTCGAACTGCGCCATATTTAATGATTGCTTTTGCGTTTCGTATCTCATTATTTAATGAAAACATCTACAAATACTCATAAAATACACAACACACAGATATCATTTTATAATACTTCAAATAAATATTCAAAAAATCTAAATCCAACATTTCGTCCCTGGTCTCTCCTACCACCCAAATAAATAGCTTCGTTTAGACACCGCGCGGCTTAAGACAAATGCGAACCAAAAAAAAGCGCGTGAAAAACCTCACGACGTATTTCTACTTTAATGGGAAATTTAACTACTTGTGTACCTACATATTATTTTAAACTGTTATTTATTAATTATATGTATTATAATGATTTAGAAGAACAAAAATGAGGCATTTATAATTACAGTGTGGAAAAAAAAAACAAATAAAGCTTCGGAAATTAAAAAATGATTACCATTCACCAATTTTCGCGAGACTTTTTTCTCCAAAACGTTCGCACATTACTATGACACGTTGCAAATAAATTTATTTACCGCATATGAAGCACGTGAATAGATTTTGACAGTCTTCAGACAGATGAGGGGTAAATCATTAAATCTCACCAACTCCACCAATGTGAAATTGTGGGAAACTGAAAAAACTGTTTTATCAACACTGTTTAGAATTTTTTTCTTTGTGTTATTTAATTGACTGGATTGAGTGCCCTTTAATTTAAGAATGAAACACAAGAAATGTACTACGCTGGTGGAAAAGTGAAATTGCTAGAATAACATTCACCACTCGAACCATTATCAACGTTGGTATCTGACGAGTAGCATTTGCAAAACAATCTTTACAGGTATGTGGATTAAATTTGGAAAATCCTTGCTTCTCACATGGACAGCTGTATGTGGCCTGCTCACGCGTAGGAAAACCTTCTGATTCATGCATATAAGCATCAGACTTAGAAAAATAAATTATTTTGTATTCAAATTTAAAATAAAAAGCAATTTTCTTTGAGTACTTCGGCATTGCAAAGCATGCCGGATACTCTCTAGTATAATATAAAAAATGTATTCATTCAAATACAATTTTCAATATTATATCCTACTGAACAGTTCGTAACTAGATTGCATAAATCTTGGACTTTATTCGTCAACTTTTATTATTTGAAAAGTCTCGTGAAAAAAACAAGAGCTTAGTGTGAGAAACTAAACAGGTATTTCATAATCTCGGGTACGCGCTGACCTGAACAGTTTAGGTAACCTAGTAGAAAAAATAAATAATCGTATTTTGACAGATATCTTTTTATATACTGGCAGCACCGTCTGCCCCACTGACGTCTCTCATATCTCATATGCGATCTGCGCTGCGTCGAAGTACGCAAGTACCGCTGCGTGCGCGTGCGTATTTGACAGTGTTGCACATTATTGTTCTGCACTCTTGTTAGATTCTACTTGGACTTCCGTTCCTTTCGAAGCCGGTAGTCAACAAGTCACAGTGCACCGTAGCTTCCGCGCCGTTTTTGTTAGTTAGAAGTACTCTAAAATCAGCCAAGATTCGCTTAGCAGCCGGAAACACGATGTTCGGGGGCACGGAACCAGTCATACTGCCCAAAGAGGCGGGAGAGTTTATTATGAAAACTGCCAAATCTGTGTCCATCAAAACAGAAGGTGTAAAGAAATTAGCGGACGAGGTATGATTGCATTTTCCGTACTAAATTAGAAAATGTTGTTTGTTTTGCAATGTAAATTATAATATTATCTAACAGTTATTATGCAATGAAATATGTCGAACCGGCGAAACGAACATCATTATTTTAAATGCAGCATTAATTAAAAAAATATTTTAGGTATTTTTAAAAATGTTGCGAAAATAGGTAGGCCAGGTTGTTAAATTGTATCTCATCAATTCCATTTCATTATTTGATATGCATTCACGTTTGGTACAGCTAAAGAAAAATATTCAAGATTTTTTGGCACTGTTAAGTTTTTGTATTTGGGGTAAAATATATTATTGGTGTAGGTCAATTGGTACCATGCGGCGCAATTTGTTACGCAACACAGTGCGATTTTTGTTTATTTTCGTACAACTATAAGTTATAACGGACAGGTGAATGTTATTATTGCATTATTGAAATTTTTCGTTTTGAAAAAAAAAATCTCCAAAGTGTTCTACCCTCTTGGAAATTTTCCTTGGGCCGATTTCAAAAATAGCTGGTTCCTAGAAGAAATAATATCAACGGTACCAGTGACCGCCAAGGAATATTTAAGGAAGTAAGGTTTTGTTTTTAACCAGTAAACCCTTAGTTAAAATCAATAGTAAACGATGTGGCCATCAGCCTACGGTGTGGTGCTAGAACTCCATTCTTCCTAATTCATCTAAGTTTTTCCCAAAATGACAAAATGCGTGGCAGATCGCGGTTTGCATTTGTGATAATTTCGATATTGCGACAAGTTTGTCCGGATTTCAAAATACGCGGGAAACTGCGGCGTTTGGAGAAATAAACAAAGGATTTATTTTGGAATGCTTTTGTTTCGCCAATTTCTTTACGAAAGGGAGAGAGGTAATGCATTATTATGTAGGTCATCAGGATTGCCCTCTCGTTCCGCCCCCCCTGTTGCCCGGATGCAATTGCTAGGCAGTTGCGCAACAGTTGTATTGATTTTACGGGACATTCAACAGGGTGAAGTAAGGTCGTAAGGTCATTGGTAGAATTCACCCACAACTTGAGAGATTATTTTTACGTAGGTACACTTTATGTTATGCTGTAGTCTTTTAGTTGAGATAATCTGTCATGACAATATGATCACAAAACAATAAAATAATTAAAATAATATTAATAATCTAAAACTCAAATATGAAACAGAAAAAAGCCAGAAACTAAAAAGAACAATGGTCATGACCGAGACTCGAACTCGGAACCTCTACTCGGTAATGACCATTGTTCTTTTAGTTTCTGTTTCATGTTTGTGTTTTAGATTATTATTATTATATGAATATTTAATAATAAAAAGCATTGATGCTTTAAAGTTAATTCCAATTTTAATAAAATAATTGCTTCTGCTGCTATAATTTATTTATTCCTTTACATTATTGGGTACATCGCATGTTATTACAGACAGGGTAGGTAAATAAATGAGCTGCGTGAATCCACTTATATTTCTCACTTGTGGTGTTTTTGCTCTTCAATGCACTTTCTAGCATTTTGTGGGTCGGGAATAAAGTCAAATACATTTTAAATCGAAAATTTGAACAAATGGGATTTGTCAATGCTCCATTCGCTCAAAACTGATGTAGGGACACCCTTAAAAAACAGTACTTGTACAATTATTTATCTATCCCTTTGCATTCATAGTTTAGGTCAAAACCAAAACAAGTTCATGAAATAATTTTTCAGCGGTTTTTGATTTGTCCCGTGATTTTGGTGTTTTTTTACTGTTTATTTTTCATTTTTCTCATTGTTTATTTTATTTTGTATTTATTTGGATGCATCATACGGGCACTTGATGCAAATGCATACGGACGATTCATTCTTTTTTCTGCACGACTATCTTTAGAACAGCGTTTCGTAAACATTTTCCCCATTATCCGGTTGTTTTTAGCGATGGGTTTTGTGAACGCTTCAAAAATAAAATTTCGCGGAGCGGGGGGGGGGGACTGCTAGCGATATTCTGAATACGAAAAGAACTGGAACGGTTCACAGTGAAGTGCGACCCACAATTTTTTTAATCGCTTGTATCTTGTACGGGAACTTTTATTTTAAATAATACAATTTTTAATGTCAATACATTTTTTTTAAATGTAGTAAATAAATATTCACACCATAGGTATAGGTATTTTAAAAAGAACCTTGAATACATAAGGAAAACGAATCACATAACATAATTTAAAAAATTAACAAGAAACATTTCAGAATGTTGAGAAAACCAACTTAGATCAAATAATTTGTTTCCCCAATAATAAATGCGAGGAGTGTGAAGCAGTTTTTGGTTAACTACTCGTATAAACTTAAAAATACGAGTACACCTGTGGAGTGCCGGATTTCCGCAAGGTAAAATTTCCGTCATACCTTGCTGACTGTAATTTCGTAATAACTCACATGTGTTTTACAAAATTATGTTTTTGTCAACTATGCTATCTTTTCAGATAATGTGTCTATTTATTTTTTCAAATTGTATTTTAGTGGCTTAGGTTATTTTTCTGGAATAGCTACTGATATTCGGAGAATTGTTTTTTTTCTCCCTCATGTCTCTAAAGAAAGTTTTCTGAAGAAATGTGAAGATTTTCGCTGTTGTTTTATTGTATAATATTTTTGTCTAGCTGAATAATTTTCCTCCCAAAGAAAAATGAATTCATGAGGCTTACCTGTAAATACAAACAGTGATGTCTCTTTGAAAATCGTTTTTTTTTCTGCCGCACTGACGCGACGTAAGCAAACTTCAAATATTTGTTACTCGACTTGTACCGAACTTAACGCAACGCGAAATATCGCAATGGATCGATTATTTTGTTGACAAGCGATTACGGCTCATTTAAATATGCGAACAACAGTTTTTAAAGGATAAAAACTCCTGAACTGATAATGTTGAAAACCCGCTGACTATTGGCACCTCCGGCACACTAGAGGTTAAAAACAAATTCTAACCTAAACAGCTAAGTTCTACAGGTGTTTGAAGCGACCGGGCATCTTGCTTTCGTGTTCCGGTGTCGGGTCATTATTTGTGAACGCTGATTTAGAACATTGTCATTTTACGTTAAACATTATTTGGGAATGGGAAAACAAAAAAATAACAGTAATTTGATACACTGAAATTAATACTTTACAATAAAATAAAATTACACTTTCGACATGCTGCCTTTCCACAACACCTGTTTACATATATGGCGTTACACATATAACGTAATGTCATTATCTTACACAGATTCGTTATCGTCGTTGTGACCGTTTATTTAATATGAAGTGTTCATTTAAAGAACTAGTAGTTCGTGAAGCGTTCACAAAACTTAGAAATTTTCCCATCGCTAGTCGAAACAGTTAAATTAATAATACCTTTAATTCATTCCTACTGTAATTATAACCCATCCCAATAACTTTTTTTTAATAATCAGTTAATGAGCCACTTAAGTTTAAAATTTTAACTTCCAAATTTCAAAAATTCGGCGTACGTACTATTGTACAGAGAGGATGGACCGCCATACGACTCTGTTTTGGCGTATACTCCATGATTCATTCACATTCATACATTGTCTCAGACATACTCTTCTGTAATTCTGACTCTTGATATTTACAAAAAAAATGCATGCAAATGGCTCAATAGATGCTGATGACGGCTTACTTCCACTGTCTCTCCCAAGGTTATGACTACGTTATCTCGCGGTTTTTATTTAGAATTATTTTATCTAAGTGTCTTGTTTGTGAATTCTGCCAATTTAAATCGAATTTTAAGTAGGATTTCATTGTTTAAAAAAATTAATTACTAATGCAAAATATTGAAGGAAGTACCTAATAAAGGAGACAAAAAAAACATTGAAGTGAAAATATAGAATAATATCTGCTAAAATACATTTTACAGGTAGGTGGGGTCTTTATTAGGTACATGGTGATTTGAAAAGTGTTTTTTAAAAATCGATAATTTCAATTAATATCAGTTCCTAATTTTATAACTTATTAACAATAAGTTCTCACTTGTACATCGTACTCACTAAGGAAATTATTTTGTTTTATTACTAAGTAGTATTTACAACCCGGCTTTACTTGAGGCTTTATCTTTTTCGAATTCTTACCAAGCAACATAGTATCTTGTCTTATGTTTTATACATATTTCAAAGTTGCATAGCTCATGGTGGAAATAACGTTGCTAGAAGAAAATAGTTGAGTTGACCTAGAAATTCCATACAGATAAAACTTTGCAACTTAGTGACACCAGAGTTTCACCGTTCAACAGTTCTTGTTTCTTAACACATAGATTTTAAGCTTTCTAAGGCTATTCCCAATGAACAGAGAAGCACTAGATTCGTGATCTATACGTATTTGAAAGAAAACTGATGTCTCATTCCCTTCTAGAAAGAATTAAGAAATCAGTTTTCTTTGAAATCGGTATTGATCACACTTTGGGGAGATATCGGTTCAGTGATTGAGTTAAACATTTTAAAAAAATTCTAGGTTTTCAAAAACTTTGTGGAGGGTAAGATCAAAATTGGAGGTTATGGAGACGATGGCTACCACCCGACAGGCAAGGAGGCTCGTACGGTGGACTGGATCTTCCTACTGGACACCCTCAACTTCTGCTTCTGGACCCTCGGGAACGCAGACAAGTGGTCCGTCAATGGCCAGACTGGGTACATGGGGATTGTTGCTGCCATCCGTCGTGCTTTTAATGTAATGCATTCCATGCTAAGTTACTAAGGGGCACATCCCACATTGTTCGTTGGGACCGTTAAAATAAATATTTTGGTGTATACCTACTTGCACTCTTTTCTTCTATATTACCTCTTATAAAGTTACCTACTTAATCATCACATTTTAGTCATTTAGTGTCTTTATGCCCAACATTGAATTAAATTAACAGTTTCTTTTAGGAGGGAATGGATATTGCAAATCCGCAAGTCTACAGCAAGATAACCGAAGCGCAAATGGCCCATATCTGCCGCTCCGATGACGGCGTGACGCCCATCCCCCTCCTCGAACTGCGTGTCAAGTGCATGCAGGAGGTCGGAGCCGCACTGATAGACCGTTTCGGCGGCACCTTCAAGACCTGCGTTGCAGATGCGGATGCCTGCGGACAAACCCTTGTGAAGATTGTTGTGGAGAACTTTCCCTGCTTCCGCGACGAAGCCCAGCACAATAAAAAGTGGGTGGCCTTCTACAAGAGGGCTCAGATCCTCGTGGCCGACCTGTGGAACTGCTTCAAAGGGCAGAGCTGGGGAGAGTTCACCGACATCGAAGAGTTGGCCATGTTCGCCGATTACCGCGTGCCGCAGGTGCTGGTGCACTTTGGGGCGCTGCAGTATTCTCCCGAACTAATGAAGAAACTCAAAGATGGTACGACATCTATTTGTATATATATATATAGATTCTAGAACAGAGAGGGGCAATCTTCCAAGTGGTCAAATCAATTTTTGATCTCATTGTGAGCCACCGTGTCTTTTTGTAATCAAGCAGTTATCTCTTTTTGTATTTTCCTACCTCAAGGCTTACAAAGTCAGTGCCTACCCTGAGGATGTGATATTTTACCAGGTTCTATAGGTTGGGTAACAATATGAGCTTACTCTTATTAAATAATAGTATTCCAGAAAGTATGGTATGCAACGGAAATGCAATGCAATACATTCCATAAATGGGAATGATTATTCCTCCACGTATGAATCTGTATTCGGTTCACCCATTACCAGTAGAGGGGTAATTTCACAGAGAATGTAACGCAGCTGTTAGATATAATCATTGTGCATTTACTGTTCTATTATTTCTAGATGTCATATTAAAGAATGGCGACAGAGAAGAGGTTGAGATACGTGGCGGATCTATCCAGGCAGTAGAGCTCGTCAACATTGAGGTGAAGCATATGATCGGAGAGCTGCATGATTCCAAGATGAAGACAAGCGATATCAACGCGGTCATGATCGACTACTTCTTGTGGTTGTACCGTCGTGAGCATGCAGCAGAACTGGAGCATATTCCTTTCCACAAGGTCCTCAGTCAATACTATTGATCCCCCAATGATCCAATGTATAATTGAACCATACCACCGAGAAACAAATTAAAACATACATCATTTTTAGGTAACATTATTTTATTAATAAAATACTAAAAAAATAACAACACATGAAATTTTAATTAAAAAAAAAAAGTAAATACATATATTCATAATTCTTATTATCATTATAACCCATTGACAATAAACACTTTGCGTTTTTACATTTTATTTTTCTCTTTAATTTAATATTATACAAAGAAATTATTGCTTTACTTTGGTTTTTTGGTAATATTTATTTATATACAAAAAGAAACACACATCGTAATTAATTGTTGGATAAAATAATTCACGCCCCTCAAAAGCATAATATTCATAAATGGCACCAAATACATTGAAAAAAAAAAAAAAAAATTGCTTTTTACATAAATGTCATAAATATAGGTGTTTAATTTATGTTTCAATTGATATTTGTTTTGCAAAAACTTTGAATTCATCAATTTTAACTGAGTGATATTTGTGCGCATGCTGTCTTATTTGTTCAATCGGCTTTTATAATTCGTATATGAAATACTCAAGTGAATGAATGTTAAAATAATCAATGCGTGAAAACCTTTCACTTCGAATCGTCTCATAAAATTAATATGTGTTGTGTCAAAGTTGAGAGAGTTGACTTGTACAATGTATCAATTACTTGGTAAATAAAGTTTATGACTACAAAACCTGTCTGTTAAGTTAACCCTCAAAGACATAAGTTAGATTGTAAGCTAATGCATTACACTAGCTATAAATAAAGCCTTAACTACCTATACAAAATGTCATATCTATTGGTAAATAATAATGTCAGGTATAAATTATTTATATCTACAGGTAAAACTATGATTAAATTATTGCAGTGTTATGAAATCTGTATTCAATTTCAATGTTTGTTCAATTGCTCAAAGAATGCCAATTTATTCCTCAGAGATCCAGGTTCTGGAACTGGGCTGTCTGGTTGAGTATCTGACTTTCCTTCCTTGGCGGGATCTTCGCTTCCATCAGGAAGGTTCTTGGTTCCTCCGGGATGTATTATGGGGGGTTCCGGCATGGATAACTTCAGCTCCTCGCGAAACTCTCTGGAGACACTCCGCGCGGTGATACTGTGCATGTGCTGTGGTTGTTTGAGATTAGTCTGACTGTTGGAAAACGACTTGGTCATGATTTTGTTGTCCAGTAGGTCCTTACTTATTTTTCTCTTGGGCTAAAATTATAACAAATTACAATATTATAATACAACTTGTTTCCTAAATTGCTATCTGGGTCTTTAAAAAATAAAATTGTTCAGAAAAGTTTTACTAACTAAATTTGTACTTTGAAGAATGGTGTGGTATGAATAATTGCTCCAAATTGACTGAAAATAATGTTTGAAATTTTTCGCTACTTTGATTTTAACGTAATGGTTTTTTAAATGAAAAATAACTGGTTACCAGTTGGTTGGTAACGTTGTTTCCAAAAATGAACAGCAAAAAAAAACGTTTCTTTATTCTGCGCTCAATTTTTTACAGTAATATGAGGACTTATGACCACAGCTAGGGGCACTCGATAAATTGGTCATGTTTGTCAAAAATTCCTATGAAAACCAGGAACGACGGATTACATTATGATGTGATCTAATATGGAATTGCCACATATCTTTCCAATATAACTATAAAAATATTACATACCTTGTAGATTGGTGGATTCTCTGTTTTATGTGTGAAAAATTTCTTCCTCAAATCTTTAACTGATGGCAAATCAATATCTTCTTCTATTTTAGACTCTGGTATTTTGGCAGAGTCATTGTTCTCTCTATCCATATATCCGTGCACAGGTCTATACACATCACCCATTGACTTCCAGGACTTGGAGATGCTTGTTAAACCTGGCATCAAATTAACATCTTTATCAGCTGAAATTCTGTTGATTTTGGCATTTGGAGTATAAACATTTTCTTCCTCACTTTCGTTGTGAAGCTTATCTTTTGTGGATGATACAATCTTTCCAGATTTGATGTTGTATACTCTCGGGGAATCATCTTGACTGCTGATGCTGTCGCTTTGGTCAAGGAAATCAGTATTCACTGTAACTCCGTTTGTAAGCTCCAGTAGTTTTTGGGTACTCTCGGCATTTAACTCGACCGGCAACGTGTACAACTCATGGGTATCATTTTCATATTTGAACGCCTTCTCGTATAAGTCATCAAATTGTGTATCAACGTCTTCCACTATCACAGGCGTGGCTGCGTATATTTCATAAGGAGATGGGATAACTTCTTCTTTGATTATAATTTTTGGACTTTCTTTCGGAGTTGCCGAGTCTTCATTTATTAGATTCCCATGATTATAGTTCCATGACTGCAATGAATTATTAGAAAATTAAATTAAAAAATCCAGTTGCATAACAAAAGTAAAACAGATTGATAAAACTAGTATTTCATGAATTAGACTAGCAATATTTTGTTGTGGTTAGTGAGCATTTCTTTAGTTTGTGCTTGGGTTAGTGACGTAAAAATGTAAACAGACTCACCCCCAAGTTGCTTAAAACTGACATTTCACAAAAGGACAGAACAAAACATGCGGACAGCTCAGTGCAACCAAAAAATATAAAAACGTGCATTAATAAGTCATCGGAAAACTGAAAGATATTTCTTCAACCGACACAAAATTTTGTCCTTTGCCATTTCATAATAATAAAATGTCTACTTTATTCTATTTACAAAAAAAAACATGCTACAATTAATTAATTCAGCATATATATATATCGTTTTTAAAGATAATATTATGTCAACATTTTAAAATTTGCAACTGTTCGTATTGATTTCAACAGTTTTATCCCAATACGGGCATTGTTAGACTGGTCAACCAAAACAGGTTTTCCAGTCTAGTAAAAAATAAACAAATGTTAAAAAGTGAATCTTATTTTAGTGTGTTTATTATTTTATAGAAATAAAAGATGGACACACAAGTACTATTATCATATATCTTATCTTAGAATTAAAATAGTCGGTATGAATTATCTTGTCAGCTAATCACTATTGAAACTTTTTTTTCTTAAAACATTTTACACGTTGAGATTAATAAAATCATTCAGGGACATTTCATAATAACACATCACACAAATAATATGACGTTAAATAAAAATAAGCATTTATTGCAGCGTGTGTTTGGATGGTGGTTACAATAACATTAATAGATATTATATTGTGTTAGAGTTAAAAAGTCAAAGTATTGTGTTTAAATGTAATTTGAAAATTTCACATTAAATCAAATAAAAAAGATTTTTTCCACACTTGGAACTAATATTTAATTTTTTAAATATAAATATTTCTTATAATAATTTGTTTTAAAAACAAGTTGTGCAATAACCCACGTTTTCAATCAGAATATTATTTTCTACTTCTAATTTGGCAAATAAAAATTGTTGCTATTTCTGAGGCGCAAACTCCCTCCAAATATCGTTTCTATTTTTGCCCTTCGACTCGAACTGTTTTTATATTTCCGTAAACTTCTGTTCTCTAGTAAACGTAAACTACTGAGTGTATGATAATTAGTTTCTAAAACTTCGGGTTCTTTAGGTATATTCAACTTAATATAATCGTTGTCACTGTCTGTGTTGTTGGAAGGAATATTTAAGTAAGATTGGTGGCCGGTTAGGGTTTCGTTGACGCGCTCCGTTTGATTTCTTCTAGTGTCTATCGAGGGGGGGCTCTCGATGCTTGTGTCTGTATTTTCAAACAGGGGGTTGACCGCAAAGCCGTGGCTAGCATTTTTAGACCTCATGCAAACCCTTCTAATATTTTCATGTAAGGCAGAACCTTCCAGATCATTCAACAAATTGTTGAAACTTACTGGAGTTGCGACTTCTGAAGTTGCCCGGGTTATTGTGTTGGGTCTGGTTTCAGCATTGGACACTTCATCCGGCATTGAGTCGAATTTCATGTCTAAAAGGCGCTTTCGGGCTCCGGTGGATTTCTTTGATGCATTGATGTAATAGTCTCGACCATACCTGGAAATATATATGCAATAATGTTTACATTTAAAAAGAAGTTTAATCTAAATTTCGGAATGAGAGAAGACTAGTATTCACGAAAAAAGGTATGAATGTTGATTGTGCGATGGGTATAACACGCTGAAAGTTGTATCGGTTGACTTCAAACTAAACATCTTCAGCCACGAGTGCTGAGTGTACACATTACATAGTAATATACATAGTAAAAAATTACAGATGTTCAAATTTTATTTAAATTAAAAGTAGCAAATGTTGGAAAAGTGAATATAAAGCTTAAGAAATTTCCATACAGCTTCTTTCAACTAAAACAACTGTCTGATCATTTTACATACACTGATTATAATTTGAACTTAAAGGTATCACATGTTATTTTAATGAACTAAAAGTAGTTAAAATAAATCTGGAAGTAATAATATGCAGGAATTTCTATTACTATAAATTTTTAATTTATTTTCTTCACTTTAATTCCGTTAATGATGAATAATTGCTAAATAATAAAACTAGAAGAATACTTAGTAGTCGTAGTAGTAAAAAGTAAGCACTATACCTTTTTATTGTAAATTTTTATGACAAATATTGTATTCCAAATTTTGAGCGTGACGTGTACACCTACTTTAGACATGTGAATGTTATATGTTACTGGAACTCACTATTGCACAGAAAGACACACATTCAAAATTTTAGTACCTATTTAAAATATAATAATACAGATTTTTACCTTATAATATTATCCGAACCACCTTCACTTAAAGCGACCTGCAATGGCACACCAGCTCTCTTTTTTTCTGGCTGTTTACTCTCAATGTTGGTTTTAGAAACCATGTCATAAAGGGAGCTGTTGCTCTGTTTGCTCAATCGCCTTTCTATAGCTTCTGGAGAATAGGGATTGTTTTCCATGGGCACAGCGTTCAGCCACTTCTTGTGCTCCCTTTCTGCTATTGAACCTGAAACACATTTCATTAAAGGGACTGGGCTAGTGTCAAAGGAATAAGGTAAAACCCAGCTTTGCTTATTAGCATATTACCTCATATACAGGTATATAAAATAGATATCATTAAAAAATGGTGCTTGCAAGTTAGGAAAAAACTGAAACAAATCAGACTATCAATGTCTCGGTCATTGTTTTTAGAAATCGTTTTTAATAATAAGAATAACTTGTGGCATATTTTTATAGGTAATCAGTATTTTACATATTTTAAAATCTTGTAGGCTTTGAAAAGTTACTAACTACTAGTATGACAGAAGATTCAAAATTTTCGCACCAGTAAAAAAGATAGCATTGAACAACAAAAAAATGAATATGAACAAACAATATGGCGTCTGCTCTTATTTTTCGATAGTTACATGGATATTTCAAAGCTCCATAGCTCATGATATAAATGATAATGCCAGCTGGAAATAGGCGCATTCCTAAAATCTGTGCAAATTTTATGATATCAGAGCTCACCGTTCGAGAGTTTTTATTGCTTTACAGTTAATATAAAAACATTAACCCTTCTGTCTCAATACAGAAACTCCTCCCAGTGAGACAAGCATAGCAATAACAATTGCTATAAATGTTACCCAGAAAAATTAATGAAAAAAAAACCTAATCCTTTTTTGACTGCATTTATCTTTACCAGAGCATTTGTCATGCAATGTTCTGAGAACCAGACTCACAAGTATCCCTATTTTATATTAGTATTAATTTATTTTTGTTTTAATGAAAATAATGATTTTCCAAAATGCCCCCACATTTTTGTAAATTGAAATTTATTTACCAGGTGGTGTGTCTTTTTCAGTGTGGTCAGGGTTATTGTTATTTTGGGTTCCGTTTTTGTCATGTTTTTCTTCTGAGTCGCTTATGTACGGTTTCCCGTTCATAATGAATTGAATTTCATCATTTTCGTCAACGTCTTTGTTCACATTTTCATAAATGTTGTCATTGTCTTTGTTTACATTGTTTAAAATATTGTCAACGTCTTTGTTTACAATCTCATAATTTTTGTCATTGTCTTTGTTCACAATTTCGTCATTTTTATCAAGTTTTTCGTTAACAATTTCACAGTTTTGGTTTGTGTTTTTTATTACAATATCATCATTTTTGTTAAGGTCTTTGTTAATAATTTCATCTTTTCCATCAACATCTGTGTTTACTATTTCATCATCTTTGTCAATGTCTTTATTTATAAATTCATTATTTTGGAAGAACTCAATTTGTTCAGGTAGAACTGTGAAAATGTGCAATGCATTAATTAAGTGTGTGGTTAAGTTTTTCTTTTTTTACATATTTTATTGTACATGTGCATATATTTACCCGGAACTGTCACTATCTCGATAATTTCTTCTTCTGTTTTTATCATCAATGGCAATCTGAAACAAGGTAACAAATTAAATATTATTAATAGGCTCGCTCACATGTTCAGATTTAGTGCGTATTTCCACAACTTGGCAATCATGTCTGGACTCTTGACGTGAACCTTGGAGTAACAATATAAGGAGGTATAGGTAATATTTTTACCCAACCTACATAAATTTGCAACAAATCACTTTCCCTCGGTTTTTACGTCTTATTCCATGAGAGAGAAAGAGACAAGAAAAGTCCTCACACAATATCGCAGCACTTCTAAGTATGTTAGAATGTTCTCCGTCCGCGCTAACTTCACATCATCGAGTCGCATAACTTACGTCAACGGATTTTGAGGTTATTTCCTATATTTTTGTTGATTAAAATACTTTACTGCAGTGGTTATAAAAATAAATTAAACGTTATGATATGTGCTATGCGTGAATGTTCAAATAAGACCAAACAAAGATTATAAAACATCACTTTTCAGAGGTATTTCAACAGTTTTAATTATGTTTGACTGAACTTTAGAATTTTCACATTTTTAATGATTTAAATACATAAAATCAGCAAAAAACTTCTATCATAATTTAGACAAACTTTCTGTTATTAGTGTTTGTGTGATATTTTGACTTTATAAATCATTTTAATTGTGTATTGATATTGTTTTGTTTCATATATGTTTATTGAAAATGTTCGAATTCCATGTGGACGGTAACCAATAGGCTATCCAACATCCTTTAATATATCTTTGTCTCTTTCTATCGAGTCAGTATAAAGTCAACAATACTGACTACACTGTTTCGCAAAAGTGTCTCTCAATGTCCTCTAAGGCGTGAACATTATAAATATGAATCAACAAGTAGCCAATAATATGCTGCCTTCATTTTATTATCATCATCATGGAGCTACATACTGTGCGGGTGGGATTTGACCAACTCAACAAATACTCTCCATTGTTGATCTCAGTCATTCTCGTCCTTCTCCAATCCTCTTCCACACAGCCTATCACCTCTCCCTGCCTCTGGGCACTACTCGCTTCCACTAGGGAACTCACAACGTAACTATCGTCTGGCGGTGTCCCGTCATCTGGCATTCTTTCTACATGTCCAGCTCAATGGAGTCCTTGGAACCTATATATACTTACAATGGTATCATGCTTGGTTAGATGTATGAGTTCATTGATCATTTAATTCTGTACGATCCGTTTTCTAGCGTAGGTCCAAGAATTCTTCGCTATTTAAGTATTTGTGTTTGAACGTGAAACATTCTGGCAATCCTATTTATCAATTTTTCTCTATATTTTTGAACATTTAATGTTTTCCTCGAAAAATATAGTGAAGCTTTAATAAAAATAGTAAGCTACGCAACTATTATGAGAATTTTGGAATAACAGTTTATGTACTTGGAAGTAGGAAGGGGTGGTGGCGGCTCATCCTCGTTGTCACTAGTTGTACCACTCTCAGCAGGTTTGTAGTGTTGTCTTTTCAAACTGTCCATGTGCCTCTGAACTGGTTTGGCTATTGTTTCGATGTATTCACTTTCCTGTTGGTGGCCGTTGAGGGAGTCGAGATTTTCGTCTTCTAAAAAATAAGAGGTTTATAATTTATTTTTTTAATTAGATACCACAAAACATCAAACTGCCTCCATTAGTAGGATTATGGACCACTTAATAATAAAAAATTAAGGCAAAATGAATGGGGGTAATATAAATTTGCAACTTATTCCCGTTGAATATCTACGGAATTAATATAGCAATATTATTTAACATTTTAATGACCTTATATCATGGCAATAAGCAGAGAGAGATAATTAGTTTAATTTCTTCAAATGAAAGTAATTTAAAATAGAATGTATATCCAACCTTTTTTGTCGATAACATCGAAGTTTGTTGCTTCGGTGACATTTTCTTTATTGAAAACATCTTGTGCCTCCTCTTCTGGAGGTGTGCGAACAAAATCAAATACTCCATTGTGAGATATTCCAACACTTCCGTCTTCCACCACTTCACCTTCGCCATCAGACTCTAAACTCTTCAAGAATTCTCTCATGTCATTCCCGGTTTTACCCTTCGGAACTTCAACCAAGGTTTCTTCCGGATCTTGTGTCAACGAAATTAATTGGACTTCCCAAACTTGATGGTTGTCATTTTCATCTTTGCCGACATCTTCGTGATTCTCTGTAGGAAGGATCTTGTTTTCAGTGCCTGTTACATCTAGAATTTTATCGACTTTAATAGTAGTTTCTATTTCCACAGTTTTTTCATTCATATCTTGGTCGATTAGGGTAAAAACCATTTCGGAATTTTTTCCTCCAATGATTGTTTTTGAGTTAACGAGCATTTGCTTGATATCTGTTGGGGTGTCGTCAGTTTCTGAACCTGCTTCTGATAGGTCAGTGGTGTCTTCCGCATCTCGGTCCCCTATGAGAGCTCTGCATTCTATGTTAGAGTTGGGGATGAGCATAGGGACTGGGACTGACTGGGCCGTCTTCATCCTCTTCTTTTGGAACAGCCAGTTCTCTTCCCAAGAGTTGTTGTTGGCGTATATCTCACTGTTTTGATTCAAACCCTCCTTTGAACCATTGTGATTTGATTCTTCAGCATACTCTTGACTGTCGAGGCTTATACCTATAGCAAAAATATTAATATCTGTTTAAAAATGTGGAGATCCGGAATGAATGCAAGGCTAATTTAAGCATAATGAATAAGATTAACAAAGAGATGTTAGATGGTTTAGAAGTATAGAGTGGATGAACAGAGAAAGGAGTGCATAATAATAATAATAACAATGATCTTTATTAAAAACAAGTTTGAAAGAATAACTAAAAATAAATAAAATTTTATAAAGGTAATGAATAGTAAATTTGATTCTGAGATCGATACAATGGAAACAACATATATCCAAAGTAATTAAAAAGATGTAAAGACTATTATGCGTTTTCACTTCTTTTATAAAAACTTTATTGTATTACTATTGATCCAAATTTTTGCAATATATGTTTAATTTTTTTAGTGACTTATTTTGTTTTATATTTTCTGGAAGAATGTTTGTTAGTATTTTGAGTAAATCGAGTATGTAGTCTTTTTCACAGTATTTATGTTTGTTTGTAAAAAGAAGAGCGTTTATGCATTATACTTGTCGAACGTCAAACATTCTCATTTTACATATAATTTTATTTTATTTATTTATTATTTTACTTGCACATGCATTTTTTTATTGGTTGGTATATTGCCCATCCCACTAGGCATAAGCCTATGTTGGGATGGAAATTTGCAAAATGTTTTTTCAGCTACATAGTAACATGTTAATATCGAAAATATAGTACATACATAATAAAAATAATATAAGTAAATGACAAATTTGACAAATTTCAAGATATAGAATCTACAAAATAAGAACTAAATTAAACTTGGTTTTTAAGGTGAGTAATGATATTGCTTTTAAAGGAGCTTTTGGTCTGTATGTTTCTGATGGTGCTGGGCAGAGAATTGAATTGCTTAATGGCGTTGAACTTAAAACTTTTTTGTCCGTAAGCGGTTTTATAGGCTGGGATATTAAAGAATTTTATGTGTGACTGCCTTAAGGTTTTAGAAATTTTCATTTCTTCAAACATTATGGACTATGATAGATGAGTTAGAGTTTGTAACTAGAGGTAGGTAGCTTAAGGATTATTTTTATAATTGTTTTCTGTGCTTTTATGACCATAGCAGATGAATCATTTGAGGAATGGATCAATGGTGAGGCCTAGGTACCTCAGCTGATTAGTGCGAACTATGTGGGGTTGTGGGGGACTGACAACAGTGACAACATTCTTTGGGATTCAGACATATGTCTTCTTATGGAGATATCTTCATGTGGATATTTAGTTTTGTCGGTGTTCAGTGTGAGCGTATTTATATTCATAAGGATATGTCCAAAGAAGACATGGAACGACCGAGTGGTAAAAATATTTGGGTCAGGTCAAGAGTCAAAATAACAAGAGTATGTATGAAACTATGAATGCAAATGAAGCAAGGTGTGTGTGTCATGAGTTGCGCCATGGAAACGGCATGGGGTTTAGTTAGTTAGTTATATAATAACTAATTTTAATTACTGTTTAATACTATTCAGTTGCGCTTGAGTTTCAACCTTATTTTAAGAAAAAAAAATTAAAAAAAAAAATAAAAATTGCCTTACATAAACATATATTGATGTTTAATTGCATATTTAAAAACTCCATAATTAAGGCGCCAAAATTACACCAAAAGGTGTGCAATTTGTAAGATGCTACAGCTCCCTTTTTTTGCTCAGTTTTTCAGATTTCTTGACGGTTCGTAAAGAAATGTGTTTGCTATATACTAGATGGTATTTAGTAAAAACAATATAACAAACTATTGAAACAATGTCAATAATTTTCAACGAAAATATGAGAAGCGAGACTTGTAATTCTAATTTTAATTTAATTTTAAAAAAATTACCATTTTTCTCAACAATGTCTCCGCCATATTCTGGGAAGATAACACGGGCTTTATTATGAAAGTTGATATTGGACAGAGCGCCATCTACCGGATTGCTGTAAGAAGTTGTCAAATGCCCTTCATCATCAGTGCTCGAGTCACTGCTATGTAAAGAACGAACTTCCTTCTGAAAATAATAAAAATGAACCAAGTTAAAATAAATTCAAGTTTTTTGCATAGCATATTACATAAACAAAACAGTTCGTAAATAATACACTCTCAATCATATAACAAACTCATTACAGGGTCCATTCCACTATAGCTAAATTAGTGCTGCAACGATAATAATTATTATGCATTTACTGCAGGTTATAATACTCTTTGAAGCAGTCACTGATTATCTAAATGATAATCAAAAAAATTGTGTTCACCTTATCGAAGTTAAAATAGTTATTTATCGGTAAAGCGCTAACCAATAATACATTTCCATTTTTTCTCAGGAGGTTTTTTATTCCAGAGCGTTTAAAATCTTGTCAAATAGCAATATCGTCGCCGGAAAGGCATAAAGGCTGAAGCGCCATTTTGCGAAGTTTACACCAGAGCACTGAAAAGTTTTATTTTATTTTACAAAAAAATCATAAGTATTTAGTACCTGGTTGGATTTTGAAAAATAAAGTTAACTCAGGTAACTCAAAGCTCTCACTGAGTTACCTGAAGCGACAAAAAGCTAAAAAGTCCCAAACTTGTGTCGCTTGAGTCAAGCCTTCTCCCAAGTGGTAAATATATTTTAAATGGCTGAAGGGCCACAAAAGTCATCAGAATCAAACAAGAGTCAGAGCATTCGATGCAGAAAACTGATAAATCTGCATATTTAACTATTTTTTTGACCAGTGTCGCTTAAGCCTTTTTGCCTTTTTAGCGACGATATCGAGTATGTTTTGAAATGAATTAAGATGTTGTTTGAGTAAAATCGTCAAAAACCCTCCATTCTGAATGCCCTGCAGAAAATCAATATATTTTTATTCTTGTTAATTCTGGTCCAACTTACATTCAAAGCCCTCGAACTAAATTGAGTCCTACCGTAATTTACACAACGGATTATTTATATAATATGCTGTTTTGTGTTTCGTCACTATCCTGTGCTTAAAAGTTTACAAATCTTCACTTAACACAATGCATGTTTTAATATACAAATGTCATGGTCTTTGAATCCGAAATAATATGACACATCCTGGCCTAAATTCGAAAACAAATTAAAAGCTTCCTTGCGCCCTTGAGGTGATTTTTCACAAAAACGGTGCTATAAAAATTATCCAAATATTATTATTAAAAATGCTTTGAATTGTCAAATTTTCTAGTAACTGTTTTTTTTATTGGTTTTCTTATATTACGTAGCAAATTTAATTCTTCAATGTAATAATGATAAAAATAAGAAATGTATTACTTCTATAATGCAGTTTTTGTAGGAAAATCACCCCAAGGGCGCTTTACTCTGTAATTTATCTAACCTATAACTTGTATGCCGCCAAATTACCACCAATTAACTACCATCGTCTAAAGGGACTCACCACAGCAGTCCCATCCGTGGCCCGCCCGCTGGAATCCGAGTGCGCGTAGTCGTCGTGCGAGGCGGGCTCCAGACTGGACTGGTCCGGCGAGCTGTCTCGGCCCCGGGGGCGCGTGCGGCTCCGGCGGCGCCCTGGGCCCGAGCCGCCCCCGTCGGGGCTGGAGCTCCCCGAGTGCACGCCGCTGCTGCTGGCACCGGCGCTGCGCTTCAGGTCTTGCTGGTAACGGTCGATCACCTGGAATATTGAAGTAAGAGTTTAATGGAGTGAAATTGACCAATTTTGACGGTGAGTTTTGCTACTTATTTTTGAATTGTTGCCTCATGCTGAGGATAGTGACTCGTGACCCCCACTCAAATTGTTTCCTCACTGCTGAGGATAGTGACTCGTGACTCCCACTCAAATTGTTTCCTCACTGCTGAGGATAGTGACTCGTGGCCCCCACTCAAATTGTTTCCTCATTGCTGAGGATAGTGACTCGTGACCCTCTTCAAATTGTTGCCTCATTGTTGAGGATAGTGACTCCCACTCAATTTTTTGCCTCATTGCTGAGGATAGTGACTCGTGACCCCCACTCAAATTGTCAATGTCTTGATAATAATCCAAATCAAGTGTTTGATCCATTTTGTGGTCATGTCTTTCTCGGGTATCCCCGATTTCTTCTACCATTCACTTTCGGGTCATATAATCTTCTAGAACTCCTTTCTCTTAATGTTTTTTATGTGTGAATGATAGAATGGGGTTCAAATAAAAATTTGGCTGACTATAAATCTGATTCAACCACGGCTGTAGGATGAAAAAACCCGGTCTAAGCTATTTTCGCAAGGCGCATCAAATGACGCAACCGATATAATAGCCTTATAGAAATTGTGAATCATTCATGCAGCCAACTTAACGGTTTATGGATAAAAAAAAATAATTACCATACCTTGTTTCAGTAAACATAATGAAACAACTAAGCTGTCTTGCATATCACCAAGATTCGTTAAGCAAAACAATTAGTGTCATCGTCAAAGAGTTTTTACAAGCGAAAAGCCAAGGTTAATGCATAATAATAACACATCGTCCCTGGAAAGGCAAAATGGCATAAGCGACAATTTGGTCAAAAATGAGTTGAATATGAAGCTTCAATCAGTTTCTTTTCCGCATTGAATGCTCTGACTCTCGTTTTATTCTGAAGCTTTTTGTGGCCTTTCAGCCAACTAAAATATATTTACCATTTGGGAGAAGGCTTGACTAAAGCGACACAAGTTTGTGACTTTTTTTAGATATTTGTCGCTGCGGGTAACTCAGTGAGAGCATTGAGTTACCTGTGTTAACTCTATTTCAAAATCCAACCAGCTACTCGAGACTTATGAATTTTATTGTAAAACAACAACAAAAAACATAACAAACTTGTGTAAACTTCCCGAAATGGCGCTTCAGCCCTTTTGCCTTTCTGGCGACGATATGGCAAACGATTGCAAATATATATATATATATATATATATATATATATATATATATATTTGTTTACGTGAATAAGGTAATCACCCACCTAAACTTAAGTGAAATGCGATCCGTAGGTAAATAGCTTCTTTGAATACTATGAAGGGAATTCGAGAAGCCATAGTAACTTTACTGCAAACACACTTTGAGATGTTAGATGTCTTGAAATATAGCCAATAAGTTGTTTCATCAAAAGGATGATATAATTACGGCATTTTCCAAGGAAGTAACATACTTATGGCATCTACCCTTGAAGTTACAATATATGGAGAGAGAGCTAATTCTTTTTACCCAACCTATACAAATTTGGGATAAATCACTTTCTCCGGGTTTTAGCGTCGTACACCATGAGAAAGAAAGAGACAACAAATTTTCCCGAATTATCACACCGCTTTAAAGTATTGTTAGAATGTTCTTCGTGTCCCGCGTCTCCGTTGACTCCGCCCACACGTTATGATACGCGAAAGAAATTGAGATAAATCAACAGTTTATTAGGTTACATGTCAAATATGTATTTTTTAAACAATACTGTGAAAAAGTGGTTATACGAATAAACAAAAACATTATGTCGTCTTGTGCTATGAATGGATGCATAAATACCCTAGCCCTAGTCCTAGTCGCGTCCAGGTCTAGCTGAGTCCGGGAAACCTCGTTAAAACTGATTACAGCTCTCTCTGCAGCGCTCTCTCTTGTACATTATTGCTCTGAGCATCTACCGATGAAGAGATAAACCGAGTGAATAAATAGAGTGTTATGAACGTGTCCGAAGTAAGCTCAATTTTTCCTTACTTTTGGTGAAATTGCTAGAACATTTTCAAGTAACGAAATTACTTTTTGAGCAGATAATCAATATTATTGCCCTGCCAAGGGCCTAGGAATCGAAAGTTGTAATCGGAATGCAAACTGATGACATCAGTTTTCTTTCAAATCGGTAAAGATTACACTTCTAGGAATTACCTGTTCAGTGGTATCCTCTTTAGCCCTCAGTTAATCTGGCGGAGTAAGACCTACAAAGTTTTTTCCGGTGCAGTCCCAGGGACTCCGTTTCTTTAAATAATAACACACTTCCTTAAAAAAAATATTACTCTAAAGAATAGTACTTAGCCAATATTAGAAAAAAAAAGAAAATAAACATAAAAACTAAAAAGCATTGTTTCCAAAAATTAAAATTTGAGATCAGCCCCAATAATGCTGCTAAATTCAAAGAGTACACTTCAGACTTCTAAAATTAAAAATAAAAGAAAATGCCATACTTATTTTTCCAAACTAAAACAATAAAATCAAAAAGTTTAAAACACGTTCATATAAAAAAAATGAAACTTACTCGTACAAAGGTTATTCCCGATCATTATTTTTAGTGCATCGCTTTCAGACCTTTTTCGAACAACCCAAACATACGGACTTAGTATCTACATGTAACATATATTATGAAAAACGTATTCTGCAGGCGTAATTTTTTTGGGGGAACTCTAGGGACCTACCAAATTAATTTTAAGCTTATTAAAAAAAACGATTTGTAAAAGTTTTACTAATAGATATACCTGAGACATATCAATTATGACTTAGCTAACAAAATACCTGAATTTAACAAAATGTTCTTTTAGTTTTATTGTACTCTAGGCATACATTAGTTCCACTTATGAAAATGGTCTATAAAAATAAAAGGCACATTTTAAATTGAATGTATTTATTATAAGTAAGTATGTACTTTGTCGCTTATCTGGATTTGAAAAGATTATCTTTATAATTTTCTTAACACATAACGAAGACCACCAAGATAAGAATTGTGCGGGCGCTGATTTTTCTCAAATTTCTATGCGGTGTAAAAACATGAACCCTTAGAGCCAGCGAAAGGAAACGGATAGACGCCCTCGAAATATGGTTCTGGAGAAAAATGCTGAGGATTTTATGGACAGCCGTGCTCACTAATCTCTCCACTCTGGAAGAGCTAGGCATCCACAACAGGCCATCAACTGTCTGCCTACAACGTATCCTAAAATATGTTGGACTCGCCAAACTGAGAACTCGAACCTAGAGAAACTCTTGGTTACTGGCAAAGTAGAAGATAGGAGAAGCAGATAATCATCACCGATGCTTTTAAGTGATCGGTGTCTGGGCTTGATTAATAATAATTACGATTGCTTTAATTTATTTACATATTTTGATTGATATTATATATTATAAAGTGTTGGAAATATGTCAAAAAATATAATCAATCAATTCGCACAATTAAGATTTTATCAAAAACCTGTTGGATATAATATAAGCATGTCAAAGGATCTATTTGAAGGCGATTCTCTCTTTTAAATCAACCTGAAATTTGGGGGGAAATCGAGCATTTCTTGCACCGGTAGCGCTAAGGTTTAAAGGCTGATTCACACCAACGTCCGGTTCCGCTCAGTACCGATATTGTTCCGCAAGAGAGCTTATTGATATGGTATGAATATCAATCAAGGAGTATGTGCCAAGACAAAGTTGTATGGCAGTATATCCTTCTGCCCACCCTTGTGATATTTAACTACTTATTTAGTTAAATAATTATTTTGAAGTGTAAAAATACTTACAACGCAGATTTTTTTTAAACCATTTTTTTTATCACTAAATAATATTTTAATAATTAATAAAAATATCATTTAGTGATAAAAAAATGGTTTTTGATAAAAAAAAATCTGCGATGTTAGTATTTTTACAATTCAAAATAATTATTTAACTAACTAAGTAGTTAAATATCATATGATATATAACTACTTATTTAGTTAAATAATTATTTTGAAGTGTAAAAATACTTACAACGCAGATTTTTTTTAAACCATTTTTTTATCACTAAATAATATTTTAATAATTAATAAAAATATTATTTAGTGATAAAAAAAATGGTTTTTGATAAAAAAAAATCTGCGATGTTAGTATTTTTACAATTAAAATAATTATTTAACTAACTAAGTAGTTAAATATCACAAGGGTGGGCAGAAGGATATACTGCCACACAACTTTATCTTGGCACATACTCCTTGATCGATATTCATACCATATCAATAAGCTCTCATGCGGAACAATAACGGCACTGAGCGGATCCGGACGTTGGTGTGAATCAGCCTTTAAATCGTTACGCGATGTCAGGTCCTCGCTGTCGTTCTATGTATTATATCACGATCCTAGTAATATGATGATTTCAATAGTTCATAAGAAACATTGGCTTAATGTGCCAATTCACAGCTATTCATGTCCATGTTTTTTAATTGAAATAAAATCTAGACAAGTAAAAAAACCGAATGGTATTTGAATGGAACTTAATATCGTAAACAAACCAATGTGATTAAATTGCCAAATGTGGAATTTGATACGAATGTGCTATTTGCTCTGCTGAGTTTAGTTCTTAGAATAATGTAGATATTATTATTTTGGTGTGTCAGCAAAGTGTCCGTCAAATTTTATTAGGATTTATTCAATGTTTCGTCCTTGAAGTTAAGATAATAATAATAATTTTTGGATAATTTCTATAGCGCCGTTTTGTACAAATATTAATTTCTAGTTAATATTAATTCCTAGTTTATATTAAAATTTATTTTAATTAAGTACAGAGAAAATATACAGGAACACACTTTCCTGGCAGGTCACATCAGATAGACACAATCACCTGATTAACTTATAATTATAGCTGACATTTATTAAAATTATTATTATAATTCTTATTTAGAATTTAGGGCATGAGAGCTAATTTAAAATGGACTTTTAAATTTGTGGTACAGAACAGGAATTGGTCAAAATTTGCAAATCTAAAGTTGATTTGTCGTTCGGTAAGAAACAGATTATGATGAAAATATTCTAATGAATTTAAGGATATGAGAGTCTAAATAAATGATAACCCAGCCCATCTATTGAAATGCATCGCAAATCTGTCAAATCATATTGTTCAATAAGCATCATCTGTCAAGCTTTAGAATATGATTTCTATTCTATAATAGATATGTCATTATGATAATTGATTTTTGGGGTAAGCCGTGTTGAGCTTCTTCCTCCTTTAGCCAACGTTTCAGACAGCATTTCAGTGTCCATCATCAGGGCAGATTGCGCCACTGAAACTCTGCCTTGGTGATGGATACTGCAAGGCTGTCTTAAACCAATATTTTTGGCCCAGAGAATCTCGAATCATATCCAACAGATTTGACAATTATTTTTACAATAATAAAGAAATCTCACCTTCTCCGTGGTAACTTCGTCAGTTTTCTCAACACTGTTCTCCGAATCACCACTCATTTTAAACACGTTAAGGTGTTAGTAATTAATTAGCAATTTTAATTGTATCGATGGAAATGTTTAACAGATAGGAAAGTGCTAGTAAACTTTTGCTTGTGCAATCGCGATCTCTCAATTTGAATTCACACTTTCCTCGCGATGTAAACAAGAATTTTTAACTGTTGAAGAAGCTATTTCTATGAGGATGATAATTTCACTGGTGTTTTCCATAACAATTTTCACTCTAGGACGCAATTTTTTGCGAAAAATCACCCTTCCGGTCGACGGTACTCTGGGACGAGAGAACTTGGTAATTTTTTTTCTTTCCGGGTGTTGACAGGTCCGCGGTCTGTGCTGGCACGAGTGTCAGGTTACCCGGAGTGCACTGAACCGCAAGTGCCGACAACCCTCGCTAACTCAACCAAAACGACGGGAAATGCTAAATTCTAGTATCCACTGCGCAGAACTCAGCAAACAGGGCTACCTCCCAATCTTCACATCACTGCCTTATCGCAGATTTTCTGCGAGTACAATCGAAGCGATAAGATTGCAAGAAGATCAATTAGATTATGTCGACGTTTGACATTTTTCAATGATAAGAAAAGTTATAATGGAGTTTTTAATTATTAATTCCTACCGTTAGGCATCTGATAAATACCAAAAAAATAGGGCACATTGTTGACTTAGGAAAGTGGCAGTGTTGAACTATTGTAATTGGGAATTTAAAAATTGGAAGAATATTGACGACATCCGTGGCAGGACAGTACAATCCTTGGTTTGGACCCAAAAACCGCTAGTTCATATCTCGGTGATCGTATTTCTAACCTTCCTGCCTCCCACCACTTATTTCAACCCTCAACATTTCTGAACATGGGAATGGCATAGTCAATAGTAATATAAACTTTGCTAGAAATGGAATTAACCATGCTTGTCGACCAGATCTGAATAGTCAAATTCTTTTTAACCTTCCTCTTTCACATCTTCTAGCCCTCCCCACTTCCATAAGTCTCACAACCAATTTTCTGCGATTTTCACATAAAAAAATATATGTATACACTTTAATGTTCATCCCTAGCCACAATTAGTAGAAGTGACATATGCTCTTCACGTGATGCCATACAACGTTCAGCTACGGCGTAACAGTAAGTAGAGGGTGGCTTCTCTTCTCTCTACTCCCTACTCTCTACGGCTTCCTATTTCACCTCACAAAGTCAAAACTTTCTTTATTTCGCAATCCGGATTAATTATTTGAAACATGCGTTGGCCTTTCGGTTAAATTTAATCTCTAAATAAAGCTCCGATGATTATAATGATAGGGTAGGTTTGGAGGATAATCTGATACGACTGTTGCCACGAAGATTATCGCCGAACGGTAGATGAAATACCAGCATTCAGAATCGAAACGTTGCGTTGCTTGAAATGACTTTTGACGTTGAAGACCAGATATTAATAGTCAGGTACCTACTTACCAATCTTCCTCTTCTCCATCTACCTCCCCTCCCCAATCTTTTTTTTCAGTCTCACAACATACCCCTATTGGGGATGCCATAGTATCACTACCCCCGGATAGTTGGGACTCTTGTGCGGTATTCACATTAAAATAATATTTATTATTCGTCAAAGAATTATGTACTAGCTTTGCTTTATTACCTTAGGATTTTTTTTATACTCTTAATATATTTTAATTCTCTTTCTTCGAGATTTTTTTCCGTTTGATCAATCAAAAATAAATGTGGGAACAATAAAATGGCTTCTTGTTTTATTTTTTGGCAGTTAAATGGATATTTCAAAGTATGATATTACTGATTTTTTGAGATTTTCACCATTTGATATAAAGTATTTCCCAAATTCAGCCCTGACTGAAACATTTCTTATCTTGTGAAATTATAAATTTATTGATCTTTTGTACGTTCCAAAATAAATACGATAGTGTGTGGTTTTTATCTCTCATTAAAAAAACACATTATCAGAGGTTTTAAAAAGCACTCGAAATCACATTCCAAAATCCTGAAATCTATATAAACAATTATTTAAAATTAGCTATATGTTTCTAGGTTCACTTTTAATAGTGAATACAATTTGGTACGTAGAGAATTATAATCGGCAACTATAATTTCTTGACCGGGAGAATGTTTGCCGATTGAAATTGCAAATTAAGTTGATCCATGACATTCACTCTCATTATATGTATGTATCTATTCAATGTTTTTGTACCATAGAGAAAGTGAAATGTTTTTTTTTGTACCTGTAGAAGCATACATCCTTACATACATACATTATTTGTACGTTTCTTTTTATTTTGGTGCCCTCTCCTATTGTAGGGCAATCTTCCTTCACTCTGCAGCCCGAAAAAATCGTACAAGCAACGAAGCCACGAGGTGCAGCGTCTTTTTTCACTACTTTTTACAGCATTTTTTTCTTGGATTATCATTTGGATGACTTGGATTTGTCGCTTATCGTGATGTGACCAAGATTTTGGAGTTTTCTTCTCTGTACATCTAAGTAATATAATATCTAATGGTTTGTCCATCCGATGACGAATCTCTGCATTCATTGATCTATTAATATCTGAATACAGAGTATTTTGAGGATGTGCCTATTATAATATCCTAATGTCACAACTGCAGTCTTTCGTAGGTAATTAAGCCAAAGTTTTTGACCAATTGTTGTAACGGGTAAAAACGACTTATCAAGTTCCTTCAACATTAATATAAAATTAAGTCATGGGAATGATACAAACATTGTCTGCCTTTTATATCAAAGTTTTGCAAAGTTTTGTTTGTGAAAAGTTTTAAACATTTCAATCAATAAATTCCTCACAAGAGCCTTCACCTCCTTGAAAAAATATTTCAAGGATTCACATGCATAAACCTGCTATAAAGATTGCCAAATTTGATGATAACTGAATCCAATAATTTATTAGTTGTAAATACCATGTTGATTTGTAAAGATTGCTCGCCTCAAGCGAAGATTTCGCTTTCATAAAAACATGTTGGCAGACGTAAACATAATACCTGATTGCCAACAAGAAAAACACGTTAAACTCTGCTCTTTCATGTTTTTACGGAGGGTAATCGATCACACGATTGCACACATCAGGTAGATTGAAAATGACGTCCAATTGGACGAAGATATATTATATTTTACTCGCGTCTTATGTAGTCTATAAATGCCGTGCTTTGCAACAATTCGTGTAACTTGAATACAATGGCTTTTTATTTGTAAATTATAGTCATATTACATAGAAAAACAAACAGTTTTACAAGTTTTTTTTTTTACATTAACTCCACACAGGAGGCATTAAGGGAAATAATTTCCCTCAGGGCCTATGTCATCTTTGGTGATGCTGTGTGGAGTATCTATACCGATTGAAAATATATACGGATGTCTATACGGATTTTTCCATTTTACTGAAGATCTTTCCACTCTTAAGTTCCAGATAGT
This sequence comes from Drusus annulatus, assembly GCA_022651775.1. Classification (NCBI taxonomy): domain Eukaryota; kingdom Metazoa; phylum Arthropoda; class Insecta; order Trichoptera; family Limnephilidae; genus Drusus; species Drusus annulatus. The sequence continues at coordinate 1,976,903 of JAGWCC010000048.1, read as the reverse complement.
CCGATGAAATTGATTATGAACTGAGAATTTCGATATTTGAAAAGATATTTTTAAGGAAAAACTGATTTTACTTCGGGCACACAGACATACATACAACATTATTCTATCGGTTCATCTCTATGAAGCGCAGAAAACATAGTATAAAATATTAGATAAGTAAAAATTGATTACAATCAAATATTGTTGCAATACTAATTATATTTGAGTAAAAAACCAGGTTCATGAAGAAATTTATAAGAAATTCGTTTTAGTACCCACATACTATTTGCACAGAACGCACCCCCGCAGCTGATTGCAATAGGAACAGGAACTCGCTGTCGATACTAGCAATGCCAACATTCGTATATCCGCTCCAAGCTGTCAGTGTTGACACACTGCTCAAAAAGGACTTCAGTAGCGTGATCGGAGATGAATTGCAGACTTTTTGAGTATGATCAAAAGGTACTATGAAGATTTTTTCATTTCTACCGTATACTTTTACACGGTAGACAGTTGATTATCGAAGAAAAGAGATGTAAGGAATGATTTCGCAAGCATTTCCAAAATTTTATGAATATAACCTATTGAATTACTGATTGTGGGTATCTGTTGGAATGGAAAAAACAGCCAATCGCAGTGCCAATTATACACTAAAGATAGAAGAAATCCTTCGTTTAATTTCGTCCGGCTGGTGTCAAACCAGCTTGTGTCAAGTAGGGTCCACCAAGTATTCAAAATATGGGCACTCGCTTTATTTTTTCTCGCAACGTTTTGACAGATTAAGAAGTAATTATCGTAGCATGTGCAATCAAAATATGGAGGACATAGAAATAAAAATTAAGACAAATATCGCGTGACCACAGTCAAGTGTTACTTAACTCAACTACCATCTTTAAATTTCAAATGACATCTGGTGTTGCCCGTTAATAATAGCATGAAACTGCTTAAAAAAGTGTACACCCTACTATTCCAACAAATGTTGTTGTTTTGAAAACAGGTCACCCTTTTTTACGTGGTTGAAGTTTTACTTTATTCTCAACTTGAATTGTTTTCGTAAGGATGGAAATAAAAACGAACAATTGTAACGAGTAATCGAGTAATTATTTTTATCTAATAAATGTGACTCTAAACTATTGGATGCATGTTTCTACCAATAGTCGTCGGGTTTATCCACCCCTCGCCCAATGCAAGCTTATTTGCAAAAATTAGGACCCGGATTATTATCGAAAAAAAGGACCTCACCTTTAAAGATAACTAGTTTTTATTTAATTAAAAAAATATTTGTATGGAAAATACTTATTTTCGATTAGTTAAGTTAACTTTAGTTAAAAAGTCTATACTTAAAATATTTGAGTACATCGCTTCTTTTTAAATTATAAAGTAAGTTTAGTGTAGGTTGTTTCATACTTTTAGCTTATTTGACATCGATACATTTCAATGATTAACGTAACTTTGTTTTTTTATTTTCATTTTAATGGTCCCCGTTAAACGTGCTTTTCAGCTTTTGAACAAAATGTGATCATTTCAAAACCATAACGGTAATGTTGTTACGCTTGTCAGCTGTTCACAATTCTTCAAAAGTCAAAACGGGCCCGGAATCAACGTTTAACGGGGACCATTAAAATATTTAAAATAAACACAAGTCGTTACAATCGTTAAATTGTGAGAATGTCAAATGCGACGTAAGTTTGAAACACCCCACCCTTAGTATTTCTCAAATACCATGTAGGTAGGTACTAATCTAAATAAATTGTTCTAATTCCTATTTTTGCGACAATAATAATGTTACACGAATGACAGTCGGTGACTTATGATCGTAATTGTTTATTGAGTGATTATATCGCGAATTGTAATACGAATCTTACGCTTGCGACGTCGTACAGCACGATGATAAACTAGTTGTGTTTTATGTTTAGTGTTTGTACGCGACAATTGAAAGTTATAAGTTCGTTAAATTAGTTGAATCGGTATGAAATGGAAAATATGCGGACAGTGTTAGAAAACTAATTATATTAGAGAGCAAACTTTTCATTTTTAGTTTTTAATGTTTGTTGAATAAACCAGTTCCTAGAAAATCACATAACCTACTGTTCATTTTCGCGCTAGTATTTGAGTAGGCACTTGGTGTTATTTACTCCTCACACAGTGTAAAGATTATTAGTAAACAGTGTTTTTTCATCTGATGTTACTTTGTAGCATTATCATTCAAGCAATACTACAGGTGATTTATCTGCAAATTTACTATGGGTAGTTAGAAAAATGTCTAAGGTTTCCAGTGAATACAATATTTTAACTGTAATCTTTAAAATTCTATGAAAAACATACCAAAATGTTAGTAAAAGGTGCAGTTTGAAAACCAGCAAAGGCATTTTTGAACGTTTTACCAAAATTATAAAAGATTACTGTTTAAGAATTGAATTCACTGGAAACCTTAGATATTTTTCTAACTACCCGTGTAGAATTAACAGATACATAATTTGTAGTTTTACAAAATTGTAGTTAAGCCAAAAAGTCTGTATTTTTGGGTGCTTCATAATTTTTTGTGCATTTAAATTTGAAAAGAAGTCAGATAAAACGCGTCGGGTAGCGCAATAGGTAAAAATGTAACCTTATTGAGGATAGCAGTGGCAAGGAGATCCTCGTAGGTGGATGGGCTGAACTCCGGCAGCCGCCCCTGGGCGTCCCTGTCGATACCGCTGCAGTCCAGGAACGCAGGCAGGTGCAGAGCCTCCTCGATCACCCTCTGCACCAGCTGCTGCAGGCGGGAGTGCGAGGAGCTGGCGGACTCGGTCTTCGTCACGGGCAGGTCTGGAACAAATCATTATTTATGTTATAACAAAGTTTTTGACCCTATTTTATTTTATTTTTAATTGTTTTTACATTAACTCCAAACAGGAGGCCCTGAGGGAGATTTTATTTTCCTCGGGGCTTATGTCATATTTGGGGATGCTGTGTGGAGGGTCTTTTTCAGAAAAGGGGGTGTGAACCTGAGTCTTGAAGAGGCCCATGTTGTAGGAGGGAGGAAACACAGAGGCCGGTAAATCATTCCATAGTCGAGTTGTTGAGCACAAGAACGAGTCGTAGAAGCGACCCGTTCTCATGTGTCGAATGTCAACCATATACAAATGTTGGGCGCGCGTTTGGCGAGTTTCCAGACTATGCACCATAATTGGATAAAATAAACAATTTGTACCAGATGTAGAACAAACGGATTCAGCATTGACAATATACTACCAATAGATGATACTTATTGATATTTCTCCGTTTACTATCGATTTTTTTAAACAGATATGGGGCCCTAGCCCTGGCACGAAACATTGAAATAGATTTTATCTACAATGTCAGCAATTTGGAATCGTTCCCGAGGCTGACTGCAGATCGCCAACGAATAAACGAAAACTCACGTCGACTAAGCATGCTCAATTTAGTCAATGTAAAGTGTCGTTTGTTCGTTGGCTATCTGCAGTAGGGCTCGGGAAAGATTCCAAATTACCGACATTGTCGATAAAATCAATATTGATGTATTATTGGTTTTTGATTTAATGGGTATACCATACATGGCCTGTTCAAAATAAAAGGTGAATTTTGAATTTTCGCGGGGTGTGTACATTCGATTATCGATTTTTTGTTGTTGTTATGTTGGTACACATATGTTTATCATATGTTAGCATTATCAGTCATTTTGGATTAGTGGTTTGTTTTTGACAACTGGAAAGGTTAGTCACGTTTTTGTGTGTTCTTCGATTTTTTACTTTTGAAAAAAAAGAAGTTTGAAAGTGCTAGAGTGAAAGTGTGATTTACATTGACACATTCGCGAAGGCATTTAGATAATTCGACTTGTTAGTCCCGTGCTATGACTTAATAGTCGCTTTTTAGACTCATATATATATACATACATAAAGTTTGGTTTTCCTACTGGTGAATGCTTGTTTAACATTGAAATAACCTTAGCAAGCTTGGTACTTGACCCTAAAATTCTAACTAGTGTAGATAGAAAATCTTACATAATAATGGGGTGCTGTGACTTTATTTTATCGTTTCTCCACAGTCTTAATATAAGGTTCAATTATTCTATTAGTTGTGTGCTTTGATGAGTAGGTGCTTAGCATTGTAACAACTTTGGCAAACTTCACACCACTCCTAAAAACATGGCGTAGAAAACCCACAAAGTACAGCGGTAATTAAATTCGACGTATTGGTGGCGTATTGTGACTTTTTAATGCCTTTTATAATCTTAACATTGAAACAACCTTGGCTAGTTAGACACAAACCCCGAAATACTTGAGTAAAATCCACATCGTACAACATTATCAAAAATTCGATGCAAATAAAAGTAGATACTGTGACCTTTTTGCCGTTTTGTTAAAGTCAAAAACGTGTGATTTTTAATATTTTTATCCGGATATTCCAAGTTTTTGTATCGACAAACAGAAAACGTCTATTATTAGAAGTAGGTAATAGTATTTTTTTATACTTGTTCTAGAAAATCGATACTACACTCGATCTGCACGTAACTGTTATTTTAAAGCAAGCATAAAATAGAATATTAAATTACTATGTTTAATTGCCGGAAGAGAATGCGCCACTAAAGAAAGATAATAGTTTAAAAATAAATCGACTATTTCTTTCTAGAAAACTTTCTGTTCAGATATTATTATTAGACTAAACACATTCATTCCAACCTGCAGTGCAGAAGGTGAAAGTAGTAATAAATGTATTTTTTGTAAAAAATGTACTGTTTAGCAGTAGGTAGGCGTATATTTAGTTATGATAAACGGCTGCGAAACTACTCGGTTATTTTATCATTCGAGGTTTTTTACAAAAAGGTTTTTTTTCCATAATGGATGACATTATTAATACCAATAATCATAGTCACGTCAAATATTTGTTGTGAAAACACGCACAGCGAAAGTAGGTTCAATCTTTAACATAACGTGAACTTGATGAATTAAATAATGTAGATACGTTACTGAGACAACACACGCTTCATATAGCTATCTCTTCCGCACACACATATTCTTTGATTGGCTATCCTTTTCATGCGCGGGTGAAACATTTAGTGGTGCAACATTAGTGGTGCTACATTTTTAGTAAGATTTGTATGAATATGACGTGTCTTGTATTTTATGTCTATGAACGTGAACGTTGAAGAATTCAGTAAGTAAGAACTTGATGGAAGAGAATTAATATTAATAAAAAAAACCTACAAGAAATTTATTTTAAAAACTCAATATATTTTTAAAGTTACAATTAAGACCACGCTATTACTTTTATAGTGCAGAAATTTTCACTAAGTAAACTTACAACTTGTTCTGAAAAGGGAGTAAATCGTTACCCACCATGCGCATCGATCTTTTTGACTTTAGCCGAGGGTTCTATCCGCCGGGTTATCTATTGACCTACCTATTACTGACGTTACCTTAACTTCTATCGATATCTAAGGTCAGGGACATTCGCAGAACCGGTTAGTAGATGAGTAGACAGATGCGTCGGGTTGCCAGCCACGCGTTGTGTATTCAATTACTGTGCTAGCTAAGTATTTCATTATTGCACAAGTAACATCTTCCCCTATTACGATTGTAGTAGGAGATACATATTTACAAATATTGTCAAGTTATTCGTAACCCGGCCATCTTAGTCTGTCTTAAAACAAAATCAGAAACTCAAGTTTTCCTCTCACTTTAGTTTTTCCATATTTACTTTTATAACATAATATGTAACCAACTGACATGAATATATATATATTTTTTTTTTGATGAGGATAAACAGTATAAATTGGGCAATTATTATTGAACAGTCAATGATTAATTGTTTAAATTGATGTTTGCCTGAACAAAAAAATCGTCTGAATCACCTTCGTAAAATAATTGGTTAATATGAAATAGAGAAATGAGAGTTTTTTTAATGAGTCATAAACAGACAGTTTGGACACAGGTGCTCATAAATTGAAACATACTTAAGACTTCACCAAGATCGTAGCTTTACGACACGAACCCAGAGGAACTCACGTTCGAGACGCGTATATTTTTTACATTTATTCCATACAGAGGGCTGAGGTTTTCCTCGGAGAAGAGAGAGAGAGGGAGGAAACACAAATGCCAGCAAGTCGTTCAACAGCCGAGCTGTTCAGAATAAGTACGGCCCACCATCATGAGGAAAATGTCAACCTAGAACGAATGTCGGACATACGATTTGCCCGTCTTCCCACTACGCGCCGATGGCGAAGAGAGCACCTCCTATTGAAATACCGATAAAACCAACACAACATTTCCACCCATCATCTGTGTTTTAAAGATTATAATTTTTAATCTAAATAACGCACAAGAGTTCCGACTGTCCGGAGCCAGTAAGACTGATTGGGGAGTGTTATGAGGCTGATGGGTATGGAGAAGGGAAGGAGAAGGGAACGAAGAAAGTGAGGAGAGTACCTGGCTATTCAAATCAGATCACCAAACACAGCTAAAGCTATTTCAAGCAATATCGATATGATCTGATCGGTGGTGTTTCACCAGGGCGATACTGAGAGTATCTACCACAGATAAAATAAAATAATACTAATAAAGTTTGTTTGCGCACGTTGTGATTTTAACTCTAAATTCGTAGCCGAGTATCTTAACCGCTCGGCCACGTAGGTCGTCACAATCCGGTCGTTAAGATAAAAGAGAATTAGACGGATTACCCGTTTGAACACACTAAGTCAAAGGTTTTTTTTAAATTTAGAAAGTCCAAATCAGAGATGCTTACCAAACTCAACAACACCAAATCAAGAGCTTAAATTTGTGGACAATTATAATATTATTATATTTCCTGGCCATGAACGTTGGTCGTATAGTACACTCTTTACAATTCAACTCGGTCTTCAATGGAGCCTTCGTGCCTGAAAAAATGGCTTTAAAAAACAGCAGTAATAGCACCCATATTTTTATTCACGAATACGCCGAAAGATAATTTGATAACGACACGTATGGACATCTATGAAATATGATTATCACACGCTTAAAACAAATAGTGATGTGTAACGATAATATTAAAGAGTATCTGCAGCGCTTCATCCAGCGCCGGATCCACCATACGTTCAAACTGTGCAAAAAACATAGGCGCCATCTCTGAAGGGGTACCGTGAAAATAAAAATCTTATTTAAATTTACTTCAAATATTCTCTAAGTCATATCAAAATTTCCCCAAATCATTTTAAAATTACCCACAGCATGGGGTAATTATGTTTTTTTATTGCGCTAGCAGCATCGCTGTGCATTGGACGACTAACATAAATGCATGGGGAGTAGATTTTCGTCACGGAAATTTTTACGTAATGCATAGTGATTATTTGGCGTAAAGTCTGTTTTTCTATGAAGTGTTGTTATACGTTAAAGTTATGAAAATCTTAATTCAAATTATTTCGAGAAAATTACTAACGAGAAATGGTACAGTTTGACGTTCTTATCTCTGTAGGCGGTCAGAAGAGGAACTAAGGTCGCCAAGTTGTATTTTAACGCAGTTCAAATATTTACAATCGGGTTTCTACGAACATATTTATGTTTTGTCTGTAAAATTATAAAGTTATAAAATTGGGAAAACCTATGAAAATGACGTAATTACGTAACATTATTTTCAAGGTTTTGGCATTCTTGAATTTAAAAAATGTATAAAATGAGAACGATTTGAAGTTGAAGTAGTGTTGTCACCTTTGCGGTATTAATTAATTACCCACGAGAAGAGTTCATGATTTTTAAATCATTCATGTAAATAACATACGTAAATAACTTTTACTGATGATGAGCAATTAATATGTTTACGCATAATATTATTAATGTTTTCACAATAAAAACTCTTTTTCAAATTAGAAAATCTAAAAATTATTATTTGGTTCAAATAAGTCCAGGACTTTATTCTCAATTTTTACAGATGTCATTTTTTAAAACATGAATACCGCACAGATAGTTAACATGAATGTGTCACAACGTCTGATGTTGAATATATTGAAATATGTTGCAGGTATAACTGCGTACGTCTATGTTATTTACATATATGTTATTTTGGTAATATCGAAATTTACGATTATGTGTCCAATATTTTCCCTTACTCTTATTTGATGTACGACAACCAATCCTGAAGATTTATCGGACCATCTGGCAACTGTTTTAAACAAATATTTTGTAAGAAACTTCTTGGTTTTTTTTAACACAAATTCTGTTCGAGAGTCCCAACTAGTCCCATTAGTCTAGAGCCAGTGAGACTTTGGCATCCCCAAGTGGGGTATTTTTGTGAGGCTGAAGGTAGTGAGGAATGAAAGGATATGGGTGAAGAGGAAGGTGGGGAAGCATCTGACCATTCGATCTGGTCACCAAACACGGTTAAAGCCATTTCAAGCAACGTTTCGATACCGAATAGTAGTTTTCACCAGGGCGATACTGAGAGCATATACCACTCTGGCCGATGTCATCGACTCTACTTTGGTATTGTGAGAAAAGAAAACTTTCATAATTCTATCAATGTTTCGTCAATCTTTGAACATGGAAAGAATTAGATGCTAGCTTGCCTATTTTCAAATAAACACTTCTGTTTGGCATTTATTTGTTATCATTTTTAGTATGCGCATATTATTATCCAATACTTCACGGTTAAAGTAATTTTCTAAAAATCACAAAAATGTGGTTAACGTCAAAAACAATATTTTAGATTAATATAATATATAGTAGATGTTTAATATATATGTTTTATATATATGTTTTATATAATATATAGTAGATGTTTAATAGTTCCTTTATTCTACACATTTTAAATATAGAATAATGTCTGCTAAAACACATTATGGGTAGGTACTTTATTAGGTAGGTTGGGATGAGAAAAGATTATTTAATTAAATTGATACTTTCAAGTACCTGGGATTCCAGTTACCGGGAACCGGTTATTTATCCAGTTCTTTTTGGAACCGGTTCCTGGTGCCAAAAAAGTTCCACAAAGGAGATTTTAATATTCAAATCGGAAAGTATTAGCAAATCAACAAAAGTTCCTCCCGAAAAAAAGTACTGGTCGGTAGAGATTTGAAATCGAAAGTTCTAGCAAATCAACAAAAATCTCCTCTTCGAAAAAAAAACACTGGTCGGTAGATGATTTGAAATCGAAAAATACTATTAAATCGACAAAAATTCCTCTCCGAAAAAAAGTACTAGCAAATCAACAAAAAAACAGTTCTTCGGACAAATGACATCGATTTTTATTTGCCAAAAATAGGAACCGGTTCCTTAGAGAAATAATATCGACGGCTCCAGTGACCGGCTTGGAACGGGTTCCTTTTAGCCGGGACAGGAATATCGACCATCTCTACTTTCAATTAACATCAGTTCCAAATTTAAAATTTCACGTACATATTTCATATTTCGTGTACGTACTCACAAGGTGAATTATTTATAGTTAGTGTGCTTCGAATCTCTCGGGAAGGTGTTATTTCACTCTATTGTAACAGTTTCCTTTCAAATTTGCCAATGAAGAAGCATTTGTTCACAATGGTAGACAATAGTTCTTTCTTCTATTAAAATTGTTTTTTTTTTTTAACAGACACAATCGATTATTATTAATGCATCAGGAGGTATTCTGAGTACAGATTTTCATTATCAGTTAAAAGCGGAGCTAACAAATTAACGAACTATACTTTTGAAATAGTACCTACTACCCAACCACCTACAACGTATTTACAGGTGCGACGCCTCCGACTGCACTAAAATAATTTTTTAACATCTGTACTCCAGTATGTTTATTTTTTAAACTGTTTAATTTTAATCAAAGTTTTCCTGCTCGCTTATTTGAGACCTGACCGTGTATTCCCTGTTACAGCCATCTTATTTTTAAATTTAAAATTATGTTGATATTTTTTTTTGGAATCTGGGTCGGGGATAAAAAAAAAGATTTTTGTTTATAATTTTGGTTGAATAGAAAATAAAAAATATCAATAAATTTCAAAGATCACAAATTATTCAAATATAGAACAAAAAATTCTTCCTCGAGCCGGATGTTCTATAATAAATAAAATATTCAAGGTTAAGTTTAAAAATTCCCTGTCTAAAAATTTTTATAGTGTAAAACCGGTCATATTTAAAATAATAGAGAATAATAAGTAAAATTAGTTTTTTTTATCACAATGCTCAATATTTTCCATTGTAATTCAACCAAAACTTGCACACAGAACTAGGTACGTGTTGCGGAAAGTAAAAAGGAATTTTCCAGATTTTATAAAACAAATCAAATACGAGCACAATCGATACGTCTTTGATAAAATTACTGTCAATTTAATCTCCTCGTAAATGGTAAGTCATATAAGTCCATATCTTATTGAAATATTTTTGTTCGATAGCAATAATAAGAAAAAAAAATATTAAATGAGTATAACACAATTTTTTCAGATAAAAAAAACTTGTTTTTAACGTGTGAAATAATGCGGTTACGTTGCTTTGATTTTGTGTTAAAAGCTGTGTTGCGCTTTCTCTTTCTTGAACCAACGTTTTCGAAAGCCTTGCAGTTTCCATCATCACGGCATAATCATAACATGGTTGGAAGTGCAACATGGAAACACAAAACAACAAAATAAACTCTCCAATCATATCTATTTGAAAAAGTGTTTGAATTTCGTTCAATCACATTTTTGTACAAGAAAACGTCTCTTAATTTTTAAAGTGTGAATAAAAAAGATAAATTTTTCAAATTCTACTCAAATAAATAAACAAATAAGCCACTTTTCGAATTAGCTTTTGTGCGTTTTATTATCATATTAATGAAAATACGAATAAATAATTTTCATAAGATTTTATCATTTCTTGAGAAGCAGATATTTTTCTTATGTTTTGACTTACCCCAAATTTCTTCAATCCAATAGAATGTGGCGTAAATCAATGCTGACATCCCCACCCAGAAGCCGACCAGCATAGAAAACAAGTAATCCAACATTGTTGTTTGTTTCAATTAACACTTCACATAATATTATAAAAAATAAATTATAATTCCACTTCACAAAGTCACCACCTGACCTTTAATAAGCACGTTACATTAGTCACTCAGAAACACGGAAAAACTATATTTTTAAATATAAGCACGCTAATCGCATTAAAAAAAAATCACTTTTAACAGTTGTTGACAAATATAAATTATTGTGTTTAGTTGTAGTTTTGTTCGGATTGATTTGATATCAATTGATGGTTAATCGATTGTTGTGAGTGAAGATGCGCACAATAAGAGTTAAGAGTGCGCCATTGCCATTACAATATAGAGTTGTGCAAGTACAATATATTGTGCGAAGTTTTGCATAGAACTGAGTCAATATCGAATCAGGTGTTTTGCATTGTCTTGGCTGGGCTTAGAAATCACTCGCCACAGGTGGAGTCTATACGCGAAGTAAGGCGAAACACAATACACACAGCGCACACGGGGAGATAAGCGATTGTGATAACTCTTATCGGAATATTAGTGAAACTAATGTCGGTTAAATAATGCCGCGGTGGAAAACCGTAAGGGATCTTGAAGCACGTTTTAATTACCTAAGTATGGTCGCGCCCAGCGCCAGATCATCCACGGACGTAAAGAGAACGTAGAAAGAGGTTCTAGGAATCGTAGCTCTTTTATTCAATAAAAATATATTATGTGTCGAAATGCATATAAAACTATTTATCAATGCCAATTTAAAAAAAACCATAAATTCGAATCATATGAAATATTAATGAATGCCTCAAGAAAAGGAGAGCGATAAGAATTTTCGATAAGTTTTTATAACAAAAAGATTTTTCTTCTTGGGGTATTCGAAATGCCCAGCTTCACCGCCTATTACACTGCTGCTCGAACTTTCATTGATGAGTTACTCATTAAATATATCCCGTCACTGTAAAGACAAAAGGCTTAAGCGACACTGGTAAAAAAAATGAGTTAATTATGCAGTTATAATCGGTTTGTTTTTCTGCATCGAAAGCTCTGACTCTCGTTTGATTCTGAAGACTTTTGTGGCCCTGCACCCATCTAAAATATATTTACCATTGAGGAGAAAGTTTGACTCAAGCGACCCAAGTTTTTATAGTTTTTGATCGCAGGTAACTCAGTGAGAGGATTGAGTTACCTGAGTTAACTTTTTTCAAAATCCAACCGGGTACTAAAGACTTGCACATTGTATTGTAAAACAAACAAAAAATTAAAGTGCTCCGGTGTAAACTTCCCAAAATGGCGCTTCAGCCCTTTTGCCTTTCCCGTGACGATATGGTACCTCCCCTCGCCATCAAAAGTACAAAAATATCTAACTTTTATGCTTAATAAAGTCGTACACGATGGGTAACATATCATTTAAAAACGACACAAAGATGTACAAATTTAATTATATTGACCAAGAACCAAATAATTATATCGACCGCGAGAAATCATGGAAAGTAAACATAAATTATTCCATCAAACATAATAATTGGGTGTTATTAAATCGTAATGATTAGAAAATTCAATGAGTCGAAATAATCAGAATTATTAGAGCCAATTATGTGAGTGTGGGTATTTTAAATACGGAGCGTTTTAAACAATTAATTATGGAATTTGTTTTAATCGAATACGTAAGTTTTAATTTTACAATCTTGAAAAATAAGTTTTATAAAATCACGATATTTTAATCAGATAGTAACGCCAAACAACAATATTTTCTAACAGTGTGCAAAAATAAATTGATCCGAAATTGTTGCTTCGTAATTGAGATAAATTAACAATTTCTAAGAATTTTAACATTCGAAAGCATTTATTGTTCATAATATAAAGTCAAGTTTAATAAATTATGTTGAGGGTTTATATGTGTAAATTTTTCACAAAATTTATTTCACGAAAATGCTTTAACGTTAAATTTTTTGGCAACCCCATTAAACATCAATTATGAACAGTTGATTAATAGCTGTGTAAGTTATCACGTGGGGCAATAAATACAACCCACCCCCGATTTGAAAAAGGTTAAAAATACTTGTTTATTTTAATTATTATATAATATGAGATGCCCTAAACATCCTATAGACACGCGGACGATTTTGATATTTTATGTACCACTGTTTTTGTAAAAAAAAATATCTCAAGGTCGCTTAAGGCGATTTAGATATATCTCCAGAGATTCAGAATATGTAACAAAATAATCAAATTTTTCCGAGAATGCACTCGGAACGAAAGTAATTTATATGTTAGATCAGTTCAAACTGACCATTACCATTCACATTCTTACCGTAAAACGATTATTTTAACTTCCAAATTGATTAGCAATCACACAATCGGTAAGGTCCAGATTATTACAGCCTACTAGATCCAACTCGACCCTATGTTCCTCTCATACGCCTTGGGCGAACATTTGTTTTCTCATCCCACCTTTTTGCCCTGGGCCGCTTTAACTTAGTTGCTGCTCAAGAGCCGGCGGACGGAGACGTGGGATTTGCGCTTATTGTCAGCGTGATTTTTTAATTTATTTTGACTAAAGCTTAGCGAAATATTTATTTTTTTACCATTTTGACATCAACTAGAATAATGGGCTATTGTATTTTTTCACAATTTAGTAGAACATGTACGATGGAACCGGAACAAATGCAAATTAATTTTTATCTATTTTAAAGTCTCCTTCCATTTTTTGGGAACGCCCCTCATCCTGGTGAAAAAATACTGAGAAAATCACAAATATTGTGTTTTCGTAGAAAACAGTCACTTTGTGGTTGGACATATTTAATAAAATGAAACGACAACTTTGTTCATTTTTAAGACTAGGTTTATTTTTGTTCATTTTGATCATTTTGTTCATTTTGACTAGGTTTATTTTTACTCGGTTGAATTGGGACAGTCTGTTTATTATTCTTAGCACATGGCTTCTCTGAATATAATTCTTGCAGTAAAATTTATTCTTCAACAGTAATTTTGGCTAGTGTATTTTAATGGATGCCGGTTAGATTTTGATGCTATGAAGGCTTCTATTGTGTGTAGCTCAAGTTTGTCGCAGCAATTAAAGGCCCATTAAAGTTTGTGTTTTCACTATAAATAGAAAAGTTTTTAAAATTAAATATCATTTTAAATATTCCATTCACAAATTAATAAAAAACCGCGGAAAACCGATTCATAGAACGTTTTGTAATAAAACCTTTAAAAATACTTAATAACGATTTAGTAATTTTTTTGGGAAATTATTCAATTCATTTGAAGAAGGTTGGTTCCTAAGATTTTTTTTTATCGACTATCACCACTGCGAAAAGTAATCATTGCATTTTGCTGAACCTCAATCGAAACAACAAACACCGAAGGTAACTTGACATGTTTCAATTTACGCGAAGAATTTAATTAGAAACATTACGTTTTTAAGTACCAATTAGTTAACAAAATATTATCTCCGAGATACAACTAAACCACTTAAGCTGATAACGCGTTTTTTAAATATGGGTATGCGTATAAGCACGGTCTTAATTATGTTATTCGTTTGATAATACCATTTAGAAATCAATTAATTTATGACATCTGTAATTTTGATTATAAAAAAATACTGCGTAAAACATTCGTAAATCTTTATCTGATAAACATTGTTAAATATTTCGCGATCAATCCAAAAATCTTTATTAGAGAAAAAAAAAATCGAATAATAAATAACACATTGTCAATTTTGTGTCTCCGAGGATTTAGTCACCGTCGTTTCATATTCATTCCCATCTTTTAAGTAGGCATATTTTAACCGATGCAACAAACAATTTGTATTATAAATGAATTATTTTGATACGATTATGTCAATGACGATGATATAAATCAATTATGTAATGCAAGATGTAAAAAGAATTTTTCCTTACTACGTGCTAGATAATTTCTCCAATTTGCAATCTAAAAACTTGCAACGCAAACCGTATAACTACGGTTTAAATTAAAATTACTGTAGTTTATTTTTATGCGATACTGCAAAAATAATATCGTTTGAATCGTTGATCATTGAGATGTCTTGATCAGATTCTCAGAACTGAGCCAAATCACCCGTATGAAGGTTCCTAATGCTGACAGCCTACATGGCCGCCGATCTAGTTTAAAATTAATTTCATACGAGGCAGTTTATTTATTTATTCATCTTCTTAACACGAATAATATTAAATATATTCTGAAAATCGAATAATAGGCCAAGTATCTACTGACAGAGGAGTTGCAAGTTTAGTATGGCACAAATTATAGTACAAAGTTAATACCTTATTTTTCTACTACGTAAGCTAGTGATTTGTAATAAATGTAAAACGCTAGTTTAAGTAAACATAGTTATTAATCTAGCTTGTCAAAGGTAAGATTAGAAATCGCATGTTTTATCCCTTGACTAGTTAGTGAGTTTGCATAAAGGCACGTAAATGCTGTGGCCTTGAAACAATAATTTATAAACAGATTTTTCTTCAAGGTAGATTAAATTGTAAAATAAATATGAAGAATATGTTGAGCATTAAGAGGACACACCACCATGGAAATAAATCAGTAAGGGGCGTTTCCAAGAAATAAAATGTGAGGAGACTTCAAAATAGAATTCGTTCATGTTCTATTAAATTCTTGAAAAACACAATAACCCTCTATTTACAGGTGGATAAAATCATAATATAACCTTCAATTTCCTCTAAGTATTCGTCAAAATAAATTGAGAGTTCACGATGACGATAATCACAAATTTGACGCCTCTATCCGCCGACTCTCAAGCGGCGACTGAGCTAAAAACAGTGTGTTAAAAAAGGCAAAAAGGCAGTATGAAAAAACGAACGTACGCCCCAAGGCGTATAAGAGGGGCATAGAGTTTGCTGAAGCAATTAATTCATATTAATATATTATTATAATGTTTTCCAAGGAATATATCGGAAAGTAACACCAATTCATCAAACAGAAAAAATAAAATATGGTTCTTACCGTTTACGTTATAACTGACAATAGCTTTATGGTAAGAATGTGAATGGCAAGGGTCAGTTTTTATCAATCAAAATATAAATTACTTTCATCTAGAGCGCATTCTCGGAGAACATTTAATATTTAGGTTACAGATTCATTAGAATGAATTCAAATGTGAATATCGGGAAACTCCCCGTTTCCGGGTGCTATATCGCCTGAGTGTAATAGAAATAATGTTTGATTGTATTATTTTGAAAATTATTTGATTAATTAAATTAAAACCAATTATTATAATATTACTGTATAACAAATCAATCTAGGCACGTGATTTGATAATCACCACTGCACGTTGTAGACGGCTAACCTTACAGATACACTTAGTTTATCATGTTAATCTCTTCATAAATTACTTAAGCTTAAGAATTATAAAAAAATGTGCACATTTGTTATCGATAATTCTTGAATAATGCTTTAAAGAGACACTATTTTGCTATTTACTATCGATAATGCTTTACAAAGAAAAATAAACTTGAATTATCATTTTACAATGTATTTACAGACGATTATTCTTCATGAATGGATTTAGGAAACTAATTTGTTCTAATGTAACTCAATGCTGTTTGTTATCGATAATTATTCTTCATTTAAAATGTTTATAATAAAAAATGAAAACCTTTTTTTTACTATTTTATCATCGTGTTTATACACAAATATTATTTTCTAGTGTGAATACCACACAAGAGTCTCAACTGTCTGAAACCAGTGAGACTATGGCATCCCCAATTGGAGTATGTTGTGAGGATGAATTCAATGGAAATATGGGAAAAAGGAAGCTTGGTATGTACCTGACTA
This sequence comes from Drusus annulatus, assembly GCA_022651775.1. NCBI lineage: Eukaryota > Metazoa > Arthropoda > Insecta > Trichoptera > Limnephilidae > Drusus > Drusus annulatus. The sequence continues at coordinate 1,960,202 of JAGWCC010000048.1, read as the reverse complement.
TTCAGACCTGGTCACCAAGCACGGCTAAATAAATTGCAAGCAACGCTTAGATTCTGAATGGTGGTAATTCACTAGGACGATACTTCCGAGTATCTTCCACTCTAGAATGTGCCGCAAGCATAATATAATTTAATTAATATTAATAAAGTGTGAAATAACACAAATTAATTAAATAACATTTATTAGCGCAGGCCGAATTTTTAACTCGTATTCCCAGTCGAGGATCTTAACCGCTCAACCACGGAGTTCGCAAAAGCATTATCATTCAATTGAAAATAGTCTCGTGAAAAGATATATCCACGTGACATTGCTCAGCGATTGCCCAGTTGATTTATACCTAGAACAGCATTTTATTCAAATTTAAATGTAACCTTTGTCCGCATTAGCATTATGTCTGTCTGTTTATATAGTCGCCAGTTGACATTCAGGTCAGACTAAAGTATACCTAACTGCAGGGCTGTCCAACGTTAGGCGAACCGGGACCGCACTAAAACAAATATTTTCGAGGGCCGCAACCGGAGTAATAAATATGGTAGATGGGTACATCAAAATACCTGAAAAACGCACCAATAATGAGTTCATAAAAATGCACCTAATTATAAATTGTTGTTTATTTTGAAAAGCCTATTTAAATCTTATTGGCCAACACAGCGCCCTTGAGGCGATTTTTTACAAAAACGGTGCTTTACAATTTTTTAATTCATTATTATTTTTTTAATATTAATACTGCACAAGAGTCTCAACTGCTCCCAACCGTCTAGAGCCAGTGAGACTATGGCATCTCCAAATAAGGTATGTTGTGAGGCTAAAAGTAGTGGGGAGGGGAAGGAGACTGGGAAGAGGAAGGTTGGAAAGTACCTGGCTATTCAGATCTGGTCACCAAACACGGCTAAAGCCATTTCAAGCAACGTTTCAATTCTGAATGGTGGTCTTTCGCCAGGGCGATACGTTGAGTATCTACCACTCTGAAACGTGCCGCAAATATACTTTTTATTATTTTTGTATTAATTAAATGTGTTATGACACATATTTATTAAATAAAAGTTATTGGCGCACGCCGGGTTTGAACCCGCGACCTTTGGATTCGTAGTCGAGCGTCTTACCACTCGACCATGGAGGCCGTCAAATTATCCAAATATTAAAAAAAAAAAACTTTTAAAATAATTTTAGTCGAACAGTCTGGAATAAGTATAGACGGGGAACATTCAAAGGAAATTTGTAATTTTACATTTGAATATGTGAGAAAAATTTGGCGGACTGTTCAAGATCTGTGAAAACTGCTAGATAAGTATTTAATTTTAAAAGTAGTTAACATTTATTTTTCAACTTTGATAAACACTATCGAAGCTAGCAACTTTTGTCAACTATTCTGGAAAAAAACTATCCAAGTAATATTTAAAATAATATATGCATAAATTGAAATTTTAAATTATAATAATTAATAATTTTGGACACCGCCTATGTGTACTAATGGTCAAGAAAATTAAAAATATTTTTTACAGTTTTTCTACACAAGAGAGTTTGATTTTTACCCATGGCTGTATCCAACAGCGTTTATCTCAGGAATACTATTTATCTGCAGCCTTAGTTCGAGGAGAGATATAACATTACTACTTTTTGCTCATAAAATTCTGAACGATGTATTAATAATACCTGACATCCTGACCGAAATTGAATTTTTCCGCCAACACAGGCTTCTGTTTCTTCCCAGGTGCAGAACTAACTTACAAATGGTGATGCGCCCTTGGGAAGACTAACTAGGTTAATCAACTGCCTCGTAGGAAATTTAGATATTTTCACACGAGCTACAACAAGTTTAAGCAAGAACTAACTATTAAGTTTTAACTTTATTATAATTTTGTAATTATGGTTAGCATTTTTGTGTTATTTTTGTCGCTTTTGCATTGTAATTGGTATTAAACTGTTAACGCAAAATAAAATAATATTTAATTTGTTTGTATTTCTACCGTATTTAAAATCTTACTCAGTTTTTCAACGGGATAAAACGGGAAGAACAATAAAATAAAGCATTATATTCAAATTATTATTTCATTTTTCGTATGAAAAACGAATCCTTAGGTCTTGTTGGGGACAGCCCTGCTTGAGTGCTTACAGTGTTATGGTACACATACCTGTATTAACGGCACTCTAAAGGAAGAGACGTACTTGAATAGGTAATATGTAAAATCGCATTGCCATTTAACCGTAAAAGATTCCAGTGCGTAGCTGCAGATGAGGTGGGCACTCCAGATTCTAGATCTGAGGCAGCACGGAATACTGATCGCACCTGTTAGCCGGGCGTTAGGTCATCAGGTGCGTGAGGTAATAGACGGTATTTATGGCGATAGATGTTCTCGTAACGCCACTGAGACTTACCATCTCAAGGCCGGTGCGTGATGTTATAGGCATCATTATCATTTATCGAAATTCACAATAAATATTTTATCGTAACGACCATAGAGTTGGTAGAGTAGTATCTATCCAAGGCAGTGAAGTCAGTTTTGGACTTGTTTTTGATGATTTTAACATGACTCGGCGCACGGTATTTATACATCCATTCACAGCACATATCGACATAATGTTTTTGTTTATTCGTATAGCCACTTTTTCACAGTATTTTTATCAACAAAAATATAGCATATAACCTAAAAAACCGTTTAGTTGTGTCAAGTTTAGTGGCATAATAAAAAATGTGGGCGGAGTCCCACCAGTGAACCAGGACCTTAAGATCATCGCGACAGTTTATAGAAGCGGTCTAAGAAATTTGCTGTCTCTTTCTCTCTTTTGGTGTACGCCGTAAAAGCCCGGAGAAAGTGATTTTTCGCAAGTTTGTGTAGGTTGGGTAAAAATAATTAGCTCTCCCTCCATATATTGTTACTTCAAGGTATCGACAATAAAAATAAATTGTCGGCGTATTTTTTTGCCAAACGGAATATCGACATAAAAAAATTGTCAAAGTTCGAATGCTAACACTTCCCCCTCACAGTGGTGTTTGAAATCGCTTCCTCTGACTGGGCACAAAAAACCGACACGTGGCGGAAAACAGCAAGGCGACGTGAGACATGCGCCTCAACTACTTACTCGAGCTCAGGCCTTCACGGGTTACGGGTTAACACAAATTAAAATAAATTATAATTAAAATAGTACCCACCTACTTATTCAAGAATACGTCAAAAACACACTAAAAATAAAAATATTGGGTTGTGAGCCGAACTCGGAAAATCTACTCGATCAATATTATTTAATTAATTAGGTAAGGTTGGCTATAAGATAATTAAAAAAAAAAATATTACTCTTTATTTTATATTTTACTGTCAAACAAGAAAAGCTGGTTATTTTTCATTAAAAGTTTGAACGTTTTGACGTAGTTATGCAGAAAGCGTCCAACCCACAATTTGTCAAAATCGAGTTTTACATGTTTTTTATATTTCTAATAACAAACTATTTTTTTTTAAGGAAGACAAAAACTTCCAGGCTACGAATAGTACAATATTAAATTCTTTAGATTAATAAGCAAAAAATGTTTATTGTACAATGCTGGAGGACTTAGACAGCAGAAAATTCGCATTGGAACACTCCAGGCAAAAAAAATTAGAGTTTAAAAATCACATTCGTGTATTGTGAACGGTATTTCCGAAAACCAAAAAGGTATTGTAAAATTCTCAACAATATTCAATACATTATTTTTAATTTATTACCGTATTCATTATTTTAGTGGAAGTCATTTGGTTAATCTTTGAAAAACATTAAAAAAGTGCAAACATGAAACGGCACTCACACCGAGAGTAGAAGAAAGTAAAGTTATATTAAGTATTATCAGTGGGTAATGATAATATTTACCATTTTCAAGAAAGTGGGTTAGAGCCCTGAAGCATCGCTTTTTTCTAGTCTTCTAGAGCAACAAATGCAATAAATGCCTTAAATGGGAAAATAATTGAGAATGTATAATTATTATTGTTTAGCAGAGAACAAATTGTCATTTTTCAGCACGAATGTATTATTGTACAATGTAATCATCTTTTTTCTTCAATGTAAACGCTTTTAATACAGTTCGAGTTCGAGCAACTTTCTGCAAAGACAATGCAATTCAAAATATTGCAAAATCAAGTGTTCTCGGTTTAAAAAATTAGATCACCTAAAAATAATACTGCGAGTAGAACACATCTTGGTCTTAGGGCATTTTTTAGAGTATATTTATAAGCCTATAAAAAAATGTTAAGGCATGAAAATTCATTCATGGGCAAAATCTTCTACTTTTTTATAAACTTACTTTTATCGCGTAATGTATCAAGTTAAGTTTTATAGACTCTGACCGGATTTGTACCCGACCTTCACAAAAATAAAATAAAACATGTTTTTCTGCATACATCGAAACACGCTGCCGGCGTCAAGTGGCAATTGCAACCTTTTTGCCACCAGCGTAAGGAGTGTGTGATTTCGTTCGAGTCGGTTGTATTATTTTCTTAATTATCCCGAGTAGCAATAAGCACGCATCAAAAACCATGCTTAAATTGAATAGAAAATTGTTTTCATTCAGACTCGTGAAAAAGTTTTTTTTAATCGTAATTATTCAGCGGAAAGTGAATTTCTTTTTAAATCCTTGAGTATGGGATGGTTCGTAAATATATTTTGTTTTCTTATTATATTTGACTTTCATTTTTCAATGTTCTTGGCTTTCAATTCACAGTCCCGAATAACAAAGAAAAGGGAGGTGAATTTAAATTAAAAGTGGGCACTTCTATGTCAATTTGATAAAAAGAATGAAGAAGAGATGGAATATTGAAAGGCGATTCTAGATACATTTTGATAGAAGGGAAGATATTTGATAATAGTGGGAGAGCCAAATTATTATTGATTTCATGTTCATACTTATTGTGACGACAATACAATCTGGGGAAATCAAGCACTTCATTTTAAAAAGCTGGAAAGAAACAGAGCTGTGTCCAATTCTTACTCAAAACAAGTGTGGAATTGTAGTTTTCGGTACTTGCGGATTGTTAAAATTGATGGAACAACAGTTTTGATGGAATAATTATGTTTTTATTAAACTTTTGTCACATGTGGTTTGACCATTCGCACATCAAGGAATCATATTTCAGCAGTATTTCACCTCTATTTTCTCCCTTATTCTACAAGTTCCATGCCTCAATCTTACATCAGGACTGGTATCAGAATTCCATTGTGGAGTACTAACCTCGCTTTCATTAACAAACCTTTTTACTCGCGACATGATTAATTTTATAACAAAAACTGCATTTGCACGCTCAATAATTTGGTTTGTCAGTAAAAGGAGCAGACGACTTTACCCCTTAGAATTTTAAAAAGCCTTTTAAATGGTCATACGTCAGTGATAACATAAAGAAAATAAACACTGTAAGTTTAAACTCGTCCATTGCACCAGCTGTAGGTTACCTAGATGTATTATTTCATCATCAATACTTCCACCTTGGATAATTTATTCCGCGATTGTTCAAAATAAAATTATATGATGTTATCTTTACTATAAAACATAAAAATTGAGTTCTGAAGCGGCAATCTCTCTCGAACGGTGAGCTCTGGCAAAATATCCGGAATTTCAAGGTCGTCACAACTCTTTTGAGCTATAGTTTTGAAATAACTTCTATTTGTCTCTGCTGTATTAACTAAACACTATTTTATTATTTTAGCGTAAATTCCCTCACCAAACACAAAGAACCTTGTTTTTTATGGTGAGGAACAGCTTATATACTTATTTTGAAATACACTGTTCAAAAATTGTAACAATTACCTTAAATATTATTGTACAAAAAAAAAAACTTAAATTAAAAAAACTATTTAATTATAAAATCTAAGACAACACATCGTATTTTTTGTTCCAAATTTATATTATTGTTTTTCGGGGAAAATTTTTTATAAAATTAATTTCTTTTTGCGGAAGATGGTATTATCGTAAGCCGTGAGTAGATTTCACTGTTTTATGTGTTTTAGAGATTTGCATTAAAATCTATCCAATTGGAACAAAAAAATCAATTGTCTTTGATTTAGATGACTTATTAAAAAAAATAGTACAACCTTATCTTATCGTGCAAAAAATACTGTTATACAGACGATACGAAACTAGCCTCTAAATACGTATTTTTCTTGGAAAATTACACATTGTGAATAGTTAATAGGCACTTCTAGCAAATTTCACATTATATTAAGAGACAAACATTGTCACAGCGCAACGCAAATAATTATTTCATTTAAAGGTCAGCGGTAAAAAGATGTTCTTGTTTATTGAACCATAGATTATTTACTAACTTCAAATATTGACAGGCAAACGTAAATAAGTCGATAATCATCATACATAAGCGCAATATGATAAATACATATAGTTTCAAAATAATATTACTATTAAATGTGTTAAAATTGATTTCTTTATTTTCCTTTGACATGAAGCACTCACTTTGTGGAAAGACATAATTAAATTTTAAATAAAAGTAACTTAGTTTTAACACCACTTTATTGGATACATACATAAACCAACCGGTTTCGGCTCTGTATTGAATCAAAACAGAATTATTTGGGAAAAACCTTAGATGTAACGATTCTTCTAGGTAAAAACTGCAAAAATGTCAACACAAGGGTGACTGAACATCTTAAGTGCCTGAATGGAGTAGGTTACTCTGAATTCGCTTTACACCTAATTGATATGGATTTTTCAAATCGTCTGGAATAGACGTTCATATAAATGGGATAGGTCATGAAATTAAAAATCAAAAATAAATAAAAATAATTTACTTAATAAGCAACTAGATTCATCCAGCGATTTTGAATTTGTTCCCCCTTCCACCCCGAAAGTTGATGTGCCTATGTTTTTTTCCCCAAGTATTATAATTCTGTTTTGATTCAATACGTATTTAATTGAAGAAGGTTCAGGTAGAGCCGAAACCGGTTGGTTTATGTATATATGTATCCAATAAAGTGGTGTTAAAACTAAGTTACTTTTATTTCAAATTCTTTATTTTCCATTGGGTTTATATTATGCGCATAGTTTATATCAAACATTGAAGGACGTGTTGATTTTATGAATCAAATGAAATATATAAGTTTTTACTCAGAAAAATGCGAGGTCGTTTTAAAAGAGGCGTGTGAAATACCCAAGAGAAAAGAGAAAATATTTATTTTTCATTTCTTCAGCATGAGTTTCAAACACACACTTCGAACAGGCATTCGATCGAAACTGTACATGATAAGATTTTTTGAGGATTGGCTATGACACGCTTTCATCGAAATTCATTCAAATATTCGATATAATTCCTATCTAGAGCTTGCCAGTGCTCTCTGAAATGTTCAATAACCAATAATCCTTCAGATGAAAAATATTAAGGAAAACTGGAAGAAGATCGAAAGTTTGAAGGAAGTAAAGCGCAGTCCAGATATACGATAAACTTTCACACATTAACAAATACAGACAAAAAACTCGACGAACTCAAAACTCATATCTTCCGAAAATCATCCAAATAAGTGAATAATATAGTTTAAAAAATCATTTCGGTACTTCATGGGAACGTATCAGTAACATAATAATAAAATACCTAAATAAAATCTCTAATATATTTTATTTATTTTCTAGTATACACACTTTGATCATATTTATATATTTTTTTCTTTGGACTTAACTAACTAACCATCACGCCGTTTCTTCGCATGGGTATGCAGAGAGGACGGACCGCCATATAACTCTGTCTTGGCACACACACCTCGCTTCATTCACATTCATACATCGCCTTATACATACTCTTTCTTATGTTATTTTGACTCGTGCCATGGCCCGATTCAAGTATTTGATTCACTTGATCGTGACATGTCTTCCTCGGGCGTCCCCGATTTCTTCTTCCATTCACTTTCGCATCATAATATTATTTTCACACCCCTTTCTTCGTTCATTCGCTTTACATACCCAAACCATCTAAGCGTCCCTTTCTTGATCCTATTCATTACGCTTACATCAGCCTTGCATTCTTTCCAGATATCCACATTTTCAACACTGCCATACATGGTTTTACCGCACATACGCATTAAATGAGACATTTGGAATTTTCGTTTATTTAGTATTTATCATGTCGATAGATAAGTTCTTGCTACGTACAGCACCGCCATACTTTGAATAATAGCCAAGCAGTATTTTTTTATTTTTTTGAACTATAGTATTTGTAAGGTAGATAAAACATTACAGCTAATCGTAAAACAAAGATAGACCACAAACAAACCGATTTGAAGGGTTACAAAGGTCAGACAACGGTAGATCGTCTAGGAAACAATAAGATTACGCAAGCTTAGTAAGCCATAAGAAGATTAATTTGATTTAATAGGTACACTTGTGAGTTTATTAGTAATGTGGGAAGAAGCTTGACTGATGAATAGTTACAGAGGGGTTATAAACAAAATATTCAACGAATGTGGAATAATTTAGTAATGAGAGATTTAGTAACAGAGGTTTTGATTAGATTAACAGACAAATGAATGATGAAACGATTGCTTGTATAAATTGTAGAGAAGGTATTTACATTGTGAAAATAATTAAGATTATTTGCAGAAGTGATATAATCAAAGTCCCTTAATCAGCAGGTTTGATGATATAATTGTATTCGACGGTTAAATAACACACGAGTAGGTACTACGTGGGTACACTGTGTGGACTTTAGACGCGTTGCTAAAAAAATAAGAACCTGTTAGTTAAAGTATATGTTATTATATTTCTCAGTCTCATCACAACGGAGTGAAGGATTATGATTCAAGGACATGGTCTAATACCTTTTTCTTATATCATGCAAAAACTAGACAGGTACATCGTAGGTACATCATATAAGCGATACAGGTTATCGTGTATTGCATATTCTATTACAAAGCATTGATGTGTTACTAATGTTTATAAAATATAAATCTCAGACATCAATAGGGAGAGAGTGCCAAGAAAATGGGATGCGTGAATAGAAGATGAAGAAAATTGTATTGTATTGAATTGAGTGGTAAATACTTTCAGTATGGCCTAGGTGAAAGACCACCATTCAAAAACGAAACGTTGCTTGAAATGACTTTAGCCGTGTTTGTTGATCAGATTTGTCAGCTTCACAACTCACAACATACCCCAATTGGGGATACCTTAGTCTCAATGGCACTGAACAGTTAGGAGAAGTTGGAACTCTTGTGCGGTATTCAAATTAAAAAAAATGAAAATATGAACTCAAAGCAAACTAGGGCCGCGTGAAAATTTTCATAAAACTGATTCTCTGATAGTGAAACACGAGTAAGTCAATAAATAAGATATTAGTTTACTGCAAAGTATATCAATGAGGGAGTATTTGATTATTTCATATTATGCTAACTGGATTAACCAATCTCTATACATCGCTCTTATTTGCTGAGTGTGCATCGAGTAATAACTTTTTACAATGTCAATAAAAAATCTTACAGATTTAGGATTATTTAAAGGGTATTGATTAATAACATAAACATAGCGACAGTACTGATAACAGGTTGTTTGCACCTATTGCATTCAAAAAGCAAGATGCTGACAAATTGATAATATAATTCAACCTAATCAATCGAAAATAAATTAGTTGATAAGTTGTTAACTTCACAAATCACAGATAAAACATCACGATTTTATTTCATAACGACACTTCTAAAAAATTCGTTAAAATTTCACAATTTTCTTCCTGAACGCAACAGAAAGTCGAATATCATCAATATTTAAAATTTCCCGAATGCAAGCGGATTTTCCGCACGAAGTTATTCACCATATACACTTTTCGTATTATTTTCCGATGGATTTCCCGGGCAACTAGGCGGCTTTGTATGGACTTATCGAGTGTACTTCGAGTGTTGACATTGCGCGCTTGTTCGAATTCAAGATACAAGTGGTCGGTCTGGTTAAAGCGTACAGCGATACCTCCCGGCGGCCTACACTAACTGAAACGTCAAAATAAAGCATGGCGGCGTGTGAGCTGTCATAGGTGGTAGGTGAATGGTAAGATGGTAATGTCAACCATTGTTCAGTGACCAATAAATAAATGTTTTCGTAGAAAGCAATCACTTTGTGGTTTGACATATTTAATGAAATGAAACAATAAGTTTGTATAAGATTTTAAGACCATATTTATTTATTTTTTATGACCCACCGGTTTTTCTTAGCCTAAGCATCCTCAGGGTACAAACTTAAACAAAACAGAAAAACATAGTGTGCGGTTATTTATGTATACAGAGGGAGAAAACAACATAAAATAAAATAAGAGAACAGTGAGAAAATAAAATAATAACGAAGGAACTGAGAGAAAGAAACAGATAATATTAATTGAAAAAGGCAACACGTCAACTGAGAAGGTGATTAGGGAATAATGAGAAATTTTATGAGTTTACGGGAAATGTACCTAATATTGGACTACTGGACAAATTGAACTGATTATTAAGAATATAACTATTAATTTGAATGGCTTTCTTTATTTCTAGTGCTTCTAAATGATTAAATCTGTTGCCATGACCATTTTTGTGGAGAATATGAGCACCGGCGTTTTTATTCAAGGTTTGATCTTTTTCAATAAGAGGATTGGCGAATTCTGAAAAACCGTGGTTATTTAAACATCTACGATGTTTTTTTATTCTAACATTGACACGAAGGGTTGTTTTACCATATATAAAATGCAGAACAATCACTACAATCCGATTTATAAATTCGTACAAATTTGGTCATAAAAATTAAATATGTGGTCTTATACAAAGTTATTGTTTCATTTCATTGATAAATGAATGATTCGTTCGAGATTTAGTTAAGGTTCATTTGTTCATTTCTTTTCATTGTAAACTTATGGAAACCCCTTTTATTATGTGCTTGCATCATTGGCAATTTTTATGGTAGATCGATCTGAATTCCGCACAGTTTTTTATATCGATGAGCAAATTGTGCAAACTCCATTTTTAATTAATGATTCCACGTTGTTTCATCACTCACTAGGTAGACTATTTATATATTTTAAGACTCTAGTTATTGGGACCGTTACTAAAACGTTTTCGTTTAAAGGTTTTTTTTTTTAAGAAAACATCAAACCATAGAAATAAATCGGTAGGGGAAATCCCTACAAAAATGGGTGGACACTTAAAATTAGAAAAAAAATCATTTGCATTGCTCCTGTCTAATAAAACATGTTCTAATAAACTGCGTAAAAATACAAAAAAAAACTTTTTATTTACAGGTGAAAAATGTTTAAAATATTTTATTAAGACTTCGTTAAAATAAATTAAAAAATCATCGTAGCCTCGGCCATCGAGTCGACGTATTTATAGGCTGACTGTTTAGCGGAAATCGTTAACGACGCAACTTTAAAGGCGGGATGAAAAACATAATGCTTGTCGCACGGTGGTTAGATTCGTCATAGGGTCGAGTTTTTTCTAACAGGCCTAGAAGGGTGTCCTGCCCGAGGTTTAAGCTTCAAGTGATTCTGCTGAACATATTACTATAATTTCAAATCTTTTCGAAGGAAACTTTCGAGAAGTAAGTAACCAGTTCATCGTATAGAAAGATCTGGTCCTACCTCCAATGTTATTACAGAAAGTTTTTTAAGAAATTGTTTTACGGTTAGAATATGAATGGAAAGGGTCAGTTTTAATTTATCTCAAATATAAACTACTGAATCCTTTGAAAATATTTTTTATACTTTTATTACAGATTTAACAGATTTTTTTCAAAAACAAGGGCAAACCCCCCGTTTTTCAAGTGTTTTGTTTTCTTAAGCCATCATCGAAATTTTAGAAAGAAAGCTATGCAATTTTCACACGCCAGAATTTACTGCTGCATAAAACCTTTATCTTTATCTGCTTAAGTTAAGATTTAGAAATTAAAACAAACTAATCAGATTGATGATTAGTGTAAATAACACAATACAAGTTGTATAATCTAATTTTAACGAGAAAAAACCGTGTGTATCTGGGTTGTATGGTAACCGCCTAGATTCAATTAAATAAACGCGTTCGCCTGCCAACGGTTACTCATTTCTGTAAGAAATATGAACCTTGCTGGAGTATAAGTTACCACCGGGTAGGTAAAGTACCGGTAAGCCTTGGGCAAAATGATGGAAAGTGATTCTACTAACATGTTTTACCGCAAGTATTTTTATACATATTTACACCATTTTTACATTTCACAAATTCTATAAAAATGCTAAAATAACATGGCTCTGCTAAAATTTGACAAAAGTTTCGCGTTAGCACTTCAAATGAATTTAAATTTTAATTTTAATTCGGACATTGTTTATGGAGTAGAGATTGTCTTCCATGACATTCATTATACCAAGACTAACTCAATGATTTCTAATGCCAATTTCAATTTAATACGTTATTTAGCTTCGCTCGTGAAAACTGAATTGATAATAAAAATAATAATTAGATGACTTGTATAGCACCGTTTTCGTGAAAAATCATCTCAAAGGCGCTCTACAGATCTTATTTTATATTATTAGATATTGATTCCTAGTTTAAAGAGAAAATATACAGGAACATACTTACCTGGCAGGTCCCATCAGATAGACACACTTATTAACTTAAAATTATAAAAATGATTTTTACATATATTTATAGATATATATTTTTATAACACAAATGTATTGAAAATGTTCAATAATTACATAAATTAAAATATATATATTTGGGAGATAAATCTACGTTCTGTATAGAATTTTTAATCCCACATTTAAAGGATAAAAACTACTACAGATAGGTTATTCGCTATTTTCACTCACGTAATACATATTTTCTGGTGACAACTATGCGTATTGACCACTTACCATTTTATTTTTTATGTATAAAAAGATAAATCAGTGGAAAATTATTTTTCTCCATTTTCTTAAGGCTTCCGGGAGGGCTTGCGGGGCTCGGCACAAAACATCGATGCAGATATTATCGACAATGTCGGTAATTTGGAATCGTTCTCGAGCCCGACTGCAGATCGCCAACGAACAAATGATAGTTTATATCGACTTGATTAATCACGATATTTCTTTTTTATAGTGAATACCGCACAAGATTCCCAACTGCTCCCGAGCGTTTAAGCCAGTGAGACTAATTGAGGTATGTTATGAGGTTGAAGGTAGTGAGGAGAAGAAAGGAGATGGGGAAGAGGAAGATTGGAAAGTACCTGACTATTCATCAACTACGGCTAAAGCCATTTCAAGCATCGTTCGATTCTGAATGGTGGTCTTTCACCAGGGCGATACTTAGAGTATCTACCACTCGAAGATACTGCATATCATTTTATATTAATTAAATGTGTCATGACACATATTATTAAATAACATTTATTTAGGCACGCCGGGCTTGAACCCGCGACCTCTAGATTCGTAATCGAGCGCCTTACCACTCGACCATTGAAGCCGTCAACATTGACACGTTTTTGTATTTTTATCAACGGTAGAAATCCGAAACGATGTTCGACAGTTGACATCGAATAAAAACTGCTAAGCTTACCGAGGCCTTTTTAACTCCGTAGATAAAGTTGTCTAGGAATGTATGCACAAAGTGTCGCGCTGTGGAAAATTATTGTCTGCCTTTAAATAACAGAGGCAGAGTACTGATTACATTTGTAGCGGCTTTCGTTCATCCGAGGCCGGCAGCTTTCTTTAGGTCGTCAGTACAACTCATCAGCGGACGACCTCTGTTTCTCTATCTCAACCGTGGACGCCATCCGAAGCTATTTTAATTTTATTCCGGTCAACCGTGCTACGCGCCCATTCTTACATACTTCCACTTGATCGCGGAGATTGTGATAGTAATGCCAGCTACTTATCTTGCTCCTAATCTACTCATTAGTCTTTCTATTTCGCAAGGAGATCGTTAGCACGATTTTTTTCTATAGTTCTTTGTGTGATGGCCATTTTTGACACAACGTTTGCGGTGAGAGTTCATGTTTGCGCTCCAAACGTGAGTAGGTACTTTGAGAATGCATTTATTGAATAGTATTAAAATGAAAACAAAGACTTATAAATATTAATGAAATTTTTTTTAAGGGCCTATACAAATGTGTCATATGAGCCACCGATGATCTCACATAACTTGTTTACCAATGATCCTTGAGACAGCAAAAAGCAAATTCTGTGAGGTCTATTTAAACTTTCAGTGACACTATCGAAACTGGCAGGGTCTAAATTTTTTTTTTTTAATCCTAAATAAATGTCTATTTATTTTGATATCGCGACAAGAATCGAACGCGCAACTTCTTTGTGAAATACGGAGACCTCCCTAATTCATTTAATTATTTTCCACTCATCCTATGAAACTTTAATTAAAAAACCAGTGGTCTTACAAATCGGCATTCAAATGTATCAACGGTAAAGGACGGCCTCCATGGTCCAGTGGTAAGACGCTCGACTACGATTCCAGAGGTCGCGGGTTCAAATCCGGCGTGCGCAAAATACATTTTATTCAATTAAAATGTGTTACAACACATTTATTTCATATAAAATAATATACAGTATATTTGCGGCACGTTCCAGATTGGTAGATACCCTAAGTACCATCCTGGTGAAAGACCACCATTCAGAATCGAAACATTGCTTGAAATGGCTTTAGGCGTGTTTGGTGACCAGATCTGAGTAGCCAGGTACTTATCGAACTTCCTACTCCCCATCTCCTCCCCTACCCCACTACCTTCAGCCTCACAACATACCCCAAATAAGGATGCCATAGTCCCACTAGCTCCAAATGGTTGGGAGCAGTTAGGACTCTTGCGCGATATTAATTAATGTCGCGCACTGACGTACCAAAATCTCTCAAATGGTGAGCTCTGGCGTCTTGAAATGAACACAGATATTCTGCCTGTTATATCTAGGTCAGATCAGCTATATTTAGCGCGTATTGTAATTTACGCCAGGGGATATTGAGTTTTTAAATATCTATCCCACTGTCCAAAAAAAATAAACTAGATACATTTTTTTCAAATTTAAAAATAAGAAAAAAATAATATGTTTCGAAAGGAGATTATTTGATTTTGGGCGAAACCGGGAAGCAACTACCTTCTAGTAAGATAAAATTAGGCAAAAGATCATACTTGTTGATCACCTTTCCACCAAAAACCTGTTTCCGTTAAAGATTTAATAAATTATCCATCTTACAAATATGAATTGGAGAAAATGTCCCTTCGAAAAATTTAATGGATTGATTTTAAATTTGAGGAATCGATTAAAGGTTGTAAGTTGTGAGTGTACGAGTAAGTTGTTGGCATTGATCATCCGGCACTTTCTCGGATGCGTTTTGTATGGCTGTCAGTCAATAACTAGTTTCATTTAATCCATGTACGGTATAATAAAACGGCGAGAAAGAGTTAACCACCTGCGAAAGAATTTCTCCGGGCGGAATAGAGTGAAAGGGAAAACGAACGGACTGCAGATGATGTTGACCCCGGCGGATTAATTAAAGACAATCTACTGGCAAACGGGTTGAAGAACCTTCGACATTTTATCAAAACTGAACCTAATGATCACCCTGTACCTTGTTCGTACTGTCTAGATCGGCTTCATTAATAAATAACAATTTTTAATAATAATAATGATAAAGTTTTCTTCCGGAAGGTATCCAGGAGTAGTGCAATGCAATACCTTCCATAATTGATATCAATACATAGTAATTATAATGTTAACAAATAAAAAAAACAGAAATTCATGAGAAAAAAAAAAAAGAAAAAAACTAACTAACCATCACGCCGTTACCCCGCAGGGGTAGGCAGAGAGGACCGACCACCATACAACTCTGTCTTGGCACACACTTCTTGCTTCATTTACATTCATACATCGTCTCATACATACTCTTCTGTTATTCTGACTCTTCACATGACTCCGATTCAAGTATTTGATTTACTTGATCGTGCCATGTCTTTCTCAGGCGTCCTCGACTTCTTCTTCCACTCACGTTCGCATTATATATTCTTTTCACACTCCTTTCTTCGTTCATTCGCTCTACATGCCCAAACCATCTAAGCGTCCCTTTCTTGATCCTATCCATTACGCTCATATCCGCCTTGCATTCTTTCCGGATATCCACATTTGTAATACGGTCATACATGGTTTTACCGCACATCCGTCTCAAAGATCTCATTTCCACAGCATTCAGTCTACTTTCATCCTTCCTTTGCCAGTTCCATGCCTCACTGCCATACATCAGGGTTGGTATTAGCACTCCATTGTGGACTGCTAGCTTCGCTTCTTTGGACAATTTCTTATTTGCCCCAACAGCGTTCAGTCCTCCATTAATGGAGCTTCCTGCATTCACCCTTCTTTCAATATCCTTATCAGCCTTTCCGTCTCTTGTAAACATACTTCCTAAATACACAAACTCATCCACTTGCTCCAAGTATTCATCATTCACAACTATATTGCACAATAAATAATAATAATATTTAAATAATATAAGTTAAAAATAATAATGGAGGATATTAGGCCTCATTATTTCAAAACGCCATCAAGAGGGAGTCCATCCTGATAATAGATCTACTGTCAAACCTCAGCAAACAAAATGATTTTAAACGTCACTTTGTGGCATTCTGATACAAGCAATAACTACAAATCGCTGTGCTAGTTCAATACTATAACAAGTCATTTTTTTTACTTTTGGGTATTTTCTGATTCCTTATAACATAAGCAATCAAAAGACACCCATAAGTCAAAAAAAATATTTTGACTTGTTATGCATAGTATTGAACTAGCCCAGCGAAATGATTTTATTTTATAAATTCTACATTGGTAGTTAGTGAAAAAAAAGTCTAAGGTAGAATGAATAAAGTTTTAAGCTGTGATCTTTTAAATTATAATAAAAATACACAAAATGTCTGTAAAAGGCGCCATTGGAAAATGAAGTCGCTTTTTAACGTCGTTTTACATACAATTCCAGTATGCATTTTTTTATAGAATTTAAAAATTACAGTAAAGTAATTTTACTCATTGGAAACCTTGGACATTTTTATAACTGCTCGTGTAGAATTTACAGATAAATCGTTTAATGGTATTGCTTGTATTAGAAAGCCATAAAGTGTGTATTTTTAATTGCTGACCCTTAAGTCAAGTCTTTGCGGCCATACCAGCGTCCGAATTCTTGTAAAATTATTGCGGAACCTAAGATTCAATCGAAGATCTATACCATAAATCTAAACCTTCCTCTCTTTTATTTTTAGTTAACTATTTTCAAATCGCATATACCTTTAAAATATCCACGTCTATTGTCAAGATAATGAGGGTAGTCAAAAGGTAGAAGTTAGAGTGGTAGATCCTCTTTACTTGAGAAAGTACGGTTACTACCCGTGGCTCTATCCTACCGACTTTCTCTTGGGCATGCTCGGAACTTACCATCTAGAGGTCAGAAGGGATGTGTACATTGCAACACATTTCTTCAGATTGATTCGTGGATGGTCTGAAAACTCAGCTATCATGGAGGCAAAATTTTTTCTATGTTCCAGATGGTTTTTCTTTTTAGCCATCGGCAGCATAGGTTGTTTTATCTCCGGCCTGCAGGACCAACTTGCCAATGGTCATGCCAGTTGGGAGGAGCAATCATGTTGTTGAATCGAATCGCTTCGGATGTCGATATATTTTGCATAAATGAAGCTTCGTTCAAACGACAAGCATTCCTGCTATTTGTATAATTATTGACTGTCGCGAATTGGAATCTTCAGAAATACACAATTCCGATAAATTTTCGGAGACCAGAACTAAATAGCCAGCTACATCCCCACCTTCTTCTATCCCCAATTATTTTCCCTTCCCACACCCTCAGCCTCACAACAAACCCCAATCGGGAATGCCATAGTCTCCACTGGCTCCAGACGGTTCAGCGCAGTTGGGACTCGAATCATGTTTGATAAATAAGAATTTTAATGGTTTATTTACTAAAGTTTATTTACTATGGTTTATGTATCAGTCATTTTAGAGACGTAAACAGATCGGTTGCAATTAACGAAAGGTAGATACTACCTGCCGAAACAACGTCATTCATATTTATAATACAAATGACACCGCACGTCATCGCTAAAAGTGACGAAATAGTATTACCTTTTGGACATTGAAATGCTATTATTGTTATTAAATAATGCGAATAAAAGGAGCTTAATAATTATTATTCACCTTTTGTACCCCGCGATACAAAATAATAATACCTTATTTTTTGCTATCACGCTTTGTGCTTACACTTGTAAAAAATATAAGTTACAATAATAGCGATGATGTATTTTTTTGGCTCCACACGTGACTTGTTTTGTATTTGAAACGTATCCGAACCACTCATTGACCGGCTTTGGTAGAAAAAATGTGTTCATCGCAAAACTGAGAAGCTCTTATAAAATTTATGTAAATCTTATCGGATTATACCCAACGTTTTTTTATAGTGAAAACCGCACAAGAGTCCAACTGCTCCCAACCGTCTAGAGTCAGTGAGACTATGGCATCATTTTGTGGGGGGGGGCAAGGTAGTGGAGAGGGGAAGGACATTTGGAAGAGGAAGGTTGGGAAGTACCTGGCTATTCAGATCTGGTTACCAAACACGGCTAAAGCCATTTCAAGAACGTTTCGATTGTGAATGGTGGTTTTTCACCAGGGCGATACTATGAGTATATATACCACTCTAGAACGTGCTGCAAACGTTGCCCGTGATGCAGCGGTATAGACTAACTAACTAACTAACTAACCATCACACCGTTTCTCCGCAGGGGTAGGCAGAGAGGACGGACCGCCACACAACTCTGTCTTGGCACACACTTCTTGCTTCATTTACATTCATACATCGTCTCATACATACTCTTCTGTTATTCTGACTCTTCACATGACCCGATTCAAGTATTTGATTTACTTGATCGTGCCATGTCTTTCTCGGGCGTCCTCGACTTCTTCTTCCATCGGTATAGACGACTTCCATAATATTATTTGTAGTAGAACCGAAAATGACGTGGCATTCGTTACAACTGATTAAAAGCTCTTTTTTAAATAACGAATAGAAAACTCTCCGAAATTCTCTCAAATTTTGATTTTAAACCCTTGTTGTACACAAGTTCTGAAGACATAAAAACTTACTTATATTAATAATAATTTCACCAAAGTATAGTCCATAAAAGAGACTTTTACTCTCTATGTTTTAAAATTCTTGAATTTGAAATGAATTGCTTTCAAATTGTCACATTTTGTTTTTATGGTCGGATGGCCAATTTTTACCATGCTATATTTGGTCTACAGTCTAGAGCGATCAAAGAATTATCTGAAGAACAGTGAATATAATGTTGCAAATAATAACATACATAAATATCATCAATACAATAAAATGAAATTGTCCTACTTTAAGAGCTTAACTGTTCTTGGATAAGTTTCTTCGATAAATAAGTCTTGAATTATTATGATTGCGGTTTACTTTGAGTTGGGCTGCGTAATATAAAAAAAATCTCTCTCGCAATAAAATGGGATATTAAAAAAAAACAGGAAAAATATGACGAAGGTAATTTCTCAGAAGAAATTATATTTTTCTGTTATTCCACAATATTTTTCAATAACTCAGGATGAGCAAACCAGTTGGGGGAAAGAAAACACGTTATCGAATGGAGTAAGAACATGCAAAGAGCAATGAATATCTTTTTCGGGTTAAAGTATACAAAAGTAAGATTCTCCTAAGAATTCTATCATTGGAAAAAAGGAATTTCCTAAAAACGGCTGTACAAAATCACAAACACATATTAAATATCGTAATTGATTGTGTCTATACAAATACAAAGTAATCAAGACCGGTCTGCTCGACCAAGCCCTGGGCCAGGGTCAAGGTGATGACGTAGGTTTCTCACTGTTTTACAGTCGCAGCTTATTTTTTTACAGCACAGGGCCTCTGGCGAGGGGGCCTTAATATAAATATGTAAAACCTTTTTTTTTAAATCTGACACCGCACAAGACTTAAAACTGCCCGCAGCCAGTGTAACCACAGAAATCCTATTTGGATATAGTTTTGAGGCTGAAGAAAGTGGAGAAACAAAAGAAGAAGGTTTGGAATTACCTGGCAATTACGATCTAGTCACTAAACATAGTCATGTGTCATTTTTTCAACATTTTGATATGTGGCTGTAGAAAGTAATGAGGGAAAGAAGTAACTGGTTAGTTAGATTAGGTCACTAAACACAGCTGAAGCCATTTCAAGAAATGCTTTGAATTCGTATGGAGCTCTCTCATTAGGCGATATGGAGAGTAAACTTCCACTATGATCCAAGTTGCTAACAATCTAAGGTTTATTTTTAATTAAACTTGTATGTAAAATAAATTCTGTCGAGGACCTTATTGCTCTGCCATTAAGGTATATATTATGTAATGATTAACGATATGCCGATCAATCGACGAACCGATAAAGTAAAAATAGCAATTAAAATTGTTTCATACGATTTATAAACCCTTGATAAATAATAAAACGCTAAGGCTGAGGAGGTCAAATCCGTCACGGAGATTATTCGTACTTAGCATTTGCTATTTATGATGAAAACTTAATAATCATTCAATTACTATTGTATTCCTGAGAGCCTTTACGAAAGCAATGAAACTTTGTAATACGGAAATTTCAGCTTTAAAGTGACAAGGTAAACAACACTGCCTAGAACATCTGTAAAAACAAGTTTTTGTTTTTGTTTATTTCATGACTTCTCGTTGTGATCTGTTCAATACAGAAACAAGTCCGACAAACTACTTTAGAGTTATTACGATCATTGGAGTGGTGACACTGAGATCTATGTAATTTCATAAATAAATAACCCCAATACACTCGCTGAGATATCGCCTTTTTTAATTATCACTTTTCATTGCAGATATTGGTTTAAGGAAGGAAACAAGTCAATTATTTTTTTTTGAGTTTATGAGCCAGCCAAACCTCTTTTGCGTCTTTAACAATGGAACTAAAAATATCTATTGATTTTTTGTGATAATTGTTGTTTTCAAATTTCGTAAAAAACTTCAAAACGTGAATTTCTTTACATCACTTATTTGGACTTGTTTCTATCGTAGAATGGTACATCGAATATAGTTGAAATGTTGCTTACTAGCTTATTAAAGCACCTTTAAGATGGTATTTAACAAAGTGGCTCTATATAAATCAGTCAGATATTATTATTTGAAAGACAAATTGTCAATATTTTTCACTAACCTTTATTTTATGTAATTTGTGAAATATCACTATAAGGAGCATTTTAACGCTGTTAAACATAATTATCGTTATCATTGGTGCAACAACTCTCTGAAAGTCCTAGCCGCCTTCATTGATTATATTTATTAAAACTACTTTTTAAATAATGTTTTGTAATTCGCGTTAATTTATGAATTATTTAAGTATGTACGAGTATTTTAGCAAATTGGAATGCAACGTTAAAACACCGTGAACGCTGTGCTCCAGGATGAGCTAGAAGCGCCCGGTCGATGTTCAGGATAATGTCACAATGTGGACCATCAGCAGGACTTTGAAATCAACTCATCTCCCTTGACTCCCCGTACTTGCAAATAAAACCCCGCAAAATATCAGAGATTGCACAACTAAGGAAATACAGGAAGGTTCTGTAAAATAGCACAACATGCCACCCGAACTCCTTAAAACCCTTCTGGGTGGAAGGATTGAGACTTTTTCGGGTAGCTCTAAATTCAGAAGACTGGGTGAAACTTGACTGGCAAGCTGCTGACGTGAGAAAGGCATATCTCATACCTGACCTCACTGAGAGACAGCCTTTTCATTGCCTCGTAAATTCTGGTCCTACATCAATAGGATAAGATGCTCCTACAGCCGTCATGCCCAATGCCCACATGACGCATAGTCCATAGGTGGTTCCCCAAAAAGTCCGGTGTGAGAATGTGGTGCGGTGCAGACACCGATGTGTTCAACGAATGCCCGCTTCGTTTATTCCCCACAAGAATTGATGAGGTCCCCAGGGCGGTGCATGAAGCCCTGGATTGTCTCGCAGCCTTAGATTTTACCTCCTGAACTCCCCCCCATACCAAAGAACAAAAAGAAACAAAACTAAGAAAATCGACATGAAAATTAATCATTAAAAAATCTATAAATATATATTCGTAAAAAGCATTAACTTTGTGTAAATAGAACATATATATTTGTTTTTAACGTTTTTTGTCTACCGGTGATTTCCATCATCAGGACAATATTTTAATCTTAAAAAATACAAAAATATACTTTTAAGTCCATTTAGTCAAATTTTATTAAAAATATTTAATAGACTATAAGATAAATTAATTTGATTGTTTAAAATATACTTTACTGTTTAATGATTTTCTACTTCTAGTTTTTAATTTTATTTTGAAGAATTTTAACCCCTATTGTCATTTTTTATTCTCTGAAAAATTATTGTTTTTACCTTAGATTCTATTGAGAGATGTCTTTTTTTCTGTTACAATTTCAATTACTCCTGCAACTCCTAAACTGGTTTTTGTTTTCAGATTAATTTAATATTGTCCTGATGAAACGGTAGACAAAATATTAAATAAAAAAGTGCAAAGTATATGTTCTATTTATATCTATAAATATTGTTTGAAAATACACGAGCCGAAATATTGACGTTTTCTGATTTGAAAGTTTTTCTTAAAACAAAACTTTTAAGTCCATTTATTAAAATAATAATAAAAACCACCAATAAAAAAAATAATCATAATATAACTTATCGTATTTATAATTATTTGTTAACTATTGTCATTTTTTATTCCAAAGCACCTTATTCTATTGATAGAGGACCATAATCTGCACGAAACTGGTTTTTTGTTTTCAATTTCCGAACGAAGTAAGTGCATATTTTTTTTCTAACTTTATGGACCATTGAAATGTGATTATTAAAATAACACCTTATTAAAAAAGCAATTTTGAAATAACATATAATTCAAAAAGAAAATTCATTTTGAACGATTTCAAATATATTTAGAGTGAAATTTATTTTCTGAAAAAAAACAGGTAACCTGGTGGAAAGTAAAAACGGAAAAGAGGTTTTCCGGAAGTAAATGACCATAAATTTTCCGCTGTGGAATAGCAATAATCAAAGAGGCTCTGCAAGAACCGTACGTTTCGAAGTGAGAATTGCGTTCTAATAGATTTGCATTTAATAATCTCTTCCTATGAACCTACCTACAAGCACGCACTACATAAATGTAATTGGTAGGTACTTACCTACATAATATTATTTATGTTTCTTACATACAGGTTTGCAGGTATTACCTTACATAGCAATATATGTAATGACATGATTACGTGCATGTTACCTATATTATATAATTACATAATCTGTTGTAGTCATTTACATCAATCAATTTGATTATAATTATTAACTTTCAAACAATTTATTCAGATATCTTATTATTAAGTCTGTTAGATATATCACAAAATATATTTATCATTGATAAAATCGGTAATAAACAGGTCGCCGTTGCATTATCTAATTTTCCCAAAACTAGGTATATAGATTACTTGAATTATTTTGATTATTGATTTGATTGAATATTAAAAACAAGTACCTAGTTCAAGTAAATAAAATATAACAAAATAAAATGAGATACTTTCAATTCCTTGATTATAGTAAAAAAAATCTACACAAACATTTTTACTATGTAGGTACCTACCTATATAAATTTGATCTTTGTTGCAGTGAATGCCATTTCAATTATTTTTAACGATATTATGGCACTGTATACTGTAGTTAATCAAGTGCAAATATTTGTGTAAACATTAATGCAAAGTCAATTACCGTTCATAAATCAAAGAACATGCATAATCAGATAAGATATATTTAGTCTTAGTAGATGTACGAGTATATACAAAGAATGAAGGAAAATAAACCATCGTGGTAGTGAACAATCCATTCAATACGGTGTATCATTTGACTTTCGCAAAACGGGAAAATCTTCCAAGTTGACAAGTTAAAAAAAATCTCTAAAAAAGTATTTTAAATATTGTTTTTTGTACTAAATAAACTAACAAATAATAAAAATATATTCAACCAGTTTCCGTGTGATTTAAAAAAATGGTTCGATGCAAATATTTAAGACATTTATTATTGAAGCTTTTGGAAAGCGAATCTGAAGCAATTAAGGTTTTTTTTCTCTGAGGACTATTATTCAATATGTAAATGTTTTACCCGCCGGGACAAAGCGGTGCGAATTGTTTTTTTTCTCTAGCATTACTTTCTAATAAACCCATCTAAAGTCTTTACATATCAATTAAATAGTTTTACTATGAAGCTATCTGAAATAACCTAATAGGTAAAATATACACTATAAAAACAAATCCACCGTCAACCATAGATAACAGGGGTGGCAAACAGGGGTGGCACCTGTTATATCTTCCAACAGACCCATAAAATAGTGCAAAACACAACACACAACACACAGTGAACATATTTAACCAAAAAACACACAAATTTTACACGAGATTTGGTGATATTTAAGCAAATGCACACGTGAGCTTAAAACCTTTCAATTCGGCACTTACATCTCGGAGGGCTGCGAAGGGCTAAAGAGAGAGAAGCGATCGCAGAACTAACTGGACCGTGATAGCGATAGAACATCCCATCATCTGAAACATGGCCAAGCTGAACATCTCAAATACAAAAAAAATATCCCCAATAAAACCTTTATTTTGATATGGACATTCAATAAACCAAAAGGAACTAAACAATTTTAATTAATTTTGAGCTTTTTGTCCAAAGCAGAGTAGGTATCTTAGCGCATAACTAAAATCTTTAGGAACTCATGAAAAGATTTTTCATTAATATTAATTCATTCAAACGAGCTTTGACTAGGCTGGAGCTGCAAAGAGAGTGATGGTCTGAAGAAGACTACATGAACATCACAAAACGGTTAAAAATGTGTTTATTTAATATGAACGTTAAACCAGTTATTACAATATCACACATACAGAACGATTTCGGTTTGGGTTTGCAGAAACAAACCCGCCAGAGCAATATTTTGGGCTACGATCAGTTTCACTTCGGGAAGAAAAGCGAAATTCATTATTTTAGAAAATAATATATTAAAAATCATAAATGCATTACAAAAAATATACACTAACGAAAATTCACAGGCTAAAGAAAACAAATTGAATATTCCTAACTCATTAGAATGAATCATATCGAGTAATATATTTTTAAAACCTTTTTGTTTGGTTTGAATTCCTTTTTTTCTACGCAAAGCGGTACAAAACGAGATGGAATTGATTCACAGGCGGATTCATTAAAAAATAAGTACATACGAGTACAACAATATTTAAACCTATTGTAAATGGAAGAAATTAATACTTGTTATGTATAAAGTAGAACGTAATTATTTTTGCACGCGTTGTATTTTTAGCCATAACTGTGAACACTGTATAATTAACATTTTTGAGATAAGCCGCTGTTTGCATTCCAAGAAAATAAATGATAATTGGAAATAGAAGATAAGAACGTTCAAGGAAAAACATTAAAATAAAACACATAATTTAAAAAATGCTTGCCCAATTGCACCACAGAACATACGAATGTATTTTACTGGTGTAACCATTCGATCAATTAATGTAATGGGTTTCGATGTAAGGTATTGCGATAAACCTTATTCTAACATCAACTGCTCGATTGTAACACTTTTGATTTAAGGCAATAAAAAACACCATCAATAAATGTAAGCTTTTTACAACCCGTAATAATTACTTTATAATGGAAAATAAGTTGCAGACATTCAATTTGGGATAGCGATGGCCGTTCTAATATCTATTTTGAGATGATAAATTATTCTAAATATCAAAAGATTTCAAATTCACTCGATTAAATCAGAAATCGAACTCGTTAAATACTTCAAAAGGCATTTGGGTGAAACAAAATTACAATTTAATTGAATTATACGTCTTAGCTTGGGGTGTTTTAAACGCTCGTCAGATTTGATGAATATCAAATCATCGAACGGCGCCATTTTGTTTATTTGGCATTTAAATGGTCTCCGTAAAACGCTGATTCTCGGTGCGTTTCAGCTTTTGATCGATATGACAATTAGGATGAGTTGATGATGATGCTCATCAAGTTTTATAAATACATATGAAACAACGAAGCCTTAGAATTTTCAGTCTTGTGACGTTTAAGAAGATAATTTTCGGCGAATCTTATTTAAGACGTCGTTGTTTTATTAAGCCGTCAATATTCTCGTCGTTTTTCTTGATAAATATCTAAAAATGGCGTCATTCGTATTCGAGCGATCATTTCGAAATATCATTCGCTTACGCTATTTTAATTATGGCCATCTCTAATTCGGGAGAAGATCTTTTCTTAAATATTAAGAGATTTATCAATCATTATTATTATTTGATTTCCAATGCAACTTTCATAGATGTCATTCATTTGACAGGCAAAAGCATGAAGCCATCAGAGATGATTGCTGTATCATAAATCATACATTAGCCGCGCCTGATTAATTGAAACAAAATGCGTGCGAGTATACAACTACACACAAGCAACAGTTTTAGCTCCATGGAATTGAAAACTAAAGTAAATAATTAACTCACGGTTTGTGTAGTACCGCACTCACTGATAAACAGATGTATTCGATCCGATAAAATGAAAATTGGTAACTCATTTCTATGAAGACTTGAAGTATTTATCATTTACGTCATATCTGCTTAGGTTACTTTATTTCGTGTTTTATATTATTTGAGTAAATTATTTGTGACAAATATCAAAATATAGAAGTTTATAAACAAAGGGTTATTTAAAAATAAATGTCAAAGATACCTGCTCCCTTTATCTTATTACGAGAGGAGTGACGCTAGTGTTTTCAATGGTATATAAATAAATATATAAAAATAAGCAACAGATTTTAAAAAAATCACAAACCATATGTAATAAAAAATGCAGTGATTATAAGCTACTAACTTTGAAATGTTCAGGATTTCTCATACCCGTGTAGAGTTTTTAAAAATTACTAAATACACGGAAAGTTTGAAATCATGTTTAAGTTTGGTTTTCCATTTTAATGCACAAGAAGAAACTCAATCTTTCTGACAAACAGATCATCAGATCAAGTTATCATGTTCCGAAAACTCGCAAAGTCTAATTTTAGAAATTATTGTATTCTTTTCAAGCGCCAATATATTTTCTTTTTACTATGTTTTGAAAATGAAGTTTTTTTTTTACATAATACAATTGACAAGTGCATCTTATTCCAGGTCTATTCTAACGTCTTAACTGAATGTCTACCATTCTTTGCTTTTAAGACAAATATAGGTTTTAAAAATTAACTTATCTCTTACCAGATAGCATCTTTGAAATTTCAAAAATCTTTTTTTGAAAATGCTGTTTCTCAGTGAATCGATAATTCCTTCATACTAAGGTTTTAGTTTCAACATTATCTATCTGTGTACTTTTTTTATGTGAACGAAATGTTTTTTTCATAATTTTATTACTTTTGTAGATAATTTATAGCCATCTGACTCGACCGCAAAACATGCGAATATTGTTCAAAGAACATAACTTGCATCGGAAAAAAAATGTGTCCATAATGTACGTTACGTGTAAGTACACAGACAGATACATTATTTTTGTACATAAACCAAAATAAATTTTACAATCGTAATATAATGCCTTAATAATCGTAATATCGTCGCTGGAAAGGAAAAAGGTTCTAAGCGACACTTTGGTCAAAAATGATGCAGTTTTGATCAGTTTTTTTTCTGCATCGATGCACTGATTCTAAAGACTTTTGTGTATATTTACCATTTGTGAGAAAGTTTGACTCAAGCGACACAAGTTTGAGACTTTTTTAGCTTTTTGTTGCTTCAGGTAACTTGGTGAAGGAATTGATTTACCTGAATTAACTTTTTTTTAAAATCCAACCAGGTACTGAATACTTGAGAATTTTATTTTAAACTTCCCAAGATGGCGCTTCAGCCCTTTTGCCTTTCCAGTAACGATATAATTTTTCCAAATCGATTGATATTCACACCCACCGAAACAGATGATCATGTTGTTGATAAAAATATAAAAATGAAGCATTTGTGTAAACGTAAAATAAATTTGGTCAATATTTACCAAAAATTCTTTAAGTTATAATTTCATGAATCATCGTTATTTATTTTGAATCGAAGGTGCGTTTCAAAATAGAAAATTGTTTACGCTCCAGAGTGGTAGACAATTTAAATATCGCCCTGGTGAAAGACCACCATTCAAATTCGAAACATTTATTCAAATTGTATTATCCGTGCATAAGTGCCCAGATTCGAATGGCCATGGCCAGGTACTTTCCAATGTTTCTCTTTCACATCTCCTTTCCCTACTTACTCCCTTCAGCCTCAAAACCTATCCCGATTTGGAATGCCAAAGTCTCACTGCCTCCGGACAGTTCAGAGCGGTTCGGTCTCTTTTGCGGTATTCACAAAAAAATAACGAACATTTCAGTAATAGGTACCTTTACTTAAAATGCAGGTAGGTGGGGATAGCTGTAGGTATCAAGAAAACAATTTGTATAAAATTGAAATAATAAAAAAATATGACTAACTTCGATTTAATGTTTTTTGACAATGCTTCGAGTGTAAGTAAAATGATTTTTTTTTACCTGTGCTTGTATTTAACAAATATTGTAATGTTTATTTTTGTAACGTTTTTATCAATCACCTTGTTTTCCGGGTGAAATAAAAAATAATAGTCTTACGATATTTTATTTATGTTTTTTTCATGGTATTTTTTTCAAATACACTATTACTCTCTATAACATGCAATTTTTTAAATATTAATTACATCTTTGAGGGGTCGGGTTATTTTTGTCTTTAGTTTTAATAACGATACGCAATTTGGAATGTACAAAACTACAACTTTTATCAGCGCCACCTATGAAAATATCGTCTAACTATTTGTGCGACTCTATTCTTAGCGTGTGTCGATGTGATTTTTAATTTATTAAATATTTTCTGACATCGTTTTTTGTGAAAAATAACTACAAAGCCGCCTAGCCTGTTTATAAAATAATCGTTTGGTAAAATATATCATAATTAGGTTATTTATGGTTGTGTGGATTTGAAAAGATTATTTTTATAATTTTCTGAACACATATATCAGTAAATTTTGAAAATGTCACACTCGTACGTACGCACAGTGTAATTATATAGTTTCATAAATTATGCCCCCGGGGCAATAATAAGCTAATGTTTTATCAATATTTAGGTAACCAGGTCTTTTTTAAAAAGTGATTTAGATTTGATTGAAATGTTTTTAATTTTACCCAAAAAGTTCCCAACGTCAGCATTATTATAGCGATATGTTTTTTTTTATGTGAGTACCACACAAGAGTCCCGACTGCAAGGAGCCAGTGGGACTATGGCATCCTCAATTAGGGTACGTTGTGAGGCTGAATGAGGGGGAAGGAGGTAGGGAAGTTTGAAAGTATATGTAATTTATAGTTATCGACATTTTCTATTCGTGCTAGCACTAATATTTAATAATGATTTTTATTACAAATTCCATCGATTTTGCAAGTAGTTATCGATTATTCGGATATAAGTTAGTGGGGCATTGTGTATGCTTTCGTTGGATTTTTTTATGTGGATGTTTTTTAGAATTACACCCCATTTCTTTTGTATTATTTTATAACCTAACGAAATATTAGCATTATTCACCTTTTGAAAAGGTATAAAGGTAAAAATTACCAACAACATTAAACAAAACACACGATATATTGAATAATGCTCCCAAAGATCAAAGTCAACAACACAACCCACAGAAGCAGATAAACAAATAACCTTCATCAAAAACTTACATTCAGGGTTCTGGTACATCCTGGAGACGCTGACGTCATCCAAGGAGCCCCCGGCCAGCTTCTCTGCCAGCTGCTGCAGGAAGTCCCGCACCTGGCGCCCCTCGGCCGCCCCCTCGCTCCCCGCCGCCCCCCACACTGTGGCACATAAAAACACATTAATTCATAGCATTTTCTTGAGGTAGGGCTTTAAAATGGGGTGCTAGTTATGTTCGTGGACTAAATACGTCCGCTCCCCCAGCGCGCATTTCTCCCTACAATGCCTAAGCGAAAATTAATATACGTACATAGTAATCACTAACGTTGTGACCGCTTTGAAAGAACTACTTCTTCAGGCAGCAGTTCCTACTTCATTCATTGTTCACTGAACAAATACTTCAATTGAAGTTGGTAGTTCATTTTGGCGTTTTGACTGCTCTTCAAATCTCTATCGACTAGTAAGTGTTCTTTCGGCGAGGAACCAGTTCCAGTTCTTTTTGTTTCCAAATCTTCACCAACTAGTACTTTCGTTTTGGCATGGAACCGGTTCCAGTTCTTTTCACTTTCAAATTCCTACCGACTAGTACGTGTTTTTTTCGGCGAGGAACCGGTTCTATAAACGAACTGAACAAATAACCGGATAAATTCAAATCTCGTTTTTGCGAGTTCGACTTAAATTGAAGTGTTCACTGCGAAGGGTTCATTTCAAAGAACTAGCAGTTCGTGAAGCATTCACAAAACATGTGAGGGATTTTATGAAGCAGAAAATGTATGAAGTTGTAATCTGTAGAGTCGTGAAACATGATCACGTTATTAATTTCGGATAAGGGAACCAACCTTTTAGATTATTCAGTTTGTCGTCTTCTTCAGACCAAGATCCGAAGTAAAAGTTCTCCCTCAACAACTGCAAGAACGAATGGCCACCTTTCAGTTGGGATGTTAGAATCAACCTAGAAATAAAAAAATCTAAATTAAATATTTTTAATTTTAAGTGATTCTCAAAACAGTAAACGAGATATTTAGTCAAAACATCAATGTTCACAAAAAACCATAATTTATCTTTTAACTATGTTATTATTATATACATATATGATTATTATTATTCTATGTTTTTATTGTTTTCTCATTGTTCTGTTATTTTATTTTATATTTTGTTCTCCCTCTTTATGTAAATACTATATAACCGCACACTTTGTATTTTGTTGTTTAGTTTAATTTTGTACCCTGATGATGTTTAGGCCAAGCGAAACCGGTCGGTTATAAAATAAATAAAAATAGCCGTGGTCTTATACAAAATTATTTTTTCATTTATTGAAATAATTATAAGTAATAAGATACTGTTTTTAAAGTTAAAAAATAAACTTCACATATTTACTCACTTCTTTCTTTAATTTTAATATGTTTTCCTATTCTTTTACATTGGTCGATAATTCTCAAAAGATCTTCACTGCTTCATGTAGATGAGTTTTTATATTTTGATACTTTTCAAAATTGAAATCAATTTTCATTTCATGTGTGTTGGTATTTATTTTATTTTTAGCTATCGCATAAATTCAATTAAAATAATTATTTTTACACTGATATACACAATTCTTAATATTTTTCTCATGACTTTGCTTTCCAAAACTTCTAAGATCCTTCTCTTTTGCCAAGAACAGAATACTACTGTAATTATAATAATTAATATCAAGAATTCTGCACTGATATATTTTTCAAATCTTCCCATTCATCTCGCTCTCCCAAAAGGTATAAATCACAATAAAAAATAAGAATAACGTTTCAAGATTATTTCACCTTTGATCCAGATGTAATAAAATTACACTGACGTCATAGTTTAATTTTTCAAATAAATAAGGGGAACAAAGTTATAAACCATTTTATCAATAAAACAAAATATCTACGTTTTTGTTTTCCATTAGTTTTTTATAAGCTTTATGCAAGAAATAACAGATGTCGCTCGTAAACTGTGTATTATTCGAGTGGGTCTTTTATTTGAAAATATTTTATTTTTCTTCCTAACAAACCTAACTAATTGTGTAGATATTAACGTTTGATTCGTAAGAATATTCTAATTCAATAATAACTGAAGAAATATTGTTTCATTTCAATATATTTGCAAGTTAGGTGAATTTCGATTGTTTTACCTGTCATTTCCGCACGGGCGACATCTAGCGGGCCCGGGTGCATTAGTGCAGCAGGCTGCGCAGACGGGCAGCGCGCATGACGCGCACTCGGCCGCGGTATCGGAGCCGCAGGCTGCGCAGACCGTGTGGGGTTCGCCCTCGGCGCGCAAGACTGCGCCGCGATGCACGCGTCTGAAATAAATTCATGGCATATTTTAATATTTGTCGTAAAATGTGCATTTCGCATTCATAATTTTCTCAAATGCATCTGATAAAGTTTTAAAGACGTATGGCTTTAAGCTAATAAGCTTATACTATTCAATCATTGATAGCCCATACTTCATATCGACACGCCCTACCTAATAAATATCAAGAAATTCAAGAGCTAACTATAAACACTTTTTATGTCGTAATGCTGTCATAAATCAACCCAAAAATGCTGAAATTTATATCATAAGAAGTGTCTTCTCTGTCACGTCTTTTGCAAGGAAATTTAGGCCTTAGTGATAACATAACGATTATGCGGTTATGCTTGATATATTATCTGATCGTAATTTGATCAAATGCTGAAACGGGTCGAGAATCGGTGGTTAACGGGGGCGATTATTTGAAGTAGTAGCGATATAAAAATCATAATGACGCTAATAATCGATTTGCGACTGTGTAAGATCTGACAGTGGTTTAAACCACTAGGTCTAAGTTTGCTTGCAAAAAATTGTAGAATAACGTTGTTAACCTAAACACAGATGATATGTTTAAGACATAAATATGTTATGTTTTATAAATGATATTAATTTAGGATACCAAAGCAAATAAGTTCAATTTTTTTATTTATTTCCGTATGTACCTACTTTGTACTCAACTTCAACGGTATATTTCCAAAGGTTGACTTTTTTAAAGAGAACTCATTGGGAATATATTATATTAAAAAGTCCAAAAATATGTATTTTTGGAATATACCTACATACCTAAATTATGAAATTTAAAGAAATTGGAAACTGAGTGTGAATTAATAAATATTTTTAAAATATCTTAAAGCTGTATTTTGTTATTTTTTTTCATTCTTCTTTTCAAAAAATAGTTTTTTTTTCTTGTGCGTGCAGATATGGTGGAAAACGTTATTTCAAAGAGACTCCAAAGAAAGTGTCCTATGAAATAATCATATTCCTCGTGTATCGTTTCCTACTGCTTATCTAATTACGTATTTAAAGATAAATTGTAGTACTTTACCCCGTACGATAAAAAATATGTATTTTTGTCAGTTAGCTGACTACACAAAAATCAGACAGCGTCGCTTGTACATGACAGCTAGGTATATTTTTTACCTGTTATTTTGAGGTGTGACTTTTAAATATTTTTTCTTATTAGTTTAAAGATGTTTTTTTTCTTCAATAAACTCTTTGATTGCCGATGATGATCTTTTAAGTATTTTTCAATCCCCTTTTATAAAGTGGTGTGACGTATAACCGTCTTTATAAATCAAAGATTTTTCTGAATTGCTTGATCTTTGACCCTCTTTATTCGATTCAATTAATCCGAATATTATAAAGTGCACATGTTCATATTGAACAACAACAAAAAAGGCTTATTTCTTATCATGGATATTAAATTAATAATATATTGTAAATTCACGAAGAGCCTAGAGATAAAAATGGCAGTCCACTTCACAATTTGATGATCGCCTACGAATTGAATGAACTTGAACTCATAGATGAATACATATTAAATCTTCGTAGAAATCAATTACTTTGTGGTTTGACATATTTAATGAAATGAAACCAGGCAATCATAAAAAATAAAATAAAATCTGAGGTCCTATACAAAGTTATTTTTTCATTTCATTCCATATTGAATCATTGATTTACAAACAAAAATAACCATTTTCTTTTAAATTAAATCAATCTATTTAGAAGATATCATCGTTCGGCATGCAATACCGCGAGTGTAACATGAAACAGACTGTTCGGGAGAGAGAAAAAACCACCACACATAATTTATATTTGAAAAAAAATATCAATTAATATTTGGCATTCTGTGGATGAACATAGTAAGGGAAAACGATTTTGAATAACATGACACTAAAATCGCTTTTAGAAAAATTGACACATACGCGGTATTGCATGTTAAATAAAGATAGGTTTTTCAGGGTGGATTGAATTTTCAATGCCACCCTAGTGAGTTACCAGACCTACTCCCCCTGCTGGGTAAGTTCTCCATCATTGCACAAGCAACTTTTTCCCCGCTTATTATGATGGCAGTAGGAGTCTTTCAAATATTGTCAGGTTATTCGTAACCAGGGAATGTTTGTCTTTCTTAAAAATAAAAAAAGCTTCCTTTTCTTCTTTCTATTTCTCGCACAAATAAATTTTGCCTCACATTCCCCGATCGGTGTTAGTTAAATCTTCTTTTGTGTGTGTGTGTTTTTTTCATTTAACAACAGTAATAATCAGCAATCAGCTTTATCGATTTGGGTAACCATTAGCCGTCTACCGAAATTATGTTGAGATTGTTTAAATAACCTTTTCTGACCTCCGCTAATTGTACCCTATATAGATGATATCATCCGCTAATTGTCCCCTAATTAACATAGCTGTCATTCACTATGCAAACTATCCAAAATGCATGAATTCAGGAAAAAACAATTTAAATCAAGTTCGGCAAATATTAATAATTTTCTCAGAAAGGATTTTTTTATAAATTTTTAAAGGCATCAATACATAATTATGATTACCGCTGGTTTGAAATGACCGAAAATTGATAAATGTTTGCATTGGCTGATCACAGCAGGTCTAAAAGTTGTAGCGATAGCGCAATCGTCCGGTTGACATTCTATACAGAGTTATATTTACACCAGTAGGGTCGGTAGTTGAGCTTTTATGGATGAACTTTGAACTTACTTTTCCTTCGGCCTAAAGATAAGAATATCAAGCTGTAGGTAGAATTTAGCAATTGATTTAAATTGTTTAATTTCACCATGGATCACACCATTGAATAGAAAAACAATAAAAGTGTGATCTATATGTGATGATCCACGAAAAATGCGCTATAAAAGTTATCTATTTATAATTATTATATGAAATTAATTATTATTCTCATTAAGACCTTTCGACTCTTAGGTCCAAGAGAGTTCAATGAAAATGATCAGCTGCTTAAAAAACATTTCGATATCTTAAAATGTTTGATCTGTTTCACCCGAAGTAAGTGAAACTTGACCTTCCGCAGGAAACACCAGACACGCCCCCAACACACTTCTACATTTTTTTATTTTCAGTGGATCGTATGCATTGAAAAAAATTGAACATAATATATGCATTCAAAAACAATGGTATAAGTAGTTTTGCATTAAAATGACATATAACCATATGCGATAAAAAATAAAGCGACCGAAAATTGACAACCTCCGCGCCTAAGATCCTCGACTTCTAATTCAGAGGTTGCTGTTTCAAATCCCGGCGTCCGCAATTGAATTTTATTTTATTAAATTGGGTTATTTCACAGTTAATTAATTTAAAATAATTATAATAAAGTATATTTGCAGCACGTTCCAGAGTGGAAGATACTATCAGTATCGCCCTCATAAAATTCCTGAATGTCGTGTTTGGTGACCAAATCTGAATGGCCAGGTAGGTACTTCCCAACCTTTCTCTTCACCATCTCCTTCCCCTCCCCATTACCTTTAGTCTCACAACATATCTCGATTGGGGATGTCACAGTCCCACTGGCTCCAGACGTTTGGGAGCAGTTGGAATCTTGTTCGGTATTCATATTATAAAATAGAAAAAAATGGTTGAAAATACAGAAAAGCTTTTTTCAGAGCTTGGTTGCAAAAAAATACAAAATAATAAAATCCGGGTCTGTTGTGAGACTGAAGGTAGTGGGGAGGGGAAGAGGAAGGTTGGGAAGAACTTGGCTATTCAGATCTGGTCACCAAGCACGGCTAAAGCCAACGTTTTGATTTTTAATGGTGGTCTTTCACCAGGACGATACTGAGTATCTGCGACTCTGAAATGACTGAGAGATAGTACATAAACGACTCTGTCATTTATGATGATTAGGGGAGGTGCGGGATATGGGGCTAGGAGCAGTAATTAGTGCCGTTTAATTACATAATGAGGTTAACCGTGGACTGTCACGTATTGTGTTATCAGCCATGCATAGCTAAGTATAACAATACAGTCTCAGTTTAAAATAAAGTTACAACTTGAACACGATTTTAAAATATCACAATGTGAGCCCACTTTATAAATCAGGTAATCTTTCCGATCTGGTGTTTGCATCACTTTTAAACTGTCAAATCATATTATATAGTAAAGCGACGTGGGTTTTTTTCCCAAGAAGTAAATGTTTTATGCAAACATGGTCTATGTATACAATTCATACAAAGTACTTAATTATAAAAAAAAATATGAAAATAAAAACGTAAATACACCTTTACAAATTTTATTAAAAATGGTTGGTAACATAGTTTAACAATAACTTTTTACAAAAGTAACCAAATATACAAGTTTTTTATCACACTACGTAATGATATACGTCTCATTGCCGGAAAGGCAAATGGGCCCTCTCCCTCTCTTCCTTCAGTGTCATTTTGGGAAGTTTACAAGAGCACAAGTTTTATTTTGCTATAAAATTCATAATTCCTGGTTGGATTTTTGAAAAAAAGTTATCTCAGGTAACTCAATGCTCTCACTGAGTTACCTGAAGCGACAAAAAGTTTAAAAAGTCCCAAACTTGTGTCGCTTGAGTCAACCCTTTTCCCAAATGATAAATATATTGTAGATGTCTCAAGGGCCACAAAAGTATTCAGAATCAAACAAGAGTCAAAGCTTTCGATGCAGAAAAAAAAACTGATCAAAACTGCATATTTTTACTCATTTTTGACCAAAGTGTCGCTTAAGCCCTTTTGCCTTTCCGGCGACGATATATTCAATTGTAACATTTTTGCAGTATATATGTAATGGTAACAATATGGCTCAAATTTGAACATTTTCATTTACTGAAATTTTGTCTATTTTGAATTTTGGTAATGTAACTGATTTCGCACCGTCATCATTTCAATTATGAAGAATGAAGGTTTTAGACGTTTCAATATAAAAAAAACACTATGCCATATTTTTTGATTCACATATTTCAGATGCAAAAAAAATATGGCAAGTCTCGGTCGAAGCAGAATGGTAAGTAGTGTATTTTACTTACTCTTTCCCACCTCCTCCCCTCCACTCCTTCCGGTCTCTCAACACACCCTAATTGGGGATGCCATAGTCCCACTAGTTCCACTTGATTGCGAGCGATTGGGATACATCTACGTTAAAAAAATTACAAGTTTCTTACAATATTATGGACGGATTAGTATGTTTTAAAAACAGTGGTCAGGTTGTTCGTGAATGTTTCGGGTTGGTTGTCTTACATCCAATTAAAGCAAGGGAAAATATTGTACACACAATTTTAAATTTCTTTATTATCAAAATGCAAACTAATATGTTTGTATGTAAATAATATTGTCGTACGCAGTTATACCACCAATATATATCAATTTATTAAACGTCAATCGTCGTAACACATTCTTATATACACCCCAGCATTTATTTGATTTGTGTGTTAAAAAATCTAAGAAATTCGATTAATTGAGTACAAACGCGTCAATTTCTTATAACGATTTATCTTTAATCCGATAATTGACTGCTTAACCACTTTAAAACATAAGTGAAGAAATTAAACAGAAAGTGTTTTTTCAATAGAGATTTTTTAAAGCACTTACTTTTATTACACTCTAAACTTAAATATCAATATATTCCCAAATTTTATATTTAAATTTTAGAAAGTCTTTAAGTAGACGTTTAGGGATGAATCGAGTTACCAAATGAATGTATACCACAGTGTAACACAAAATATATATATAATATAAGTAAAACAATTATAAAATGTTTACTCAAGAACTTGACCACTATGTATATGACGTAATAGTGTGTTTAAAAAAAATAGGTACCCTCGTATTATGTAATCGTAAAATTGACTTATATACGTGAAAAAATATTACAATTTATTCTTAAATTATCTGGAAAATATTTATTTAATTTTTCTTAAATTTTTTAAATTTTTTTATTTTTATTATTTTTTTTTAAAATTACAACATAAAGGTGGTAGTTCGCTAGGAATTCCTGTGTTGAGAGCAGGCGCAGTTTACAGTTAGCAGTCTACACAACATTTTAAAAATAGAAATAAAAATATAAAGTTACAATTTTACAACAACAATATAATATTTAACCATCATAATAAATGTATTAGTTTACAACAAGTTTAAAAAAAAAAAATCTTGGTGTCTAATTTATATTTTACATAATTTGCGTTCTGTCTAATGGCCAGTGGAAGTACATTATTTAGTTTTGTTGCAAAGTATCTAAAGTTTCTTTGGCCAAATGTTGTTTTAGCGAAAGGGATAAGTAAGAGACTATGCCCTTTCGATCTCGTATCGCGAGCGGCTTGGACATTTTCAAATTGACTTCTGTGTTTAAAGAGATATATGCTAGTATGTTTTTGGTATAAAGTTGCCTAATATCTAAAACACAAATTTTCTCAAAGATTTCATCCGAGCTGGTGGTAATTGGTAGTTTTGGAATAATCTTTATAATTAATTTTTGAGCTTTTAAGATAGGATCAATGGCAGCAGCGGTAGCCCCACCCCAGGCTATAATACCATATTCGATTAAAGATTGACAAAGTGCATAGTAGATTATTTTAAGTAGATTCAGGTTAAGAAAATCCCTAGTTTGTCGAAAGAAGTATATGGATTTTCTAAGTTTATTTGCTGTAAATAATAAAAAAAATAATAGTAAGTATTAATTACATTGTAATGTAGCCAGTAATTTCTATTTTTTTGTATTGAAACATATTCTGTTTAGCTATATCAACTATTCAGTAATCATCACTTAAATTATTATCTTGACCGCAATTACTTTTGGCATTTTTTAAAAATATTTGTTGTGTAGGTATTTAAAAGAAATGAAACAAAATATCTGAAATTTTCTAAGAGAAAAAAAATGAACACAAAATATATACGACTTCCTGTGTGATTCATTGATAATATTTTTAATGCATTCCTTTTATTAGACCAAACTCGTTATTTTTAAGTTTTATTTTACTCTGTATTTTTTCTCATCTCAATTTTATATGTTTTTTTAATCGTAAGAGTATTGATCGAACAACAGTAATCGTCAAAATAAGAATTGCGTTCGTCGTATCTACAGAAAAAAAGGTGATTATCACCTTGCAGACTTAAGTCGTATGAAGGTGGGTAATTAATAGTTTTAGTAAATACTTACTAATGAAATAATGTGGAAAAACAATGAGTACGCAATTTGCTTTGGAACCTGTTTTGAATAACCTACACATCTTCTATAAATCTGTAAACAAACTTCTGACACGATCTTTAATAAGTAAACAATGATTGATGCTGTAAGTCGGTAGATAACTATGGTTATAATTGAAATATAATTGTATTGTGAAGTAATATGCAATCACAAGATTCATAACCAATACACGACGTTAATGTAAAAAAAAAAATCATTGCGAGAAGCATATTCCATGGGACGTTATATTTTTATATGGAAAATTTTACCGTAATGATCTCCAGTAAGCGTTTACGTTCGAAAGTTTAAAGTGAATGTACAAAAACTGAAGGGTACATGGCGAAACGTGCGTTGCACATACATACTGAACGTGAATTAATACTTAATTAATTAACTAACTAACCATCACGCCGTTTCTCCGCAGTGGTGGGCAGAGAGGATGGACCGCCACACAGATCTATCTTGGCACACAATCCTAGCTTATCATACATACTCTTCTAGTATTCTGACTCTTGACATGACCCGACTCAAGTATTTGATTTACTTGATCGTGCTAAGTCTTCATCACGTGTAAATATGTGGGTATCCCAAAAGTGTACTAAACTATTTCCCTCCTGATTTCGTCGCTAGAAACGAATAAAGTACCGACCAATAATCAATTCAATTTAACATTTCCTACGATAGGATAAAATGCGTAGGTGATGTTTATATAGTAATATAATAATAATGATAAAAGTAGGTATCTTTATAGAAAAAACACATCATCACCTTGTGACGAGGAAGAAATCTGTATTTTCAGATAGTCACCCACAAGGAGAGCCTATTTTTGTATCTCTTGTCAATTGAAGTTTTATGTTTGCGCATCTTTTATGGTTGTTTAAATTCTGTAATGCTGTCAAAACATATTTTCCAAACTTTAATATGGCAATACTTATTTCAAAATCTTAGTTCTCCTTTTTGTATCCACTGGTTGGTTTCCCGTGAAAAATCACGCGATTTAACTTTACTTCTCAAGAAAAAGCATTATTTCCATTTAAAATATAATGGAATGTCTGCTAAAATACAATATGGGTAGATACTTTATTAAGTTGGTAGGGATTTGAAAATATATTTAATATTTATACGGCATGTAAAATTCTATATTATTGTTTTCTCCGTATTTATTAATTTATGTGTTACATTATTTATGAGCACATTGATTTAAATATCAAATATAAGCAATTTAAGTTGAACTCTACCTCAGGGAAAAACGATTGCTCTAAAAAGTATTTTGGGGGTTATTTACATTCTGGATAGCACAAATGAAACTTAAAGAAGTATCTATTTTTAAAACTTTGTTGGTTATATGAATCCTTATTGATGTTGGAAAACTAGTATGTTAAATGAATAATTACGAACGATGTTATTGTAAACGCACTGATTTACGTGGTAGGTTCGATAACACTACTGAAGAGTAAAAAATACATTATAATAGTCAGCCCCCGATAGGGGAGGGTAACAGTCACAGTAGAAGAAGGGTTAACTAAGGAATAAATATTATATATTTTCGTAGAAAGCAATCACTTTGTATTATGTCATATTTAAAGAAATGAAAAATTTAACTTTGTATAAAACCTCGAATATTATTTTAATTTTTATGACCGACTGGTTTCTAAACTAGTTTAAGTTTTGTACCCTGATGATGCTTAGGCTAAGCGAAACCAGTCGGTCACAAAATTTTAATAATTCTCGTGGTCTTACATAAAGTTATTTTTTCATTTATTTTAATGAATATTACTGTAAAAGTTGAGAGCCGATTTTTGTCACGTAGTTTAGTGGTAATTTACGTGCTAGATAATGAAAGAGAAATGCAATGTTAATTAAGTCCAGGCACTCAAAAATGGCGTTAAAAGTCACTTTGCAGCATTATAATACAAGTTACAATACTACAAATTATTTATCTGTAAATTTTATATTGATAATTAGAATAATGTCTATGTTTCCAAAGAATAATTATTTAAAATTATGGTACTTTAAATCCTATGAAAAACATACTAAAATGTTAGTAAAAGGTGTAGTTTAACGTTTAGTGTAGTTTTTTTAAGTAAACCAGCGATGGCATTTACCCAAAATGCCAGTATGTATTTCATAAATTATTGAAAATACAGCTGTTTGAGAATTGTATTTACTGAAAACCTAAGACTTTTTCCCAACTACCTGCATAGAAAATAAATCATTTGTACTGTTGGTTGAATTAAAAAGTTTAAAAAATCGTGTATTTTTGGGTTCAGACCTAAATTGGGAACGATATTTGTAATTGAAAATACAGCGAAGCTTGGAAAAAGAGCACTTAAAAATAATAAAACTTAAGAAATACAAAATTTTCTTGTGATATTGAATGAACGCTTTGATTTACGTGGTTGATGGATGCAGGTAGCGCCGCCATCGGCACTAGGAACGTAGAAACACGTAGATCTGCGTCAAGAGAATTTCACTTGCGTAAGAATACCGGTAAGTGTTGCCGTATGGGTGTTGTGCCAGATTCGCTTGCATAATGCGATATGCCTTAACAATATAAATGTGCCTGTTTATGGCGTGGATTATACAACTCCGGGTTGTGGGATGCGCCGCTAACATGATGTTTTCATTATATGTGTAGCTTACCACAAAACAGAGACATCATGTCCGAAAGCAACAGAATCGTATTATACTCAAGATATTTACCTTTTAAGTATTATTTATAGTTTTTGTGGTCAATTTTTAGAACTTCATTTAACATATTTTTTTATAATTCTATTGAATCAAATTTAATATAATTTTATTTAGTTCTGCTAGTTTTAGTTTATAGTGACAACTATTTCGGCGTTAAAAGCCATTATCAAACTGTCAGTTTTTACAATATTAAAATGTAGCAGAACTAAATAGTAATAATACTAAATTGAATTGTGGAAAAAAAAATTGACAGGAATAATGTTCTACGAAAGCAAGTCAGAAGAAAAAAAAAAGTGGAATAAAAAATAAATAATAAAAAACTTTCTCAAAACATTGTATTTCTGATATTTTCTGTAATTTTCGACGTGCTATAACAATATATATCTTATGTTGACTATTAAAATTCTCTTATCAATAAACAAATATATTTAAAAAAACGTTATGATAGAAACAGAAATGGCTAAACAATGTTTTAAACTCTGTTATCAATGCGATAAAAAATATTTTTAAATAAAAGCTTACGAAGATTTGCAAAAAAATGCAATGTTTTATAAATCATGATATAATTTAATAAGTAGGCAAATAAATATTTCGCAGTTGGCTTTCTTCGTTTCTAGTAAGTACCTTTAGTTCGTCACCTTTAGTTCTTCGATCATTCCTCGCGGTAGTCGAAGCCGAGGCTGTTGGTTAACCACGAAAGGAGGTCAGTATTTTGACAATCGGCATTTTTTTATATGCACGTTACGATGATGACATGCTTTTTTTAAATGTATAGGTTCAAAATGCAGGATTCGGTTCATCAACGCAATGTCAGTATGTCAAATGAGAAGACTCGTGCTTTTTAATTAATACAAATTTCGATATGCTAGTTTGATTTGGCTTGTAAGGGGTTCGGAATACAAGTTGAACATTTGAAATATTGATGGAAATTGAATAAAAAAGTCGTCCAAATATTAATATAGGCACACAAACAAATTATTCGGCCAAACCGGTTTCATACAACTGTATTTATGGAATGATAAAAAAATGCAATGATTTTACGTAACTAAATACTTCAACCATGTGTAGATCGTAAAAGAACTAGAAATAATTTCCTTTGTGAACGAGTCTGAACTTTTCAAATTTGGAACTAGTGTTCATTTAAATAATCAAATTTAAAAAATAATCTTTTAAAGTCCCTATCTACCCAATAAAGTACGTACCTACATTAATTTAATGTATTTTAACAGACATTATTCTATATTTGAAATAAGTGGATTAAAGCAACTTTTTTTTTCTTGGCAAGTCTAGTTACATTCCCTTTTTATGTATGTTTTGTTACGTTATCGAGTATGTGAATAAAAAACAAATTAAACTTTCAAAAACATTAAAATTAGAACGCCATAATCTACATAGTTCCAAAGATCTAAAATTATTTACTACCCAAATAATTTTGTTGTAGTATTGTATTATCTGACTTGATTTTAAAATACATTTCTGTATTTCAACAACGAAATATGCCTTACAGTTGATTTACCACAGATTTAGTCTACCATATTAGACATCTTAAATTCTAAATCACTAAAACATACCTAAACGTCATTTTCAGGTATAAAATCGAGTTACTACAAACAACAAACGACGTTTTTCAGGTCTCAATAGCGTTTATTTGACACAGGTAACTCGTAGCTTGTTTTTTTGTGACCACCGTTGTTTATGAGTTTACAAACAAGACAGATTCTTCCTTGGTGTGTATTGAAATGATACTTAAATTCACATATATTATTAGCAAGTGGTACATGTGCAATTCGTTTTAGGGGATATTTGTGCGTTATTAAAATGAATACAAAACCATAAATACTATGCACATTAATAAACAAACAAATAATCTTATACCTTCAGATGCTTATGGGATACAGTACTAACACTTCTTAATTGCAATTATTCGGTTGGATAACATAGGTATTTAATATTTATTTTTCCTTTGAAAGACGATAGTGTTTATGGAAAATTATATGTTTTTATCAACGCGTTACTATTTCCGCGAAAATGATATTTTTTGTTTGCATTAAGAATGCACGTTTGATATTTGTGATTGATAATGATGGAATGAGATTATACTTTATTTTTTTACATTTTAAATGTTTTTTAAATCAATAATAATTATTGATATAGCACTTATAGTTGGTTCATACATATTGATTTAATAATAATAACCTTATCAGCCAGACATAAACAAAATCAGGGTTCGTTTTAAATATCACTTTTTCGAACTCTTTAATAATTATACAAAATGAAAAAAAAGTGTTGTTATAAATTCACGAATTCATATATTAAGAATCAGGTGTTTTAGGATCACATGATGATCTTTCCAGTATGCAGAAGATTTTACCGATCCTCGTCAAAGTCAAACCACGACGATCTTGAAGGTCTCGCAGACATCCTCTCGATGTACATCTCGTGGGTGATGATCTTCAGCATGACGACTTCCATGGTGCAGAGAGCGAATAGGAAGAGGAAGAAGATCATCTTAGTTCCTCCATGCTGAGGAGTGTTCATGGAAAGCTCACTC
Organism: Drusus annulatus; assembly: GCA_022651775.1. Classification (NCBI taxonomy): domain Eukaryota; kingdom Metazoa; phylum Arthropoda; class Insecta; order Trichoptera; family Limnephilidae; genus Drusus; species Drusus annulatus. Next base: position 1,915,750 of record JAGWCC010000048.1, on the reverse strand, counting down.
TCCTGTTCCATCCAGGCTTCTATGCTGCTCGTCGTGAGCTCCGAGAAACTCTTCAACCAAGGCATCTTGATTAACTAATTAAATCACTCATTCAAAATTTTTGTCCATTCAAAACTAATGAATGTTGGTGAACTATGTTTGGTTTATGTGATTAACGAACTTTCTGAGGCACCAGCAGTGCAGTGACCTATTAAAACCACTGTTATTTTCATAGTTTTCATGAGCACTTTTACTTCCTCGTTACGGCGCGATCATTTATTTTGTTCAGCCACTAGTAAATTGGTCGATCAATTTCATAACAGTTTTTGGGTCAAATGTTGTAACGTCAAAACGCTGTAGTTTTCAGATAATATTGCTAAGTCGGAACCCAATTATAAACACATAATCACTTAATGTAGGAGGAACAGTCTTTCTTTTCTGTCACAGTGACAATGTGTCAAACTTTGAAATGTGTTCTAATTTTCACGGCGCACGGAAAAGGCTCTCTGTTGCCAGAAGGATAAGTGAATGAATTATTATTGAGGTAGGCACTTGGTTAGATAATATTGAAAAGGTGTTGGCAGTCTGTTTGTAGTCTGTGTGGTAGTCTACCACGACGTAACGACTCTGGCAGGCGACTGAGCGCATTTAGTGCCTAAGACAACAAGCGTGGCGAGACGGTGCAGGTAGATTTCAAGGACTTCGAGTTTACCTTTTATCGTGGACACTCATCGCTGCCTCCAGGAAACGGATTTATTGCACTTTTATTGATTGGATACGGCTAAACGAGGTAATATGTGCATTTGAGGATTTCCACTTCGTTGATCTAGGTCAATTTATTGAGGTTGAAGGGAATTATCATCAATGATAATTTTAAAAGGTCTATTACATAAATAGCAAATAAACCGACTAGTTATTTCTTATATCCATATAATATTAATTTACTTAGTTCATTGATTTCGTCCATTTGTAGATACATAAGTTTCTTAGTACGAAGAAAATTATTTAAAATAATCGTAATAATTTATGGTTGAATGTTTTCTTATTTCTTTTTTGTAATAAGTTGTTAATATCAAAGCCATAAAAACTTTTTGTTTGTTTTATAATTGATTAATAAATAAGTATGTACATGACCAATCTTCCAGATTAACCATGTAAACATAGATTGATAAAAGGGCTACTTTTAATGAGTGGGGGAAGTGAAAGCTTAGGAACTAGGTTAGAAAGGCGAGATATCTATATTTTTTATAAGTAAACGTCATTTTGAAATTGGGCTAGCCAGGCTTAAATAACTAACTAATGTTGAATAAATAGCAAATATTTTGATGATTACACTCTCCATTTCAGATGTTACATTGTTTTTTGTTCTCTCTTAACTCTTCGTTACTATATTAAAAAACGAATTTATGTTATTCTTGTTCGAATAAATACAATATGTAATTTTTAAATGATGTTGAGTTTCAACATAATTTTTAAACTAAAGAGGGTAAAAAAAATTCAGGCATTGCTTGGTAGAAAATAGAATATTTGATTAGAGCTGGAAAAAAAGATTTGATATGTCCACTAGGGACACCGCGGAACGTCTGTCGTAAATGGTTTGCGTAACCGTCGAGTGGGCCGGCAACGTCTGTAAACCAAACGGCTACGGCAGTCGACAGTAGCGACACTGGCGATAGTACTATTTACGCAAATGGTGTACGCGTAAGGTTTTTTGAGGTGTTCGTGTGCACTTTATGTTGAAATTGAGGCATTACGAATAGTAAAAATTTGAAACAAAATCCGCCTGCCTGATTATTCTTCCTGCCTGTAGGACCAACCTGCTAATGGTTTTGCCAGTGGGTAGGGGTAAAGTTCTCCTAAACAAAATCTCTACCGATATCATCAGTGAGGAAATATAGTTTTTCGTGTACGAGAAATTATAAAATCAACTATCTGACATCTACGCCATCTCTGAGGGGTAGATAGAAAGGATAGATCGCCACATAACTCTACTTTGGCACACACTCCTTGCTTCATTCACATTCACGCATCGTCTCATACATTTGTATCTGTTATTCTGACTCTTGACATGTCCCAACTATTTGACAGTATTTGATTTACTTGGTTGTGTTATATGTTTTTCGGGTGTCTCAGACTTCTTCTACTATTCACTTTCGAGTGATGTAGTTTCCAGACGCTCCATTCACCGGTCATCCGCTACGTATATCCCAAATATTTAAGCATCTTTTTCTTAATCTTGCACATTACGCCTACCCCGGCCTTGCATTATTTACGGATCTCCGCATTTGTAACACGGTTGTCCATGGTTTTACCACGCACAGGCCTGAGGGATCTCATTTATAGAGCAAAAAATATATAAATTACTAGTATCATTTATTATATATGTTATCGGCATGTGAAATCTATTATACATACACTTATTATGTTGGCGTCATGTTGACATATTGTGTTAGTATCTTATTGGCGATGTTGGCATTAACAATGTTGACGTTAAACAAAATAGACTAGTCAATTAATATTTTGGAAAATTTTACTGAACTTTGATTTCTTGCATCGTGAAATAGTTAAAAACAACAAAAAAAAAACAATGACTGCTTCTTATTTGTGTGACATTATACTGAAGTATCAGATTTTGATTGCCAGGTTCTACGCACTACAGCAACCTGTACTGGGCCCTTCAATGACTCGGTTTTTAATACGATCTACTTTAATTACCTGATTTTCCCAAAGTGGCTCCCTTACTGTTTTTATACTATAATTTATTAATAATATATAATCCCTAATTAGACTTTTACAGAAAAGACTTACAGCAAAGAAAATTTCACTACTAAATTTATAAGAAGAAACAAGCGTGTAATAACATCTGAAAATGAATATATAAATAATACAAATTAATATATTATCCACTTACAGCTATTATTGAAACTAACGTTCGACAAGTAACTACTTCTTAAGCACGCATTGAAATTTAATTATCGCATTCCAATAAAACATTATTTGCTCATTGTTTCTATCTACTTCACTCGATTGTAAATTTAATGCAAAACCAAAAATCTAACATTCTGGTTAAAAAACGGTTCCATGATAAATCAGACCATGATAAATCAGTATTTTATAAAACAGAACAATGACAAAACAGAACAATGATAAAACAGAACAGGGTAAAACATATCAGTGAAGAATAAAACATTTATTATTTATTACATTAGAATTAACTTTAAAGCTTTTATGCTTATTATTTTTATTTTAATCATTGAAATAATATCAACAATTTTCAACTTAAATATGAAACAGAAAAGTAACAGTCGCAACCGAGACTCGAACTCGGAATCTCTACTCTATCCGGGAGTAACGCTTCTGCTAATTGAGCAACCAAAACTTTTTAAGAAACGGCATTTTTAATCGATCTCATTCTTTATTTGAAAATTATTGATATCGTTTTTCAATTTTTCTTCCGATTTGAGCACATATTATATGCCTAGATGGTGTCTTGGATAAACCATCCATTTTTATTATACGGAAGATCTTTGACTTCTTACAAAGTCGAGAATTAATATTAAATTAGAACTAACTAAAGCTTTTATGCTTATTATTTTAATTTTCCTGAGTTCGAGTCTCGGTCGCGACTTTTATTTTTCTGTTTCATATTTACGCTGAAGATTATCTTGTCGTGTCTCGATATGTTGTATGGATTTTTTAATTACTACCTGTTGTCCATTAAATATTAATTAAACCTCACCTAACCTAACCTAGACAGATCTGAATAGCCAGGTACTTCCCAACCTTCTTCTTCCATATCTACTTCCCCTGCCCACTACCTTCAGCCTCAAAACATTCCCTAATCGGGGAATATTTTGAGGTATAGTCCCACCGGCTCCAGACGGTTGGAAGCAGTTGAATTTCAAAATGTCTTTTGCCCAATTTTTGTCCAATTACCTACATATTCCGATCACAAAACTGGTTTACGAAGAAGGTTGTTTACATTTGCACCTATTTAAATGATGGACGAAGGTGATAATAGCGCACTTTCTGTACCGTGCCTTGTTTACGTATGTAAAGTAAGCGGTGTTGACCAACAACTCTTAGTAACGCCATAGTTGCGACATTTTTTCAATTACCACACGACGATTATTAACTACCAGCAGAGCCGAATGAGAAACATCAATCGATTCCATTTTTTTCCAAATATTCACTAAAACCAACCTAACTATAATTACTTACCAACTGGATTGCCACACAACTCTGTCTTGGCACATACTCCTTGCTTCACTCGCATTCATGCATCGTCTCATACATACTCTTCTATTATTCTGACTTGAATCAAGTATTCATTCACTATCTACCTTAAAATTAGAATTTTTTAAGGAACCTTTTTCTCTGGATTTTTTTTTGCTCTAGATATCGTTTCCGATTAGAAATGTTTACAGCTTTGTTCGATTTTTAGTCTGAAAATGGTACACAGCTATTATATTTAGCTGTGAATGGTACATAATGACGTGAAAGGTGTTTTAATCTGTTGTTTTTTTAATCATGATTTAATAATTCTACGAATAACCATATCTAATGTAGGTACAATAAAACGTACGCACTTATAGAATTTACTGTTGTTCTATTTGGAAAAATACTTCTCACTGGAGTTCCTTATGAGAAATAAACGAACTTTGGAAAAAAATGAGAATTGCAAGAATTTCAACTAATTAGTTGCATTTTGAAATTTAACTTTGGCTGAGAAAGCTTCGTGTAGTTTTATATTATATTAATCTTTCTTTTTTTTTTCAGCTCTGGTCATACTTTTTTTTTCTTTGAGGTTTTCATACTGGGAATGTTATAATAAAAGGATACAGTAGTCCATCTGAAGAAGAGAATAAACAACAAAATAGCTGCCGGTCATTTGTGTTGTGGAGCATAATAATGATTCTTAAAAATTATAAGTCCTCATTATTTTTCAGGAAGGATTTAATTTTTTCAGGTTTTTACAGAACGAACTAAATGGAAATAGTTTTTTCTTTCTTCATAATTAGAAGAACCCTTGATTCCCTCCTAATAAGCCCGCCTAGAAGTTATTTCTATGAATCGACATCATAACCTTTTCCCATAAATGTGAGAATATTTAATTTTTATTAAATAATATGCATACATTATTGACTCGCTGTTTGCTTTTAACATAATTTACTCAAGTAAGATTAATGTATTCGTACAAGAACAATGTTGGTGGGCGAAAAGCTTAACTATCGTATCCTTATAAATTTTCCTATTCAAAAAATCATTTATATTGTGAAGTTAGTTCATTATTTTATAAAACTTACGTTTTCGGATACCATTATTCCATGTTTCACCGCTACGCGGCGCTATTTAAACGTTTTACAAAATATCGCAAGATGGCATTGTCAATAAACCAGTAAGAAGTTCTAAGCAATTAGTACTGAAGTGAGTATCCAAAGCATAATAAATTATTAAACTAATATTAATTGTTTGAGCGTTAAAAAATCGATTAAATTAAAATTTAGTACAACTTATACCTACCTAATACCAAAAATAACCATTCATTTTATACAATCTCGAGCTTCGGCGGAAATTAAAACTCCCTCACGTAGGATTACGAAAGTGTTGTGAAAAGGAAATGATTTCCTAATGGAAATATTACATTATTCATTGACTGAATAGTTTTGTCTCGTTCCTAACGGAACTCTCGATGCATTATCCATATGAACTGTGGGCAAGTGAGTACGTTGACATCACATTCTTATGAAATATTATGCAAATTAATAGTGCTACTATGTACGAGATAGTATTTTCTATGGAATGTGTTTTTTATAAATATCTAGGTACGCACAATCGCTAGATTGACAACCTATGTATCTTATGTAAGTAACATAGCCTCTGTGGTCAAGTGGTTAAGACACTCGACTACGACTCCAGAGGTCGCAAATAATTTTTATTTTACTAGTATGTACCGATGTGCTAATTCACATTTTAAATGTAAAATTATATAATTGCGTATCGCCCTGGTGAAATACCACAATTCGAAATGGTGTTTGAAATGGCTTTAGCAGCGTTTGGTGACCAGATCTGAATAGCCAGGTATTTCCCAACCTTTATCTTCCCCGACTGGCTCTAGACGGTTGGCAATCTTGTGCGGTATTCACAATAAAAATAAAATTTAAAAATCTCAAATTTAATTTCTCTTGTGCCTCGCATTCCCCAATTGGTGGTGCCATATATATAATAGATTCTAGAATGATGTTCATCCAAAAAGGACCAATAAAAAATGGTATTTTAGGTATGAGTAACCAATGGCTGCCTATCTAAATATATGGATATTGTAACATTACTTTCTTATTATCTCGCAGGGGTAGACATAGAAGATTGAATGCCACACAAATTAGGACACACTCCTTGATTTATTAAAATTCATACATCTCGATTCATACATAATCTTAATTTATTCGAACTATAAATAGAGATGACCACATGTTTATGTTTTTAATCACTTTGATTTTCTCCTGAATCTCCCTGATTCCAATCACTGGGGTGTTATACGAGTATATACCCATTCTCTTTTTTTTGATGTGGCCTTGTTGACTCCGGCTGATTTTCGCGAAATTTGCAAATCAGTTATCTACTTGGCTCACTGTCAAAATGCATGGATGCGGAAATAAACTAACCATGTCAAGATCATCAAAATGTTGTCACCGAATTATGGCATCATTTTATTTAAGCAGAATTTTTATTAGCCTTTTAATACGTTTTTCAAAATCACCATTTTGCCTCACCATTCACAAACGAAATAATTCACCAATAAAACAATAGACCATTGTGTGGTGATGAATGAATCAGTAAATAATACTTAAAAGTCAACCCCTGTCTTCGTGCCAACGACAAAGCAACCTGTTGCTGGTTAGCTGTTAGCGGTTAGCTGTTAACCACCTGTGGTTTATTTATTGTGTAGACCAGAGATCCACACACATTGTGTCGGGAGGTTTGATTCTCCAATAACTGTTGAATTCGTTCCTCCTACGTTAAGTTTTTTGTAAAAAATCGAGTGGTCTTAACACTAACTAAAATTTTATTCTTGAGAGTCACTCAACGTCTTAAAGTTTTAATGCTCAGCACCCAAAATGGCGCTAAACGTCTCTTTGTGGCATTCTAATACATGCACTACTGTACATGATTTATCTGTAAATTCTAAATGGGCAGTTAAATTAAATTAGTTCAATTTTAAGCCGTTATCTTTTGAATTCAATGAAAAACATACTAAAATGTCATAAAAGGTGCAGTTTAAAAAACGCAGCCATTTTCGAACGTTTTGCCTGAAATTCCAGTATGCATTTCATAAATAATTTGAAAGATTACTGTTTAAAAATTGTATTCACTGAAAACCTTTGATATTTTCTTAACTACCCGTATAGAATTAACAGATAAATTATTTGTATTATTGCTTGTATTAGAAAACCAAGAAGTGTATATTTGTGGGTGCTGACCCTTAAATCGAATGCTTGTTGACAAAACAACGATTGGTTCTGATTTGAATCTGTATGCGCTCTTATTATCATAACATAGAAAATAACAAATAAGCCTTTTTATTGTGCATATTTAGTGATTAATGATAGTCTAAACATTCATTTATCGCTTTTCCATTTCATCAATTTGTTTTTATAGTATTCGATATGTACATCGTTACATTCTAATCAATATAAATCGGATAGATTTCATTCTAAAACCTAACCAAAACGAAAGAGAGATGATGCAAAGAAAAGCCGAAAAGTGTATTAAAGCAAAGTGGCACACATCAAAAGTGTAAATATCTGACTCAGCATTTTATATTTTATGTTAATTTTAATATTGTCCTGATGATGAAAGGGTACTTTTGAAACCGGTAGACGTGATATTAAATAATAAAGTGGTTATAAACAAAGTTTATGTGTTTTATTTATCAAAAGATATAGTTTAAAACATATTTTGTGGGAATGTAAATACGAACTGTTATAAGTTTTATTCTAGTTTCCAGATTTTTTGCTTTGATCTAATGATCATGTCTAATGGTAAAGTGGTTGCCATAAGCTTGTGTACCATCTAACATTAGTTCGTACCGCAGTTTGCGTCAACTGAATTGGAGAGAAAACTGTTTTATGAATTCGTTTAGTATTCTGCACCCATCTTCTATGATTCAACAATATTTTTACCTATGAATCCATTGTGGAGACTTAATATATGCTTGACTGAGTGTCCGTTTACCTGTTTCGTCTTCCGTCCACGTGTCCGGCTTGTCGGAAGCCGAGATACGTATTTCTATGCGGCGAGCAGTTTCCTGTTGAGGACAGAGTGTAATGGGTCGTTGTAGGTCAGGACGTGATGAGTTTCCCAAATTCTTAAAAGAAATATATCACTGCCTTTTACCAAATTTATTGTAGGACGTTTCACGCCAGCAGATGAAGCAATGCACTGAGTAAGTACTACACTTATATTGTATTACTTATCTAACTTCTAGTTAATTAACTCGTTGATAAGTCACTGTGATAATGTCTTTTGTAACTCTGGGTTTGTTCAATGTGCCACTTTCAGGCCTTTTATGGTGTAGAAAGCACATTGTTAAGATGATGAGCACACAAAAGCAACGAAAACTGACTATTTTTAAATATAATAAACCTGATGGAGTCTCACATGAAAGAAAGCAAACATTTGTTTGTGCGAGCAATCTTTAACGGTGAGCCCTGGTGCTATAAAATTTGCACAGAGCTTTTTATGGATGATTTCCAGGTGAACGTAAATAGCATATTTGTTCAGCTCTCAACGTTGGCGTCGTTACTATCATAAGCTATGGGGCTTGAAAAAATCTGGGTACCATCGGCTAGTAATATACAAAAAAAGATTTGTTACATGCATACATAAAATTCACCTGTCCAGACATACGCTCTAATAAATAGATAGCTAATTAATGCCGAAGGATACGATTATGACCATATTCCCATGACCTCCCTAACTTCTCGTGCCTGCCCATCCATGCTGCCCAGTGTCCAGTAGATCGGTTCAATGCCATATTCTTCGCGGTCCCATTGTCTGTTTGATGGCAGATATGTGGATTGTGGACACTTGTTTGTTTCCGCTGTAATGCCGATAAAACGCATAGCTAGTTTTACCGTCTATGGTGTTTGACGATCTGGATGCCTAGCTTTTGCGGCTGATGTATGCCAACAATGCAACTATTTTTACGTCAATAATTCTCTAATGTTAAAAGCGAGACATTTTACGCCGATGGTTTATTTTAGTGAAAATACCGCACAAGAGTCCCAACGACCTGGAGCCAGTGGAACGATGGCATCCCCAATTAGAGTCAGTTGTGAGACTAAAGGGAGTGGGGAGGAGAAGAGGTTGGGGAAGATGAAGGTGAAAAAGTTGGAAGTAGTTATGCAGAAGGCGTCCAACCCACAAATTTGTCAAAATCGAGTTTTACATGTTTTCCTATGGACAAATACATAATTTATATCTGCTGAAAACATCCAAGCTCCAAATGCAATAGATTTTGAAAAAAAAAAATAGTCTTAAATTGAAGTTTAAGACACTTTATAAACTGTAGGATTATATTAGAAATACATTTTTTGAATAAACACATTGATAGATTATAAATTACCTATTTATAATAATGCTTTTAATGCACTTTAAACATGCCGATTACGCATGTTAATGCTATTTATCGTCATATTTTCAAACGCCTTTTTCTCAGTTTCATCTTTTGGGGTTGGATGCTTTCTGCATAACTACGTCCAGTTATAGCATTGCAAGTAAATCTGACTGAAATGTAATAAAATTAAATGTAAATCCCAATTGATGGTCACACTAATGCGATATTTCGCTACCACCACAACTAGATGCTCATCAAAAAAGATACCAGATCAAAGATATTTAACTGTTTTGTTTACTTACTTACCCAGATGAAAAGAAAAGTATATCTATACAGATTTATGAATCCAAATATAACATACATGTTAAGGACATATATTTTTTTACCTTCCCACATTGATTCAAACAATAATCGTTCTTCAGTTCTCACCCATCTCAAGAACAACGATTAATCGTTTACTGGCACCCAAGGGGTTAAATAGTGTGGATGCTGAGAGCTCCGTTGGAACCTCTTTTTCTGTTACAAGAGTGTTTTATGTGAAAGAGGGAGAAGTTACAACGCATCCATCAGCAGTTTTCCGTATTATTGTCACATTCTGATGATACAAAACGAGTATCGAAATTACAGTACCAGCAAAACACAGATTAGAAAATTGCAGTGCGACGATGATATTTCAAGCTTGGGAGAATTAAACAATGGTTAGAAGTTAAACAGTTGCTGTTTATCATGCCAATTAAAAGTAGATTTCATTATTTCCTGAAGCCGTTTTACATTTAACATCTGTCTGTTGAGACATATCGACTCTCCCAACGAACAATGTCGGATATTCAAATTAGTATCTTTGTATTAAAGCTGTTCAAATTGCTATAATACATTTTGCCAAAGAAATAAATAAAACTTTAGAAAAATATCCGAACTTTCCATATTTTTAGCTCTCGAAAACAGTAAAAATGTAGACACGACGCCTTTAATATTTTGATAACAAACGAAACTTTAAACAGCTCTAGTGCAAAGGTACCAAATTTACACATTCAACATTGTTCATTGGGACCTTGAAGTAACAATGTATGGAAAGAGAGCTAATTATTTTTACCCAACCAATACAAACTTGCGATAAATCACTTTCTTCGGGTTTTACGTCGTACACCATGAGAGAGAAAGAGACAACAAATACAATACACCGCTTCTATGTACTGTCACAATGATCTTGGGCTCCTGGGTCACCGTGGGACTTCGCCCACATTTTTTATTATGTCACTAAACTTGACACAACTAAATGGTTTTTTAGGTTATATACTATATTTTTGTTGATAACAATACTGTGAAAAAGTGGTTATACGAATAAACAAAAACATTATGTCGATATGTGCTATGAATGGATGTATAAATACGCTCACCTTAGTCTTAGCCACGCCCAGGTCCGCCGAGTCAGGTAAAAATCATCAAAAACTGACTACACTGCCTTGGATGGATACCACTCCATATACTATAAGATTGGGACACTCGGTATATTAAGCCACATTCACTAAATAAGTGAATTAACGCGACATTTTTTTTGCAAACGTGTCGTGTTTATTTACACGTACACGGTTTATTTACATTAAGACCAGAAACTCTAGGATCTTGGTTTATTCGTGAAGATTCGACATTCAACAGCTATCGTCGTTGTTAAGACAAATAATCGTGGATCAACGGTTTAAATAAGGAAAAAAAACTTTTGACATTTGGTTGGAAACACATTTGAAATTTGATCATTTAGGCATTCTAGATTTTCGTCTGCCTGAAAAACCAAAAAGGTAAGCGCCACGTGTACTCAAACTCGTAAATATCAAGCTTATATCCGACAGCGCGATTGCACCAAAAAAATGCTCAGCGCTCGGTGTGAACGGCCAAGCCAAATCCCATAATAACAACAGACTCTCGTTGCCGAATATTGTATTCTTCTGCAAATGGGACCGAAAAAAGTCGGTCGCTTTTTTGTTGTTATCCACGAGAAGAAAACAATGTTTAAAACAACTATTCCCTTTTAATTACTTTACGGTATATTTTTTAAAATTTTTAAATGAATGCCGCATGTCCGTAGTCCCATGACCCCATGGGATCCTTACTCGGGGTATGTTCGGAGATAGGTGAAAGATGTTGGATGAAGAAGAGGAAGGTAGAGAAGTACCTGGCTATTCAGATGTGGTCACTAAATACGGCCAAAGGCATTTCGAGCAACGTTTTGAATCACGATTGACAGTCGTTTATCAGATACTTTGTCCCAAGGATGTCAAGATCTCCGTGGCAAAAAAAATCTCCTTCCCCTTCAAACTTCTCCTAATGTTTTACATGCCATAGTCCCACTTGATCCAGGCAGCTGGGTTTATTGATCGGTAATCATATTTAAAAAAAAATAGGATTGCTTTGGTATTTTCAACTCTGAGCTGCTTTCAAAGAAACTAACGGAAACTAACTTTTTCTCTGAAAAATACCGATATAATTTCTGCTACTCCTACATCGTCTCTTAAAGTCTTGAACAATGATTATTGTAGAGCTGTGATTATGCATGGCGTCTTCAGTTGGACCGTTAGCTATGAGTTATCGGCGACACCGATGAGACGAGAGGGGAGCAAAACGTTGATTGGCTAATTGTTAAGAGATTAGACGGTGAGAGAGTTCAAGGGGGACAATGGAGGAACGTTGCAGACGTGAGAAGATTACATCACTTTTTCTAAAAGATTGATTTCGTCATTGCACAAATGAGTCAGTATTATACTCTTAAAATGCTGAAAGAAATAATTGACGGTAGCATTCAATAGCCATACGTTCCACATTATATTATTTTGTGATGAAATTATGGAATATAATGTTCTGCCATTCAATGAAGTAATAGTATTTCATATACTCGTATATGAGATGATTGGTAGTACATTATTTTTATACTAGTCTTTAAATGGTTTTTTGAGTTAGTACAGTTGGTGGGTTGTGTGTAAATATTGCTTATTCGCTTGTGTCTATGTTATGTGTACAGATCAATTAATTTGGTAGAAAACTGTTGCTTAGGATAGCAGTATGTGATTTTAAAAAAAAAAATTAGTCGTTTTCGCAAATAAGTGATATTTTAGCTACCAACCGGAATGATCAAAAACAAATATTTGAATAAAAACCCAAATACTTTGTGTACATCACTTTTTCATTTATTTCTTTAAAATTTGAAATGAAGCAAATAATTATTCTTTATATACGTATACTAGTTTGAACACAACCCAGGTTGAACAAACATAATTTCAAATCTAAAATATATTTTACAATAGCTTACCAATTTCTTGCCTAAAGATTTTTTTTTTCAAATAAAAAGCATAAAAAAGTGAAGTACTCAAAATTAATTAGATTTTCAATAGGAAATCTTTCATCACCAAGTAAAAAAAATAGTAAAATGATAATTTTAAATTTACTAATATGAGTGTATAGCCTTTAAAATGGTTGGAGCTCGACACGGTTAACTTTGCAGGTAGCCACTAACTAACGAACAACTAACTATTTTTAGAATTCAAAATATTTGTTTCATATCCACTAAATCTATACCGACTGCAAAGTAAAGTACGTCGATCTGTGTGTGAATTAAAAATTAGTCTGAAAACTTTAGATTGATGTTCATGAGAAGTTGATAAAATATATAGTCGGTGAAAGTTTTTTATTAATTTTTGGTATTTTTGTAGATAATACTTTTGAGATTTAGATATGATTGATATTACACTCCATTATTATCGACGAGGCGGCTCCACTCACCGTAGAAAATATTAATTAATAATACAGGACGTACTCACAAGTAGACACTTGAGATGATGTTATTGCTAAACGGCGCATTGTAATATTGTCCGATTATTGTGATAGCACCACTTAATAATACATCCAGATTCCAGAAACAAACCTAAACATTTCGAAAAAAGAACGATGGGAACTTATTTGAAGTTCAACAATTTTAATAGAAATATTATTTGAACTACAGAAAAATCTATGTTGTGAAAATTGCACAACTTTTGTATCTAGAATTTATATGTCAACACGAGTATTTTCAGCTTGCAAAACTATTCACATTGGGAGATATTGTGCTTTGATGTATCCATTAAACAACACTTTTAAAACGGAAGTTTGCCCGAGATTCAAATTTGAAGTAATTCTGATGAATCTGTAACAATAATATTAGACCGGTTACTAGCTTTTTTTATTATTAAATTTTACAAAAAAAGTTACATACTCGTATGTATGGAAATTATACTAAATGTCACACAACATGGACAGTTTCTTGAATATATTGAACAAAGTAGCAAAGGGGTTATATAATAAAAAAAAATTAATAAATACGAGTATGTCAATTCTCTTTAAATTTTATGAAACATGTTTTTCACATAGATTTTTTTTATTATTTTGTATAATCGTTATTACATATTATCATTTAAAGATATTAAAGTTGCGAGTACATTTGATAGTGTATTGGTAACATTTTTTTTGTATTTCTGCGAGTGATGGAGCTGTATTTCTGTATTTCTGACTGGAAAAACGCGTCGATGTCCCATTCGAGCGTCGTGGGTTCAATTCCTTTCCTAGCTAAGTCTTCCATCATTGCACAAGCAACATCTTCTGCTTATTATGATGTTATTAGGAGTTTTTTTTTAAATATTGTAAGGTTATTCGTAACTCGGGAATGTTAGTCTTTCTTTTAAATTAAATAAATAAGTAAATGCTTGCAGAGGATGCTCTCGGGATGTAAGAAATTTATATTTTAGATGAATAATAACTGACCCTTGCCATTTATATTGTTACCGTAAAACGATTCAGAAAAATCCAAATCGTTTGTCAACAATAACATTAGAGATAAGGACCAGATTAAATTTTTATATGCAATGAATTAGGGAGTTTCCTCTATAAACATTTGAGATTATAGTAATATGTTTATTAGCATAAATCAAAATCTGCACCTCTACTTCCTTTCTAACCACTGTGCAACAAGCATTATTTTTTTGTTCTGCCTTACAAGTTACGTCGTTTTTGTTTCAGTTAAGCCACCTGACTGGGCTGATAATCAACTTTAGCGTGAAATTTTAATTGATATTAACGAATACTGTTTGAAAAAAAAAGTGAAATCTAATTTTATTTAACATTTTGACTTTACCTACCTTTAAATAAAAAATTATTATAGTTTTTCACAATTTAATAGAACACGAACTAATGCAGATTAAATTATTCTATCGAGTCTTAGATTTAATTCTAGAGTAATGCGTACTCTTAAGTTTTTAAAAATAAGGCACGTTTCTTACAAATTTATCAGTTGTTGAAGAAGGAAAGAGTTTTGAAAAAATATATTGTTAATGCTGTGGCGAAACCGGTAGTACAATAATCAGAAATATAATAATGAGTTTCATCTTTTCGGCAGCAGATTCCAAGAAGATGAACAATAAAACGGTTTTTGACTTGTAACCACGAACTGTTATAACTTTTTATTCGAGTTTATGGATTTTTTGCTGTGATCTAATAAAGTCATGAAACGATTACAACATTACGACGAAAGCAACAATTTATTTCACGCTTGATGTGGCATCAGGTTGGGGTATCAGGTAATAACACTGAACAGGAAATCCCTAGAAGTGTGATCTATACCGATTCTAAATATGATGTTGCATTTTTTATCCTAAGTAAGATAAAATCAACCTTAATTCGGGCACACAGACACGTCCTCAACACACCTCCATCGGTTTATTTCTTCTGTGGGTAATAGCTGCTGGACAACTTGTCTTACATCGTAACTGGCCATGATCTTGCTAAAAGTGTCGTAACTGCCACTTTCTTCAACGTATTCAAACTGAATCGCTGATAATCTTCAGCTTTTACTTGTGATATATCCGAGGGTGAGACGGAAATAATTAATTAAATATTAAAATCTAACTAGTTTTTACCCGTGAAAAATCACGGGATGTAACTTAACTTGCCAATTTTTTTTTATAGTTGCTTTAATTAACCCATTTTAAATAAAGAATAATGGTTACTAAATTACATTATAGATAGGTACTTTATTAGGTAGGTAGGGATTTTAAACGATTATTTTTAAAATTTTATAACTTCAACTAACATCAGTTCCAAATTTGAAATGTTCACGCTCGTATAGACGTGTGTACTCACAAAGGAAATAATTTATAGTTAATGATTAATTCAACACAAGAATCTGCCAGTATAATAATAACGTCACATATAACATCTTGCCAACCGGTTTCTTCGTGGCCGTCATTAGGGCACCCATAAAATAAAAACGCATCCCTTAATCACGTATGAAAATACAATTTATAATCATCTTTCAGAGTGGTAGATACTCTCAGCATCGCCCTGGTAAAAGAACACCATTAAGAATTGAAACGTTGCTGGAAATGGCTTTAGCCGTGTTTGGTAACCATATCTGAATAGCCAGGTAATTCCCGACCTTCGTCTTTCCCGTCTGCTTCCCCTCTGCACTATCTTCAGCCACACAACATTCCCCAATTGGGGATGCCATAGTAGCAATGGCTAAAGATGTTTAGGAGCAGTTGGGAGTCTTACGTGATATTCGCTTTAAAATAAATCTATTTTACATTAAAATGATGACAACGCATTTCAAATGGAAAGAATACATCTTTCCGAAACCGGTTTGCGTATTGAAATAAAATACAGTCCTGCACCTACACAAAAATACAGTATTTTATTTGAAATAACTCTGTTCGGTTACCTACCCAATTTAATTATCATCTTTTAACTATCATCAGAAAGTATCTTTCTGCTAATGTTTGAACGAGTAACTTACCAATATTTGTAGTTAGTTCCGAAACTTGGCTTCGTAAAACACAGCATAATTTTGTTTACAGTAGTGCAGAAAACTTCAAAAACATGCCGCACAACTAGTGATCATTGATTGAATTCAAGGCCAATCACAAACAATTACACGAAAACTCGTAAAACTCCGCAAAACTGAACACAAAATCCATGAGAGCTCGCTTTAACCGATTGCAAAATGAGCAGAGTAAAATAACAATCCAACTCCTACGGAAAAGTTTTAATTTTGGAACCAAATACCATAAAAGAATAATTTCAAATAGCCAACTGTAACTTAATAATGATCCTACTGAAAAGTTTTGAATTCGGAACGAATTATTTGAATATCCAACTGTTGCTTGTTTAACCCGACTGTTCCCGCCACCCTCTGAACCGCACTGAGCAGTGGTGCCAACCCGAACTAACGAATAATATTATAGGAAGGAAGTTCCCGTATGACTGAGCGCGATTGTCGTTATAAAATAGCGACGTGTGATTGGCCAGCGGCGCTCAAGCTTTTCGAACACCCTCTAATTAGCTTTTGAAGGTTCGAAGGTAGGGTCTGTTTCATGCGCTGTTATCGTCTAGGGGATCTTTGACATATTAAGAAACACATGTTAATAAAGGGGGTCAGTTAATTGGATTAGTAAAAAGTTTTAATTTATTAAGTGCCTTATAGACAGCTGAGAATCGAAGTTTAAACATTTCACAAAACAAGAAGGTCGTATTAAATTACGCAGTTTTTTTTATATTTAATTTATTGTGAACAGTTTTGAAACTGTCAATTCGTGGTGAAACTCGAATTAATGGAATTACGCTTGTCGTAAAAAAACTTTACACCTATCAGAGCAATCTTACGTCTCAAGTCACAAGATACACGTAACAAAACGAAACCGGTCCGGCGCCAAATAGATTAATACTATTATGAGTATACATTGAACTTAATTAATGCTCTTTTAAAATGTTGGAATCGATATAATTTTTACATTACTTTAAAGTAACCGCAACGCGTTTTAACGATCAGCTATTTAGCGACTGAATAACAAATATATTAACTTATTTTGTACCTGTGTTATTAGTTAAAAGGGTAAATCGCCATAGAAATAAATCGGTGAGGTTTATTCCTTAAAAAAATGGGAAGAGACATCAAAATATATCAAACTCATTTGCAATCTTCCAGTTTTTACTAATTATTCGTAAAAATAAATTAAGAATTCTCGCTGACGATAGGCACAGATCTAACGTCTCTATCCGCCGACTCTCGAGTGGCGACTGGTCAAAAACGGACTGAGGAAAAAAGGCGGGATGAAAAAACGAATGTTCACCGCAGGGCGAATAGGAGGTGCATAAAGTCGAGTTTGTTGTAGCGGGCCTAGAAGGGGGTTCTGCCCTAAGTAAATTGATAATTGATGTAATTAATTCCGATGAACATATTACTATAATCTCAATTGTTTTCCGAAGAATGTTCCAGAAAGTAAATAATTCTTCACAGAGAAAAATAAAATTTGGTTTTCACCGCTTATATGGTATAATTGCTGAAAAACGATTTCTAAATTTTGTAAATCGTTTTACGGTAAGAATGTAAATGGTAAGAGTCAGTTTTTATTAATCGAAAATATAAATTACTTCCGTCCCAAGTGCATCCTTGGAAAACATTTGGAATTTCTGGTAAATACGGATTTATTAGAATAAATTCAAATGTGAATCTTGGATAAACCCCCCGTTTTGGAGTGGAATGTCGTCTTAAAACAATACAGATACTCGAATAAGACGTTAATAAAATACAATTTTAGTAGTGTGCCTGTGTACTTTTATTTTTACTAGAAACCTTGAATGAAATGGTGCTAACCTAATGCACATATTTAGCAATACAATTAAAACTGATGAGCGGTTGAAATATATATATTTTTTTAATCCTCACAAACGATGGGTATAACATGCAATAAACTATTGAATTTCAATATTTTTTCGTGTGCCCCTCGATTGATCTTCGCTGCCGGACAGGTGAGGGGCTCCGAGAGGCAGGGGTGTCCATCACAGGTGACGCTCTGAATGAAACAAATAGCCCTGCTATACAGTGTATGCACCGCCCATTGTCATTCTAGCCGTGCTTCCACTAGTTGGTGAAATACTATACGTGTTTATAAATATTCAATGCGTAGCGTGAACGTGGTCAGGTTTGTTAGTCAGTTAGCAATGCGAAAGGTAATAAAGAAATCAGGGAAACTAAAGAATTACCAACAGCAACAAAAAACAACGTTTTAAAATACTGAAAACATATTCCATTAAAATGATTATTTTCCATACCTACGTACGTAAAAGTGTAAGGTAAGTATTCTATAATATGACTATCGCACAATAACTGTCCGAAACCAGTAGAACCAAAATGAAATTAAAATAGGCATATTTGGCGAAATTCTGATTTTTTTATAAAAAATAAGGAAGGTGGTATTTCTTATGGTAGCATTTCCCCGTTTCAATTTTTTTTTTAAATCATTTTTTTAATTTATTTTATGTAATTGGCGCCCAAGAGTCCCAACTGCCCGGAGCCAGTGAGACTAAGGCTCCCAATCTGAGTATGTTGTGAGGCTGAAGGGTGTGTAATGCAAAAGATAAAGGTTGAGAAATATCCAGTTATTGTGATCTGGTCGCTGAACACGGCCAAAGCCATTTCAAGCAACGCGCAACGTTTCCATTCTGATTGGTGCTCTTTTACCAGGGCGATTCTGAAAGTAGGTATCTCTCTCCCTTGGCTTGGATCACATGTTACAATATAGAATTGCAACACCTAATAGCGCCTAGACAGCCAACATCATAAAAACATTTTGAACTACAGAATACCACGGCAAAAACTAACCATGTCTAATTTTTCACTGTCATAACCTAATAACCATCATCATTCCGTCATAACTACAATACTGAGTAAGGTTACCATAAAAGCCTTTGAACTTAACCAATACATTTGCATCATTGTCAGCTTATTACTTAACAGTTAAGAACAACAAAAAAATGAAAAAAAAATTACTACGTGCTCATAAAGTTTGTAATAAATGTACAGGCGATTACATTAATGTCACTGTCTACAGAATATTAACATGGTAAAGAAAGTTACATTTACAATTGCATGATGTTTCGGTAATTCAATTAATTCAGCTAGGTAGGTACCTAATAAAATTATTTATTTTAAAATACAAACATTTAATAAGTTTATCTAATACAAGGAAAAGAAAACTAAGTATTTTCGTAATAACCCATAATAAATCATAGGCTGTAACTTGATTTGTCAAAAAATAAATATATATTATTTCAAAAAAAGAAGAATGTTTGCTAAAATACATTAAAGCTTCCTTATTAGGTAGGTAGAGATTTGAAAATATTATTTTTAATTATACCAATTAACATCAATTCCAAATTTGAAAATTCACACTCGTGCAGACGTACGTACTTACAAAATTTTTCTTTGTAGTTATAAATTGTATATATTTAATACTAGTTCGTATGAAACTAGCTGTGAATTTTAAGGTTTCTATATTTGAGCCAATAAACCGACCATTTTTTCTTTCCA
This sequence comes from Drusus annulatus, assembly GCA_022651775.1. Taxonomy (NCBI): domain Eukaryota; kingdom Metazoa; phylum Arthropoda; class Insecta; order Trichoptera; family Limnephilidae; genus Drusus; species Drusus annulatus. Next base: position 1,895,768 of record JAGWCC010000048.1, on the reverse strand, counting down.
TGTGACATTAACAGGAATAATTATAAAATTATATTTCCATGCGGAGAGAATTTTTCTGTGACAGCTGTTTCGGCTTTTAGGGTCATTCCTTAGGGGATTTAGAAAAGTTTAGTAACTAGATATGGATATCCAGGTAACCCCCGACCTTTCTTTTCCCAATTATTCATATTTCCTTCTACCTCAAGACAATCATTCTTTGAGGATTCCACAATGCCAAGTGGATATTTTAGAAATTCTCATTCCTTGTAACATCCACGATCTTCTCAATTCAGTTAAACATAACTTCTGAATAATATATTTGTTTTAAATGTGTGCGAATTAGTATATGCTTGTCTTAGATTCAATTATAATTTTAAAATGGATCCATTACATTTAGAACAATAAAACATTTTTACTCAACACAATTAATTGTCCTGAAAATCTTTTCTACAATAAATAGTAACGCCTGATTTGGTTTACACCAACCATAATTTTAACCGGAAGTACGGATTCCTAACGGAATCGATTCAAAAACAGTTAGTTTCTACACTTTCCGTTTCCTGCGTCTCAATTTTAGTTTTTTTTAGCACACTTTATTTAGCTGAGTCGTAGCTAAATAAAGTATTATAAAGGATAATTATATTTGGGTCACTATTTTTGAAAGCTTTTCCAGGAAAATTTATTAGTTTATTATAATAATTTTATTATTACCTATGTACTTTTCTATGTATATTTTTCTTCGATCCATTCCCATTCCTATTTCTATTACCCCCCTCCCCACCTCATTCCAGCGTACCTAATGCGATCTGATTATATATTAAAAATATTAGTTTTAACGGTCATTTACCCTTACGACCTATTTTTAAGAGTCTTGCGCAAACTAAGATACCATCGGAGATTGCCAAGTACATTTACAAAAAAAATGATAGTTTATGAAGATGGCCACTGATTTTTTAAAAAATTATGATATTAGGGAAAGACTTTTGACCATTTAAAACTTTGTTTTAATTATGTGACATTAAATGGTAATATTATAACTCTATTTCTAGATATTCGAACCTAGAAATGTTTTGTTACTTAGTATGTATAATTAATTCTTACGCCATCTAGCGAACACATCTGAAACCAACAAATAATATAGCCTTTTCAGCAGAATGGCTTTGTTCAGTCAAAAGGCAAAGCTTATACATTCTGAGTGTAGATGGCAGCTGTACGTATTATGACAGCCTAGTTTCTAATGTCAAGCTCAAAATTCATGAAAATATTTATGAAGATTTTCGACGGATCAAACTTTTTTTTACTATATAACCCATACTTTATTTTTATATAAGCAAATAATTTTGACTTTTTACTGTTCAATGTGGCTTCTTTTATATGTAAAAGCCCACTTAAGCATATACAATAAAATAAATAAATATTATTTTATGGCCGGTATTACAGCTACACGGCAACGAGGTTATATGAATATATAGGTTAATAGTAATAATATGAAGTAAAATATGGACTCCATGAATTTTTTTTTAGTCCCGAGGGTGTTTGATTCCCAACTCAGTAAAAAAAATGAAAATTTTAAAGTGAATTTTATTTCGTATTGAATTTCACAAAACAGAAAAATTATAACCCCTATCTTTACGAAATAATAAAAAAAAAACTATTGAGAAAAGCCATAAACTGATACGTGCAGAATTCAAAACATTGTAAGTACATATTTAAAACGTTGATGCATAATGATAATACTTGGATAATTGTTTGAAAATAAATTGTTATTATATTTATGCTTTATTTGGCTGTTTTAACACCCGATTAAAAAAAAATCTACTAAAAAAATGATACACACAAATTAAGATAAATATAAATTAAAGTATTTTCTTACCTCGACCATCCCAACCCATTGACCAGCAGGTAGCAGACTCCCGACACCACCCCCGCCAGCACCCCCCACCCCCAGCCCCGCACCCACTAGCAGCGGCAGCGTTTCCCCTGTCATTCTCAGCACCGTGTCACCTCTCATCTACGCCAGCACCCCTCTACACCCCTTCTGTGATCCGCGAGCCTGGGCTTCTGACTGGAGACGTCAGGACTATTAGGCAGATCATCTATACTTTATACGATGTCTGTTGAGTTTGGATAATTAGTTCACTTTTCGTACAAAACTTGGATTTACTGTCACTTGTAGCTTATACTGCTTGTACTGTAATTGACTCTCTCTGGTGGCTTTTCTGAGCTTTGATGGCCTGTTACTCTTTAGGCAATAATCAATACATAAAAAAGCTTTATTTGAATGTCTCTTGTAGCCTGTGGATGTTTCGATTGTTTGTCTTTTGTGGCTTGTGTAAGCTGTGATTAACTTTGTATGGAAGTTAGTAAAAGCTTTGATTCCCTGTATCTTTTAGATTGTCTAAGCTTAGACCACTATTAAATTGTTAATTGTTACAGAATAAATAAGCTTTTAGATTTTTAAACAAAGCTTTGAGATACTGTATCTGGAAGCTCATAACAACTTTGAGCGTGATTAAACAGACTAAGTAATAGTAAAAAGATTTTAGACTTTTGATTGTTTTTTATAAAGCTTGTCCGATTGCTACGAGAAGCTCGTATTAAATGTTTTGATGATCTCTCACTTTTACTTTTGTTGTGACAATCAATAATTTTCACAAAATTTCACTGGTGTTCAACTTGTGATGCTTTGATTTACAGCCACTTGTCACACGTATGTTGTATCGGATTTGAATGGGTAAACACTTGCACTAAATTTCGATAGACAAACGGTTGGTTGCAGCTTGTGACAAGCATTGACAGGTTGTTACTGGTGTGTTGATTCAAGGTTTGACATTTGGTTGATGCGCAGAACAGTATAAGCCTTGACCACGCAGAAGATTTTTCTGAAACAAAAAAAAAATTCTTATTAAAAAAAGTCTACCATAACGCTGATTTTTTTTTAAGAGGCTGTAAATTGTTACCCATTTGATTTATTGTTTTTAAATTGTGTAATTTGAACAGACTTTTAAAAGCTGTAATGCTTTTTTTTTAATCGTAAATATTTATTTTATTTTTATTTTGTCATACTTTAAACAATTAATTTTAACCCTAGCGTTTTTATGAACCTAGTAGGATCATCCCAACCATATGACAAAAAAAACATTTCAGAAAAAAAAATCCACATGCTAAACTACTTCAAGAAGTTTATTGGCACTAGGTACTAGCATAAAGAAACATATTAAATAGGTTACAAAAATTGGATATATATTTAATAAAATCAATACAAGATTGAAACGAAAACACAAATTACAGCATGAAATAAAATACACGCAAATCAACCAAAGAAGGATTTAAAATAATTTGTTTTCAGCAGATTTATCCACGATAACATTTAAATACGAACAACCTTATCTCGGAGTTCTAACGAAAATGATGCATATTTTACATCATGCCTTTTTATGTGTTAATACATCCTGACAATAACAGTATTCAGAAGTTGTTTATTTGATCAAAAAGAAAAATACCGCCGCATAGCTGCAGGTGAAATCTTTATCGTAAAAATTTTACAATTTAGCCCAAACAGTTTTCAACTCATATGAATCTCGCCTAGAAACACGATATTTTGTCGGTCGAGTGTTCCGAATTCTTTGTCGCGTTCTCTATGTAAATTTAATAAATATCTTATGTTTATATAACAAACCATTGCACTTTCTACGTTAGTTCGTCTCACTTAACTGCCCCCATTTGTATGTGGGAATTTCTTAAAGAACGTTACCGCCGTCAGATGTTGTTAATAACTGAATCAAAACAATGATTATGATGAATTTTAATTCATAATTTGATAGCTTGGTCGGTTGGTGGATTTTTTTAATGGTTCTAGAGAATGCACAAATGTGAAAACATAGATTTTGGTACAATAAATCTGTTTTCAAAGGTAATTAAATATTAAATGCTGACTTTACTGAGTAGAACTAATTATTCATTGAAATTGTATCATTGCTACTAAAATGCCCAAGCCGGACAAGAAAATTTCAGAAAAAAATGGTTTAGTAACAATACAATACGGTTTACAATAAATTTATATTAAAGATCGCAATCAAAAAAATATTTTACGTAAACATAATTGAAGATGTCTTAAGTGTTAAAATATAAATAAGTCCGAATCAATGAACGCCTACATAGAAACTAACCTAATAAGGGCAGCCACCTCTGGGCTGGATTTTCAAAATACTTGATTATCCTGCTTTACTATGTTCAGCGGAGGGTTGGTTCTTCTAATTACTAATTTCAATTCCGTTGCCCGAACCAATATGGACACCTTTTTTCACCTTCCTCTTTAATTCAATCCGGAACTCTTCAATACCCGTATTAACAAATCTCCCCCTCCTAAACCCGCCTCTCAACGTTACCCAACCGGGAGTAGCATAAACGGGGGAGTTCTCATGGGACGCTTTTTTGTAAAATGTACAAATATTGAAAACGAAAAACATCTACAGATTTCCACGATGTTGGCAATATTTTAAAGGTCACTCGAATGGTATGGAGTTCATTTTGTAGAGACATTATTTAAGGGCCAAGTTCACGGGTAATAAATATGTAACGGTGATAATATTCTCAGAATTTTTCTTTCGGCAATAACACGACCGTAAATTGGGGGGTCGATAACAATGAAATATTGGTTTGTTTTCGTAATCCATTAGCACAGTCGTTTGGAAAAGCAAAAAAACCGTACACATAACGACACTTTATCTAGCTTTTATACCAATGAAAGCAATATTATCAAAATAATTGGAATAAAACTTATGTTAAAGTTTATCAAATAATGATAATATTATAGGAAAAATATTGACGGCATTTATATATACTCGAATATATATATAGAGCGGTATGCTTCTTGGCTATTGAATCATACTCACGTTTCACAGTGGTAAATATTCTCACTATCGCTCTGGCGTAACACCACCATCCAGTATCGAAACATTGCTTGAAATTATTTTAGCCATGTTTGGTGATCAGATATGAATAGCCAGGTACTTCCCAACCTTCCTCTTTCCATATCCTTCCCCTACCCACTTCCCACATTCTCACAACATATATTCCTAATTAGGTATGCCACAGTTTAGTGATGCCGGATGTTGCAGAAATTATTTTTTAAAATCATCAAAAACGGTAATTTTCTCTATACGTGTATTTTTTTCACAAAAATTCACAATAACCGTTAGTAATTACTAATTTGATGTTTCTATTATTTTTACATTTTAGTTTATTGTTATGAATTAGAGGGTATTTTTTATTATAATATTTGAATTGATATGGGTGTAAAAACAGACATTTACTTGACGGGTAGAGTTACTCAGCGGTAGTGAAACGGATACTAAACGTTACTCGACGTTTAGCGCTAATCAACAGACTCAGAGACGATGAAATACCCTCTAATCCATGACAATAAATCACCAAAACATTTTCAGTGTAGTTTGGTTCCATACAAACTCATCTCGAGACAATACTATCAGAATAGCACGAGTAATAATTAAGTGTCAATTTAATTCATAAATAATTAGAAAATACTGTAAAAAACAAATACATGTATAGGTACTAGTAGCTGTAGTACTGTTACCCGTGAAAAATTACGGGACGTAAATTCTTGACTTGACAAGAAAACAAAATCAGTAGCTTTAATCCACCCATTTCAAATATAGAATAATATCTGTTAAATTAGATTATTGGTTGGTTATTATGTAGGTAGGGATTAGAAAATACTCGTTTTTAATTTGATAATTTTCTAAACACATCCGTCAGTTCAAAAATTGAAAAGTTCACACTCGTACGTATATACGTACGTACGCATACACACAGGAAATTATTTACAGTTAACATTCTAAATTCGAACTGTATTTCGCGACACATATTGTAAATATTTTCAAAACTTTTTAAACTAATTTATTTAATTTCTCATTTAAACTTTATTACAAAATAACATCGGGTCAGTTTTAAATACGCAATTTATTTTGAATAACCTCGTTGATATTTTACCGAGTTGATTTTAAGAATGTCATCCACTTAACCGCTTTTTAATTTGACGAAAGTAGTCCTACTTCCTTACTTTCGCAAAATATATTATTGTATCGTGAAGGTCCATCAATAACCACAAGTCTCCGTTACTTTTAACGTTGTATATTTGTAAAATCTGCCCAAACACATTATATTCTGAAGAGGACATAACACTCTAAAAACGGGGAGTTTTTTTTTCAAAGATTCACTTAAGAATTAATTCTAATGAATGTGTAACAAAAATATTAAAACATTTTCAAGGGTGCACTCGGGATGCAGAAAGCAATCACTTTGTGGTTTGACATATTTAATGACAAAGAAACAATACCATTGTACTCGTATAAGACCATATATTTTTTAATATTTTTTTTATGACTGACTGGTTTCACTTAGTTTAAGTATCACCAGGGTACAAAATTAGACTTAACAAAAAATACAAAGTGTGCGGTTATAGATGTATATACAGAGGGAGAACACTATATAAACTAAAATAAAAGAACATTGAGAAAACAAAAGAAAACATTTAAATTACAACGAAGGTACATGAGAGAAAGAGACAGATAATATGAAATTAAAGAGGCAAAACCTGATGATGCTAAGGCTCATATAAGGATAAGCTAAATAGGCTAAGCGAAACCGGTCGGTTGAAAATATTAAAATAAAATCTGTAGTCTTTTACAAAGTTATTTGGTCATTTTCATTAAGTTATTTATATTTTGAACTAATAAAAAGCTGACCCTTACGATTTAGATTCTTAGCGTAAAACGAATTCCAAATTTTCAAAATCGTTTTTCTGCAGTAGTATTAGCGACAAGGGCCAGATTTCATTTTAACACGCGGTGGATTAGTTACTTCCCGAGATATTCATCAGATAACAGAGATCATCAGAATTAATTAAAATTAACACTCTTCTAAGCCGAACTCAGCCTTTATATACGCCTTGCGGCGAACATTATTTTTATCGTGCTGCCTTTTTGCCCTAGACCGTTTTTAGCTCAGTCACCGCCCAAGAGTCGGTGGATAGAGACGTTGGATGCGTGTCTATCGTCGACGTGAATTCTTAATTTGAAATTTTGACTGCACTTACCTGTAAATAAAGGGTTACTTTATTTTTTTCCGCAAAATTGATGGAACATGCATGATATAGCAAAGAATTTTATTTTGAAAGCTCTTTCAAATTTTTTTGGGAACGCTTCTCACTGATTTATTTTTAAGGATGGTGTGTCCTCTTAATTAAAATGGTTGTGTAAAAGTTTAAAAGGGTTAGGTTTTGTTAGATTCGGTGAGGTTAGGTCAGTTTATGTTGGTTTTAAAAGCTTACAATAAAAAATTAACTCTTCTATTTGAACGTTTATTTTATTCATTTTGGTATACGCTGGAATTAACTACTAAAACTTAAGGTTCAACAACTTTCGAGTGTTTTCTGTAAAACATTTTTTTTTTTTGTGTTGTTCTTATTCTCATTGTTTTGTTATTTTATTTTATAATTTGTTCTCCCCTGTATGTATATATTATAACCGCAGTTTAGTTTAATTTTGTACTCCTGTTGATGCTTGGGCTAAGCAAAACCGGTCGGTCATAAAAATTAAAATAATATTCGTAGTCTTTATACAAAGTTTTTATTTCATTTATTAAATCAATTATACCGATTGCAGTAAGTGTTATATTTTTCATTTCTGAATCATTTTAAAATGTAACCTTCAATATTTAGTAACCTGAATAGGAAATTTATTTAAAATTTAAAATCCTCATTTAAACGCCTCATTTAAAATATAGCAGTAACGTGTTTCTTATATTTCTCTTCCTAAATTATATTTGAACCAGTAGATTCTGTTACGCAACTTTTTCTACGTGGGTGAAAACTGTACCATGATGAATTCAGGGTCTACGTAAATAACGAGTTAGCGGTCGGTTATCTGGTGTGTCGTGTGCGGGTAAATAGGTAGTAAAGCGACAGATAAGTTATATTTAACTGTTACAGATATCTAGTTAACAAGAGAGGTATGCCACCGAGGTCAAACGTTAACTGCTATCCTTACTGTTAACAAGACGTTACGCTTAATCTAGAAGTAAGGTTGAATCTTGAAATGATTATAGTGCTATAAAGTTATGCGGTTATTTTAATAAAATCAAAAATATACCAAACAATTACCAAACAATTCGTTTAAACAAAAATATTCAATTTTCCTAAAGTTTTCTTTGCTTATTGAAAAAGTTATTGAAAATTTCTCTTTTATTACGAATGACCACTAAAGTATATAAAGCTAAAAAACTTTCGATATTAAGCTGTCGTAAGTTTTGCCTGGTTTTCCCTTCGTGTATGGAATTTTTTAGACTGAATTGTTTTTCTGAAAATGTTTATATTTATATGTAGCGGAGAAATGCGACAGGCCCAAAGGTTGATACGGTAGCTTATTTTGTAGAGGGAGGAAAATCCCGAGTTCAATTCCCGGTCGCACCAAGACTTATTTAAAATAAAGTGTATTATTTCGAAACCAGTGTTATGTGAAAGTGAAGTGTGACATTATTTCTAATTTTGAAACTGTTAATTCGTGGTGGAATTCCATTTTAATGATTTAATAAAACAAATATATAACTAGTCTGAAGATGGCCGTCATAGGCTGAAACCGGTCCAGTCATAAAATAAAAGTGGAATAAAGTTATGTATTTGTTTTATTAAATCATTGAAGTGTGACCACCTATATAATTCTTCCAAGAGACTTCAATGAAATGATAAGTTTTATTATTTATGTCACTGTACGTGAGTTTACACCCTTGACAGATTGGCAAATTATACGCTTGAAAAAGTGGCACCACATGAGGGGCTAAAGATTATCACGATCCCCAATTGTAGAGATGAAGCGTTCCGGTTCCAGAATCTTGCCTTTATCACTCAATCTTTCAACCACACGAGAAGAAGAAGAAGAGAGAGAGTGTATAAATGGGAACAACCTTAGAGTGAAGGGAACAACATTTGACGTTAAAACGATGTATTTATCTTTTCAAGTATATTTGCTCTCTCTTTCAAATACACTTGTTTGATCATTATAACACGGTGTGTTTATGAGTATGTTAGCGTGCTAAAATTCAACGCTCAGGTCTCACGTGAAACTTACGTTTATTTGCTTTTACGCTTGGTTCACCTAACAAGTATAGCTGTGTACTTATATGTGAACACGTACAATGTAAACGTACAAAATTTAAAATCCTTTATTTAGCGAGATTTGAAATTTCCCTGAAATCGTGCTATTTTTGACAGTCCAATAACGTTTAGCATTTTGGGTTTTCCAACAATTGTAATTCTGCCATTAAAATGTGTATTTGAGGGATGTCAAAAATAAATTAGTTCTCAAACTATGTGTGACTGTTTTAAACAGTGAATTTTATCGACCATTTATCACAAAAATATTGTTATTAATTGAAAGATTGTTTTTAAAATGGTAAAAAAGTATTTATTTATTGGATTGTCGTCATAATAATTATTTCGGGATATAATTGAAGTTGATTTATGCACTAAATGAAATCTCGAATATTTGAAAAGTATAATCAATGATTATATTCTCGTTCTTGCTTAATTTGCAATTTAAAATGTTTCAGGAAACATTTACAGATAAAACCATGGATCAAGTTATTTCAGGAGAATTCCTAAGCCCTCGTAATTGCTGGATGGGCTTTCCTATTTTGAAGTAAATTGTAATGGAAGCACTACTTAAAGGAATTACCCTCCCTCAATCTACTCTTCTCTATAATTGAAGTATTTTTAAAGGTTTTTGTTCTTAGAGCCTCTTGAATATGATCGATTTTGATGATGGGGGTCAAATTCGAAAGAAAAGAGTGATCATTTGAAAAAAAACATGGTTTTATACAATTTTATTTTTTAAAACCCTTGATTCTGTATTCTTGTGGCAAAAACAAGGCCTCCTTTACCTTTGGAGATAATTTTTTTTCATTCAAAACTTATTTTTACATTAGTAAACGGTGTTAGAAAAAGACTAATTGACCTTTGAAAATTTAAAAATGAAGCTTTTAACCCTAAGATTTACAGTACAAACTTTTTATTTAAGCTTAAATTAACATTAGAAAACAAGAGATTCTTAAAGGTTTAGTATTTAACTCAAACATGTATATTTTTCATATTGAAAAAAGAAAATTGTGTTCTATAAAAACAAGACCCTGTTACTATAATCCAGGTCTTAGTCATCGTGCTATTACATATGAAGAAGTGTTTTGTGTGCTCTGCAGAGCATATCTATTTTTTACCATTTTAAAAAATTCGGGTTAAAATAATGATTTTCCAAAACAGACCGATTTGTTTTCACGAATATAAATTTTATCCACTGACACAAAACATGCTGGATTATCCCTCCTTTACTAAGAGAACTCACCATAATAGAAAAACCATAATTATTGAAACTTATCGATTTTTTTATGAATTTTATTTATTTCGAAACACAACATTTTGGTTACTATATTTTATTAGAGTAAATATGACAGGAATGCAAAAACAACAAACTCTAACAACCTTCTGTTGACATTGTCAACGTTAATGTGTATTTTAAATTAAAGTTTTTTTCGTTTCAACTTCATTAGATATATATTAAAGTAGGAATGGTTTAAAACAATAATCTTCAAATTATTCATATATTCATGACAAAAAGAGGACATAACAAATTTCAAAAATATTTACGAAAAATAATCTAGATTGCTGTGTTTATTTTTATACTTACAACATGAAGTCACTTAGGTAGGTACTGACTAAACCCACCTACTAAAATAACATTCAATGGATTCATCTCGGTGAAAATCAAGATTTATAAAGGAAATCTGTTTTTATTTTCCATAAAAACGAGTATATCGACTCTTCCTTCCCAGTCATGAGCCTCCAGCAGCCACGAAACCATTCCGCCAAGTTTGCCAGCAAGTATCGATTTTGTATCAGGGAAAGTATTTCGTATTTGACCGCTTTTTGAAACTCCATACGAACTTGTCATTTCAAGAAAATAAACATGAAATTCGTTTTTCCGGCGTCAATTGGCATAACATCGAATATTTATTTTGAAACTTTTCTAATATTATACAGAAGCGAAGATAAAAAGTGAACGTTTTATATTATATACTCGTACAAATATTCACTGGCCGATTTGTTGTTTTCTTCAATTTATTAATAAGTACCCGGCTTCGGCCGAGATATAACACTCATTTTAAAATATTTTTTCTTATTGACCAAATTATGAAAAAAAAATATCGTGGCGTATTGTCATTTTTTTTAAACAGTTAAGAAGATATTTCAAACCGCCGTACCTCATGATGTAAACGACGTGGGAAATTGAAAAAAGTAAGTCTCATCGAAACGTTTGGGTTAGAAAAATATTTTAATGCAGATTTCATGACGCCACCTCATATTTATTTATTTATTATGAGACACCTCACAAGAGCGCATAATTATTGAGACATAATTGACATGCTTCTCCTTATATTAAGTCCGTTAATAAATTCAATTATCATAAATAATAAATAATTTTCAAATACTTAAAAATCAGGTAAATTTGTCCAGTAGTTCAATATTAGGTATATTTGCCGTAAACTCATAAAATTTATCATTATTCTTTAATTACCTTCTCAGTTGACGTTTTGTCTCTTTTAATTCATATTATCTGTCTCTTTATTTTTGTTCCTTTTTAATTCAAATGTTATTTTATTGTTTTCTCACTGTTCTGTTATTTTATTTAATATTTTGTTCTCCCTCTGTATGTATATTAAACCGCAGACTATTTGTGTTTTGTTTAGTTTAATCTTGTATCTTGATAATGCTTGGGCTAAGCGAAACCAATCGGCCATAATTCTTTTTTAATAATATCTGTGGTCTTAGTTATTTTTTCATTTCATTAAATAATTTTCTCTTCAAAATTAAATTTTTATTTATTTACTGTTCATTTATCACATCTAAACAACTCTTAGTAGATCTAGTGTATACAATGAAATTACCTAGCTCTGCTACGAACTTATTTTAATCTTTATTTACAAGGTTCAAAGACGAATGTTTCTAGGTAGGAAATATTTTTAATCTTTAAATTTATCAATAGAAAGATTACCATAAGTACTTTTTGTTGGAAACTTTTTTTTATGCTGTTTATATGCTATTGTTTTTTTAAATAGTTTTCTGTGTTATTTTTTCATTTGTAATTATATTTTATATTTCTTCATTAGTGTATTATATAACATATGTGTAATGAACCAATAAAGAATGAAAATTCTTAAATTAGGGCGTAAATAAATAAATCTATCAACCACCATCTTGATTATATTTACGGATTATCAATGACATGGTATAATTATTTCGGACATCACAAGAAGAGTAATTATTTAGTCGTGCACTTATTATTTGCAAAGATTTGGAGCTGTGAAATTTCACTCGAGAAGATTTTTTTCTCATAGCTTCGTGTTAGTAATGTATTCAATGTAAAAAACCACAAATTTATTAAGATTCCAAAATAGAGCTACACCTGGCATAGACAAGAATGATATGTTGCAAAAAACAGGCGGTTCTCACGAAAGAGTCGTTACATTAACTGATTGCTGCCTTTATTCTTGGCATGTACAAATAATTAGACATTCTAAGTGATTAAATTCATCGATGTGTTAGCAATACTTGGACGAGAAATACTTTTAATTAACTTAAACTGTATACAATAGCGTAATAGCGTTTTGGTATACGCTGCTGTAAATGTTGCTATTTTTTAAGAAGCAAATGATAGATGTCGATATTTCAAGAAGGTGGACGTTATGTTATGTTTCCTTAATAATTTATAACGTTTGATTAATTCTTATAATAATAATAAAATAATAAATGGATAACTTTTATAGCGCCATTTTTGTGGGAAAATCACCTCAAGGGCGCTTCCTAATAATACTTGATACATTTTAATAACCCGTAATACTGTGAAATATTACCTCAAGCGAGCTTTACGATGCTAGAACAGAACTTACAATTATCCACAAAAAAAATTGCGATGCCTAAATGAGCTCTTATTAAATATATGAAAAATTATATTTAAAAATTGTGGATGTCGTAAACTGAGAAAAAGTTTAATGTTGTGGGATAAACTTTCAAAAATGAATAAAATTTATCCTAAATTGAATAAACATACAAAATGAAAATGTAGTAATATATTATTTAATTCTTAAGTGAGGTTTTCAACTATATTGATTATTTATGGATATAACTTCCTGAAAATACGAGTTTTGAGTTTCGCTCTGAATTCTGTTCGGAAAAGCTAGGTTCTGTTAAAGGTCTCGTTACATAGTTCTGATATTTATTGAGATTGAAATACTCAAGCTTGTGTATTGCTGTGTCTTTATATATCGCTAACAGTGACGTGCACAGAATTTTTTATCAGAGTAGGCAGTAGGAACAACAGCGGATTAATTGATAATAAAGAGAAGTTCCAATAGATGTCACTGATTGTTATTGAATTTGTTCTGTAAAAGCACTGTTTAGACACTAACAAAAATAGCAACACAAACGAGCCACGTGAACGCGCACACAGCTTACAGCATACATATTTTGTGTAATCTAATGAACATGGAATAATCTACTCTGAATTAGGCGGCGTTTGGGCAAATGTAGTTACTGCTTTTGACACGCTATGGTAGGACTAATTAGGACTAATTAGTAGGTATAATTTCATATTATTCAATCCAAAATGATTCATATTTTATGCAAGTACCGCAGGGTAGGCAGTGCTTATGCGTTTATATGGAGTGCACGCCTCTGATCGATAATATTAGGTATTTAATGCATGTTTTAGAAGACATTATGTCAACCAAGTTGTTCCGAGCAGTCTGCAGGGTGAAGATTGTTCTGGTAGCCAAATTTCGATAGGAGAGATCACCGGGGGAGGAGAATAGAAAATATCTATAATTTAATTGATTGATATTATGGATTGACATAGTGCTACGTGGCTCAGTTGGTACAGTAGTTTTAACTGAAGGTGAAAATAACCTATAAAGACCACGAAAGTTGGTCAATTTTTTATTTTTTATTTTACTACAGCACTTTACAGCAATCAAAAATGGTACATCGTGGGTCGTGCCAACAATTTTCATGATTTTGACTGAATGTTTTTAACATTAAGTACGTATTCAGATTTCATTCAATGATCATCAAGCTAAACAAGATCGTGATTCTCTTATAAAAAAAAATCCACTTATTAGAACCATTGATTAGAAAGGAAAAGCAAAAATCCCATAGTTTTTTTTCAGCTTAGAAATGAGGTGAATGTGCTCGACCAACGCAGGTACGACCAATGATTAAGTGGTAATAATAATATGGTAATAATGGTAAAAAAAAATTAAAGCTGCTTTGAATGTGAACTTCTTATTTCATTATGGTTTAATTGCACGAGGATTCTTATCGTGATAATTTCATGTCTTAACATGGAAACACCATTTAATTTTATATTCAACTGCTCGATGTTTTCTCTTCGCCGTTTACAAATGAAACATTAATATGCAGACACCTACTTACAATGAACACTATCAAATGCTTAAACAATATGATAAATCTTTTTTTTATACCGATAAACCACTGAAAACTATGTTAACCTTTAAGTTCTTAAAATAATATCTACTTCTTATTTTAAAGACTTTTTCTATCCGAAATTGACTCTCATCAAAGCAATCTCCACCCCACAAACTGCAGCCGGAAACCTTCTAGCAGAACTACACTCATACCGTTAATTTTTTTACGTGAATATCGTACAAGAGTCTCAACTGCTTCCAACCGTCTAGATCCAGTGAGACTATGGAATCCGCGATAGGGGTATTTTGTAAGGCTGAAGGTAGTGGGGAGGTTTGGAAGTACCTGGCTATTCAGATCTGGTCACCAAACACGGCGGCTAAAGCCATTTCAAGCAACGTTTCAATTCTGAATGGTGGTCTTTCGCCGGGGCGACACTTAGAGTATCTACCATTCTAGAATGTGTCGCAAAAATATGCCATATTTTATTTTTATATCAATAGAATGTGTTATGACACAAATTAATTGAATAAAATGTATTTGCGCACGGGGGGTTCGAACCCGCGACCTCTGGACTCGTAGTCGAGCGCCTTACCACTCGTACCGTGCAGGCCGTCAGCTCATGTCACTTTAAGGCAATGAAATGCAACATCTACCCCTGCCTAGTTATCTATCAATATTCCCCTCGATAATCGATAGTCAATTTGGTGATCGTTTGCTTGGTACAAGTTGTAGAATCGAATGGCTAAAATTAGTCTTATTAACATTATTAATTCCAGAAAGAATCTTTCAAAACTTTTTTTGAGTGAATACTGCACAAAAATTACAACTGCTCTCAACGGTCTGAAACCGTTTGGAATATGGCATCTTCAAAAGGGGGTATGTTGTGAGGTTGAAGAGGGAAAGAAGATGTAGAAGATGAAGGTTGGGAAGAACGTTTCTATTCAAATCTGGTCACCAAACACGACTAAAACTATTTTAACAACGTTTCAATTCTGAATGGTGGTCTTTCACCGGGACGATACTACGAGTATCAACCACTCATTATTTTAACTACTCCATACGTAAAGTAGACATTTCGTGTCAATACTTAGCTTATTGTCTAGGTTTTCATAACTTACCAAAAGGAGAATACATAAAAAAAAAAACAAATATTTGTTTACTGTCTAATTCTAAATCTAAAGTTATTGAAGCGAAGCACTACGTAAAAGTCTTTTGAAATAAAAAAAAACGAAATCTCTTACTCCCTGCTGTACTTGCGATAAGGTTGAAATTGCCGCTTAACGCCGGCAGCCTATTTCTATGTATGCACAATAAACATCCCCAAAAAGCGTGTTTTATTTTGTTTTGCGAAGCTCAAGAACTTTTTTTTTCCGATCACACTCTAAAATAATTAATTTGTTTGATTATCAATCACCTCCTTCCCCTCCCCACTACCTCCAGCCTCACAAAATACCCCAATTGGAGATGCCATAGTATCACTGGCTCTAGACGGTTGGGAGCAGTTGGGACTCTTGTGCAGTATCAACTATATATTTTTTTCAAATATACACTAAAATTAAAAATTATTAATGAATCAAATTATAATATTTTTAGGTGATGATTTTGTTCGATTTTACAATACACCGCATTAAAAAAATATTTATTTGATTATCATCAGACCTATAAATTCTTAGCTTATAAAAATGCTATTAGTATGTTCAACACTTTGCTGTCGGTCTGATCTCAAATCTCCCGTTTTTTTTTAGTCAATTTTTTAAGCGAGAATTGCATTGTCAACTCTAATTTTCTCCCATGACCCATACGGCACATTGTACCGAGATGTCGAGAGGGAGTTGAAACTTAATTAATGAGAACAATCATTCTGTGCTATGTGAAGAAACACCCGAGCCACTCGGAGAGAATCAGCCGGTTGCGAAAATATCTATTCGGAATAATAGACTGGCGCATGCAGATATTGCAGATCTCATATCAGTATAAAATAATCTGCATATTTCAATGAACCCAAAGAAAACAGTTTCTTAACAATTACTCCGATATGAGTGAATGCTCAGGGTTGAATTATTAATTTATGTGGTCATTAGGATATCAGGTTATTTTATACCGAACTTGTAATGTTATTAGCATAATAAACTTACGGGTAACAATTTTATCAAAGTTTTTGAATATTCATTTAAAATGCGATTTGTATCATTACTCGTCACACGAGTAGTATTTATCTTCTATAAAAAATGGCTATTAATCGGTTTCCTTCAACTTTTAAATGATTTAAAAAACCTTTTTTTTTAATTGAACAATAATTTTAAAATAATAATAATATAACGTCTTGTCTTCTTTTTTAACACTTGATTTAATAATTCAAATCTCTATAGCTCATAATTGAAATTAGGTAGCTAGCTAAAAATAACTGCGTTGATACATAAATTCCACAAATAAAAGCTATGCACATTTCATAACGCTAGAGCTTAAAAAATCGACAGTTTTTTCTGAAACAAACATATAGATTTTTAACTTGACGATTAAGATATTTACAGTAAAATATATTTTGGAACCGCTGAGCGAACTCGAGTCCAAAGTATTATTGAAGTCAGTGCATTATATTTGTTAGTGAAGTGTGGCAACCTTGGTTTTTCCAAGGTACTTCATTAGAAGATTAGTCTAAGTGGGTATTTGTCACTGTACTTCGAACCGATTATTTTTCAAATGCTCACACAGTGTTTACTCGTGATAAGCAACCGGTAGCCATTGTAGCCATGTGTTAACGGTCGTTATTTCCAAAATTTCCCTAGCGGCGACAATGTTAAGTAAAACATGAAATATAAGAAACAAATATATTTGGCTTTTCCAGAATTTTTCACTGCTATCTTACGGAATTGACGCCAAACGGTAGAAAAAACATTTTTTAGTGATTATTTGCAATAAACTGATCAGTTTTTCTTATTATGATTGCATAATTTATTTTAGCTTAGGTTAAACTATAGCTTAATTGTCGCATTGATTAATTATTATTTTTATTATGAAACACAAACAAAATATTTACATATAAGCATTAAACAAAATATATCATATGCAATCGACGTGTAAATATCTCTAATAAATGTGTTTACAACATGTATGGTGTATGCAATAATTATTTAGTTCCAAACAACAATCTTTATTTATCTAACTGAAACTCGGTGCATGCAATAAACAACATGATAGTGATACGATGGCGTTAAAATGTTGAAGGTAAAATAATGTCACAAAAAGGGTTAAAAGATTTAACTGAAAAAAAACTATTAGATGATAATCGATTACCATATATATATAGCTCGGCCATGAAAAGGTTTATGAATATACAGCCTTACGAATTTAAAAACTTGATTATGATTCCAAATCATAACTCGAGATGTAGATAAACGATGGCACACCTAAAATTGCGATCAGCTTAGAGTTGATCTGCGTTAACTACCTAATAAACGTGCTATTAGAAACGTTATTTTTTTCCGAATAAAAACGAGATCAACAAAATGATATCTAACAAAGATTACAGATCCAACCAGATTGGAGAGAAAACTAATGTTGCGCAAAAAAACACGATCAAATAATAGAAATTCGCAATTAATTATGTATACGAGTATGGTAATGAATTTTCTTTCTAAGTTTGTCTACTTCTGTTCGTTATAATGATATTTACGTTCAAGTGGAGGGGGAAATGAATTTTACTCACACTAATAGAAAAACCTTGCGATATTTCCTATCGATATGTGATTTATTTCAACTATTTATTAGCACTTATTGTATATTTTAATACACAGTAAAGGTGAACTTAATGTAAAGTGGTATGTTGTTTTAACACTTTTGATCAACCCAAATTTTAGTGGGAATTAAAAAATTAGGTTGCTTTTCATAAATATCGTACAAGAGTCCCAATTGCCTGGAGCCAGTAGAACTATTCCATCCATAATTGTGGTAAGGCTTAAGTGTCTAGATAAGAGAAGGAGATATGAAACAGGGAGGTTAAGAAGTGCCTTTTAATTCAGGTATATTCAGTAAACACGGCTAAAGCTATTTCAAGCAACATATTCATTTTGAATGGTGGTCTTTCCATGTATTATTTTATTTTAATGAAATGTGATAAAACAGAAATTTTTAATATGTTTTTGTGCACGCCGAGTTTTAAACCCGTAACTATTGGATTCGGAGTCAAAAAATGTATCGCTTGACCACGTGGTTCTTTAAATGACATGAATGTTTATTAAGCGGTGATTATAAAATCTAGTAACACTTATTATTATGAATTTTTGGTTAAAATGGAACAAGAATTATCAATTTTATAATTAGAAAAAATACTAATGACTCTTTTTAACAAATTGTGTAAATTTGGAAACGGAAAGGAAAGAAGTGAAGGTAGATAGAAACAATGCATTTTTCTGGTGGAAATAAAAATAACCTTGTATTTTTGTCTTAAAATTTATATTTGAGACAGCACCCCGAACATCAGAGGCTTGCTAGTCCTAGATACGTGATACTCAAACCGTTAATTAATGGAATCGTCTACTTAGGATAACGTAATGTAAAGTTTATTCGAACGATTAAGTCGTTGAACCAAATACTATCGAACATGTAATGTAGAGATAGGGACATTCAATATAATCGTATTAATTAATTTAATTTAGAGATAGAGACATCCAATATAATCGTGTTAATTAATTTCCATTAGGCACTGCTGATTCTGCGAATCGATTTTAGTAAGAAATAAACGTAATGATTAATTATTCACAAAACACATCACTATAATACATATCGTAGATGGATAGAGTCCTTAACACTCAGTGATCTGATTGAATAGTAACATTTAATTAAATTAGATTTAGTTTCGTTAGATAAAATAGCTAGAAAAGGATCATCTTTTAGTAATCTTTTGGCCAAACTTATAATAAAATAAACATTTTTTAAATTGCCTCTTTTTTATTTTACCAAATGTTTTAAGAATAGCTCTTGATTTTGAGTGCATATTGCACCAAATAATCAAACGAATACCACATACAACAGTTTTACATCGAAACTGGAGTATTGTCTTGCCAATTTTACAATGTTTGTAACTGTCCATTGACGGTTATACTAAATCATCTTTGATTTAGGGAATGCTGTGAGGTTGAAACGAATGGAGAAATGGAACGTCACGGTTACGAAATAACTTTTTTTATCGTAAATAGGAAGGTTAAGAATTACCTGGCTATTCAGATCTGGTCACAAAACATGGCTACAGCCATTTCAAGCAACGTTTTAATTTACATTTGGTGGTCTTTCACTAGGGAATACCTAGAGTATCTACCACTCTGGAACGTACCGCAAATATACTTTATGTTATTTTATATTAATCAAATGTGTTATGACAAATATTATTTAAATAAAATTTATTTGCGCACACCGGGATTGAACCCGCGACCTCGGGATTCGTAGTCGAGCGTCTTACCGCCCGGCCACGCAGGCCACCAAACCAAAACCTGGATACTTAACATAGCTTAAGCCATTTCGATTCTGAGTGGCAGCTTCTCAACAAGGGGATATCTTCCACTCTGGAACGATGTGTAAATGTACTGTACTTTATCTCATCTATATATGAGAAATATGATAAAAACCAATTACTTGTATTTGAACGGGATCAGGTTTCGAGCCGGTGAACTCTAAGCCCAGAGGCAATAAGCTGACCGCTGTGCCGCGTGCGTCATCTAACCAATTTGAACAATAAGATATTTTATCATTTCATTTTGAATAGTTTTCTACCTGCATATAAATTTCAATTTTAAATGAATTCATAACTTCCAGTGGATTAAGTGGGTATTCCCGTAACGATACGGTAATATCGGAAAACGCAAAACGTGATGACATTACAAACCTTCAGCGCGTTGTCCGTCACATAATTGACAAGTTGACACTAATGGCCGATGGTGACAGTCAACATCACTAACGGCTAATAAATAATGTGCATGGATCATCAAGATGAACATAGCGTTGCGCGCGTGATTCTTATGCAACATTTTCTATGCAAATCAAATATACAAATATCTTTAGAACGTGTTTTAATAATGTACGGAATCATTGACGGAAATTCGATATTCTTGAACGATATAAAATATGTAAATGTACCGTGTATATGAAAATGTATTTAGCTAGTAATATATATGTATGCAACATAGTAATAATTTTATTTATCAAAATTTGTATGCAAATTTATGTTTTCCTAAATAAAATAAAATAAATAAAAGTTTGATCTAATTATAATTTTAAAAAAAATTTTTTTTTTTTGAGAATATTTAAAAAAAAATCTTGTTAACCATAACTTTTAATTCGTTCCATACATAAATGTACAAAATACTATTTGACGCGTTACCTTTAATATTCCAATATTAATATAGAAAATATCAATATAAATGCTGAATAATCCCCCCTTCAACAGCTAAAGTAACCTTACTATAGGATTTACCTATAGTATTGACAATCAAATATTTCAGGGGCGTGAATTGGAACAATCTTTTTGATTCAAATTAAATATTAGTTATATTATTTATAATACACTCACAAACATATTACGTATGCAGAAAAGTATTGCTATTAGGTGTTTGAAAGAATGAAACAATTTCTATACAACATAACCATACAATTATTTTCAAGAAATGCCTAAAAACTGGTCAAGGGCATTACTAGACAGTTTTAGTACAAGTACCTAGGTACATTTTCATATTTTATATACGAAGTGAAGATAAATATAAATACTCGTATATATATATCTCTTTACTTGCAAACAAATAAGTAGGTGTTTTTGAAATTTGGCATTAAAAACTTTGAAAACATTTACATCGTTACTCTATTTTTTTGGTGCAAGAAACCCAAAGCGATCTGTTTTAAATCCATATGCCAAAACCCATTTTCTTTTTGAATTGAAGATCTGACTTACCAGTTTCCTAAGCAGTGCACAAAAAACTATTATAAAATTTTAAACATAACATTTATAGATATACATACCTTTCCACTCTCCGATAACACTATCAAACCAACCAAACAAATCACTTAAAACACACACATTTCACATAATATTTATTCAATCAATCACAGATTTGAAATGAGTAAAAACATAACGTTATTAAAGTGCGCGACGTAAATCGAATTCGTTAGACGTTCATTTGGTACCTGTAGCACTCGTTAAACTAAAAGCGAGCAGAGACTAAATACCTGTGATAAGTTTAGTGATTAAGGCAAGGTGATCGGGTCTCGGGCCTGTGGACTCGTCGCCGAGGAGACGCGGTAACGTTTGTCGTGTGACCGGTGCCGGGTTCGACTCCCGCTCGCGTCGCTGTATTTACCACTGGCTATATTGCGATGATATTGAAACGTACGGGCGCAAGGTGCTGCTCTGATGATGGGTGTGGAGAAAAATATAACACAATGGTAACAAAACTTGTTCGTACGTCTTGTTGGACAATGAAATGTGCCGTTTTCAGACTCACGACACTCAATTGATTGTAATAAGTATTGCTAATCAGGAGCTAGAATTGGATATCGGTTTACATCCCCAAAAACCCCCAGAAGGTACAAATTAACCTTGAGATTCACTGGCTACCTCCCCTCTCCATAAAATGAACAATTTTTACAGAGATATGAACACTAACAAAACAAAATATTAACCACCTCTACCAATGTCCCCCTTCAAGGTAAACAAATCAGGTCACGATATGCATACACACAGCGGCGTGAAAGAAATTGTGGTGTTATTTAAACGTTCATCATCTTTGGTCTTTATTTTCCATGTACAAAACGTGACTGTAAAACAAATAATCATTTATAGAATTTCAGACTTTTTTAGTCGAAATCTGATGAAAGTTTACACAAAAACGGTTTTAGGTTAGTTAATAATACGACACTTCAAAGTCATGATTTTGTGGAAATAAGTTTACGTTAGATTTCTTAAATAACACCACAAAAAAAAATGTTAGAAGAGCAATGCTTTAAACCAAATAATTGTACTCAGACCCTTGATCACAAGGCTGCAAGTACTTGTATAGTAAAAGCTTAAACACATACCTAGACATTATGATCAATTATATTAATACTTATACAAATACAAAAATTAGCTCAAACATTACTTGTATTCGTGAGCAGCAATCTGAACCTGTTTGTATGTTTCCGAAAAAAAAACTTAGGTACTTTTTGCGATATGACATTTACTCCTCCTTGGTCTCTTTTATTTTCAGCTTCAAATCTTATTTCCATCACGATCCATGAAGTTTTGAAATACCTACACAATTAATAAGGAGAATGCTTTTAAAACTCGGGTGTAGAAATGTGTACATATACTTATTGGCTAATAAGCTATGGCAAATATATTGTAACTAACTAAAACTTATTATTATCATTTATTTTTTATATTTTCGTAAAAAGAAATCACTTTGTGGTTTGACATTTTTATTGAAAATGATGATGCTTAGGCTAAGCGAAACCGGTCGGTCATAAAAATTAAAATTAAATATGTGGTCTCATACAAAGTTATTATTTCATTTTCGTTATTATTATTGTTCGTCTC
The DNA here is from genome assembly GCA_022651775.1 of Drusus annulatus. Taxonomy (NCBI): domain Eukaryota; kingdom Metazoa; phylum Arthropoda; class Insecta; order Trichoptera; family Limnephilidae; genus Drusus; species Drusus annulatus. The sequence goes on along the minus strand of JAGWCC010000048.1, from coordinate 1,872,678 downwards.
AAAATAGTCATAGTCTCTAGTGAGGCGGGTACATGGAAAAAAAATAATACACGCCCGGAAAGCCGGTAATAAAATCAAGTCCATCCTGTAATCACAATTTGAGGAGCGCTTTGTGACATCAAAAACGATCACCTTTCTACAAACATATGAACAGTTTGGTGGTCGCAAGACTCTAAATAAATACAAACGTATTAAAACGTCGCTTTACTTAAAAAGTGCATTATATGTTCAACAGGTAAAATTTCTTGGCTCACCCGCTATACCCACTTTCATGTATGGTATTAATTTTTGGTGCGTCGAGAATGCTGGCGAGGGGAAAGAGGAAGGGGCACCGCCGTACTGGACCAAAGAAGAAATAATATGTAAGCCCAGAGAGGGGGGGGGTGTCAAGATAACTATCAGGTGTGTAATCTATGGTATGAGCTCATTACCACCAATAAAATCAAACAATTTCACGGCTCATAAGCAAAAGTCACTAACATTTGTCTCAATTCTAATTTCCAGTTCCTACTGATGAAGTTGTAATTTTATTAAGTGGTCTTTTGCTGATCAGTTGTTAACTGTTTCATTCAGGTGTAAATATAAAGAATGTTATCAGCGTGAAGTGATTGCTGCTAATATTTTAGAATAAGAACTAGTATACTGGCTTTATTTGCACTGTTTGAAAAAATATGCGTCGCAATTTAAGTAGGTGGTTGATCGGTGATAATGATAAGATTCAAGTTAAAATACTTCATTACAAAGAACACCGTAATAAATCTTTTTGAGAACTACGTCTAAGGCTCTATTTATTCAAGATACGGTGTACGTCCAATAAAACATTAATATTGTTGTCATAGTTTTTGATGACACTATTTAAAATTTGTGTTACTTGGTAGTTCTTTATGAATGTTGAGGTTTAATTATTTGATGGCAAGGCTATTTTTTGTTTGTCTAAACGCGTCTATCTGTTGAAAACTATGGTTACTACTACTACTACTACAGGTTTTTATGTATTATTTTACGTCTACAAAAAAAACATACCCTTTATGCTTTAGATAATAAAATAATGAAAGAAATCTATATCTAATCTAATGAAAATATCAAAATTTTAGGTATAAATATGAGGTATGTCTATTTTTGTTTAAATGTGTGGTATAAACATGAGTGAAAACATGTGTGAGATTTGAATATAAGGTGATAATATGAGAAGTGAGTGTGATTTACGAGTATTAATGTGAGTTTTTTGTGAGGAGGTTTGAATATGAGCATAAAGGGGAGGTATAAATTGTGATTTATAAATATTGGGTATAAATGTGGGGTATGAAAGGAAGGTGTGATAATAGAGTATAAATATAAGGTATGTATATGAGTACCTACGTAATTGGGGTATGAATATGAGGTAGGTATGAAAATGTGGCATGAATGTGAGGTAAGTATTATTTTTAAGGTGTGAATATAAAGTAATTTAAACTCAGCTTTGTCTAGTGTTGAAAAATTCTATCAAAACAATTTAATAGTCTGGTTTAACTGAGACTTCAAAAGCTATTAACTGGAGACCGCATAATAATAGACGAAGTCAGATATAATATCACTGTGATTGAAATCACATCCATCGAAATGAATCACATGAATGCATCGAGAAGGTACATCATATTATGAGCCGCAATGTGGAGCAATGTTTTATGACCGCATCTGGATTTTATGTTTGAAGAAAGCTACCTTATGAAGGTCACGATCTAGATTTGAAATGTCCATTAGCAGAGACGTGCATGTAGGAAAGGTATTCTGTTCTCTCGGGCAATATAGGCTTGTTAGAATTTCTTAATATTTGCCAGTTGTTAAATTGGCAATGTTTCAAATATGTATCTCTCATATTTCCAAAGAAAAATCGACCACACGATATTTAAAAGTACATAATAAGCCTACTGGTTCTTTGTTTGTCCTATAGACCATGTTTCTATTCATTTATTACCGGTGAGTAGACCAACATTGTTGCATAATATAATTAAAAACCTATTTCTTTTGAAAAGTATTAATATTATACAAACAAACACACTAAAATATTGTATGTCTTACATTCATAGCCGGACCTTAAGAATTGTATGAGTACGTATGTAAACAAATGATTCGTTTTAATCTATCTTTCAATGTACTAAAAATGAAAAATAAATGAGAAAAAATAATTTCCTAAGAAATGAACAAGCGTAGAACTATAATATAGCATACAAACTATAAAAGCTTCACAACAATCAACAGTAATAGTGTTTAAAACTTATAATTAAAACGATTGATTTAAAAATTGTAAACGAAGTATTTCTTACTTCAAATAATTCATTGATGGATAAATAAATAGGTGCGAGAGATATTCTTAAATCAAAAAGGCACGTGTGCATAAAATGAGATACGAAAAAAATATTTTGGATTTTTTGTATTCGAAACCTTTGTTTGTGTTTTTTTGTCATGAAATATTTATATTATTTTTGTAAGCCTTCAATATAAATATACGAGTATACAACTGATAAGTGGATGAAATTCGATATTTTACTCATAAATACGCCAGATTAATTTATATTATTGAGTAAATAAATTTGTTATTTCGTGCGTTTTGCTTACGGATGCACATTTGCCTAACTGCAGAGTTAATTTTCAGAGTTAAGTGCCCTATTGTATTTGGGGCAGTAATTTTATAAAACATATTTAACAGAGTACTGAGCTGCTAGAAACACGCACTGACATACATTGAAAGTAGCAGTTTTAAACCATATGTTATTATTTATCATAAACCATAATCATGATCTGACTGATAATATAACATGCTATTATGCACGAAGGAAATTAATTACATAATTATTATATAAGAATAGGTATCTGGAAACTCTGCGCGGTTAATTAGTATTGATCATATTAATTGGTGGCCAAATCAGAAGTGAGTTTGTCATCAACAAAAGCGCACCTTGTGTTATATAATATCATGATGAATGTAAGAAAATTATTTATTTGAGACTAGCAGGTTATAACTTAATTCTGATAGCAATCTTAATGAGTAGAAATTAAGCATGGAATTGGTAATAAAAAGGCGAAACATCTTTCTGTAAAATACGGTTCCCTAAAGATCTTACATCTTTAGTGTATCAGTTTAAGAAAAGAACACCTAAATGGTATGGTTGTAAGAATTCCATTTAATAATTATTTTATTTTATTTTTATTTTTATTTTTTTTTTTTTTTTTTATATTAGTTACTTTGTACATTTATGTTTACAAGTATCTAATTATTTCATTTTCTTTTTGACTAATAATATTTTAACTTAAACACTACTTATCATTTTGATTTACATGCATTTTAAATAATTTTTACAGGCTTTTTTAAATTTATTGATAGGCATAATTTTGATGGTTTCCGGCAGCGCATTATACGATTTCATTCCTTTATATAGTAAGCTGTTTTGGGTGTTGGCTTTATTCTTTTCTGGTAGTCTAATTTCTTTGCATGCCCTTGTATTATATTTTTGAATATCAACATTGTAGATATTTTTTTCAGAAAAATACTCTGGTAACAAGTTGTTCTTCATTTTATGTATAAACATCAGTGTGTTCAATGTCAGCATCTTACTTATTTCACAACTAATTAAGTAGATATTCTTAGTATTGCCCTGCTTAAAATTACTATAGCCGTGTTTGGTGACCAAATCTGAATATTCAGGTACTTCTCCACCTTCCTCTTCCCCATCTCCTTTCCTTTTCTACTACCTTCAGCCTCGTAACATACCCCAATTGGGAATGCCATAATCCTACCGGCTCCAGAAGATTGGGAGCAGTTGGGACTCTTGTGCCGCATTCATATTTAAAAAAACAGCGGATGGAAGAAGGGAAGGTTGTAAAGTGGATACAAATATGGAAGAGAATGTCCCAGGAATGTTTATATCAATTTTTTGGATATATTTAGATATACGAGTATGGAGAAAGCAGTGCCAGAAAAAAGGTATGTTCCGCCACACTTATGCCTATTCCTGGGGGAAACAACTTTATGTGGTGCTATATGGGACATTAATTACGTATGAAACACTTCAGCCATAATAAAAATCATTTTAAAAGTAGTAAAATTAGTCCTTTTGTAGAAGAACACATATTTTCTTTTCTCGGAATTGTTTGTTTTGGTACGTTGGCAGAAGAATGCGAGAAACACCGTAATCTAAATCGAATCTGTCTCCCCAACTCCCCGACCATGACGATATTTTGCGATTCGCACATCAAACGAAAAAAAACATGAGCTGGTCTTGACTTTGCGAAAAGTACGAACAATTAATTTTATTACACTGAACTGGTTTTAGATTACGATATTGAAAATCTTAATTTCTTTCCTGGTAGATTTTCGTTTTAAGAGCAACAGTGGTTACTTACTTTAATGCAGTCAATTGAAAAAAACTCAAAGGGCTAACACAAAAGAAACGAAAGAAATATTAACAAACGCTTGATTTTGAGTTCTGAAGTTCTGATGTTGATTAATGAATAGTTTTTTTTTTTAAATACTTTGTGTAAGACCACGAATATTATTTTAATTTTTATGACCGACCGGTTCAGTTTAGCCTAAGCATCATCGGGGTACAAAATTAAACTAAACAAAAAAAAAACAAAGTTTGCGGTTAAATATACATACAGAGGAAGAACAAAATATAAAATAAAATATCGAAACACTGAGAAAACCATAGAATAACATTTAAATTATAACAAAGGAACAGAGAGAAAAATACAGATGATATGAATTGTTCAGAACTGTTCCTTTGTTATACCCTGATGATGCCCCATGGTCATAAAATTAATATATTATTCTTGGTCTTGAAATAAATGAAGTGTAAATGTACTTAAAGTAAATAAACTCTTGTGCGAAAAAAATAGTTTAAGGTTAATTATTTTATTTTTCAAGTTAAAATTAAGTTTTTAATGCTTGAAGCTTCCAATATGAAATTAATTATTGAAAAAATATTCAAACACAATAAACAGTTTTTTGCGATGTCCTTCACACTAAAGTGGCAATATCGTTAACATCTTGAAAGTTTATAATAATCTCAAATAACGTAATAAACTTGCTTGTTTCCTAACAGATATAATAATCGAATTCCCAAACAGCAATTTTTTTTGGCCGGAATTGATTTGAACAAAAAAATCATTTGCAATTAAAACGCTTCAATAATTTAATCATATTCAAACGGTTAGCTACATTTCCTGCATATTTACATAAATTGCGATTTCCTTTTAGAAAAGAGAGGTGAAAGGTCATTAGTCATTACGTATCGATTAAGAGTACACTTCTCCACTAGCCGAGGAGCCTTACATCGCCATTAGCCGGGCCCGGTTCTAAACTAAACTGCACATGGCGCAGGTAAAATTTTTGGTGCCCCTTGTCAAAACCTTAATTTTAACACCAACATTTACGTATAATAAAATAGCTTATTGCAATAATAGCTACCTTCACTATTTTCCGCACAAACCCATGAGTATTATATCCAAAAAGCATAACTTTTATACAAAATGTCATCACTGTTAACCACTTGTTTTTGGCAGGTTTCCCTTTGAAAATAACTAATTTGAATTTTTGTTCTATTAAATCGGCCTAGTAATTTTATGATTCGTGTACTGTTAAAAACGAATAGCGAAACAAAACAAATAAACGTCAACAAATTCCAAAAAGATTTGCAAGTATCTAGATGTTTCTGCTGCATTGTCTTTATATCCTAACTTAACATTTATATCAGCATGCAAAAACATCTTCACGTTCCTTCAAATACATTTCAAATTCGTGTGCATTCACATTGTGAAAAAACGTTGTTTTAAGTAAAAAAAATAAGTGGCATCGCTAAAAGAATGAGACATCACTCTAAATTCATATAGCCTTGTCTCGTTATTTTATTAAGATAAGTTCGCATCTATTTCTTTCTCCTTTTCATTGCTTGTTTCCGCTTTTTTCTCTCTTTTTCACATCCCGTGTGAATTTTAGTCCGAGCCATTAGGTCGGTAAGTAACGGGTTCGATTGCCGTTCATGGATAATATGGATTTTTCGTTTAATATTATGTACGAGTATGGGTGCAGGGCGCGTAAAAAAGCACTGTAATTAGGTACTATCCGCGCCTTACCATCCCGCCGCCTGGAGCGGACTGCGCCAATTGCGCCTGCGCAGGAGCGGCCCTGTTATTAGCCATGAAAAGCTGTTTTTGCAAAAAGCCATTACTGGAACTACTTTTACTTTCCGTACAAGCTTTATCGGCAGATTCCATCGTGATAAAGTAATACGGACCTACGCATATTCTCATTAAGACGTTGTAATTTCGTTAAGTACTCCGGTAATAGTGTACTTTCACAATTGCTTAACCTTTGTCCAGCGGCATAGGTACAATTGTAACTTTAGCGTTTTTAAATTGCAATAATTTTTTTTCTAGAAGTCGTAGAGACCCGGAATTCTGCATTTTAATGCTAAATTATGAAGATCAAATTTCGGAAAAAAAAACTTTTTCCCCGAGATACTTTTTTTTAGTGTAACATTAAAATAAATTGAAATTAATTCGAAAAATGTTTAACAGTAAGAGAATATGTACTTATTATTATTATTTATACATTAGTTTGCCAACAAGTTCTTCATTTGTCATTTTGTTGGTCGTTTCAATGTTTTTTTTTAGATCTCTGCTATACATTATAGGTAATAGACATGTTCATAAAGAATATCATTACTCAAATCAAAAACGATTTTTTTAAGGATATGTTGATTTTTTTTTTCTTTAAGGAAATTACTATCTACCTAATTCGTAATCATGTGATCATTCGGACGAACCAAAGTTTTTCGTGAAAAAACCCTAATAAAGCTTGGTTTAATTAACAAAAGGGTGTTTTTGGGATTATAGATTCTTTCTTAATCCTCCATAAAGTATGTATCATCTACAACTTATACATTTCTTTTCTTCTGCTATGGAACTAATATTACTTTTTTTACGATTCATTGCTATATTTATATTATACTGTTTAATTTCACCGATTAATTCAATAGAAAAATATTCTTTTATACACAAACTTATTTATTGCTGTACAAAAAACTGCAAGGAAAAATTTAACAACCGAAAACATTCTAAATTAAGTTGTAAATATTTAAATATATAAAATAGACGTTTGCAATTAGTTAATGTATGAGAGTTTTTGATTTTTTCCTAAATTAAACTATTGAAAGTTTTCGAAGATTCTCTTTTTAATATAACTTCATCTTACTAATGAAACTGGAGGTGAATAAAAAAGCGCATTTAACTTTTGTGCATTCCAAAAGCTCGGCCAAATCGTGAACTGCCGATATGGAGTTTATTGGATTGGATGATCGCGAAAGTGCCTAAACCTGTTTGCTCCTTCTGCGCCCCGGGCAACGAGTGAATGAACTTGAACACTCCTTTCTTACTCGAATGCACGTTACAAACCATCACAATCTACAAACAGTAGAAACTACAGTTCAAATATTACGTTTTATATGATATTAAAGCATTTAGGTATATATTTTTGTTTCTCACTTATATTATACTACTTCTTACAATATATTTATGTTACTCGTTTGGATATTATCTCATCTTAGTATGTTATGTGGGGTATTTTTTTTTTTTTAACTTATTTTACACTATGTATCCACATTTATATTAATACTAATTTCATAAACTATCGCCATACTATTTTACTTTTTACGCTAACCTCCAATTGTTTTTTTCCCCTTTTTTAATGCAGAATCTGACAAACAAAAGAATGCGGCTGATGACTGATACACAGGAACGCATTTTAGTAGGAGGCTGGGTCAACCGGAAAAAAATCACCAATAACCTTGAACGGATTGTCTACTTCCCGAACAGCTTCGGCAAAGCTACATTTAATTTGTCCATCTCTACCGCTATAATTTATGTGTTTAATGTTTTGGTGAACAAGTGTGTTTTAGATATATTTGAAAATAAATGTGTTTTGTGGCAAACACAGCAATCTCCAACCCCGGCAACAATATAACAAGTCAGAGATAAATGAATACTTAGGTAAGCATAATTCGCTTGGAAGTAGAAGAGAGTTCAATATAGCGCTATTGTCTTAGTAGATTAACTAGCTAATAACTAATAATGTAAAATATAGAGAAACAGTTTGTTAGACAATTTATTTTGTTTTTTATTGTCGATATTTGATGGGCGGATGTTTGAGGTATTTAATAATGGTTAAGAGCTATATGAAATGATGATGATTTATTGATTATGTTCAAAATAATGTTTTTTGAAACAGAAGAATCCTTTGAGGTAAGTTGGCGAGAGGCAGAAAGGCTGATACGACATTGACGGAGGGGCGAATGCAGTTAATTCAATTATTGGATAATTAAGTGCAGAAATAGCATGAGATACATATGACAATGAAGCATGGAACTGAGAAGGAGTAGACTAAATTAAATTAAATAAAGTTATCCGAGTCGTATGTGTATAAAAATTATGTTAGACCGCGTTATGAATGGAAAATCAAAAAGGATGCTAGCCTGATAAAAGATGAGAAAAGGACGCAACCGACGGCAACGACAAATGTAAAGGTAAAATACAAAATCAAAATTAAATTACTTCATTAACAGCACAAATCGAAATGGCAAAACACTGAATTATTTGTGTTTTATTTTTTATTGTGTGATCCATTTTTAGTACCACTGAGTTGTTAATGCTTTGTTCTTTGTGTACCTTCGAGCCGCTGAAGTATTATATTGGAATATTATTGTGTCAATAATTATTATTCTTAGTCGGTATACGAATTTGTACAAAAAAATTACCAACGTATGCCAATAAAATAATATTATTGGTTGTGTCTATATTTGTAACTCCCTGTATTTTATGAAAAACTAGACAGTTCACTATCTAGTATAAATTTATTATTGTACCATTATACCAATTACTAATACCATATTGGCTATAAATAATTTCCTATCTGATACGTGTTTTGTTATATTTAAGTTTCGACATGCTACTGCTAAATTAGAGTTTTTTTTTTTAATATTCACGGTACCTACCTAGCAGCAATTTGAAAATTGTACAAACGAAAAACTTCTTCTCTAAAAAGTAATTTTAGTTGTTAATGATTGAAACAATGTCAACAATTTTCGACGAAATATGAAGAAGATACAGAAATTTAAAAAAAGTTTAGGTTACGACCGAGAACTGAACTCAGAAAATAATTCGAGTTGGTTCACTTAACATTCCCTTTTTTCACTATTCTATTACATTTATGACTACCTTTACTTACCACTTATGCTACTTTTTATACGTATCACTAATATTAGACACGTATGAACTAATATCATATTAACATTTTCTTTCATTTCAACTGTGTTTTTAGTTAGTTAATCTTTTTCACTGTTATTTATAATTTTTATTATTTCGTACTCTTTCTACTTATCTTATTTTATTTATGCCAATAAAATGGTGGAGAAAGGAGTGTTTAAAAGTGGTCCGTAGAGGTTGGGGACTTCACAAGAAAACGTAGCACAGTGAAGAAAATCAAATACTTGAATCGAACCATGTAAATAGTCAGAATAACGGAATAGCGTGTAAAAATGCTAATTAAATGCCGATATATGATGCGTGGTCAGATGGTTTTTCAGGAAAGTGCTTAGATAATTGTATATCGGTAAGACGACATAATGTTATTTGCAGTTAATTCAAGCCATGCATATCAATAAGACATCCTGTCGTGATATAACAACATGTAGAAAGCGCCCGGACGCCATTGAACTTCTAAGGCAGGTTCTCGATCTCGCTTTTACACTAGGATCGAGTCACGAGCATTACGCATACCTAGAAGAAACGTATAACGGAGTTAGCCAGTTAGAGTCACCTTTACGCAATAAGTTTATGATTGTAAACGTGAACTGAGAGATAAAGAAACAAAAAACTCGACAACTCTTTGGGCACAACACAATTTAAATACACATTGTCGCCGGAAAGGCAAAAGGGCTGAAGTGCCATTTTGGGAGGTTTACACTAGAGCACTTAACTTTTTTTTACAATAATATTAAGTCTTCACTACTTGTAGGATTAAAAAAAAGTTAACCCAATGCTCTCACTGAGTTAACTGAAGCGACAAAAAGCTAAAATAGTTCCAAACTCGTGTCGCTTGAGTCAAGCCTTCTCCCAAATGGTAAATATATTTTAGATGGCTGAAAGGCCACAAAAGTCTTCAGAATCAAACGAGAGTCAAAGCATTGGATGTAAAAAAATAAACTGTTAACAACTGCATATTTAACTATTGTTTTTACCAAAGTAAGCCTTAAGCCCTTTTGCCGATATGATTAAAAGGTAATTCATTTGTATATCTTATTGAAGATAATAATAATCAATTATTGTTAATGTATAAAACTTAATTAATTTTTAAAGTTAATGATAGCAAACGAGAGTCAGAGCCATCGAGGCTGAAAAAAAAAAATTATCAAAAATGGCTTTTGAAATTCTAAGCCATAAAGGTAAAATTTAAGCCTCTGGTGGCATTTGCTTAGAAAATTCCTTTTGGCTACCTTTCTCTAAGCCATTTCTTACTTCTGCTAGAGAAATTTCAATTTTTCTATATCTAATATAACTAACAATCTAATATCATGACATTTCTCGGCAGGGGGCAGCAAGCAGTATGGAACACCACTTAAGAGAAGATGTGCTCTGGACCCAGAGGTGAGAGGTTCAAAATCAAATCAGTGCATCTTATGTTTATTATTTCACATCGTCACATGTACCTACCCACCTTTAAACAAAGTATATTTTGGCATTGTCCCAACGGTTAAACTAAACTTTCGGTGTCACCTTGGTGAGAGATCATAATTCAAGATCAAAACGTTACCTTACTAGATTTAAAAAGTGACGTAGTTCCTAACTGTGATGTTTAAAAAAAAATGAATACCGCACAAGAGTCCCAACTGCGTCTGGAGCCAGTGAGACTATGGCATCCCCAATTAGGGTATGTTCTAAGAATACATGGAATGGGAAAGGGACGAAAATGGGGAAGAGAAACGTTGGGAAGTACTTGGCTATTCAAATCTAGTCATCAAAAACTGCTCAAGTCATTTCAAGCAACGTTTCGATTCTGAATGGTGGTCTTTCACCAAAGCGATACTTTGATTATCTACCACTCTATGTACCATAATTCGCCAGCAGTATCTACTACATACCGTTTCCTATTAATAAACTATGAAACAACAAAAGCGTTTGAATAACGTATATTTGCGCACGCCGGGATCGGACCCGCGACCTTTGGATTCATAGTCGTGAATCTTAAACGCTCAACCGCGTAGGTCGTCATGTGAGGCTAAATGGAGTGGAGAGAGATAGGAGATGGGGAAGAGGAAGGTCGGATTTTATCTGGCTCTTCAGATCTGGTCACTAAACAGGGGGAAAGCCATTTCAAACAACGTTACAATTTTTAGACCAGGGCGACGACACTGAAAGTATATGTACACTTTGATAGGTAACAAATTTCATCTGACAATGAATGCTTCCGCATGGTACTTACATATTTATTACCGTAGAGCAACAATATATGGAGAAAGAGCTAATTCTTTTTACCCAACCTATACAAACTTGGGATAAATCACTTTCTCCGGGTTTGTACGTCGTACACCATGAGAAAGAAATAAACAACAAAATTTCCCAAATTATCACACCGCTTTAAAGTATTGTAAGAGTGTTATTCGTGCACCGCGTCTCCGTTGACTACGCCCACACGTTTTGATATTCGACATAAATTGACATAACTCAACGCCATACTTTAGTTTATAACAGTACTGTGAAAAAGTGGTTATACGAATAAACAAAAAACCATGTCGACATGTGCTATGAATGGATGTATAAATACCCTAGTCCTAGTCCTAGCCACGCCCAGGTCTATCCGAGTCCGGCAAAGCTCATCAAAACTGACTACAGCAGCGCTCTCTCTCTTGAATATTATTGCTCTGAGTTTATTACTGTATTCTTTGTAAAAGAAGAGCACGTGTACTCGTATTCAAATTACCCATATAATATATGCTAATTTAAATATTAATTTAAGAAATTGAAATCCTCCGTTAATTGCACCTTCTCCAATTTTACCAAGCATCAACGGATATAGCGGACACCACCATAAATCTTAAGCGTAATTCGCTAAGCTTAACAAAAAAATTATCACCAGTGAAAGTTAACCGGGATATTACACAACGCCCACATTCTTTACGTGTTTTTTGTTATAATGTAGGTACCAAATTTAAATGTTGTTAATGTGTTATGCCTCCTCTGTAGCGGTAATTTCGTATAACAATCATAAAAATATGGAATCAGATGAAACTACTAACAAAAACTGGCAACCCGGGCGCTTTTTTTATCGGGCATCTTATTTATCTATTATTTTTACATGGTTACAAAGAATTTAAAGAAAATCACATAAAACTAAGTACATTTAATATAATAATTATAATTATTTTAAAATGTGTACAAGTGCTACTATGTGTTTTTCGGTCGATATTAGTTCCTAGCTCTAGCTAGGCAGATTGCCTGTTCTATGGAACCAAATACATTCGCTACGCGACGTGTTTGCATAGTATCTATAAGGTATAGTATCGTATTTGACGGTCTCCATGGTCGAGTGGTAAGACGCTCGACTATGAATCCAAAGGTCGCGGGTTCAAACTCGGCGTGCGCCAATAACTTTTATTTAATTAGTATGTGTCATAACACATTTAATTCATATAAAAATAATTAAAAGTATATTTTCGGCACGTTCCAGAGTGGTAGATACTCTAAGTATCGCCCTGGTGAAAGACCACCATTCAGAATCGAAACGTTGCTTGAAATGGCTTTAGCCGTGTTTGGTGACCAGATCTGAATAGCCAGGTACTTCCCAACCTTCCTCACAACATACCCTGTTTGGAGAGGCCATAGACTCACTGGCTCTAGACGGTTGGGAGCAGTTGAGACTCTTGTGCGGTATTAATATTTAAAAAAAATTAAAAAGGTTATAAAAAAATAAATCTGTGGTATTGAAGATTAACGATAGTCAAAAAAAAGAACATCAAAACACAAAAACCAAACAGTAGTGAAGTTTCACCACAGTCAATATTTTGGTAGGTACTTTATAGCCTGATTAAAAAAGTATCAGAAGCTACTGTAAATGCCAATAATCTGAGAATTTTACAAGTTTAGAAAAAATGTGTCACAAACAACATAAATTTTAATGAAAATGTTAAATAATATTATTCTGTCGAGTAAGCTAAAATCTGCAGGCAGAAAAACGAACCCTTCAATTAATCAAATATACTAGCGGCGCGTCGTGTTCTGTTCTTGTTAAAATAATGTACTTTAGTAAATTTTTGAACTCTCCTCTCTCCAAGCCAGTTAATTTTGGTTATTATTAGACCTACTCGTATATATTTGCAGGTTTTAAGGTACATAAATAATTTTAAAAATACAAGACAATGTCTAACAAATGATGAAATAAAATATTATATATAATAAACTATAATACAACAGAGTTTCATAAACAGGCTTTACAAAACTCCTTGAAAATATAAACTGCTCATTTAGTATTTCTATCACCTACGCCTCAATCCTTATTTCACGCGTAGATTCCCCCGAGAAATCTGCCGAATTCATTTATAAAAAACGATATCTCATTTAATGTAATTGGGGTATCTACGCGTATCTTATCTCATGGAAGAAATATGTTAGCAGCGTAGATCCTATAAAAAACAATGTCGTGGAATGTTTAATGAAACGGAACAAGAAAAGAGGAGCCCTGTCGTAACTGAGTGGCGGAACTGATGACTGATGTGAACCAAATAAATGGCGTATGTCACGAAATATGACTTTGTGAATAGCATGTGACAGAGAATGGTATTACGAATATAGACATACAGAATGTGACATAGAAAAATAATATTATGGCGTATGTTATAACGCGCACGTGGAAAAAATCTAAAGTATAACGAAATAAACATTCAATCTTGAAGTACTTTAACATATAAATGGTGTTCAATTTCAGAGTATGGAAATACCATTGAAGTACAAGCGTACAAAACTTATCTGTGCAGTCGGGGATACTACTTTATGTAGAATGGCGGTCCTTCCTCGTGAGCCTCCTCAAACCGCGTCAAAGTAGATCTTCCTTTAATATCTCAATTCTTTTCGATTCTTAGCAGCTTTCACCAATCCGAAGCCGGCAGTCCATCTCATCTGAGGGTGACTTCTGCTCCTCTTTCTCAACCAGGAACGCCGATGATATTATGGCTCCGATATTGTGGTTACCTCGGCAAAAAGTATTTACTCGCTCGTTAGTTCCAATTTTTGCAGCATGCACAGATATATTTGTAAATCTATAAGATTGTTGGAAATTTTTATATATGTAGTTAGTAGGGCCTTCAGAAGTACTAACCAATTAATTATATTTATATTTCCTAATCATTCCAAATATATATTTTTTTTGTCAACAATGATTGTATCATAAATACAATAATAACAATACTTAACTAATTTATATGGAACCATTTTTGCGAATATATAGCTTTAAGCGTACGCTCAACAAAGCTATAAAAATTTTAAAAAAAAAAAGAATAATTTAAATATGCCACACGAAAATGAAATCTTAACCAATTTTCAATTTTTCGTAGTATAAAAAATAATAAATCTAGAATTTGGGCACTAGTTCAAAACAGCACTGTTCTAAATTTAAGTGAAATTAAGATGTCATTTTCACAAAAACTATTAGGTTTATTAGTAATCTGTATTATTCAATGACTAAATGTTCAATAAATATAATAATTGTGAATAATCAGTTGATTATTAAAATCACGGGATGTTACTTGACTTGCCAAGGATAAAATAATAGTTGCTTTAATCCACAAATCAAAAGTATATAATAATGTTTGGTAAAATCCCTCATAGGTAGGTGCTTTAGTAGGTAGGTGGGGATTATTTGGACTATTTGAATAAACATCAGTTGGAAAAATTGGAAAAGTTTACCCTCGTACGTCATAAAGTAAATTACTTATAGTTAATAATACCTTCCACTCCCACTATCGATTTGACCAACTATTGAGTTTTTGAACTTTTAAAACCATTTGAAGATTGACATGTTTCACAAACGCGTGTCAAAGTCAGCAAACAGGTGTATATAAATAATCGTATTCAATCATCGAAGTCAAAAAAAATATTCTCAGTCGTCTCTCATATCATGTTGCTCCAAGATATATATTGACTCAGCCAATCAAATCCGTGCAAACATTTTGCTAAGTGATTTTTCATGTTCAACTTTAAAACCACTTAATTGAAAACTGTCCGCCGACGCGTCAAGAGAAATAATTGGAAAAGTGTGGGACAAGGGAGAGGTTATTTGAGTTATTGATCTCTTTCGCGAGGCACTTCCTGCGAACACCACCTCGTAGATCAGCCCACAAAGAAATGAACCTTATTGGATAGAGAACTGAGAGGGTGGGGAGATAATGAAAGGAGAGGCTTTTCATAAGTGCTTGCACAAGGTATTTGCTTAATGTGTATGGCTGAAAAAACAGAAAGAACAGATAGAGGGTCATAAAATTCTTTTGGGTGGCGATTCAATACCTCAATGTAATGTGTTTGTCGGAATGTTGGGTATGTTCAGCCTACACGCTCAAGTGCCTAGGAGCAAGTGTTTAGGACGCTTGACTCTAGAACTGGTTCATATCATACAGACAAACTCGTCATTGATCAGTCTGTAAAATAAACAAAAGATGTCGTTAAAAAATTGGCAAAACAGACTTCTCAAAAAAATATACTAAAAAGAAAAACGTTTCTCGGAATTAATTTTTCTTTTAAATTTTAGTTCAAGTGTGACAATTGATATGTTGGGAATGTTCAGTTGCCCTTAATTGAAAAACCATTAATTTAATCCTCCCGTAACCGTTGCAAGGGGTGAAATACTTAACCTTACTACAATAATATCACGGAGAAAGAGACTTATAGAGGGAAGCTCCTATGCATGTTCAGAGAATGTTATGGAAGACCTCTCATCCGATTGCAATAGTTCCCAAATTTCATTTAATCTAAACAGTACCCATCCTTGGAAAAAATACGTTTCGTATAATTTGACAGATTTTGATATAAAACATTCTGTATATAGCCAAAGGATGATTTGGAGATTCGTGGTTGGGTTTATAAAATCGCCTTTATATAGATGACCTTAAAGATGCTATGATTATTTTTCCCATCTCACCATTATCACAAGCGGTCTTCAAAGTAAGGCAAACTTTCACCGCGATCATCGATTTCAATTAGCTTTTCGGATATTCTAATTACTTGTCTCACCTGTTAAAGCTACAATTCTTCATTATTATTTCTATTTTTGAAACTCTCAATTCGTGGTTGATGGACTTCCATTGTGCTAAAATGATTTTCAAAATATGTTTAAATCCCCCACTTTTATATTTTAGACTGATTTGGTTTTACCCAGCTACGAACGTAATGAATGAATAATAATAAAACTGTTAGTTCGAGTATGTACTAAAGGTTTTCATCAGATGTTATGAAAACAACAAATATTCTAGAATAAGTTTAAAATGTACCAGTCTGAAAATGCTTGAATGGGAGTGAAATCGAGTCAGTCTAATCACAAGAGTATACTGTTAATGTCAAAATACCTTCTCACTATAGATCTGGTACCCTAAACGAATTTTTTGATTCTTTCAAATATGATTTCATCTTCACAATTTATTTGATATTAATGTTAAAATAATTTGCTTAAGGTAACTATGTATTTATCAATCAATTATTTCATCATCTAATAAAAAAAACTAAGAAAAGGGAATACTTTGAATACCAACCAATTTGAGTCCTTTAGCACAAAAAAAGATTCCATTCCAATTTTCAGAATATGAAACATTATTTACAGAAAATATTATTTTCAGAAAATACCACTAAGAGAAATATTTCATTATTCCCGAGGCGGCTTTTTATTTACACTGGTGTTACGCTAGTGGCGAGAATTCATAATTAAGGCGCTTAATGCAACATCACGTTCTTCGACGATAACACGTGGGTGGGTGTACCTACTTAATAATTTTGAACATAAATCTGGCATCCAAAATAAATTTATTCTTACGAATTTTGGCAAAAAGGTCCCAACTCAAAACTCAAATATAGAGAAAACTTTTAAGACATAAAAGTGTAAATAAAGAATGAGAGAAAATTCGTGTTCCGAAAAAGAAAGCCTCGGAATAGGGTTTCCATGATTTTCCAGCCTAATTCAAATATTTAAATTAAATAAAAAAAACAGAATTTTCGGTTTATTTGTCTTCCTCTCTTTTTATTTCCCTATAGGGCTATTCGTAGTAAATGAAGAAAACCCCATTCAACATTATAAACTACGGAATTATTTAGATTTCTAAGTAAAATTTCACTTTCTTATACATACAGTAATTACAATATAAATATATATATTGTAATTACTGTGTGTATATATAAATATATATATATATACGCTGTCACGCATAAAAATAATAACATCGCAGAGCTTTTAACTAAAAAGTGTTTTAAAAAAAATTAAAAATAATAATAATTATTGTGTAAATAAAATTAAAAAACCTAAAAAAATAATATATGTATATATATGCACATTGCTGGCAAGCGAAAAAATATACATGAAGATATTAAATAAAAAGTTTCCGGAATATTTTGTTAATTTTAATCGTTTCTGAAACCTGTTGGAAGACAGCACTGCTCATTATGCATATCCATTAAACCCACAAATCACAAACTTTACAATCTGAATTTTATTGCAGGAAACAAAATACGTTTTCGTTTTTAAACTTGGAAACTTTTACGAATCTATATAATTTTAAATTATGTATTATTTTTAACAATTCGTTTATTCCTGCTGTTAATAAATTTTGAGATGTTTGGTAAATATCCATCGTGTTTATTTGAATTGATAAATTGGGGGTACAGAAGCAAAGGCAGCAATCTTTTTCGTCCTAAATTATTTCTTGAACAGTTGATAAAGCGTTTTGTACACTTTTCTTTCGTGAATATGTTGATGCATTAAGAGATTATTATTTAAAATTGTTCCTAGTTAAATGCACATACACATTTTGATGCACAAAATTCTCTGTTTCTTTATAATAATCATTCAAAAGTTGACAATGCTACGGAACCGTTTTGTAGATTGCTGCCTTTGCTTCTAAGCCCCTCAAATTATTTAATTCGTCCTGAATTAGTCAACACTCACTAAATAAATACGTAGTTAAATTAAACAGTATCTTTAACAAATAATTTACTTTGTGCCGAGTATCGAATGGGCTTTTCATATCAAGCTCGCAGGGCGAAACAGTGTTTGAAGATCTAACCATAGATTGAGACAATTGATTCCATTCTCCAAGGGTTGTGAGGCCAATAATAATGTTGAATGTTCTACCAACGTTTTCAATGAAATATTATCGTCAAAAATGTCCTATTCTACAAACGCTATAGGAAAATTGAATGACCTACATGATTAAAAAAAAATGTTTGAGTTCAAGTACCGACTTATTTAATTTTGAGTTATCAAACAAAATTTTAGTTTTATCTCAGTTTTTTTTTATGAACACATTGTAAGGGTTTGGTGGGCCTTATCAAAAAAGAGGTTCCCAACTTTCCTTTCCCCTTGTCGTCCCCAAATATTTATCGCAAAACTCGTTATTTTCTCAATTTATTTACCTGGCGTTATTTATTCTTCGTTGAAGTGTAATTTGATACCCCAGGCGGGTAGGTTTGGATACGAGTGTCTCATTAATAGGTATTGTGGCGGAATAAATATGCAATTTCTTTTGTCACCTGAATGTGAAAAAATATTATCACGCCATCGTATTATTAATTGAACTGCCAGTTCTAATATCCGGTGTTGCACGAGCAGGGATAAAGTGAGATATATTATTTGTAGGTAAGAATGACGTGGACTCGCGAATACTACAGTTAAATTGATCCATCGTCATCTTGGTTTTGATTTCCTGGTCTTTGTTATTCCACAATGATTGCAGATATTGTTAAGTCCCCCGGTTGCATCGACAAGTAACTTGCTTGTGAATTATTGAATGTTGATTGTTATGATAGGATTGTATAAGGCTTTTATGTGATTGATCTTTGTTCTTGTGTTTGTTGATCATTTTGCGAATATTTATTGGTTGCATCAGTGAGAAAATACGTATTTGATTTTTGTTAAGGCATCTTTAGTTGTTGTTGTAAATAATGCCTGGTTGGATCAACGTGTGTTCTGAATGTTGTTCGGTTATCTCTTGTTGATTTTGTGAGGCTTTCTGTATCATCATTGTAAATATATTTATTGATTTTGTAAGTTATTTTATCAGTATGTATTCTAATAATTGTATATGGGTTATACATTATTTGTCATTGGTCTAATATGTTTCTTTGATTTTGAAATGCTTTCCTTTGTTATTACCCTAACACATGGTTTCATTCGACCCTTATCACTTAATTTATTACCTCATCTACTATTTTACAATGCATATCGAAAAAAAATTATGTCAAATAACTCATACCCAAATATCTTATTTCAATATTGTTATCTTACTTGTCTTTTTCCATTTAACGTTATTTGAAACTGTGTTATTTCATTGGACCATGACTATGGCATTTATTATAAATGTATAAAAAACCCAAGTTTATCAGTAAACTAGAACATTTATCTACAGGAATTCTGTTACTATACACCCATGTCGTAAGAGTATTTAACCAAATTTTCCAATGAAAAAAGGTATTAAAGAAAACAGTGAATTATTCATCATCCACCAGATTAAAGCGCCCCCTAAACCCAAGGAGCATCATGTTGGTTGATTAGGCTACCATTACACCGTGTGGCTTCAGCCTGTAGTTGAATTGGCTGATTTATCCTATCACCTCTTAGTTTTATTATTGATAAGTGTTTTTTGCTATCGGTAATTGGGGTAATTCCAGATCATGATTAAGATGAGCCTCGGTTACAAAAGATAAGTTCTGCAACTCGTGTATCTTATTACCTTGTTCAAACTGTTCTCACTATAACACTTAACAACAGGCCACGTGTGAAGAACACTTACCTTCCTGATAATCTTTAGAGCTCTGTGTACATTATAAAGTGAGTAACTTTTAACGATGCCATCAAGTTACCGCAATATATTCAAAGTTAACAGCTTCTGCATCGCCTGGTTGTGACATAATGGAAAAATCTCCACCCTGAACGCTTCTTTAGATGTATTGCGTTGTGCTATTTAACCGTTTATTTAAAAGTAAATTCAGTTTTCGTTAATAAATAATATTTTTTTACTGTTGTGTTAATGGAAAGCAAATAAGCACATACAAGTACGAGACGAAGCAAAGAAGGTACTATTTCGTATTAGATCTGATAAGTTCTCACTTTAAATATGTATTGAGAAAGGCTGTGTGGTTCCGCGAAGTGGCAAAGGCTATCTGACCAGTGCGACCTCTCGAGGATTTATGGCAATTCTATGCCGAGAGCCGAGACCCGAACCGTTAGCAATAAATTTCAATAACTTACAGTTTCATAAATACTGAGAATGTTTTCGGATATCGTTCAGTAAAAAGCTTTCAGTAATAATTATATTATCAGTTTGTCAAAGTGTGAAGAGATCATTAATTGTCACTTTATTTTTCATTCGAACTTAAAAAAACTGCGAACGGCGGTGGGTAGAATGAAAATAATTTCCATTCAATCAGGGGCGTTGCACAGCTACCGAGCTAAGGGGGGGGGGCAGCTTAATATTTTATAGTGCTATTCCAGGAGTCCAGAATATTTAACAACCTTCAATAAAAAACCTTTTTTTTTCATCATTGATGTATCCAATGGGGGGGGGAGATGCCCCCCATAGCGACGCCCCTGGGGGGGAGGGAATGCCCCCCATAGCGACGCCCCTGTATTCGATACTCGTATAAATCTGTTTGATGAATTGCAGATTAAGTTAATTATAACTTACTAACAATCGCGCTAATTTTTGACAGAATTTGTTGCGAGGGTTTGACAGAATTTGTAAAAATTTAGTCTTGGCACTCATTCCTTGCTTCCTCGACATTGATAGTGTTATTTTGACTGTTGACATTACCATACTTAAGTATACGGTTGATTAATTTGGTCGCACCGCGTTTTCGTGAGGATTTCCGACTTCTTCGATTAAATTCTAAATAATCACGTTTTATATTTACGATTAATTATTACATTTACAATACCTATTGTCGCGATCGGAAAATACATTTAATATTATCCAGGTAAAGTACCATCATTCATTGAAACGTTGCTTAAAACAACTTTAGTCGTGTTTAGTGACAAGCAATCTGAATTGGTAGGTTCTCCCCGCGTATATCTTTCCCTGCTCCCTTATCAACTCATTTACTAACTAACATATCGTCGCTGGAAAGGTAAAAAGGCTTAATCGACACTTTGGTCAAAAATGAATTTAATACGCAATATTGATTTTTTTTAAATCTGCGTCGAATGCTCTGACTCTAATTTGATTCTGAAGACTTTTGTGGCCCTTCAGCCATCTAAAATATATTTGGGAGAAGGCTTGACTCAAGAGACACAAGTTTGGGAATTTTTGAGGTTTTTGTCGATTCAGGTAACTTAGTGAGAGCGTTGAATTAACTTTTTTTTTTCAAAATCTAATCAGGTACTGAAAACTTATGAATTTTATTGTAAAACAAAAAAAATGCTCTGGTGTAAATTTTCCAAAATGGCGCTTCAGCCCTTTTGCCTTTCCGGCAACGATATCATACGCAAACATGTTCTGGGATGCTGGAAGTTTAAACCAGGTGGTTTTATCTTTTTAAAATTAAGATTCCTTTTCTTATTTTTCGGCTGATGAATCAAATAAAAATAATAAAATCTTCAACAACCAAATGGTCACATTGGATTTGAATAACAAAACTGGGATTCAATGATTCGTTGGCTGTCATAAACAGGAAAAAACATTCGGCATCTTCATAAATCAAAAAAAAAAACACCTTCAATTCTGAGAAATAACGATTTTAGTTTATTGATTAATTTTAGGCATTAAAAATGGTTTTAGTTTGAAAATTTTAAAAGCGAATTTAGTCACTTGTATCGTTCGCAGGTATTCGAAACAAATACTATTTTGCTACTCAATAAAAGCCCATCAATAACGGAAGCTAGGATTAATATTTAGTCATGTAAAATAAATAGGTAACCCGAAAATAATATTTTTAGTAAATGGTATATTTTCCATATTGATGAATAACGAAACTCGATTATTTCCACACCCTATAAACCTTCTGAATCCCGGGAAATTTAATCAAGCCTCCAACCATAAATATGTTTGCTGTGCCCTTCAATATAAATCATATTCATCAACACGTGTGATCCAGGGTTTATACATCGAGTTCAATATTTTCTTGGATAGAATTTTCGAGTACCCGATAGAACTTAGACAGAACTCCTCTGGAAAGGTGTTGGTGTCTTGTAAGACTCCAGAAGTCATAAAATTGTAATACTTCTGCTTAAAAATGCAAAACAGTTATTGTTCTAATTATATCATTATTTTACACTGTTTTTTCGAAATGTCCTGTATTCGCTTGCATTCTTTTCGGCTATTTTTTGTATTTTTTTGTGCTTGCTTGTATTCTCTTGTGCTATTTTCTTGAATTCTCTTCTCTTATTTATTTTATCCTTTCCTTTGTAATATTTTTTACCGATTACGTATCTTTCAACTGAGTTTTTTATAATTGTGTTGTTCTCTTCCACGTATGAACAATCTGTTCTTACCTACCATATTAAATAAATAAGTCATACTTTGGTGTGATGTCAATTTTTTAATGTTTAGGAACGGACATTATGAAGTTATGAATAATTTTATTAATTAATTCACAATTATTATTTGAAGTGAGTTGTTGGTTTGACGAGTGACATTAAATTTTTTTAAAATTTTAACATTTATATTTTCTTTATTATTTTACGATATTTACAAAACTAGTCGCCATAGTATATTTTAAAAAATGATAAAAGGATTTTTAAAATTATATTATAAAGTAATCACTCTGTCTCGAACACTCGATGGAAACATAAGGCTTAAAACATATATTATTTACAGATAAAAAAATCATGAAACATTGTAACTTAACCACATTGAATTTTACACTTTAAAATATCGTATCCAAAAACAAACGAATTTCACTTCCGAACATTTGAGAACATAATCCAAAGACGGTCTAACTTATAAACTCTTCGTCGTAGAGTAGTTGTCTTATACCTCTGTGTAGATTCTTCAAAACCGACAAAAGCGTCATTCTCAAATAATTGCGATAGATGGACAACTGTCACTTGAGGTACAAACATATTATAGATCAATTTATTATTATAAAATCGTGAATTTCTGTGATGACTTAGTCCAGTTTCCATACGGCTCAGATCAACAACTCGTTAGAACAAGGTCTCCTCTAATCTGTTACATCCTCTTGAACAAAACATGGCTAATGGTGACATATGTAACAAGTTACGAGGGTCCTGACTTCAATGGAGAGCACTCTGGTCCGCTTGCATCATAATTCAGTGGGTGTTGCTATATTGCTATATACGAGTATATATTGTTTTATTGAGAGTAAAACCCACAACTAAAACTACACTTTTTTCTTTCTTGTCGAGATACTACTTTTTAATATTTGATAAACGACACAAAAACAAAATATTTACTAAAACACATATGAAATTGGTACTACTTGTAAATTCCTTGTATCTTCTTTATTTTGTATTGCAAATATACATGCTTTCAGGATATACATGGTAAATTTACACTTATTATGTTTAAAATTTAGAATTACCTATTAAAACTTTACTCTTCATTGTAATATTGATTACTGAAATAAAATTAAAATCTTCAAACATTCTCAAAATAGAAAATAAAAAACCGAGAGTGGAAAGATGAATTTGTGACCGAGAATCGAATCCGGAACCTGCACACTATCCGAACGTCGCGCGTCTACTAACTCCGCCATTTCAACCGATTCATTAGGAGTCTTTTTCATAAACTTCTTGAAAACTATTACTTTTAATATTGTTATTTTCATTTTTGACGATATTTTTGACAAAAAATTTTATAACCGTGAGTGCAATCCTTTCAAAAAATATATTTAAAATATTACAAGCAATTTTAAAAAATCATTACATAATACAGTATTTCGCTGGAATTAAATAAAATGAATAGAGAATAATCTAGGCTTTCCAATTTACTATTTCATTGTTTATTCAATAAATCTTGCTATTAAAAATACTACATTAATAAAATACAAATCTAATGAAAATGAAATAATAACTTTGTACAAGACCATAGGTTTTTTTTTTGACCGAATGGTTTCGCGTAGCCTAAGAATCATCAGGGTACAAAATAAAACTAAACTTAAAGTACAAAGTGTGCGGTTTTATATACATACAGAGGGAGAACACAATATAAAATGAAATAAGATAACAATGAGAAAACAGTAGAATAACATACATATAATAAATACATATCTATCCAGAATAAGTCGATAATGTTTTAACGTTTGGGTCTAACACATCATTTTATGTATCAAATCACTTACTGCTAAGAAGATTATTAAGGCTCGGCACCCAAAATGGCACTAAACGTCACTTTTTAGCATTCTAATACAAGCAATACTGCACATGTTCTATCTGTAAATTTTACATGGGCAGTCAAGAAAATGTCTAAGGTTTCCGGTGAATAATTTTTTTAAGCTGTATTTATTTAAATTCAATGAAAAACGTACTAAAATGTCATTAAAAGGTGCAGTTTGAAAACCAGCGCGGCCATTTTCGAACGTTTTACCTAAAATTCCGGTATGCATTTCATAAATAATTTAAAAGATTACTGTTTAAAAATTGTATTCACTGGAAACATTAGACATTTCCCTTACTGCTTGTATAAAATTAACAGATTAATCATTTGTAGTATTACTTGCATTAGAAAACCAGAAAGTGTGTATTTTTGGGTGCTGACCCTTAACCACTTAAAAAACACTCATTCCTAAAAAGATAAAATCATTATTGTTTTTTTCTATTTCAGAACCGTATAATTTTGAAAAGGGAGTACAAAAGTAAATGGTTCATACATACATTAAAAGGGGTTCGTAAGCAAAGAAATTAGTAAAAATTTGTAAACACATAAAGAAAGAATTACAAGGTTTTAAAGAAATAATGTATCACTGGTATATGTTTAGCGATTGGGAAAATATCATTTAGGTACTTTAGTCAATATTTTTTTGTATTATTTTTTTGGTGTTTTAATTCACTTGGATTGCGTATACTCGTATACGATGTATTGTAAGGAGTTATTCCAAATTGTGTTGTGTGAGTAGATGACGATAAGTGTATTAGATTTTGGGATCGCGTTATGTGCTGGTTTATGTCTGAATCAAATACTAGTTTAATGTCGGTGTGTGACGAGTGTCAATTTTTTTCTAAAATGGCAGTTGTAATGTTATATTTTGACAGAATCGTAAATGAAAGTATTTGTATCTGTAAATATATTTATTTGAGACGTGTATTCCATAGGAGATGGCTTATGTTCCTTCTTTTGAGCATTTTTTTTTCATTTTTTTATTTACTTTTAGCGAGATGAAAACCAAAATTACTTGAAGTGTAAAATAACTTGTAAAGAAAATCAGCATGACTGTCACGTAGATGTTAGCTGTAAGACGTTGGCTTCCCACTTGTCAGAAGATTCTAACGAAAATAAGATTTGGAGTGGTGATTAGATCTCTTCGTCCGATAAATGTTCTTCGTCGAAAATGTTTTAGACATTCAAGTGCTATTTCCAATTTCCAGTGGCCTTTGATCTCTGGAACGGGTAGTCTATTGACCTAATGGTGTCTGTTTGTAATAGTTGATTCCCTCCAAGTGTTATTTCCACGTGTTACCCGGAGATTATTGAAGGGGAAATTTGTTTTGTATTTTCAAATACTTTCCAAAGCTTTGGACAATCCGGTTTTTGCATGTATAAAATTAGAAAGATCAAAGGTTTCTGACTGACTCGAAGCAACAAAAACCCTCGAAATGTGTGCTCGAGCACATACGAATATTTTTTTGTTTGTTTTAAGTTAACTCGTAACATCATTTCAATTATAATCTACTGAACTTTGAAATATTCACTGTACAAATTTTAAAAAAAATGACGTCATAGTGTTATATTTTTTTAAAATAAAAAATTATTATTATTTGGCTTATTATGCACCCTTAAACTGAACGAAACACTATTTTTTGTTAATTAAATTGTAGGTTATACGTTCACGAAAAAAAATATAAAATTTTTAGTTAATATATTTTTAGCTTGTCAAGTTTTAAACCCAAATTTCACGGTTCAAAAATCTTTCCTTTTCTGGCTACACTTATTTTGAGCCCAGTGGTCACTGTTATTCTCTCTAAGGCAGTAAATTGTTACAGCCATTAAAATGGATATTAATTCTCTTTTAGGGCAACCGTGCCAAAAAATAAAAAAAAGGAAATAATTGGAGCGGAAATAACATACAACCATCATCATCATCGTGTCATCTCCTTTTCACAGTCGGGCGGGGCCATTTGCCTCGGAAAACCGCCTCGAGGCGAACCCATTCGGTAACCGGTAACCTTGACCTTTGGAATCTTTGCATAGGTAAGTACCCAGTTTCTTCTCACACAGCATCTTCGTGTATGTTTTTCTAGCTTTGGGTGGACTCTCGAACAAGGAACTCAAGTCCATTTTCTTTTGCAATATTCACTTTTAACTTAAAGTTCGTTTTTAAAGAACGTTTTCGTACCTAGTAGTTTATTTATTTATTTTTGCAGTGTTTAGAGCTCCATACGTTTTTATATCAGATGACGTCAAGGACGTTTTGATACGTTGGTTTTTAATCATTTTTCCAAATTCTTTTTAAGTATACAATTTAATAATTTTTGTCATACTTAAGGACTTTAGCAAAACCTTGACTTGAATGTTCTTTCTTATGTATATTCTGTCCTATTGTTGTCATTACTTCATTAGAACATTATGCATGTGCTGTCATTTCTATTTTGTTCTTTTTTCCTATTTCGTGTTATGTATTTTTTTGTAATTGGACAATAGTCCGTTAGTACATAAATAAACAAATAACTTATATAATATAAAATAATAACTCTTTTTTTTAAAGTCATAATTCCAATTTTCCCCAGGATTTTTTTTACTGCCGTAAAATAAGGATTTCTAGTCTGATTTCAACTCTTTTTGCACCGATGGATCATGTTCATAAAGACTAGCAGCATTGGTCCCCAGCACGAGGAGCCAGCGACAAACTCGAAAGCGAAAAGGGAACATCCGTTCACAGTTTATGTATGTCGGCAGCATCAGAAAGAGAATTTCCTGGACCCGTTAATTTGTTAAATTAAACACGTGTGCGACAAGCCACGTGTATTCTGGCTTCCTTCCTACAATCGCTTCCACAACTCGCCTCGCACGTACGTCCAACCGACGATATACTCGTAGATGCCCAAGTTATCAACAACACTCACAGCGGAGTTCTTGCATGATACAAATATACATATTAATAATAAAAGAATACTTTGTTGTAAAACCAAAATATATATATATATATATATAATGAAGGCCAACAGGTTTCGATTTTCGTGCCCTGACGAAGCTTGATCCAAGCGAAACCGGTGAGCCTTCATTATAATAAATTTTGTGGTTTTAAAACAAAGTATTCTTTCATTATTAATATAATTTCTAACCACCACGTGATTGCTTCTTACGAAAAAAAAAATATATATAAATACATGTATTTGTTTACACCGTTGATTAATAAATACGAAAACGGTTCTGTAAAAATCTCGTGTGATACATTCGTTCCACATGATTTAGAGTAAGTTTCAACCTTGTGGGCTAAATATGTTGGGATCGAGTTTCTGGATAATTTGCCTGTCAGTGGACCGGAATACAAAACATAATAAAATCCCTTTATATATTACTGGCCTTATTTTAGTTTACGATTGCACCGTTTCCGCCCTTTCCCGGTACCCTGGTAAATGTGTGATATGGGGCACCACAGGGCTGACCTAAAAAAATACTTATATACAAAATATAAAGCCTTTATACAAAAATCAGTAAGAAAGTTTTTTTTCGTAAATAATCTTATGTAGACACCATTAATTGTATGTGATCGAACTATTATCACTCAAAATCGATCGAATCATGAAGCTCAAACACATGATACACCCACCGTGATAAAATTAGCAGGTAGGTAAGTAATGTTTTTTTTGCTTAAAAAGGGGTAATGTAATAATGATTTTTGAAAAAAACAGGTTTAGCAAAATTGACGTTATTCAAGCGTGATCTTTAGGTACGACGTATATCGTTTGTTGTTCACTATGTTGGTGTATTACATAGGTCATCTTGTTCTACGGAAAATGAAATGATATAAAAAAAGACTTTTGTTTCAAATTGCCAAATATGTATTTTACTTTTTTCAGTTTTACAAAAGCACGATTTTATGTTTTATAAATTATTTTTAAACAATGAAAAAGTTATGTTTTACTTCACTCTCTCCCCAAAACAACTCTTGTAGTTTCCTATTTTTTCACGGCTATGCACAAAACTGATTTTAAATTTGTGTCTATGACAAATGAATGGCTGATAAATTAACACATCCCTTAGAAAAAAAAAATAAGGGTTACGTATAAAGATTGGTATAAACGTTTAATGTTTTAAATTACAGAGATTTTTCGATGTTACAGGGAAAATCTTTTATTACTGCCTTTTTAAAAATATTCAGGCTCTTGACTATAAAAAATATAAGATTTTACAGTTTTTGCTTCCACCACGAGCTTCAATGCAAAACCCGTTGTTATATCACCAACTAATTGCTGAAATTTTTTAAAAGATCAATGTTTATATAAATCTTTGAAAGAGACATGACTTGAACAAAAGTTACAAGATTCACGTATTCACCACTTATAGTGGGGTAGATTGTGTCTTTCCTCGTTCCAACGTAACCGTAGGTCGTAGAGCCTAAACCAATTAGTGGCGTGTAAACCTTCTACGGCGTAGACCCTAGTTAGGCATTTAACGGATACAGGGTTGGGGTACGAGAGAGCTCTAGTGGCAGCGTGGTTGGGTAGAAACTGAATTTACGGCCACAAAACAAGATTTTTATGGCATTTGCAATGCATTCAGCTAAACGTAAAACTGGAGCATTTAAAAAATATATATTTTGATATTTAAAGCAATTAATACTTTTTACTTAAACTTTACGTATTTGAATTCTGCTGGCACAATTTTTTTTAAATGATTTTATTCCAACAGAACTGAGTGAGTGGCTTAATGCCTAATCTACAACAATTAAAAAGATGTTTGGCATAAACTATTAAAACGAAAACATCAAAACTATGGTAACATGAAATAAAAATAATGACAACTTTCTTATATTCTTTCTATCAAAAAACTATTGTTGTGATGTGATTATAACACTAATAAAAATAACATTCTTTTTCTTAAATATTTAAAAAAAATGTTTTCTCTCTGTTGCTAGCACTTACAAATTCGTACTTTATGTTTCACATAACTAAGCATTTTTTTTTAAATCTGTGTAAGAAATAATAGGTATATCTTTTGAATACTAAGTGTACCTGCTAGTCTTACATGTTATTTTGAGTTTAAAATATAGTAGTCTTACGATGCCCATAGCCGGAGAAAATGAGTCTGGTTAAAAATTAGTCAGTTCATTTTCATGATTCCGGTATTTTTCTTGTTTATTTCCTAAACACTGAAGTGACCTAGTATGAGCTAATTTTGGGCGCCCAGTACCACCACCATCCGTTTCCATGACGTATTCAGTGATCAGATTAGAATGTCCGTCCAACGTGTCATTTCCCCTTTGAGCTGCTATGATCCCCTATAGTCCTACGGTACTCTCGCACAAAGTGCCCAATCACGTTGTGCCGTATCTCAAAGGAAGAGACATCACGTTAATAATTAGATATTCTCCCGAATTCCTATAATAATCGTACATGTCTTCACATTTATATCATAATCCAATTTTTTTCCAAATTCATGTAAAAATCCAATATTCTTGCAATATACATCCGATTGCATCTCATAATTTGAAATTATTTCGAAATCATGTCATAATTTTTGTGAACTGAAAGTTACATAATAAAAAAACATCACCGATTTTTTGTCGTAATCCGATAATCACACGAACGTACGTACATACGAACGAGTGTAAAAAATGTAACTGACGGATGAGTTAAGAAAATTATTACGTTAAAAGAAAATCTTTTCAAAAGTAGGCAAGTGATACAGAACTAAATATAAATTTTACAGAAAAATTAAGGAAATTTTTAATTTTATTTTAATTTTTCCATATTTTTTTATCGCCGTGTGAGAGTACATTGAAAAGCAGGTGACATCCCGTTTTTTTTCACAGGTAACAAGTAATAACTAGTATTTATATATATTTATCTCAAATTCATGTCATTTACGGTGGGAACATTTTTAAAACCTGGTTAATTATTTCCATAATTCGGTATTTACATTAGTAAAAACATATTCTGAATCAATGTGATAGTTAATTCAACTGTCACATAATTTTTATATTTATTTATTTTTTAAAAGAAAGACAAACATTCCCGGGTTACGAATAAACTGAGAATATTTGAAAAACTCCTACTGCCATCATAAGAAGCGGAAGATGTTGCTTGTGTAATGATGGAGGACCACTTGGCTACCGACCGGTCAAAAAATATATAAGTGTGTATGTATTATGCCAAATTCGTGTTATAATTTGATAATTCAACATCAAATAATAACAAAAATTTCATCTTAACTCATGTTTCATTTTATATTTACATATGTGTATAATATTAGAAGAATAAATTAACGCTGTCCGCCATACGATAAATAATTGTTTTTGTACACCTATGTAAAATTGTTTCCTTTATTTTGTATTCCTATGATATCTAAAAGGCAGGTTAATATTGCGAAATTTCGTTAATGGTTTTACTGT
Source organism: Drusus annulatus (assembly GCA_022651775.1). Lineage (NCBI taxonomy): Eukaryota > Metazoa > Arthropoda > Insecta > Trichoptera > Limnephilidae > Drusus > Drusus annulatus. Next base: position 1,841,673 of record JAGWCC010000048.1, on the reverse strand, counting down.
AACTTTGCGAATATTTATTTCGCCTGACGGTTCATATTTAGTAATTAATAAAAGCTTATAAGTACATATTTGTTCGGCGCGGCTACGCGTCCTAACGGTGTAGGTACGTCTGCACTTTGCGAAGTTCCCCTGAAAGGGATAATGGCGCGAATTTCAAGGACAGACCTGTCAACGCGACTGAGCATGCGCGAAGTTAACCATAGACACTAGCGCCACCAGCGACGAACGGAAAACATCCACTTCATTCCGTAACGTCAACTTGACAGCGTATGGCGGCGGCATTTCCAACATACGGTGACTCAAATCAGTTTTAAACCAATTTTATGAATTAAACTCGCCCCAAAAACATACATCACACCGAGGAAACTACCCTGCCTAAGATTCGCAGCGAAAATTTCAACGTTCCACGATGTTCTTCGCATTTTGAGGCACATGATTGCCGGGTGTTTTTTCGAGTGATTGAACGTCAGAATGTCAAAGTTTCCAGCAAAATAATTGCATCTCGATGATCGATATAACAGGTGAGCAGCTTCATTTATTATTTATGAAATTCCAAACAACTTTGTATAGAGTTGTTATAAGTTTGTTCAAAGTGCAGATTTCTCATATATTTACTTTGAGTGCATGTTTTGACCATACGTTGGTGATTTTGATTAGAATTATGGCAAATTTTTTGTTACACTTATTTTGTGGTTTTGAGATTTACAGTTGGCGGTTAAAATGGTCAAATCAATACTACTTAGTATCACCACCTTTCCCATGCAAAGTTGTTTTTTTGCACGTGTTTTTGTTATCAACTCTTAAAAGAGTGACGAAATCGATATAATTTTTGAAAAATGCAATTCTTAAAATATAATATTGAATATTATTGATTTTTCTTACTCCATAACTTTATCGAATTTTATCGGTGTCAATGTCGATACCTACGTATACATTATGTAGTATATTTTTTTAGTGCAATAATGTTGGATACCATCACATCATTACAAACTTTTTTGTTCGTAATTTTTATTTTTTCATTTTCCTGACTAAACAAATGGCCGTATTTTCGAATCAAATCATATTATAATCACAATAAAATATTTCGTAACCAATGTACCTGGTATTTTTAAAGGTTCTTCCAAAGTATAAATAGGTACATTATACTATATCCTTTGCATTCGTGAATATTTATCTATCCGACTAAGAAATAGTTATAAAGAGCCGACTTATCGTTGCAGATTTTGTCTAACAATGTTTGTAGCTATTTAAATAACGTATATTTTAAATAACTATATATTTTAAATTAAGCAATATAATTTCCTTGTGCATACCAGTCGGACATTTTTGAAAATTGAACTGATGTATGTGTTAAGAAAATTATCAAAATATTAAAAAAAAACATATTAAATCCAGACAAGCGATTAAGTACCTACTTTTGATTTATTTTACTCGACAATTATTTTTATTCTATATTTGAAATGGATGGATTAAAAAAGTATCTAATATATATTTTTCTTGACTAGTCCAATTTACATTCCGCGATTTTTCACGGGTAACAACAACTAGTCAACGTAACATTCAGCAACGAAAATCATAAAATGAACTGAATACTTACTAAACACTGTAAATACACTTAGAAAACAATTTGAATCCACCTTAACCAGCGGAAATTAAATATAACTTTACTTTTCCTTGCGAAAACCCTTCAAGCGTAAGTCTCGTGGAAAATGCTCAATAAAGCGTCCATCTTAAGTAATCTCTACTGGTTTTTCGTACATCGAGAATAAGTTTTACTGCACACTAAGAAACTTTGTTATGTTCGCTTTTTCTAATGTTTATTTGTATTGAAAAAAGATTAATGAACATCCTTGTTTATTCCTTTCCGATATCGGCGAACACATTAACTTATTCAAGTCGGCGATTCTAAGTCAATTCCAACTCGTAGCTTTTTACGTTCAAGTGCGGGTTGTTTCAAACTTTAGTCACTTTTTACTTCGTCACAATTCAATGACCATCGCCATTTTGTTTTTTTTTTTCACATTTAAGGTCGCCGTTAAACACCGATTGTAGATCTGTTTCAGGTTTTAAACAAAGTACAAAATCAATACGGTCGTGTCCTAACGCCCGTCAGCTTATCACGATTTATTAAAAAGCTGAAAACGAGCATAGATTCGACGTTTAACGGGGTCCATTCAAATGCAAAAAAAAAATAGGGCTACTCGTTGGATTGTGACGATGTCAAATGTGACGAAAGTGTGAAACACCCCAACCTTAGTGTTGCTCTTAAAAAATAAATGTTATATGTATAAATGGTGTAAATATAATTTACTTACCAGTTTTACTAGCTGGTTTCGCCCTTGATTAGATTTTAAGTATAGGTAAATGTATTTGTTTCATATTTCCTTGTATTCCACTGAAAAAAACGCTAAATTAGTCATCACAGACTTTATACAGACACTTACAAAATATGATAAATAAACAAAATGGCGACTAGTCCGATTCTTTTTCATTTAAATTGATAATCCAAAACTCTATAACTCACGACATCAATGATTTACGAGCTGAAAAATTTACGTTGACTGTAAATACCTAGACATGAAATTTGTGCGAAAATCATTCAGGACTCGCCGCCAACAGCTTTTGTTGCTTCAAATAATCAGTTTCTTGCTTTATGCATGGTTAAGATTATGTATGATTTGTGAATAACCAACGCACACTTTTTACAATCATTAACTGACTGTTGATAATTTATGTTGTTTTCAAATACGCTCATAAAAAAATCGGTACTTTTATTTTTATTCCCCGCCATGCAAATGAAACTGTATATCTCTTACTCTGTCGCCCCAATCAAAAACAGCCAACGTTTTGTTTTCCGCAGTCATTAAGTAACAAATCCACTTATAATATCTCCATTAAAACAACTTTAAGAAGACGGACAGTTATTATTCAAGCATCAAATAAACTTGCTTTCCAACCTAATATTATTGTAATAACCCCATAAAAATATATCTTTTACACTGAATTGTTATTTTGGTCTGCGTAAATGATCCCTATTTATGTTATACATTAGTCAAAATTTTGTTTATTCCCCTTTAATAGTATAATCGGAGACCATGGCTTAGAAAAGGTGCCTTCATAGCGTCCCTGTCTTGCTCTACTTTATTAGCCGCGATCTATTGCTGATAGGGTGACCGGCTCCCAGGTTTACAACACCGTCTCCTCAGGCTCCCGGTTTCCCTGGAGGCGATAAGGCGAAAATTGCCACTTGCCGCCGGTCGCTTCTTTCGATCTATGCCACAACAAAAAAACATCGCCAAAAAGCGTGCTTTATTTTATTTTGCAAAGCTCAGACACTAATATTAAAACGTTTTCCCGTCAAAGTATAAAAAATAATAATTTGCCACATTACACAGTAAAAGCGAGTCGGAAAAAAGGTTAGTAAGTAATAGATTTAATATTTTCGTAAAATGAAATTCCCTTATGGTTTGACATATTTAATGAAATTTCAAAAAATCTTTGTAAAAGACCACAGATTTAATTTCAATTTTTATGACCATAGGTTTCACTTAGCCTAAGCATCATCAGGGAACAAAACAAAGCTTAACAAAAAATACATAGTGTACGGTTATATATACATATAGAGGGAGAACAAAATATAAAATAAGAGAACATTGAGAAAACAATAGAATAACATTTATATTATAACAAAGGAACAGAGAGAAAGAGACAGATAACATGAATTGCAAAAGGAAAAACCTCAACTGAGAAGGTGATTACAGGCCATAATTATTTGTTACTAAACATTAAAAGATTTGCTAAAAAAATGTCCGGTTAAGGCAAAAGCCAAGAAATGTTCAACTCGTAGTATTTAATCAAAGGATCTATAATATTTCTAGGTGATCAAATTTTCAAACCAAAAACACATGATTTTGCATTATTTTGAATTGAAACAAAACAATAATTGTTATACCATACAAATAGTTTTAATACCGAACTAAGTTATCCTCGTAAAAGTGTTAGTAAGGATTTTATGTAGGTGTATGAATTCATGTTACCTTTATGTAAATTCTGTTTAACCTACTCTAAACCATGAATGGGTACTATTTCAGTTCATCAGTAATCCAATCACGTCCATACGCCGTCGGTTTTCTTAGTAAATTATACGTCTGCTGGGCGCATTAGAAAAGAGCCTCCCGCTGTAAAACACTCCACTATACTTCGAAAATACATTTCGCTATACCTGATAAATATATATTCTGTTTTCCTATTAATAGGTCGTTTTTAGATTATAAAATTATTCTGATTTTTTCATTAAAGTTTCTTTGCTGTATTTCATAATGTTATTTTTATGGCAGCGGAAAACCTGAATACAACTCTTTGGTCTTATACTTGAAGATTCGTTTTGCTTGTTAAAATTATAATAATAGTAAAAATAAGATATACGTTACAGCTTTATAGAAATTATTATTTTTCATTCAGCCACCAAAATTACATCATTAAAACAAAAACAAAAAAACCTTCAAAGAATGACCACTAGGATAGAAAATTCAGATAATGATAACTTTGTGGAACTGACCATGGTAATCAACGACAAAATCACAACTTTGATAAAATAACAAACTCATCGTAAAAATAAAGAATAAAAAGACAAGTGGATGGAGGTGTTTCCTTAGAATTATTCAAACACTTTTTGTTTTTCCTATTGTTGAGCGATTTTTTTATACTACTGGGTATCCAGAGTGTAAGTGCAGTAACTTCGAAAAGTCATTATACATGATAGTACAAGTATAAAGGAGAATAACTTTTATCCAAATTTTTATTTTTTTCATTACACACGTACAAATAAACATTTTTAGCTGAAAGGTACCGTAAACGTTAGAATTTTTAACAGAGTTAGAGTTATTCATACCAGTGTTTTATGCTTGTACTTATATGTAAAATCGAATATCAAAGTTACTGCACCTTACCTCAGGAAACCTGGTAAACATAACCATATTATTTCAAATTTTTAACGCCATCGAAAATATCCGGTACGGTTTGACCACTTTGACCAAGTATTGCTCGAAAATGATTGTTATATATTAATATATATACGAGTATATATTAATATATATTATCGTTTTTTTTGTTATGTTGGTACACATATGTTTATCATATGTAAGCATTATCAGCCATTTTGGGTTAGTGGTTTGTTTTTGACAACTGGAAAGGTTAGTCACGTTTTTGTGTGTTCTTCGATTTTTTACTTTTGAAAAAAAATGGATTGGAAGTGAAGCTCTTCCTTTCTGTTCTGTTTACCGTCTTATATACCTTCTGAAACCTTAAGTGATTTTTATTTTTAATTAATTTTTACCTTTTTTATGTATATATTTCTATTTTTTTGCCTCATAACTGATCGTTATATGAGCACCAACCAAAGGCAGCAATCTAAAAAAACGGTTATGTAGCATTGTCGACTTTTGAATGATTATTATAAAAAAAACGAGAATTTTGTTTAACAAAATGTTTGTGTACATTAAACAAGAAACAATTTAAAACAATAAACCGTAAATGTATACACATATTCATGAAAGAAAGGTATATAGAACGCTTATAAAACGAAACTTTTCAAGGAAAAAAATCAGGGTGAAAAAGATTGCTGTTTTTGCTTTTATACCCCTTATATTATTTAAAACATGTTTATTTTAACTTAATTGATCCATACAATGTGGCGTTAGTACGGAATGTAAGTACTTTTTTCAACTGCAAAAAAACCTAATCACTAATTTAATTTAATACTTTACTACAATAACAAAAATACATTAATCATTTGTTTGGTGTTGTAACCACAAACACTTTCAGCCACCCATGTCTTCAATTGTACCTAACACCTGACATCTATGCTCCAAAGATCGCAATCCTTTTGTGAAGATAGGAGAATCTATCAAACGGACTGCCCGTTTTTAGGATCCAGAGTTTATTAAATACGATCAAGTAAAATCAATCATTCAGTTCCAAAATTTCGTCGGCGAGTTTTCGTGCCACTAAAAAGGTTGGCATTATTTCCACACGGTGTCGTTTCGTTCAGTAGAACAAATGTTGAAGCAAAACAATACATGTTTTATGTTTAACGCTTTAGTGTGAAAGAGGGTTGACGTTAATAATCATTTAGTGGAGGCCAGTTATTACCCAATTTCCGTAATTTTTATGCGAGAGACTGTAAGAATGGTTTTTTTTTAACCATAAACCATCACTTTGTACGTAACTAATCTTACTACGCGGCTTTGTCCGAGTTTCAAAACATTCTGGACATTTTAATAATGTGGAACAAGCAGTGTGATACTTTTTTTACAATTATGGATATTTTAAATCTGACAATAGTTACGTAAACCGAAATGTAAGGTACATTCAAAACTAGGCAAGTTTCTTGAAGCCATAGTTTACCGTTAGTTTTTACTGTTTTATAAACTCTGACTTTTCGTTGGATACTTTGACGGCCTCCATGGTCGAGTGGTAAGACGCTCGACTTAGAATCTAAAGGTCGCGGGTTCAAACCCTGCGTGCATCAATAAATTTCATTTAATTAATATGTGTCATAACACATTTAACTAATTAAAAAAGTGATAAAAAAGTATATTTGTGGCACGTTCCAGAGAGTATCGCCCTGGTGAAAGACCACGATTCAGAATCGAAACGTTGCTTGAAATGGCTTTAGCCGTGTTTGGTGACCAGATCTGAATAGCCAGGTACTTCTCTTCCCAATCTCTTTCCCTTCCCTACTACCTTCAGCCTCACAACATACCCTATTTGGGGATGCCATAGACTCACTGGCGCTAGACGGTTGGGAGCAGTTGAGACTCTTGTGCGGTATTCATATAATTTATTTATTTTAAATATATATAATACTTGAGAGATTTACATACAAATGGTTGTACTCTTTATAAATAAACTGAGTAATTTTTTTTTTTTAAAGTGAGACAAACATTCCCGGGTTACGAATAACCTGACAATATTTGAAAAACTCCTACCGCCATCATAAAAAGCGGAAGATGTTGCTTGTGCAATGATGGAGGACTTAGCCAGCAGAGGAATTGAACGCACGACGCCCGGGTGGGAATCCGACGCGTTCTTCACTCAGCTACCGACCGGTCAAAGTAATGTTGCCAATAGTTTTGTTGAATCAAAAACCAATTTGCTTTATTCTAATGTTGATTCCGAAAGGTTCCTGTCTTAATTTAATATTGTTTTAACGAATGGCTAAAGGAACCTTGGGCACTAAAACGTCGCTAAAATGATATTCTTTCATTTAAATTTTGCTTAGTTCATTATAACTTTCTTTTAAAGGAAGTTAAACATTTTCTTCAAATAGCATTACAATATTTTTGTTTCTTCTTCTATTATCATAACAAGCAGAAAACGGTGATTGTGCAATGATGGTGAATTTAAGTAGCAGAGAATCGAACCAGCGACGATGCATGAGTGCGGACCCGATGGCTTGGACCGCTCAACCAACTATTCGATCGGCTATTTATGTTCAGTGTCATTGACTGAAACAAATATTTACTTATCGTATACGTCACCTAGCTCGGGGTGTTTCAAACTCCATCAAATCGATAATTAGCGCCATTTTGAATTTTTGACATCTGAACGGTCCCCGTCAAACGCCGATTCAGCTTGCGATCAAATTATGATCACCTGATAATCTTAACAGAATTACCGGTATCCTTGACAGCTGATCACAATTTTGTCAAAACCTGAAACGAACCGAGAATCAGCGTTTAACGGGGACCGTCAAAATGTCAATGATTCAAAATGGCGCTAATCGTCAATTTAATTGTCATCAAATGTGATGGAGTTAATCAATGTTAAATACATCAACGTTAAGGAACGATTTTCTTTTCAAAATCATCAGTTTGTCGGAAAACACATACCGACAATAATTTCAGTTCTCCAACAATTGGTAACAAAAATCATTTCATAATTCCAACATAACTTGAATAACTTGCCTCAATTTATATGATTGTGTTCACAAATATTGTTGTGGTTAAACATATTGGTTTTTCCATATTACTTTATGAGGAAAAACTCGATCGGATTCGCTTAGAACCTTCTGTGGGTAAACACCGGTTAACCGGTCAGCCTAACTTCGCAATGACCTGAGAATAAAATACAACATTAGTTACTTACAGGTTGTTTTAGTTCGCGAAGCAATATGCATTCTTCTTATTCTTCCCATGGTGGAGTAGAGTTGGTAGAGGTCGACGTGGGATCCAAATATGACTCCGTCCATCTTTGTCTCCTCAACCGGGAGTGCTATTTATAATAGACCTCCGGTCCCTCGTTTTGTGGCATTTATGGTATTTTTGAGCACGGCACTTGTTGGTACTCACTTCACTCAAACCTTAGAGTATATAGAGTGGTATCTATCCAAGGCAGTGTAATCAGTTTTTGATGATTTTTACCGGACTCGTCAGACCTGGGCGTGGCTAGAACTAGGTATTTATACATCCATTCATAGCACATGTCGACATAATGTTTTTGTTTATTCGTATAACCACTTTTTCACAGTTTTGTTATCAACAAAAATATAGCATATAACCTGAAAAACCGTTTAGTTGTGTCCAGCTTAGTCGCATAATAAAAAATGTGGGCGGAGTCCCCGGAGACGTGGGAGACCAAGATCATCCTTACAGTACATAAAAGCGGTGTGTTATTTTTGCTGTCTCTTTCTCTCTCATGGTGTAGTAAAAACCCGGAGAAAGTGATTTATCGCAAATTTGTATAGGTTGGGTAAAAATAATTAGCTCTCTCTCCATACATTGTTATTCCAAGACTCAAACAATACCCACCCACACCGTGACAATACCCGCATTAGGTACAACAGACCATGCTGTGCGAACACTTTTGTCATAACAAAAGACACATCAAAAACCCAAACAAATCCTCCAGAAGGACTAGAACAATTCAACCATATTCCGTACAATAAACTCTATTAACCAACCAATAAATTAACTTAATCAAATAAATACTGGTCATCAATACCATTTTATTACGAACCATTCTAAAAAGAGTCAATTTGCCATCATATCAAAGTCAAAAGTTGCACTACTACAATATACAGTGAAACCCTGAATTGCGAGTAAACAGATTTGCGTATGTTTCGAAAGACGACCAGTTTTTGCAATAAAATTTAACTCGATAAACAAGCGATGTCTTGCTTTATCTTTATGTTCACCAAGTGGGGGAGTTCCCGGATATGAGAACCAGGGTGGCAGAAATGAAGAAATGGATCAAGACCACTTCATGGTCATCATGGAATCATTGGAGTAAGATATTGGCCCCATCAATATCAACGCTGCCTGGGTGGAATCCCGCTTGGTGGCCCTCTGTAGACATGTGACCTAACATCCTACATTAACAATTTTGTTTTTTTTAAGCTTAAGCTTTAAACCTTTGACTTTTAAGCTTTTACCTTTCGAGATTTCGAACGTTTGATCTTTGAGCTTTCGAACTTTTCAGCTTTCGAGCTTTGAACTTTTGAGCTTTTAAACTTTGGAGATTTGGAGCTTTTAAGCTTTGAGCTTTCGAGCTTTTGAGCTTTGAATTTTCGAGCTTTCAAGCTATTGAGCTTTCTAGCTTTGAACTTTCGTGCTTTTAAGCTTTGAATTTTCGAGCTTTCAAGCTTTTGAGCTTTCTAGCTTTAAGCTTTCGTGTTTTTGAGATTTAGAGCTTTTCAGTGAATCCTCGTAATTTTTCGGTATAATTAGTGTATTAAAACACTAGCGAGTACCCGGCATGCATAAAATTAATTAAATTGTAGGATAGACGATATCACCTTTTTCACTAAAAAGGCCTTGTGCCATTGCAAGGTCGTGGTGGATTTATATTATATCTTTTCAACTTTCAAGCTTTTGAGCTTTTAAGCTTTGAGCTTTTAAGCTTTCGAGCTTTTAAGTTTGAGCTTTTGAGTTGTAAAGCTTTGAGCTTTTAAGCTTTCGAGCTTTTAAGTTTGAGCTTTTGAGTTGTAAAGCTTTGAGCTTTTAAGCTTTCGAGCTTTTAAGTTTGAGCTTTTGAGTTGTAAAGCTTTGAGCTTTTAAGCTTTGAGCTTTCAAGCTTTTAAGCTTTGAGCTTTTGAGCTTTGAGCTTTTAAGCTTTCGAGCTTTTAAGTTTGAGCTTTTGAGTTGTAAAGCTTTGAGCTTTTAAGCTTTGAGCTTTCAAGCTTTTAAGCTTTGAGCTTTTGAGCTTTTAAGCTTTGAGCTTTTAAGCTTTGAGCTTTAAGCTTTTGAGCTCTGAGCTTTTGAGCTTTGAGATTAAAGCTTTAAGCTTTTAAGCTTTTAAGCTTTAAGCTTTCGAGCTTTTGAGCTCTGAGCTTTTGAGCTTTTCAGCTTTCGAGCTTTGAACTTTTCTGCTTTCAAGCTTTTGAAATTTTGTGCTTTGAGCTTTTAAGCTTTCGAGCTTTGAGCTTTCGAGCTTTTAAGCTTGAGCTTTCGAGCTTTTAAGCTATGAGCTTTCGAGCTTTGAGCTTTTGAACTTTTCAGCTTTCGCGCTTTGAACTTTTCTGCTTTCAAGCTTTTGAAATTTCGAGCTTTGAGCTTTCGAGCTTTGAGCTTTTGAGCTTTTAAGCTTTGAGCTTTCAAGCTTTGAACTTTTCAGCTTTCGCGCTTTGAACTTTTCTGCTTTCAAGGTTTTGAAATTTCGAGCTTTGAGCTTTCGAGCTTTGAGCTTTTGAGCTTTTAAGCTTTGAGCTTTCAAGCTTTCAAGCTTCAAATGATACAAGTCATCTCAAAAGCACGAAAGCTCATAGCTAGAAAGCTCAAAAGCTTGGAAGCTTGAATGTTCAAAGCTCAAAACACAAAGCTTTCGAGCTTTAAAATCAGCTCAAAGCTCAGCTGCGCTTGAAAAGTTCTTCAAAGCTTTTGAAATTTCGAAAGTTCAAAGCTCAAAGCTTTGAGCTCGAAAGCTTAAAGCTTTGAGCTTTTTAGCATTGAGCTTTCGAGCTTTTAAGCTTTGAGCTTTAAGCTTTGAGATTTAAGCTTTTAAGCTTTAAGCTTTCGAGCTTTGAGCTTTCGAGCTTTTAAGCTTTGAGCTTTCGAGCTTTGAGCTTTTGAACATTTCAGCTTTCGCGCTTTGAACTTTTCTGCTTTCAAGCTTTTGAAATTTCGAGCTTTGAGCTTTCGATTTTGAGCTTTTGAGCTTTAAGCTTTTGTGTTTTGAGCTTTGAACTTTCAAGCTTCCAAGCTTTTGAGCTTTCTAGCTATGAGCTTTCGTGCTTTTGAGATGACTTGTACGATGGACTTATACGTTTTCGCTTCTCCTGTTATTTCGTTAAATTCTGAAGTTGATGTCATTGACATCATTATTTTTGGCTGCTAATATAGCATGTTCACTGAGCAACAGTTACTGATGGTTTTTGTAATTCTGTGTGATGTTTGGGAAAACTTTTTAAATCAATTTTTTTGTGGTTGCTGTTATTTTACAGTAGCTTTTTGGCAATGTGATACATTGTGTGGATTCATCGATTGCCATTTTCCCATTCCCAATATCCAACAATTGTTTTAAGAAACGTTTAGCGGATGCATCATGTTGTAGTTGTACACGCATATTGGTCTTCAATCTCCTTTAGTTATGCCTTTAGACGACTATTACTATCTCTAAACAAAAAACAATCATTTGAAAATTTTCTTTGATTCCAAACATTAATTTAAAAAGCAAAAAATAAACTTAAGTAGGTACCTAATTGTGTTTTCCATCTGTGGCTAAACAGAGTAATATCTATGGTCTGATCTAAATAGAAAATTCCGGGCTCCTATGTTTTTCACGCTAATTTAATCTCTAAACCTCCCCGTCACTAATAAAAACAAACTGTGCTATTTTTAGGTTAAATCGTTCGAGTGATTTTCAAGAAAATCGAAAACAAACATTAATTTTTATAAATAGAGAATTAAATAATGGAATATGTTAAAAAGTGTTAAGGTTGTATATTTTGTATAAATCATTTTTATCTTAATATTTTTAGTTTTGGATCGAACCATTTTTTTTTTCAGCCAGACATTTAGAAGCTAATATTTTCGTTTAAAGTTGTATGTTTGCTCTCGGCGTATACAATTAATCTTTAAGTGTTACGAGTAAAGAGCGTGGGGCGACTCGTGGGGGTATGTGAGGCTTGCATGTAGGATTTAGGGGTTGTAAACTAATGCGGTTTGGTTACCACTCACCCTCTTTTTACCACCCATCATTTTGTAATCTGTAAGTTAGGACCAAACGTATGTAGGTGCTTACGCGGGCATTGGGTAACACGTGTCTTATGAGCCTATACAGACTTCCAGGTGCATTGTTGAAAAAACGTTGGTTAGATTTTTGGATGTCATATTAAAATAATTTTTTTATGATTTAAACAATGTATCTAGTAATTGTTTTAATCGTAAATTCGAAAGGATAGCTTTAAGCTGGATTTACACATCAAAATAATTATTTAACTAAATAAGTAGTTAAATATCACAAGGGTGGGCAGAAGGATATACTGCCACACGACTTTGTCTTGGCACATACTCCTTGATTGATATTCATACCATATCAATAAGCTCTCATGCGGAACAATATCGTCACTGAGCGGAACCGGACGTTGGTGTGAATCAAGCTTAAAGCTGGATTCACAACAATATCGTCACTGAGCGGATCCGGACGTTGGTGTGAATCCAGCTTTAAGCCTGATTCACACCAAGTGCCGATATTGTTCCGCAAGAAAAACATTGATATGGTATGAATATCAGTCAGGAGTATGTGCCAAAAAAAATACTGATATCGCAGATTTTTTTTTATCAAAAACCATTTTTTTATCACTCAATAATATTTTTATAAATTATTGATTTTAAAAAATATTATTTAATGATAAAAAAAAATGGTTTTTGATAAAAAAAAAACTGCGATGTTAATATTTTTACACTTTAAAATAATTATTTAACTAAATAAGTAGTTAAATATCACAAGGGTGGGCAGAAGGATATACTGCCACAAAACTTTGTCTTGTCACATACTCCTTGATTGATATTCATACCATATCAATAAGCTCTCATGCGGAACAATATCGTCACTGAGCGGATCCGGACGTTGGTGTGAATGCAGCTTTAAATGGAAAAAAAAACATCCTCAGTGTAAAATTAAGCGTTGTCTTTCAAAATTTCAACAGGAAAACTGTAAGAATTTCCGCCAGAGCGAGACACCAACTCAACGCCGTTAATTTAAATTACAAGCTTTATTTCCTGTCTTGTCCAGTCTATGCTTCGATAGCCATAGAGTAAACCTCATGGAATCTCGTCTATTTTTAAAGACAGTAAAATAAAAACTAAAATCTCCATAGCTCATGACAGATATAACGTTGCAAACTGAAAGACTTTTTTGATGACGCCAGATCATTAATTTATAGCTTAGGAAAACAGATTTTTGCTTAATTGTTAAGATGTTCAAGTAGTATTGTACCCAATGTTTTTACATTTAGCACCTCTTCATCCGGTTTTATTTTAAAAATTAGTTATGGTTACATATAGGTATGTTCCACGATATTTTTTAAAAAGTTTTGCTCTAGAAATTGATGGGTAAAAGCAAATTCACAATCCACAAAAATCTTTTAGGACATCAATGAAAAATGCGTTTGTTCACTCTGGCAGATTACCCCATTTTACGATTGGCCACCTAAATAACATCCGGTTCCCGGAGCTTAAAGATAATTAATCCGAAAAGACAGCTTCGGCATTGTTCGCAGATTTTCCCACCTAAAGTTGGCAACACTGACGCGAGAAATGTTCAGCGGCGGGTTCGTGACCGAGCACCAGTTGGTTCCTACTTGGCAGGTACTCTGATACTTGGTAGATACTCTTTCATACTTGGAACTGAACCCGTGACTCAGTAAACTTCCCTCTACGGTTCTACGCTCTACATGTTACCTCTACGTGTTACCTTTACGTGTTACTTCTACGCCAGACGACGGCTAGGCTACGAATATTAATACTTACTTATTACTCGCTGGTATACTTTATTCAAAACATTTACATAGGTGTATAGAAGGAGTTTTTGGTTTTATTTTAGTGAAAACAAGAAATTTACACAAGCTCGGTAGTCTGCTCCACACCTCATTTACATTTCGCCGACTTTTTAAGATGCCACCTGGGCATCTGATGTTATATTACTACATGTAATTTTTAAGCCTAATTTGTGTTCAAGTGTATAAATCAAAACATGAAATTTGTGACCAAGAATACCGCAGTCTAATCATAGCTTGTTTTATGGCATCAATCCACTATCTGCTGCAGCCCCTGCCAGATTGCTTGCAATAAAAACAGAGAAAGTTGAACACTGAATATCCTTAATTAAATATGTTCCTTTAGCGACTACTCATAACTATGAATGAACTTGTTCGACGATACAATTAAAAGCTTTTTTGACACACCTTCTCGTATACTAGTATACTCGTACAACGATGCGGATATTTACGGATGTCGCGAACCTTTTTGACAGTATGAGAATACAGTGAAAAGGTTTGGATTTGTGAAATAAACTGTCAAGAATGAAATATTGGAAAAGATAAGCTCTAAATTTGCACAATAGGATCAACGAAAAACATTTTATTTTAGATGTTGAAAATATACCCACATTATTTTCAGTGGCGTGCAGTGGTATCCATTATTGGTCATGCTTTTGAAAACATAATACCCACATTGTATAATTTATTTTAAGATAGTAGGTATTACTTTCATAATATCATAGTAGGTATTATTATTTATTTTTATGGTAAAGAATTGTATAGTTTCACAGTTTTTTCTGTTTTTTTTTTACGTATAACGTGTATGGCGAGTGTGCAGGTGTATATGATTTTGGCACATTCATATTATAAATTGACAGGTAGGTCGTTGTTGGCGAGGTTACATTAATATTGTATTTAAACTGTGGTTAAATGGTTCTATAAATGAATCTAAAGTAATTTTAAATAAAAAATAATTTTGTTTTAAGCCACTTTATTTATACACATATAACAATTCGACCGGTTTCGGTTAGACTTAACCTTCATCAGGAACGTATAAGTATAAACTGGAACTACGTTCCTGATGAAGGTTAAGTCTAACCGAAACCGGTCGAATTGTTATATGTATATAAACAAAGTGGCTTAAAACAAAATTATTTTTTATTTAAAATTATAATGTCAAGCTACAAAGTGTTTGCTGCCTTCGAGAATCTAAAGTAGTTCCACGGGGCCGTCCACTAAAATTCCAAACGATGTAACCAACAATCAAATATTCGTCCGATAATATTAAGAAATAACTGTTCGCAAGCTGCATCAAAATCAAATCAAATGTAAATGAAAAAAGTAGCTCTGCACAAAAAGTTTTTAATTTTTCCAAATAAAATATCAGTCTAAAATAATGAATAATTACCGGTCGCACACCTGGATACAGTTAAAAATAGCTTCACAGCTCTTATGAATGTTTAAAATTTATGAAAAAATGCAATCCTTGTAAATTTTTTAAAAATAACTACACATCGACATGAATTGATGATAATTTCTTACTAAATAATAATAACATTCCATTTATATAGCGCTGTTTTGCGATGTCACCTCAAGTGCTTTCTTTTAGAATGAACTTAAAAGTAAAGATTCTGTGACCCCATTCAGGAGTCATATTCTTAAACTTACTAACACAGTACTCCTTATATAGACGATAAATAATCTTGCACCATAAAAAATATCGTAGTCCGATCATGCAGCATAAATGAAAGATTTAGGTTAAAAATTGCTAAAATACATAACATAACATAAACAGGTAACCGATAACAGATATGCATATAAACGTCATTATCAAAAAATGTGAATGACTCAATAATTTTGTCAAATAATATGAACGTGGAAGAGATGGAGTATTTGACAAAGCGGTTTTACTGGTAAAGTATACAAAGTAATGATAGAACCCATGAACAATAGAATAGGGAAAAATAACGACAATAAAAAATAAAATAAAACAGAAGTCAATTTAGGTTCAGCAATAAACACAAGAAGATTCTGCGTAGGCAATACAATACATAAAACAGTTCAACAGGGAGGCAACCAAAACCAAACAATTACCGTAGACTTGAGAAAATGGCTTAGAATAATAAATAAATCTACAGCGTACCTTTAACGGCCCGTTATAACGGATGAAGGAATGTGAATTAACGGAGTGAAATAATATTATTTCGAATATAATTCTGCGGTTCAACAATGTATAATATTTGTAAAGTGGTACCTTTATTATTTTATTTTTTTACATCTATCAACACAATTGTGAATTTCTAAAAATGATTCTTGTGTGTTGTTTCACTCATTCCGTAATTTGATAATGTGATGATCTCGGGATATCCAAAGCATCCCGTCATGCCCCGTGGCAGATTGTGAGTGGAAAGAAGGGTTAGACGAGGGACCTCAACTTTTATAGGGATTTAGAAAGGGGTGAAATATTGTCTGACGTGAAATTTATTATTCTGAACGCAAGCCTGCTTTGCGTTCGCACATAAATATTAAAATTCTTGTAAATAAATAAAGAATATTATTTTACAAAACTCTTCTCAAGAATCACAAACTCAAAATTATGCTAACTAAGGGTACGTTGTTCACCGTGACGTGCAAAAAAAAAAATATTTTGGTGTTTTGTGGGATTCATTTCGACTTAATTGGTGCTTGCAATTTTTAAAAATTAACTATAATTTCGTAACACATTTTTAAAAATTCCAATGCATCTCGCCGTTTAATATTATACTTAGGTATATTTAAATTTTGTTTAAATCTGTTTTTAAGCTAAGTAACCTTTACTCAAGAACCTTGTTATCTTTTTATACTTGATTAAAGCAGCAATGGCTGTTGTATTTTTGTGCCAAGGGGCAAGTATTGAAACAAACATAACTACTCATTTTGTGGCCAATTTTAAAGATTATAATCTGGTAGGATGCTACGCCTACCTACATTAATAATATTTTCAACGAAATGAAAAAATAACTTTATAGAAGACCTATAAATTTAATTAATTTTAATTTTAATTTTAATGACCAACCGGTTTCGCTTAGCCTAAGCATCATCAGGGTACAACATTAAACTGAAAAAATAAAACACATATTTAGTACATTAAAAAAAAATAATCCTTAAATATCCACTAAGTAATTGCTTTCTACGAAAATAATAATATTTTCGGTCAATATTGAAGATATCAATAGCCCTAAGTTTCATTAGCCCTTATTTAGTAGTTTCATACCTGGCCATGGGGAACGTAGCAGATGATGGTGTTAGGTACAATCAACTTATAGCATTCCAGTAGGTATGGACTATCTATCAAATTATGATATTAATATTATAAGCTGTTATTGCAAGGGGCCCACTCCATCTGGTATGGAGCTCATATAGCAGGTGTGTAGCCATAGTTATGTAGAGGGTTTTCGCACTGTTGTAATTTATTGTTACCTAACCGTTATTATAATAAATAACTTAGCGTTTTCCGTAAGATATGAGAGACTAAGCAAACTTATAATAATTTGTAGTTCAAAGATTTATAGAATTTCCTAATTAGAGCAAGAAATGCTGGGTTGGCAAAGGTAGAACAATTATTTACCTGATAGGTTTTAGTTTGCGTTTCTTTCCAGTGAAACATTTTAACTGGAATTTATTTAAAATAACACATTTTTTCTAATTTCCTCTTTTTGTTTTGAGGCCCCTGTAAATTATTGGGGTTCCTTAAGGTGTTATTAATGTTAAAAAATGCAGAGGTATTAAAATATACATAAACATTATTAGCGGAAACTTACTGGTTAATGCAACATTGTAATCACTTTATTTAAAACATTTTGTAAACAACTGTATGTTTTCCTAAATAAAATAAAATATTTATTCTCAATTTTCAATATTTCTGGAGATGGAAATGGGCTTCAAATTCTTTAGCTATTTATGCTTTTATTTAATTCTACGTCAATATATTCCATAAATTTCCCAGATAAGAAAAAAATCTAAAATATAATACTGCACTTTGTTTTACGAGATATTTATTATTTTTCAACTTCTTTTGAAAACCCTGAGATTTTAAATAAACGTAGAATCCTTCTACTAAAATCGTGCCCATTTTATCAAATAGATAATAGTAGATCGTTTATATCTACATTTGACAAAATCTTACCTATGAAACAGAAAATCTGAATCTACGCTTCCTCAAAAACTCGCACACTGTGATCTCTAGCGTTATTCAATTTGTACTGCTCTTTCTGTCTGAATTTTGTATCGCACAGTGTAATTTATATCGTATAGCTTTGGCGTATTCAGTTTGATCAAAAAAGTTCGACAAGGCCCCATTTTGTTTTTTCCATATTCTTTGATCTTTCCAAAAGTTAAAAAAAATAAATTCTATAATTAAAATGTATAAGTCGTCAACACCTCAATCTTTTGATTTGCATTGTACATTTTTATTTCTTCTTTTGTTATATTTTCGTTTGAATGAGAACAAATTTATTTAGCGACAAATCCAAAAAATGATTTAAACACTCGTTCCATCCGTCGAGTGTGATTTACACAGGGGGAGGGGGTGGTATGGAATAGAAAAGCCTTATCTTCCCATCGCGGCACAAAGACCCTTAGTCCTTGGAAGGAAATGGCCAAATGGTAGAGAGAGTTACGCAACTTTCCGCGAGTTGTATAAATGTAGGTTGTTAGCTGTTAGCACAATCCGATAAGCTATTATTTGATGTGTGTTTGTACTCGTGTTTTCTTCTACTCGGGTCGTTTGTGTATTATAGGGGTTACTTTTCCTTTTCAATTTTGCTTTCAAACGAAACAATTGGATTTTTTAATAATAACGATTCTTGTAATTAAAAAAAAAATGTTTTGATGAAAATGGTTTTCTGACAACTTTCCCAATTACCTAAATACCAAAAATCGATCGAATCACAATGTTATTAATAATATTTAGATGATTAGTATAGGGCCGTTTTTGTAAAAAAATGAACCTCAAGGGCGCTGTGCAACAATATAGTTATTAAAATTGTTTTTTTTTTTCTATATAATTAAATTTAAAAAATATTTAAAGAATTTAAAAATCACTTTGTTTAAGAGCACAGATATTATTTAAATAAAAAAATATTAAAATAAACATAAAATACAATAACATACGTGATTTTTGCAAAGTTATTTTTTAATTTATTTAAATATGTCAAACCACAAAGTGATTGCTTTCTACGAAAACATAAAAATTATTTCTTGAAGCGATGTTTAATCTGAGCTAAACAGTTAAATTTAATTTTTATTTAAGAAGAAAACTCAGATACAGACAGTAATTCGTAAAAAATAATATACATTCACTGGAGAATTCTCCTGCATCCCAACTATTTCTCACGGATTAACTAACATAAGTAGCAGATAAAAAAAAATACACATAATTTTCAGACAACTTTAAGGGAAAAAAATATATTAAAGATTGGGTTACACAGAACAGAAAAAAGTGCACAGAGTCTAAACGAAGTAGCAGAAGATAAATAACCCTTACAAATATTTTTAGAAGAATTTAAAGGGAAGAAAAAATAAATAGTTAAATGAAAATGGTGTTACTCTGAAAAATGATAAAAAGTACGCAATATATAAACAATGTACGACCAAGTCAATTATTTTAAAGAGATTTTCTATTTGTAAACGAAATGGAGTCTTTTCTTACTTTTCGACATATAAATTTATCCAAGCTCCTACCTCATGATGGAAATTCTTTGCCAAGCTAAATAAGTTGCGTTTGTAGTGAAATTTCAAACAGAACAAGTTGTTTTCAAATTTCAAGACGCTAGAGCTCGAGAGTTTTCTTCCTTCAAACAGCAGAATTTTATATTTAGATAAGGCACTTTTTGAGGAGCTTTCAGTGAGCAAGATTAATATTTTTCGAGTAAATTAGCTACCCTATAAATTACGTATTATCGTCTTCCAATGAATGATTAAAATAATCTAACATTCGTAACTGGCTTGCTGTTCCCAAAAGGACTGCCCTAGGGCTACGCGAAGCAGAGAATTCTCTTAAAGTTAATTCGAGAAGTTGGTAACCCGTTACATTAACAAAAGCCCTGACCGGGCCGCAAATGTTCTTCCCAACAAACTTATTTAATTATAACCATTCAAATTTATGATGTTTTCTCATGATAATGTTTGATCTATCTAACACATCATACCATTAAAGCATAATATATTCGACTGTAACACGAATCTAGATCAAAAAAACCTTTGCAACTTATTTCCATTTATTTATTTTTGACCTGTTTCTCCTTGCAACAGGCATCTTCAGACTGGTCACATTTGAAGTAAACCTATGATTTATTATGTATATCATCTATGTCCAAAATTGACGCTTTGGGCTCTACATAATATTGACCCGTTCTTGTCAGCAATAAATCAAAATACCAAGTCACAAAAAACAAAAACAAAAAAACCTTTTTATGAGAGGTTCCAACTCAAGAAGTATGTTAGCCAATAAAAGATTCTTATATGATGTGCTTTAAATCTGCTTTGCTTTTGTTTTTTATCTTGACCGCGGATGACTTCGTTAAAGCATGGATATATATATATATATATATACATATATATATATATATATATATATTTTATATATATATATATATATATATATATATATATATAACTCTATTCGTTAAAGAAGGCTTACTGTACCTGCTTATCTTTTTAAAAGTAACCTAATAATTTATCAATTTATTTTTAGAACTTATTTTACAATACTCTTTAAGGCAGCTGTAGGCACGGCCATTTTTCATTTCGATCAGACTGATAAAACTGGCGGAGGAAGGACCAAAGTAGAAATAATGCTGTAGAAATGAGATCCCTGAGGCGGATGTATTAATTGCTTGACGAATTAGGTTATTATACAAGAATAGTGCTAGAACCGTATAAATGTACACAACAAGATTGAGAATGGGACGCTTGGATGGTTTGGGCGTGTAGAGCGGATGGATGGAGAAATAAGTGCAATGAGAAAATATAATGCAAAGTTAATGGAAGTAGGAGTCACAAGCGACTAAGGAAGACACGACACGATCAAGTAAAACTCGGGTGAATAGCCAGAATAAGAAAAGATTACGTATGACATGATGTTGAAATGTCAAAACCCTTTTGGAAAATAGCGTGATGGTTAGTATGTAAAAAAAATCAAATAGCAACTCCCAGACCTACCAGCACAATAATTATAAATATTGAACCAAAATCTTTATTTTTTAAAAATAATATACGAGTATATGATTGCACTGCGCGGAAATCAAGTCTGCAACTTTCCGACTAAATGCCAAATACGTTGACCACCTATTGATTCCGCTATAAATTATTATTTGAAACCCAAGTTAATTCAAACATAACAAATCCAAATTTTACCCAGAATGTTCCATCAAAAAAAAATTCAATAGATATAGCTTTTAACAGTTAACTAGTAACGGAAATTTATTTTTAATTTAACGCTTTAATTAATGTTACTTGGGTACGTCCAGCTCAATTAATTGACGTGAATTAGAATATTCTTATCGTTCGTAATTAAATACGGTTAATCTCTTACCGAAAAATATGAGACTAAAGCTTAACTCTCAAATTAAATACCTCCTTTTCAACGGCTTTTTAATTAAATCGCACGATTTCAATGTGTTCGGTTTCGTCTGCTTTGTAAATGAATGCCTTGTTATATAAGTAGATCGTTAAATCTTTCTGAATCTTGTACCTAACATATTATGTGTAGCAAGCGTTCGTAGATACGTTTTGAATGTGGAAACTGTTGTTTATTTAGAGGACTAAATCACTGATTTCAGTTTTCACTCAACAATGAAATGGAATAAAATGATTATTTCAAGTGTGTTTTACACGATAAAACAGCTTCCCCACAAGACCTTAAAAAACTTTGAAGACGTAGATATTTTTATTTCCAAACAAATTTTGATAAAAAATATTACACCACTATCAGTGTTTACGTGGAACACGTGTTTTTATTTTTCTGGTCTGTTATTTTTCACTTTACCTTTGATTCCTAGGGGTTTGTTAATGGGAATCCTAGTCAAGATTATCCAATGCCCAGAGCACGTGGGATTATTACACCACTAATTGAGAGTATTTTTACACGTAAGGAAATGGCAGGGGAAGAAAATTAAGAAAGAGATTTTGGAAAACCTGGCTATTCTGATCTCGTTACTAAAACCTAAGCATAGCTGAGACTTTTTTAAGCAACGTTTCAATTCTAAGCGATGTTTTCTTACCAGGTCGATCCTAAAAAAAAATTCTGGAATAAATTAAATAAATTTTAAAAGTTTTTTAATCTTATACGATAAGAAAATCAAGTTATTTACACAACGTTTTAAACCCGCCACTTCCATAGCCAAAGTATTTTACGATTCTGCCTAGAGGTCGTCAAATACAAATGTGAAACTTTCGTAAAAATGTTTCGCGACTTGTTTCATAAAATTAATGTTTCCGGGTCTCTTTATTTTTATCTCCGGGCCAATTGTGGCGAGAGTTCCCAATGGGCCGACTTTTTCATTTCCTTCCGCCTACGAAGCTCGTTCTTATTTCAAAAGCTCCACCCCGGCACTTAGAATCTTAACAGCCAAGAAAAGTCAGTGACTTTTGAGTATGAGAAATATCTATGTTTTTTTAGTACTCAATTTGGTTCAGTATGCAAGTTCATTTCCTGGCCTTCGCACGGCTAGAAAGTTCATTAAAATACTAACATTGTTTTTATTTAGTTTAAATTGTATTTGAAATATTTAAGGAAATCGTTTTATTAATTTATAATCAACAGCTAAAATTTATCTCAAATTAAATACATGAGATCAATTTCAAGTAATAATGGTTTACATGGTAATGACTGGCATATGGCGTTTCCGGTGAAATAAGGAAATTATTTTGCTCCAATTTTAACAAGAGTGGTTTGTTGCTATGTTTTATCTATTCGTAGGTATTTTATTAACACCAGAACACAAATCAAGATCTATAATTTCGATAGGTAAATCCTCTAATCCACCTTAGACAGATATGTAAATAAACGTTCTTCATAAAATTGCCAAAAAATATGATCTTCGGTTAGGCATGAAAATCAGAAAAATAAACCATCTTGACTATAGAACGAGGGGTTCCAAATACAGTATCACCCAACTGATACCGAGTGAAGATTGTCATGATAACCTACCCCCGATATAGGAGGACACCGACATGAGAATACAGTCAGTCGTTGTACATAATTATAAAAACCGTTGCGTTTTGTAATTGGAAGCAAAAGATCAAATAAAAAAAATCTATTGAAATATCTAAATACCCACAGATATAAAATTTAAATACATATATTTTTATTAGGGGGTGCGGTTACAATCTTAATATTTTAATTAATCTTCCTTACAACTGTGAAAACTTTGTTGACAAACTTGAGAAACGCAATCAAAATACCCGGAGCAAACCGATTTTTCGAACTTAGATGGGAATCGATCCCAGAACTTCCAGACCCAACTCAAGTTTAATAACTTTACTATCGAATCACGTAGATAAGCTGAGGATTATGACAGTCGGTGTTCGGAGATTATGAACTAACCGCACGTCATATTCTGTTCAGATCTCACGCACGTGAGAAGATAATTTCTACAGCGGTGTTTTTCTGTGAAAAATCATAGGACGCTTGAAGAAAAATAAATCCATATGGTTATATTTGCAGCACCCAATCGACCCTATCTGGCTCCCCAAACATTATTAGTTTCTTATCAAACTAAATTATCTATTGTGTATATCGTGAGTTGCTCGTGAATGATAATAGTATCTATTTAATCTTATTTGTCAAAGCTCTGTTTCATGAAAGTTATTGAATTAATATTAATCGACCTTTTCTGTCAAAACTTTACATTTGAAGAGCTTTTGCTTGCAGAGCGTAGGCTAGGGATTCGTTAAAGAATGTTGTATTGTATCCAAATGGCACACGTCTCTCTGTGCTTAATAGAGTTGAGTTAGTGAAGAGGGATTTACGTAGTTTCTAATCTCTCATCCTGGTATAATTCCTCCATTCAGAATTATTTAACCTTCGTTCCACCTAGATAAGTTTTTAGTTTGATCCGAACCTGTGATTCAGTTATTGAATCTAGTTATCATTTCGATATGTAAGTTTATTTTGAGTTATTTAGGTCCTGTTAAAGTAACAGGTTCTAGTATTTTATTTAACTCATAAATACTTGTGAATGAAACTTATTTATTTACACAAAGTACACGTTAATACAATTTATTTCTTATTTCATAGATAAATAGTTTCTAGAGAGACAACGTAGAGCTTAGTAACTTCTTTCAGACGTGGGACAAAAGCTGGTCGCTGAACTGTGTGCATGTGGCATAGCAAATATCAACGTCTGTATCACCTTACTGGTAAGCGCTAATTTGTTCATGAGTCTAGCTGTTAATTCCGAAGCATATGTGCAATTACCAAGATAGGCAAATATCACAACCAAGTGTTGTCTTTTTGCTGAATTGGGGGACCAGCAACTTGCTTGTGTTTCTGTCATCTGCAGCATGTCTACCTCTCCATTGCATGGCTATCCAGTCTGTGATTTTGTCAATTAACTTTCTGAGTTTTCTTCCTGGTTCTTTTCTGAATAACTTAATAAAAACTCATTTTTCTTACGGCTTAAAGGTACACAAAGAACAAAGCATTTACAAATCAGTGGTACCAAATAACAGTCCTCACATTTTTTTAAATGAACATTATGAATAATTCACCGATTTGTTTTTTTTTTTTATTTTTGCTGATAATCAAGTAGTTTATATTTATTACTTCTATATTAGAGTATTTTAAGTACGAATTCCGGTGTAGTTTCAGTTGTATTTGCCTCCGCTGTTGTTTAGTGATACGCTGATGAATGAATATATTTGATGGTTATGTCAGTTTTTCCGTTTATTTGCCTAGTCTCAAGTGCACTCCGTAAGGCAGTTAATTACTTACGCTGTAGTCAGTTTTGTTGTTTTTTTGCTTAAACACGACAAAATAGAATAGACGGTTTACTAAAACCATTTAACGCAATGTTGGTTCTTGAGTTCAAGTTAAATTGGCCGGTCTTTCTTCAGTACACCCGACCTGAAGCTCTTTATTTTCTTCTCGTTGAACGTATTTTCAAAAGAGAGGATGCGTTTTGAACGTCCTCAGACGTCCGAGCTGTGTGAGATTCGGACCTACTTTTTAGAATATTAAATAAAATAACGTTTTGGGCTTTTCATTTTATTTTTCAAATACTTGCATGTCATAAATAGTAGCTTTCGTTATTGACTAGGAAGATTTTTCTGGATTTTTAGGAGGTTTTGGTAAAGGTTCGAAGGCGATTAACTCTTCCTCAGTAAGTGCCACTTCAACCACAAATTAACCAACGATACCTCGAGAGTTCCGCTGTTTTTGTAATCATTTTTTAAATTTGATACTTTGCTAACTTTTTGCAAGGTTCGTTAAACATCTGGTGGAAACATTAAAATAATTCATGTTTTTTAACACTGTATTGTCTCGCTGAGGTGTGATGAGTCATCTAGAATATGTTTATGATCTGCAGCGAAGAAAAATATTTTTGTTTATTAAAATAAATCGTTGAGGTCTCATGGAATTTTGTTGGCGCTGTCGAACTCCTAGCGAGTTATGGGTATTTCGTTTCAGACCAAATAAATCAATGTTTAAAACGTCAAATATATATTCCATGGTTTGATTGCGCTTCTTAGCTCTTACATTAATACTTTCTTTTCGTCGAACAATTTTGCATAAATCATGTAGCCGATTTTGGCAACTTCATCTATTTTGAGTGGTCTCCGAAGGCAAAGTCAAGATTTTTGTAAGGCCTCTCTATTATGAGCCGGCCTATTATTTCCCTAAATACCCCATAAATCATATCTTATAAGGAGGTTTTTTTGTGCAAATACTGAAAATTATTCAGCATTATTAATAACCCTCCACTTTACTCATAAATTATACGGTTTTCTGTTTTTTCTTTATCTCATATCCATCCTTTACATCGAAAGCGTTTATATTCTTTTCCTTAAAAAATACATATTTGGCATGTAAATGCTGGTTCAAATTATATTATATTCCCACTTCTTAACAAAATGCTTTCCCACCCGATTTCAAATTTTCCAAGATTCGGATGGTCTGTCTAATTGAGAGTTAAATGTGTATTTCTAATCACCATATCTACACTTTATTTTCAACGTTTTACTTTATAGACGTTTCGATGGGTTTCTCAAACAAGTTGGGAACATTATCATTACATCCGTATTTGATTTACCTGGAAACTTATATTTTTGTGAACGAAACTTGAACATATTAAATTAGCATTAACTTTAAAGCTTTTATGCTTATTATTTTTAAAATAATATCAATAATCTTCAAAGTAAATATGAAACAGAAAAAATATAACGGTCGCGACCGAGACAAAAGATGGCAGCCAAATCGGAAGAAAAATGGAATAAATTATAAAAATTATTTTCAAATAATGAATGAAATTGATTGAAAATGCCAGTTTCTTATAAGGTATCGGTTGCTGAATTGGCAGAAGCGTTACTCCCGGATAGGTTCCGAGTTCGTGTCTCGGTCGCGATATTTTTATATTTTTTGCCGCTATATTTTTTCTGTTTCATATTTACGTTAAAGATTATTGATATTATTTCAATTATTAATATGAAACTTAAATGATTTTATTTATGATAAAGCTGGGCTTAATGAATTTAGTTTGCTCTGGCGATCATACATTATTATTAAATCATTGATGAAAGATTGTAATTCCTCTTATCAATATAGCGGCCGCCGACAACCCTCACGCTATACCAGGTATATATTTTATTGATTGGGTATCTCAAACATGCGCGAATACCTACACATTCTATCATTCTCATTCAAATAAAATGTCATTTGGGTCAGTTTGTTTATTTCCTCTCAAATGTGTACTTCCAGTGAAATTATAAAAAAGGTACTGCGGCACACCTACTAAACTGCTCTTATAAAAATTCAACATGTCTTCCATCAATCCACAGCCATAATAATGATAACATTTTCGACCTTTTAGTAGCTGAGTGGACAAACGCGTCGGATTCCCGCCCGGGCTTCAGGTAGCCAGTGAGACTATTGGATCCCCAATTGTTGTATTTTATGAGGCTGAAGGTAGTGGGGAGGGGAATGTAATGGGAAAAAGTAAGGTTGGATAGTACCGGCTATTCAGACCGAGTCACTAAACACGGCTAAAGCCATTTCAAGCAACGTTTCGATTCTGAATGGTGGTCTTTCACCAGGAAAATACCATGAGCATCTATCACTATGGTTATCACTAACACTTGGTGGTTAAGAAATACTTGAATAATAAAAAGAGAATAATTAAAAATCTAAAAATTGAAGTCATATGTCCCCATTCGCCGTACCATGTGTCTCTTTCGATGGGAAACTAGACATAAGGAAGACAGATGACTGTTTCTCAGTGACGCGTTTTAAGGACATAACTGTCAGAAGTGTATACATATGCACCAATATACACACTCCTAAGTTTGCGTTTTTCGCATCAACTCTTATTTCGCGACCTATAACTTTACGTAAAGGTCTATATGTATAGTCGTTTAATTAAAAAAAATTTCACTTTTTTTGCTTGATTATACCTATTGAAAAAGGTTGATTTGCGAGAAGTTTTCTGTTTCTCGTATTTGTTTAGAAACAAATGGTTGTGTCAATGTTATTTCAGTCGGGCATTTTCTCGTTTCCGTTTAGTTAGAAAATAAATAAGAATAATCGTATTATTTTCCCAAATAAACAAAAGTATAATATTATTTGTAATCAATCATAAGTACAATCTTATATTCAGGAGACGGGGCGTAAATTCTTGACTTGCCAAGAAAAAACATAAATTGCTTTAATCAATTCATTTCAAATATAGAATAATTTCTGCTAAAATACATCATAGGTAGGTACTTTATTAGGTAGGAAGGGATTTGTAAAAATTCTTAACATAAGTTCCAAATTTTTAAAAAATGTTCACACTCGATAAAAAATGATTTATAGTTTGTTAATTATGCGAAAAAAAAGCATTTACTCTTACATTTAAAGATCTGAAAATGAATATCCAAATTTTTTTTTTTTAAATGTTTTTAAAATGAATAAAAATAGTTAAGCTGATTTATAGTTTGTTAATTTTATTTTCGGGTTTTTTGAAAAAAAACTTGTTATTTACTCTCAAACGTTATCACTAATTTTTTTTATTTTTAGGAAGATCTGAAAATGAATATAGTTACTATTTTTATTTTTTATTACTATGATTTTTACCCATCGTTGCTCAAGCTAAATTAATCAATTTATAGTTAAGGGATTGTTAGTACGCCCGCGTTAACTTATCCCCAAAAGTTTATTTTCGGGTTTTTACAAAATTTCGATAACATTGTTAATGATGGCTCTTTTGCATAAAATACAGACTGTCTTCGCCTGAGTTTCAACACATTTTTTTATTGAACTTTTGAAAAATATGATAAAAACAATAATATTATCACATCTGCCTTTAATGGATTTGTCAAAGCTTTATATCTCATGCTGGAAATGACGTTGCGAGTTAAAATAGTAACGTTGAAATTCGTGACAAAAAAACTGTGCGAATTACATGACGCTAGAACTCATTGTTTAGAAGTTTTCAGGACTTCAGAAAACAGAATTTATGATTTAAAGTTGAGATATGCTGATAAAATGAGGATGAAAATAAACATTTTTTCAAATAAAATGTATTTTACTTGTATTCAAACACGTACCGACAGGTACTCAATATTGATATTTTATAAGATTGTGCGTAATACGTGAAAAGCTTTGTAATACATCAATATTGAAGGATTCGAATAACTCACAACTTATCCAATGCCACGATGAAGTTCCAACGGAAACTTTTATTTTATTTTACTTCCAGTTGCTCGAGTTGTTGGCCGAAGCTCGGTTCAATTCTTCTACAAAGCACATACCTATATTAACATTAATTTTTTTTACAAAAGCTTCTTTTTTAATTTGCGAATGCCGGATTTAAAAAATTGAAACATTAATTCAAATGGAGAATGCTCAATAGAAATTAACAATGAAATCAAAAATAGGTGTTTTGATCATATCTATTACACCACTTTTATTAAATATCACTATATCAGTAGGTACTTGGTTTAAGAGTGTAAGGTTTGTCAATATACATGCAGATAATTTAATAGACTATATACAATAAGGTAGCACTTATGTAGTATAATATATAAGCATACATATATTACTTCATTACGCTGCATTCATGTTGAGAAATAATACCTTAATGTTATTATTCATAATATGAGTGCGTCTTGTGAATTTTTACATTCTATGAATTCTTGAAACTAGTTGCATTCTGTGAAAAAAAAATCACGGAATGCAACTTGACTTGCCAAGATTTTTTCTCAGTTCCTTTTCTAATATAGAATAATGTCTGCCTAAATGTACTATAGGTAGGTACTTTATTAGGTAGATAGGGATTTGAATTAACATCAATTTGAAATTTGAAAAGTTCACACTCGTATATTCGTACGTAGGCACTCTCAAAGGAAAATATTTACAATATCATTTCGTATCTGCATATTTTTGTGTACTTCAATAGGGTTACACTTAAGTACCTATGTAGAAAGAGTTAATAAACAATATATATTTAACCAAAAAAAAAAAAAACTGAACACCGCGCAAGAGTCCCTAAAAAACTATGGCATCCCTTAATAGGGTATATTGTGGGGCTAAAGCGAGTGAAGGGGAAGGGAATGGGAAAGAGGCAGTTGGGAAGTACCTGGCTTTTCAGATCCATTCACCAAACACGTCTGAAGTCATTTCAAGCAAAGTTTCGCTTGGTCATTCACCAGGGCGATATTGAGAGTATGTAGCTACCACTAGGCCGAAGTGTTGCCCGAAAGTAGGTAGTGTTAATATACTATGAAAATAATAATTCCTTCATTATATTAAGAGGTATGATTGATCGTGGTTTTAAAACCTTCTTGCCGAGCTTTCTTTCTCGTCAAGTTCCAAGTTTTTTTTTTTTTTAATTTGTGAAATAATCCGAACTTATCTTTATTATTAATCGGAGATGGCGATTATCATTATTCTCCAACAAAGGGAGGATTTAGTCTGAAGATGAATGGTAGTTTTAATTTCCGACCGGGCCATAATTCGCGACTGGACTTCCAAGAAAAAAACTTTATTTAATAAAACGTTCACGATTTTTTTCCTTGAAATTTTCCTTTGACAGATAACGTCAACAATTTTTTGGTTCGTTTCTAAGCAGAACTTTTAATGTACAAATCTCAAGCACAACACGTAACGATTCTGACAAGTTTCAATGCTGAAAGATGTTTCAGCTTTATTTGAAATGATAATAAGACGCTTGTCAAAGTGACAGAAATAGGGTATCAATTAATATAAGGCAATAATGTTGACATTTTATTGGCTTCCAGAAGGTTAGGCTACTATTGACTTAGATGAACGATTGTGTAAGATAAATTCGATATTTAAAAAAAAAATCTTCTTTAAATTCGTAGAAAGCAATCGTTTTGTGGTTTGACATATTTAATGAAAATAAAATAATAACTTTGTAAAGACCACAGATTTTATTTTATTTTTTATGACCGACTGGTTTCGCTTAGCCTAAGCATCACCAGGGTACAAAATTAAACTAAAAATTAAAATTAAATCTGTGGTCTTATACAATGTTATTATTTATTTTTCATTAAAAAATCCTTTATACTCGAGGCAATTTTTTTTTTTTAAATTTATCTGATAAAAACTAAATAAATAAAAAATGGCTGAGCCCCTTAAGAATATCTACATTCAAATAATTCTAAGAACGTAGATACATACCTACAACCTAACATATTAATGCTATGTTTGTTCTTAAATTGGGTTGCACGATGCAAAATCTGTTAACATCTTATATATCTGTTATGTGTCGAACGAAGACCTAAGCTATAAATCGCCAAATAATGTATAAAAGAGTTTATAACATAAATAAAATTTCTATCGATTATCATGTTCTAATTTATAATTGCTAAATACATCGTAATGAACATCTTAATATTACCCAATTGAGTCAGCTAAGATGCTCTTGTAAAGCATTTAACGGACATAAATCAAACAAAGTTTCCTTTTTACCTACATACGGGAGAGTGTCAATTTTTTAAAATTAGAACGATGGATGTGTTCAGGAAATTATCAAATTAAAAAAGAATATTTGCAACTCCCTACCTCCCTAATAGAGTACCTACTTTTAATGTGTTTTAGCAGACTTTATTCCATATTTGAAATGAGTGGATCAAATTGACTAATTTTTTTTCTTCGCAAGTCAAGTTAAATTCCGTGTTTTTCACGGGTAAACTGGTAATAAAATAATAACATTCAAATAAAATAAACTTTATTAACGTTATGTGGAAGAGATGTATTTTCGATTTTTTGCGATATTCAGCTTACATCTTCGGTTGAATCATAGATTTCGTAATAATTTTACGTGAATTTGCTTGTTAGTGTGGAGAAGGCCGTTCAGTAAATCAAATTGTCTACGGGTGAAAAATTATAAAAAAGTCCATTTTAATTTTTGACAAATTGAGAAACGTTTTATTCACCCTTTTGCATAAATAAATACGTTCATAAATCGATTGTTTGAAAAAATCAATAAAGAACTCTATGTCCATTCCTATGTGCATTATTTATATTTTCAACATACTCATATGAGTTGCTGTTTAAATTTGACCTACAATTTAAATCTTCCGTGTCAGATGCACGATCACCGTGATTCCTCTATGAATAAATCATTCCACTTCATTAAAAAAGTGGTTCAATTTACTACCCACGTGGATCAGGAAGCTGTTTACACTCGGGACATTTACACGAAGTGGCCAGCTACTTAGATATACCAAGGTCTGACATATTATTACAGTGACGACCCGATACGACGACATGGTCATTATATAACCAGCGCCCCCTATGTCGACGTAACATAAATTGGTAAGGGCCGGCTCAATAATTAATAACGTGACGCTTTTTTACCGTGCGGTGTTTGTAGGCTGGCAGCGTAGGAAATAAAACGATCAATTCAGTATGATGTATATTTAATGATTCTTGTCTAACTCCCTTCAAAATATGTGACAAAGTTTGTAGATTATGTCCGCTCATTTTTTTAGTTGAATAAAGCACAAAGGGCAACCACCTTTGTTGTTAAACAACTGTTACATATAAATGTATTTTACCTTTCGCTGTGTGTATTATGTTTTTTAGAATGGTTTGTTTGTTAGATGAAAAATATTTATTTTTAGTATAAGGTAAAGTAAGGTTAAAAAAAGTTTCACAAAAATATGCATTTTTACAAAGCTTGCGCTTTTCTTACAGTAATAATACGCTTTCTGCTGCGTTATCTGTGGCTTCGAACCTACGCCAAAAGATGGCATGTTTTGTGGCTCGCACTATTTGGGAGTAGCACATCGTAGTATTTTGACGTCTGTGTTCGAGTATTTTAGTTGAGCGCGGGACCCACGTAACACGTTACGTTCCGGTCATACTATTTATTTGCCCGACGCGATCTTTGGACAGTCAGCCGTTCGAATGAAATTCGGTATCCCCTCCACTCGCGTCAGCCGATGGGTATTCCTGGAAATATCGCGAACGCCAGCTAGGTGTGTGCACTATACACCTGTGTGCCATTCATACACCGGCACAGCTGTGGCGAAGTGTCGAACCATTTAACGGTACTGCCCTACTCATATTTGCACCAAAACTAACATACACGTATCGTAGGGTTGCCAGAAGTTTATATTATTGTGAAAATATTCGCGTTGAAAAAAATGTATTTAATATAATAAACATTTAAAAAAAAACATTCTTATTCAGAGAAATAATAGAAAAATGTATTTTTATAAAAAGCAAGATAAAGACCCGTCAGTGTAAAATGGAGAGCAAACTCTTTTAACCGACTACTCTCAAAGGCAAAATCAAAATCAATGAGTGGGTCGAAATACCCAAAAAGTCGCATTCATTTAAGCAATTAATATTCTTTCTCGACCAATTTCTATTTTTTTCACTCTGACTTATATGACTTAAATCGTCATCGGAATTCTGCGCTGCTGCGCTGTTTCATGCGTTTTTTTATGAGAAAGATAGAAACTTTACAACGGAATTATTAAAATGCTTTTATCGACTTTGTGCTAGAATTGAAGTCATGCGTTTAGCTGTCCCTTAAACTTATCAGTTGATATTCCTCAGTGGTGTTAGAACTTTTAACATGTAGAAATAATTGCTTCAAATAAGCATATTTCACAAAGATTATTTTTGTATATTGTTAGCATCTAACGCAAAAATAAAACAATACATAACAAGGAAATAAAGATTCTCTGGCAACCCTAATCACACATCACCTGTTAGTTCCGGAAAAAATATGCATAATTTTACCATGATAAGAGACTTAAACCAAGCTGTATGCTAGCACAGAAACGTGCTATATTAATGATTTGATGAATAATATTACCACGATAAGAGATTTAACCAAGGTGAATGAATACTGGCATAGACACGTGCTATATCAATGATTAATTATAATTATTCGTTT
Source organism: Drusus annulatus (assembly GCA_022651775.1). Classification (NCBI taxonomy): domain Eukaryota; kingdom Metazoa; phylum Arthropoda; class Insecta; order Trichoptera; family Limnephilidae; genus Drusus; species Drusus annulatus. Next base: position 1,808,082 of record JAGWCC010000048.1, on the reverse strand, counting down.
GCAAATAGTCTCATGTTTTTCAAAAATCTTTGTTTCAAACGTACCTTTTCTTAAGTACGTGTTTTTTTCTTATCTCATGTTTTTAAAAAATCTCCGTTTCAAACGTGTATTTTCTTAACTATGCGTTTTTTTCCTTATTTCCCTTTCCTAGATTCTACTGTCAGTGAAACTTTGCGTTAGCGCAACATAAATAACAGTCATATTATTTTCCAGGCAAAAGTGTACTCAGAATTATGACACCCATAACATGTTGATATTTCGTTATCCTTATACGTAACCATAATCAGTAAATTCATTAGTCACCATAAAATTCTGAACGTAATTACTATTCACGTTTCATTAATGTTCAGTGTGCTGCCGATCTTCCAGGTGGAAGGTTTAATGATATTTTAATTTTAATGTTAGTTTTTAGTTTGCATTAGTAGGTACTCAATTGTTTTAAACTACGTGATTAATCTGTTGTTTCTTATTGTGTACCTCTATGTATGGGTGAAAAAAATAATACTTGAGTAGATATGGTGTTTTGAGATTTACCGATCAAAATTTAGAGCATGAAGCGCATTTGCTAAATTTCTCAACATCAAAGGCAACATTCATCACATTAATGGAGGTCAGTGTTAACTTTTATGTGCAGAGTTGTCGCGTTTTTTTACAATAAACTAGATTAGGTTAGGTTAAATTAATGTTTTTTTGGTTGCTTACTTATTGTCACTGACGGTCGTTGTTCACAATCATACTTAGCAACTGTTGAGCTGAAATTGTGTCTAAACCATGATCAAATACACAATTACGCTCTTCCTAACGCAACTCTGCTTAACTTGTCAATCCGGGTACTTTAGTCAAGGAATCCCAACAACTGGATTAAACTCTACTAACCAACGGGCTAGTTTGAAAAAGTATCAACAAAGTGACATTTTTCTGACGTTCGCGTCATTCTAAATTTGGTTTCGTAGATATTTATTAAAATAATTAGGTATTGATACTTGTATTTAAATATGTTGTTAATAGCAAATTCGTCAGTTGAAATATATATAATAATATCGGCATACTCGAATATGCAGAAAAATAGTGTCGTTACATTAAAATAATATTCGCTTTAATATATCATAATGCATTATTTACAACCATATTTGAATACAAGTTCAAGATTTTCTGACATCAAAATAACTATTTCCTAACAGATATTTGTTTAAAAATATGCAATCTGGGTTCATATATTTCAATATGTAGAACAAACAATCTCTTCATAAATAAAGTGGTAGTATTTCGTTTGCGATGGTTTTTTTTTTGTAATTTTGTATTAAAAAGCCTTGCTCTTGATGTAATTTTGTGTCCATGGATTGTTGAGAACGGAGGGCGTAATATTGATTAATAAGGGAGGAGTTACCAGGGATGGTTGATATCGGAAATTGGGTGTACCTGCGGTTCCAGTTACTGGTGACTGTCGAGGAACCGGTTATTCATCCAGTTATTTTTGGAACCGGTTCCTGGTACCAGAAAAGTTCCACGAAGAAGATTTTTTATATTATTAAAAAGGATTCCTGTAATATTTTAATTTATTTTTTGAAGGAAGAGAGATTGCTAGCGATATTCTGAGAACGGAAAGAACTGGAAACGGTTCTTACAACGGCCGTAAAATTTAATTCAAATCTTGTAGAACATTGTAATATTCGTTTACCGAGTTTTATTGGTATGTAAGCAAAAATATACAAAAATGCATTTCAGAAATCCAGGTTTTTAAAGGTTATTTATTTTAAATGTTTCTAAAACATGACAGAAAACAACTGTCTCTTAGTGTATTTTTAAGAGTTGGTAAGCGACTATCTTTTGTTTACGTAGATATCCCATAGGAAACGCACACAATGGCGTGTATAAATATAGGCACAATACATTAACAACGTGCCAACAACAAACAATTAACTTTTATACCAACCCTAAATTTTATATTTCTATAAAAATGTACGAATTGTTCATAAAAAACGTAAAAGTCAATAATAAGTCAATAACAAATTATTTTCTAAATGCAATCTTTTCTTATTTATTTTTAGTATTTTTGTCAAAATGTCATTTTTTATAACTAACAACATCAGATTCACAGTTTCCTCTACTTCACCTGATTAAATAAACATATTAACTAAGAATAATTTCCTCTATGAGTTCGTCCGTACATACGTATGAATGTGTATTTTTCATATTTGGAACTGATTTTAAATAAAATTATCAAATTTTAAAATAATCTTTTCAAATCTCTACCTACCTAAAAAGTACCTATAGGTAGGTATTTTAGCAAAATTATATTATATTTGAAATGGAAACTAATATTTTTTCTTGGCAAGTCAAGTCACATCCCGAATTTTTTTTGATTTTATGATGTTGACGTTGTTTTATTTAAATTATTATCCCTCAATCCGGTCCTGCTCCCGACACAGTGCGCGTGAATTAAGATAAATCACAGTTCTCATCCGGCCATCTCTAGGTTGTAGTTAGATCATCGTATTATTTCCCTGTTTGGCTTTCCTGGTTAGTAACTAATAGCGTGTCAACAACTGACTTTAAATCAACCATCTACAAGTTTCTGCGCGAGTCGACAGATGAGATGATTTATCTCGCACCGGGACAGACGCGAATGCTAAATTAATGGATCAGCTGGAATTTGCGCTGTAATCCCGCCACCTAAGCCTCTCGTATTACTGCTTTTTGGGCAGTTGGAAATTCTGAAAAAAACTGGATTCTGTTCAGTCGGGACCCTCTGAAGTTGCTCTACCTTTATTTTGACATACCCAATGACATTTGAACATACCCCCTTTCAGTTTGCAGTGCAAAAAAAACTGTTTGCATGATATTTAGTTTTTTTTACTTTTTAAAAGGAAGTCAAAATTCCCGGGTTACGAATAACCTGATAATATTTGAAAAACTCCTACTGCCACATAATAAGCGGAAGATGGTGAAATGATGGAGGACTTAGTTAGCAGAGGAATTGAACTCACGACGCCTAGGTGGGAATCCGACCCGTTTGTCCACTCAGCTACTAACCGGTCATTTGAAGCAGTTTTACCTCTCAAACAAAATTAGGACAGGTTTCTAGGTCGCTACGTCACATCCACCATATAAAATGAAACTTTAAAATTTCCAATGCGTTGCACTGAAAAAGATGTGACGCCATATTGTTTGTTTATATTTTTCAATAGTTCCATTTTTTTTTTTTGAGAAATTAGAACAATAACCAATGAGTGATGAAACTCGATAGTTACTACCTACTATCAATATATTAAAATATGATGATTGTACTTACTCGTAAATATGTGGTTGTTACGCATAAGCACAAAAAATATAACTGCCCACGCCAAGAAGTGCCCCAATTGAATATAAGTAAATTTCTGCTTTGCCTAGACTTAAAAGCGAATCCGAGTCATACTTGCGTAACAATTCCTCAGAAAAAAAGATCTGTTTGACGTGTTCCACTTTTGTTCATGCGCTAAAAATATGTAACCTACATATCGTTTTTCCCTGTGTCAAGGTTATCTTATCTAGATTATTCTGATTTTCCGTCTCAGTTTTTCAGGTTAGCTTGGCGCATTCAAATATACAGTTATAATGTACAAATTTCATAAAGTGGAACATTTTTTTTCTTCACAAATATGGCAACACCGATTAAATCCAATTCAGGAACAAATTATGATTTATTCACATTTAATGTTATACTTGATTTCTAAATTTGATACTGGACAGAAAAAACGGCATAATTCTTTTTTTTTAAATTTATCGAAGTGCGCATTTTTTCACATGTTTAAAAAAAAAGTTGAAAACCTAATAATGACTTATTTCATATGTACGTTTTTTTCAAGTACAAAAAAACACTTTTGAAAATTATCTCGCTTATGAGGGGTTAAGAAATAACAACTTCGAATATCTATTAATTTATCTTAGACCATCTCATTTCGTAGTATACCACTGATGTAACACCGTGTATACATAATGTGATAAATATGCACTTTGACCGTAGTGTTTTTAAACTTACGCCATTTTACCTTTGAATAATCTGGGTGTTGTCATGCATGGCCATTTAAACGTTTGCAGCGCCTTCCATTTTTTTCCACATTTTTTTATCAGACTAACTCAATACTGAAGTAGGTACCTACTAAATAATGTGAAAATATATATTTCGACAGCAAAACTTTTTTAAAGTTACATCCTTTTCCGTTTGAATCATCTTGGTGTTGCAGTTTGAGGTGAATCAAACGATTCCCTCCATTCTGTTCAACGTGTATTTTTCAGACTGTAACTATATATGCAAGCATATATACTGCCGAAGTAGGTACCTGCATACTGCATTCGACGAATACACCTTCTGCCAGTGTGCCAATCACCGAATACCGCGAAATACGTACCTATGGTTGACTGCTTTCTGCTGACTGTCGCCCGACGCTGGTGTTGCTCCGTCTTGCTGGCACAATCGTTATTAGTACTGGCTCGCCGGGCATGCCGCGTGGATGTCTGCGCAACAATTGACCAAATTTCTGTTTTGGTAGGAGATCGCGCCCCCTCTCAATTACCCCCCCAAGTGGCACGAACCAATTATTATGAATATCGATCATTTTATTTAGCTGTCATTTTGTATTAGTACCTACTCCAAACGTGCTCGAGTCCGCATGTCCACTCCGCGCCTCGATGATCACGTCAACACAACGATTTGCCGCCAAAAATTATAAAAACCATATTTTTGTTTGTGCTGTTTCTGAAACTGTTTATTTTTTGTGTATTGCAGATGCTTCAGAATCAAGAAGTTCCCGCATCTTTGAAAATAACCGAATCTGTATGCATCGAAACCTTGAATCAAACTCAGCGCGAAATTTAAAAATAGTTTATTGTGTTTGTTTATTTATTAGTGATCGTGCGAGAGCTTTTAGTTCTATTCGAAGTTGATTGTTTTAAATTTGCGAAAAAAATCCACCTTTTTGCTATTTTTGTTTAATACAGGTATTAATCTTGCTGTGAATAAATGTGATTATTTATTATTATTTAATTCTTATTAAATTCAGTCCCGCGCCGTCATGATTGATAGTGTGATTTGAATAGATTCCGTTTAATTTGAATAAACTCACGTTGACGAGGGAGCAGCCAAGGTTTAGTCCACGCAACCCAATATCTGGCTGTCTGCGCCGCGTCTAGCCGCTGGCCGGCGGGAAACCCAATTCGGGTGACTTTGAACGCAGTCAAGAACGGCGCGACCTTGAACGGCTACCGTAAACAGCGGGAGAGATAACAGAAGTCAAGATGACGACTAATTCCACGTACGCCATGAAGAATGACTTTGACGCGGAGACCCCCGACAAGCCCAGCACGCCCGACGCCATCAAGAGCCTGGGCAAGCCGACGGAGTACAAGCTGTACACCAGGCGGTGGCTGGTCCTGGCCATCTTCGTGCTGTACTCCGCCTCCAACGCCATGCAGTGGATCCAGTACTCCATCATCGCCGATGTCATCATGGAGTACTACAACGTGAGCGCCATCTGGGTTAACTGGACCTCCATGATCTACATGATCACCTACATCCCCCTCATCTTCCCCGCCAGCTGGATGCTCGACAAATATGTAAGTAACTACTCATTCCTTTCAACTCTTTGTTTGTTCTTCTAGTATTTCGAAGGAAGGCTCTCCGAAGAGCTAGATTTATTAATCACTTCGGCACCAATGCCCTGCTGGGAGATATGTCTAACGGTCTTCGTGGACTACGGATCCAGAGGTCGCGGATTCGAACCCGGCGGGCGTAATTTAAATTAATCTTAAGAACTCATTTAATTCATAAGATAATATATATTTGCGGCACGTTCCAGAGTGGTAGATACACTACGTATCGCCCTGGTGAAAGACCACCATTCAGAATCGAAACGTTGCTTGAAATGGCTTTAGCCGTGCTTGGTGATCAGATCTGAAAAGCCAGGAATTTTCCAACCTTTATATTCCCCATGTCCCCCCCCCCACTGCCTTTAGCCTCACAACATACCACAATTAAGGATCCCATAATCTCCCTGACTCTAGACGGTTGGGAGTAATTAGGACTCTTGTTCGGTATTCACTGTAAAAACGTATTAAGAACGGATCGTTTTTACGACGCATTCTTTCGATTTATAGCTCAGATATGTAATGATTTGGATGACTGTTTTACCTTTTCTCTTATACGGTCTTGAAGAGATCTATATTCACTCCTTAAAAAACAAAACTCCACAAGTTTGTAGAGTTAATATTTTATAATTTTTTATTTTTTATTGAGTTGCTTATGAAATTGCTATACTTTTATATGGTTCAGTTTGAGACACTTTTAACCTTTTGAATGATTTCGACGAATGCTTTTGAAGGCTTCCCATAAATGTTTTACCATTATTAATTTACTAAACAACTATGATACCGAGTAATCCGTTCACGCGGGAGCTGACAAACTATTTGATAATGTTTATTTACCTCATTTGCATAATATAATAATTCACGGTTGCGAACAATGTAGGTTACATGATACTCCCTGTCAAAAATATTTGAATATTAATGTGCCCGTACAAAATTCACATAAATAACGCGTAAGTTTATAAGATCCTGGAAAATGATGTAATTATTAAATTATCTAGTTGAATAAGAATGGTAATTATTTTCACTTATCTCGTTGAATTAGAGTGGTAATGTATTCCTTCCTATGAGATTTTACCTTTGCAAAAAGCAACTCCTTATTTTTTTGCACTAATGGGTACCAACGCAAAAAAATCAGTCTTAACGGTATAGAAAACCTCTTTAAAAGATCATTGTTGCGCTGTAAAGGGAAAAATGACGATACAAGTGGAATGACAATAGTCCCGGTTGTTTTTATTGATTATGCATTAATCTAAACGAACGAAACAATGGTTTCGTTTTCTTGTTATTTAATTCTATTGAAGGAAGATGTCAAGGAAGATTTCTATTCAGGAGAGTAAAGTCAAAGATGAACAAATGAATTGCTTCATGAAATAGCGATGTTTGTTTGTGTACTTTTGTGATTGAATTATACGAATATATTCATTTAAAAATTTGGATATTTTCTGATAGACATTATCTTGAAGGACCAATAGGTGTAATATTTTTAATTAATATCTACAGATATTTTGTTACCACTGATTTTTGGTGCATATTTCTTTTGTATCCAAAACTAGAGAAAAAAAATTTTCTAGAAGGTTGAAGGTTAGTGCAATGCTATACAGTCCACGATTAATACTAATTAATATATTTTTAATTACATAAAAAAAAAGTTGACTTATTAATAAGATGTGCAAAATAACAACAACAAAAAATGTTAAAAAATCATTTACGGAGGATATACGAAGGTTTCCTGTCTCCCGAGGGCCATCGAGAGGAACTCCATCCAGTCAGCCAAGGCAGTGATGGTGGTATTCTTCGATAGGCGTAGCCTGCGCTATAAGCTTCCTAGACGGTATATCCCCATCTGACGTATACAGAGATGTGCAGAATGCGTTTAACAGTATTCTGTTGACGTTTGTGCCGCAAAGTTGAAAACACCTTCTTATATTCAAAGTAAAACTTGTTCTAATTATTGTTAAGTATTTATCATCCCTGCTTTATTTTACGTTATCAAATTAAGTTTTATTAATGATTTTATTACCACAATACTTGGAGGTGGTATCATGGTAACCGATTATGATATTTACTTGAAATATGTATTTTTTTAATTTGCAAAATCTCTCTCATTGGGATTTCCGTGCTGAGAAATACAATTTACATTGGTTGAGATTTCAAATAAAGAAGGTTACGGTCTGAATCCGGTTGTACTATTATCAATTTAATGCCCACCCGTGTCCTAGATCGATTTTTTATGCCTGCTTCGAATTCGGCGATGTTCTTAAAGAGAGTGCTATTCTTTTAAAAAAGACGTACGCCATAAAAATGAATTATCTTTGTTAAAATGTATTGTTCATCAAGGGTACAATACAAATTTAACTTCGTGAAAATAATATAATTGTACCTGTTTGCACTCGGAACATTTGTTAATCAAACTAAAGAAAATAAAATTTCCTTAGCTCATTGCTGCGGTTTACTTTTTTAATCCTTTTGTTATATTCGGTTGGAGTCTAATTACTTGACTCCTCTTATCGACGGACTAAAGCCATTCTTCTCGGTATTGTTTATCAACTATAATAACAACCAGTTTTAATACTGGTACTTAAAACTCCCGTGATTTATACGTCCCTCTATAAAAGGTACACATTACTAATTAGCTTCTTCATTTATTGGTAAAAACCAATTGTAACAAACCTCTTAGTTTATATTTTAAATTTTCGGTGCGTATTGATTAGTTCTTCGATTCCGAATCTTTTTTCGTTCTGGCATCGCGTCTTCCCCTACTAATTAGGGAGATGAATGCTATTGATCGAGGTTCACCTCCGTCGTTTTAAGTTCACAGATGTGATACTGGAAGGGATATTCACAGATGTGACCCTAGAAGAGATATTCACATATGTGACCCTGGAAGGGATATTTACAGGTGTGAGCCTGGAAGGGATATTTACAGATGTGACCCTAGAAGGGATATTTACAGATGTGAACCTGGAAGGGATATTCACAGATGTAACCTTGTAATGGATATTCACATATGTGACCCTGGAAGGGATATTTACAGATGTGAACCTGCAAGGGATATTCACAGCTATAATGGCACGTTCCTTTCCCTGTGCCTCGCGCGCCATCAGCCTCTTTTTTCCAGGACTGACTAGAACCCTTAGTTAATGGTTGTTTGATGTATTAGTGAATTTAGAGGTATCATTTAGAAGTTTCTCCAGGAGGACTGAGACAGGTGTAACTTGTTTCTCAGTAGACCCAGGAAAGGAAATACGAATACACCAAAGCTATTGCGCAAATAGTAAGGTGGAGAGATTACAAATTTTACCACCGGATTTTTAATGTTTATTAAAAATATTATACTGTCTTATCATTGTGGACAAACTTGCAAATTAATTATGCCCAAATAAAGACTTATTGTGTTTACCGTGAAAATTGTGCATTTGTTTTAACAATCCGCTGCACAATTGTTTTTTTTTTATGAAAACGTAAATAGTGGAAAAAAACTAATCTTTATTACATTTACCAACATTATGTCTTTACAAACATGTATAAAAATCAAGAAAATTGTGTTGATAAATTCACAATATAACTTTTTTCATTATAAACTTAATAAAGACATATTTTTTATTTAAGAAATTATAATAAAGCCAAAGTTTATGTAACAAACAAAATAAAAAGAATGTATCCATAAATTCATTATAAACATAATAAAAGTTTTTTTCAAGCTATAATAAAGCCATTTGTCATCTCTAATTGTATCCCAGCATTTGAATCGGCCCTTGTTCTCAAGAATCTTATATTGAATTACCGATAAAGCAAATACAGCATTTGTCATTTGTGTTCTAATGATTGCAAACCGTTCGTAAAGATAGGGTAATCTAAAAGACGGATTTCTCTTTTATACATGGAGTGGTAGATACTCTCAGTATCGCCCTGGTGAAAGACTCCCATTCATAATCTAAACATTATAAACGTTGCTTGAAATGGCTTTAGCCGTGTTTGGTGACCAGATTAGAATAAATATAAACCTTCCACTCACCATCAATTGGGGATTCCATAGTCCCACTAGCTCTAGGAATCTCGTGCGGCGCATATCTAGTGGATCCATACAAGAGTGACCAGACTACACAGTAGGGCGCACTTGCGATTTATATAAAGTATACTTTAAAATGAGATGGTGTCTATAGGGTTCGTTCAATATGCTCAGCTTCTGATAAGTCAACTTAACTCTGGCTTTAATGGAGCCTCCGTTCCTAAGCTGGTCACTTAAGTTTACATCGAGTACCCACCTCAATGTTCAGATTATTATTACTATTGTGAAGATGTCTTCCGTTGGGGGAGACTTGATTTTCATCTCGACTCATTTTGATTTGCTCACAATAATGCTTGTTTTATTTCATTTATTGAACCATCACAAGCCAGTGTCTACCAACGATTGGATGGAAGACTCTTGTTTAATCAAGTTTTTCTTCGTAATATTGCTCCTTTAGCCACAAACTTCGGCATTATTTGTCTCGTAGATCCAGCGTGTCGAGAGTTAAGAAAAATACTTCGACTTTTTGTTATTTTAATTGACCTTTCGGTTAACGTACGTTAAATGGCGCTTACGGCAAATAAACTAGTAATATCTTATAAATAATAATACATCGTTTAGTTTGCCGTCAGCCAAGATTACTTTCGAAATCTATTAGTTTTTCATTTGGTTAATTTTTTTTAACAAGTATCAACACCTACCAAGTACCAAGGAGTGCTTTGATCCCTTGACCAAAGCTCTCCTTGGTAGGTTAGATAACGCGTTTGATATATTTAAAGATATTTTCAAACAGGTAAGATAATTTTAGCCAGCGATTTCTGAGCTTATTTGAAGTTTAAAATGTAGATGGCATTTTGGTCACCGGTGCTTTTTTTAAATTAGAAACAAACAAAAATAACTGTCGCGTGTCACATGAGTGACCCATTCAAGAAACCGCCCACCCCGAACCGTTCTGTCCAATACTGCGCAGTGCTGTGAAATGCATAAAAACCAAAATGATCTATTATGAATTCATATTTGTTTTACGTTTATTTATGTCAAATATAGGTACTTACTGAACTAGCTGGTTTCGCTCAGGTTCCAACACTCTTTTTTCAAAATATTTTAACCTTTTTTAACAAAAATAAACTCGTTTAGAATTCCCCTAATGTGGTTAAAAATACTCACTCTTTTCAACCAAACCGGCTTAACCCAGCTGTGGGCATCTTCAGACTGGTCAATTTTAAACCCAAACAAAGATATATACCGGTTTGTAACATTTGCGTCATAACACCATATTTATTGTTAATTTAAAAACTAGTTTTATGATAAATTAACTCGATATTCAACACTCTTTTTCCTTATTGAATAAAAACAAAATATGGAACAAGCGAAATAGCATCGTGTCTTATTTTTTTTGATAAACAAATATATCACAGCTCCATAGCTCATCGTAAAATGACGTTGCGAACGGAAAATAGTCACGTTGGCCTATTTATTCTAGATAAAAAACACTTTTCATAACTCTAGAACTTACCGTTCGAAAATTATTACAGTTTCATCACACAGACTTTTAGCTTCACAGTATATAATAATATGGATTATGACATGTGCAATATTGAGCGGTGATTTTAAAGCACAACCCAAAAGACGTGCACCATAGAGCAGTGATCTACCCATTAAACTTCAAATCTTGAGGTTATAGGTTCGATTCTGGTGCAACGCGAAAAAATATTCAAATAATTTTTCATTTAATGTAGGTGCCGTTCTAGGTTTTGATGGGTCTAACAAAAAAATACTAGACATGTATTTTGGAAAAAAAAATTATAAAATAATCAATTGCCTAGTGGCGTGGTAACAGCACGTTAATTTGTTTTATTTACAAAAAACTCACATCACAACCTCATACTTATTCTTTTCATAGGAAGAAGAAGCCTAAATAAATCGTGAAACGTGCTATTATATAATATGTTCTATAATTTACTTTTGGAAGGCAAATATGACAACGTTATTTGACACGGCATTATTTTATTACTTGAATGTTATTTTAGGTGTATCATAAAAACCACCTACGTGATAATTTTCAATGTTATTGTCTGCACCGAGATTACCAGACTACACAAGTCTCATGCGGTGAAGATGCATAAACTGGTATGTCAATTTTTAAACATACCTTTAAATTATTATACTTCCTTAAAATTATATATGAAAATATTAGTAATAATACAAAAAAATACAAGGAAGTATGAGATCAATTAAAATGCCAGTTTCTAATAAAGGTTTCGCAAGCTCAATTGGCAGAGACCTTACTCCCGAATACGAGTAGAGCAGGGTTCCGAGTTCAAGTCTCATTCGCAACCGAATTCTTTTATTTTATTGCTTTTTCTGTTTTATATTTTCGTTGGAGATTATTAATATTATTTCAATAATTAATTTAAACATACCATTTTTAAATATGAAAGTACACTTATTATATCGTCGCTGGAAAGGCAAATGGGCTTAAGCGACACTTTGATCAAAAATGCGTAAATAGAGCTAACTCTAAAAAAATCCAAAAGGTACTGAAGACTTATGAACCTTATTGTAAAGTTAAAAAAAACTTTAAAGTGCTCTGGTGTAAACTTCCCTAAATGTCGCTTCAGCCCTTTCGCCTTTCCGCCGACGATATTACATAATCATAATTTATGTTCGTCCTTTATTTTCAGGCTGCTACATTTTAAAGTTAAGCCAGGATGTTTTTTATATCCGGGCAAGATGTGGATACTTTTTATTATTTCTTATAATACAAAACTATTCGTACATTGTCTTGAAAGATAATTGTCAAATTTAATGTAAGGCGGCATAGCCCTCCAAAATCAGGGGGTTTGCCCTAAATCCGCATTTGAATTTATTCCGACAAATCTGTAACAAAAATATCGAATGTTTTCCAAGAGTGCACTCGGCACTAATATCATAGATACATAGCATAAGGGATAAGGACCAAATTTTTTTTACGCCATGAATTAGTTACATAACATAATTTATGACATAATTTTCCGAAAATAATTTGTATTACCTGTAGTAATATTTTTTGACAGTTTTTTTTAAGCATCTCTGGCAAAACACCTTCTAGGCTTGCTACAGCAAACTTGTCCTTATGTCCCTCACATACGCCTTGCGTCGAACATTCGTTTTTTCAACCCACTGTTTTACCTTAGGCTGTTTTGGACCGGTCGCCGCTCGAGAGTCGGCGGATAGAGACATCAAATCTGCGCTTATCTTCAGTTTTAATTTTCAATTTAACAAATGCTTAATTAAATCTTATGTTTTTTCAACATTTTGACTTCATCCACCTGTAAATGAAGGGTTTATGTTTTCTCCACAATTTAATAGAAGATGAATTAATTTAAAATAAATTTGATCTATTTTGAAGTTTCCTCACACTTTTTGGGAAAGCCTCTCGCCGATGCATTTCTAGGGTGGTTTGTCCCTTAAAAACAAGGTATTATAAAATCACCTTCTCCATACTACTTTGTTTCAAAACCTTACGCTCATTGATGCATTGCCGTGAAATTCTAAAACTCGTTACATTTATGCTATTCAGAAACAAAGATATTATTTAATGAAAATGAAACAATAACTTTGCATAAGACCACAGATTTTATTTTTATTTTTATGACCGACCGGTTTCGCTTATCCTAAGCATCATCAGGGTACAAAATTAAACTTAACAAAAATACAAAGTGTGCGATTATATATACTCGTACATTCAAAAGGGAGAACACAATATAAAATAAAATAAGAGAACAGTGAGAAAACAATAGAAAAATCATTTAAAATTATAACAGAGATAAAAAGACAGACAATATGAAATGAAACAGACAAAACGTCAACTGAGAAGGTAATTAAAGAATAATGAGAAATTTTATTAGTTTACATGAAATATACCTAATATTGGACTACTGGACAAATTTAACTGATTATCTATTTAAATGGCTTTCTTAATTTCTAGTGCTTCTAAATTATGTAATCTGTTGCCATGACCATTTTTGTGAAGAATATGAGCACCGGTGCTTTTATTGAAGGTATGATCTTTTTCAATAAGATGATTGGCAAATTCTGAAAAAATAAATAAATGATAAATAAATGATAAATAAATAGACATATTATTTCATGGCAACAAATTTACCGTAAATTCTCGCATTAATTCACTAATGAACTACGTCTTAATTTTATTATTTTGTTTATCTTTGATAACATTTTCCATTCCAATTTAAATAAATACAACTTTCCACTCGCTTTTACCAGATAACCTGAATGTCACATCTCCACTATATTATACATGGTATAACAATGAGAATAACTAAACATTTTCACAATTTCAAAACTACTAAATTGTTGTTATTTATATTACTTGAAAATCAACATTAATTTTCCCATGGAACATTTTGTATGTGTCGTCATTTATAATGTGACACGAATATTTCAATTTTCTTATTTTTATGTCAAGTGTAATATTGCATTTTTTGTGCTTTGATGATGGAAGCCAAAAATCTGTCTATTTTAGTAAATATTAGTCACCGTATCTGTTGATGGTAATTTTAGAATACACCCATAGGTCCCCATTCAAAAAGTTGCCATCCGTGTTAATGTTTTGTTTAAAAAACTAAGTATAAATTATTATGAATTTTATATTTCCTAGGTCACGGTTACTGTCGAAGTTATTTATCAATGAAAGCGCCCTTAGATTTCTTAACTCGAACCCATACTTTTGAGATGGATCCCATTTGTAGTCAACCCACATTGCAAAGTTTAAAAAAAATATATAGAAACATGTTCCATTGTTTAATTGTTAATTATATAATTATAATTGCTAAATTCATCGTGCGTTGGAGATCTTTCAAATACACCAGAAGCCCCATTTGGAAAGCACTATTTGCAACTGCTTATTCATTACATGCTCCAATAACTTATATTAATATTAATAGTTTTGTCCCCTAACAAAATCGACACTGTCATTTTAATTTATTTTTAGTTTTACAAAGTTATTTGTGAAACACGTCTAAAACGTTGTGCCTATAGTCCAAAGTATTTGAAATCAAAGTAGGAACAACGTCATATCATCAATTCGGTTTTTACGCCTCTGTTTTAAAGCTTAAGTCGTTCAGTAATATCGTATAAAAAAACACAGGTACGCTTAGCATATTTAATTAATGAAAAAACTTGCGACAATCCTTTTCTATAAAGCCGTCGAGGGAAATGTTGAAATGTTTTACCCAATTCCAACACGAAAGTAATTTAATTCAATTCGCGAGCGTTGGAATATTCCGTGTATTAACCCGACGTCCGTTTTTAGTTAATGGAACTATTCGGGTGATCTAGCGACGGAGGCCTTTGGGAAGGGTTTTCAGTTTTCAGGAAGTTTTAATGGCTGAGGAGGTTGGCAAGAAAAGGGTGGCAGCTGAATAAAGGGGAGAATGGTTTGTCACGGCTGTCCAACTTGAGATGGATGGTATTGAATAGTGAGACATTGGCATGCTTGTCAAGATTGTTTTTGGTTTGAAATGTGTTGTTGTTATGGTTTGGAACAACCAAATGTTTCCAGTGTTTCATCGTATGCGTTAACTCAATTCTGTGCTTGCAAATGTTATTTATATTGCTAGAAATCTAATATATAATAAATTAATACAGAACGTATGTAAACAGCGGGAAAGATCGTATCTATAAGGAATATCACTTCAAGCACACAAAATAAATAAAAATAATTGGCAGCAACCCCATAGCAGTCTGCAGAAGTGGATGGTGATAAACCCTTCCAATTTCTGAGCTTCGGGGAGTAAAATTTAAGCATGCCCAGTAAATAGTATAAAATTAGTTGGGTAAAAAAATCCCTTTCTAAACTCTCACCTACATAAGGAAGTACATAACAAATTCCAAACACTTCAGTTCACTGACTCGAACATTCAATAATCATCCAAAACTACTGAATTATAGCAGATGTGTATTGTAGCATTTACTCTTTCTCCAACTGCTTAAAATAATACTTAAATGGATAGAAACATTACATTTATTCAAATCCCCATTACCTTTCATTGAAATATTTACATTGAATGATTTATATCTAAAAAAAGACGATTTTTTTTCCAAAAAAAATACACGCCTTTTCGACAACGTTCCGCGTACTAATAAAGAATAAAATATGTTAAAACTTTCATCAATTCTCTGTTTAACGCCCGGTGAAAGGTTTCGTCTGCGATAAAATATTTCTCGAATTTCTTTTTAAATGTCTATTATTGGATTTATTCTAAAGGCCTCCCAGCATCTGTTATCTCTAGAGGGTGCCGCAAAGATTTGTTTTTCAAGAAGAATCTAAATAAATTATTTCAGGGGGTGTTTATGGAAAAACCTTTTGCCTGCGAATTCGGGTACTCTTTATCTAGTCTATCAAAACGTTTTTTTCTAACTGAGAGATTCGGAATGATTTATACAAGCCAAACTGAATATTTGTTATCACCAGTGGCGGCTCGTGAATCTTAGTGTGATAGAGTGCTAAGATTGAAAAAACGGCATGATTGACGTTGTAGCCGAAAACTTTTTTTTTCATAATATTTTTTTTGTGTGAAGATTTTCACACAAAAAATAACATTTTTGGCTTCAAAAACATCAATAACGTCGTATTTTTCAATCTTGGCACTCTAATGTACTAAAAAGTCACGAGTCGCAACTGGTAATAACAAATGTTCAGTTTTGCTAGTATAAATCATTCCGAATCACTCAGTTAGAAAATACATTTTGAGAAAATAGATAAAGGAATACCCAAATTCCGAAGGTTTTTCCATAAACACCCCGTGAAATATTTTATTTAGATTATTTTTGAAAAACATTCTAGCACACTAAAAAGTCACGAGCCGCCACTGGTTATTACCGTGATATTAATCTACTTAATTTTAATTTTCCCCAATTTCGTTAGCGCCATGACCATTTTTCTATATTATTGAATTTTTAGGATATTTTAATAATAATATTTTTAAATTGGTACCTGAAAACATTTTATTTACAAAAGCACATCAAAGGATTGTTGAGAAAAATGAAACATTGCCAAAAAAACTGAAAAGTGTAATAATGAAAATAGCAACTTCCCGGAAAAGTTTTAAAAACTTTTCACAATTTATTCGTACATTTCTTAGAGCATCTTATTTCAGTTGTTTTTTTATAAGACAATATTTATTCTTCTCTCTTTGTAGTAATTTCGTGTAAAACAGGCAACATTCTGGATTCATGAGGCTGTATCTACACAAACCTGCTATCGGGAGATCGCTCAAATCTTTGACGTCTAAAGAGTTTGCATTATTCTTAATTGCTGATTGTTGTTTTCATCTCAAAGTATTAAAAAATATAAATCTCATACATGATTCCAAACGTTTTCGGACAGAGAATATATACATTTTTATTTAAAGTTTATAGCAGTAAAAAAATCGATTCGATCTTTTTAAAGAAATAATCTCACATTTGAGCTATTTTTTTTTTGCTGAAAAGTCATTATATCTTAAGGTCGTATGTAGTTTCGCGTTTTGAAGTGCTATCATACCTTAATTTGACATTAAAATTAATTCCATCCCACTAAAAGTGTGATGGGATTTAAATTCAACAACTTATTTTTATTTATTTTAATCCTGAGTCTTGACAAAGTTTGTAAAGGTGTTAGAGGTCATTGGCTTACCTCAAAGTACAACCAAACTCAACGAAACTTTGCTTTATCGGGACAAGCATTAGTTTAAAAGCCTTTAATTTCCATTTGTCCAAAATTGTACTGATGCGATTCAAATCTCATATTTTAACGGAAAAAAACCCACAACATTATAAATTGTCTTACCTTACTTCATACTTACAACTGCACAATCAAGGAACATTATTTCCCCCCTAAAAGCCTTTTTACATTGGGGTTCACAGGATGACCTGAAATTTTCCTTAAACTTCCCTAAACATATCCTTTTTAGGGATGTGAAATATTGAACTATACAATAAATAAACCCATATTCTAGGTGAGGGGTAGTACAGTAGCACCTCATAGAGTAATAAAACAACAAGCTCGTTTTGAGTCAAATATCAAAACACAAATTAAAAATCGTCTCGTCATTTTGGTTAACATTCTGCCAAAAATATTCTTTAGAATTTATGTTGCTCATTAGTAGCATTGTTCGCAAGTTGTTCCATAAAATAAGGCGAGTAAATTAGTAGCTCTAACGATACAGTTAATTATTCGGAAGGGGGAGTACTTTCCGGTAGTGATTCATTAAAAATTCGGTTTCTTTGAATTTTAAATAGCAAAGCCTCGAACCTCACTGCAGGGCGTTGAAAGAGACCCATTGAAATTCCGATTTTGGTAAAAATCACTCAAGTACGGGCAGGACACGTTTTATAGGATGGAAAACGTTTTTTATGGAAGATAATTAAATTGATCGGCAAGGAACAAAGAAAATATCATGTTTTAAATCACTCGAACGAAGAAAAAATAATTTAAAGTGAAATTTCACTTTGTAAATACTTAAATTCGCAGTATTTATCTTTTTGTTTGTACTTTTGTGCTGGGTTTAATTGGTTTCAATAATTATTGGTAAAACTATAAGTTTTAAGGAATCTTTTTATTACAAACTGAAAAATCTACGGTGATTACTACATCTGCGGCAGAGCGTCAAACTCCTTGGGTCAGGATGCAGACGTCGTGTGTTAAAATCCCGACGTGAGCTGTTAAAAATATCCAAGGTTATTTTTTTCCAGTCAAATATGGTAGGTATTCAAAAAGATTGTACTTCTCTCTCGTTCCACGGTGGATCCATTCTGAATCGAAACGTTGCATTGCTTTAAATGGCTTTGACTGTGTTGAGCGGCTAGATCGGATTATCCGGGTACTTCCCAGCTTTCCCCTCATCCCTCTCCTTCCTCTCCCCAACCACCCCTGGGCTCGTAACATTCCCCAAATCGGAAATGCCGGGCATTTCGGACTCCGTGATATTTTTTTCGTTGTCCTTTGAAAATTGTTTTTTTACGCTTTTTATGTTTTATTTCATTCATACCTAATCTTCACGATTCTAACGATAATACAAACGATCCCGTTTCACTTTGTTTTCAAAACGTGACATGTTTTTTTCTTACGACGTGACATTGAACACCCTTACCCTATATGTGTACCAAACAACATGATCGGACAAATTGCCAACATCAGTATTCCCGTTACATAAACCAGCAACATTTCACCTTGATTAATTGGATAAGTTGTTCGCTACACTGAAAACTTTATTCGTACGTTTCGGAAGCTGTGTACTGTTCGAAAGCCGACTATGTACTTAGGTTAAGCTTTGCTTTACAGCTTTTTGGGCCACAAGTTTAACGTGCGATTAACATCTAGTAAACCACCTGTTTAGTATTAAACTTCAAGGTGAGTAATAATCGTACCCACGTCATCTATTAAATACGCTTAAAGATAGAGCTTAAAAAATTCAGTGTACGCGCATGTGATATTTTTTTCGTTAAAAGTATAAGGGAAAAGAATATGTGTAATCCACGTTCATGATTTTTTAAATATAAATAACTTATTTTAAAAACACCATCACTCTTTGTACACCGTCCCAATTTATGAGTCTAAAGTTGGTTTGAGTATCAGTTTAAGCCTTGCCTACTTTAAGGCAAATTAAATATAAATAATTTCCTTTGTGAATACGACCGTACGAGTGTGAACTTTGGAAAAAATTGGAACCTGATGTTAATTGAAACTATCAAAATAAAAAAATAATCTTTTCAAATCCCTACCTACCTTATAAATTACCTACCTATAATGTATTTTAGCAGACATTATTCTATATTTGAAACGGGTGAATTAAAGCAACTAATATTTTTTAATTTTTCGAAGAAGAATTCTTCTTCTGAAAGGTTTTCACTTTGTGATGTCATTATGTATTTAAATTAAAAACAAAATAACTTTGTATACATCACTTTATTAATATACAATACTACTACTACAACATGTTTCGTGAGCGATGCTCACATCTTCAGGTATTAGTGTATACACTAACACCTGAAGATGTGAGCATCGCTCACGAAACATGTTGTAGTAGTAGTATTGTATATTAATAAAGTGATGTATACAAAGTTATTTTGTTTTTTAATTTAAATAATATTTTTTCTTGGCAGGTCTAGTTACATCCCGCGATTTTCCACGGGTAAAAAATAATATAAATATAAATTCAAATATTATAAGTATGTAAGTACAGGTTATTATAATAATGTACATGGTAATTATGTCAGATGGTAGAAAAAGAGAAGTAACCACATGTACAGATATGGGTAAGGAAGAGGGAAAAGCAGTACTATTTTTCTTGAAATATGATTATTTCTAAATAATCTTAAAACAGTATTAATATTTTGAGTAATCTTGAAAATTTTGATTCTTAATTTTCATTTTCAAAAACGCTGTGCTGTGCATTATCAAAGAATGCGTGGAATTTTAAACGACATTTTTTTCAACCACTTTGTTAATAATTCTATTTATTTTGTATCTTTATTTTGTGGTAAAATTGTATTAATGATTGAAATAAGAGGATGTTTTGCATTATTCGATAATACAATTTGATATTCTGATTGTCTCCGTTTTTTTTTAGTTCGCATACATACATGTATGTATAAGATTTCACTTTCATATACCTAATTTAGAATTAACTAAAACCTCATATACGAGTACACCCTTACACGTATATAATTCCCTTTCCTCCCCCGAAGCTTTCACTCTCTCAACAATCCGCAATATTGTGATTGACATAGTTTTCACATCTGTGTTTTCCAATGTACCATCATCTTGAATCCCAAGTTTTGATTAAATAATTTCATTTCTATGCTACATCTAAAACAGTTGTATATTCCAAAAGAAAAACTTTCTGCATTTATAGCATCACTTTAATATTGCATGCAGCCCTCGTTCGATTTACCAGGGATATCTGCATTACGAATGCATGCATTTTCCAAAGAAAAGGTCGGAGCAATTACCTCAATGATAACTATAGTTTTTTTAACTAGTTCTAGAACCGCTTATTTGAATAACGTAATGATGGGTTAAAATGGTATGACATTGGTTTTAATATTGTTGAGTATCCTGTCATTTTCATAACATCGGACATAGTTTACCGCTGCTACTATCGAGTTTTTCATCGATTATCTTTTTGTTAAAATAGTTTTTACACTTTTCCAACCATCAGCATCTTTATGATATTAATCCATTTTATTTAATATTCTGTCCCAGTTTGGCGTCTGACGTAATGTAACCGTTTCTATGCAGATTTGATGATTCAACCGATGTGTCACTTTCTTAAATTTTATTTTTTTTGTTACATTTTAGTTCAGTTTAGATAATTTTTTAATGTATTATATTTACTTATTTTCTTGTGATATTTTCATCACAACGTCAAGAGTAGAGAATGAACACATATATATTAATTTTTAAACATTGTTTTGTAAGAAAAACTAGTAAACACATCATTCAATTTTTTAGATGCGTAAAAAAAATACTCAGAAAGTGCTTACTGAAATCGTTTAGTTTAAAGTTGCTCATGGAATACATATTGTCAAACATGATGACGTGAAGCACAGAGAGAGGGCTAATAACAGAATAATTAATGTATCATTTTAAGGTTATCACAAAATTGTGAGTCAAGTCACGCCGTACTACTTTCAAGCAGACAACATGCTCTGAATGCCAATGGCCTAATACACCTTTATTTACGTGAATTATAAATACTAACGATAATTATTATTACCGGTCGACATGCTTAATATTGCAGATTTTGTGGATAAAAAATATACGGATTTAAAAATTGTTGGTTAGGTTAACTCTTTTGGCCGCCTGCAAAGATAAGTGTGGCAAGCTTTACCTTGGTTGATAGCAGTTACCTTTTCGAGACCCTGGTCATTGTTTTATTTTAATGTTAACTACTACCAAAAAATCTGTTTGAATGAATCAGTACAAATTTTCAAACGGTGAACTCTTACGTCGTTAAATTTGAATTTTTTTCTGCTTGGAATTTCTTAGACAATGTGACTTTGTCATCCACACCATAAGCTACGATGTTATGAAATATCGTATCAAAAATATAACAAGACTGATTTTTTTTCCTTCATATTTTAAATCAGAAAAAAGAGTGTTTATGTCTAAGGCAAAGCTAAGTGGAATATTGTCAAATTATTATATTTACTAAAAAAACGAATTACGTGCTATTTTCATAATTTATTCTTTCTTTTATTTTTGTAATAGAATTTTTTTTTGTACATTTTAAACGTGCGATTTATGAAAACTAAACGTTTATTTAATTATTTCTGAATTATATAGTACTTATATGATATATCAGTGGCGTGCAGTTACTCTGATTTTCACGATTTTGCCGCAATACCATTCGTTTTCAAAGTTTCTAATTTCAGAAGTATTTTTTTTTATTAAAGTAAGTTTTTTAGATCTCTGGCTATACGTTTCATTTTATTCGACACAATTAAAAAACTACGTAGATCAATAATTACGGTTCTGTGTAAACTTCGCGTGTGTGCGGTGTGTTTGTTGATTTTTTATATATCATTTGTCAGAAAACGTACTTTGCGTGGGTACTGAATTTACAAATAAGTTTTGTTGAAAGTCATCTTCTTTTTAGATTATTCCAGAACACAAGGTTGTGGAGGAAAAGGCTAAAACATTTCCCAAACAAATTTTCTTCCCGTATATTAAAACACATACCTATGCTCTAAAAAATTGCGCTTCACTGTGAGTAATTCTAATTATGGAGATTATTTCTATCACAAAAACTCTGTAGGCTGTATTTAATGGACATCCAAAGGTTAGCTATTGTCTCTGCATATTAGATAGCAAAGCCTCCCACATTACCACAATAAACCTGAAAGATATCACTTACCTTCTTATGGCTGAATGTCAAGTGCGTGATAAAGTAATGATTGAATAATCACTACTTAAAATAATAGTATTATTATGCATCTAACGGGGTTCAAATTCAGGGTTAATGGCACTGTTTAATCTGCTCCTACACGAATACGGTTTTTTGTATTATGCCGTCTTACGCTTTTTCCTTAACCTGTTATTTAATTCGGGGTTGGCGGCCCTCTACACTAACGACCAAATCCACGTCAAAAGTATAGCGAAATCCATGAATCAATCGACACTTTTACGTGGATTTAGGCCGTTAATGCCACTATCAATCTATACCTAGACAAATACGGTGTTTTAATGTATTTTCCCGTTCAACATTTTCAAACAAAAGATATATATTTAAGTAAATATTGTGGTATTTTTTGCTTTGGCATTCAAATTGAAGTTTTACCTGTATCGAAGTGATCAAACGAGTATTTGCGTTTTGAGTTTAACTCAAAGCCAGCGCGCTTTGCGCAAAATCATCGATCGATTTTTTTCTTTGACTATTCAACTGCGGTTTTCCTTGACTTTGATGTCCTAGAAACTCCTTGCTGTAGATAATTTTTGTAATCTTGAGAACCTCTTTCTAGGCCATACTATTAACATTCCTTTTGGAAATACTCGACCTTTGTTTTTTATTAACCCTGAAGTTTTGATTGTAACGGTTTCTGAATACGGTTAGTACTCAAGGAGATGTCCTCGGGCTCGACCAATATTCAAATATTATTTGGGATATCGAATGAAGGTAACGAAAGATTTCCATCCGGACCTTTAAATTCAAAAACAATTTGAACAATCCAGAGCTATCTCGGTTTCAAACTCACTCGTCTCAGGCTCGAATCCTTAATAAAATATCCCAATAATAATCCTTAATAGTATTTAATAAATTTACTTAGTTCTGGAATATTAGACATGTAATTTAATTAAAATAATATGTAGTATATTTTTACCTCGTATCTAAGGTATATTCCTGATAAAAGACCATCATTCAGAATCGAACGGTGGTTGAAATAGCTTTAGCCGTGTTTAGTGACCAGATCTAAAAAGCCGGGTACTTCCCAACCTATTTTTCCGCATCTTCTCCCCTTCCTACTTACTTCAGTCTTACGACATATCCAACTGTGGGATATCATAGTCCCAGTGATCCCGGGCAGTTATAACGTGACAAAATAATAATATATTGATACATGAATTTCCTTGTCGTGTGGTGGGGTGCTGTGTCCACTCCGCACAATAAGTTGGACTAGTTTGAGCCTTTATCTGGTGAAGTGCTATGTCCATACATTTGTATTGAGTGTGAGCTTGGATACTGAATTTTGCAATAATTTCAGTTTGTACGCAACGCAAAAACCGTGTTACAATTAAGTACAAGGACTTCAAAGCTTGGATGGCGGAAATTGGATTAACTGAGGAACTTTTGAATTACACCGAGATGAATGCCGCTTTTTCCTTTTTACTGCAGAAGATCGTAATACCTTCCAAGCGGTTTTCATTAACCTTTCCAAATGGCAGCATAAAATCAAGAAGTCTTGGATGAATTTATGAAAATTCACTTAAATATTATATTCGTTCGAATATCCCGATTCCAAACAGTATTTATTCGACTTGTGATAACTGACGGTAAAATCCTTTCCATTGGCATAAAATTTAGTTTTATGAGTTTTATTAACGCTCAAAGCTATTTCATCATAATAACTCGTACTGTTAATGATAATTTAAAATAAATCGATCACTTCGTGTGAACATATTTATTTCAATATCTGACGCCTAATAGTTATGCTTACACCTATGCTTCATGAGGGAATTACATTTTCATCTAACTGTAGTTTAAATATGATATTATTTAAAATTAAATAATTTTCTATATAAATGAAAGAAGGAAACTAATGAAAAAAAAAACAGTTTATTCGGCCTTTGTTCTTTCCGTGTTTTTTTAAACACGAATTTTAATCGCAAGTCCTTTGCTTCATGAAACTCTTTATGGATATAATATATTAGATTGACTCGTCTGATATTTCCTTGCAGGATATATCAATATGTCAAAGGGTGATTTTGTGTGTTGATTCAAAACTCAATTTCTTTTTTCTTTTCACACAGATTAAAAAAAAAAACTTTTCATACTATTTTCATTCTTTCAAAGTCAATTAATGCAGTGGAACTTTTCGATTTGTTGAAAATGTTTATCTATTTATTTTGTCTGCTATAGTATTATTATCTTGAAGATTTTCATATCTGCTTTGTTTGTTATGAAAATCACAGACTTTCTCGAAGAGAGACAATAAGATGAGACTTTGTTTCATCTCCTCCTTTTCCCAAATTCTCTATTGCGTCATCATCTCTCGCAATATAAAACAAAGCGAAAATATAAGACTTTTCATAATCCCAAACATAAATTACGGCATTGAAGCGGAGCCGAATCAACCGCAGGCTTAGGAACTTATGAACTTTTACTTTGGGGTTCGTTTATTAGTTTTCAAACATGTCCATAATGTTCCTAAGTAGATGCCTACAGATGTGAATGACTAACACCACAGCGAAGACGTTTGACACTCAATATTGTGAAAGCTTCTTAAGGTTTTTTAAGAGGATGTTTTCGAATGACGGATCGCCTGTTTTTTTTTTAAATGTTTGTATTTGAAATGACGTTCTAAAGCCATTATCAAACTGTAGTTAGGTTAGTTTATAGTTAATTTATTTATCACTATCCTATGAATATTTTTTAATAAAAAAACGATGTTTGCAAGTTGCAAAATGCGTGTTGTTCAATGCAAGTTTTGGTAGGGTTTATCAAAATTTATAATCAACAGTATAACACTCAAACCAAAAGCGTTCAAATTTAGAGTATAGGAGCTATGGACATTCGTTATTTGCCATCCATTTAATCCGGGTTTCTTGAAGGACAATGTTCTTCTTATAGCCTCTTTTTTAACCCACCTTCCAGCGTATCTCAACTGGGTAGTGATATACTCCTCTGAATCCTCTGTACAACAAGAGAAACTATTGTGAGGTGACGTGAAAAGAAGCCTCCCCTCTCAAACTCAACTTCTACGCCATTACGCTAAGAATATCATCCGGTGAAAATATATCGCTTTCCTACCTTACATTATAGCTAACCCTTGTGGTTAAATATGAAACGTATCCGTAAATATAAATAACGTTCGGTTTGTCTGGATAAATCTAACTCTTCAATAAGCTTCCACGAATTTGGTTATATCTTTCAGTTTTCCAATAACATGCGTCATGCGGGCTCTGGTTAGGTACGGTAAGACGTACAGGTAAACGTAGTTAGCTGTCTCTACGTACGCGACTAATGCGTCAGCAGATACGTGTAATCAAAATGTAATTTGCCGGGGCGGAGGTCCGTGCGAAACCCAGCCCTTCGTTTCTCGTAGTCCTCCGTAGAATAAAAGCAGACTATTCCGATATCAAGCCGCGCTTAGGTATCAGGTATTTTAAACGAAGTACAAAAAAATATCAAATTTTTTCTCGTTTACAACTTCAATAAGATTCATCATTGGAACAATTATTATTGTTTATGTGCATTGTGTGATTTTGTGTACCTATATTATAATATAATAAAATTCACTTACAACAAAATGGTGGATTTTTTCCCAACACAACCTACCTATGATTTTCTTATTGGGTTTAACCTGTATGTGACTGAAAGGGTATCCGGGTACCCTCTTCGGTTTTCAACATAGATTTTTTTGATGTTCCAGTAAGTCTAACCGGCTGAAACTTCCTACGATAGTGAAAATGATTAATTGAACGTAACTGTTGGATATGTGGAGGGTGGTATGCTAGCGGAAAACGAATAAGTATAATTTACAACTAGTGTGTTTTGCATGATTTTTTTAAGCTTGTCCGTATTTATTAATAATTTTATCTTATTTTAAATGATAAATATGATGTTTTGTTGTGTTCAAAGTACATCACCGGTATCCTTTACACTATTTTTAATCACCTATTCAATTAAAAACTCCAAGAAAAGATGGCACTGGGTGAAATTTTTATCCACTTCCCCAAGTATGAGCTGAGTCGAAATATATTACGTCATAAAAGTGGTCAAGCAAACTTCAGCAAATAAAATACTGTAAAAAACCTTCATATCAATTTTAAAAAGGTGTAATTTTCTTCAGTCCCACATTCGAATGCAATAAATAACAATAAAGGCTTCTAGCGGAAAAAACTAGAAAAAGTGTTCGTAAATAATTATTTCAAGAAGATACATATACTCGTATGTGCAGTTGTGATAGCTATGTGGCATAGAGCAGTCACCCGGTTAGCGGTTTTCCTGTACTTCAAATCCCGGTCCAACAATAACTTTTTTAATCATGCGATTAAGGCGTTTGATAATTAGAATTAATGTTTCAATATCTGAATAATATGATGTTTTATCCCTTGTCTTTTGATTAAAGGTTTCAATTGTGATTGAATTCAAAAGAAGGTAATTAATAAATAATCTTGTTTACGGCGAGTTGAAGTTTCATCATTAGAAGAATTCCATAGGTGCGGGTACTGATGTGGATGGTGTGATTTTCTTGTCGCCCATATTCTTGTAAACATGTGGACGAGTATGTAATTAAGTGTATTGCGATTAACGACGTCTTACTTCGGATTTTTTAGGAGGGTAAATTTTTGATTTGTGCTAAGTTTTTAAAAAATTTTTTTTAAAGACATATTTTTATAAAAATGCCTGCGTTATAATTTGGATACGCTGCTTATCTATTCAACGATTCTTTACATCTAAAAGACAACAGATTAACGATTAAATTAGTTTCTTTTAAAAGCTCTACCAAATCAAAAAGGCCGAATGTTCACTATTCAAATTGAATGTTCATTATGTTCAATGGCGTGTGCATTTTGTCAAATCAGAAAAGTAAACGCGACTTTTTATCTCGACCAGTACAAGAAATACACTCCCGCATTTCAGTGTTATTTCAGGATGTATTTTTCGTGAGCTTTGCGTAAAATTCACAGATGTCGTTATGCTTTGAAAATTAAACGTGCTATTTTATTCCACAGGGTTTGCGGTCCTCGGCCCTGCTCGGCGGCATAGGCACCTGCGCGGGCACCTGGCTGAAGGTGTTCAGCGTGCACCGGGACATGTTCTGGCTGAGCTTCCTGGGGCAGAGCGTGGTGGGCATCTCGCAGGTGTTCGTGCTCAACCTGCCCGCGCGCCTCGCCGCCGTCTGGTTCGGCCCCACCCAGGTGTCGTCCGCGTGCAGCATCGGGGTCTTCGGGAACCAGGTAAGAATCTCAGTCAATAAGAGTCACAACTGCTTGGAACCAGTGGGGCTGTTGCATCCCTAATCGGTGTATGTTGCGAGGCTAAAAGGAGTTCGGAGGGAAGAATACGACAAAGAGGAAGGTTGGGAAGTATAGGTAACGCAACCAGAGTTGAAACAAACAATACATGCTTATCGTTGGGTGTATTGTGTATCGGTATATGCTACAATGGCAATGTTTTTACGATGCGTCACTAAGAAAGAGCCCTTTCTCTTTTTTACGCGTACTTATTGTCCACTAGTGGAAAAGGGACAGCAAGTGTTTGTGATGATTCTTCTAGTATATTGAAAGTGCACTTACAGCGTGTCTTATTCGTGCAGTTCGACTGGATACTATTGAAAAAAATACTTTTTTTTTTTATAAACAGTAATTAGCATCCATGCTCGTACTCGAGAATATCTCAAATCGGGGAATACTACGAATTACTGGATATCTTGCAATTATTTTTTGATACCCCTATGAATTCAGTCCTTTTTAGAGAACTGTATTTTAAGAACATTCCGTATTTTAATAATAATGAAATAAAACAACACACATGTTAGAAAAAAACTTTTGATATAACTGATTTTAACACGCTTCGACTTCTATCTCTCAAATGTGAAATAATTATTGATGGTTTAATTTTTAATGGATGTTTAAAACAAAACACGCTGTATAAAAGCCATGCATTTTAGTGAGTACTGTGGTTGCATCAACTCTAGATGAGAGACCTGTTCCTGACTATAAAGACTAATACATTTTAACTTAAGTAAAGACCCTCAATACTACGTGACGTTTTACATTTATGCGTTATTAGTAGGTACTGATATTACGTAAAAGAAACCCAATTCAATGAAAAATTGCATGATCAGATAACAGATCTTTCCTTCGCATGTAACTTTTGTTGCATATCCATGAACTCTCCTTCGCTTAAAGAAGGTGTCCACAGTCTAGTAAAAGCTAGGATTTCTTAGATTGGAAATTATTAGTGTGACTAGGAATATTATGAAGTATTAGACATTTTTATTTTGATACAATTTTACTGTCATATACAACAGAAAACAAATCTATTAGCTAGCGCCCTTGAAATTATTTTTCACAAAAACGGTGCTTTGCTTATTATTAAAATATTATTATTATTACTACGAGTTGTATTACTTGTATTTCCTAATCTATGATTCTTCTTCGGAAATTATAATTTTAATATATTACCAAATATTCCGTATTGCGCAATTTGTATTATTTCCCCCAAAGGCAGTTAAGCAAATCGAAAGTTAGTGAAAAAAAATATTTTGTGCTTTTATAAGTGGCCGTCAAAGAATTTACGCCCCGAGATCAAAATATTAGGTAAAGATTAAAAGCTTCTCTGGAAAACCTGGAAAGACGATATCTCTTGGGCCACCCTGTCAAATTGGTGATAGAACCTTGAATTACCCCCCACCCGCTATATCATGTTCACACTTTTATTACCGGTGCAGGCATCAGACGTTTGAAATGAACTGCCCCAGAGGTACTACCCTCTCAAACGCTGCCTTCGAGACGTAATTAAAGAAGCTCTTCCAAGTCTTACCAGCTTAATGCCTCGCTACCACCCACTTTAATGTCTTTTCTCTCCCTGCCTCATCCCTTTCCCACTTGAAGACAATTGGTTGTTTAAATATCTCCACTGTGCGGAAATAACGCCAAGTGCCTACATAATTACTTTAGCCTTTTTGTCAATGGTGAAATAGATGTTTTAATTGTTGATTAAAAAAAACTAGTTTCAAGTACATTCGTGCCGTTATTAGCTATAAAACTAGAGTTTCAAGTACATTCGTACCGTTCTTGTTATTAGCTATAAAACTAGTTTCAAGTACATTCGTACCGTTATGGGCCATAAAACTAGTTTCAAGTACATTCGTGCCGTTATTGGCTATAAAATTAGTTTCAAGTACATTCGTGCCGTTATTGGCTATAAAACAAGTTTCAAATACATTCGTGCCGTTATTGGCTATAAAATTAGTTTCAAATACATTCGTGCCGTTATTGGCTATAAAATTAGTTTCAAGTACATTCGTGCCGTTATTGGCTATAAAATTAGTTTCAAGTACATTCGTGCCGTTATTGGCTATAAAACAAGTTTCAAATACATTCGTGTCGTTAGTGGCTATACAACTAGTTTTAAGTACACTAAATAAGGTGGATAAAAGCAACTTACATGTTTTGGTTTTGTAGAAAAAAGTTTTCATCTTGGCAAGTCGAGTTACATCCATGATTTTTCACGGGTAACAAGTAGTAAATAAATACAAAGGCTTTCAAAAATAATATTGATTTTCTCAAACTCCCTTTGATACTCTTATACAACCCCTTTACTCCAAATTCTCTAGTATGCAAACTCTTCCCAATTCTAAAAATTATTCTCGTACGCTTCGTTGATAAGAACCTTTAAAAATATCACATTTGAATATCTCGACGCCCCCTTCGTAAAGTTCTATATCGGTATATCGGTTTTTTACATGAGAAAACTTTGAAGTTCTTTTTCCTTTAGTTTTGTAATATATTTTATTTTTCCCTGGAAAATTGTGTTTTTAAATGTTAAAAATTTTTGATGTTCATTTATTTCTAAACTTCGAAAAAAATACCTAAAATTTAGCTAAATAAGTAACAGATCTACAGATAGGGTAGTTACGAAGGGCGCGTCTAACCAGTACACTAGACCTTGTAACTCGACACGTCTCGTGTTTACAGTCACGCTGTACATCACTAATGTACACAATACCCACTGCCACATGCTGCCACCGTTCAAACAAACACAATTTATCCGGGGAATTCCTCCTCGCTCAGAGATCTCGTCTCACATCCTCCGGGCGGCATGCTTCAATTATTGCTTTCATATCAATTCATTTATTCATTACCTATGTAAGTATTGATAAAAGCAACTCGTTAAAGTGTTAAGTGTGGCTGACAGCAAGAATTGAGATTTAATACCCCTTTTACACATCACTTCGCGATAAAAGAACGCTTAAAACCCGCCATGAAAACATTTTCCAGTCTTCGCAACGACCTGGTAAAGACCAAAAAAACGATTCGTTCGTACTTTTCACAGGACGTTTGGTAGGAACGAAACAGTTCATGCGGCCGTTTATAAAATAACAAATTTGGCGTAATTACCCTATTCTGGGCTCTTTTGTGAAGCTGTGTGGTTTTTGCACGAGAGGGATGTAAAGGATAATGTTGTAGATGTTGCCGTATACATAAATACTTGATTATGTTTTTTGCAAATGGCAGACACTTAATACAAGAATGGTTCAATAACTAAACTCAACACACCATAAGATGGAAAGATGGTCATTATTACCCAAAGTTATCCGAAATGAAGCAACTGAATAAGGAATCGAAAGCAGCCGGAATAGTTAAATAAACAAAAAAACAACCGACAATGACAAGACATATTGGTTTATGTTTGGACTGGACAACTGATGGATAAATCTCGTCATTTAGTGGTGGTCAAGGGGAAACAAACGTCTTAAATCCCCCAGAAAACGTCTCTGATGCTATAAGATAAACAATTTAGGTGAAATTATGTCATACAGCGTTTAATGTAGAAATAGTACTAGAAATGATATCAAGATAACTCCTCTAATCTTGGTCTCATCATGGGGGACGTCAAATACAAGATGCCCAACTAGTAATCCGGGTTAAGATGGATAGAATATGCGGCAAAGGAAGATGCCTTATCTTAATGCTTCAGTACAGTAATACAGTACAGTTCTACTGATGTGAATATTGTTCCGATGATAACCAGCCTCCGATAAGAGAGGGCGTCAGAAGAAGAAAGACGAATCGAACTTAATGCACAGCGTTGATCAATGTGAAACGATCACATTCTAGGAACAGTCTCCGCATGTCCAATAAAACTCCTGTCTAAAATTAGCTCTCCAATACTCGCAGTAGGCACTGCAACGCGACCACAACACATACACGTTCGCTATACAATCATCTCCCATCCTTGAGTGCATCGATTTGGTATAATGGAACTAAATCATTGATTATTATTGTAAACGGTGGCCTGTGCTACCAAGTCTAGAGTCGATACGTCCATTGGCCCGGACCGATAGAGAATATTTATGGCTTTGACAGTTATCACTTGTTAACCTACCGAAAAACCTATTAGCTTTACTGAGTGAAGTATGATGTATACATTTATAGACAGTGTTAATAAGCAATAACTAATTAAATAATTCGTTTGGTCAACGTGTGATGTTGTACTCTTTTGTATCTGTTTTATGCGTTTTATTAAAGTATGCAGTTCTTCTTTAAAAGGGCTAAGGAAGGTCGGGTAAAGAGATCCAACTCGGACGTTACATTGTGTGCATTTAAAATTTATACATTCAAAGTACGCAGTCTTAATTTTAAGAAATAAAGGTGGTATGAAAATCAACTGTACCTCTTAAACAGTGTTAAGTTCGCTCGTGTAAAAGTTCGTATATGCGCTTAAAATATGTAGATTACTTTACGTAATTCACGTGGAGATTATTATAAGCTAGTATTTAAAAGAAAAAAAAGTAGTTTTCGATTAACTCAGTTGGCCTCGGACGGCCTCCGTGGTCGAGTGGGTTCAAACGCGTGCGCAAAAAGATTGTATTTAAATAATAATAATATAAAGCATATTTGCGGCACGTTCCAGAGTGGAAGATACTCAAGTATTGCTCTGGTGAAACACCACCATTTAGAATCGAAACGTTACTTGAAATGGCTTTGGCTGTATGTGGTGACCAGATCTAAATAGCCAGATACTTCTCAACTTATTCCTTCCCCATCTCCTTCCTCTCTCCACAACCTTCAGCCTCACAATATATCCCAATTGGGGACGCAGTTTGCTCTTGAGCGTCTTACCACTCGGCCTCCATGGTCGACTACGAATCCAAAGGTCGCGGGTTCAAACCCGGCGTGCGCCAATAACTTTTATTTAATTAATATGCGTCATAACACATTTAATTCATATAAAAATAATAACAATTATATTTGCGGCACGTTCCAGAGTGGTAGATACTCTAAGTATCGCCCTGGTGAAAGACACGGCTTAAGCCGTGTTTGGTGACCAGATCTGAATAACCAGGTACTTCCCAACCTTCCTCTTCCCGATCTCCTTCCCTCCCCACTACCTTCAGCCTCACAACATACCCAATTTAAGGTCTCACTGGCTCTAGACGGTTGGGAGCAGTTGAGACTCTTGTGCGGTATTCATGTAAAAAAAAAAAAAAATTCACTGTAAAAAGATATTTTTAAAAAGTTATTTTTGAATACTTCGCCTATCGGCATTTTTTTTTCAAATCTATACCCAAATACTATTATGTATCTATTTATATATTTTATTGTGTACACCAAAGTGGGTTTTTACATATAAAGGTACATCTTTCAGTGATACAAGTGTAAATCATTTGCACATACGAAAAGTAAGAATGAGTAGTAAACCCATGTATTACGTAGTTTGATTAAACTTTAATAATATTGATTGTAGATATATGATATTATAGCCTTCTTGCATCTACATTCAGTACAGTTAGATATATCAGCCACCTCTGCCTATGTATTACCAACTACATGCAATCTAGGTAGAAGCGAGTATCTGAAACACTCAGTTCTGATGGTATTGTTACAACTAAATAGAATTTTGGATCGATTAGTTCTCGTTGGTATATGAAAGGAAATAAACTTCAGTAACATGGACCGTCTTTAATACCATTGAAAATTTAAAAAATAAAAAATAAAAGTTTTGTCAAAAATAAATATTAATCTGAAAGTTTTAATATGTTTATTGTTTCATCAAGTAGTTATAGTTTATGTTTTCAATGGGTAGACTGAGTTTATAATTATTAATATATTTAAGAAGTCGGAGTGGATTTTATAGTTAGGGAACCAAAAAGAAGAATTATCATCATATATTCACAATTTGTTTGATAGACTCATGGTTAGTTTTTTTTTTTAATGGACACAGCTTCATTTTCCTTTGGTGTATATTTAATTATGTGCAACTATGTAAGTAAGAGCATAGTAGTTTCTGTAAAAGCATCTTGAAAAAAAAACATGAGAAACCATTCAAGATATTTATTTTCGACGTTACGTTGGTAGTTATGTATTTAATAATGTAAGCAATTGAACGTTTGAATGAGTGAGAACATGAGATGAGAACATTGTTTGAAATATTAGGTACCGATGCCATATGAGCTATGATTTGTGATGAAGAATATTGCTATATTTCTTTTGTATCGGTTCCATTACAAAACAGAACATGATAACGCAGAACAATGATAAAACAGAACATAATAACACAAAACATAATGAAACAGAATATTTTAAAACAGAACAGTGATAAAACAAAATAGTGATATAACAGAACAGCTTAAAAAAGTACACCGAAGAAATCTAACCTTATTTTTCTTAACCTAACCTTACCCATTCTAATCGTACCTAACATAACCCTAACCAACTTAACCTAACCTCACCCAACCTAACCTAATTATTATATTATTTCGATTTTATATTTCATTGTTCTGTTTTATCAAAGTTTTATTTATCATTGTTCTTTTATAACATCGTTCTGTTTTATAATGTTCTGTTTGATCCAGTTACTGTTTGCATGCTATCATAAACTAACATTTGAGTACCTACATAATATTGTATAATCACAGTTTATCATTTCGCTCATGAGAAAACGATACCTTATTTTACACATAATATAAATTTTACAAGGGAGATAAAAAATGCATTTTAATTTTAATTTTTAATCACGATTTATCATAGTAGAAGTAATAAATGGTTTTAAGCCTTTACAAGGAATTACTTTAAATGTGAAAAAAACTTTTTAAATTTTATCTCGCTTACGAAATTTGTTTAAGTTGTGTATTTTTTTTAAATTCTGTACCAGAATTCACTAAAAAGTAACCTTTGACAAATGGGTGGGATACGAGGTATTATTTCTACATTAAAATCATATTAATCAGACATTTTAGACTAATTTAAAATCAGAACCCACCCTTGCAGTACTGATCTTAATGATTCATTATCAGTTTAGACTCTGGTTTGTCTTATATTTTGTACACACCATTGTAATCATCAAAAGAAACATGTTTCAAACAATCAAAATGAAATAATAACTTTGTATAAGACCGATTTTTATTTTTATGACCGACCGGTTTCGCTTAGCCTATGCATCATCAGGGTACAAAATTAAACTAAACAAAAAGTATATAGTGTGTGGTTATATATACTCGTACGTACAGTGGGAGACACAATATAAAATAAGAGAACAGTAAGAAAATAAAAGAATAACATTAAAATTATAACAAAGGAACCGAGAGAAAGAGGCAATTTTTTTGAAATAAAAGAAGCAAAACGTCAACCGAGAAGGTGATAAAATAATAATAAGAAATTTTCAGAGTTTACGGAAAATATACCTAATATTGAACTACCGGACCAATTTGACTGATTATTAAGAATATGACTATTAATTTGAATGGCTTTCTTTATTTCTAGTGCTAAAGTGTCTAAATTATTTAATCTGTTGCCATGACCATTTGTATGGAGAATATGAGCACCAGTGCTTTTATTGAAGGTATGATCTTTTCAATAAGATGATTGGCGAACTGATGATGCTTAGGCTAAGCGAAACCGGTCTGTCATAAGTAATAACATAAAATCTGTGGTCCTACACAAAGTAATTAGTCAAACCACAAAGTAATTGCTTTCTACCAAAATACAAGTTTAAAATAGTTAAAAACCTCACTTTACTTAAGTCAACATTTTAAACACCGAGTAGGTTTCGCTCGTACCCAAGCCTATGCAGATTTGAATTATAGCAACTAAATAACGTTTTTATTTGTATCGATTTTTTTAGATTTTTCACTATTTTATTGTTGGTTAAATCATAGATTATAATATCCCTTACAACTTAAAATCACACAGTTCTGATAAAGCTTGGGTACAAATGAAACGAAATGGCCATTTAAAATACTTAAAAAAATGATTTGACTTCATTCATAATAGGTACTTTATAACGAAATGTATTCTTTGAAAACACAAGTATTGATCATTTACATTTAGCCTCAGCACTCATAAATGGCGCGAAACTTCACTTTGTAGCATTACAATACGAGCAACACAAGTACTACAAAAAATGATTTATCTAAAAATTCTACATAAGTAGTTTAAAAACCATCGAACGCATTTTTGAACGTTTTATCTAAAATTTAAGTATGCATTTTTTATATAATAGAATTTAAAAGATATCCCTTACTGCCGATGAAATGATTGCTTGTATTTGAATGCCAATAATTGTATATTTTGGGTCAGACCATGTTTGGTGCTTAAGTAAATGTAAATTTTGCCAAATTATCCACCAGTTCAACTTATAGCTATTTTAATTTCCCTATATTTTAATTTCTGATTTTAGCAAGTGCGGTTAAATATTTACCCTCCGATTTGACAACGGCTCTGGGGCATATGTCAGGGCCTCCTGTTACTAGATTATTTTTAAAATATCTTCAATATTAAATTGCGGCGTACTTTCATAATTTCCAAAAAACTGGGCCTTAATGTTTGCTTAGTGGAAATATATTTGGCTTTCGAAATACATAGTCAAAGGGTTTTAATCGTTGCGGTTTGCTTTGGCCCGCTACGCTGCCTACACAAGGAATACATCGCATACCATAAACAAGGAATATTACGTAAATCTGTAATTACTTTCGCTACCTACCTCCAACCATCAACCTTCAAATACTGACCTTCATCCTTCAATTATAATAATAACTTGTTTATTTCAACGGAACAAAGCAGTGTGTGCAATACTCTCTCTGCCATATAAAGAATACATAAAAAATATAATGTAAAAATGATTATTATAATGAACCTTCAATAATAATAATAATAATAATTGACCGGTTAGCAGTTAAGTGTACCAATGCGTAGTGGGTTAAATTCCTGTGCAGGTCCTCTATCATTGCACAAGCTCCCGTTTATTATGATGGTAGTAGGGGTATTTCAAATATTGTCAGGTTATTCGAAAATTTAAATGATTTTAAGCAGATTAGGTTTTAGAAACTTATTTCAGTGGCATTCACTGACACGCAAACATATGTAGGTACTATATTATACAATAAACATAAATCACTTGTATTCTTCATCAATCATAGTAATGCACGTAAATGGGTAATACGAGTAAACCAATGTAATAATGCACAATTTATTCTCGTTTGTTATTATTGTGCTCGTTCAAACATCGAAATGATTGCGTTGTTGAGTAATTTAACTACAAACCTAATGTCAATAATAAATGTCGGAATTGCTTCCTATGTGTTTAGATGCTATTACAGAAATTAGCATATTTACACAGATTTAAAAATAGTATTTACACAAGGGTATTGAAGAACATAATATATTATGAAAAAAGCCATCAATCAACGACCGAATCTGATTACAATCTCT
This sequence comes from Drusus annulatus, assembly GCA_022651775.1. Taxonomy (NCBI): domain Eukaryota; kingdom Metazoa; phylum Arthropoda; class Insecta; order Trichoptera; family Limnephilidae; genus Drusus; species Drusus annulatus. The sequence goes on along the minus strand of JAGWCC010000048.1, from coordinate 1,770,805 downwards.
AGGTTCGTTCTAATTCAGTGATTCGGGTCTTAGCTAAGAAAGAGAAGACCTTCGACTGATTATTTTCTGAATTTTCCCAAACGATGTTTTCGGGGAAACTTTAAAATGTAAAGTCAATTTTCTTTTTTGTGCCTTGAAAAAATTCGGTATCATAAATTTAACCTAAAACAAAATTGCGACATGCTCCGGGTCGGAAAACATCCAAAATAAGAAAATTAGTACTGAGCCGAGGGGTTTGTAACAAGTTTTTAATTACATTTGAGCGCTTGTTACATTATAAGGGTAAGGCCTGTTCGGGAATAGGGTGGACAATGAAAATGAAATAATACCTCTCTTCATAGAAATGTTTTCAATGTCTGGAACCTATATATTCTGTTTAATCGTACGGCTGTGCTTTTAGAAAAAAAAAGTTAATTTGAAAAATGTTTTTTTTTTTTAAATTTATCTTCATTAACACCATGACTGGTCGTATTCCACGCATAAACAAACGCACGCAGAAAATTCATTTTGATTTATTTGTCAATTAATATTTTGTTAAAGGAATTTAAAGATGTTTTTATGCAAACTCTGGTGTTTTTATTTGAGAAATTTTCCTGTCTTTCATTATTATTAGTATTATTTTTTTGTATCGATACCACCAACCTGAGAATTCAACACAACTTAGTTCAAACATGTTATTTATTATAAATCACTGCGTGGTTTGAATACGTATCGTTTAATGTGTTACTGTATGTTTTTTAAAAACTTTTTTGTTATTTATTATATGTATATCATCATCTCTCGCCGCACGTTTTAACATTAAAAATTGACGTGTCTCCGAAATATAAATCCACCACGACTTTGCAACGGTACCAGGCTTTTAGTGAAAAAGATGATGAACAAATCATTTATGCTACAATTTTAAATGTAAAATTTAGAGAAGATGCAATGTTGCCACGCATCCCAATGATTCCTACAGATATGCCATTCGAATTCTAACGTCTGCAGTTTCCAGTGCGACTCGCATTTGCAATGACCATCAACAAAGCACAGGGACAATCGCTACAAGTGTGTGGATTAAATTTGAAAAATCCGTGCTTCTCACATGGACAGCTGTATGTGGCCTGCTCACCCATCGAAAAACCTTCAGATTTATTCATATACGCACCAGACGGAAAAACAAAAAATATTGTGTATTTAAAAGCACATCAATAAACATAATTAAAACAACAACAAAAACGAAAAATTCATTGGCATTTCAAAGTATTCCGGGTACTCGCTAGTATTATTATAAAAGCTGGAGTTGGGAGTACATAAAATTTCTCTGAGGTTTCTTTTAAACAAAAGAAAACAAAATGTTTCTGAATTTTCATAGTTATTACCTTTTTATTTGCATTAAAAAGGTTGCCAGAAGTTACCCTGACTAGAGTCTAAAGAATCGCTTGTAGTGCTAATTTATTTAGTATGGCTATTAAACATCCACCTTCACCTTCTTAGAATATTACGAAAACGGGAATATTATTTTCATTACATAATTTATAAATTATCTTTGTTATCGGTCCGGGTACCTTTTATAGTCTGTTTATTGGAGCCTGTGCCGTTTCTACTGAATGAGAAGATGATATTAAAATTGATTTATGGCGAGTGCCTGTAATTTCTCTGGAAATTCACATTTAAATATGAAAATTGACGTAGTACATTGTTAACAACCAAAATTGTTGGAATTACAAGTTAATTTCGGTCAAATTCATTACCGCAGACTTTTATTAAAATATAATGCATATTTTATCATTTCTCTGTAAATTATTATTTCTATGGTTGACACGACAACAATCATCCAGGACACACATTTCGAATAAAAATAATAAATAATGTTGTGACCATTGTCTTCTTATTTTCTGACTTTATCTGTTTCATATTTGTGTTTTAGATTATTGATATTATTTGAATATTTATAAAACAGATGCATCAATGGTCAAAAGTAATTTCCACTTTTAATATTTATTCGAGACTTTGTAAGAAGTCAAAAGATCTTCCGTATTTAAAAAGAAGAGTATTTATCCAAGCCACCATCGAAGTATTCAATCAACTCGGGTTAAGCTTTGCCAAAAATAGGGAGAAATTAAAAAAATATATATATTCATAATTTTGAATGAAAAATATGAGATCGATTAAAGTGACACTTTATAATAAGGTCCCAATGGTCGAATTGGTTAAGGCGTTACGCCGATGGAGTAGAGGATCCGAGTTCGAGTCTCGGTTGTGACCATTGAATTTTTATTTTCTGGCTTTTTCTGTTTCATATTTGTGTTTTAGATTATTAAAATTATTGAAATATTGAAAACAATCGCTTTGCAAAAAATATTGTGGGTAAATTGTGTCTAATGACGGGATCTAAAAAAGGTTCTATTATTTTTGTATTGCTAGGCCTAGAAACCTGGTTCTCCCAAGTAGAAAATTGTTTCTGATTATCATGATCAAAGGCACAACATAAAAAACTTTTGTGTCTGGACTTTATTCATTTCGTAGCGAATTTTAAGAAAATCAATCAAGTAAACAAGTAATTAAGTGAAATACGATTTTTTAGGATTGCCTGTCTCAGTGAAGTTAGTAAAATGATTATTTTTCCCTCGCTATTGACCGACTTTTAACCAGTTAAATAATAATTAGTAGAGACAGTAAAGAAAATCAGTTGGCGGAGAACCATTATATTTCATTTTTGCTTCTAAAAAAATGCAAAACGTCAAAGTTTCGTCGTAAAAAGTGCTCTTGGTTTTCTGGACTAAAGGGACTGTTTTTTTACTCGTTACAATGAAAAGGCTGCTCGTCGGCTATGCAAATACTCTTTTAAATTTTCAAAGTTGCCTCGTGCGGCAGCGTTTTATAATGAATTGCTTTTAGTTGTCACTACTGCATCAGGGCGTCCATAAATCTTCGACATGAAGTGTCCCAACCACGCGGCTAGTGGTTTGGAAGTCATTTAGTGGCGGAACTTTTTTTAAAAATATAAATAGGCTCCCGCTCAATTTAATATTAGGTCCTGATTTTTAATACTTATTTTCTGGATAGCTTTATTTAGTGTTAATAATATACAAAATCAAACCTAAATTAATATTGAACAGCTCTCACAATCATTAGAGAACTTCTGTAATGTAGTATACCTAAACGTAATTTTTTTTTTAAATTGTATTTTTTTTCGGTTTAAGAAAAATTATTCATGATAAAAAATTATATTTGGTCAATTTTATATTCATTATATTCTCAAGAGCGCTTTACCTATGTCATTGCAAGTGTTGTTTCAGCATTTTCAGTTTCAATTCTAAGACATTCAGTACTTTTTAACAATTTTTATCGTATTATCAAAGCAATACTTTTTTAATATTATATGCTTGATATCTTCGCAATTGAAGCATTACTTATATGCCATGAAAAGTGTTTTTTTTTTATTGTCGTTTGAACAGTCATATAAAATTTTTTTTTTTAAAGTTAACATGGCCACAGCTGTCAGTCAACTGCCGAATTGCGTAACAAAAATCAAGTTATATTCTTAAATACGATTTTACCCAGTTAACATAGGGCTTATAATTTCGTCATAACAAGGCATGCCAGCTAAAATCGTCAATTCATCGTCAGTTTTTAAATTTCAACCATAGAAAAATGTTTTGAATATTCAACCAATATTTTTCCTCCTTTTCCTATTCTGGTCGGGGAGAGTACCTAAATTTTACTTGTTTTTTTTCCAATTTATTTTCAAATACCCCGCCACTTTCAAAGCCTCACCCTCCCTCCCCCCTTTGATTATATAGCTCCGCCATTGGACTTTTTGATGAAACGGGTAAGCGCTGTCATAAATTTACCAGAGGGTACTTCCCAAAAAGGATAGGTAGGTACTTAGCGAACTGATTTGAAATCAATTTCGAATTAGTTCAAACCACCAACCAAATGTTCCCATTAATTCATCGTTAAATCGCGGAGCGTTTTCACAGGGAAGCAAGGGGCTGATGGATGAGATGGAACACGAGACTATTAGGGTGGTGCGTAGAGGAAGCTGTCAGTAAACAGCAGAAGAAGATTAGCCTATAATCTTGAGCGATGATTTTTCTTTCTTTTTATACGTCTTTAGGTTTTCTTTGAAATTGCGATCGATTTTATATGTCTGGGAACTAAGTACCGTACATGCGTTAGGTTGAAGGTAATGGATTAGATTAAAAAAATGATTGTTGTTCAATGTGATTTTCCTTTTTTTAGTTGTTGATCAATAGATTTTCCAGTACGGATGTGATTAGAATAGCGCAAACAATTTTCTAGCAAATATTTTATTCCACCATTTAACCAGACTAGTTTTAAAAACCAAAGTATTGGCTGATTTGAATGAACGGAAACAGATTTAAATTTGGGGAACCGGAGTTTCAATATTTTTTCATGATTCACAGCAAACGAATTTTGGTAACAAAATTCAATCATTAAATAATCTAATAACATTAATAAAATCTGTTTTTTAAAACGAACTCTTTTAAATTTGACGTTTCATAACGACAAACAGCTTACTGTAAAACTATCGATGTATTAAGTACGCGCGTGCTAGCGATATTGATAAGCTAACGTCGACAGCTTAGTTTGTCTTTATCAATTTATTTGTGTACTTCACTTTTTTATATTGTACATACACATATTCGTTCCTATAGGTAATAATATTTGGAATTGGGGAGTATAAGCATTTTTTAAAATCATTTTCTTTGTAGTATGTAGTACGAGTTGTTGACCAAGTAGATCGATTCGGTAATTGTAATCGGTATGACAAATCCGGAAAATCATTAATCCAGTTGACTATTGTTATTAATCGGTATGACAAAATCAGTTATTATACCAGGGTATATTCTCAGGTGGAATAAAACTGTCCTATCTACTTAAATAGGTGTACCATTATTATATTTCAGAATGATTCAGCTTTACGTGATTTCTATTAAAACTTCAGTGATTCTATTTGAAAACCTATTGAGATTCTCTATAGAAACAAAAACACAATTTCATACTGCATTAAAAAATGTTTTCATTTAAGTTTTCCGATTTGGAAATAATTGGATCGAATTTTTATTCATCGAAAAATTAGTTTCGAGCACGACATTGTGTCGCTTATTCCTCGTTGGACAAAATGACCTTTCGACGATATTCGTTATCATTTTGTCGACAGAACAACCTTCCCATGTTACCATTTATGCAAAAAGGCTTTATTTATTGTCGCTTTATTCCGCGCGTGGGGCAAAAAAAGCTTTTAATGAAAGTAACTCGTAGGCGCATCATTCCCCAAAACTATGAATAACATCCGTCGGAATTTAAAACCAAATTAACTGAATGCCTCTGTTCTGCGATGATAGCGAAAACTTGGGGATTTGCCCAAAACGGATTATTAAAAAAATGTACACGCTTTATGGCAGTGAAAGGCTTTAGTATTTAGTGGGTACGTATAATGTTCCATCGCGTTATATAGGGGTTGCCATCGTCTGTAGAGAAATATCATTTAACGACAGGGTAGGACTATAAAAGTGGAATACTTTTTTAAAAGTCATAACGCATCGTACTTAAAAACTCAATGGGGAGATTTATTTCTGCTATTAATTAAATGTCCTCGGTCCGTTTGTTTAACGTCTAGGGCGTATCGGTAATAAATCTGAAAACAATAAAATAAAACTACGCGTGTCCAATGGTCCAACCCGTAAGAACCCATACGCTGTTTGATGATGACGTCGAAAGGTTTATGAAGTCCGAATTTATGGTAAAAAAACCCTTAGGAAATTAAAAATTCTTATTTTTTACTGAAATTATGTGAATACTGCACAAGAATCTCGAGGAACTGTGGCATCCCCAATTGGGTTGTGTTGTGAGGCTGACGGGAGCGAGGCATAAGGAAATGGGGAAGAGAAAGGTTGGGAATTACCTGGCTATTCAGATCTGGTTACTAAACCCGGCTATTGCTGTATTTTGGATTATTCTTGCAAAAGACATAGATGCGCAATGCCACGTTGGCCGCACATCTTCCCAGATGTATGTGTGAAAATAACAGCAAATAGATATTAACAAATAAGCATCCCGTCTACTAATTGTCCACATTCATCTTTGACTAAATATAACTTTATAAAGCAGTTTTTTTAATGAGTCAGCTAAAACTCTCGACCGGTGAGCTCTGCGTAATTAAGCTTTTCCTATTTAAATTATCTAAAACAATCATCGCGTAGTCGTTTTCACCGTAAGCTTTAAAATATCCTTTAACAGCCCAAAAAGCTGTTTCGTAACTACTTGTATCTTGTGGCGTTTGAATCTCTACTCTAAAATTTGATGTAAAAGATTATTTGAAATTGCTCTTCTAACCATACAAACTCTGTCTAAAGGTGAAGATATTAAGCATAATATATTTTCTACTCTCGCAAAGGGGTGTTACTAAATATAGTATTATTTCTACGAAACTCGATGTTTAGTCTTTCTACATGTCTCATTTACATTCCGCCCGTATTCGGAGCCCACTCATAAACATTAATGGGAAATTCTGTAACTACTACGGAATTCCTAAAAATCCTAAAATTCTCGAATTTCCCAAAAAGGGAAAGCTATCTGAAGATATTAGAACTTCGCCACAACGAAAATAGTTTACATTTAAAGAAGATTTAATTAAAATTCCAAATCCCTGAATAATGCTTATTATTGTTTTTGAATTCATTTCGCTTATTTTATAGCCTTTCTAAAACGTCCTTTAAAGATTAATTGATATTTTCGGATGATTAATGACTTTCGCCAAGGATTTAATGGAAGATGTTCATTTTAGCTTACCCTTAGTATAAATGAGTTCCTATAGTATCCCTTCCAAAGACTTCTCCCTATTTTTATTATGCTCGTTAATATGAAAGGGCATTAAGTATATTATCGTGTTATGTGAATAGTTTTGGATTTTAATTAAGGTTTAATTGATTGGCTTTTGCCGTATGTAATATAATTTCTTAAAGATGTTTGTTGTGTTTTTTCATATTATAAATTTGATAATATCTCTAAATACCGCACACAACCACACTTGTTTCCCATCAAAACAACACGTAGGAGACATATACTCTCACTTCTCCACAATGTTCTTACAAACAAAAACTCACGTACTTATCTGAAGGTAAATTTCCACTTTCTCTCCAAATATGAGCTTTCTCTTTGCTTATGTTACGAGAAAATCCTTAAAATCACCACCCGTCAATTTAAGTTATTCTTTCACAGTTCACACATCACATCTCCGGAATCTGCTTAAATGCCACTTTTTAGACTAAAATAAAAATATTACATTAAATTATAATTAACTTTAAAGCTTTTATGCTTATTATTGTTATATTTGAAATAATAATCAAGGTATATATGAAACCAAAAAAAGTAAAACGGTCCTTCGGTTTTTTCTGTTTCATATTTACCTTGAAGATTATTGATATTATTTCAATTATTAGTATAAATATAATAAGTATAAAAGCTTTAAAGTACATTCTAATTTAATATATCAATTCTCAACTTTGTAAGAAGTGAAAAATCTTCTGTGAATAAAATGGATGGTTTATCCAAGGCACCATCTAGGTATACAATATGTGCTCGTGTAGAGCTTTGTATACCATACAAAGATGGCAGTCAAATCGGAGGAAAAATTGAAATAAATCATATTACTAATTTTCAAATTAAGGATGAGATCGATGAAAAATGCCGGTTATAAGGTCTCGGTGGCTGAATTGGCAGAAGCGTTACTCCCGGATAGAGCAGAGGTTCTGAGTGCGAGTCTCGGTCGCGACCGTTATATTTTTTTCTGTTTCATATTATTTACCTTGATAAAATATTTATAAAAATATTACTTCCATTCCCCCAAATTTTGATTAGCGATTTTAGATCGGTTGCCAACCGTCGATATGTTTTAACATAATTGTTACATTGGCATTGCATTGATGAATCAGTCTAATTCGTTGATTTATTTAGCTTACGTGTGAAAGCTTTCATAGCGAAATCGCAATTAAACCTATTAGCTAAGCGTAAGTTCTAAAGTGTTTATATCTTTGAGCGGAATACTCGTGGAACGTAACGAAGGTATAGCTTAATATTAACAGAACCTACTTTGCCAGCTTTCCTCCACTCAGCGACAACCGTTACACGAAATTAATAGAAATACTTTGGAACCTGCAGTGGTTTGCTAAACTCGGTTAAAACAATGTGAATATATCGTCACAGGAAAGCGATGGCGCTATAACCGCCATTAGCTACGAGCATTTTTTAAAACTTAATTCCAAAAGAGTATTTTTTCTTCCTCGGTCTATCTGGGTACAGTTGTTCTAAGAAAAAAATTATACAACTATTTTGAAGTTCAATCCATTCAACAAACTTCAAGTACCTATAATATTCACTCGTGTACATGTTTTTTTGTTTATTCTTTATGTGTTAAGCCCATTAAAATAAAATACATTTCTATTTATTAAAAGAGAATTACCTTAGGTTATTAGTTATTTTATATTAATAGTTGAAATAATATCAATAATCTTCAACGTACATATGAAACAGAAAAATATAAATTCGGTCGCGACCGTTATATTATTTCAATTATTAACACTTTTTATTTAATAACTGAAATTCACTTTGAAATATTTACGTTACTCCAAGTATCGAGGTTTACGCTACTTTTTTTATATTGATCATTGAAAGAATTTGTAACAGTCTTTAAAGAATACGAAAATCGAAAAAGACTCAAAATTTAAAGATTAGGTTGTGACCGAGACTCACCCTTGGAAAAAAAAACAGAATAAAAACATTGTTTTCATTCTTACAGTAATCAAATTTAAATGCTTTTAAATGCTTTCGTGAAAATTTGTTAAAAAATAAAAATATGCAATTTTTACTTTCCTCATAAACATGATGTTAACGATGGCCCTGGTATGACCCATCCCTTATATCCCGATGCAGGTTCCTCCACCATACGTGAGACTTACCTAACTCGCGTGTTTGTTGAATTTTCCCTTTTAACAATTTCCACGATGAAAAATATACTCGCATATAAAAAAGTCGCCAGCTCTGTTTTTTTAAATTATTTCTAAACACCGCGTTAAGTTTACTGCTGGGACGTGCGCCTTTTTTACACAAAATAAAGCGTGGTTCAAAGCTTTACTATTTTAATTTTGTGACTTCCACCCTCATTTCCTCAAAATAGAAAAAAACACTTCGTTTCACTTTTCCCGGCCAGGGCTTCTCGTAGGAGCTTCTTCATAAAACTAATTTGGAATTCCACGTAAATGATTAAAAATACTTTTTTTACCGGTTTTACCCTATAGCGGGCATCTTTAAAATACAACATTTTAAATATAAGTAAGGATTTTTGTAGAACTTTTGCTACATAGGTGAATCACATTGATCTAGTTCAATTTTGAGAAACGTTATTTTTGGTATTATAAATTGATTATTAACAGATTGTAATTTTAACACCCAGATCTGACGTAGTTTGCTCATATTAAATCAAAAATCCACATCATAATTCATTTCACACTCCGCGAGAATCGAACCCGCAAACTTCCGGGTATAGTCAAATGCGTATACCTCTACGCTATGAAGGTTATTGTGTTTTATGGTATTTTTAAGGTTGGTGGTTTTTTGTTTTTTTCTAACTTTATCGAATTAAAATACATGAATATTATTTTCAATGGCCTGGTGGGTAGGACACTGGGCTGGCACTCGAAAAGATCGTGTATGAATTACACAGCGGGTTCTGACTTAATTCCTTAGTGAAAAATCTGTACCATCTTTGGGTTTTTAACTTCAGTTTTAATATTTTTAAAATTATAAAAACATTTTTCAAAAGTTGATGATTTCAGAAATTCGTGACTTTTACTGTTGTAGTTTTCTGTCTTAGTGGCTGTGTTATTGCTGCTCGCTTAGTTACGTAATTCAGTAATTGCTGTTATTTAGGTATGTTTACATTGTTTGGTGATTAAGGCAGTTCTTTAATTACTATAATGGACACTATTTTAGGTGTTACTTATATTGTTGGTTTCCTCATTAATTATTGTCAGGTTCGTTGTGTGCCACTGGACACATTTTCTGAATGTCTTGTGTAATTAAATATAGATACAATGGTACGTGCGAGCGGTGTTTGGAACGTAACGTTCACATATTTACAGGCAATGTTCTTGTTTCTACTAATTGCACTATAGATTATTTACGGTTAGCACAAATACCAATCATTATGTAATTGTGATCTATGTCGTTTTTATGCATAAATATTCCCCAAATAACTCGAGATAAAAACGAACTTGAAAAAGTTGGCTCTTTTCTAGTTCTTAATATTATCATTATTTTTATTCTAGAAAGGAAACATCAATTAGGTTCATATTGACGTGTACAAATATGGGAACTTGACTTGGGATTTCATAATACTTATAACTTTTTTCATTCGTTTTTATTGCGAGAATTTTTGGAAACCCAATTTTTAACATTTTTGTTTAATTCCCAGAAAATTCTCGACACGGCCGATCACAATCGAGGAAATGAACCTTCTGAAAAGTCCTTGGTGTTTGAGAGAGGTCACTTAATGATACTCAAAAAATCGCCAAAAAACTTATTTTCTTTTATTGTTAGAGGATTAAGTCCAACTTTTAGGATATTATTCTATCAGCATTTGAAGAACCAACTTTTCTCTGCAATTAAATAAAGTAAACTGATTAGTAGAACATCTGACAGTTCATAGCAATTTTACAGACTCGATTTTTTTATACTCTTTATAAAAAAATCGGGTTTCAGAATATTTTTCGTTTTTTTTTTCATATCCCAAATATCGTGATACCCATGAGCTCAATGTCTGCAAAAAATCAATTGCCAAAAGGTATTAATGAACACCTCATATTCAAAAATATTTTTCATAAAAATCGTAATAAATCTCTTTTATAATCGCCCCCATAAATCTCGTACCGTCAACTTCACAAAAATGTTAAATTTTGAAATTTCACTCAAACTTCTCTAAATATCCGTAAAACCAGCACACGTGAAATCCATAGAAAAATCCGCCAATCGATCAATGGGGTGCCCTCTATCGACAAAACAAAGGCCCAATTAATAACGTTGAGCTAATACCTACATAGCACTAGTGAAATCTTTACCGTAAATAAGCTACTTGCAAGATTTTTTTATTTATTTCTTCTTTGTAGATGGATTTTCAAAGCGTTTCATCATATTTTCAGAACCGCAGAATTTTTTTACAAACATTTAAGGTTTAATAGCTACGAAATTGAACCACTTTTTTATAATCTATGAAAGAGATATTTATTGACATGTGAACAATGTGAAGGTGTATCAGCTTTCCATGAAATACCAAAAGACGTAACTGAAATCGAGTTATATTTTACAAATATCGACTAACCAACTATCATAGGGCTTAAGATCGTAGCAAACTTTGATAAAAAACGTGAACTACCTACAATCGTTAATTTTACTCGCAGTTTTAAATCTCACACGTAAAATCTCAAAAGCCGACCTTTGTGTATACCCATATTTTTTTGTAGCATTTCCGTATTCTCAGCAGAAAAGTCTATTGGATCACATAATTTATTTCTAAAGTAATTAAAAATGCATGCAAGATGCTCATTTTATATAAAAATCGAAAAATCGATCAATAAAGTGCCCTCAATCGACAAAAAAGGCACAAATTAATAAAGCCGAGCTGATACCTACGGGGAAAACTGTGAAACCTGTGAAATCTTTTTAAACTAATTTAGAATTCCGTAGACTTTTGGTCATTTATCGTGGACTGAATAACGAGGTGTGATGAAGGTGATTTATCCCCGGGACGTCCTCAGCCTGTGCCATAAATAATAATGGCGTAATAGCAGACGAGAGTACTTCGCACCTTCTGCTTCGAATTTGAGGTAAAATTCAATATTTAAGTTTTTCTGCTGCTGACACTAGAAGGCCGTTTTTCATATTTTAGTATTTGTACTGCGATCTCCGTTCCCAAAATTGCATGGAGATTCTGGTGAATACTAAACTAAGACTTCCCTTAGAAAAATGTTGATCTCTTCCCAAATCTAGTCTCAGTATTTTTTACTACGTGCTAGCGCTCAAGAGTCCCGAAGCCAGGGGAAGCCATGTTATAGAGTTATAGGATGTTATGAGGCTGAAGGAGGCATAAAAGGGTGGGAGATAAAAAAGGGATGTTTTGAGGTATGACGCCTTAAAATTATCAACATGACCGAAAATCTACGATTGAATTTTTAATAATATGAGTTGATAAAAATTGTTCACAATTTTTTTGCGCGGAAATCAAAACTGCTACTTTTTAATAAACAGATACAGATTTGTACTTGGGGAAACGGAGTTACGACAGTTGTGCATGGCGTCACGGATAATGACTTACGAATTTTGGTAAAAAAAAAACAGCAAATGCTTAAAATAATTAATAAAATCTATTTTACAAAAGGATCTCGTTTAAATTTGACCCTTCAAAATGACAACCGACGCAATACGCCATAGATAAGATGTGTCAGTGTTGCTATCTTAGGACGACTTGTTAACCGATATATTATGCGACTCCGAGCATGTTAGCCACATTGATAAACTAACGTCGACAAAACTTAGTTTGTCACATCGATGCTGCTTAGTTGAAGTGCTACGCCTCTGGTCACTTGCCATTTTCCATAGCTTAAGCTTGACTCTATATAATGGTCTCTCAGAGCGATACTGAGAGTATATTCCACTGTAGAACGAGATGAAACATTGAAAATTCACAGTATTTAACATTCCACAATAAAAGTAAATTTAGATCAGTTCTATCAAAAATATTTCTAGTGGAAAAATAAAAGAAGCCAATCTTATAAAAAGAGTGTCTATTGTATGAGTGTAAATGTCTATTTTTATTTCTTCATTTTACAACCATTGCTTCCGTACTTTTACGACTGTATTTCCTTCTTTATGATGTAGTATCCATAAAACTAGCAATGTCTGTACAACATTGAATATTGTAGTCGATAATAAATTATTAACAAAGCTATTTAATATCCCAAAATATATTTTTTTAATCTTAATTGCGTATGTAACACCATAAAATATCAATATAAAAACACCGGGCAGTTTTTTTTTGTTAAAAAAATTATGGTTTTTCTTGACATTGAAACTCTAACTTTTCCGCACGTTTCAGCGCATTTTTAAAATTTATTTATTAAAATGTTAACGCACAAAATACACTTGGTATCTTAATCCCAAGGAGTTAAAAAAAAAACTCATTCTGGGAAGGGCAACATTATAAAACAAAAAGAAATAATATTTTTACAAATTCCAAATAGGAAGCACAAAAGAAGAGAGAACAAGCGAAAAAACACATCATAAAGAGAGTATTTATTTATTAAAGAAATTCCCGTTAGTAATCCTTTTGACACTACTTGGAAAAGCGAAAGCTTTAATTACAAAACATTTATTATTGCCGCCCTAATTATACCACGGTTATATTCAAGTTGTTAATGATCCTTTAGGGTTCAATTGGTTGAGTTGGGTATTTAAAAAAAAACTTTCTAGAACTTTTGTTGACTATCTCTAATTAAAAATATCTATTACATATAAATATAAATGTGAATCTATTAAATAAATAATAAGGAACTCCAGTCATTTTAAAAATAATATTCTCTTTTTAACTTACCAATATTTTTTATTTTTTTAAGTACGTTTTCGTAATAAAATTAATTTTCAAAGTTTGAATTTTTCAAAACCTACCAAAACGTCCGAAATTTTGCAAGCCGGGCGTGACGTCATTAAACTTCAGATTGTTTCAATAAATTTAACCGCTTTTAATTCAAGAGAACAGTCCAAAATTCCAGTGTCTGGCCATTATTGTTATAGCGTTGTACCAAAGTGTAAAAATACAACCATAACTGCATCCAATAAACAATTGTTTCGCGTTCCTGAGCGGTCCGTTCCAAACTATTGAGGTTATGATGAATGTCAGATGAGAAATTAACTTTACCGCACCTACTTATATACTATATTAATTGTAAACTATAACTTAACATAAGTAATATGATAATGTACTTACTTAGATGCACCAACATAATCAGTATTATATATTATTTGAATACTTTATCATAATTTCGGTGTCAAAGATTGGTAGGTTGTCAAATTGGCATCGAATATATCCTATTCTGTCATATGAATAATAGATTTTATATATTTAATAAAAATTGTGGCGCTAAGTCGCCTAAAATAAATTTCGATTTCGTCATAACATAACTTAAAAATGAACCTTATTATGTCCACCTGCAAAAAAGTTTGTTGTTTGGGATTCCACGACGTCAAAACTTCGAAACCCGCCGACCAACCACAGGACGTTTTAATGTGTTGGTTTTTGAAAAAGCGATTTATTAATTATATACTCGTATAATAAAACGTATATAAATTCAGAATCATTGTTTGTTGATTCATATGAATATACATATTTTTAAACCATAATATTTTTTACTGGAGTTACCTTATTAAGTTACCGTTGATGATCTCTCAGCTTAGCAAGTGGCAAACAGTAAAACTAGGTCTATTTTAAACAGAATTATTAAATTAGCTCTAGTCACATTGCAATTATCATTGATGATCCCTTAACCAAGTAGAACCACGAAGTATAGCGACCTCTGATTGCGAAACAATTATTAAAGGAGCTTTCATTATAGTGCAATTACTTTTGAGTTGCCGTTAGTGAGCCATTAGCCAAAGTAGTTTCACGTAGTGACGCCATATTTATTTACGTCAGAATTATTATTAAAGCTCCAATTACGGTGCAATTTTTATTGAAGTTGATGAAATGTTCCCTTAACTAAGTTGTGACATATGGTGAATCGAGTTCTAAATGTAAAGTAGTATAATTTCCTTCATATCAACTCCGTTCAACTAATTGACACCGTTAGTAGAAATGTTTAGAAATGTGATTACTCTATTAATTGGTTTGCAGAAGTAAGCTTACGGTAAAGGGACCGTTTTTTCCGCTAAGGGATTATTTATAATTTGCAACATTTATAGAGCCCAAAAAAAATTATGTTTGCGTTTCACTGAGTTCTCTTTCTCCAAAAGATACATTTAGAAATATTTTTAGCGCGAGCTTATCAATAGGTGTACAATTTCGCTGCAGCCGTTTTTTCCATAATTCGAGGCTTTATTGTAAAAAACTGGTTATTCATTTATGATTCAAAGTATTGTCCATCACTGGCCACCACTTTCCCCCAGCTTTCTGGCAGCGTACGAATCCCGCGTTGAAAAAACTGCTCATCTTCTGTAGCTATCCACGAATCGATTCAATTTTTTACTTCTTCATAAGACCGGAAGTGCTTATTAGCCAGGTCGTGTGCCATTGATCGAAACAAGTGATAGTTAGAGTAAACAACGTCTGAAGAATACGGCGGGTGGGGTAGGACTTCCCATTTCAACGTTTCCAAGTATGTCTTGACCACTCTCGCAAGATGGGGTCGAGCATTGTCATGCTGCACCTCCCGCAAATGTCGAGAATTTGGCGCATAAACTGACATTTTCAATCGAGAATAACTTTATGATACAGACAAAAATCGACTAATGTTTCTATGGGGTTATGTTGACAGATACTTACGTTTATTGCATGACGTCTATGGTCTATTTATTTCGACCACTACTTACCTCTAAATCCATCTATATAAAAACGGCGAAAGCAAAGCATTACACCTAATATGTTTCATTTGTAGGTATAAAAAATATAACAACGTATCTAGCAAACATGTGATTGTTCAGATGGCAAAAAATGTCTTCCGATAATTGACCCGAAATTTTGTTTTTGTTTTGCGGTCATTGTATGTTTCATTTATTTTATTTGGTATTTTTTTTCCTTTATAAACTTTTGGCTGTAAAATCCTGTGAATTGGTAGCGTTTGCACACGACATTATATATTGTTTACAACAAAGAGTTTTCAATTTTGTGTATTTGAATTTTTGGTTAGCCGATTTGCATTCTCTGAGTAATGCATATTTAAAAAGGGTGTTGCAGGACGTAGCCGACAGACCACCAATTCCTGAGCTTATTTTGAGTAAGAAACGTTGATAAAATTTTGGTTTCCAGTAACTGTTTTCAATTAAAATCAAAAATATATATATTTCTGTCACATGTCTTCACTGGTCACTTAGCCGAGACACCGCCCGCCTCAACCTCAACTGCCTTATGATATGTACCACGTGGTAGACACAGCATTTTGTACAAGACCAATTTGTACCACGTGCTACATACAGTGTTGCACAGAATTGGACAGTATGGTTCGGGGCGGGGGGCGGGGGCCGGCGGTTTCTATGCTGAATAACCAGTGGTGATATAGGTATGACAGATTTATTTTTTCACTCCAAATCAATTCAGGAATCGCTGGTTGAAGTTTGTCGGGTACGTCCTGCAAAACCCTGTATACAGGTAATGATTATATACCAGGTGGTATAGTGTAGTAAGGATTGTTGATTTTTTTCTGACTTGGCTGCGGCTAGGGTTTTCATGGACACACCTATTTACATTCATTCATAGTACATGTTGACATAACGTTTTGTTTATTTGTATAACCGCTTTTTTACAGTATTGTTATAAACAAAAATATAGGATATAACCCCGAAAACCGTCAAGTTATGTCGCATAACAAAACTTAGACAGAGTCATCGGAGACGCGGGAGACGGAAAACATGCTTACATGCCTAAAAGTGGTGCGATAGTATGTGACAACTTGTCTTGTCTCTTTCTCTCTCACGATTTACGACGTAAAAACCCGAAGAAAGTGATTTATCGTAAATTTGTATAGGTTGGGTAAAAATATTTAGCTCACTTTCCATATTTATTCTTGCTCCAAGACTATACATTATAATTGCCTCTTTCAATTCTAAATTTGATGTTTGCAAAACTTTGACAGTTGGTGAACGAGGGACTCTTATTAATTTACCTACTCTAACCCAAAATCAACATTTATTCTATTTATTAATATTAACATTTAATTTGAATAAAAATTGAAGCATTTACTTTGTTGCTTCGCGTTCCGGTTGTAAAACATGGTTAATATATTTTTTTAATTTATTTAAATTAGTTACTTGTACATTAAAGTTTGCAAAGTATCTAATTACAATTCGTATTATTTTTGACTTGATATTACTAATGTAACAGCAGTTATGATCTAATAATAAATCTGAATTATTTTGCGTTTTAAAAATAGAATTTTCTCGCGTACTTTCGGTAATTATTATCTAAAAAAATTATCTCAGGTAAAGGTGAAAAAGCATGGCAGTAAAGTTTCCATTTAAAAAGCAATCATTTTGGCGGTGAATCTCCAAATTGAATACCTGCCCGCTTTTGATGTCTCTTTTCCGCCCTAATGAAAAGCCGCACCTGCCCGCCCCCCACCGAGCTTTCCCGCCCCCGGGGCTTTTGAAAAACGTTCATAACGATGGCGCAACCCTAAGTCCGTGTACACAACGATGACACGGCACGCGGACAGCGACATAGGGCAGTGGCAGCCACGACCTTTGCAGAAATAATAAGCGAGGGTAATACTAAAGGGTTTGGTTTTTTGTTGGTTCACTGAGTTACGTTGATCGCCAGTGGCGTGCTGAGATTGTTAAAATTTGTCACTGACAAAAATTTATTTGCAAAAAAATGTTGATGATAAAAATAGGCAAGCGACTGTCGACTGAATAAATTCAATAACCAAAATGGTTGTCTGAAAATACTGTTAGTCTTTTGACACATATTCATACAATTTAAAAAATATATTTTAGTTATGAACACTTTCACCAATCAATCTGGGCGAGTTTAATTCTATCCCACTAGTCTAGTGCCTCCAACGCAGCCTATCGTATTTTATTCAAGTTTATCCTTCGATCGTTGCACTTGTATCTTGCTTGTTTTAAGTAATACAAGGAAAAGAAAATAATATATGGTGCGAAAGTGGATGGAAAAAGAAATCGGGGACGCCCAAGGAAGACATGGCACGATCAAATACTTGAATCGGCCCATGTGAAGAGTCAGAATAACAGAAGAGTATGTATGAGACGATGTATGAATATGAATGAAACAAAGAGTGTGTGCCAAGACGGAGTTGTATGGCGTTCCGTCCTCTCTGCCTACCCCAGCGGAGAAGTGGCGTAATAGTTAGTTAGTCAAGTAATAAAATACGAAGAATTCACTTACAGTTAGCGTTTTGAATTACAATTTGCAAATTAATTAAAAATTATTCAAAAAAATTCTCCAAAATTCCTCGCTTACTTGTATGTAATATACTTTCATGTATTTAAATAAGTATTTTGTGCCCAATACTTCGATACATGATAAGTAGGTTTTTAATTCTAAACGCCTTGTTTACGTTGTCTTTTGTGGAATTTTAGAAAATATTTTAAAAATCGCTTTGAAAATCACATCCCTATCATTCGTCTCACACGCCCCTGAGTTCGGGTTTAGTGGGTTACAGTGCCCACCGTGTTCGGATTCAAGGCCGCCAAGGTAGGGGTGGAAGGTTAATGGATAGGTAGGAACCCCCTCATCTCGAGTAGGGTCGGTTTCAAATAATGTCGTGTTTGCAAAAACCTTTTTCCTGGCTCTATTTTTATTGGCTCCCTTCGTAATCGGTGTCAATTTCATAATAGGTTGTTATAAAAATCTCGAGTCTTGTATTTAAGAGATGTGCTTCAATGAGGGGGAGACCCTCTTTTGTACGCACATAAGTACGCCAATAAGGTGCGGAGGCTGGATCCTTTTCAGGCTAAAGAGCTAAGATTGAAAAATAAATGTATTATTTGGTAAAGCATATCCCAATTACTTCAAATCTTTATTTAATAGCGGATTACTTTACTACTGATAGGCAGTGGCATGCACAGAGTTTTGATCGGGGTAGGCAATAGGAAAAACAGCAGATTAATTGATAATATAGATTGGGACCAACAGATGGCACTGATTGCTATTGGATTTGTTCTGCAAAAGCACTTCCTAGACACTAACAAAGATACTCACACAAATGAACCACTTGAACGCGCACATAGCTCACAGCATACATATTTTGTGTAGTCTAGTCCTAGTGAACATAATTTAATCTTCTCTCGCGTTGGCGGCGTTTGGGCATATGTAGTAGTTACGGTTTTTGACACGTTATAGATCTCGGTGGAGCGCTCGCGGCAGTACCATTAGCTGAACTTGTAGATTTTTATTTTTTTGCAATAATTTCGTATTTTTTTAATTAAATATTATACATATTTTTATGAGATTACGGCAGGGTAGCAGTGTTTATGTGCCTTTATGGAGTGCACGCCCCTGCTGATAGGTGAGCTCTACCGTCGTGAAATTCGTCGTATTTTTTTCTGTCTGGAATTTCTAGGTCAATACAACTATTTTATATATGGTAGTGACTTTAAAATATATATCTGTTGTAAAAAAAAGAGAACAAGACCCCGCGCCGTATTTTTTGTTCCATATTTTTTGATTGTTCAATTATCTATTTATTTTTAAACAGTGTTAAAACTCAGTCACAGCCGTATAATAAAACTAGTTTTCGTTTAAAATATTTATTTTTCACCATTATTAATTAATTCCTTTTTTTGGATCCTAGCTTTACAGCACGAAAAAAGTCATCTCTGCTAATTGGACATTTTTTTTCAAAAAACTTAAAATTTTAACCATTGCCTGATCCCTTAATAGGGGCTTATGAATTTACAATATGCTCGTTAGGGGTTGAGTAGGAGTACGTTGGGGAAAGTAGGGAAAATCGAGAAAAGGGAAGACATAAAAATGTAACCTTATGAACTCGAATACTAACAAATCATAAGGGTATCAAAGGGTAGTGGGTAGAGATAGATGCAAACTATCTTGTTTCAAATGTACATGATATGGTTGAAATATTGTACTTCTGTGAATTTGCTCTATTTTTTCTCACGCGAGTATGAAATAATTGGTTAATATGGGTTCAAAGAACCTTATTTTGATATGTTGTGTCCCGTATAATATTTCTGAAAATAAATCTCCGTCAAGAAAATGATATCATTCTTCACTGTCTTTTTACAAATTCCACATCCAATTTCGTCTTGTTTCGTTTTCTTTGACAAATAAATTTATTTTACCAACATACATAAATTTCTAACCAAAAATATATCAGTGTTTGCAAATAGTAAATTCACCTTCAGAAAACACGTTTTCTGGCAATCTATTTACACAAAACTTGTTAAAAAATACGTTTCCAATGAAAAAAGGTTTTAAAAGTAAAGGGTTTCCCAAGCTTATTGAATATGATATTAACTATAAATAATTTCCTCTGTGAGGACCTACGTATGAGTGTGAACTTTTCAAAATTAGAACTGACAGATGTCATACCTACCTAATAAATTACCCACCTATAGTGTATTATGACATTATTCTATATTTGAAATGGGTGGATCATACTGTGCAACTAATATTTATTCTTATAAATTCAAGTTACTCTTCGTGATTTTCACAGGTAACAACTAGTATATAGATAAAATATGTAACTCTTGCGACAGTACATGACTGTTTTTTTTTCCTGTACCCATATATAGTAAAAAGGAAAAAAAAAGACATTTCTTTAACAATTAATTTCAGCGCATTACTATTGCCCTCGCCGCCCTCCTATCCCTTGATTACCTCCCGTTTCCTCTGAAACCCACACAGAGGCGTGATATTGCCCACGTTGTGAATCACTTATTTTTATTTCATTGTGCATTTTCTGGCACCAGCTTTTGGCATTCAGTTTTTCCTTTATCATGTCACTAGCCCATCTCTCCTCCGGGCTACCTCTGCTTCCAGAGGGCTAATAGATTTCAGAGACGCCCTCAGATTGTAGATGTTGTGTTCACAATACACTTAAACAGCAATAATAATATTTACTAAATGCATACTTAGATAATAATTAAATAAGGGAATATTCCTTTTATCTCTCCGTTATGGTTTATGTTGAAGATGTCAATAGCCCTGGAAAAGTGGTATATTTTAATACAAGTAGTCGTCTTTTGAGAATCATAAGTTAAATTTATTTATTCAGAAATAAATTCTCAATAAATTGCCTCCGAATTGAAAGCTCGCTCGAATAAAGGCTAAAAAGGTTAGGCCCCATTTCCATGAACATTTCTCGCATTGGGCGTCGCGACGCGTGAACCGAATAAACAGTCCGCGTCATGCGTGCCGCTTTATTACGTGAAGGGTGCTTTTGATATGTTTAATGCCAACAATCTGGCTTTGGCCGAGGTTCAGGTTCACTCAGACGTAAATATTCCACCTTAAACGTGGTGAAATGTACCAAACGAAGTGGTGAAATGTGGATAATAATAATAATAATATTTGGATAATTTGTACAGTGCCGTTTTTGTAAAAAATAACCTCAAGGGCGCTCCTCAAATCTATATGAGAAAAGCAAAATAATATTCCCGCATAATATAATCTGATTTGTTTTTGTTTTTTTTTTTATGATAATAATAGCTTATATTACCAAAACAAAATGTAAAAGTCCAAAGAACTTCTCCTGAAGGACCATCCCCCTGCAGGTATTTCCCCAATTAAGTAAGTATGTAACATTTTCTAATTTGTTTTCTCTAGGAGCGTCTTTCATGGACGGTCAATTCGGGTAACTTTGCTCATCAGGCTAACTTGGCCCATTGGCTAAATAATAAACTACAAATTAAATATGTTGCATAGTTATATTTTTGTAATCCCAAAAGATAATAAGTGTGAGAATTGATGCATGTAACTGCCATCTGACATTTAAAAATATAACTAATTATATTTTATTTTATTTTGTAAATGAAAACACAAAAATGCATTAATACATGTATTCGTGAATGTTAATTATATAACTAATTATGTTTTAAAACGTTTTTTTTATAACTCTTCGTTTCAATAAAAATATATTATAATATTATGAATGAATTCTCGACATTATTTGAATGGTCACATAGGTAATTATGGTGTATATTTACAAGGTAACATAAAGTTGTATTAAGTAATAAATTGTGGTGGTCAAAGTTACCCAATTTAAGAATGAAACTTTGTCCCACCCTTCAAAACTATTTTTTAATAGAAATAAATAAGTGGAAATAAATAATGATAATCCACTTAAAAAATTAAAACAAACTACCGGATTACGAAACTGTAGTTATAGCTTCAAAATCATCAAACGTGGGTCAAAGTTACTCAAATTGACTATAACTAATATATACATTCTTTATCGAAAGACCAAACATTGCGAAATCGTACTAAATATGAAAATGTGGAAAACCTTTAGTGTTTACACCTTGGTCGCATCATGGGGGGCTAATAATAGCAGATTACCCAGCTGGTGATGCAGGGGATGATCGCTGGAAGACGTAGCATAGAACAACGGTGCATTTCCAAATCTACATGACACGAGTGCGATTTCGGGTTGTTCCGGGCTGCAGATAGGAGGATGAATATTTCACCGGAGAAAACTAAACTCCAATCGGAATATAAACTCTTAGATTTATATTATGCAAAAGTTAATCAGTACCCGCTGCGGCATTCTAATTCGACCAACTATCAGACCAGTGTCGTATCCACCAAGATATATTATAACTCCTTCAAAAACTTTATTCTCTTCGTAAATTAATTATATTTCCTAACGGACGTTGGTTTTCATTACGGCAGGTACTACAACACGTTAGATATAAATTGATACACTAATCTATGTAGTGGGGGGCATCGCCACTGTATCCAAAAACACATACAAAAATATATTTATTCTTGATATAAAACAATCTTATTGATTTAAACTGCTCATTCTTTCGACAGTTTTGGCCTACATTATTTTAGAATAAGTTTTAACATTATTATTTCCGATAACGTTCTTCATGAGAAAATCTGTTCACAAAAAATGTGTATTTGTGACCTATTTCCTTCATATGTGGTTTTTACAACATTTCCTTGTGGCGTAATACCTACGCCATTAATCTTAGAACACACCATTAATTTCTCACATTATTCATGGTAGCCATTAACCCAAGTGATCTAAGGTTGTTGAATGATGACATTCCGCAGAAGTCCTACGTCTCGTAGTTAGGGGTTGATTCTAAACATTAACATTATTTATTACTTTGTCCTGAGAAATTCCATAAATCAAAATAGCTTCTAGGAAGAAAATCATTTAAGAAGCTTCTCAATCAGTGTTGTAATCAAACACTGAAGAGTTAACCCATAGAACTGTGATGTGGGCGTGGCCATGTGTCTGGAGTAAGCTAAATCTTTCCTGAAATTCTTTCTTGAGCAGATAATCACTTACCCCAAACAGGCCTAGAATTCAAAAAGTCTTACGTAAATCGGCGACATTGGTTTTCTTTCAAGTCAATATAGATCACACTTTTAGGAATTATCGTTTCAGTGCAATTAAACTTATCATAGGTACGAGTGTGAACTTTTAAAATTTGAAACTGATGTTAATTAAAATTAGATAATTTTAAAAATTATCTTTTCAAAACCCTACGTACCTAATACAGTACCTACCTTTGATGTATTTTAACAGACATTATTCTATATTTGAAATGAGCAGATTAAAGTAACTGATATTTTTTCTTTGCAAGTCAATTTACATCCCGTGATTTTTCACGGGTAACAACAACTAGGTAATTAATATTGTGATTGAATTTGAATCCATAGATTTGCTAAGAAAATAGACAGTCATATTTCATTATTTACCAGGAATTGTAATTTTGCATAGAAAACAATTTATTTTCATTATTATTATTACTAAACTAGGTTTTTAATTAAAGTTTCTTACCAATAGTTGATTTAATGTTCACATTAAAAGGATGGTGGGCTTTCTTTTCGGCTTTGATAGTTGACTGAAGGCATGATACGCGTATTAATTACAGCGCTCTGTAGTGTGTATATGTTTTTCTTTCGCGACTTGTAAAATACGTCATTACGTAACGCGAGTGGATTCTAATGGTAAGTAATTTCGCAATTCTTATGTTCGCATCTTCCTGACTGACAGTTACTATCATTTTTAATAATAATTCGTACATGCTGAAGCATTGGAACAATCATCAATCTCAATTCTGGGAGAGATACATTAGCGTTTTTGTGAATATTAATGTCTCCGAATTATTTCGGTACAATGGAACGACGTAGACTGGGCGAATTTCGGACTGAGCTGTTTTTCTGTAGCAAATAGCGGGGGTCACTTTATTTTCAAGTCACGTGCTGTGAAAAGAGAATACAACGTTATTAAATAATGTGTTTTCTCTATCATTAGATCAACTTTTTAAATGTTTTAGCCAAACTCATCTAAAGACATGAGTCATAACAATGGATTGCTTTATTTATTCTGAATTAATTGAAATCGTCTGTATATTATTTCAAATCGTGCAAAGCAACGAAGTCATATGATACACGTGTATTATTTCAAAATCTTCTCCCTGTAGGCAACAGCCCAGTATAGCAATAATTAAAATCCAAATTAGCAAAAAAAATCATTAAAATTTTAATAACATTGGTACCAGTAGTTAGAATCTATGGGTACACATTATAAGGATTCCCATTTATTTTTTCTATAACTTATCATCGCCTTGGAATGTTTAACATCCCTCACCATCAAATTATAATCGTACGCAGTAGCGTGACAACAAACTCTAGGGCCCGGGGGTAAGTTTATGGCTCACCCCGACCGCCTCCGCACACAACGTTAACGATATAATCAATTCAAAACATCAAAAGTATATAAATAAATAAAAAATTAAAACGATGCGGATATCAACATAATAATTCTGATATTGGTTGAATAAATCAGGTTTTTTTAAGGAATCGCTTTCCTATAAAATACTCTTACCCTCCTGTCACACTAGAAAACAAATGCTTGGAAAAGTGTGGTACAATCAGAGATTTAATCAAAGATTTGACTATGTTTTTAAAAATGGTTAGACATCTAGTTATACATTAGACCCTGATGTACAAGAAATTTTGATTTATTCTCGACACACCTGAATAATACCAGATATTACAATTTTATACCAAAAACGTCATCGTTAAACAATGAAATAAGTAAACATCGCAACATTGTCGTATTTTCAAATGCAATAAATTGTTTTTTTTTTTATTTCAAATAAAACCATAACTGGTGATTTTTTTCTCCCAAGTTAAAATAGAAAATTAAATTAAATCAATTTGAATTAAATTTTAATTAAACCAACTAATACCTTAGAACTGCTAAGCTGTGACATCTGCCTCCAACATCGTTGAACTACTTCAATTGTTTGACCATCATATTATAAATATCGTATTTTCGTTTGCAACAACTTTTAGTTAGATAAATACACGGTGTTGTTTTTAGCTAAATAATTTATAAACCTTAATATTGCTCACACCATACATGCTGTGAACACATTCAATTGAAATATTTACACGGCGATTGCATATGATTTTATTTGTTTGATACGCGTTTGTGTTTCAAAATAAATAAATAAATTAAAATCTCAGCTGTAAATCGAAAATTAAATAAAAACAAAAATTTTGTTCTCCCGATTTAATTTTAATTTTATATTCCGCTAAATACGGTAAAATGAACATCTTAAAATGGTCATGGCAACAGATTTAATTATTTAGAAATAAAGAAAGCAATAATAATTAATAGCTAAATTCTTAATAATCAGTTAAATTTGTCCAGTAGTCCAATATAAGGTATAATTCCCGTAAACTCATAAAATTTTTCATCATTCTTTAATCATAACCTTCTTAGTTGACGTTTCGTCTCTTTTATTTCATATTATCTGTCTCTTTCTTCTCTCTGTTCCTTTGTTATAATTTAAATGTTACTGTATTGTTTTCTCATTGTCCTGTTATTTTATTTGATATTGTGTTCTCCCTTTGTGTCTACTCGTATATATAACCGCACACTTCGTATTTTTTTGTTTAGTTTAATTTTGTGCACTGATGATGCTTAGGCTAAGCGAAACCGGTCGATCATAAAAATTAAAATAATATCCGTGGTCTTATACAAAGTTATTTTTTTATATATAATTAATTTTTGTAGCCTCGCCAGTTGCTGGTCTGACATATTTTTTCTTATTTTAACCGTATATTTGAGATGGTTTGTTTCCAGCGACGTGTGTATTTTATAACCAAAATGGTCGTAAATCTGTGAACGCCTGAGGTTTTCCGATACGTAAATAAAAGCTGAGCGGTGATTTATCAAAGGAAATTATTTTAATTCAGATTTTTTTCAATCACAGCATATAAGGTTTTAATTCGACCGATATTGGAGTAAATATATTATGATATGTATTAGAAAATGTACACATTATTTGGCAATATTGGGAAACTGAATTCTCTGTAAAGTGTGAAACGTGAAACGGTGTCTCCTTTCGTTTTAATATCTGTTCATATAACACGCATATAGGTAATGCTATAAAAAAGAAAATTCACAGCAATACCTATTACCATGTTAACAATATTATCTGCGTGAGTTCATAATACGGTGTCGTGTTATAATAAAAGTATAACTTACTGAACAATAAATTGGTTTATTGATTAATGATTGGTCGCAGGTTTATTATAGAAAAATAACAATTATCCATATTTTTTGGCAAAAAAGAGTGGTTTTATTTGTCGTTAACCTTATCAAAAAACAATTTGTTTGTGAAAAGGAGAAAAAAAAGTTTCCATCATGAACTATGGATCTTTAAAATATCCGTTTGTTCCCTATTTTTCAATTGTTTTAGAAACAAATATGTTGAAGCCCGGGCGAACAACTTTTTCTTTATAATAACATAATTTTAAACCTCTCTCGCATCCCTAGTCCCAACCGCTTTTTAAGGGTTGTGTCACACATATATTTTATGAATGAATCACGAAAGGGCCCGCTGACCTTCTCCTTGATCACCTCCCTAGACCTATCACCTAATCGCTGCCTAATAATGCCACGAATGAGCAGCTAATTCAACCCTTTACCTTTATCTCAAATTACCTGAAGATTCACGCTTCATTTAGCCCTCATTCCTTATCTTCATTGCCCATTCAATTACATAATGGGTGATTGAATATTTATGAGAAAAATAGCATTTTTTTCGTATTTTTATATCTATATTGAACAATAAATAATACCGTTTTTATTTATTTTTAACATCAAGAATGGTGTTCCAAAAGGAAGCCACGTGGGTGCATATTTCAATGTTTGGATTAAAAATATCGGCTTAGTATTTTTCTTTGTGGCTTGACTGAATTTGAAATAAAATTATTTTTTCTCTCAAAATTTCCTAATTCAGCTAAGGTCTAAAGGTTTGCCTAAAATTTCCAGTGATAAAATTTTTGATACTTTTATCATTTAAATTCTGAATATAATTTTACCAAATATTTGGAAATTGGGATTCGTGGAAATTGAATAAGCTAGCACGTAACATTTGAAACTCCAACAATAAACGTTTAATATATCAGCAACCACCAACCTTTCATTATAACATTACATATTTACATTGCCATTGTTTTTTTTTTAAATATCAATGTAACCCAACTCATATAGTTTTTTTTAAACCAGATAGGTGTATAAAGCTGTATTATAAGTAAATTTAAAAATATTTAATACTCTAGACTCTTGAGTATTTTATATCATGTTATAACAAAAAATAGCTTTAAAATTTACGTAAAATCATTGTTATCTACCTAAAAATGTATAAATACCGTAGTATAAGTAATTTATGTACCAGTCTGAAGATGACCGCACCAGGTTAAAATTGGTCCGGTCTAAACAATAAATAGTGGAAAAAGTTTAAAATGCATCTTATCAAATCATTTAAATGGAATTCCACCACCGGAATTAACCGTTTCTGAATTAGAATTTTGTATTTGTATGTCTATTTTTATATTGTACTAGCAAGTACTCGGCCATGACACTCAAAGAAATATTATTTTTATATTTTTCTTTTATAATTTCTTTTATTGAAGTGCTTTTGAACAAGTATTATTTTTTTGTTTTTCCGTCTTTTACGTATATGAATAAGTGTCGATTCACACCAACGTCCGGATCCGCTCAGTGACGATATTGTTCCGCAAGAGAGCTTATTGATATGGTATGAATATCAATCAAGAAGTATGTGCCAAGACTAAGTTGTGTGGCAGTATATCCTTCTGCCCACCTTTGTGATATGTAACTACTTAGTTAGTTAAATAATTATTTTGAAGTGTAAAAATACTTAAAACGCAGATTTTTTTTTTTAACCATTTTTATATCACTAAATAATATTTTTAATAATTAATAATGAATAAAAATATTATTTAGTGATAAAAAAATGATTTTTAATAAAAAAATCTGCGATGTAAGTATTTTTACACTTCAAAATAATTATTTAACTAACTAAGTAGTTAAATATCATAAGGGTGGGCAGAAGGATATACTGCCACACAAATTTGTCTTGGTACATACTCCTTGATTGATATTCATACCATATCAATAAGCTCTCTTGCGGAACAATATCGTCACTGAGCGGATCCGGACGTTGGTGTGAATCGACACTAAATCAGAATGATTTTCGCCGCGTAAGCCGGCCACATACAGCTGTCCATGTGAGAAGCACGGATTTTCCAAATTTAGTCCACACACTTGTAGCGATTGTCCCTGTGCTTTGTTGATGGTCATCGTAAAATTGTATCATAGATTATATTATTCATCACATTTTGCACTAAATGCCTGGTACTGTCAAAGTCTGGGTGCATTTAAATGGTGGAGCAAAAATTTTTAATAGTTGATTTCATTCAAATCAGTCTTTGAATAATAATTAATAAAAACAAACTGTGCTATTTTCAGCGAAATTGGTCGAATAATTTTCTATAAAATCGAAAACAGACAGACATAAAGACAAACATTCATTTTAATATATAGATTTTCTTCTTTCAAATAAGAAAAAAATAGACTATTCTCTAACATTATTACCCATTTAACGGGCAGCTTGACAATATTATGAAACCTTTCATATTTCCGT
Organism: Drusus annulatus; assembly: GCA_022651775.1. Classification (NCBI taxonomy): domain Eukaryota; kingdom Metazoa; phylum Arthropoda; class Insecta; order Trichoptera; family Limnephilidae; genus Drusus; species Drusus annulatus. Next base: position 1,741,849 of record JAGWCC010000048.1, on the reverse strand, counting down.
TGTGAGAACATGAAAAATATAAAAAAAAGTCGCCATAAAAGTTCTGACATTTAGTCTTGACATTAAAAACCCAACTAGGCGGACTATCACCGCGCCCTTATCAAAAATACCCATCACATTTACGAAATTCTCACATACAATCGTTGACTATGTCTGCCAAGCCACCGTGAACTATCCGAGGGTCGGATGCAACCCCAAAACCGTAAACCTAAACCTAGAGCGGCCTACCATAAACCCCCATAAATAATCCATCGCTTTACTGCTCGGGGAAATTGGGTTACGCTTTGCGTAGATTCACTATGAATAACCCACAAGTTTTTTATGGTCAGTTAGTGCAAACTAATTTCGCGATCTGTTCCCGAAATGGGAATGAAAAAGGATTTCTAACGATCAATACTACAACTTAAAAACATACATTCGTATATAAGATCAATCATCGATTCGTTTTATAAGTTTTCTTTGTATATTAGGATTAATTGTTCAATTATTGGTAATATTTCTTGAAAAATCGCGTCACAGATACCGCCCGGGACGCTGTCGCGGACGAAATTGACAACTAGATGACGTCACATTATGCTAAATCCCTTGGCGCCACTCAACACTCAAACCGAAACACAAATTAAACCGTTTTCTTCAATTAATTTTTTATTTTTACTTTATATATTTATTTTCATATGATAAACAGACCACTGAGTCTGTGATAATATAATAATAAGTATATTGTTGAAAACAATATTTTTGAAGTAGACTGGAATTACTAATTCGAAGATATTACTATTCATATTATACTTAGAGCTTAATTTTTATAGATTTCTGTGTCTATTTTATTAAATAAAAATGGGTATAAAGATCGCGTGAGTTACAACTAGACAATTTTATAATTATCCTCCTGTAGAAAATAATAAATCAAATTCAAAAACATGGTCTAGTTGCGACGATGCCTGGGTTGGATCGATGGAATTGGAAAGTTTTTAAGCGACAAATATTAATTTACGTACCTAAATATACGATTATGTTATGTATGTGATTATGTCTATGAAATAATTGTGTGCTATAATATAAGATTAAAAAACGAACACAATGTTTCGCCTTCTCTGGCATTTTCAAACGGTGGTGAAGCAAATAACTTTTTTCAATAAAAACATCGTCGGTGTGTTGTTTGTCCACTTGAGAACGCGCTCGGAAGGCGAAACAGTTATCGCTCACTAAAACACGTTTTGCCTAGTAGAACTTGAAGAGAAATTTATCTTCATTTGATTGTTCAATAAAAGTATAAACTTTTAAACTTAAAAGGGGCAAGTCTTCCCTTTTTTGCCTCGATTGATCACGGAAAAACGCGCAGCCAAATTGGACAAAAACCGTCTGATTCGCAGCGCTTATTTTTAGAACATGGGGAGTTTTCCCTTATTCGAATGAGCAATAAATCCTTTGCTGTGTTTGTACAAACCAACATTATTTCTCAAATACACCGTATCCCTATCTCACAACCGTATTATTTCATGTTTTTATCTTTCACAGTCCGAAAATAAAGCTTTTTATGTTATTTATGTTGGTTATTTCACATACAATTTAGGAAAAAATAATAAAAAGTTTCTTTGCACCCCATTTCACAGTGGTAGATACTCTTAGTATCGCCTTGGTAAGAAACCATCCTTCAGAATCGATATATTACTATGTACCTTCATGTACAGTGGAATTACACCAAATGTCACACAACACGGACAATTTCTTGAAATATAATGTAAAAAGTGTGTGTTAATCTTCCGAGGAAAAGTAATGCGGTTAAAAATGAATATGCCACTTAAAATGGTGCTAGCCGTATTTAGTGACCAAATCTGAATAGCCGGGTACTTTCCAACCTTCGTCTTCCTCGTCTCCTTCCTCTCTCCACTTTTCTCGGCCTCACAACATACTCCGAATCGGGGATGCTATAGTCCTGGTTCCATTGGCTCGGGGCAGTCGTGACCCTTCGCGGTAATCACATCAAAAATAATATTCAATTACAAAATAAAGAGTCGTTTATTCTATGTTTAATATTTTAAGTAACTTTGTAAACAACTGCTGAAAAATAGACTGTCTTTACTTTTTGCGTTAGTAAAACCCTTCCGTTTGAAAGCCTTTATTAATTCACCCGAGTTCCCCTCCTTATCTAACATGAATTTTGCACATTTCACAGCACTTAATTTCGCTCAAACGTACTCCGAATTAAATTACAATTATTTTTATCTCTGTATCTACAAGAGTCATGAAGTGCTTCATAAATTAAGCTGTGAACAACACATTTGTTTAAAAAAAGACATTTAGTATTTACTTGAAGGGATTAATTATTCATATCAATAATTGTATCAGCCAATATAGTGAGAACCTCAAACATATTACTTATTCACACTCGATTTTGAAATAAATTTAATCAATAATTAGTTAAAGCATAAGTTTTTAGCGCTGTTATTTTCCAATAAGAAAATACTTATTTAAAAAATTATGCCTTTTTGGCTCATTATTGTCAGTGGCATAGTATATTTTAATTATTCGTGATTTATTTATTTTAATTTGTAAGAAGTTTGTGTTGATCTTTGGCTTAATGAAATGGAGGATTGAGTTACAAAACTATCATTTCTGACAAATTATTTTGTTTAAGAGTCAGCACTCAAAAATTACATTAAATGTTACTTTCTAGCATTCTAATACAAGCAATCTTACAAATTATGTAAATGAAAAATTTCTATGGGTAGTTAGAAAAATTACTGAGGTTTCCAGTGAATACAATTTTACAACTGTAATCCTTTAAACCTATGAAAAACGGACTAAAATGTCAGTAAAGAGTGCAGTTTGAAATCAGAAAAGACATTTTTGATCGTTTTACTCAAAATTCTAGTATGCTTTTCATAAAGAATTTAAAAGATGACTGTTTAATAATTATTGTATTCACTGGAAACCTCAGAAAAACTTTCTAACTACCCATACGGAATCATTTGTAGTATTGCTTGTACTAAAAAGCCAAAAAGTATCTATTTTTGGGTGCTAACCCTTAATTTAGAGAAGTTATCAGAAGCCGCTAGAACTATTTGTGCATTTATAAGGAAAACGCGTTCGCATTGCTCACATTACCAAAACATATATTTAAGAGCTCGATTGGGGGGTTATTCCACATACGAGATATTCTTTCTATCTCGCTCTACCATATTTTTTTATATTTTCACTCTATCCAATAATCTTGGACGAATATCATGAAAACAAAATTGCTCTTAAAAAATATATTTTCATTCTGAAATCAAAAAGGAAACACTGCTAGAACGTTGTTAGTCAATCGTTAGGTATTCAATAAAATAAAATATTATGGTAATTAGTTTTTGTATTTGGTTTATTTTGATACATTTTCACTACAAAAACACTAAAAACGAATGCATCATCCAGTATTAAGTACGCCAATATAATACTTAAAAGATATCAAAGGTTTCTTTTGAATACAAGGCATCGATTCAATCGCCTAAAATGTATTTTAAATAAAATACGCGCTAGGCTTTTTATTTTATTTATCAATCATTCATTTCCTAAATTTGAATTTAATGGCAATAAAAGCTTCAAAGATTCTATTGATAGAATGATTGCCGACTGAACATTTTCGAAATGGCTCGTTTCATTTCACCTTTGTGCATTTTTAAAGGGAACCTTTTCACGTTAATAATTTTCCTCGGACTGAGCATTCATTCCATCGAACCTTAATATTTTTCTAATGATGTAAAATGCCTGGCTGTAGAATAAATGACGATTTATTTTGTTTTTTTTTTCAATGGTTTTTTCAGACCAGTTCATCTCTCCCGCATTCAAACCGTTTCTCCATTGAGATTTCTATACTTGGGCGCTTTTTTGGCGAAATGTGAAAAAAGATCGACAGAGAAAGAACAGCGCATAAATAATATTTAAAGCAATGGCAAAAATATACATTTGAAAGAACATTCAAGTCAAAGCCTTTACAAAGGTTTTGGTAGAGTCGTAAAAAATGAAAAAAAATCATTTAGACTGCTACCAAATTTTCAAGACCATGGCTTGAGTTAACAAGTCTCGACATTCTGGAGAGTGGAGAATGATACCCATAATTAGTAGAGTGATGATTGAGGAACAGCAAATCATTGTTTTTCTTCTTTTTTATGTCCAATTTGTTTTATAGTACATGTATATAAGCACTTCTTATAATTTTTGTAAACAGTTGCTGAATAGGTGTATCAGAAAAACGTTTTCTTACGTCCACCCCTAAAAAATAAGTTCGTATTTTTTTATTAATTGATTTTAAACAGCTGTGAGGTTCTGACAAAGATCTCCTCGTGGGTTGAAAACATCTCTTGGAAACAACAAATCAAAATTATTTGACATAACTAACGGAAACAAGAAAAGTATTTTTAAAAATCCTCAGTAAAACAGTCGCGCGGATAAATTATTTATATGGAGGACTGATTTTCTTGAGAGTGGAACCTCGTAGAGTTCTCCAAATGCGATACTTAATTTGAATGAAAGTCAAAAATACTACACTCCAGTTTCCTTTGGAGCCTTAAACTCTTTACGATTTCACGGTATTAAATTTATGAAGATAAGGTTAATAAATTTTTGAGTGCTTTTAACATAGAGGTATATAAAATAAGTGTAGTCAGCCCATTCAGAATGAGACTTGAAATCGTGTTCCATTTAGTTCGAGGGAGGTATGTGGTGTGGGGAGGGGACTCTCGCGTTTGACAGTCGAACGGTCCTCACGAACCTTTTCGAACCTTAGCCGAACATATTATACGTACAATAGTAATGGCGACGTATTGTGACAGTTTTAGGCAAAAAACTTATTTTTGCTTAATTACCAGTTATTTTGTAGAAATAATAACACACTTTCCTCGAGAAAGTTGCTTCGTCAGCTTTTCCGTAATTTATGGGAATGTGTTTGCCTCAGTTTTAGCAGTAAATTAGTATTTTAGGACAGGCGTTCGGTTAGGTTAGGTTGAGTACGTCATGAGTCGACAGCAGCTTGCAAGCGACTGTTTGGCTCGGCCGAGCTGTGGCTACAGCCGGCTCCAGTTGAGCGGAGCCACTTCAAGCGTCCAGTGTTGTATCTAAGTATATACATCTATGGCTTTTAAAAAATGCTTATTACTCACGGAAATTAAAAAATATATATCTCTATAAATTACGTCGTTTTTACTCGCGTTTTGTAAAAAGGTTCGCGCATTTGCATATTCGTAGTCATTACATTTTGTTAATGGTGCCATTAAAAATTTGATGCATTAAAAAAGATATTATACTATCTCCATCTAAAACGATGTTAAATTTTGCATGAATTTTGCTTAAATTTTTGTTAATTGATTACCGTTGTGTGGGTTTTTGGAAGCTCTTGGGGTACCTATTCCCTCTCAAAAGCTCATGGTAGGTAGATGCTTACTTTTACTTGGTGATATTTAGAATGAATCACACCTTTAAGATTGTTGAAAAATACTTGACAACGTGATGTTAATTCTAAGTAAATTGTACATTGATGTTAATAGAAATATTCAAATTACCACTAAAACACAATTATCTCTTATGGTTGGTAATTTTTGAATAATTCATGGAATATTTGACGTAAATTCAGATAAGATCTTTATTTTCACGGCGCCCCTTTAAAGATGGCCCCTATTTTTTTGCACAGTTTGAACGTATGGTAGATCCGGCGCTGGATGACAACGTCAAAGGTGATGAAAGATTGAAACATGCCAACCTTATTCTTTGAACTTAATATTCAAAGCAAATAACGTTTTTAAAAATCCAGCTTTCCGAAAGCGAATATGTATGAAGTTAAATTTAAAAGATCGGAGTGAAAGTAACCCAATTTCCACAATTTAAATGGCTCCATTCCCATGCTTTTAATATGTAACCTACCCTCCTCCCATTCTGTCGCCGATTAGGCCCCGTGCCAATTATTCGAGTGCTCGATAATTAGATGGTCGATCTAAACTTTCCTCTTGGGATTGTTAATTATGGTATTGATTAAAATTTCCTCCGTACTTTATTCTGTCGTGACACTTTATTTTGGTTGTTTCAGTTGGGCGTAGCGGTGGGTTTCCTCCTTCCTCCGATGCTGGTGAAGAACCACGATGACCAGGAGCTAGTTGGTAAAGACCTCCAATTCATGTTCTACTGTCTGGCTGGTCTGACTTCCGTTCTACTTGTCATGATCATTGTGTGTAAGTACCTATACGTTTCTATTGATCAAGTAAAACAAAACAACTCAGTATTTTTTGCTAAGTTCTTTTTGGCGTCGTTCTTCGTCGTCCTTCTTATTTTACCCTCTGTTTTTTATTCGTGGATATTGTATATTCATGGCTGAAAGTATACTCGTACATTTCCACACATGTCCGTAAACAACGCACATTTTATTTTTGGGGGGCATCCAATTTTTTTTTAAATATGTTTCGAGAATAGGTCTCCATTTGATTATGTTTGAATTTATTTCGTAGGTTCCGCTACGTTAGGCATGTAAAGATGGATAATGGATGGGATTACGTACACGAATTCTGTGGCATACGAAATATATAGAGAGGACGAAGGCATTTCTGGCCGTATTTATGCCGTCAAAGAAAATATACTTTGCGCTAAAAGCTCTCAAAGCAAACGAGAAATCCTTGTAGCATTTTTACTTTTTATTATATTTACCGTGCGTTTCCATTACCGTTTTGGTAAACAAATTAATGTTGTCATACGTAACGACGTAACACGTAAATCTAATTATTTTTCAAACTCCGCTAAATTCTTTGAATTTTCCGTCTATCGTTTTCTGGTCCGCTGGTTTATTTCAAATATACTTTATCGGCATCTTTTTACGCGATTTCGCATAAACATAGATAGACAGGAGAGATAATATTTTTCTGGGAAAGATATCAATAAAGAGATAGCGGAGGGTATCGTATCATCATCTGGGGAAAGCGATACTGCTATGACCGCCACTGTCTACGAGCATCTTTGTATACATCATTTGAAAGGAAACTTTTTTCTGCCATGTAATATTTGGGTCCTGCGGTCCTACCCAGATTCTGTTACAACTGGTTTGAAAATCATTTTCCAATTTCTGTCAGTATCTTTTTTTAGGATTCTGCGGTTGAAAACACAACCAGAAGGTTTTTATTTTAGCCTTGAAAATGTGTACGTATTATTTTATAATGTTGTAGTAGGACAACATGATCAACATTTCAGCAACAATGGAAACCCTGGTTTACCGAATTTGAACCTCTTTCTGTCCTTATTGACGACCTTCGTTTACGGTTACGATAAACCCACAAAATCCCAACCACTCGAAGCCATTGGGACGATGGCATCGTCAGTTTGGGGAATGCTTGGAGGCTGAAGGAAGCGAGGGAGGGGAAAATAGAGAAAGGATGGAAGTTGCAAAGTATTCGACGATTTAGATCTGATTAAAAAACATCACTAAAGCCATATCTACGAGTGACATCGTTACAATTCTTCTGGTAAAGAAACTATGTTTTAATTTTACGTTTTATAAAACCCATATTATTTAATATTGTTTTCTCCCGTCGGGTTTTAAATGTCTTTTTAATTTTTTTTTATATTAATACCAAACAAAAGTCTCAACTGCTCTCAACCGTCTAGAGCCAGTGAGACTATGGCATTCCCAAATAGAGTATGTTGTGAGGCTGAAGGTAGTGGGGAGGGGAAGAAGATAGGTAAGAGGAAGGTTGGGAAGTATCTGGCTATTCAGAGCTGGTCACCAAACACGGCTAAAGCCATTTCAAGCAACGTTTCGATTCTAAATGGTGGTCTTTTACCAGGGCGATACTTAGAGTATCTACCACTCTGGAACGTGCTGAAAATATTTTTTTATTATTTTTATATGAATTAAATATGTTATGGCACATATTATTTAAATAAAAGTTATTGGCGCACGCCGGGTTTGAACCCGCGACCTTTGGATTCGTAGTCTAGCGTCTTACCACTCGACCATGGAGGCCGTCAGCTCAGAACTGTCATATCAGAGCCAAGAAGCTTACCGCTATTCCACGGAAGTCGTTAAATGTCATGTTCTGTTATTCTGGAAGTTGTGATGTTGGTGGTAATGTTTGACAAAGCTTATTTAATAAACTGATTTCACTAAAGCATTCGACAAAGTAAATCACGATATACTATTAAATAAACTCTGGAAGATTGGTGTTTGTGGAAATCTATTAAGATGGTTCTCCTCGTATATTAAAAATAGAAATCAAGCTGTTGCCTTAAAAGGTTACATGTCACAGATTATAACCCTTCCCTCAGGGGTACCTCAAGGCTCCCATCTGGGACCTCTATTATTTATTTTGTATATAAACGATATGAAACATATCATTAGTCATTCTTCTTTCCTACTTTATGCAGATGATATGAAATTATATAAATGCATTAACTCCATAGATGATTGTAACAAGTTACAAGAAGACTTAAACAATATTATGGAATACTGTAAAAACAATCAATTATATCTGAACATAAACAAATGTAATGTTATAACTTTTACACGAAAAAAAAAATCCAAATAATTGTACGTATAAATTAAACCATGTACCCTTACAAAGAGTAGAAACAATAAGAGATCTTGGAGTGTTACTTGATTCCAAAATGCTTTTTAAGGATCACATTGAATATATGTTAAAAAAAGCTCATAAACAAATGGGCTTTATTTTACGAATTACAAAACCTTTCACTAAGCCGAACACTCTGATTCTATTATATATGGCATATGTAAGGTCGCAGCTTGATTTCGCCTCAATAATTTGGAATCCTCAATATCTAACCTATATTGATCGTATTGAAAATGTTCAAAAGAAGTTCATTAAACACCTATCGTATCGTTTTAGTTATTATCGGTTTAATCCCATTGCTCTATATAAACGTAGAAAAATCTTGGATGCTTTGTTCCTATACAAAGTTGTGAACTGTCTTGTTGATTCATCATATCTCCTAGAAAGGATTGCATTTCGTTGGCCTGAACGCAATACAAGATCAAACGATCTGTTTAAAATACCTCACTTTAAAACTAAAAGCGCACAAAACTCGTTGATAGGACGAATCTGTAAAACTCATAATACCCTGCGAGATGTAGACATTTTCAACCATAATTTGAAATCCTATAAAATGAAACTTACTGAAGTGTTACTTTAAATGATACTAATTCTACTGTTATCTATCTACTGTACTTAATTTAACATGTTATGCTTATACCTAAATCTTCACTTGTTAATATAACCTTAATGTACTTATTAATGGAACTTGATTGGTCGAAAATATGTATAATTGTAACTATATTTAAACTTATATGACTGTTTGTTTCCTAAATAAATAAAAAAAAATAAAAAAAAAGCTTATAACATGGTTTTACAAATGTGGAAAGCAAGATTGATTAATTCGGTATGGATAGCTAAGTGGTTTAGACAGAATACTCGAGCTCTGGAGCCCAGGTATGCACGGCCACTACGGCAGCACTTTCCTTCGCCAGGAGATCCTTCAATCTTCGAAGCCATAAAGTTTTGACTGATGAAAGTTGTTTTTTTTTTCAGTTTTCAAGGGCGGACCACCGACTCCACCATCCGCCGCCCAGGACATCGAGAGTCCTGTGGGAGACTTCTTCCACTCCATCAAGAGGCTGGCCACCAACCAGAACTACATACTGCTCCTCATCTCGTACGGGATGAATGTGGGAGTGTTCTACGCCATATCTACTCTGCTCAACCAAGTCGTGCTTGTCTACTATCCGGTAATAAAAATAAAATTAAAATAATGCCGTTTTGAACTTCGTCAAATCTATGCGCCATATCATGAGGAGCGACCAAGGGAAGATTAATGGAAGACGCTGTAGAAAAAACCATTACAACCCATCACTTCAAGTTGTTCCGGACTACAGAGTGCAGAATAAATATTGGACTGATATTTGTATATCATTATGCTAACCACCAATAGGGAACACCAGAAGAAAAAATATCATTTTAAAGATCTGCTTTCTTACAATTTCAATACACTTATTAAATTATATAATTCATTTGAATATTCATTCACACAAGAGATATTCATTCCCAAAAATTCATAACCGAAAGAGATTTTTGAATTTTCGTAAATTTCAGGTAAACATCAATTCGATGGCCGAATGAATGAGATTTAACTTTTTGTGTTTTTGTTTTTTAGGTATCTACTACACTATTTTGCAATTAGCTTCAGAAGTACAATTCGACGGCCTCCATGGTCGAGTGGTTAAGACGCTCGACTACGAATTCAGAGGTCGCGGGTTCAAATCGCGGCGTGCACAAATAAAACTTATATAAGTAATATGTGTTATTTCGTATTAAATTCATTCAAAATAATATATAGTAAATTTCCCTAGTGAAAGACACTATTTAGAATCAAAACGTTGCTTGAAATGGCTTTAGCCGCGTTTAGTGACCAGATCTGAATAGCCAGGTACTTCCCAACCTTCATCTTCCCCATCTCCTTATCCTTCCCACTACCTCCAGCCTCACAACATACCCAATTAGAAATGCCAGAGTCCCACTGGCTCCAGACGGTTGGGACTCTTGTAAGATATTCACCATAAAAAAAAATTAAGTATCATTTTTAATGGTAAATAATTATTAATAATGTCTACTAACTTTCCAAAGCCATATTTTCAATTTTCCATCTAATAAATCTTCAAGGAATCTCATTTTAATTCTATATTAACATAATTTTGTTGATGAAAATGTTTATTTTCAGGGTGCCTGAAAGGATTGACCTGGTCGTAGTCAATTACTTACGCCAACAGATTTTCCCACTTTCTATCCAATAATGAAATATTAAATTCTAGGGAGCAAATGAGGACGCCGGTAGGATTGGGCTGGTGATAGTGCTAGCCGGGATGCTCGGCTCCGTGATGTGCGGCATCATACTGGACAAGACCCACCGCTTCAAGGAGACCACCCTCGGGGTGTACGCCGCCTCTGTCATCGGCATGGTCATCTACACCTTCACCCTCAGCACTGGCTACATCGGCATTGTATACATGAGCAGCTTCTTGCTTGGGTTCGTCAATCATACATTTGCATTCATTCATAAACAAATTATGACAAAAGTTTGATTGATCTTTACTATCGTATAAAGCAGAAAATCGCTTTCACGGTCTTAAATCAAATGTATTAAAAACTCTACAAAGGTGAGCTGTGGCGTCATGAGATTTGCACAACTTTTTTCATTTGGATTCCCAAAGTCAACGTAAGTATTATCAGCTCACACTCACAGCATGATTCTCACCAAGAACTGTAGAGTTTTTAAATATCAATTTAGGTGACACAAATGAGGCAAGAAGCCATATTGTTTGTTTCATATTATGGTCAATAAGAAAAAGTTTCCTTTTCGACCAAAGCTGGCTAAACTAGTAATAGCATAAAACAAGGACAATATTCCCCACATCTTATTCAACTTCACTTATTGATGTACTTTTTTGGTAAAAATTATATAAATATTTAAATAATATCAATAATCTAAAACACAAATATGAAACAGAAAAAGACATTGGTCACAACCGAGATCCAACAACTCGGATCTTCTACTCTATCCGGGAATAACGCCTTAACAATTTTGAGTTCTTGGTTGAGCTTTGAATCCATTACAAAGATGGCTGCCAAAAAATCGGAAGAAATTAAAAATAATAATCATTTTAATCTATCTCATAGATTAAAATACCACTTTCTAATAAGTTCCCAATCGCCGAATTTGTTAAGCCGTTACTCCCGGATAGAGTAGACGATCCGAGTTCGAGTCTCGGTTGTGACCATTGTTTTTTCTGTCTTTTTCTGTTTCATATTTGTGTTTTAGATTATTGATATTATTTAAATATTTAAAACATATGCATTAATGCTTTAAATTTATTTCCAATTTCAATAAACAAATTATAGTTTGTTGAAGTCAAGTGACACCGAAAACTGTATATGTTTTCAGTGTTATTGATAACCATTAACACTATCTTCTTGTGATTGTTACTAAATGACATGTATTGTACAATTTACAGATTTTTCATGACTGGCTACTTGCCCGTGGGCTTCGAGTTTGCAGCAGAGATCACTTACCCCGAACCAGAAGGAACCACCGCAGGATTACTAAATGCTTCAGCACAGGTAATTTAACAGTTTATTTATTACTCTCCTGGTCCTAGATATCTATTGACCAACCACTGTAGTATGCAGTGGTATTGGAAACCAGGTGCTTATTGAAAAACAATAAATAGTATCCGTTCAAATTGCCAATTTCCTGACTCTTTTAATTTTATTTGATATCTCGTGTGCAACTCAAGTTATTAAAATATTTTCAGGTGTTTGGTATCGCGTTTACCATTATGTACGGCTACTTTCTGGACATGTGGGGTGATGTTTGGTCCAACATCGCACTCTGCCTCATCCTCGTGATTGGAACCATCTTCACTGTCCTCATCAAGTCAGACCTGAGGAGGCAAGCGGCTTCATCATCCCAGGGCATACCTTAAACACACTTAGCCTACAATTGGTGAAACTCATTTAATCTTGCTTTGAGAGATGAACGTGTTTGGACTGGCCAAAAGATACTAACCTCGTTGAAAGTCCTGGCGACCACTTCAACTAAATTCCGACACCGGCACATATTGGCACAGTGTTATAGTATGTTGTTATATTGTTTCTGTGATTATGCAAATAAGATTCCACGCTTAGATTAACAACAAACTATTTTAGATAAATTATTTACCATCAAACATGGACGAGAGCCCTAATTAACTATCAAGTATTTTTTTATAAGATTGATCAAGCCAAATACGTTTAAGAAACTGTTGCTTGAATTGCAGGTTTTAGATTTTTATGCAACATTTTATTTTTAAGGACTAGCAAATGGATTTTAGTAGGATAGATATTTATTTTTTTATATTTCTCTGTAAAGACATGTCTTTTATTAGATCATCCAAAAAGTTTAAATATGGATTATGTAGATCCACATTACTAATTCGTCTTAAATATAGTATCCTACTATGAACGTTAAGAATTTTATATACTTAGTAGAAAAAGAAATATAGAGTTTGCAAGAACTTGGGCGTTGAAATTAAAATATCTGAGATTTAGAAAGCTAAGCAATTGTTAATGAAAATAAACCATGTGGTTTACGTCGAGCTTTTAGTTCGGTAGAAGAAGAAAATAGAGTTTCCCAGCACAATGTAATATGCCGGGACGCTTTTTGCCTAGAAAAGTTAAGCTTTATTCATGTGAAAAATCTCTGATATTAAAGCATAGAATTTGAATGTGAATCGACAATAAGGAATATAGATGTTTCTGAATATAATATGTATGATGTATTTTCATAGAACTTTTGTCAAGATCTCGATCTTGTCTAAATTCTTCAATCTTCTTAGATTGGTGTGTAGGCTTAGCCATATATTTCAATTTTCTATAAAATGAATGTTATCGCCAATGTTCAATAAATTATAGCACACTAAAGTGCTTTTACTTTGATAATAATGAAATATTAACAAATCTAACAGAAATTTTAACTATATTTATACGATACAAGAAGAGATTTATGAAAAAAAAATTATGACAGTACATACATATTTTTTATAGTGTAACTCAAATTAGTAAAAAATCTATATGGTGAGATATCTCAACACCTTTTAAAGTTATGGCTCAAAATTATTTGTCACACTACTTTCTGTATTGTGTAACATGTACACTTTATGAAAAAGAAATGCATTATTATTTGTAAATGCTGTCACTGTTAATTTAATCAAAATGTGGTATTGCCATTGTTGTAGGTTCCATCAAAACATTTAACTATATAGCTAACCATTCCATAAAGCAATTTTAGCTTAACTATACAATATATTTAGTCAAAGTTCATTCCAAAAGACCTTTAATGTAATCTTTCCTACCTCAAGCATACATCTCTGTTATGCATCATAATTTGTATGGAAAGTTTAAATTTTACCTTACTGTTTATGAGGTTTTTAATTCTGATCTATACCCCTACTATGAGAGAGTTCTAAATTCTGTTTTTCGAATACTGAGTTTTCAGTTTGAAAATTTATAAAATATCATCAACAAGTAAAACAGCCAATATCTCAAATTAGGTTGTTAGATCCATGTCATAGTATCCTGAGTGAAAATTACATCAAAATTCGTAGCCAAAGTAAAAAATTGTGAAATATTGTAGTTTTTACTTATGTTAGTACTGCTTTGCAGATTATGATGTGTTAGGTTTAAGTGTTTTAAACCCCATCACGTTTATTGTCTCAGTCAAATGCCGATTATGTGCGCGTTTCAGCTTTTGATCCAATTGTAATCAACTTTCAAGCTTAGCGACCATGTTGTTATCCTTCCTGTTATGAGCTGGTCACAATTTGTTGAAAAACTAAAACGGACCGAGAATCGGTGCTTAAAGGGAAAGTTGAAATGTCAAAAATTAAAAATGGCGCTGATCGTCGTTTGCTGGTGGAGTTTGAAACATCCCAATCTTTTTATTGATATTTCTTCTGCACAGGTTGCAGATAGATTTGAAGGAAATTAAATGAATTTTAAAGTATTAGCGGCTTAGCGCGCGGGTAGACAGAGAAACAGATCCTAAATGTCCGTGATATAAGTTATTACTATATTTATTGTATTATTATATTTATTTTAGTTTATTTATAACAAACTTATGAGTGGTTTAGGTGGCACATAAAATCATTTCAGAAATAGGGTTTGTTAGAATGATTTAATTAAAAAAATTGTAGGTTGGGAAATAAATTTGGCTTATGCCGTTTTGAACGATATAATGTAGAATAAGAATGAATATATATGTCATTGTATCGAATAAATGATTATCTATTTCATTAAGTTTTGTGATAATTGATTACATTAGATTTTATGAGACGCAATTTGTTTTTTAACCACTGTTTAGTATTTTAATATTTTTTTCAACAAAGGGAATTCGTAATTGAAACTACCAAGTTGTATCTTTCTATTTTCAATTTGTCAGTTGTTTAAAATGTTTTTAATTCTGAAACTTTTTACTAAGCATTTAGATAAAATCAAAATATTTCCGTACAACATTCCAAAAACCATTCAGGGTTCATTTTTCTTGCTTAATAATTTACATTTAAAAATCTAACACAAATTGATGCGTTATTTTAGTTGTTTTGTAATTTATTTGTCAAATTTTGTTATTATGCAGATATCTTTATAAACCACAGTATTATTTTGATCCTATCGTATTATATTTATTATGTTAAAATATATTTTAAGCAAAGTTCTTAAAACATTAATAATTTAAAGAAAAGTTCATTTAGTAAAATTGTATTGCATTTCCATTATTATATTCTATTTTCTGCTTTTGAAAAAAACTATTGTTATCAATGATTATTACGTACTAAGGGAGATTATAAATCAGTATTTTTTATTGTTTATTTAATTTGATGATATATTCCAAAAAAATGCAGTATTTATAATATATTATTCTCAATGAGTTAAAAAAAACTTTTTTAGGTTTTTTTTACTACAGAGGCAAACCAATTTGAAAAGGGAGTACAAAAGAAAAAGGTACATTGATACATTCGCAAGAGACACATAAGCATAGATATTATTAAATTAAAGAAAGAATGTATCACTGGTTTATAAAGTTTTTTTTTTTTTTTTTTAATATTTGTGCTAAGGTGACGTATCACGCTGTATTTTTACTATTTCATATGGCGTCTTTGGTACATAAATATGGCCACCAAATCCAAATCCTTGAATATAACGTACTATTAAAATCCTACAGGTGGCCAACAATGATATGAAAATATATTTCTTAACAATAATCATTAAAGTACCCACTGCAAACATGAAACATTTGGCTTTTACAAGTGAAACATTCAAGTATTAATATTATTAGCGAAAGCTAATAATAATAGGATAATCCTCTTTGTATTAAGTATTTTTTTATATGTTGCACTGATTAATTCATTCATTTTCTTTAATGCTGATCTTATTATATGTGTAATTCCTGGTATTATTGTAATTTATGTCATTCTTGTTGTTCAACTTGTTGGTCAACCCTTTGATACCGTCAAGTTGTTTGTAATTTATTTTTATGCTCAGCTTTTTTTTGTGTAACTCCACACAGGAAGGCCTGAGCACAGTGTCTAAGCCATGTTGGGGTTGCTGTGTGGAGGGTCTCTTTAAAGAAAGGAAGGATTAAACCTGTACCTTGAAGAAACCCATATTGTAAGAGAGAGGAAACACAGAAGCCGGAATACCATCCCACATCGAGCTGTTGACAACAAGAGTCCTAACAACCACCCATTTTCATGGGTAAAAATGTTGGGCATGCGTTTGGCGTGTTCTTGGCTGTGCACCGTTGCTGAGAAGATCAATGATGCTAGTTCTTTGAAGCTCCTCTCATTTAAATACCCGTAAAAGTTATCCCACCTGATGCCTGTGTTGTGAAGTCGGCAATCCGCCCGTTAAGAAAGGGAATCTATGAAACGGGTTGCCCGTTTCTCGTCCTTTGTCTATACTTATTTTTGTAGCCCATATAATTATTATTTTCTCTATGCTTCTGCCGATAAGTTACTTGAAGAGGCTTAACAGGTAGAAAAAATTCTAATAATAATAATTATATACAAAATCGCGACATTCCCATTTATTGAGCAAGCTAAAGAAAAGTAAGCAAGTCCAATTATTAAAGCATTAAAAATCATGCATTTAAACAAAAAAAATATGAAATATTGCTTTGGTTATGTTCAGTGTCTAGATAACAAGTATTAACCTATTGCTTTCATCTCCCAACATGCCAGGAATTCCCCTTCAGTCTCCACGGTGTAATAATACATGCATTTGACTTTGAGTCAGAGGAGGTTAAGGGCTCGATTCCCAGGGAGTGCAAAAATATGTTGACATGAATCCTTAATTTAATATATGACCGCTGCCAGGTCTATGTGTTGTGCGATTAATTATTAACTTTGATGGTGCTTATGTAGAGTTGCCATGGTCTAACTGACTTCAGGCAGGTGGGACATTTGCGAGGTTTTTATTTATCTATGACAACACTATCGTTGTGATTTTGTTTTTTATTCAACATGAGTTTGCTGAATCAATTCAACCAATTTTCTTGGGTATTAAATAAGTATATGCAAAAACCTTTTTTTAACTGTATAAATCGTTTGTATTGAAGATACTGTTTTCAAAATACTTATGCTGATGTAAAATGGTAATGCTTGCTATATATTGTACTCCCCTTTTTAAAAAAACATTTATGATATATCTTCAGAATCTATTTATACTACAAGTAAACTGGCTTATCTAATGTAAAGGTAAGTTTATAAAATAAATTCATGTTACACACCCTTGAACCTATACTACGTACTTTACAGCAGAAATAGTTAAAAACTAATTAAAAATTCATTCAATCGTCACACTACTGACAATAAGAAATAAAACTAAAATGCTTTCTCGAAATTTGTAATTATTTCGAAATACTTTTGTAGTGATGAAATCTAGAAGACTTAACACTTCATATTATATGGAAGATATTAATGAACCCTTTCAATGTTATGACAATAAAACGTAGTTCATATTACATATGTGTATAGAAAACTATTTAAGCTATTGAATGTTGAACAAAAATTGAATAAATGTTTGGAAAAATATGTCAACGTGTTTTGTAATAAAACATTGAGCACTGGTATGGTATTCAACAGAACTGTTATCTTACGTATGTTATTATTTTATAATTGTTTAATTTACTCACCGATAGAGAGAAAGTTGATGATGTCAAGGATGAAAATCGAGAAGCCAAAAATTTAAACATCTTGACGACACCCTCAGAAAAAAAATCCTCTTCAACCGTCTACGTCTGTCTCGAGATGTAAACTCCTTCCAGTGAGACAGGCATACCAAAAACCATTATAATATTTGTAATCAAGATAAATAAAGAAAGAGAGAAAAAAACAATTCAATGATTTGTAATCAAGATAAATAAAGAAAGAGAGAAAAAAACAATTCAAAAAACAATTCGATGAAGAACAGAAAGAGGTAAAATGTCCAATCAAAAGTTGACAACTGTCACGACTGAGGAACTGAACAAGAATTTTTTTTTTTTTTGATTTTATGGATTCTTTCGTAATCCTCTACTAACTAGCTGGGGCTTATACAAATACCCCTCATAATGTCTATCTAACTAGTACTGCGGCTCATTAGGCCTTATTACTATCACCATCTGATGGTTTTATTTACTTGACTGAGTTTATTTTTACATTAGTGTTTTCTTAGGGAAAAGATCTTTACTGGATTAAAAACCCTATTGAACAAGAATTGTTCACCATTCTCTACTTCATGCTCTAAGAATAGTTTTTGCTGATCGTTGCTAGGAGATGGCGCCACAAGAAGATGTTTCTAAAGCTGCCTACAGACCGTCTGATTTCATCCGTACCCCGCACTGGCTGGAGCAACCATGTCGGAAGGCTCTGCCGACCTTTCCTTAAGCCAAGCCCATTTGTCGATCCTTCACATGTTTTCTTCAAATCTGACGGCCAAATTGAATAATAATGAAACAGCTTAACATTGTTATCCCAGCGCCATCTATGTAGATATTTATCTATTGTGGATACATTACTTATCAAAACTCATAATTACTTATATAAAATAACAATGCATTAATCTATAGATTCTATATGATAGAAGACGATTATAATAAAAAGATCATATCCACCCAGGCGCTGCCAAGGTTATTGTAAGTCCATAATGATATCAGCTATGACAGAATATTAAAGCAACATCATCGTATTCTGTGCGTTGTATACTCCTCCGTCAATTCAATGTATTCAAGCCAACTAGTGGAGCTTTCAGATACATTTAGTGATGATGCAACATCGTTGTTTAGTTGTGCTCACTTTGTCGATAATCCCATTTTTAAATTTGATTTATAAATGGGATAAATGAAAATTTCATTTTATTAGATTGATCTAAATCGTCGATGGTAAAAGTCGAGGGTAGACCGGGGACAATTTTGATTGGGGACAGTAGTACCAAAGCAAACAGCTCGTTAAATATAGTAGGTAAATATTTGACGCCTTGTTTAGGGATGCATTTAACAAGTGCAAACCTGTCACCAGAAGTTCGCAAGACCTAGCGGATCGTGGACGTTTGCAGTTGGCAAATGATTTTTTCACACCTTAAAAGTTAGTTTTGGTATTATTATTATATTTCATAGTTTGATATTACGATTTCTGTGCCCTCTTTTTACATTTTGTTATCCATTAATTTTTTTTGGACATTTGAGTTTATTTTATGATTGATTTAGGTACAATCGTTTGTGAGCAGAAAATAACCAAAATGTTGCATTTTATTTTGAAATGACCGTTTGTTCTACACTATTCTTATAGAAAAAAAAACAATCTTGAAATAAAAAACTTTAAATAATGCTAATATGTTTTTTAATCATTTCGTTATGTTCAAATGTGCGATAATACTTCAACTGACGAATATTATAAGAGTTTTCTGGAGATCATCGAATATTTTTAATAAATTAATTTCTATAGAATATTTTTCCTCGAAAAATTTACTTTCATTGAACCTATTTTCAACCTAAACAATTTATTTCAATTGATTTCCCCTGTTGATACAATTGACCCCGGGGTCGGGGTCAATGATAGGTAAATTGTTTTAGTTTTGAAATTATAGTTTACTGTACAAATCGATTTATATGCCTAGTAAATTACCACCATGAAAAATTAAAACGATGCTTTAAAAGGCGTCAGCCGTGTTTGATGACCAGATCTAAATTGCCAGGCACTCCTCCCCAACCTTCCCTTTGACAAAACACTTAACACACAACATACCACAATTGGGGTGCCATAGTCCCAAACATTTAAAAAAAACCAACCCATGAGGAAGGTGCTAGCTAGCACCTAGATACTCGGAGATTATACCAGGAGCACAGGCGTGCGAGAAGGTGGAAAACTTTGCAAGTCGCCATATTAGATATTTTGAATACATAAAATCATTGAATTTAATGAATGGTCCGTTCGTTCGTTAGTTCCTCTTTTGACCGCGTCCAAAGTTAAATATGTCAAACTGTACGCTGTACCTCAAAGTTTACCGATGGTATGATATTCAAAAGCAACTTGCTAATGAGCAGTAGACAATGTTTAACAAAAAAATAACCAAACAAAAACACCCGATCACTTTTCTGTGCTCCTGGTATTTTTTTCTTGTAATAACGTTGACTACTGCATTATTATTTTTAATGTGACATTAGCGCCGCTGGAATTTAGTTCAAATTAAACCGCTATTTTGCCGACTTTTTACTCCGCCGACTTCTGCGCTCCGGATACCGGGAGCTAAGAAACGCCCAAACTTGACTTCACAACAATTCTAGGAATTTAGTTCAAATTAAACCGCTATTTTGCCGACTTTTTACTCCGCCGACTTCTGCGCTCCGGATACCGGGAGCTAAGAAACGCCCAAACTTTACTTAATTCTAGAAAATGTAAAAAAAATATCCGTCAATATTCGAATAATAATTTTGATGAGTCACCTTCTCACACGCCTGTGCTCCTGGTATATTTTCCTATTAAATAGCACTTTCCTTAATAAATTAATAAGTGCCTGCTTTTTCTTATTTTTTTGATTTGTCTACCGCACAAGACTGGACCGTGGCTTCCCCAATTAGGATATGTTGTGAGGCTGAAAGTAGTGGAGAGGGGAAGTAGACGAGGAAGAGGAAGGTCGGGAAGTACCTGGCTATTCAGATCTCATCACCAAACACGGCAAAAGCCATTTCAAACAACGTTTCGATTCTGAGTGGTAGTCTTTCACATAAAAAACTATTAAATTTAAACATTTTTATCTATGGTTGAGTGTTTAAAAAGTATACTGCTTTATATCTGCATGCAATAATACTATATCATTTGCAGAGACAATCATAAATCAATATTGGATATTATTTTACGAATTCCTCGTAAAATTCACTTGAAGGGATTTATACTTGGGGTAAGCATGGAGAGAAAGCCAAATATTTTTACCCGACCAATACGAATTTGCGATAAATCACTTTTTCCGGATTTATACGTCGTATACCATGTGAGAGAAAGAGACAACAAAAATAACACACCGCTTTTATGTACTGTAAAGATGATCATGGTCTCCCGCGTCTCCGGGGACTCCACCCACATGTTTTCATATGCGACTAAACTCGACACAACTAAACGGTTTTTTAGGTTATATGCTATATTTTTGTTGATAACAATACTGTGAAAAGGTGGTTATACGAATAAACAAAAACATTATGTCGACATGTGCTATGAATGGATGTATATACCCTAGTCTTGGTCCTAGCCACGCCCAGGTCTGCCGAGTCCGGCAAAAATCATCAAAAACTGACTACACTGCCTTGGATATGTACCACTCTATGTACTCTTAGCTTGCGAGTAAAGTTTTGAAAATAGAATATCTTTTTTTAACTGAATTTTTTATTAGCTTAAAATACCCTCTGTTATCAGAGAAGAACATAACCCAAAGGTGAGAAAACATGCTGGAAAATGAGTTCAAAGTTTCGCCACATTTGTCATATAGGCGCTACCTTACGGTATGATATAGACAAAAATATTATTTATTTCATTAAACCCTAATTATTACAAGACAGAGTCATTTGAAATTAATTGAAAAATACCAATAATAATTGGAGAAAAATAAACGCATCGAATCCTTAGTGGTAGATTTTTCTTCTTAACAACCAAAACTTTCGCAATCAATTCTCAAAAAAAAAAAAAAAAGAAGTGTTTATGAAACAAGGAAATTACCCCCTGTTTTTATATTTTTTTTGTAAATATATGACTGTCTAAAAGCAACATTCTTAATGTATTTTTTGAGTATACTAACACTTAAAAAAACATAGTAATAATATACATATAGTGATAAACATAGTAATAATATACATAGATTTCTGATTTGTATTTGGTAAATACTAAGCTTAGTAAATAAAACAAAATAAATATATTTAAATATGTATGTCGTTAAAATATAATGTTTTTCATATTGTGTTTTTTTGTAATTTATCTTGACAAAAATAACAATAATCTAGGTAGTAAATCACAAAACTGATTTTATCTAATTCCCACATATGTAACAAATTAAATAATAATGATGATTGTTCTTAATATTAGTATCACAATCAATGTGTTTTTGTTGCAACCTTATCCGATTAAGATTAATTATTTTGCTTTGTTTGAAGTAAACAATAATTACTTCACTACCGGGGGTACATGCAAAACGTTTTGATTTGATTAGTTCTCGCAGAAAACGCTGACGTTAATCAACTATCTCACCTTCAACTTTGATAATCTACCCACCTAATAACTCTATCTAACCACGAAATGATTGGGATGGAGAATGGAACTCCTCTCAAACATGGCGCAGTGCACTTTGATAATTAAAGAAAATATTCCACTTTTGAAAAAAACCAATGGCAAAAGTGATATACTTAATTGAAATAAAATAGTGTGAACATGAAATGAAGCAGAAATTAACTATTATGTCCGCTTTCGTGGCCCATTGTAGGAACAATATCGCTGGTATTATCTTATTCTTCAAAAGCCTTCTGTGTTTTGGTGTCCAGTATGGATACAGGCATGAATCAATCATGTCTGTCCAGCATGGATACAGGTCTGAATCAATCATTTGTGTCCAGCATGGATACAGGCCTGAATCAATCATTTGTGTCCAGCATAGATACAGGCCTGAATTAATCATCTGTGTCCAGCTTGGATACAGGCTTGAATCAATCATTTGTGCCCAGCATAGTCTCACTAGTCCTTTGTCCCGCTCCTAATTCATTCAGCATTTGTTCCATCTCGCAAGAAAATACCTTTCCATGATTCTTTGTATGGTGGCCATTTTTGTCACAAACTTCTTGGAAAGAGTCGATATTTGCGCTCCCAGCGTGAGTCTGTGGGATTATATCAAGAATCTGTGGGACAAGATGCATAAATACTGTCAAACAATTAATAAAACATACAAAGGCACGTATTACCCTCCCCTCCCCTTAATATTAAGTACCTATTATTAGATAAACAATTATGTCATTTAAATTAAATTCCATCTATTTAGTTTGCCTAATATTGTAATCTAAGGTTGTATATTGACAGTATTTGCAGCGTGTCTCCGCAGATTTGAAGATATGAACATGGGGATTATAGTTCCAATAATAAGAATGACACTCAATGCTACGTTGGCCCACATATCGCCCCATATGCCTATGAAATATCCATACAACAGGGTGAAGAACACGCCAAATATCTGAAAAGAACAAAATATACAAATTTTATTGACAACTCATCAAGCTATTTTTATACATCGGCCATCACTCAAGCTTGTTCATAAAGGTATACCGCTTCGATACGATAGCTTCGTTATAACCATTCCCTTTTTCTCACAAACCCTTCATATGTATGGCAGTGAGGCATGAGAAACTGGCAGAGGAAGGATGAAAGTAGGCTGGATGCTGTGGAAATGAGATCCCTGAGACGTATGTGCGGTAAAACCATGTATGACCGTATTAAAAATGAGGATATCCGGAAAGAATGCAAGGCTGATGTGAGCGTAATGAATAGGATCAAGAAAGAAACTCTTAGATAGTTTGGGCATGTAGAGGGAATTAACGAAGAAAGGAGTGTGAAAATAAATAAAATGATGCAAAAGTGAATGGAAGAAGAATTCGAGGACGCCCGAGAAAGACATGGCACGATAAAGTGAATCAAATACTTGAATCGGGTCATGTGAAGAGTCAGAATAACAGAAGAGTATGTATGAGACGGTATATGAATGTGAATGAAGCAAGGAGGGTGTCCCAAGACAGAGTTATATGGCGGTCCGTCCTCTCTTCCGACCCCTGCGGGGAAACGGCGTGATGGTTTGTTAGTTAGTTTTTTTTTTCTATTCATATATAATTGAAATGGTTAGTAGCGGAGTTGACAAATGCGTCGGGTTCCCACCCAGGCGTCGTAAGTTCAATTTCTCTGCTGGCTATGTCCCTCATCATTGCACAAGCAAAATGTTCCGCTCATTATGATTTTAGTATAAGTTAAATATGGCCAGGTTATTTGCAACTCAAAAATGTTTGTCTTTCTTTAAATAAAAGAGGTAACAACAGTACCAGTGATGGACGTCCGAATCTCGGCGAGAATCTCCCGATTAAGAAACCGTAGTTCCCGATCGACTCCCAACGATATAGTTTTGTAGTTTTCGGTTTGAACGGATATTTAAAAAATCTGACTGCAGATATCTGGTGCATGGATCAAATTTTCTCATTGCAGATGCTTACAGAAAAGTTTTTTGGCAAAAACCAGAAACTTTTCTGTGCTTTTGTCGATTTGCATAAGGCGTATGATCGAGTTGATAGGAACAAATTGTGAAAGGTATTATCCATGTATGGAGTTAACACAAAGCAGATAAACAAGAACCGTTAAAACGGATATATTTTATAGCGTACTACACGAAATAATTGTAAATTTCAGAAAAATATTATCTATGATTTTCTAATCAATATAATTTGATATTTTCGCTTTCAATAAAACAAAAAAACACTTTCAGCAAGAAGCATAGACAAGATATCCTGTTAGTTGACAGTAAGTTCCTACCCATTGACACACATTTATGTCAACAGATTTCCTGAATTTGTGAGATTTACCTGTGTTGAGGCGTTTAGTAACCCTGCGACAGTCCCTTCTGGCTCAGGGTATGTGACCTCTGCCCCATACTCAAACCCTACTGGGAAATAGGCTGCCATGAAAAATCTGAAAATATGAAGATTTTTTGATTTTGTGAAATGTTAATATTTTATTGAATGTTGTAAGTCTTCAATAAGTGTTGTAAGGCAAACTAAGTAGAAAGAAGAGTTCCCCTGCATTTTTTAATGGATTATTCCAGTTTTACAGCGGCTATAATGTTATTGCGCCCGTGTAATGGTCCTGTTCAATTAGTTTGCGCTGTGTGGAAGATGAACCCTCAACCACTGGACTCAAAGTCAAATGCGTAGACCACTACGCTATGGAGGCCTTAACCGAATAGGTGGCGGCACTAACGAGCACCTCGGCGCCTCTCCATGCTTTATTTATATTGCTTTCTCCATTATTTTGAATCTATTTTTAAATATCAAAAAGCGCTTCAATTCAAACTAGTCTAGATTACATTTAGCTCAGGGATCTGTACGAAGATATTATCAAACTGTGTTACTTAATGCCTTTTATATTGCAGATGAAAGTTTTTTTTTTTAATTAAAAAAAATAAAGAAAGACAAACCCCAATATAAAGCTGCTAATATACAAAACGTATATATGTCCTGAGCTCATCGTGAAGGTGTAAATGAGCATCCCAACTACGGAGGCTACACAGAGGCCAACAGTAGTTTCCTTGAAGCGGTGAGTCTTGTCCAATACGATACCCAACGCGACAGACCCGAGAATTCCAGCTATTACAAGCACTAATCCAATTCTGCCCACATCTTCATTTGCACCCTGAAAAATACATTAGTTTACGCAAATATTTTGTTGTAATCATCCGTTAGCATAACAATATCGGTACCCGGTTATATGAGGCCTTTGAAAAGTGACGTTTAAGCTGGATTCACACCAACGTCCGGATCCGCTCAGTGACGATACTGTTCCGCATGAGAGCTTATTGATATGGTAATTTTTTATTAAAAAATGGTTTTTAATAAAAAAAAATCTGCGATGTAAGTATTTTTACAAATTGAAATAATTATTTAACTAACTAAGTAGTTAAATATCACAAGGGTGGGCAGAGAGGATATACTGCCACACAACTTTGTCTTGGCACATACTCCTTGATTGATATTCATACCATATCAATAAGTTTTCTTGCGGAACAATATCGGCACTGAGCGGAACCGGACGTTGGTGTGAATTAGGCTTTAATCATTTGATTTTTTTCTGCCATCTTGAATCCTATGACAGTCGGTTAATTCATCTAATAAATATAAGCCAACGTCAACATGACATAAGGAACTCAAAGAAGACAGCAGGAGGCTAGTAAGAACGAATGTGTTTGCTGTTGGTGGTCAAGATTCTGGTCTGTGGCGTTGATGATAACAAGAAATAATAATTTACCGGAAAGTGAACGAGAACAACTTGATTCAGGAGAGTGGATATCGCTCCGAAGATGCCCAAATTCATTCCGTATGAAAGCAGGAGCAACATGTAGTCCTTGTTCTTTAACAATCTCATAATAAACTTGATGTAGCTGTCTTCGGGAGAAGGCTCTTCTATGTTATATTGGGCGGCCGATGGCGGTTTTGGAGGAGCGTCGCTGAAAACTGAAGCATACAATACAAGTGCTGTTATTGACTATAAATGATTTATTTGAAACGAGTCAGTTGAAGCTGGTTAATCATTAGATACCGCACTTCACAAAACTTGAGAAAAAGATTATTCACGAAAACATAAGGAAAATCGAAAATGTAATCTCTTTTCTTTTCGTCTGTTTGACCAAGAATTTGTATAAACGAACCTTCATATACGAGTACATGTAAATATATTTTTCAAGTAAACACGCCACAACACCTTTAACTGCTCCCAACGGAAGAAAGAGGAAGAGAGGGATATAGGAAAGAGGAAGGTAGAAAAGTACCTGGCTATTCAGATCTGGTCACCGAATACGGCCAAAGCCATTTTAACTATTATACATACATTAAGCAACGTTTCTTTCGTAAATAGTAGTTTTTCGCCAGAGCGATACTTAAAGTATCTACCACTCTGGAACATGCCGAAAATATACTATATATTATTTCATATGAATTAAATGTGTTATGACACGTATTATTTAAATAAAATTCATTTGCCGAAGCCTAGTTTGAACTCGCGACATCTGGTTTCGGAGTTGAGGAACTTAACCGCTCAACAACGAAAGCCGTCGATCCCCCACCTTCCAGATATTATGCTAACACGTTCAACAATTGACGTGCGTAACCTGAGTAAGCAAAAAGGGAAGCTAGTCTTACAGTTAGCTTTTTTACGAATTAAAAATTAATGTATGTAATTAAAATTAATTACGCATGTAGAGCGAATGAACGAAGAAAGAAGTGTGAAAAGAATGTACGATGCGAAAGTGAATGGAAGAAGAAGTCGAGGACGCCCGAGAAATACATGGCACGATCAAGTGAATCAAATACTTAAATCGGGTCATGTGAAGAGTCAGAATAACAGAAGAGTATGTATGAGACGATGTATGAATGTGAATGAAGCAAGAAGTGTGTGCCAAGATAGAGTTATTTGGCGGTCCTTCCTCTCTGCCTACGCCTGCGGGGAAACGGCGTGATGGTTAGTTAGTTAAAAATTAATAAAAATTAAAATTATGAAAATTAAATAATAACTTTGTACAAGACCACAGATTTTATTTAAATTTTTATAACCGACTGGTTTCGCTTAGCATAAACATCATCAGAGTACAAAATGATGTCAAAAATGATGTCATTAAAAATGTCAAACCACAGAGTGATTGCTTTCTCCGAAAAAATAAAAAAAAAACATACGTAATAAAAATAAAATAAATTAAATAAATAAAGTAAATAAAATAAATAAAAATAATAAAAAATTGAAAAAAATATTAAATAAAATTAAGTATATTTGAAAAAATTGAATTCCTCTTATAAGGATTTTGGTGCTTTGAATATCATAATTATTTACCTCCTGAAGTTTCGCAGTATGGGCGTAAACTCCGTTGTATATATTGCGACATTAGTGATAATGTTATAAAATACTACTCACAGATGATCATAAAAATTGAGATGACTGTCGCCATTCCAGCCATCGTGTAAAACATCACCCGTAGGTCGCCACCCACAAGGTCCTTGTCATCATTGTTCTTCACCATAATGGGTGGAACCAAGAATCCAAGGGCCGCCCCAAACTGAAATAACCGCAAAAAAAAAAAAAAATAATTGTTGACACCTTTATAATTAATTGTTGACAAAAACAATATGTCAGGCCTATAAAATTATATTTCCCTGAGATTTCAAATCTTCTACTTACGAACCATATTTAGGAATTTATTTTATTTCATAATGTAGCGAATTAGGTTTATTACAGTACGATCGATAAAAAAATATTAGAGTTTGACAAAATAAAATAAAACATGATTTTTGGCCATGTTTTGTTTTATTACATATATATTTAAACCTAATGACGTTACATATACATAGACACGTTGTAGCACTCTCAAAGTGGCAAGCAATAATCACGCTAGTTGGTGTGATCAGTGTTTAAGCCGATTTAGTACTAAACGGTCACGCGTCGTTGAGGTCGTTTCAAGCAAGTATGGAACGCGATCCGAACTTCGGATCTGTTTCGTTCATACACATATATTCTATGAGTGTCTATCTTTGTCATACATGACCGATATTTGAATGATGAATTTACTGGTAACCGTGTGTGTTTTGCTTGCCACATTTTGTGTTAATATTCTTAAGGCTTTAACGTGTCTATATTTGTAACGTCATTGTTTAAACCTCGTCGCCCCTCGCTTAAGGAGTGTATAATTTCGTCAGATTTTTTTTTAAATTCTATTTTCATCGCCTTATTGAAGGAAGGTGAGAAAGTTACACCTTGCGGGACAAGGTAACACCTTGAGAGGCGAAGATACAGATAAAGGGACAAAATGAGGTAGTTGAACGGTACCTGATTTCCAGCGGCGCCTATGCTGCACGCTGTGGAGACCTGGTCAGATCCGAACCACACAGCGGCCAGGCGGGTTGGCTGCCCCAGGATGAAGGCAGTAGCCACTCCTGCAATGGCGTGGCCCAGGAACCCAACCCAAAACAGATCCCTGTCCACGGAGAGCAGCTTCACCCAGCAGCCGGCGGTGTTGCCCACCACCCCTATCAGCGCCGTGTAGCGCAAACCCTGCAAGTTCCAAATCACGCCTAATTTTAACGATCATAGAACATCAGGAGCCATAATTAGTACCATGGAGTAAGCACATATATG
The DNA here is from genome assembly GCA_022651775.1 of Drusus annulatus. Classification (NCBI taxonomy): domain Eukaryota; kingdom Metazoa; phylum Arthropoda; class Insecta; order Trichoptera; family Limnephilidae; genus Drusus; species Drusus annulatus. Next base: position 1,712,853 of record JAGWCC010000048.1, on the reverse strand, counting down.
GAGAGAAAGAGGCAATACGAGTTGTCACATAATATGGCACCACTTTTGGTTATGTAAGCATGTTTTCCGTCTATCGCGTCTCCGGCGACTCCGCCCACTACGATTTGTTATGCGACATAACTTAACGGTTTTTGAGGTTATATTCTATATTTTTGTTGATAACAATACTGCGAAAATATACAAAACATTATGTCGACATGTGCTATGAATAGATGTTAAAAGGTGTGTACATGAAAACCCTAGCCACGCCCAAGTCAGGAAAAAATCAACCATCCCGACTACACTGTTTTGCAAAACTATCCTTCCAGGTAAATTATTGCTCTGAGATTAGTATAGATCGACACACTCAACTTTTCAGTCGAGGGCGTCGTCATTGTAGATATTTTTAGATTCTCTGTAGATTTAAAAAAAAATAGTTAGATCGTTCGTTAGTACTTCTTCTGACCACCTGCAAAGTTATGTGTGTCAATCTGTACCACTGATCTGTTGCGGTAACACATACATAATATTTAATAGCTTTGAACTAAAGTGGATCGTTCATCCCATTCAATGACGGACTTACCGATAGACCCCGTGTTAAAATACACCCTATTTTATGGAGATCTTCAGGCATTCATTAGTATTCTTTGACCCAAGATTTCGCCCGATTACGCCAATACGTCAGACAACAAAATCGGTTTTGTTGTCTGACCGCGAGAAATATTTTTATTTAATTTTAGGTGAAGTATGCGTTTTTTTTAAATTTTGTGAATATCCGGTTTTATAACTACTGCATATCAAAACTTGAAAATGATATTGTGTTCTAAAACTAAGGGAAGCACAATTTTCCTGATACGTTATTCTATTATAATAGGGAATTTTCTCATTTTTGATCTGACCTTTTGCAATTTACAACATTTATTTTTGCAAGAAAATGTTTAATTTCATTACATTCAAATCGACGGTACCTAATTAAAATTCTTACAAATAGGAAAGGTAATTAACATAAACATCGTATCACATATCAAAAATAAATGCTATTTAAATCAATTTCAATCGGTACAATTCCAAATGATAAGCTTTTGATAAAAAAAAGATTTTTGAAATTGAACATTTTCTTGCAAAAATAAATGTTGTAAATTGTAAAAGACCAGATCAAAAATTAGAAAATTCCCTATTATATTTTTTGTAATTTATTTTTTTACAGGAACACAAACTAAATATTTACAGAAACATGTTCAAAAGTATTATCTTAAAATAAAAATATGAGTGCAAATATTTCAAATTAATGTGTTCACACCTCAGAGCGATAATATACAAGAGAGAGCGCTGCTGTAGTAAGTTTTACGAGGTTCGCCAGACTCAGTTAGACCTGGGCGTGGCTAGGACTAGGGCAAGGGTATTTATGCATCCATTTATAGCACATGTCGACATAATGCTTTTGTTAATCGTAAAACCACTTTTTCACAGTATTGTTATAAAAAAATATACAGCGTGTAACCTAATAAACCGTTGAGTTATGTTCGTTAATTTCGTGTGTCAAAACGTGTGGGCGGAGTCAACGGAGACGCTGGACACGAAGAACATTGTAACAATACTTTAAAGTGGTGTGATAATTTGGGAGATTTTGTTTTCTCTTTCTTTCTCATGGTGTACGACGTAAAAACCCAGAAAAAGTGATTTAATCCAAATTTGTATAGGTTGGGTAAAAAGAATTAGCTTTCTCTCCATATATTGTTACTTCAAGGTTCACAGCATACATAGGACAAAAGGGATTTTTCAGTTTTTTACGTTTTTTGCGCATTTTAAGAGTCGCCTGTATCCACAACAGCACCTCAAAAAAAGTTTACTAAAATACACATTAGATATAGTATGTATGTTTTATATCACCAAGTATGTAAAGAATATATTTTCTTACTTTATAACTCTTAAAAAATTGACAATCGACCTTCAAATGTTCTTCGTTTGTGGTCAAATGCAAATATTTAAAAAAATATATATTGTAATAGAACATTTTTTGATCTACACCACGATTTTTATTTTTTTTATAATTGACTAATTAACGATGAATATATTTTTTCAAAAACACGTTACTCGATGAACTTTGAACAGGTTTTTATGTGCTAAAAAACTGTATAATAAATAAAATAAAAATATTGTTAAATATTACAGTATTATAATACGCAAGCGCTGCACCACGTGTAACACGTGCATAGGTAATTGACACGTGGTGCACACAACAATAATAACACGGTGGTCAAACAAATAAAATATAATTATCAAAAACAATGTTGCAGGCAAATGACAAAAATGAATTTAATTTTTTTTGTATATTTTTTAAGTGAATTAATTTTAGTATGAATATTATATATATATATATGTGTCAAAAAAGTCATCAGATATAGCTGTTTGTAAAATATTTAAGGAATAGAGTGAATTTGAGAAGATGTCGGTGAAATTTGCCAATTTCATTGTTTAAACGAAACGTTCTTGACACAAAATTAAAACATACCCTGTTATTTACGTGGACATCTGTCCAAAATATATCCAAATTTCTTGTGCATCTGGGTTTGATGTGAAACATAATTTTACTCACTACATCCTTATCTGCGCAATACAAATTACTTTTTAAACCTCCGACATTTTGGTGGTATAATGAGAGAGCCATGTTTGAAAAGATTGAATAAATCATGAGCCAGTAAAAATAAAATTAACTATTTAGGGGGAAAAGCCTGAGATGATGATGAATATCCTAATGTTGGTGACTTTTCTGTTAGCTTGAAAAGTGTATCCTTGCTTTTTACAAAAACCGGTGCCGATGTATCATTCTTTTTTAAGTATATGCGCCCTTTTATGACCTATATATATTTAAAATGAAGTTCTTTAGTTACGTCGGTATAATATTTTTCGGTCTAGCATTGGAGATTGTGTCTGAATGACGCGGTGTGCGATGACATGCCATGATTTGATCTGCCGTCAACGGGTAATTGGCTGATAAACACAATGTGTTAACAGTTGTCTTGATGTCCTCGTTCCGCATTTTAGGGACCGTCTGAATTTCCAGATTGCAGTTGCGATTTATTTGTTCCACGTATCTCATTTTATTTTCCATTTGATGAAATTCTGATTTCTAGCACTCGCTTTCATTTTTCAATTTGGTAATCGTTTCGGTGTGCTCGTTTACTTTCATTTCCACTTCATCTGTTTCAGCTCTGAGGAGATTTTTTTTTTCAATAATATCGAACTTTTCTTTTTTTAGATTGATTACCAATGTATCGACAAAATCATCACATTTTTTGTCCATATATTTAATAAGTTTTTAAAAAATTGACGTTTTCTTCCTCTTTTGTTGTTGGAATTAGAGTTGCAATCGTTGGTTTGTTGTTTTTTTTTCAGTCCAGGCATTTCCACTTATTTCATTTGATTGAAGTAATCCTTAATAGTTTGATTCATTGAAACCAACACAAAAATAATGATATCTGAAAGTGTATTTAATTTGTTCAGTGGGAGTGATATTTTTAGTGCACCGCGTTCAATTATTAATTTTGATCATTTTATCTACATAAGTTTTGTAGCGGTAATATTTGATTTTGTCTAGATTGTTGTTTTTGCTTGTAACTTCGATTTGTCGACCGGCGTGCGACTAGCGGCTGGCTGCTACGCAGGAGGTATATAACATGTAATGTCAAATATTATTCACCGACGCAAAAATGAAATTGAAATGTGATTTGTTAGTTTGCTCGCACTGTTACACACAATGTAAAAACACTACTTTATAGATTGACGTATGGCGAAGATCACTGTGGTAATTTAATTAAACTGACACTATTTATTCCGATGTAGAAACTTATTTTATCAGGCACTGAAACGTTGTATGTATTGACGCTAGGTATTGTTGAAAGAATGTGTTCTGGGAATCCTCTGCATGATATCCAGAAACGGGGAGCCATTACTTCACCCCTTCAAAGTCAATACATTATCTCCTCTGAAGACAATTATATATATACGACCTTTAGATGGATAGATTTTTCCGAAATAATTTAATATGCGTATAACGCCATTTTAGGCGTATTATAATATGTATTTACATGGCTAGCAACGGGGCGCACCTGACAGCCTAGCAGAGGAAGGTATTTCCCGCGGGAAAGATGTTTCTAGCGGGAAAGGAGGAATTTGCCCGCTGACACTTCGGTTTACCCTTCCGTGACGGAAAACACCTCTTGTTATGTGATCACTTACGTCAGCGTGTTTAAATTCGTAAATAAACGTGATCTACCTAACCTTAAAGACTATCATTTGACAATTAACTAGTATATTTATTTATTATAGTTCTTTAGTTCTACATACGTTTTAAAAACAATAGATCTACCGCTGACTTACATTTAGTGCAAATGTTGGTAATGAGCAAGTTCATAAAGCCACACACAGCGAGCATAACATTATTATATCATAACATTATTATATCAAAATAATGTAATCAGTTAATCACTAATCACCAATATTTCCGACAGCGCTTGATGACCCTGGTGACAAATTACGTGCTGCTGTGACCATACATTTTAGGTCTCCTTGACCTAGTGAATAATACCGTAACGTAGCAATCGACGTTACTTGGCTTTACTAATATTTAATATCTCCATAAGCGTACACAACACAAGCCTCAAAGTTTAGTTACTCTTTAAAATATATTTTAGAAGTAATACATTAATTAAAAAAATATATAACAAGTCGCGATTTTTTTAAATAATTCATTTCATACTAAAAAATGCAAAGAAAGCTTAGAGAAATGTGACAGATGCGCATTTGAAAGAAGACTAATATTTAAGTCATGATTGAATTTGTCGTCTTTATATAAAGTATAAATGCATATAATCCACGTATTTGAAAGTGTTTAAATAAACAAAATACTACAGTAACACTGGTATGTCATATTAGGATCGTAAGTTTTTGAACTTGGTAGTGAGAAGGTTAATCCAGTCGTGTAATGAAAAGTGTTATAGCCGCCAGTAGAAATTTTCAATTTTACGAGTATCTGTGACAAGAATCGTGCAGGCTTCTTCGGCGGGACAGAAGTGTTTAACGACTTAAGACCAATGTTTGGTGGAAACATTCATCTGATAGCTTAGAGTTGGGCCGTCAAACAACAGCCCGAGGGCCAAATCCACCCCTTCTTTAGATAGAGATCTATTCATTTTGTGAGCTGGCTACATTTGTAATTGTTTAATGGAAGCCCATTGTTAAGGAAATTGAATGACAACACAATTTGAATGACTAAAAAAACATTTGTCCGAACACAATAGCAGTGGTCGTTATATTAATGTGTTATACAGCTACAGAGTCCAGTTGGTTGATTCATTGTGATAACATGTTTGAAATTATATTTTAACAATATCGTCAGTCATCTTCGTTTACAGTTTATATGCATTTATACAGGAAGGTTAAGGTTTGAAGTTTTTGCTACACCTGTCAGGGACTTTGTCCTTCTTCGAAAAAAACTTCTATTTTTGATGTCGGTTTAAACACTCTTCTACAGAAAAAAAATCCATCTCACGGTCCACGAAACCTATAATATTTACAATCTGGGCTTCACACATAAACTTTGTTCGCCCTCCTTTTATTTAAGCACATCAAGCCGAACAATTTATTCTTAAAAATAAATAAAGAATCTACAACTTTTTCAAGGGTTTATAAAAATGATTCTTACCCCATCAAGCATAAGCTCGCTTGGTGCCAGTCATGGGTAGTGGGCCAAATGATCTATTCCAACTCAAGTCCTTCTTTTGTACATAAATAAATACACGAAAAAATCCCTCCTCTCATCATCTTTAGGTAAATAAATGAATAATTACATATTTGTCCTGAAACCAAGAAGCGGGGAAGACAAAAATAAGGTAGGTGATCATGTAAATCATGGAAGTCATGTCCACCCAGGTGCTGGTGATGCCATAATAGTCCGTAACGACATCAGCGATGACCGAGTACTGGATCCATTGCATTCCACTCAAAGCAGTACTCAACGAATATAGTCCCAAAATAAACCATCGCTTTTTATAAACTGTATACTCTGATACTTCAACTCCGTCGGGATTTTTTTCTGAACTGTTTGAACTGTGAAGAACTTCCGTTGACACATTATTTTCCATTGTGTATTAAGGTTAACTTATTATTATATTCAGATCACAATTAAACTGGCGGATTACTCAGTCTATTCTGTACACAGAACAAACTCGGGCAAGCAAAAATGACTTTCTGATTTACTTTATCTAGGTATTAGGTTATCAACATGCTGACAAATTAATGCAATACAACATAATTGAATGGGCACTCGAATATGAGTACGCATAAATCACAGTGACGACAAATTGAAATTTCCTAACAATATTATTTAAAATCGTGGCTCGATTAAGAACTGATTAGATTGATTATTATATCATCTGGAATGTTGTTTATTTGGCGACTGCATTCATTGTGAATGCGACACACGAGTCCCACTGCCCGAACCCAATGGGACTATGGCATATTAAGAACGTTGTTAGGCGCTAAGATCAGAAGAAGGGGAAAGAGGAAGGATTGAGGAAGATCGGGAGAACCGGTCATTCGGATGTCTCACTAAACACTGACATATTCTTGTTACCATTTCAGCCAAAATGTTGCGATTGTCCGTTATCAAGTTTAATGAACTGTAGACAAATAACTGACAAGTCGTGCGAATAATGAATACAAATAATGCTAACTAAACGTATTTTTAAAGTATGTATATTTTTATATTAGCTACATTACGATGTATTAATTGATTAAAATACTGTTAGCCAAAAAAAATACGATTTTGAGTACGTACTTACGAGTGTGAACTTTTGGGTGTGTTAAGAATTTATTTATAAATTAACGGACTTAAGTCCAATTACAAAAAATACATGTAAAACACGAAATGGAAAAACGAGCAACAGAGAAGGAATAGCATATACATAATAATAAATTAAGCAAATTATTTTTAAGTTTTTTTTTAATTTCCTACCTAATATAACCTACCCATAATGTAGTTTATCAGACGTTTTCTATATTTAAAATAGGTGGATTAAAGCAACTACATATTTTCTCGGCAAGTCAATTAATATCCCCACTGAGAACTACCTGTAGGGTAAGTTATGGTAATTTGGCAGTATAGGTAATTTGGCAGTAGTTTTAAAAAAAATGACATCTGAATAACCTATCTCTATAAACGCTTCAAAACTCACCATTAGATGAAAACATATCTAACAATTGACAAATAAATTACAAACGACTATCACACGCGTCTTCACTGGTACAAAACTGTGAGGCGTAGGTCGTGATGAAACTTTATGTCTATGGATAAAACATCCGCATTTCGTTGGTTTCAAGGACACCTGTTGTATTTAATTTACTGTGATGTCATAACTTTTACAACTGGGATCAATTTGTGACAAAAATATGACATTCATAATAATGTGCAATTATTATGAATGTCACATTAAGGGGTTTTGCTGTGTTTGCCTAGCTAATATTGTGAAAATATTAACTTTTTAACCTCCAAATTCAAAGTGACCGTTGTAAGAAATTTTGAATGGTAATTTTTTATCGAATTCATTAAATTTCTAGATATTTTAAAATATTGTTGCATGTGTTACGACATTTATAATGATATTCATCACAACTGAGTTAAATAAGACTATTGCCAAATTACTTTGATTATGTTTTTAAAATAACATTGATTTGATTTGTTTTTCAGCATAACTTCGCCCATACAATGGCTAATAAGAGTGCAAACAGTAAAATAATGTGAGAGTCAAACAATTGAAGACAAAAAACTAGATGATCAAGGAACAGAATATGACGATTTACTAAATATAAAAAATAGGTAAAGATAAAATATAGATAGGTATTCAGTACAATACGCTAAAAAATATATGTCTAACTTTCCTAACAAAGAACTATACCAAAACTGGGCAGGCTATTTGCCTTATCAGTTGAGGTCGAGCAACATATGTTGAGTTCCATAATAGAAATGCAGCAGCTAGGTTTTGGCAGTCTCACTTGCAGGTGAGGAAGCTTGCTTATGACTTAGTCTTTTAATCTACAGAACCTATTAAATGTTGATAACAAATCGGCCAGCAAATGGTGGTTGATGAAGTACAAAGAACGAAATGGATTAACTTGATGGGTACCGAAGAACCTGTCAACGTATAGGGCTTCAATGGCCAATACAGTCATGATAAAGGATTAATTTACCAAGTTACCAATGATGACGATGTTTCTTCTGAAGCATTGACTCCTTTGTAACTTACAGAAATAACGATTAGCAGCTATGCTAGCTAGTGATAAGCTATGCAGAGTTTAGATCAAGCTGAAAATATCGGAAACCTACTCAGAACACCAAACGCTCCAAAATCTGCAACCAAATGAAAAAAAAAAATCATTCGCCAAGTGTCTTACTCTACTACCAGAAAAAGTTCAGATGTTCCAGGTGAACGAACAGCTGGCCTTTCAGGACTTAAAACACAATCTTCAGCAATCATTAATGATGGTGACTGGTTGTGCGGCGTTTTCCGTAGAAGATTTTCTGATGATGACAGAAAGGAAAGTTGTACATCATGGATTCAGTGTTCGTTTTGTTATGTTCCTTATCGTGTACGCCACCAAGACGAGTCCACAGAATAAGAAATGATTATGTGTGATAAGTGGAGTGGATTCACGAATTCGAATAGTGATGAATAGTAGTTATAATCGAAATAATACTTTAAATATTTGCATACTTGATCATGGTGCCAAATTACCTACCCCATTGCCAAATTAAATACTCTATTGCCAAATTACCTATCCATTTACGATACATCAATAAGTTTAATATTACGTTTAAATAAACAACTTTATGAAAATTTAATCTTTTAACAATATGATCTTTTTTTTTCATTTACTCAAAATACTGCCAAATTAGCTTACCTATTTACATTTTTTTTATTATTATTTAAACGGCAATGTATTTCCTACAGCACAAATATTTAACTGTCTATAATAAATTGTATTGGTGAATACATCTCTTCTATGCACAAAAAAATGCTTCTAACCAAAGATTTGTATGAAAAGAATCTGAAATGTACAAATCATTATTTAATGAAATATAAAATGTACCTATGTACCTACATAAAAATATTAATAATAATAATAATAGTAGAAAAATCAGAAAATCACTCTATTTTTATTTTTTATGTATGTGAATAAAAATGGATTCTTATCGCTAAATCGAGACCGATCATTCACAATAACTTACCTCAACGTATTTTTAGTGTCATTTGTGGACATAAATATGTGTCATATTTGACATCGACGTCTAATCGGCAATCGGCGCCATCTTATTTTTTTGACATTTGAACCCGTCCTCGTGAAACGCCCATTCTTAACCTGTCAAATATAAATAAACCCGCTGTCTTATGACGACTTTTCTCCTGTATTTAATCTTTTCCTCGAACGTGACCACTAATTAATTACTCACAAACTTCATTGTCAGGTATTCCAGGTATTTTGTGGTAACTTGAGTATTACATCCGCCGTAATTTATCTCAAGTACCTGCATATTCACCTTTTCTCAATAACTAATTGACTTTCTACTTCACATTCTTGTCGGTCTACGGAAGAAGTTGCCAGTCCATTGATTAGAATAATAATTGAAATAATAAATAATAAAATAAAAATATTTTTAAAAAATAATACAAATATTAATAATCAATATATCGAATAGCTACTACGTACTAACGTTGAATAACTTTGGAAAGCACTATATTGTAGCAATCTAGCCATATACGATTTTTTCAATAACGTTTTTTTAAGGTATTGGATTCACAATGATGTACGATTACGATGTAAGAGTACTTACGTACTACTAAAAAAATTATGTTTTCTTAAGTCATGAATATTTAATATCAAAATTATTCATTTTAATTAATTAATTTTCTAAAATTGTCGTTTGGAATAAAATCGTGCAGTGATTTTAAAGGTTACCTACCTCTGTTATATTGAATAAAGGGAGCTTCGTTTTTTTTATAATGTCAATGTTATCTACTGACAATAGTAACATAGATTTACTTGTTTTTTTAATAAACAATAAACTCTTTAGATAGATTCGGCATTATATAATACAAAATATATTAATATATAAAGGCCGACCCAGTGTCTTCGTCATGTTGAAAAATAAGTGTGGAATTATGTATTTTTAAATAAAACAGAACGTCTTTTTTAAGTAAGAAATTTGAATGCTGACGCATTTAACAAACGGCTCAAGCCATTTCAAGCAACGCGCAACGTTTCGACTCTAAATGGTGCTCTTTTACCGGGGCGATATTTAGAGTATCTACCGCGCCGGGACGTCTCGCAAATATACTATACTTATGTTATTTAAATGTGAATTAACAGATATCGAATAAATTAAATTTATTTTAATGCGCTGGGTTTGAACTCGCGACCTTTACTATAATGAACCACTCAATAATATATTTATGTTAAACACATAATTATATGGAAAAGTATTAAAGGGTGAACAAAATTCTGATGAACTCTTTTAATTATGTATTATATTGGGTACCTACATACTCGTTTATTACTTTTTCATTTTCCTTGTTTAAACATGTCAATACCGAGTACAAAAAAATATGACATTTACTTAAGTACTTCAGCTATATTCCTTATGAATTTCGCATTATTTCACATATTTTCTTGTGTTTATTTTCATTGCTCTTCACTTTTGTGGTACGATTTGATATAGTTGAAAATCTCTAGGCTTTGATATCTTCAGTTTTATAGACCGCTTGGCGCAGAAGGCTTGATGTAATGAACATGGGCAGTATGGTTCCTCCAGCGAGGATGACGGCCAGAGCCACGTTGGCCCAGACATTTCCCCACACGTCTATAAAATATCCGTACATGAAGGTGAATATCACAGCAAATACCTGAAAAGAAGTAAGAAATTAGCAAGGAAATCGTGTAAAATTAATAGTCGAATTTGTAAAATTTAAAATGAACCCCGAACAGAAATATGTTAAAATCTCAATTCAGTGTTCGCTTTCAAAACAAGGAATTTTTTAACAAGATGTTCTGCTACTTGAAAGTAAGTACTTACCCAGTGAACAGATATTATAAGTACACACATTCCTGTCAACACATTTCCAAAACTCATGGGATTTACCTGTGTTGATGCATTCAATAATCCTGAAACAGTGCCTTCAGGTTCAGGGTAGGTGATTTCTGCTGCATACTCAAACCCTACAGGTATGTATCCTGTCATGAAGAATCTGGAATTTATGGTTTAAAAATTAAAACACACCAAGGCTACATACTTACGTTGTCATTTAAATTAAAAAGTATTCAATTAATGTCCTGTTTGTGCAGCTTCAAGTGGACGTAGTTATGCAGAAAGTGTCCAAACAACAAATGGTCAAAATCGAGTTTTACACGTTTTCTTATAGATAAATACGAGATTTATATCTCCAAATGCAATAGATTTTTGGTAATTATTTTTTTTACTACCGCACATTGCAGATACTTAAATTGAAGTTTGAAAACATTATAAAATGTAGGATAACATAAGAAATACATGTTTTTAATAAACACATTGACAGATTATAAATGACCTATTTATAATAATTTTCAAAAAGAAAAAAATATTGATATTCACTTTGCAAATTTCATTTTTTTGGGGTTCGACGCTTTCAAGTACGTCCAATTGTGCAACGTTCTGAGAAGATTTTCCTATTCATTGATAGCACTTCTTTTTTATTCTTCGATTCGCACTTGAAAAGATTATATTTGAATTTGTTTTTGAGAGGAGGATGACCAGCCAAATTGTAATCATAATTTCCGAATTCCTAGTCCCTTGGAAATTCATTTTAAAAGCATCACTTCTTCTCAGGGTTTATTTTATTATATTATAAAGTATTAATGATTCCGTCCATTAACAATATGCATTCTTAGTAACAATAATTAAAGGACATTCGTTTGGGTCTTGAAACCTTCAAGGTTTTTATTAAAGATATCAATAGCCCAAGAGATGTTATTTAATAGCTCCATACCCCATGTCATGACGTACTTTGCCGATAACGTTTGCTCTGCCACGTGGAATACATATCAGGGCATGGTGTCGTCCTGGCAATGGTTTTTCAGAACAACCAACTTATAGCATGCCAGGAGATATTGTTTATCTACGAAATTATTTTATAATTTTATACCCTGTTACTGCTAGGTGATTTTTGATTATCATTTCGTATTAGAGCTATATCACCCATTGAAGGATTTATCAAAGATTTTTTATAATGCACCGTACAAAAAAATGAGTAAGAGACATGAAACTAAATAACCAAAGTACAAACCCCAGTATAAAACTGCTTATGTAAAGGATGGAAATCTCCCCTGTACTAAGTGTAAAGGTGTAGATGAGCATCCCAACTACGGAAGCTGCACAGAGCCCTACGGTCGTCTCCTTGAAGCGGTGAGTCCTGTCCAAAATATATCCAAAAACAACAGATCCAAGCATTCCAGCTAGCACTAGCACCAAACCAATCCTACCCACGTCTTCATTTGCACCCTGAAAAAGACATCAGCATATATTGGTATTACGGTTGTTAAGGATCAATCAATAAATATAGGCCGCCATTCCTCTTTTCAAATACAATCATGATTTTGGAAATTTCAGTTTATGGCAAAGAAAGGATTTTGTGACAATATACAAGAATATATATTATGAATTCAATTGGATTGAATAAAGGAGGGGACATCCCAGGAAAACACAGACACAAATCTGGGAATTCCATCTCAATTTTTATGTGATACCGCAATAGAGTTCCATTTTCCCAGAGCCTATGAGATGTCCCTTTATTGAGGAATAATGTGAAGCTGACAAAAGCGAAGATTATGTACGACAAGTACCTGGTTATTCAGGTTTAGTTACTAAACATTTCTAAAGTCATTTCAAATAACGTTTCGATTCTGAATGGTAGTCTCTCAGAAGGGCAAAACAGAGATCTTCCATTCGGTAACAAAGTGATAATAACTTTTTTTAACGTGTGTCCGTGATACGACACACTTTCTTAATTTGCCCATACAAGGATTTGAACCCGCAACCTCTGGATGTAGAGTTATGAAGCTTACCGCGATACTGAATATATTTTTTAAAACTAGCTAAGTATTTATTAATTCCTTCCTACCTGGATTTATCTTACCTGCCTATCTCTACACAGAAACATTATGCTAACTTTATAGAATCACATTACCGGATAGTAGACCAAAACAACTTGGTTTAAAAGAGTCGAGATGGCGCCGAAGACTGCCACACTCATTCCGTAAGACAACAGCAGCAACATGTAGTCCTTGTTCACCACCAGTCTCTTGATGAACTTGAAGTAGCCTTCAGCGGCAGCCTCTATGTTATCCTGGGCGGCTGAAGGCGGAGTAAGAGGGGCATCTCTGAAAACTGTAAAGACATACGTATGATTAAGACATAATTTTCGAATGTATAACGCGATTCTTGAATGGTGTTTTTTTTTTCAGGAAGAATTTCTAAAGTATTCAGCATTTTTGAATTTTTTTAATCAACTTTTGAAAGCAGCAACATTTTTTTGAAAATATTGCGTTTTCAATCCTTCGAAGTGGTATCTTTTATAAACCAGGAAAAGCGTTCGTTATTTATGTTTGAACGGCTTTATACATAAAAAAATATTATTAAAAAATAATCAAATTGTATGCAGCTGTCAAAAAATAACGTTACTTAAAATATATATATATTTTTAAATAAGGATATAACCAGCTAATACACAGTTCATCATAATCTAAAAAGTAAACCAAATAATTACAAATTAGTTTACAAAATCTTGAACGACGTGAGCTAGCTCAAATCGTCAAATTCACTATCAGTTGTAAAAGAAAGAAAAAAATATTATTTATAACAAAAAGGATAATTTTTCACATAGTGGCGTCACAGCTAAGAATATGCACGTGTTTAATTTACTTTTCTTTGTAGCATTTCCGTATTCTCGGTGGAAAAATACATTCATATAACTTTTTCTGAGCCAATTGAAAATACTTGCAAGAGGCTCATTACCGGTCTGGGGGGAGCATATGAAGAGATTTAATGAATTTGTATATGCGGGTACTTACAAAGCACTATTAGGACTACAAGGATTGTTGTAGAACCGGCCATGGTGTAAAACATGACTTCAAGATCATTGCCAACTAGTTCTTTGTCGTCATTGTTTTTTACCATAATTGGTGGAAGAAGGAATCCAAGCGCGACTCCAAACTGAAATAATAGAAAAAAATATGTAGTTTTATTGTTATTGATCCGTATCATCTGCTTGATGGTGGTCTGTATATTTTTGCATTAGCCCTCCAAAGATACAAATGCTTATTTTGCTATCTTTCATGTATTATACTATAAGTAGCCCAGACCCTTTGGTTAAGTTCATCAAGATTTTTATTTTGTGCCAATATCTCGTTCTACATCGTGGTTATCAGATCTTTCTCCACTTTATAGCCGAACATTAGCAACATAAATTAATCGATATTTCTCCACCCTTTTCACACTTCCTATAGCAACAGCTGCACGAATCTCCCGATGTGGTACTTTCCTTTTGATATTCCTACAAGTTTCCTCAGTGAGTTTCCATCCGTATTAAGTAGTTAACTGCTCGTTTGGGGTTTGTGTCGTAAATGAGCCCTTTATAACATTATTTCAAGAAGGTATCACGATTTGTTAACACTGTGGGAGCTTACATAGTTAAATATGATACAATGATTATTTTTTTAATGTGGCCTTACCTGGTTTCCAGCAACGCCAATGCTACAGGCGGTGGATACTTGACTCGGCCCAAACCACACAGCGGCGTGTCGAGCAGGTGTGCCGAGGATGAACACCGCCGCTATTCCTGTGAAGGCCTGGCCGATGAAGCCAACCCAGAATAGGTCTCTGTTCACAGAGAGCACCTTCACCCAGCAGCCAGCGCAGGTGCCAATCGCACCTATCAGGGCTGAGGTGCGTAATCCCTTCGGAAAGTTAAGTGTTGTATTCATCGGTATACTATACTGTTACGAGGCTGGCACCACCAAAACTAGGTCTTAAACGGCCTACACGCGGCCCAACATGTGTGGAGTGGGGGTATTCAAGTTGGAATGGATCCCATGCCAACGGCCCGACAGCGGAATAATAATAATTCGTTTGGCGGTTTTGCCTACAGACTATCCAACTAACTTCCTCCACCCTACCTACTCAGATGTTGGGTCCAACATGTTGGACCGTGAGTAATTGCTATTCCTTTTTCCGGAATAGTACAAAGTAGTAAACTATTAGATTAATTTATTTATTTTACACAACTTTCACTAATTGAATTGTTTGAACCAATAAATTTAGAATGTCTAATTTATAAACCTTT
The DNA here is from genome assembly GCA_022651775.1 of Drusus annulatus. NCBI lineage: Eukaryota > Metazoa > Arthropoda > Insecta > Trichoptera > Limnephilidae > Drusus > Drusus annulatus. The sequence continues at coordinate 1,697,446 of JAGWCC010000048.1, read as the reverse complement.
ATTCTTAATATATCTCAAATAAGCATAATATATTATTAGTGGGTTTTCTAAGAGAACCAATTATTATAGTGCATCGCAGCTTCTTTTGTTTTCAAAAGACATTTTGATTGTTTCGTTACTAAATATCATCTACAGGAGAATTTTAAATACTTGCAGATACTGTACTTCTTCAAATGAGCATTTAGAGAGAATTTTAGAGAGAATTTAAGTCCTTCGTTTCCTATATAGAAATACTACATAATTTGGTCACATTGAAAGATTGAGAAAATTCTTAAAAGCATAAAACAGTCATTATTGTCGTGACTGAGCAAAATTCAAACTGGACTCATTCGTGCTGAAGAATGTGATATTTTATAACTTGCCAACCTTCATTGGAAGATGGGGCCACAATGAGAATAACTTTTTGTTTAACCCCAGTGCCATCTATGTCGCTTTTCCTAAAGTAATTTTAATAGCTTATCAAATACAACATGATGCAGTGTAATCTTGATTAGTTTTAAATTTGGCCACAATGATCATATTCAAGAAGGTTACTATTTAATCTTTCTGGGGTCAAATAATTAGTCAGTGTTCCTCTGATGCCATGAAAGATATTTGCTTATGTGTAAAATTTAAAAGAAGATTAAATATATAAATGAAGTCATTACATATTTATCAAGGATCCAACTTGCAGGGAAGACGAGAATGACATAGGAGATCATAAAGACCAAAGAAGTCATGTCCACCCAGGTGCTACCAATGTTGTAGTAATCCATGATGATATCAGCTATGACTGAGTATTGGAGCCACATCAGCCCATTGAAAGCGGTGCTCAACACATAAAGGCCTAGGACCAACCATCGTCTCGTATAGATGGTATACTCCTTTGGTAATTTGTCGGATTCAACTGAGCTTGTTGCACTGTCAGGTATGTCTGCCGATGACACAACTTTATTTTGCATGGTTACAATAACTTCTTCGTTAATCACAATTCTTTTTTAAACAAAACGAAATCCACTGAAATTATACTTAACACCTTACATACTAATACCATCCGGTTTATTAAGCTACTCATTATTGATTATTTAGGTTGGTACCTAAAATAAAAATATATTATTGCCAGTAATACCGTTACATGTGTAATAAATTGATACAGTTGCTACTAATAATGATGACCGTCAATATTAATTAAAACACAATCGATGTCGTAGTATTGGAACCGTATCTGATAAGAAATTAGAGATTGTGCCCTGTCCGTGTCAAAAATAGTTGAAATTATTTATTGTGTTACCTGGACGGATGGAACAATGCTCGTAATCTTAATATTGACGATTTGTTAAATAAATAAAATGCATTCAAGTTTGAAACTTTAATTGAAAACAAAGAATATTTAAACAATGTATCATAATAAAATCGCACAAGTAAAAACGAAAACCATAATATATGTATACACTCAATAAAAATAAAATCAAACTAATGGTATAATCTCATAAAAATATGTTGTCATAAAATAAACAACTGTGATTTTTCTGCATAAATCCTTGTTATTTACATTACTCTCGCATATTTAAATATATATTGACTATTTATTTACGGTCGATAAACAGCATTAACATATCACACTTGCGGCTGCACTACAACCTTCTCTAGGATCCCCTTGGAGGCAGCCAGCAGCACCGTGTCCCCGATCTTAAAGAGGGCGGTGGCCCCCCGAGCCCCCACGATGCAGGGCAGGCCGTATTCCCGGGCCAGCACGGCTCCTGGAATGCAAGTCCCGTATTATCAACAGGCTGGAAGGAATGATGTTCGTGGGATAGTACCTATGTCTGAGTGCAATCTCCCCAAACTTAAGGATTCATTTAGCCCCAGTGCTAATCCTTTGCTACCACTTGGTCAAAAGTTATTATTGAACAGAAAGGTTAGATTAAAAGTTAGGTCTAAAACTGACGACATCGGTTTTCTTTCAAATCGGTATTGGTCGCGCTTCTAGGAATTATCTGTTCAGTGTTCAAGAATTATTGCTTTACCGTCACAATGTTATGCTGGAATTCCTCTTATTTTAACTTCACACGAGAGGTTCTAAGCCTTCCCTCGGGGCCTATGTTGTCTATGGGGATGCTGTTTGGAGGGAATATTAAAGGAAAGGATTAATTGAATCTTGAGAAACCCATATTGAGAAGGAAGAGAGTACAACTTGTTTTGCCAGATGTATTTGCCTGATAATGGCACGTGGTATTCTCCCGAAATGTACTAACACCGAAGTATTATCACTTCGTACTGAAAATTATTATAAATTGTAATGAATTTCTACCATGTGATATAAGCCCTCCCAACTCTGTGACAACTCCTCCCATGAGTGGGAAGTACGGAGACCAGCCGATATCTGTAGAGTGAGTAATCAAGATGTCTCCAGCTTGCAGTTGATCAATCTGGAACAAAACGACAATACGGTTACTAACTCTATATTAAATAAAATATTTATATTCCTCCTTTTCCCAGCATTATTAACGGAAAACCCTGCCAGTGCAATGATGGAGACTAGCGGAGGATTGAACCCGCGATGCCTGGGTGGGAACCCGACGCTTTGGACCGCTCGACCAAAATACACCACTTTTGATATTGCATGCACTCAAAACAGCAAACCTTGTCAACATAATTAATTTAAGGAGGTAGGAAGGCTAAGAAGGGACCGGTTTGAGCGTATGTGACATATTGTAAGTAAATAATATTAATAATTAATAATGAACGTTCACAAATATATCATATCAAACAATCAAATAATATTACATCTGAAATAGAAGTGATGACACAGGCTCTTGCGACAATGTGTCCAGAGCACACTGGAGTTCCGGTAACTCTGAATCCCTCAGGTCCATCTCTGGCTATCTCAGTATCTGAGGCAGCCAGCGGCCGGCCAAATCCCCAAACCAATTCGGAAAACTGTAACTTGTTCCATCGAGGGAAGAATCTCCGCCGGAGAATGGCTCTGAAAATTTTCGATGAATATATATTGACAGCGTAGTTTAAAGAAAGCAGTGAAAGTAGCGTATGGCAAACTTACGAGCCTCCGAAATTTCCAAAACGTGGCTGCTCTAAAACTCTAATAATCTGACATAATGAAATATTATCTCCCTGACCTTAGTGCGTACCTGCTTTTTCTCCACCAATTTCTCTTTAACTTCTTTATTACTACTAGGTACTAACAGCAAAATTAGGTAAAAGTTTTTGTTTAGTTTTGCAAACAAGATTCTATTCAGTGTACAATCCGATTCAAACTGGGCTCAAAAGCGATTATTCACACTGGTCTTTTGCTGCTGTTTGCTGCTTGTAAGCATGCGGTAAGCGACTATACCACTTAAGGGACCGAAGACCGTTACAATCTCCCGATTACAGCTTAAGAAAGCAGCACCTTTGATAAAAAAAACCTCTCCACTGTAAAAATAATAATAAGAAGAGGAAGGTATTCATACTTTGTAATAAATACTGGATTTCTAGTGAGCAAGTATTTTTCCAGTTCTGTGCGGGTCATAAAGAACAGGAGTTTTTCATCGGGCAATCTCCATTCCTTCACCATTTGCTTTCCTAATTCACGGTACGCCATTCTCAACTTGTGTACAACCGATATCAGAGCTGATTTGGTACCCTCCCGCCTGGAGACAGACTTCTGACAGATTGGCACAACAAACTTCATTATTTTTCTGAAAATAAACAATAAATAGCATTCAATGCATAACCCATCATTTTTAATTGAATATTAGATCATACAAACTGTAATATGTACATACTTAGTAGCATTCTTCATAGGAGATACAAGTTGATTGATAAGTTGCTCTACAGTAACAGCAACATTGTTAGTTTCTACAATCGGAGCTTTGACTGTTGCCTGTAAGGTTTTCATCAGTGGAGTCGGGTCAATGCCCCATGTGTCAGTGAACAAATCAAACTAAAAATAAAATAAAGAAACGTACTTTTTGACAATGTTCCACTGGAAATATTGTAGACTTAAATTTTTTATCACTTTTAAATTCCTACCTCTTTTATACATCGGTGACCGTGTTTTTCCAAAGATTGTGTCAGCAAATGGTGCACACCGCTGCAACTATCTTCCAGCCACTTCACAACTGTTTCTGGGGATTGCTTAGAGAACTCTTCAGCTTTCCCTGAAGACTGGATAGCCATGGCTATTTTTTTCAATTCTTCCGGTATTTGCGCCGATATCACATCGGAACATGAAGATAAAATGGTACCAATGTCGGTATAAAGATCCGTTGTAAAATCTGTAACCAGCATAATGAAGGTACAACTTAATAGCTTATGAAATCAAATGTATAGTCACTCTTCGTTTGAAAGATAGAAATTTGTTTTTTTTTCAAATCACGGGTTCGATTATCATAATAGTGTATGACTTTGATAAAATGTTTTTTTAAATTATGGTCCTACCTGTGAGAGCTCTGTTGTATTTTATTTATTTCCACACGCTACACGGATCGTTTATGAGAAAGAGGGAGAGGTTACTACAGATTATGGTTTCCTCTTTTGGCAGTATTGAGGTTTATTCTTCATTTTATTAAGTGCAGAATGTTCAGTAAATATTTTTCTACAAAAAATTATCAAAAGTTCGGGGTTTGCACTTTGATATAAAATATTATTGCTTGTAAAATGGAAGCTGTACTCACCACTGCGACCCTTCAAAATAATTGAAGGGCGAGCTCTCAGCCACCTCACCTATTTTGCCTTCGATATAGTAGAACATTTCTAGAGCGGTCTTCTGTTGACTTACCTGTAGATCCACATCCACTCTCTTTGCATGAATGATTGCTTTTTCACAATTAGACTTGTTTCTCCATAAAAATCAATAACAAATTAATAAAAATCTCAATAATTGCAATTAACTATAAAACATTAATGTTTTTTTTTATATTAATATAATATCAATAATCAACAACACAAATATAAAACAGGAAAGACCATAAAATAAAAAGACAATGGTCACAACCGAGACTCGAACTCAGATCCTCTACTCTATCCGGGAATAAGGCTTCAACCAATTAAGCCATTGGGACTTTATTAGAAAACGACATTTTTAATCGATCTCATACTTTCATTGAATATGATTGATTCTTTTTTTTATTTATTTTTTTATTTCCTCCAATTTTTGCTGCCACCTTTGTAATGATAAACAAAGGTCTACCCGAACACATTGAATACCTAGATGGTGTTTGGATAAATTTCTATTTTTTTATAATCACATTATAATAAGATACTCCAGCGCCTGAGCGATTGACCACCCCCAAAATGACTGCCCTGAGCCGCAATACTGCCTTACCCACTGCAATATATAATGTTATCTTTTTTTATTTGAAAACAAGCGAACTTGGGAGATTTGTTATATTCACATCCCAGATTAAAAAATCTATGGTCCATATGTATCAGTAAAAACTTACAAGCAGTTAGCCTGTCGTAAAATTATCACAGATTTTTCTGCCTAGAATTTATAGGTAAACACAACAATTTCCGCAGCTCGCAACTTTTCTTTTGTCAAGATCTATTTAATTTTGAAATATTCATTTAACTGTCGAAAAATAAAACAAAATGCCAAATTTCTTAATTCCATAGTTTTCAATTGTACAATAAGAAAATAAAATCTGAAAAAAAGTTGGAATCTACTGAGAGACATGATAAATCAAATAAATTATTTGACTTATTAAATTTAATTTGGATATTTACTTATTTAATCTTATCGACATTCGGAGCAAAGCAGATTAATAAAATCAATGACATAGCTTTAGCTAAGGTTGGGTTTTTTGAACCTCTGTCACATTTGACCTTCGATAACGGATGGTTCACGTCAACTGACGACACTCTCGTTTGATAAAATTTGGGTAAAACTGGGGTTAAATAATATTCTGATAGAAATAACAATAGAGATTTATTTTCTTTAATTGATGATTTCTTATATGTTCGTTATGGATGTTTGTTTTGATTTATTATTTTATTATGTGTAATATATAGATACCGTATACTTGCATCCCATCCGTGAAATTAGGACCACTCCACGGCTCTGACGCAACGGCTTCAGCCATCAATTTGACATTGGAATCATCTGGTGTTCTCTGGGGAACCAAATCTCTAATTCATCTGAGTTTTCGAAGCTTTTTAAAATGGATAAATCACTTTATAAATAGTTCAATATTTGTAAGACGCAAGTTTTATGGAATCAACCATTATATTATAAATATCTTTATTATTCTGAAGGTTGTACAAATAAAAGGACACTTCGATAGAGCGGATGGAAACGTCTTAATTTATTGAAATTCTCGTGTCGAGTCGTGTTAAAAGTCGGTATAATAGCACAGCACTCATGTTTGATTTATCCCAAGGTAGAGTTGTGATGCGGTCCATCCACATTGCCTACCACTGCGGTAAATGGTGCGATATTATGTGACAATTTGTCTTATCTCTTTCTCTCTCGTAGTTTACGACGTAAAAACCCGGAGAAAGTGATTTATCGTAAATTTGCATAGGTTGGGTAAAATATTTAGCTCTCTCTCCATATATATTCTTGCTCTGAGCTTTGGAGGCTGATTGATAAGTTTTCGGAAAGTGTTTTTTTCCACAAACTCTATTTACCGTTGCATTTGGAGTAATTTTGGTAAAACAACTGATGCAGTTTCCCGAAATAGCCATCTTCAACATCATTTCGACATTTCAATTGAGTTTTTTTTTTCAAAATAACGGGTTTCATAACTGTCGTAAGAGCAAATTAATAAATGCATAAAATTGTTAGCGCATTAGTCCAGCCACTTGCATGATTTATTTTATTTTATTGATTGTTTATTTTTTCAGCTCAAAGGGGATTTCTAAGACATTAATTGACAATAATTCATCGTTCAAATCTGACGGGGGTTGAAGCGACCCAACCTTAAAGTACTAATATTTATTATTAACTAGGTATTACATGGTCTTATGGTATATGTTCTGCACAAATAATTCTAACAACGGCAGTTGTATAATTCGTCTACGCCTCTATATTCTTTGTTTTATTTGCAGCTTGCCTTCGCAGATTTGAAGAGATGAAGAAAGGGATTATGGTTCCAATAGTGAGAATGATGGCCAACACTACATTGGCCCACATTACATCCCAAAGGTCAATAAGATATCCATACATGAAAGTGAACATCACAGCAAATATCTAAAAAATGAAAATTATATATTATTACATTGGACCACATATCTAAATCTTTTTAACACTTTTCAAAATGAGCTTATATGGGGTGGGTATCTTTCAAAGGTGAAAATCAAATTGACAAGTCTAGGATACTGCTAGGGAGCTTTGTTGTATAAATGTAATGACCATAACATAATATCTGTAGAATTTGGTATTTATGACAAGTTCAAATTTGGACATGTTGAGGAAGTACGCCATTTCATTCCTATGTGTAAACTAGTTATGTTTGTATGTTGTATTAATCCGCTATTTGATTGATCCATATATGATAATGTCAAAAAATATATAACCTCTCTGATGAATTTTATTTCACACTCTTCTACCGAAAAATGTAATTTTTCCACTTATCATATTTAGACCAAAGACAACAGGTTATATGGGTTCTTCTCCAACATCAATATCTCTCCTTATTGTTCTCAGTAGTTTAAAAAATGATGAGTGGTAAAGTATACGTACAAGTTTTAAGTTTTTTTTTTATCAAGGCACAATAATCAAAATTAAAAACCTAGTTCTCTAATCCAGGAATAAGCGCTCATTCATACAAGGCATAAATGTAATTGAAAGAGTTGTGAATGTGTGCAGTAATCATTGAGGGATGGCGGTAATGTGTGAATGTGTGCACAATGCAATGTATTCACATACTCCATTGTGTGAACTCTCTACATATAAAGGGTAAATCTCGGACAGCTGTAACTATTATTTTTGCACGCTGGCTGTTTTATGAATGCTGTCTGCTTCGTGATTCTCATTCAAATTTGGCATGAAGTGGCATTATCACAAGCCAAATGCGTGATGGCAAATCAATTCAATAAAAAATAAATTTACCTGTGTTGAGGCATTTAATAATCCCGCAACAGTCCCTTCTGGTTCGGGGTATGTGAGCTCTGCTCCATACTCAAACCCTACTGGAATATATCCTGTCATGAAGAATCTGAAAACATTCAACAAACATTATAATTGCATTATCATAATTTTGAGTGTATTGGAAATCGAACAGGAAACCTCTTCACTAAGTGTTAAATGCGTAGACAACTACGCTATGACGGCCATGACCGAAAAGGCGAAGGCGGTGGCGAGCGCCTCTCAGTTATACCTATTGCTCTAATAGATCAGCAAGAATTAGACCACGATGATGTGAGACTGCGATGTATGATTTGCCTGTAGTGGTATTTCTTCGTTATTGTTCATTATTGATATCAATTATGGAAGGTATTGCATTGCACTACTCCTGCATACCTTCCGGAATAAAACTTTTATTATTATTATTATTATTATTATTATTATTATTATTATTACTTTGGTTTGATGATTTCAAAAAGCACCATAAACTGCCTCAGAGGTTATTAGGTTTAAGGCCGGGGCGCGGGTGGTTCGAAGGCACGCTCCGTGCGTCAAACATAGCCTCGTAGAGTGACTGAAATTTAAAAGTGAACAAAATTTGAACCCCGTGGTACGCACCGTCCTGTTTCCGCAGTATTAAAAGACGATGCGGAGGCCAGTATTTGGGGTGCTGACCGAAAGTACTACGAATGACATGCGTTTTTTATTGATAAAATATGTCATCTTATAGCGAAATCGTAGCAACCCTTTTTACAACAAATAATCATTTATATCACTGGTTGACGTTTGTCGGGTACGCCCTCGTATAATTTAAAAAAATACAAACCCTAATATAAAGCTGCTTATGTACAAAACGAATATATGTCCTGTGTCCATTGTGAAGGTATAGATGAGCATCCCAACTACAGAGGCTGCACAGAGGCTAATGGTGGTCTCCTTAAAACGGTGAGACTTGTCCAGCACTATGCCAAAGACCACAGATCCAATCATTCCAGCTATCACAAGCACCAATCCAATTCTGCCCACATCTTCATTTGCCCCCTGAAAATAAACGACATGTTCAGTCTTTCAGATTTTTAAACACTTTTATATTACAATGTAGACATGCCCTGCGATAAGTATATCTATCTGAAAATGTGATTTATTTTATTTTTAAGTTCTAGAAAAAGCAATCTATTTTTGGCACAACGCCAAATTTGTTTGTTTGGCGAAAAAATTCTATTCGTGCGATGTTCCGCGTGCATTGTTTATCTTCTACTACAAAGCGACTAACTATAAAAAATAAATAATAATTACCGGATAGTAGACCAAAACAACTTGGTTCAGGAGAGTGGAAATGGCCGAGAAAATGGCCACATTCATTCCGTATGAAAGCAGGAGCAACATGTAGTCCTTGTTCATTACCAGCCTCTTGATAAATTTAATATAATTGTCTTCGGGAGAAGGCTCCGCTATGTTATCCTGGGCGGCCGATGGCGGGGTAGGAGGAGTGTCCCTGAAAACTGACTTTTTTTTTTTCGATAGCTGTAATTTTATGGCATCTTTCAAATGAAAACCATATTGTTTTTTCGGTTGACATAAAAAAAATAATTAGAAAAAAACTCACAGATAATCATGGAAATCGATAGGGCTGTTGTTATACCAACCATCGTGTAAAACATGACTTGTAGGTCGTCACCAACAAGGTCCTTGTCATCATTGTTCTGCACCATAATGGGCGGAAGCAAGAAACCAATCGCCACTCCTAACTGAAATAATATATTATCCGTAATGTGTGAGATGAGGAATAAACAATTGTTCTGAAGAAGGAAATTAACAAAATACAGAGAATACTGTATTGTCCATAATAGCGTTCTGAAGCGTTGGGAAAAACTTCAATTTTTTGTGAATGCTTCGTGAACTGCTGGTTCTTTCAAATAACCACTTCAATTGAAGTCGAATTGCAAAAAAGAGATTTGAATTTATCTGGTTATTTGTTCAGTTCTTTTTGGAACCGGTTCCGTGATATTTTTTCGAAAATTACTAGCAGATCGACAAAAGTTCCTCGCCAAAACAAAAGTACTATTCGGTAGAGATTTAAAAACGAAAAGAACTGGAACTGGTTCGTCGTCGAAAAAAACACGTACTAGTCGGTAGAGATTTGAAAGGGAAAATAACTGGAACTGGTTCCTCGCCAAAAAACTCGTATTAATCAGTAGAGCTTTGAAAATGAAAAGAGCTGGAGTCGGTTCTTCGCCAAAGTATTAGCTTATTAACTTATTTTTAGGCTTTGAAGTTCAACTTCGCAACTGCACTGCTGCAAATTAAAATAATCTAACTTCCGTTGAAGTATTTGTTCAATGAAATGAATGAAGTTTGAACTGCCGCAAAATGAAATAGTTCACACGGAGCAGTCACAACGCTTCAATGAACTACCAACTTCAATTGAAGTATTTGTTCAATGAACATTGAAGGAAGTAGGAACTGCTGCCAAAAGAAATAGTTCTTTGAAGTAGTTCTTTCGGAGCGGTCACAACGCTAGTATATAATATATCTGTACAAACATAGAATACGTAAGCTTTATTTCACGGCCGGGGACCATTCCACACGGCATTATCTCTAACCACGCGGACTCTGTTAAATCCAGTAAAGATCTTTTCCCTAAGAAAACACTAATGTAAAAATAAACTCAGTCAAGTAAATAAAACTATCAGATGGTGATAGTAATAAGGCCTAATGAGCCGCAGTACTAGTTAGATAGACATTATGAGGGGTATTTGTATAAGCCCCAGCTAGTTAGTAGAGGATTACGAAAGAATCCATAAAATCAACAAAAAAAAATGAAAACCTCAAAACTGGACATCATTTGAAGGTACAATCCACTGCTCTCCAGAGAACCTGAGCCACGACAATGATCATAGACAGCTCTCAGGTTCTCTGAATTAAAGTACAGCAATAATTCATAATTGAAAGAATATCAATAATTTTCAACGAAATACGAAACAGAATAAATTACAGAGAATAAAAATTAAAAACCTGTACTATGTCCTGAAGTAACGTCTCTTCCAATTGAGCTACCGAAACCTTTTTAGATACTTCTGTTTCATATTTCGTTGAAAATTATTGATATTGTTGAACACAAAGTATAAAACTTGAACAAGTTAATTATAATTTGAACCTGGTTTCCAGCGACACCGATGCTGCACGCCGTAGAGACCTGGCTGGGCCCGAACCACACAGCGGCCAGGCGGGCGGGCTGCCCCAGGATGAACACCGCAGATACTCCCGAGATGGAGTGGCCCAAGAACCCGACCCAGAACAGTTCCCTGTCCACCGACAGCAGCTTCACCCAACAGCCGGCGCTGGTGCCAATGACGCCTATCAGCGCGGAGGTGCGCAAACCCTGAAAACACAGAATAACTAAGTTTCTTTTTTAATTACTTCATTGTTTTTCGACATGAAGATAATAACGCAGAAAGTGTCCAGTCCGGCCTTTTGCAGGCCTAATCCTTCACCTAGTCACCATATCAGAGGCGACTCGTGACTTTTTAGTGTGCTGAGTGCTAAGATTGAAAAATACGACGTTATTGATGTTGTCGTAGCCAAAAATGATTTTTAATATATTTTTTTTAATTTTTTTATGAAGATTTTCACCAGTTTTCAGTTTTGGTGGTGCACAGTTGCTGAAAAATCTTCATACAAAAAATTAAAATTTTGGAAAAACAATATCGTTTTCGGCTACAGCAACATTAATAGTGACGTTTTTTTATCTTGGCACTTTAGCCCACTAAAAAGTCACGAGCCGCCACTGCGACCTGGATGATGTTTTTATTCAGATCAAGATTACGCTTTGAAGGACATAGTTATTATTGATAACGACCGTTAGAATAAGCATTTTTTTGCAATTCTGCGCGAAGGGTAAACTGTAAAAGGAACCACATTTTCCAATTTGGCGGCGAGGCCTGGATTTTTTATAGTATAAATATGCGTACTTATAGTATACAAGAGGTAGCCCAAGCCAAGGCAGTGAAGTCAGTTTTGGACTTGTTTTTGATGATTTTAACATGACTCGGCGCAAATGGGCGTGGCTGAGACTAAGGCTACGGTATTTATACATCCATTCATATCACATATCGACATAATGTTTTTGTGTATTCGTATAGCCACTTTTTCACAATATTTTTATCAACAAAAATATAGCATCTAACCTAAAAAACCGTTTAGTTGTGTCAAGTTTAGTGGCAAAATAAAAAATGTGGGCCGAGTCCCGCCGTTAACCAGCGAAAATAGCCAGCTTAAGATCATTACGACAGTATATAGAAGCGTTCCAAGAAATTTGTTGTCTCTTTCTCTCTCATGGTGTACGATGTAAAAACTCGGAAAAAATGATTTATTACAATTTCGGATGGGTTGGGTAAAACAAATTAGCTATCCCTCCATATATTGTTACTCCAAGTATGCGTAGGTACTGCACGTATTGGAATGCGTGATTGATTTGTTTCTGTTCTTTCTAATGTTATTACGAACACAATGATATGAATGGGAGAAGTGATATGTGTCACATTTACCCACTACCTAACTACCTTCAGCCTTACAACAGTCTCACTGGCTCTAGACGGTTGAGAGCATTTGGGACTCTGGTAGCGTTGAGAAAACCTTCAAAGTTCTGTGAATGCTTCACGAACTGCTAGTTCTTTAAAATGAAGTGTAGTTCTTTGAAATAAAATGTTCCCTTCATGTTGAACTTTTCAATTGAAATACCACTAAAATCGAGAGAAACAGCTAGCGATGGGAAAAACTTCAAAGCTTTGTGATGTCTTCACACACTTCAAGTTCTTTAAAATGAACCCTGAAGATAGAGATCTCAAATCAAAAGTAGTAGCAATTCGACAAAAGTTCCTCCCAAAAAAAAGCACTAGTGGGTAGAGATTTCAAATCAAAAAATACCAGCAAATAATTTTAAAATAATTAGAAAAAAAAAATTCCAAAAAAGTATTCGCACACTCAAAAATGTGTAAAGTGTGAACTGCCACAAAATAAAGTAGTTCTTTGTAGCAGTTTACGCAGTGCGGTTACAACGCTAGACTCCTGTGCGGTACTCACTAGCGTTGTGACCGCTTTGAAAGAACTACTTCAAAGAACTACGTCTTTTGTCAGTAGTTCCTCCTTCATTCATTGTTCATTGAACAAATACTTCAATTGAAGTTGGTAGTTCATTTTAGCATTTATTCATTTCATTAACTTCATTTCATTGAACAAATACTACAATTGAAGTTAATAGTTCATTTTAGCGTTCATTCATTTCATTGTTCAGCGTTCATTACTTCAATGGAAGTTAGATTACAAAGAATTACTACAATTTGCAGTAGTTCAGTTGTGAAGTAAACTTCAAAGCCTATAAAGAAGTACTTCATTAGAAGTATTTCAATTGAAGTTCGGCTTCAAAGTACTTCGATCTAAAGGAACGTGATTTTGACGAGGAACCAGTTCCAGTTCTTTTTACTTTCAAATCCATACCAACTAGGACGTGTTTTTTTGGCGAGGAACCGGTTCCAAAAATAACTGTACAAATAACCGGATAAATTCAAATATCTTTTATGCGAGTTCGACTTCAATTGAAGTGTTCACTGCGAAGGGTTCATTTTAAAGAACTAGCAATACGTGAAGCATTTACAAAACATTGAAGTTTTTCCCAACGCTAGTATTCACTATAAATAATGAACTAACTCCACATAGGTGGTTTTGGAACGGGATACCCTTTTTACTACGTATACAGGGGGACAAAAAATGCATATTATGAAAATAAATGTTTTACATATTTGTCCAGAAACCAACTAGCGGGGAGGACAAGTATAACATACATGATCATGAATATCATGGAAGTCATGTCCACCCAAGTGCTGCCAACATTATAATAGTCCATGATGACATCAGCGATGACTGAATATTGGATCCATTGTACTCCACTCAAGCCAGCACTCATCGCGTAAAGTCCGAGGACCAGCCATCTTTTTTTATACACTTTATACTCTTTGGGTATTTTTTCTGAATTGTTGGCACTACTAAGAACTTCTGTCGAAGACACAGCGCCATTTTGCATTATATTGGTACTCGTGCAAAATGTATTATTCTAAACAAAATTTTAACTCACTGAATTTAGAAGCACTCTGTATAAACGTAGGTCTATTCCCGACGAGCTAAAAAAACCATCTGATTCAACTTAGCTGTACAGTACCGACCTGCGATCAAATACAATATGCACTAAACTTCAGTGAGTAAGTACTCGGACGTAAGAGAACATTATTTACAGTCACTATGGAATTTCAAATCACATATTGTTTAATTAATTAAAATAATTGTTGATTTCACTGAAGAGGTAAAACGACAGAAGTGTGGTGTGGGCGTGCCTGAAGTAAGCTCAATTGGACGTAGTTATGCAGAAAGCGACCCACAATTTGCCGAAATCGAGTTTTACATGTTTTCTCATAGATAAATACGAGATTTATATCTGCTGAAAACACCCAAGCTCCAAATGTAATAGATTTTCGGTAATTCTTTTTTTTTATAACGTACATTGCAGATATTTGACTTAAATTGAAGTTTAAAAACATTATATTTTAAAACGCCTTTTTCTCAGTTTCATATTTTTGAGGTTGGGTGCTTTCTGCATAATTACGTCCAATTTCTCCTTACTCCTGGTGAAATTATTCTTTTGTAAGCTGGCAATACTGGTTTTCTATCAAATCGGTATAGATCATACCTCTTGGGATTACCTCTTCAGTGGTTGACATATTAATTTCTGATAATGGCTGACAATTTACAAGCAATAATAAAAACATCAGCACAGCGTGGGTCGATTAATGCGTGATTAGATTAGAACCATCTCCTCTAGAAACATGTTGTTTTATAATGGTAGGGCTGCTTTTAATTTATTTATTTTTAAGATCCACAAGAGCTCCAAATGCTCGAAGCCAGTGAAACCATTTCCCCATTTTGAGATTTTTTATGAGATAGAAGGTGTGTCGGACGCAAAAGCCACGATGGCAGTGCCTACGACAATGTGTAGCATTTAAATTAGATTTAAGATTATTTTTCATATTATTTATAGAAATTGTTAAAATTGTTCATCCATCATTTTGATGTATATTTCTCCCGGCTTGTTAGGCCCTAATGACACAAAGAGATAAGCCGGTAGGGCTGGGGCCTCTAGACTAATCCTGGAAGTAACGCAAAGGCGGGTTGTCTAGAGCGGACCAATCACGGCCCAACCCCACGAATCTCGGGCCGACTCAAGCGGGAGAAATTAATCTGTCTGCCCTTATTACGGGGGCCAGGTCAATCACACGGCTAAATAAAGTATACCGTGGTGATGACTTGACTCCCAGCTACACAATTGTTATAAATTCATGTATGTAAATGTTAGGATAAGATAGTTATTAAGAATTTAGCCCTTAAAAACCGGGCACTATTTGTTATTTGTATTGGCAAACCCTTTTCGTATATTTAATAAAAAATATAGAGGGGCGGAGTAAAGTTGAGGTAAAATATGGTGAAAAGGAGAAGGGGATAGGTTAATCAAATCTATCCCACAAAATTGCCAGCCGGCCAGGGAGAGAGAGAAAGATGAAGCAAAATTCTCCCATACAAAGCTCTCTCACCCCGGCCGCACGCTACCGAGCAGACTAAATATTGCGCTAAAACGGGAGAAAAGGCAGATCACCAGCATCCTCCGCCAGCATCACCCGCCTTGACTACTCTCCGCTCTTCGACATCGCCTTGATCTTGACTCCTGACTTTTATTTGACCATCGCCTACCCCCCGGACCGCCTGACTACCCCTCTCTCTGGACCAGACCCGCAGCATCCTCACTTGGAAGCAGAACTCTACAAGTCAACCCAGTCGTCTCGCATACAACGAGACCGACCACTTGGAGCACTTCGCAGATTGGGACCGCCACCTATTACAGTTTACTTGTGTGCCCTGATTACGTCGGTTACAGAAGGAAATGGGTAAGTGAAAGAAGAAGGATGAAAGTGCCTGGCCATTTTTTAGCCACATAATGTACTGAATATTATCTAGCTAAAGCCATCGACGTATTATAAACTGCTTCAAATATGTCGTCGATGGCTAAATTAAAGTCAAGTCTGGTAAAGGTCTTGACAATATTTAAAATAAAAAAATTAAAAAAATTATTAAATGCACGATCCTAGACGTTCAGAAAAACAAATAAGAATAAAACCAATACACAAAACAGTTCACTTTAAAAGGGATGAAATGCGCTGCCAGAAACCATCAAAATTATACCAATCAATAATTTTGAAATAGTTTGTTAGAACTATATAAAATATATTAGTATGTAATATCGAGTGGTATACAAGTTATTATTATTAAGCCAAAAAGTAGTTATAATTAGTTATTTTGTAAACTTTGATGTACAAATAACTAAAATAAAACTAAAACAATAAAATTAGAAAATAATAATGTTTGGAAATTTTGTAAAGCGCTGTTTTTTGTGAAAAATCACCTGTACAAATGGCTGTACAAATCTTAGTTTCTACTTAATATTAATTTCTAGTTTAAATAAATATTCAGCAACATACTTACCTGGTAGGACAAAATTACTAGTGAGAGGTATGTACACAAGAGAAGAAATATAATAAAAAATTCAAGGTACTACTGAGTAGGAGCAAAGAAGAAAAATATGATGGTAAACTACCAATAAAAATATATATAATCTTGTGGAATTTATGACAATGAAATAAATTATAAGTATTTCAAACGATTCATTTAAATGTGTTGATATAAAGTGGTAATAAATTGGCCATATTTAATATACCTAGTTATAGGGTATAGACTTGAAGTAACAATATTTGGAGAGAGAGCTAATTATTTTTACCCAACCTATACAGATTTGGGATAAATCACTTTCTTCGTTTTTACGTCGTACACCATGAGAAAGAAAGAGACAATAATTTTTCCCGAATTATCACACCGCTTTAAAGTATTGTTAGAATGTTCTTCGTGTCCCGCGTCTCCGTTGACTCCGCCCACACGTTATGATACGCGAAATAAATTGACATAATATAAATATGTCATGATAATTTTTTTTAACAATACTGTGAAAAAGTGGTTGTACGAATAAACAAAAACATTATGTCGACATGTGCTATGAATAGATGTAAAAATACCCTAGCCCTAGTTCTAGCCACGCCCAGGTCTAGCCGAGTCCGGCAAACCTTGTAAAAACTGACTATAGCTCTCTCTACAGCACTCTCTCTTGTATATTATTGCTTTGAGGGTATAGATATATCTACTGTTTACCGTTTATAGTATGTCAAATAGAGTGATAAGCTTGGTCTGCACGCTCTAGCTCTTTTACAATGATGGGACAGAGATTTGCATATTTATACATTGTTTGATTCTACTTAGTATGACTGTAGATTCATCGCTATGAGAATATTCTTTCCCTAATCGATGTAGGCGATGAATTATTGAATTTCGCTCTACTTTGCTATGTTTGGTCCAAGTACAAGCAAACTTCATACAAACTATTGCGAGTGCACTATAATAATGCATACAAAGTTATTTTTTCATTTCTTTAAAAAATTTATCTTAGCCACTAAAACCATTTCACACTCAACATTTGGATTCTGATCGCTGATCTCAATTACATCGAAAATAAATTTTGGTTTAACCGCTTAGTTATAACATACTTTCTTCTTCTTCTGGTACCCTCTCCTATCGGAGGTTGGCTATCATCGTGGCAATATTCACCCCGCAGGCTGCTGCTCGGTACAGGACTGCGGAACTGCACTCACAACAGTCACGGAGATTACGAAGCCATTTAGTACGACGTCTTCCTCTGTTAGTCTTCCACCGAAAAATGATGTTTAGGACAAGTCTTTTAATAACGCACTGTTTCAACTTTTTGAGGGTAAACTCGAATAAAATGAAACATTGAATTAACAAAAGCTTGTAAAAACAGAGAACAAATTGTCCCAGTTAAAAGGAACCAGTTCGTAGCCGGTCACTGGAACGGTCGATATCCTTTGTCCGTTCTTTTCGATTTGCTAGTACTTTTCGAAAAAATCTCTTTTGTGGAACTTTTCTGGCACCAGGAACCGGTTCCAAAAGAACTGGATAAATAACCGGTTCACCTCTTTTTGGCGAGTTCGACTTCAAATGAAGTGTTCACTGCGAAGGGTTTATTTTAAAGAACTAGCAGTTCGTGAAGCATTCACAAATCATTGAAGTTTTTCCCAACGCTTCAGAAGGGAACAATAAATAAGTATATCCGATGAAAGTTACCGAATATTGTTAAAAATAAAAACGAATATTAAATAAAAATTAAGCTGGAATTCCTCGCCGTTGCTGTTTCAACTATTAACGACCTCCGTGGCCGAGCAGTTAAGATTCTCCAGAATTCGCGGGTTCAAATTCTGATACGTGCAAATAAATTTTATTTCTATATTTTCGTAGAAAACAATCACTTTGTGGTTTGACGTATTTAAAGAAATGAAAAAATAACTTTGTCTAAGACCAAGAATATTAAAATAAAATAAGAGAAAAATAGAATATTATTTGAATTATAACAAAGGAACATAGAGAAAGAGACAGATTATATGAAAAAAAATAAACTAGTCGGTCATAAAAATTTTAATTAAATCTGTGGTGAAGTAATTATTTCATTTTCATTTAATCAAATGATATATTAATATTTGGATAATTTGTATAGCGCCGTTTTTGTGAAAAATCACCTCAAGTAAGTAATCAAATAGTACGATTGCGGCACATTCCCGAATTCTAAATACTTTCAGTGTCGTCCTGGTGAAATACCACCCCCCCTCCCCCCTCCTTCCTTCATCCTCACAACATACCCCAATTGGGGATGCCATAATTGCACTGACTCCGGCCAATTAGGACTCATGTGCGGTATTAAAATTAAAATATATATTCCACTGCTTTATATTATGACTAAATTAAAATAAAAAATGCACACCCCTGAAAAAATCCTGAAAAACCACAACGTGGAATATTATCTCCTATCTCACTGGATTTCATATAAATTAAAAACAATGATTTAACATAATCATTTGTAGGAATGTAAGCATTGCAAGATATCTAATCAAATATAATCATTTGGATAGCCTTCGAGATACGATTTTTTGTTGACACGTAAAATACATAAAATGTATTTTATAAGTCAAATTTTTGGTCAACAACATATGAGGCCTGTAGAAACAAAAACGGCTAAGTCCATTGACTACAGTTTTCGAGGAAGAACAAAAAACGTTTAATTTAAAAATTACTTGTGATACTGTTACTAAAATAAATTCGACAAATAGTACTTGGTAAAAACATTAATTTTCTTCTTGATACATTAGTTTAACTGGTGCAAAACAAAAAATATATTCAAATTATTAGTGGACTTTGCCGTGTTTGTTGTTCACATTTCACAACTGCCGCTTTTGTTTTCAACACAACTGGACTTTGCCAGTTTTGAAATGGACACGTTTTTTCACAAGGCTGCAGTCAAAGTCAGTAACAAAATAGTTTTACATTTAAAAATATTTATTTTGATAGAAATACAAAACAATAATATCTTACAAAATATTTTGAAAAAGTTTGAAGTATTAATAATTAAAAATAAAAATAAATCAGAAGCGTAAATTTGTTTTAAAGGTTTAATAAGATATGAATGCGGAATAATATTCAAGAGCAGGAAGATTTCTCCACTAATCACCGAAATGCTTGGTCAAAACATAGTTGACATCTCTTACTTTTAACGATTTCAAAACAACTTTTCCGGGTTCTACGTTGCTTGGAATTATCATTGATACATTTTTTATACAGCAATGATTTCTACAATATTAATGACATAACAATAACTACTAATAAAGTAATCATATTCAATAAAACTCTAAATCGTAAGTAAAAACTCATTTATTTTACCACTATGCTGTTTAGTAAGTAAAAAAAAAAATTATGTCCATAAAAAAATAACAAGAAACAAAAGTTCGTGCACGTCAGCGGACATTTTTCGGTAATTTGCAAAATTGTCAATATCTCAACTTTTACAAAAACAATGTGGTAATAATAACCTGTTTTTTAAGTGTTCAAATTTTGGGGCCGATTTTTGCACTAATTCGTTGGGGGCACATTCCATTTTTATAAACTATACTTTAAAAAAAATAAAATTACGAAAATCAAGTAAAAAACACGTAGAAACTAAGCAGCTGAGGAGACAATCCGGTTGTAATGTTGTATGAAACATAAAGAGCCGCCATCTTGAAAACAGCTATTTACAACGCTCCTATTGGTCCGTTTGAAAACTGCCGTCGGAAAGAAGTGGACTTTGCCGAGTTTGTTATGGAACTCAATTTTAATCCGTAAAAATAAATGGTTTAGAGCCATGTTTGTTAGGAAAGCAACATTGCATCATGAAGCATTTTTTTTACTCTTTCGAACCTCATATTTAACTCATTTTCCATTATTGGTGGACTTTGCCGTGTTTGTTTCTACAAGCCTCATATCAACAGGTGTAAAATGCACAAATATACAAATGTATCTGTGTGGTCGGTTTGTCGTTAGGTACTGTAAATATTGTAAGTATCTGTGCACACTAAAACAGTGAGATCATTAGTTAGTTTCTGTTTGGGCCGTCAGCACGTATAAGTTTTTAAATCTACACACACTTAAGCAAATATCTCCGCTTTCGATGTCATTCAATGGAATTCCTATTCTAGTAGTTATTGATGTTGAATACATGTTGTACCAACATACGTATTGTATTTATTTGATATTGTACACCCTAGACGGCCTACATAAAAATGAATTATTCTTATTATAAAATAAGTTAGTTAGTTCCACCTTTGGTCGCCCCCTATAACTCCCTCCATGATTCTAAACTTCGAAAATATAGTAAATGTATAAAAATCTTGTAGTCTTATTATGTATAATAAGTTTGACGAAGGTGGCGCGAAAATAAATCTGTTTCCATAGATTAAAAAGATGGATAACTCAAATAGGTTGATGCGCATTTTTCTTTGTTTATATCAAACATTGTCTATGGTTATTATATGTCCAAAAATATTGACGTTTGTGTAATGAATTGGTTTTAAAGTATATAATATTATACATTATACTGATAAATACAAGTAATTCAAATTAATGGATTTTTCCTCATCTTCCTCGTTACCTTCAACGGCATTGAGTGATAACCAAGACTATGGAAACATCGCTTCCAATATTGACACATCGCAAGATGGAACAAAACGCAGAAGGTAGCGTAAATTTTCTTTTGGAAACCTCTCATTTGTGAGTTTTGGCGATTTTTATGGTTAACAGATATTTCCTTTCCATAGTTCTTCACGGTCCATAAAGCGTCGCAGATTCGACGATGAGCTGGTGGAGTATAGCTTGGGAATACCAGGCGCATCCGTGGCCAAGATGGATCGCCGTGTCCGCACCCAATCCTACACAAGTCCCTACTCCGAGATGCTGGCGGCGGGCAATTTGCAGGCGGCCATCGTGCCCCCGGCCCCCGTGGTGCCTGTAGACACCAAACGCAGACCGCCCACTAAGCCTCCCACTGCAGGAGGGGCCAGCAAAAGGTCTAAGAAGAAGGCACAAATGAACCAATTGAGTACCAAAGACTTGGGAAGGTGGAAACCTACAGACGATCTGGCTCTCATCATTGGAGTACAGCAGGTATATGGCAAACCGTTTTTTGAATTAGTATACTTTGACATGTTTAGTCAAGATCACATAAGAGATTGATCTCACACTACAAAGTTATGCACACACTATGTCCAAAACGTTCTGTGAAGACAGTACAAGTTGTAGCCAACTACACTCCTTTTATGCTTTCATACAAGCCTTCACACTATCCGTTTTCCTATGGACCCAAACAGTGGTAAGGTGTACATGACTGCAACCAACAACATCTTCACAGCACGCCTTTGATTATGTCTAGACACATACCTTTGTTGTCTACAAATCCACATCTTGGGTTGTAGAATCTAAATAAATCGTATGAATTGATAGTTTGAATCATAACTCTTATTTGTTTGTTTTGTAAGTATAATTTTTCATGTAATAATTTGATTGCCATTGCTGCACAAACGAATAGCTATTTCTTATTTGAATAAATAAAATGTAAATCTGACTACAACATTTTTTTTCAATTGACATTTTCCAGACAAATGACTTGCGCACAGTACACCGCGGGATAAAGTTCTCCTGCAGATTCACCGTCAGTGAGATCCAGTCCCGTTGGTACGCCCTCCTCTACAATGCGGAGATCAGCCGAGTGGCCGTGGCCGCCATGAGAAACCTTCACCCCGATCTGATTGCTTCCATCAGAAGTAAAGCACTGTTCTCAAATGGAGAAGAGGAGCTTCTTTCCACCATGGCCAGTGTATGATTGAATTTTATTATTTACCCTATTTTTACACTAAGATAGACAAAAATTCATGTAAAAGCATGCCGCTGATAGCTCCATTGCATCGTCTCCCTCTTTCTCATAAATCACGCATTTAAGAAAGAAGAGAAGTTACAAGGGAACTATTAAAGGCAAGACCATATTGATATTCAACAACAATAATATATTTATCTACCCACTAGTAAATAATATAGTGTTCAAGCTTTAGCCAAATTTCGGTGTCAGAATCTACTTTTTGTTAAATTTACAAAGAGTACGGGATCAATAAGGCTCCCGCTATTTCAAAATGATGCAGGATTTGTTTGGGCTTTTAAAATGTCATTGTTGTCAGAGTCTGTATCAGAAATATTTGCATCATATAATATTTGGCGGCCTCCGTGGTCGAGCAATTAAGATCCTCGACTACAAATCCAGAAGTTGCGGGTTCAAATTCCGGTGTGCACAAATAATTTTTCTAAATTAGTTTGTGTTATTTCACAATTAATTCATTAAAAATAATTTATACAGTTAAACTTGGTTAAAATGATCACGGCAATAGCGAGTTCTCAACTATAATGAGCAAATACCAAATGTTTGGTCTCGATGTATCAATGGTTCAGGCTTGTCATCATACAATCTTTTGCTGTTATAACGAGGTTGCTTCACTTATATACCGTACAAATAATATTGTCAATACAATTTCTAATTTACATTATCTAAATTATGTAATATATTACAGGAAAAAGTTGTTTCTCCTCTTTTAAGTGTTCAAAACAATACAGACAATAAAAGGCTAACAAAAATAAACACTCGCTAATTGTTCATCACTGACCAGTGTTCAAATAATTTACAAATTATTTTTGTTTCAGAACTCCCAACCGACGATTGAGAAATTCCAAGAGTTACTAGAGCAACATCCCTCCGCATTTTATCCTACGAGGACTCCTAAAGCTCTGATGATCCACTGGCAATTATTAAAGCAATACAGTTTGCTTCCAGATCAGTCTGTCCAAGCTCTTCCTAGGGGTAAATTTACATTTATTCCCACTGAAATGCATAAGTAAACATGCAAACATGGCAGAAAATATTTTACTAACCTATTTACAATCACCTCAAGGACACTTGTTGTTTAGCATATGCCTGTGTTCCTAACTATCAGTTTAAACCTTTGTTTATTTCCTTAGGTGACAATGCTCTAAGTTTCTCTGATGCCGAAGATATGGTCAACGATTCGGAACTTCAGGAGCCCAAAGATGAAGCAACTGAAACAGAGCTGGCCATCGCAGACAGGTATGCATAATTAAATCTCTCAGATAAAAATCTTTTACTTCTGCTTTATGGAGTACAACCCGTAGCCATTCCCACATCGCAATAAATTGCATATTTAAATAAGGAAGTTGAGTGAAAAATATTATGACTTTAAAAAAATATGTGCATGTAGATCCAAAAACATTGATTCTGAATATATTTCCATATTATTATTCTTAGAATTAATAAATGCTTCTTGAAAATTGGTTAAAAAGCCATCACATATAAACGCTTCGTGATTAATCGAACAAACCCCTATGTCAAATGTACCGTTTACGTACAATGTGATGCTGCCTTAATGGCTTTACACCATTTTTTTTACGTAAAACTGCATTTCTTGGAACGATCATAAATTGCAGTAATGCTTGTATTTTTACACATCGGTACGATGCAATAGTAATACGTATTATCTCCTGACATTTTAGAAGGTTTCATTAAATTAAAAGCGGTAAAATTGCAGAAAAAACACAAGCTAACAAAATACGCGACTGACAGCTGGATAACGACAGTTTGAAATGTCAAAGATAAATACCGTGTAATGCGCTGTTTTTAGGGGGATATACAAAAAATCCAACAGTAATAATCAATTTTCGTATGAAATTTTGATATTAAAAAATATAAAAAATCCCCTTAATTAAGGTAGACGGTTAAAATGAAACAAAAAATTTAACTGGAATTCCTTGTTCATTATTTAAAAAAAATCCAAACAAATTGCCCTTCTGACGGTATGGATGACGTCATGCACCCCTCCCACTCCCTACCTCTGAGATACTGCCGTTTTAGCGGCGTTTAAAAAATTCAAACTTTGAGAATTAATTTAACTATGAAAACGAACTTTAAAAAATACTGGTATTAAAGTTTGAAAGTGGATATTGATAAAAAAAGGGACTCAAATGCCTTATTCATATTAAAATCATAAATGTTTCATTAAGATTAAGACATTAAATATTATGACTCTGGACCCAGAGATTCCAAATAAAAAAATATTCTATTTAACAGGTTCGCTGCCAATCAATCCTGATCGGGAACGTCCAGGTTTAATTTGTTTGCGTCTTCAAAATTTTGTGACAGCAAACCAGTTAAATATAGTATATTTGTTCTTTGTTTCTGAGAGAAAGATACTCTCAAATACCTGGGAAACCTGAATCGCAAATTAATTTGTCTTTAGCTTTGTTTAATAACCAGTGACTTCCCTCATTTTCTCTTCCTCTTCTGGTCTCCTTCACACACTTCCTTCCACCTCAAAAAACATTATATAAGTTATTTTTTAATTATCATATAATTAGTTGTATCGAACATTTGCATATTACTACACCTTTTGGGGACGTTATCATGTTTGATAATGTTATATAACCTTATTCTTGATTTAGCGTGACACCATAATATTAATTTTGTGATAAGACTTATGAACATTTACCAATACGATGTCGAAGTTAATTTTTCATTAATTTATTAATATTGAATACAATCAACAAAAATAATTGTCAAACCAAATGGCAGTAGAGGTGAATTTATGGTGCAATGGCCCAGGACATTTTGGGAGCCCCTCACCTTGAGGCGGTGCGCCCAGCTAGGACAGTTTCATATTGTATGTTTTGTCTGGGTTTCACAAATCTATTTTTTGGAGTTAAAACAATGTTTCTATTTTGTTTTTTTTTTCGGTTTCTTTGTTGCTCCCGTTTCTTGATTGCTCAACTTCTCCTGTTTTCGGTGATTGGGGGCCCTTCGCAATTGTGACTTATGCAATCAGGCCAATGTCCAACTCTAAAGGACTGTAGATGTTGATGATTACTTTTTTGTATTTTCAGGTGGTCAAAAAAGGAAATACGTCTCTTGGAAAACTCGTTGGGGAGGTGGCAAGTGCTAGTGGACTCCGTTGTGGGCAGCGGGGGCCCCGACTTCGACAAGGAGACCTTAGCTGTTCTCCGTGGTCGCCTCGTGCGATATCTGATGCGATCCAAAGATGTAATCATCGATCACTTTCTTATCACTAGATTACTTAATCTATTCATCAATTATTGAAACACAATTTTATGATTCTTCACTTGACGTTAAATGTGTTAAATATACAAATGCATCAGAGTTGTTACCAAAAAAATGACTGCTCTTTTGAGATTTGCATCCAGTGTTATATTGGGCTCTTTGTAGTTTTGTGTTTTTTGAGAATTTAAATGTTAGATTACAATATTTTTACTTACGTAGTTCACAGAAAACTATATTTTTAATTAAATAATATTTTTATCAATGTTCAAAGGGAAAAAATGTAATCTTTATTCTCGAAGTTTTTTTTTTTTTGTTAAAATGCATTTAATAGAAATAAGTTCACAAAAAATCCTTTTTTAAATAAAATGCTCACAGTATCGACGCATAGATCATACAAATAGTCAAAAAAAAAATACTGACAGACGTAAGTGCCGCCCATTGCGGCCCATCCTGTTGAAATTCAGTAATGTTTTATCTGCTCGGTAATGTTTCATTTTTTTGTAAACAACATCATCCCAAAACAATTATTTGGTGTTATTTATAAATTATTAAGATATGAATGCCTCATTATGAGCAAGGTTTCGACAAATAACGATTATGTGAAATAGGTTTAATTACTTTTAAAAAGTATTATTGTACGGCGAACCGAGATGAATAATGGCTCCGCGTGGAGGTGACATCACCCATACATTTGAACTCAGGCTAAGGGTTAATAGGTTAATTCTAATTTGAAATAATAATTTATTTTATAAATATGATCACTCTTCTAATTAATTTTAGTTAGCTCTTTGCAGTATTATAGCAGATGATATTGAATTTACACCTTCACGCAATTATATGTTGAACGAGCAGGCTACTTGGTCATAAGATATGCATGGTTTATGGTGTTGAAGTAAACAAAATAAACCCAAATATGCAACGATAATGGTCGCATAAAATTGATTTCAAAACAAACTACATATCATTATTTGCTGTTCTTTCAAAATGAAGTTGGGTTTTTTTTCCGTCAAACCGTACTAACTTCTGATGTTTCCAATCTAATTTTATTATTATTCGGCCTAAACCACATCTACAAGCATTTATTTTAGTTAAGCCGCAATGAAAAAATGTTAGGAAAAGTAAATCTGATCCTTTCGTTTAGACGTCATCTTTTACTTAACTTACCCCCGTTAGAGTAAGATCGGAAATGACTTTAGTTACTTAATAAAAAAAGACTCCATTTACTTAACGTGTTTTTATATTTCCCAGATAACCATCGGCCGCAGTACGAAGGATCACGTTGTGGATATAGATCTCAGTCTGGAGGGTCCCGCCGGGAAGATCTCCCGAAGGCAGGCGGCCATTCGACTGCGGAACAGCGGTGACTTCTTCCTTGCCTCGGAAGGAAAGCGACCTATCTACGTAGACGGCAGACCCATACTTCACGGCAACAAAATGAAACTCAACCATAATAGCGTTATAGAGGTGATTATCATTCTTTATGATTTATAAATGTATTGTATATAATTGTGTAGGTAACAGTCTCAATTTCTTTGAATTTAGGTACAATAGCATTCCAGCAGCTAGACTGCTGTATATCAAAAATGTCTTAATAAGACAGAAGAAATTCGCTATACCTTACTGTTATTAATCATCTCAGATGTACCATTTTGAGATGAAAGAGCCAGCTTTTGAAGAAGTAAATTGAGTCTAATCAAAATTGGAATAATTATTTCTATCAAGTTATCTTTTCCAGCTGTTATGTTACAGATCATTTAAATGTGTAGATATTACGTGAGAGTTCACACTTATTAACGATGTAGTATTGTGCAAGTCATTAAGTCTGTAGAGGTTATCGTTGATAAGGGGATGTAAAAGCAAAAAAAAACTAGCAAATCCCACTAACAATAATATTGACTGATCTATTTTTATTTGAATGAATTGCTTGTGTCCATTGCAGATGTTGTACCTGTATCTTTTATTAATTACATGTGTCTGTTGCAGATATCAGGACTTCGGTTTGTGTTCCTGATCAACCAGGACTTTGTGAACGCAATCCGACAGGAATGTGTGAAAATGAATAGTGCCACACCTTAGTGAAATAAATCAACACAATTGTAATATCAATCAGAACACTTTATTTGGTCAATGTTAAAATATAATAAATGATTTACAATTCAACATTTTTTATTCTGCATTACTGTCTTAGGTTCAATATGGTAAAATATGTAATTTATTTTATTGAAAACTTTAACGAATAATCATTAACCTATAACACCTTCCACTTTTAATATTAAATAATCATAAAGTATTTAATAGGTAACTAAAATACATATATATATATATATATATATATATATATATATATATATATATATATATATATATACAAAAAATATAGAAAAAAAAAACGTAGAAAATATGATAGATTTACAGTAGTAACTATTGTAAGTAAAATGTATGTGTTAAATACCCAATTATAATGCACACAACACTTCAATTAAACCTGCTTTGTAAATAAAGATTTAAAACAAAACTTAGACAGCCCCTGAGGACTTTAGCTAATGCCTCCACCCTAACCCTTGCTTAAATCTAACTGGACAGTAAAACAGCGTAAACCAGTGTTCGTCAAAATTTTAATTAAAAGACAAACGGTGAAAGATTACGTAAAAAGAACATCACAAGGGTTTATTGCAACCCTAGGAAATAAGAGTATCCATAGATTAACGATTTTATCCAAGGAAAATTAGAATGTTCAAAGTGGAATGAAACTCTTTGCACAATAAAGGTTAAGGCACTCACGTCAAAACTGTGCAAAGAACAAAATTTGTACTCTAGTCACACCAAAATATCAGGTACAGTCTAGCGATGGACATAATCGAAGGGGGCTGTTTCATAATATTAGCAATTGAATTAATATTTCGTGACATTTTGAAATATTAAAAATTCATTGAAATTAATTAGTATAGGAGTTATCGATTAGAGTAATCGAATGATGTTTTTGTAATGTCTAATTTAATTGACAGCAAAATACTGCTGTTGTGGTGTTTTTTTCCGCGATTACATTTCCGAAACATTTAATAATTGAAATGGATATTTCGATTGCGTCCATCAATAGTACAGACCCTTGAATACACTTATAACTATTTAGAGGTGGCAATATTCAACAAATAAATTTAAACAAAGCTACATTATTTAAGGTTACTTAGCTTTACATATTATAAGCACATCACAATGTGGGAACCATTAGTTTAGGATTAATTTATTACTCAGGCACAGTATTTAAACATTTTTCAGTACAATTCAGGCATTTAAGAAGGGCTAATTCCACAGTGCATTCTACAGAAGAGACAGGAGGAATGAATTATTTTGGATCTTGACATCACATCCTTTTTGTTTTTAAAATCTAAATCACATTTGAAGATCACTTTTTTTCATCTATGGTCATAAAATCATGATTACGAAGGCAATGGGAAATTCATTAAGGATTATATTTACCCTATATGTTATTCTTTATGATTCACACTTTCAAGCCCTGGGAAATTACTTTTTGATTGTGATGAAACTGTTTTTGCATGTACAAAATAATATAACGTAAATTAGTCTTTATAAATTAAATAACAATGTCAGACACTAGAAACTTCAAAAATTGTAATCACCGTCGGATCGCTAAATGTTTAGTAAATTAAATCCATTGCAATCTAAAATTATTAATTTCTCTTAACATTTTTAAAATTTCACTCTAAGATAATTTAATAAGGGATACATTTTTAATAAATCACATCTTAATGAATAACAAAACAATTCAATATTTACAAAAAATAAAACTTTTTAATATTCATGCAAATTGTTGCGCAATGCAACATTTTGACTTTTCTTCTTACCTAAATCATAAATCTTACAATAAACAACTTTTTTATTTATTTTTATAACACAAAATAAAGTATTTCCATTTAGCGAACTGGCCTAGGATTTTTAACATGCATCTGTTACATGTTTTTTAAATAATATGAAACAATAACAAAATTCATTTTTTAACTATTTTAGATTTTTATGAGATGTATGTGATGAAAAATAACAGTATTTTATACTAGCAATGAAGATCAGTTGAGGTTAACTTATGTAAAATTTCTAGAACTACCCGTGAACGCAGACATAAAATTAAGTTATTGGTTTGGTATCTCGCCCAAACGCCAAAAAAGATAAGTACCTAACTTCTCTATTATTGATGTATGGATAAAATGTTAAAGTGGTAACAGGGACATATCTATCAGAAAACTGGCAACATTAAAATATACATATTTGTCCAACATTAATCTAAAGGTATGCTTATATAAATATAAGGACACATTAAGCAAATATTTTCTAACTCTTTAACTACTATCTAAAAAATGGACCATGAACACAACTATGTTAATTATGTAGGCGCATAAGATGCGCCAAGGCAAACCTTAGTGACTAGACAATATTCTTTAAATTATTAAAAATATTTTGTAGTACAAATCTGCATTTCTGTAAATGGGGTGTCTTTATGTATGTATATGAATAAAATATTATTTGTACAATATATAACGCTGTACTTTCTCAGTTTAATCAAATAAAGTACTACTTCCTCCTAGAAAGTAGCAAAGGAATGTAATGTTGGAATAGGTGGACTGACTAAACCTACACGTTGTATTTGTAGCACTCCATTTCAGCGATGGCTTACAAAACTATAATGATGCTAGGCAGACTTAGCAAGAGGGTTAGAACTCTACGTCTGGTAAGTGGTAAGTAGGATCTGACCCCCTTGAATGATAATTGCAACAATAATTCACACGTCTTAAGTTTTGCTAATTATGTTAAATCTATCTTAATATTGTGGTATCTATATTGTTATAAAATATATTGGTCTAATGCTTGACTAGGACGTAAATTAAGATGTGGATATTTAGAGTGGCCTTCTTGCTTTCCGGATTGGGAATCATTACGTCTATCCGTGTTCCTGTACATTGCACGTTCCTTACGATGCGGCGTATAGTCTAAGTGCGACACTCTCAATTTTTTAGACTTGACCATTTTCTCGATGCAAGCATTTCTTTGCAAACAAACCCAGGGTTGCCACTTATTTCCAGTCAAATCTGGAGTTTTCCTCCTCGGAGTACTTGTGTAATGAGAGCCCATCTCATTTTTTTTAATTATCATTTTTGGTATAATCGGTTTACAATTTTTTATTTTCATCTTGGATTGAAAAATATGGGTCTCGTCAATTTGCTTGAGCACATCTTCAAAGTTAGGTTTAGGTTTGGTTTTTGGTAACTTGGTTTGTTTGTGTTTATTGGCGGTGCTAGTTTTACTGTCCCCGATAGTTTCAACAGGTTTCGGGGTTTGCTTCAATGACAGTAATATTTTTTCAGGAAGCGGTAACTTACATTTCAAATTAGAATTGTACTTATCGTCTGAAGGAATATATTTTTGAGCCCCCTTTGTTACCAACTTTCCTTTGGTAAAAAGATTGGACTCTGTTGTATTCCAAGATGTTTTTTGAATATTGACGGTACATTTTTTTACCAACTTTTCCTTAATAATATTCTTCACGTATTTCATTTTCTTAGGAGAAATTTTTAATTTTTCTTTATCTTCAAAATCGAAAAGAGACATACTTCTTTTCTTAATTGGAGTTTTATTATCTATAAATTTTGGAAATTTTCTTTTCTTATTTTTCGGGTCACATTTTTTTAATTCTCCATTTCCCTTATTTTCAGCATTACAAGTTTTTAATTCCCCATTCTGATTTTCATCACAGAAATTTACATTGAATAGTTTTATTGTTGAAATTACAGATTCATTGTGCGTTATATCAGTACTACATTCTATGTCAAGGGATGCATCTTTCAAAATCAAATTACTGTTTGAATCTTTAAGAATATCTTCACTAACAAGTTCTATATTAATCACAGAATAAGGCATGCTACCATTGTCTTCACCATCAGAATCAATTTGTTCCCAAGAAAGATCAGTAGGCGTTCCTACCACAACTTCATCTTCACAGTGAAAAATACTTTCTTCTGATATGACTGTTTCCACACAGGCAATATCTTCTATCCAGCAACCTCCCAACTCCACTTCCTCGATTTTAGTATCCTCCAATGTTTCCATTAGAGTATTTGTATTATCTTCCATGTCAACATGGTTGGATAGAGCTGGGGCATGAGTTGTTGACTCGGTGTCAGTATTGTCAGCATCATCATCCTCTGCTACTGCCTCGCTGATTGGAGAACAGGTTCCAGGGGACTGAATCTCGTACACCACGACGTTATCATGAGACGAATCAAACTCAACTAGTTCTCCTTCTGGCTGTACTGAAAGTTCCCCGGTATGCAGTTCTGGGCTTATAAGAATATCTTTTATATCGTAAGAGCAAATTTCATTGTCAGCATCTAAAAATGATATTTCCACCATTGTAGGATCAGCCTTATTCTCAAACTCAGCTGCTAGGTAGATTTCAGGGATCAGTTTTTCCTCGCAATTAATTTCCAGTGTATGTGGATTTTCAGGGCAATCCTCTGTGCTGCAATCTACTACTAATTCGTCAGGAATTATGTTTGATGGACATACCGGAATTTGTAATTCAAGTTCAGTATTACAATCTTCCCTATTCCCATTTCCTATTACTTCAGAATCTCCTGTTTTCTCTTTGAAATCCTCTTCTTTCCTATTAATATTTTCTGAATTAGTTTGGCATTCTAAAGATTGGACCACTTCACTCTTAGTAATCTTAGATGATAGAATAGGGGGCTCAATCAATAGAGATTCCGGATGATTGTATTCACCACGTGGTTTGTAAGTAGAACTGTCAAGCGATTTGTTAAGGACATTCCTTTCTGATTCTATTGTTCTAGTCAACTTCACTTCAACGACAGATTTAAGGTTATTTGAAATATTTTCCATTTTTGAGACAGGCTCACTAGTAATGGATCTAATGAGTTTTCTCCTTTTCACACCAAATACATCAGATTTTGCTCTAGAGTCACATGAATTACTCTTTTTTTTGCTGGATTTTGATATGTCTTTGTCAAAACAATCAGTTATTTTATCATCAGAATTTTCAATAACTTTTTTATCATTAGCTAGATTTGGTTCAAATATTTTATGTAATGGCATATTTAAAGTGCATTCATGTATGGAACTTACAGTCAAAATTTCATTGGTACATGTTGATATGTTTGTTGGTAAAATGTCATTCATATTTGTAGTTTCAGCATCCCCTTCTTCAGACAGGGCCTCGCTTATGATATTGGTTTCTTTTCCAAAATGGTTTTCTTCTGGTAGGTTTTTTGACGATAATGTAAAATCCTCAATTTCCAAATTGTTCTCTTCCAAATTATCTTCATTCGATGGGTTCTTTAACATTGCTAGCTCCACTTTATTTTCAAAATGATTGTTAAGATTTACTGGAAAATTTCCTGATATGCTCTTTGTTAGTGACGTTTCCATTTTATTTTCTAAATGAGTGTCATTATTTACTGGAATAGTCTTGGACTTAGAGTTATCCATTTCATCTTCTTTATCATCATCTCTATTTGCTGTCAATTTTTCTTTCTCTCGCAAACTTACTGATATAAATGATGTATTAAGTTCATTTTTCAAATGATTTTCTGTGGTATTTCTTATCATAGAATCTTCAATGGATACATTCTTTGATAGCGATGTTGTCATTTTATAACTTGCAACAAAATCTTTAGGGATGATTGATTTGATCGAGGTCTCTACTTCACCTTCAAAACTCTCTCCATTTGGTATGCTTTTTGATGTTGATGTATCCACCAAATTTTCTAAATGAGCTTCATTGTTTTCTAGCAAAACACTTATTTTTTTAGGCAGGCTCATTGCTATGATAGAGTTAGCAATTTGTGAATGTTCCTTCAAATTTTCTGGATGATTTTTACAGTTGGCCGTAAAAATCTCTTTGTCTTCAAGACTAACTGACGTTACTGAAATATCCACATTTCCTAAACTATTCTCACTTTTTTCTTCAACATGATCTACACTTAGTGGACTTTCTGATATTGGTGTAACAGCTTCATTTTCTGAATAATGATGTTCATTACTTACCAGCAAAAATTCAGCTTTCTCTTCGAGGCTCATGGGTGTAACAACTTTACTTTCCAAACCATTCCCTTCACAACGTCTTCCCAAACTCTCAACAATCGGTGTGGTCTGTGATATTGATAAATCCATTTCACTTTCCAAATCATTCCTTCCACAACCTTCTACCAAATTTTCAACAATTGGTATGGTCTGTGATATTGATGAATCCAGCTCACTTTCCAAAACATTCCCTTCACAATCTTTTCCCATGGTGTCTACACTTGATATGCTCCGTGATATTGATGAATCCAGTTCACTTTCCAAAACATTCCCTACACAATCTCCTCCCAAAATCTGTACATTTGGTATGTTCTGTGATATGGATGAATCCAGTTCACATTCCAAAACATTCCCTTCACAATCTTCACCCAAAGTTTCTACACTTGATATGCTCCGTGATATTGATGAATCCAGTTCACTTTCCAAAATACTCCCTTCACAATCTTCTCCCAAACTCTGTAGATTTGGTATATTCTGTGATATTGATGAATCCAGTCCACTTTCCAGGTCATTCCCTTCACAATCTTCTACCAAACTCTCAACAATTGGTATGGTCTGTGATATTGATGAGTCCAGTTCACTTTCCAAAACATTCCCTTCACAATCTTCTCCCAAAGTTTCTACACTGGATATGCTCCGTGATGTCAATGAATCCAGTCCACTTTCCAGGTCATTCCCTTCACAATCTTCTCCCAAACTCTTAACAATTGGTATGTTCTGTGATATTGATGAATCCAGTGCACTTTCCAGATCATTCCCTTCACAATCTACTCCCAAACTCTCAACAATTGGTGTGGTCTGTGATATTGATGAATCCAATTCTCTTTCCAGGTCATTCCCTTCACAATCTTCTCCCAAGCTCTCAACAATTGGTATGGTCTGTGATATTGATGAGTCCAGTTCACTTTCCAAAACATTCCCTTCACAATCTTCTCCCAAAGTTTCTACACTGGATATGCTCCGTGATATCGATGAATCCAGTTCACTTTTCAAGTATTTCACTTCACAATCTTTTCTAAAAGTATGTACGCTTAGTATGTTTTTTGATATTGAATTATCCACTGGAACTTCACTATTAAGTGATGATATTGATGAATCGAAATTAACTTCATGTTTTAATTGTGTATTTGAAATTGATGTATCCATTTCATTTATCAAATGTTTGTCTTCACCATCTCTTAGCAGTATACCCCTACTCGGTAAGACAATTGATACTAATACAGAGTTCACATTATTTTCTAAATGATTTTTTTCTGACAAAACAGAAACTTTGTTTGAGCGTCTTGATAATGCTGCAACATCTTGCAAGGGGTTTTTTTCTTGGTGGGTGGAATCTTTAATTGGGTCTGATGAGACATCCACCTTATTTTCAATGTGATCATTTTCACATCCTTCACTTTTATCCGGCAGCTCTGTTGATTTTTTTGCTGTTGATGTATCCATTAAGTTTGAAGATACTAAAGAAAAAACCTTCAAAGAGTATTTTCTATTTGCATCTGAATTCACTAGATCTGTCAAAGAGACATCTACTTCATTGTTTAAGTTCTTTTCTTCTGGAGGACCATCTTCACTTGCTGGACTTTCTTGTATGGATGTATCCATATTAATTTCTATACTATGATCTTCTACACTTTCTTCTGGAAAATCTCTGAATTCTGATGAAGTAATTGTTGGATCTAAACCACCTTCCAAATTATTTTCAAGATCTTTTGTTACATCAACTACATCTGTTTTAACTGAGACATCTGCCTTATTCTTCCTGTGACCTTGATTATTATCTAGTTCATTGGATAAATCTGTCGTCGAGGTATCCATTTCATCTATAGAATCATCTTCACATTTTTCTGAAAAATTGCACGCATTAGGTAAGCTCATTGATACCAATGGGGTCTTCGTTTTATTTTGATTAGTTACTTCAATAGGTACTGGTGGATTGCATACTTTTGATGATGTTTCCACCTTACTTTTTAAATCATTTTCACATTTGTCAGGAAATAAATCTGTTTTTTTTGAGCTCGTTAACATCAAAAATGCACCTTTAGCAATAGGATCTTCAATGTATTGCGGTGAATTACATGCTTTTGATGAGCCTGTTGTTATCAACAAGCCGTCAACCTCGGGCTCTAAATGATCTGATTTGTCCTGTGCAGATAAACTATATTCATTCAGTGAACTCATTGACATGTCCAGTTTACTTTGAATAGTATCTGCTGAATTATATTCATCCATAGTATTCGATACAGGTTCTGCAATACTTCTCGGTGAATTGCACACTTGCGACAAACTTGTTACTAATAATGTATCCACAGCATTCAACACAGGTTCTGCAATACTTTCTGGTGAATCACATACTTTTGATAAACTCATTGCTACCAATGATATATCCATAGCGTTCAAAACAGGATCTGCAATACTTTCCGCTGAATTGCACACTCTTGACAAACTCGTTACTAATAAAGTATCCACAGTGTTCAATATAGGTTCTGCAGTACTTACCAGTGAATCGCACACATTTGACAAAGTCGTTGCTAATGCTGTATCCATAATGTTCAACGCAGGTTCTGCAATACTCCCCGGTGAATCGCACACATTTGACAAAGTCGTTGCTAATGCTGTATCTACAGCGTTCAACGCTGGTTCTGCAATATTCCCCGGTGAATCGCATACATTTGACAAAGTCGTTGCGAATGCTGTATCCACAACGTTCAAAACAGGTTCTGCAATACTTTTCGGTGAATCGCATGCATTTGACAAAGTCATTGCTAATGCTGTATCCACAACATTCAAAATAGGTTCTGCAATACTTCCCGGTGAATCACACACATTTGACAAAGTCGTTGCTAATGCTGTATCCGCAACATTCAAAATAGGTTCTGCAATACTTCCCGGTGAATCGCACACATTTGACAAAGTCGTTGCTAATGCTGTATCCACAACGTTCAAAACAGGTTCTGCGATACTTTCCTGTGAATCGCACACATTTGACAAAGTCGCTGCTAATGTTGTATCCACAGTGTTCAACACAGGGTCTGCAATACTTCTTGGTGAATAGCGTTGGTTTGACAAACTTGTTACTAATTCTGTATCCATAGCATTTAACACAGGGTGTGCAATACTTCCCGGTGAGTCCCACACTTTTGATAAGCTCATTGTTACCAATGATGCATCCATAACTTTTAACATAGGGTCTGCAACACTTTCCGGTGAATTGCATACTTTTAGCAGGCTCATTGGTATTAAAGGATATTTTTCGTTTTCTGACTGATCTTCACCACTTTCTGGCAAACAGTCCACATTTAGTAACCCCAATGACAGTAATGATTTATCAATTTCAGTTTCCAAAAGAACTTCACAGCTTCCTGACAAACTGATTGGGATTAGTGCGTTATCCAGCTTAGTTTCTAAATATTCTCCTATACTATTGACTGGTGCACAATAGCTTACACATGGTATTGATGAGGCATCACCATCAAGTTTTGAGTAATTTTCTTTATTCTTTAGTGTATCTTGGTTGCATATAAAAGTGTGATCATTGGGAAATCTTACTTCCTCCGCTTTATATATGGTTACAGTATCGATAATATTCGACATGTCTTCACAAGGAATGTCTATAAGAGATTGTGATTTTTGCTCTACTGAAAAATCTATCGGTATATTATTACAGTTTGATTTTACTTTCATGTAATTTGTTTTTAAAGATACTATTTTATCGATGGATGTTGCACCATTATTAACAGCGCCAGGGAATTCTGGATAACTTTCAGAGGTTTCGTTAAATACTTCTGTTTTTAGAGGGGACCTAACACTTCCGAAGACAATATCTTCATATCTATGTTTTCTATTGTCATCGGAGGGAGAAAGGTCGAGCGCCATATTTTCCTGACAATTATTGAATGTCTCAAATTCAGATTTGTTCATCTGCTTTTTACAGTTTTTAGCCAAAACAGTATCACTCAAACTGAATTTCTTTTTGCCCTCTATTAACCGAGCATTCATTTTAGGCTCGTCAGCATCTCTAGATAGGTTCAACACACGCTTATGACATTTGAATGGAAATTTAGGAGAAGCTTTTGGTAAATTTTCTATGTTAGTTTTGGATGTAGAACTTTCACTTTTTCCAAATTGTATGACTTCTACGATAGTAGAATCTTTTCTATTTTTAATTTTCAGTTCTGCTTGTATTTCCTGATGACTTTTGTGACAAGTTCCAATTTCAACTTTTTCCTTAAGAATTTGAGATGTATTATCTGATTCTTCTCGTTGCTTTAGTTCATTTTCAGTTTTCACAATTCTATTGCTTGTTTCTGAATCAAAGACAAGTCGTGTATTATCAGGAAGTAGATTAATGTTGTGGTTTACTTTATGCAGAACTGTTTCCCTGTGTTCATTGGCAGACACTAAGTCAGTAAGTTGTTGGCTAGCAGGGAGTTTAGGGATACCATTGAAGGGTACCGACTGGGCTGCAGCACTATCTGAGCAATAAGTTTTCCCCGAAGTGTAATTCTGTGTTAAGAAGACGTTTGCTTGTCTTGGCTCTGGGGATGGTTTACTAATATTGATGGTCTCTACTTTAATTCGATTCTCATTGATTTCTTGTTTGTATCCTAAAGGTTGAGTTGTGTTGCTTTGTTTGAGATTTGCCAAAATTTGCTTTTTAGTGGTATTTTCATCAGAATGATTGTTATAACCATGAGATATTTCAACCTTCATTTCAACGACCTTTCCTGGACTACAAGGTTTTATTTCAAAGTTGCATCCAACATCTTTATGGATTATAGACTGGCTAATTTTTGCTTCCACATCGACCACTTCATTTGTTTGCTCCATCATTGTATTATTTGATGGTTTTATCTGAGGAATTAATTTGTCTTTCTTGGCAGTTGAATTCTGTATCGGACTATCACTTGAAACCGGGAGGTTGAATTTTGAAAGACTTTTCTTCAAATGTCCAGAATTATCATAATCTTTGATATTATCGGGAAGCTTGGTGATTTTCTGAATATGTTCATACTTGTGCAAATCTCCATCAGCAATATTTACCTTATCCAGAACATAAAGTTGTTCTGGTAAGGTCAATGTTGGATTTTCGTGTACAAATTGCGCACAGTTAGTAATACTCTCCGGTTTATGATTTGCTTCCAACGAGGTTTTCAAAGCTTTGGGATCTTCGTACTCTTCGTCCCACATTTCCAAAAATTGTCTCAAATTGTTTGCCTTTATATTATCCGTGGATTTAGCTGGTGCTCTATCACATCCTGTTGCTGCGTTGTTGGAACTAATATATCCTGCCATAGTATTGATCTGGCGATCGGATGATTCATGGTACATGTTAGGTTGACCATTCTTCAAAAGCTGGAAATCTGCACTTTTGCCGCTTGTGGTAGAACACTGACTAACATAGCCTCCGTCTTCTTGGTAAAGTTGGTGGGAAATGGTATTGGTGCTGTCAAAGCTGGTGCTAGACTCAGTTGGTGAAATGATGTTTGGAGAAAACTCTGTGGGGATTTTAGCGAGAGGATTATAAGAGGCATACCTTTGATTGTAGTAATATTTCTGGCCATTGTTAACGGCTTCGTAATCATTAATTCTTTCAGGCTGTTCATCAATAGATTTTTGATAGTTGACATTATTTAATGAAGAATATGAATTATTAACATCCGGAGGCTTCATGGGATAAGCTGGAATATTTGATTTATTGTAAATTGTATTTTGCACATTATCGAGAGTCGGGTGCTGCGTGTCGGGATACGGCAATGTTCTATAGTTGTTGTAGTTTATTCTAAATTTTGTAGTTTCTGAAATAGGCCTAGAATTCAAGGCATATTGACTATTTTTTTCACATACATTAAACCCATAAATCTTACCTTGACCAGTGTACGGATCAACAGTGTGACCCGGAATATCGGTCAAGTGGTACGACACATTGCTTTGGGTTCTTCTGGTTGCAATTTTATTAGGCACCAAAGTATGAGTTTCAATATACTTTTGAGGAACTTGATAGTACTTCATTTCGGGCTGAATAGCACTTCTCTTCCTTAAGTCATTACCCTTTTGTATGGCACTGTAACCCAAGGGGTATTGGTTGATATACTGATAAGGGTACTCGTGTCTCGGGTGAATGTATTTCTCTTTCATCGGATATGGTTCGTAGCGAATGTTGTTCACACGAGAGTACGTATTTTCTACATAGTCATTGGCCACTAGATATGATGATGGCTCTGGTAATTTTTGGTAGATTTGAATCCCAGGATTTTGATATTCGGGAGGATACCTCTGTAGCTCAGAGGTGCAGCTGTTGACATTAGCGTATGGGTTCATTGCCGCTGCGTGCATTTTGCTGGGTGGATATCCATGCAAAGCAAATTGAACTTCATGTCTCGCATGCAACTCGTGTCTCGGCTGCACCTCGGACCTCTGCTGTACATCATCTCTTTTTGGCACCTCATGTCTCTGTTGAACTTCCTGTCTCTGTTGCACTTCCTGTCTCTGTTGCACTTCCTGTCTCTGTTGCACTTCCTGTCTCTGTTGCACTTCCTGTCTCTGTTGCACTTCCTGTCTTTGGTGCACTTCCTGCCTCTGTTGCACTTCCCTCCTCTGTTGCACTTCTTGCCTTTGCTGAACTTCGACCCTCTGTGGCACTTCCAGCCTAGGTTGCACATCATGTCTTAGTTGTAACTCATGTCTCGACTGAACCTCGTGTCTCGGTTGCACATCTATTCTATGTTGCACATCATACCTCTGTTGCAATTCCAGCTTTTGCTGAACTTCTTGTCTCTGGTGCGCGTTGTGCCTCTGTTGGACTTCCAGCCTCTGCTGGGCTTCAGCCCTCTGCTGAGCTTCAACTCTCTGCTGTGCATCTAGACCTTGCTGGACCTCCTGTCGTGGCTGCACCTCCAATCTCTGCTGCACCTTAAGCCTTTGTTGAACTTCTAGCCTTTGGTGGACTTCATTCCTCGGCTGCAGCTCTACCCTCTGCTGCAAGTCATGCCTCTGTTGAACTTCAAGTCTTGGCTGGAATTCGTGCCTCTGTTGTGGGTGCCTTTGCTGTAATATAATGTTCCGCGGTTGCACTTCATGCCTTAACGGTACATCGCTATTCCTGTTGTACTGGCTGCGTAGAATGTCAATGGAATGTGGATTCACCAAGACAGTTCCGGCAGTGTATTTGCTGGCATCAAGGGGCACAGCTGGCTTCGAGGAGTCCGGCAGGTGCCTAGCGCTCACTTGAGAAGCAACAAAAAGATCATTTCTTAGTTTGGCTTCCGTAGGAGATGGAACTATAATTCGGCTCATATTTTCTTGGAACGTATGTCGAGGTGATATATTGCGAGCCGGGTACACGCGATCCGCACAGAGTTGCACTTGAGGGTGGCGGTAGTAGGTAGGAATGCCATCGTTAGATTGGGGCCACACGTGAGACACATACCCGTCGAAGCGGTGGTAAGTGGGGATCACTTCAGGGCCAATAACGGCACACGGACGGGAAACATGGTTCTCTTTCTTCAAGGCCCCACTCTCCGAGGAATATAAAGGAGTAGTCACATGTGTATGCCCGGCGGGTTCCCTGTATTTGTTATCATCACCCGCAATCTGATTCACTGTGTGGTGCCTAGATGTTGCACTTGCTTCCATTGTTAAGTTTATTTATCCCACTGATCTTCATTTTAATGAACTTCTATACGGAGCAACATTCTCGGCGAAGTATTGCCGCAGTAAATATTATAAAACAATAACGTGTGATTGCATATTCTGAAAAAAAAAAGAAAAACAAAATGAATACACATAACTGATAACAAAAAATATTTGATATGCGTATTTATATTCGGATACTTCAAAAATCAAGATATGCAAAATGGAAAAGTCTTTTAAAGCAGAGCGTTTCCTTCAAAATACAACGATAGGATTATAAAACCATTAAACTCACTGTCAAAAATCAAAACAACACTTCGATTTGACAACTTGGAAGGAATGTTGGTTCGTTAGCTAAGTAATTATCAGTGGTTGCGTTTACTACAAGGACTACGAAGATAACTAAGTAAAATATTTAAAGTTTACAAAAGTAACCCTTATTGTCAAGTTGATAAAGCTTATTTTTGCTTCTGCTAGACAAATTTTATAATTTTTGAATAACTATATTTATTTTGCTTTCGTTCGTTTTATGAAGTAACCTTCGAATCTTCAACGACGATTAGCAATCAGGATAAGTACTAATTTTATAAAACGTGTTTTATGCATAGATTTATTTTATGTATTTTATCGGAAAACGAAGATGACATTTTTGAGAAATACTTTAAAGATATTTTTATGACACTAAATAACTGATCAAAATGAGAAAACTTCGAAAATAATGTTATAATCACATTTTTGAAGCAATATAAAGTAGGTTGATTTGAGAATTTAGCATTTTTTTATTGGCGTCCTTAAATTTAATGTGATGAGCTCACCAAAACAAGTTTTTTCTTTAAACCAGTTATCTATTTAAATGTCAACTCGTTTTTAAAAAACTTATTTGGGAATATTGGCATTACCACGCTCGATAAGCAAGCGAACAAGTCCAACGCCGAAAGATTCAATGCCATCTTCTACCGTAATTATTGTAACTCTGTAATACATTTGGATGGTACTTTATTACAAACTTGATTCTTACATAATACCAGGTGACCGTATACTAAGCAAAATAATCTCATGGTTTAATGACTACATATTTTTATTTTATTAGAATTTTTACTCTTATGATATTACTATAAATATGTATATAGAATTGCACAACCTTCCCTGAGATCTGGTTTAAATAATAATTATTTATTATAAACAGTAAATCAAATCATTTTATAATAAAATTTGTCATTTATACCTGGAAAATGTCAGGTTCCACAATTCTTTATTTTTTTGCATTTTTTATCATTATTAGCTCATTTAAGTGGCTTACTGCAGATAGATCGACTGTATATTTAATAAAAAATATAGCGTATATAGAGTTTTTTTAATTATCTATAAATATAAATGATAATTATTATTATATTTGGATAATTTGTATAGCGCTGTTTTTGTGAAAAATCACCTGAAGGGCGCTGTATAGATTTTTATAACGATTGTAATGATACTTTTGTACAAAATTATAAATATACAAATAGATTATCACTATCTATAAATAATTTTCTTTGAGGGTACATACGAACGTACAATTATGAACTTTTCAAATTTGGAACCTACGGATGTGCACAGATTTTTTTAAATCTTCCAATCCAGATAATTACTTACCTATGACGTTTTAGCAAACATTATTCTATATTTGAAATGGGTTTAAAGCAACAAATATTTTTTGACAAGTCAAGTTACGTCTCATATTTTTTATGGGTAACAACTAGGAATTAGTATAAATGTAATGTACTCGTATAACACCTCCTTTAAACAAGTAAAGGGTGCGTTTTCAAATGGGATTTTAGAAAGCCAATTGTAGATTTCGATCACTCTTTATAATTGATAAATGGCAATAATAATAAAAAATAAACTCTGACATAATTAAGTTATGCAATATATAAAAAAAAGTAAAGACGGTTGTGCATTTAGTTTAGTTAGATCTTCTACTCCTAGCTCCTGATCAATACTGTTGGTGACCAAAACTGTTAGTTAGTAATCGATTGATGTTACGAGTAACAAACATTTTTTGTGGGTCCTAACTGAAAACGAAGACTGGAAAAAATTGCCTCTCTTCAACATATCCAACGGAAAATAGAATATTACTTTAAATATTTCAAAACCGTATTTTTATTGAATGAATGTCAGTCGGCATAATGTATCGAAACACAAAAGTATCTCATCCATCTAATGAATAGAATTAAACACTAAATATTTGAGTTACTTGCTTAAAAATAAAACTATCTGGGTCCAAACACCCAATATGTTTTTGAAAAATAGCGATAATTTATTTATCAATATCATACTTTATTTTTCAGGTTACACTTGTCTTTAAGCA
The DNA here is from genome assembly GCA_022651775.1 of Drusus annulatus. NCBI lineage: Eukaryota > Metazoa > Arthropoda > Insecta > Trichoptera > Limnephilidae > Drusus > Drusus annulatus. The sequence continues at coordinate 1,653,622 of JAGWCC010000048.1, read as the reverse complement.
ACCAAACCAAAAATGTTCGTTTTCGAGCAATTAATTCGATATATCATTCGGGTTTTCCGATTGGCAAAATGTATAAATTACAATTATTCCTGCAGTAGTTTTTAGTAACAATGAACATAATCGAAACATTCAAGGCCGAAAAATGTTATAAACACTTCTAGGAGATAGTACGTTTCCTTGTTTTTTTTTTTTTAAATCCATTTAAGATATTTTTCATAAAAACATATGTAATGTAACTTAAATTCAGTTACGTAAATAAAACCTTCATATAATAATAAAATGATAATTGCAAGGCAAAAGAGTCGCAATACTAGTACGATAGAAAATATAAGGGTGTTTGAATTTTGATTAAGCCTTAGCTCGTTGGAGTATTGTGAAAGAATCCAAAAAATAAAGTAAAAATCAGATTACTTCAACGCCGATTACTACTCCAAATAATTACGAATGAGTGATATTGGGAAAGCGGATATAGAGTATTGAAGCGGAAATTGGGTGTCCCTGCGGTTCTAGTGACTGGCGAGGAGCCGGTTATGTTTCCTTTTATTTTTGGAACCGGCTCCTGAAGCCAAAAAAGTTCCACAAAGAAGATTTTTTAAGGTTAGATTGAGAAAGGATTAAGGAAAGAATTTTTATATTCTTATGAAAAGATTCCAGTGATTTAAAATTAAAAACAAAAAAAACATGGGGGGGGGGAATTGCTAGTGATTTAATGAAAAATAAAACGTGAAACGGTTCCTCCTTCCTCGCCAAATACTAGTTTTTAAAGAATTTCAATAAACCGCCACCGCACTTTTCCGGCAAAAACCAACAACCCTTTACGATCTGCTTCATACAAGCTTGAGTTTGCCAAAAAAAATCCTGACAAAAATTTAATCCGTATTTGGGAACGGATCCAGTTTCGATGTATGGTCATTTTTGAACTAGTCAGTCACACTGGCCCAAGGGAATATGCTTAAAAGCTTTATTATGGTAGATTCACACCAACGTCCGGATCCGCTCAGTGACGATATTGTTCCGCATGAGAGCTTATTGATATGGTATGAATATCAATCAAGGAGTATGTGCCAAGACAAAGTTGTGAAGCAGTATATCCTTCTGCCCACCCTTGTGATATTTAATTACTTAGTTAAATAATTATTTTGAAGTGTAAAAATACTTACATCGCAGATTTTTTTTTAATTAAAAACATTTTTTTATCACTAAATAATATTTTTTTTAATTATTAAAAATATTATTTGGTGATAAAAAAATGGTTTGAAAAAAAAAATCTGCGATGTAAGTATTTTTACACTTCAACATAATTATTTAACTAACTAAGTAGTTAAATATCACAAGGGTGGGCAGAAGGATATACTGCCACACAAATTTGTCTTGGCACATACTCCTTGATTAATATTCATACCAAATCAATAAGCTCTCATGCGGAACAATATCGTCACTGAGCGGATCCGGACGTTGGTATGAATCTACCATTAGTGTGGCAAATTGCAATTCCATTTTTTTTTCCTCCGGTTGTAAATTATCCTCGGAGAATTAATATCGTCGGCTTCAGTGACCGGCTTGGAACCGGTTCCTTTTAACCGGTACAGGAATATACACCAGCTCTAGAATGTTGATGAACATGATGTTTTTTTTTAATTCTGTGGTAACTGGTAACATTTCTGTCAAAATCCATCCTTTTCTCTTCAAATAATTTTAGCTATGTATATGTATAATCAATCACCATAATAATTTAAAACTGTGTGTTGGCATCTGATTGGTGTGATGGTGCAGATGCAATAAATTGATAACGGTTGATTACTGCGGTTTTGTTCCCAATGATCACTGATATGTGCTCACACGATTCAATGAGAAATGTAGAACACTGAAAAGTCATTGAACGACTGATTGCCGGCGCGCTCACCTTTATTTCCTATGTTTTGATAAGTTACACGTCAGAATAGATTTAAAAAAATGCAGTGTCAATAAAGTATATTTGACATATTTATTTAATCGATATACCATTTCATTTAACGATGAAGTACATTTCTGTCAACATAATCCTCACTGTGATATTTCTGGGGTACATGATTCATGTAGTCAAAAACTTTGCTGAAATTTTTATTCCCCCAAGCTGTCAAGACGGAGAAAGATGTTTTACTTCTTACTTGATCAGCCACCCTAAACAAGACTTGCATCTTTATACATCAACACGACAGAATCCTAGTAACAATGATATAACGAAGGTTCTCACCCTACGAGATTTTGACTACCACACTTCTTCTCAAAGGTATGTATTTTAAGAAACGGTTAAGTGTTTTATGCGTATGCCATTGACGGTTTTATCCTTCACTACCGAATAGTAGGTTAAAGTAGGTATGGCAGGCAAAATAATACGGGAAATTCAGATTATACATAATATTTATCGTTTTTCAAAAATCATCATCCCGTTAAACTACAAGCAAGTAGTTTGGCAACTGTTAATGTTCTGTTATTGAAGTTTTGATGACTAAAACATTAAATTACTTTTCCTACAGACCCAAATGGTCATTAGGTGTACATGGACATAATTGAAACGTACACACATAGTTACAAAGTGAATGTGAAACTTCAAATCCTCTGGATGAATGTATATACACCAAAATGACTACAGTTTGAATGCTCAATAAAGTTCTTCTAGTGTAACAACTTTGAGACATAATTACATTATTATTCTCAACAGGGTTGTTGAATTGCAAATACCTCGGAAAACCCGCAACAACGGCACCTTGTTCCTGTTTCTGGCGCTAGCAGATTCAAGAAAAAGCGAGTGGACTTGGGACAGGTTAAACTCCGAAGCTTCCATAGAGAGAATTCCACTAGTCGTGTACGCACTTCCACAAGCTGCTACATTTAATTTATTGAAATCCAAGGTGAGATCAGCGACTTATCGTTTTATTCACTTGTTAAGATTTTTTCTGAAATACCTTACTATTGATATGTTTACTAAAGAGCTAAAGCCATTAAAACAAACATTTCTATACTCAATGGCGGGTCTTAAACCTGGTGATATTGAGAGTATTTTCCTCTCTTGGTCGAAGTGAAAATAATTTAGTGGATTTTTGGGGTAATAAACCATATTGTTTATAATATATTATATAAATCAGTTTTACAATACAGATATACTATATTACACAATTTTTTGAATATAAAATAATATATATTCCTGAACCAGAGGAGCTGTTTCCAGCACTTGATTGTAAGGAAAAGAAAAAAATCTCAAATAGCCAGCTCTGGCTTCATAAAATTGGCATCAGACGAGTCATCATATTTTTCAATTTATCCATTAAAATATGATCAAAATTGGTTAACGAAGTGTTGGTTTAATATATAGTTTTATTTTCTGTTTGCAGACTGACGAGGTTCCTTTAAAGGTGAAGGATGTAAAGCCGGTTGGGCACCTTCAAAATCTCATTGCTTTTTCCATTCTGGCCGATCCCATTGAGTTTCCTGCTAAAGCAATTCCTGGAGAACTCATGAGTCTGCTTAAGTATGGTTATTACCTAAAACTTCTACAAAACAATTAATAATATTAATGCATTTTTATCTATACTGCTTCTACTAAGAATGATCCATGAAATATAGTTAAATTTATTGATTCTTGTACACGATTTTCAAAAATTCTAGGTAATAGTTTTTAATTCCAACTGGATGGGTGTTGTTCGTCATACATCCAATCTGCCATATTTAAATAGTTTTGGATAATATACTAGTATTTACCTGTGAAAAATTACGGGGCGTAACTTGACTGTACGAAAAAATATTAGTCACTTTAATCCACCCAGAAAAATAGAATAATTCCTGCCAAAATACATTGTAGGTAGTACTTGTCTAGATTAAAAAAAAACTTTTCTAATTTGATAATTTTCTGAACCCATCCGTCGGTTCCAAACTTTTAAAGTTTACACTTGTAAGTATGTACGGCAAACTTATATGGGTTTATTTCCTCAGTAATTGTTGCATTATTAAGTTTGTAATTGATCATGGCATTAATTTTGTTTTAAATAATGTTTGAGGAGAGCAAAGGCAAAAAGATTGCATTGTGAAGATCGTATTAAATTAATTGTATAGATTCACCTCATAATTAGGTTAACAATGCATAGGCATGAGGCAATGAATCCTATTTGAATTCGAAGCTCCACATTAATACCATTTATGGTGTAGAACTCAAATTTTATGCATAACCTAAAATTTTTATTTTTTTTTACAGATTGTCACATAACAGTGAATACTTACCCATAGTGCAATATAACTTTTTAAAGAGTAGAATGGAGAACATGGTAGAAATAAAGAAAAGCACTTCTGCTGTGAATGTATCTCTAGAATACGCCCCAGCATCCGTTGGCAAAATGAAGCTGTTGGTTCAGATTTCTATGGCATTCCATTCTCTTAATGCAATGGGTTTCAACGAGAAAAACGTTGATGATGTGAAAGGAATTTTCGCAGATACTAATCTCTATTTCTTGTGTGCAACCATTGTCATATCAACCTTCCATGTAAGTCTCATCAAGTGTTCATAGCTTATCATTTGTATTTTAAATTTACCCATATTTAATTCAAACATTTCTATTGGAAGAACACTCTCTCCACCAAGATTACTTTGCTGTATTAAAATGTCCGTTTAACATACAGTTTCGCAATTAAATTTAGAAATTTAATTATGTGAAATAATTTTTTTTCACAACTACCACACCGATTTTTAAGACTCAAATTTGATATAACTTTTTTAAAAACTTTTTAAAAATTACTTTAGAATATGATTATCTCCTTTCACAAAGTAACACTAATTTCTTAACACGTAGTACATTCAGATATGAGATTATGCTTGACTTCCGAATTTAACAGTTTAATATTTTATAGAAAAAACATAATATTTTTTACTATTTTTTTTAAACTTAAAATGAGCGTCTCTTCCACATATTTATCTAATAATGATTTAACATCTAATAATGACTTCTTCGATATATAAATTTCTAAAATAAACAAACACTTTTCCACTCATCTTGTTTATAAAGCTTTAAAAAATATTTTAAAAAAATATCAAATTACTACTAACCATCTCCTTTAGGAAAGTACCATAATTTTTAAACACTGTGTATCCATAATGTGAACAATTTACTCACATTATGGATACACGGTGTTTAATGCACTCTTTTGCCCTTGAGGTGATTTTTCACAAAAACGGCGCTATACAAATTATCCAAATATTATCATTATTATATTAATGTTGCACCCTTTTACCTTTGAACAATACTGGTGTTGTCATTTCAAGCAATTTCAACGCCCTCCATTTCTTTATACGTTTATTTGTCAGACTGTACATTTTATTCTGTCTGAAATTATCCATAAATTGGAATTATTAAAATTTTGTTCTTTTTTTAGTTATTATTCGATTTTCTGGCATTCAAGAATGACATATCATTCTGGCGCGCCAAGAAACTGATGGTGGGTCTGTCCGTCCGCACGGTTCTATGGAGAGCCTTCTCGCAGTCCATAGTTCTGCTTTATCTCTTCGATGAAGATACATCTATGATTATTCTTATTCCTACTGCGATCGCAACCCTGATTGAGGTAAGTAACTTATTAAACAAGGTGACCAACCTCATCAATTCCTGTGGGGAATGAATGGAGTGGATATTCGTTGACTACACCTTTAAATCATGTGGGCACAATGGCTGTGGGAGCACTTTCGAACCCTAGGCTAGGAGAAAATCTCCCATGGCTCTGGCACGAATCTTGTGAATTCATAATTTATTCTAATTCTGTTCACAGGTGTGGAAAGTGAAGAAGATGCTACATGTCACATTTGACTGGAGGTCCGGCAGGTTGCCCCGCCTGGTGTTTGCGTCTGACCAAGTCAACAAGGCAGAAATGCGAGCGCGGGCGGTGGACGCAGAGGCAATGAGATACCTCACTTACCTGCTTTATCCGCTGTGCATCGTTGGGGCCGTTTACTCTCTCATGTACCAGCCACACAAAAGGTTGAATCTTTGATTAATTTGAATTTATTATTTACGCACATCTGTCGAATTTAACATTTATTGCGGTTCAATTGGCTAAATTAGCAATATGTACATGTAATACTACTAATGACTTCAAATTAACAAAATTGCAACTAGCAGTCCATCAATCAATAATAGTAACTTGTATTTTATGTGCATTGTCGTTGATGAATGATTGTGATGAATATAAATAATGGATACTTGTTTTTGTATGCAAAATGACACATTAGTGTATTACATACAAATAGATTATCTACATACTAACAACATTGCAGGTCTGAAGCATAAAGTTGAAAACGAAAAAAAAAGTTTATTTGGGTTCTCTATGTGCTGCAGAAGATCACATTTTTCTGCTGTATGACCAGTTTTCAGACACCGTATATAAGTGTTTTGGTTTTAATTCCAAACACCATGTACACTCTAGTATTTACTAAACAAAGTATTTATAAATTGTTAGTATCAACAAATATCATGATGATAATAAAAGGCAACTACACCCAAGATGTGTATTATCTATGTATTTGAAATGAGAAATATTGTCAATAATTCAAGATCAACGGTCGCTAAATTTAATTGGGAATGTTTGATGAGAGCCATGTTTTTTTTTTCAGTTGGTATTCCTGGACGCTCAACAGCATGGTGAACGGTGTCTACGCCTTTGGCTTCCTCTTCATGCTGCCACAGCTGTTCATCAACTACAAACTAAAGTCTGTGGCGGCCCTACCCTGGAGAGCTTTCATGTACAAGGCCTTCAACACCTTCATTGACGATGTGTTTGCCTTCATCATCGTCATGCCCGTGGCTCACAGGGTCGCCTGCTTTAGAGATGACATAGTCTTCCTTATATATTTATATCAGAGATGGTGAATGCTGTTTTTTTTTTATTAACCCATTTTCTTCGTTATTATTACTAAAAATGTATATTATATTTAGCCAAAACTTCAGTTTTTTTTACTAACCTTAAAAATTAAGCTTAGGTTAAACATTCCAAACAATCGGTAATAATAATTGATGTTGTATTCTTATGATACTAATATATCAATCTTTGTTTTTAGGTTATACCCCGTGGACAAATCTCGAATTGACGATACCGTTAGCATTGAAGAAACAGTAACTGAAACTCATGACAAACAGGAATAATATTTATAACTGGCAGTAGACTTGACATTATCACAGCGCTTCGTCCCAGGGTGGGATTTGGCCTCATCTACAAATATTCCTCATTGGCTCCGGTCTCTCGCCATTCGCCTCCAGTCCTCAGGCCTTCCCGTCCTGCGAAAATCTTCAGTCAGTCCACTTCTCCCTCGGTCTACCTCTGGGTCGCTTCCACTGGTTCACCCACTCTGTGACTTGTCATCTGACATTATTTTTGCAGCAGTGTTGTGATTATTTGTTATTTGGTGTAAAGTTAATAAGAGAACACGTCCACAATATTACTCTTTTTATTTATATAATGTTAATGCACAAAATAATAATGGTTTGTGTGGGTAGCTGTCTTTGGATTTCAAACTGGGATTCTGTTTATTTCGATATAATAGTATAAGTTTAAAGTTTTGTTTGAGCTCCTTACAGTGCCATCAAATTGGTCACTCTTTCTTGTAAAATTTAAGAATTCACAAAATTTTCAGGTTATGTTGTAGCATAAAAAATCAAAATGTGCAAATAAATAGTATTATCGAACGGTAATAAAAAAAAAGTATTTTATAAAACTTCTATGAAACATCATTAACAATAATGAAATGCTTAATCAAAATATTAATCTACATACGAGTATATATATATGATAATAATTAAACATTCCTGACAAAATACTAACATGCTATGTTGAATACCTGAATCTCAAGTTTGGTGCACTTTTGCATTATTTATTTATAACGTGCTATTTAGATATCAAATGAATTTATAGAGCTTATAACAGTTCAAATTTATTATTATGTATTTGTTAAAAAGTTTTCTATGAAAATAGCTTCTAGTAGTAAATTAATTTTCAATTCAATTAGTAGACCGCGTGTCATGCATAACTCCTGTGTAGAAATATTACCTGAGGTCCAGCTGTTTAACTGAACGTCATAAATCGATAATCAGCACTATTTAGAATTTTTTTAATCATTCTGATTTCTTATTGCCATCTCTACGATCCTTTTCCCTCTTAAAGTCATTATTTTCACCTTATAACAACGTTAGTTAAACACAAGGGTGCTTCAAAGTGCCGGGCGAAAGATGATCAATTTACCGAAAACAAAGAAAACATTTACAGACAGAAAGACAAAACTACCATTTCGCTCATCTGACTCTTACTTTGGTAATTAATCAAAATGGCATAAGAGGCGGTTCGCCCTTCTGTCTCTAAACGTTTTGTTTCATTTGTAATTTCAAGAAATGTATCTTGATAACTACTTATCGGATGAGTTTAATATTTCTGTCACTAATAGAATTTTTTTTTTAATGTCAGATTAGTACTTAACTCAAAACAGCATTTTTTGTAGATTCGCTTTTATGTTCCTAGGCACTGAAATGTGACAGTCGGTCGAACAACTGGCCTTAAGTAAGAATATGTTACGATTCAGTTAAGAAAATAATTGCTAAGGAAAAGTTTGCAAAGCGAGTGAACATGTACCTCACTCAAGTTGTTTGACCATCACTTTATTAGGCCTATTTTATATTATATTTCTTGAAAGGACTGAAAACTAAACAATGGTCAGATATTAAAGCAAATGCAGACACCTTAGTTATTGATATTATACATAAATACATGCATAGCTTTTTTGTTTATTTTAGAAGGGAAGATTTTTTATATTAATGTTATTTACATGTTTTTATCCACTAAACCACTTAATTTATTGAAAGGTAATTTTTTTAAATATTTCAATAAATTGGTTACTTTTAATTTTTGTAGAACACATTCCTGGTGCATAATATAAAGCAAAACTATTGTCATTTATATTATATTGAAATGTTCTGTACATCAATAAAAAATTGAAAGGAGTTTATTTTCATATTATTGTTTTATTGTATCACCTAAACCAGTGGTCCCCAACCCATGGGCCGCGGCCCGGTACCGGCCGTGGACCAAATGGTACTGGGTCGCGCAAAAACATTTAAAAAAAAATTACATTTAATGAGTCCCCCGTGCCCCTTCCCCCACCCTCAGCGGGCCGTGGTAAAATTATCAAACGTTGACCGGTCCGCAGTGACAAAAAGGTTGGGGGCCACTGATCCAAACAACTGATATTAATCCAAAACTTATAAAATGCTTCACAAATAAAACATCCATAAGAAGGATGGACTTGAATTAAAGCAAGATATTCGTCCCTTGACAACCTCCGTGCCCGAGCGGTTAAGATCCTTGTCTCGGGATGAAGAGGTCGCTGCTTCAATATAATATATATATATATTTTTAAATATTTATGGTGTTATTTTACATAAATGAAAATAAAATAATATACAGGGTGTCCAGAAGTTCGTGGTACAAGCGGAAACTGGTGAATCTACTCCACATTTGGAGTCGATTAAATGATATAACTTTTTCACCCTTTAGTTTTCAAGTAAATCGAGTCAGAAGTTGGATTTTTTTTGTATTTAAAAAAATTGTTACATTTATTTATAAACTAGCGGACTATTGTCCAATTACAAAAAAAAATACATAACACGAAATGGGAAAAAAGAGCAACAGAGAAAGAACAGCACACACATAATATTATAATGAAGCAATGACAAAAATAGGACAAAAAGGACAAAATATACAGAAAGAACGTTGACCGGTAGGTAGCTGAGTTGAGAACGCGTCGGATTTCCACCCGGGCGTCGTGCGTTCAATTCCTCTGCTGGCTAAGTCCTCCATAATTGCACAAGCAACATCTTCCGCTTTTTATGATGGCAGTAGGAGTTTTTCAAATATTGTCAGGTTATTCATAACCCGGGAATGTTTGTCTTACTTAAAAAAAAAAAAAGTCAAAACCAAGGTTTTGGTAGAGTCGTAAAAAATGACAAAAATCATTATTCTCAGGTGAAAAATTTATTCACATGAATGATTCTAAACCAATTTAAAACATGTGCAAGTAGCCCAACACCTAAAAACAATTGAGTTATATTTGTGCACTTTGTACACTACTATTTTTTTATAGAAAATGTATGAACAGTCAAATTGATTATTTACGTAAATCTGTGATAAGATAATAAATGTCAGTCTTAAATGTATGTACAAATATCTTGATGATATTGTGAGTAATGAACTTCATAGCTTATCTATAAATTGTTTCACTTGGTTTCTTACATATAACCAGGGTCTCTCAGAGAAAATGTGAGGCCTGGGGAATACGATGTTTTTGGCTTACCCACTCATTTAATATTTCTGAACCATGGTGTAGAAAATATCAAACTAAAATTTAAAAAATTACAATTAATTAAGTAGCGACCTACAAAGTCCTTTATGAGCACTCAATATTTTTTTCGGTCTTTAAAAAATGGCTAACGTGTAAGGTTGTCTTTTGTAACTTTACCCCTAATTGGGCATTAATAAATAATAGTTTAACTAAACAAGCTTAAGATTTACGACAAAGCTAATTGCTTTGATAAAAACAATAAAGATGATAATAATGCTGCCTATCTATCTAAGAATCTCGAATGTGACCACCTCTTTATCACCAATAAAGGCACGTGCAACTAAATTTTTGTTGATGACTTTAGTAGGCATTATTTTTGTATGGCAAGTTCAAATAATGGTGCAAGGTTAATTTCAGAGAAATCTCCCAACGAAGAACGGTACTTACCTACTTAGAATGACTACAATCGCTCAATCCCAACAACCCACACGAAGCGTTACTTTTTTAATGTGAAACTCCTTAGGAGTACAGAAACCTTAGAGTAACGTAGAGACCTAACATTGCGAAATTTTGTCCGCACTTTTTGACCAAGGATTGACCAAGGGAGGTATGACGTATATGCTTCCAGCCAATCGGATGCGAAGAAAACCGTAAAGATAAACATTATTCTGTCTTTATCTGTTTGCCAACAATTTAGCGTTAGTATCATGAGAAAGAAAGAGACCGGGATACTTTCAGAAGCCGTACAATATGGGTATTCCCCACTGTAATGGTTTCTTATGTGACAGCTAGTAAATATCTCTAAGTTAAAAATATTACGAATCCACTAAAACTCATTTCAAACGGAAGTTTATTATATTGGAACGAATAGTCCAAAGATTAATTACATATTGGTGTAAGTTACTAGTTGTTTTGTAGGTTAGAATGTTAAATATTTGAGATCTAACTAAAAAAGACGATTTTTATGGTACATACGTGTGAAAACTGTTTGTTTTTGGTCCTTTTGTACTTCGATTGAAGCAACCAAGTATAGCACATATGGCCATGATGTTTTGCTAGATATCGGACAAAAAATAACTCAAGTTTTTAACTATTTACGCACTTTTGACAGTCCGTTCGCCTGACACTCCAAACCAGAATGAAGCTCGTACAGATCAAATATTGCGGACATGGTATTCAGCACGCCCCAAATCGTGTATTGGTTTAAACAATTGTTTGTCTCTTTTTCTCATATGCGTATAGAACCGAGCATAAAGAGAGAGCTATATTTTGCGAGTTTGTCAACGATTTGTCACAAATTAGTACGGTCTCTTTATATTGTTACTCTAAGACAGAAACAATACATTATTTCGTGGGCCTTTCCTTCCTCTCAAAATCGGGAGCGGGAATCAATGAAATAATTTGCAACAATTTTCCGTTTCTGGAAAAAATCGTTTTGTAACTACGTAGAGTGCCAATGTAAATACTTATTGGAAGAGTATTTTGTTGGAAAACCGTCGCTATGGAAACTAGAAGAAACCAATGCCCATCTAATAAGATCTAAAAATAAAACGATGGGGAGTGATGTAGTTGCCGCATTTGATTTTTCTTATTGAAGCGTTTTCATGTCAAAATCTTAGATAATTTGTTTTGGTAATACTTAGAGAGAAGCGTATTCATAATATTTCAGTAATGTGTGTCTACATCAATTATAAAGTCATAATTAAAATTCTCCCGTATTTTTCTGCAGAAAGCGGAGAAGACGGGCAGGCAGTGTCGCCACTCCTTGATTCCTATCGTCGCTGAGGATTGCGATTTGCGATTGGCGAATACAGCATAACCTTTGTAACTACCATGTTGTACAGGGTGGTCTGTAAATGGTAGATATTTTTTTTATTAGTTTTGTTTACATTGACTAGTATTATTTTTATTTTTAGAAAACCGGAGTTCAGATCAGAAAAAACACCATCAGTTTTTTTCATTCATATAGGTAAATCCATTGAAGGTGATGCAATTCAAAACAATGCGAAATCATGTGCTTTTGGTTTGAAAATTTGATCGCCTAGAAATATTAAAGATGCGTTAATTAAATACTGGGAGTAGAACACACCTTGGCCCGGCTTTGACCGGGCATGTTTTTTATGTTTCAGGCCTGTAAAAAATATTTGCATCTTCTACTTACGAACTTTTTTAGATTTTTTTATCGCATTATATGAACAATTGAATATTTTGAACTCTAACCTGAAAGTGCCTGAATTTCACAAAATAAAATAAATATGGTTTTTGACGATGTTTTTTGATTTATGAATCGAATCAGGCAGCCAGTGTCAAGTAGCAATTTCAACCGTATCACCACCAGCGTAAGGAGTGCGTGATTTATTGTAAAACTATTTGAAAACAAAACGCATGTCTTCAACTACTTTTTTATTTATCCTGACTCGCTTTTTGAGGCATACATAGCTTTAACCACCTCTATAGATTGCACCACTGCACGCCCTCGCCATTATTGAAAAAATGTGTTTACTCCTCCATGCATGCCCCTGAGGTGTAATGTGATGAAGGATAATATGTATTTAGTCAGTAAGAGAAGAGAAGTAATTTGTGAACTAAATTTACCAACTTATGAAAATGCACCCTAATAAGCTGCAACAAGAATGAAAATAAATAACAAATATACATTATATAAAATCATAGCTACAGATACATTAATATGAGCATTTTTTAATCCATCCATCGAGAGAGTTTAATCCTCACAACGGTTTATTCAAAACATTATCCAAAATGTATTGACAAACAATAAAATTAAACGATAAATTTGTAATTTTTTATTGATACATACGAGTATAATCAATATGTACCAACCTGGCACGAAAATTAATAAATACCATAGCATAGAATTAATTTGTATGTAGGTATTTAAAAAAAAAAAAAAAAATACGTTTAACATATATACCAGTCTGAAGATGGCTGTAGCAAAACCGATCCGATCTTAAGCAGAGTTTGATTCCACCTAAGTTATGTTTTTGTAAGTACCTATATATTTACATGAATTATTTACCACCAAAACCAAATAAATTAACAGCTAAAACACGTAAATTCACGAAAGACTTAATCATTCTGTACCTTCTTTATACCCTGATTTAGATGTTTTCGCAAGTCCATTCAAATATTGAAATTGTACCAGACGAGTCCGGTACAAAATAGGGATGGTTGATATCTGAAAAGCACTGGTGCCGGCTTCCCGTCTCTAAAAAGTGGCAGTTTCTCTCCAAATATTTTTTTGGATTGAATTTGGGTTGAAAGAGAATTTAGTTCAAAAAGAGCTGGAACCGAGGTCACTGTTCCAGTGAAAAGCACCGGTTACTCCCTGTTATTCGCGTTTTGTAATTATTATTGATCGTTATTACTGATTAATATTTCAAGGATTACTTGAGTATTAAGTATGTGATGTAAAAAACAACACAGAACTCTCGTTTGGAATAACATTAGAACCCTCGTTCGGAAGGGGAGTGCTTACGTGTAGTTAATACGCTTAAGTTAATCTGCCGTATCCTCTGCCGAATCGAACTTCGATCAATATTTTTTTAATACAATTACCGAAATACATTCAATCAACACAACACCAGCGAAATATATTTCTATTAGAAATGTCTTTATGAAGACCAACAGTAAACATTATATATTACGAATGTTAAATAAAACATTATAAATTTATCTAAAATTAGATTTAAAGAAGTCATAGGTGGTATGTGTTAAACATGTGTTATGTTTTATGCGCTATTAATAGATAGGTGTTTGGAATTCGTGTTGCATCGAGAGAGGCTGAAAACTTATATGTTCTGGTCAATCTACGACTGATGTAGCAATATTTTGAAGAAATAATACGTCTGTAGTGATTCTTCGGTTACCAAGAACGCCTTGAAACACCTTGAAGTAAAACACGAGTTAATTCTCACTTCGAGGCAAAAAACCTGAATCCTTTGCCTGTTTACTGTAATATATATTTTATGTACCAAGTGTAACAGTGAAAGTTACTCCACTCAGAATGACAGCGCCAAAAGAAGTATTGTTTCATAGTGCTTTCACACAAACGAAGTATTGAATTCCGTAAGTCTAAAATTTTTAAAAAAATATAACAGAAATAATTAAGATAAAAGGGCAAAACCCAACAAAAGCTGTCTAACAGGCCTAGCATCAAAAATCCCTGTAGGCAGTGGCGGCTCGTGACTTTTTAGAATACTACCAAGATTTAAATTTTGGTGGTGGACTGCACGGTTTGCTGAAATATTAAAAATTTGAAAAAAAATCGTTTTCGACTGCAACAACATCAATAATGACGATTTAAAAAGTCACGAGCCGCCACCGCTGGTAGGTAACGTGTTTTAAGCTGCCAATTGCCTGCAGGCCTAAAATAAGTCACAAAAGAAGTAAAAGCAAAATCCACATGGGGTGAAATTCCACTAACTTGGATTTATTAATAAAAACTTACTCCGTAGATTTTGTTTTACTGTAATTCCAAAGCACCAAATCGTGGAGATATAGCATCTTCTTTATTTGTCCGATTATAACGTCTCCGGAAAGGCAAAATAGCTGAAACTCTATTTTGGGAAGTTTACACCAGAGCACTATAAAGTTATTTTGGTTTTACAATAAAATTCATAAGTCTTCAGTACCTGGTTGGATTTTGAATAAAAGTTAACTCAGGGAACTTAATGCTCTCATGGAGTTACCTAAAGGGACAAAAAGCTAAAAAAGTCTCAAACTTGTTTCGCTTTAGTCAAACCTTCTCCCAGATGGTAAAACTGTTTTAGATGGCTGAAGGGCCACAAAAGCCTTCAGAATCAAACGAGAGTCAGAGCATTCGATGCAGATAAACAATTGATCATAACTACATATTTAACTCATTTTGTATTAAAGTGACGATAATATTATACTATAAAGTTAATACTTTTAATACGTATTTTTGTATTATCCTATAAGTCGAGTGAAGCACGCAGCTGCCAGATTGGATTGCGACCGCGATAATTGTGACAGATTAAATAATTAATCATTGATAATGATGTACTTACTAGCGTTGTGACCGCTCCGTAAGAACGACTTCTTTTGGCTGCAGTTCCCACTTCCTTCATTGTTTATTGAATAAATACTTCAATTGAAGTTGGTAGTTCCGCTCATATATTAATTTTAGCGTTGTGACCGCTCCCTGTGAACTACTTCATTTTGCGGCAGTTCAGACTTCATTCGCTTTTCATTGAACGAATACTTCAATTGAAGTTAGATTACAAAGAACTATTCTATTTTGCGGCAGTTCAGTTACGAAGTTGAACTTCAAAGCCTACAAAGAAGTACTTAATTTCAAGTACTTTAATTGAAGTTCGACTTGACGAGGTCAGGTTTTTGGTATTTTGGTAACTTCTCTTTAAAGGAACCGGTTCCTAGTCGGTCACTGGAACGGTCAATTTCGTTTGTTCGGTCTTTTCGTGTTTTTTTGGGCGAGGAACAGGTTACAGTTCCAGTTCTTTTCACTTTCAAATCTCTACCAACTAGTACTTTTGTTTTGGCGAGGAACTTTAGTCGATTTGCTAGTACTAGTACTAGTAATCTCAAGGAACCGGTTCCAAAAAGAACAGGACAAATAACCGGTTCCTCGCCAAATCAAATTCAAATATCTTTTTGGCGAGTTCGACTTCAATTGAAGTGTTCACTGCGAAGGGTTCATTTAAAAGCTGTTCGTGAAGCATTCACAAAACATCGAAGTTTTTCACAACGCTAGTACTTACGTACGTATGCGCATACGATTCATTGTTGATGCATGTACATGCCAACATTATCCATTAAGTTCTGACATCACTAATTGATGAATGTAGTTGTGTATAAAAGCATATCATTCCACAGTTACATAGTCCAGCCAATATTTGAATAAGCACTTAGCACACAAAACAGTTGTTAGTGGCTGGAGAGTGAACTCGACGCTTGTGTCGCGGGCTTTTTATTTTGTCGCGTCGTGCTTTCATAATATTAGAAAGTAAACATCGCCACTCATTTAGGCAAGGATATATTATTATTCTCGATTTGTGTTAAGTCAGTTACCAGTGCAAAATTTAGTTTGTGATATTTTTTTAAATGAGTGAGGCTTCTGGATTTAATATCTAGTTGTGCAGAGCGACAAATTGAGATAAATAGCTCCGAAGTGACCTTAACCTTAATATTTTAATGCGCGGTTCGTTCTCTAAATCTGTATCTCGCTCATTGGTCTTCCGTGTGATGTTTTTTTCAGTGAGTGGATATAAGATTGCCAAGAAGTCATGCTCGGTCTGGGAATAATTCGTATTTTTATGTTGTTTATGCTAGCTTTCTATTTATTCATGCCACGAACATTGTAGGTGTTTTAAAAAGTTACTATTTTAGTGTTGCTTTTTTTACTTACTAATAAAAGTACCCTTTGAGACCCGATGTTAATTCAAATCGATGCAAAAAAAAAACTTCCATACAATTAAGAATGTATGTATTTGCATTTGAAAAGTTTTCTAAAAATTAAATAAGAAAGATTAAATGTTGCAAAAATGAATGGAAGAAGAAACCGGAGACGCATTAAGGGATTGTATCCAAATTTGAAGAACTGAGCCGATCTCGGAACTGCCACGTTGCTCATTGATTTCAGCCCAAACGTAGCAAAAAACTTCATAAATTGAGAAATTATTAGTGAACAGTTTACAACTATACTTAATACATTTGAGAAACCTTTGAAGACGGAATTTGTAGCACTTTTTGCAGGTCAAAAGTGGCAGACTTAAATTAAGCACCTGTTAAAGCACGAAGTTTGTCTGCAGCTTTTGCCACATTGGCCTCATCCCGTCTCCTGTCAACCTTGGAGTATACTAGAGGTAGCCCAAGCCAAGGCAGTGAAGTCAGTTTTGGACTTGTTTTTGATGATTTTAACATGACTCGGCGCAAATGGGCATGGCTAAGACTAAGGCTACGGTATTTATACATCCATTCATATCACATGTTGACATAATGTTTTTATGTATTCGTATAGCCACTTTTTCACAGTATTTTTATCAACAAAAATATAGCATCTAACCTAAAAAACCGTTTAGTTGGGTCAAGTTTAGTGGCAAAATAAAAAATGTGGGCGGAGTCCCGCCGTTAACCAGCGAAGATAGCCAGCTTAAGATCATTGCGACAGTATATAGAATCGGTCCAAGAAATTTGTTGTCTCTTTCTCTCTCATGGTGTACGATGTAAAAACTCGGAAAAAGTGATTTATTACAATTTCGGATGGGTTGGGTAAAACAAATTAGCTATCCCTCCATATATTGTTACTTCAAGGTGTCAACTGTCATGATTATTTTATCATCGGCAGTAGCGTTGTTAACATTAAACACTGATCCTTTGTAGGATAAAAAAGATAGATTGAATTAATTTCCGAAAATCCTTCTGAAATGTGATTAATTTTATTTTCATCAATGCATTTTTCTTTATAAAGTGCATACAATTTTGAAATGGATAGGGTTGAGTCCAACTTTTACGAATGAGATTTCTAGATGTAACTTACTTCATTATAAAATCCCTTTGCCTTGATAACTTAAGGCTAGTGAATTGTTTACATATAATCACCCTCTGCTCGTCATAAAAAAATGAGTTGCATTTTAATTTGCATCTACTGTAGTCAATCATCTTTGGTTTTTTGCGGGACGTATTCTGTTTTGTCGTATAACGAGGCAATGAGGCATTTTTATTTTCCTTCGATACATTACGTTGCCACATTAGTAGCATGGGTTTTTTTCCATCTTTTAGTTCGTTTTTTCTTGGCTGCAGGTGTTGCATCTGTAGAAAATTTGAACTGATAATTGAAGTGATGTTGATGGGACACCGAGTGCATCAAAGTCACTTCCGCACCTAAAATAACTAAAAGCTATCAAAAATAAGTGTGCGCTTAAATGAAATTAAATTAGCAAGTCAAACCTCTAATTTAAAAGTGTTTTTTTAACACCATAAAAAGTTATCGAATATTAAAAAAAAAAAAAAGAAACTTGTGGATGTCTTGAGATATTAATCAACCAAATTTTTTTTTTTTTTCTATTCATCTTGACACTCAATAAGGCTCGAAATAACAAATATCAAAACTAAGTAACGTAAACAGACTATGACAATGCGACTAACTTCAGAATCACGTGTAAAAGCATACAGTAAAAATTGACTAACTGCCATTTTATAAGCCCGGATTTACAGGCAAAATTGACTATTGTCATTGGTCAGTTTTGCTTGTACAAGAAAGCTCGTTTATGTAAATAGTCACTTTTACCATCTGTGTAACTTTTTTATGCAACGTCGGATGAAGGTGGCAAATTTTTCCTATAACCATGATGCTTTTTCAATAGCACTCGGTCAGTTTTCTAATTTTCGGCATTTTTGCAGTTGGTCACTTTTGCTTGTATGCCGACGATATATTTGACATACCGTACGTGGTCACAACTCAGTCAGTCAACTGTCAAATTACGTAACCAAAAAAAGTTTTTTTTCCATGAGTACCAAATGTCATCGGTTAATAAATCGTAGCAAGTAAACATTATTTGTGATACCTTCTTTGCGAATATTCATATTATTATTTTTATTAAAACACCTTTCTAATTAAAAAAAAAACATAAAATTACCATCTTTTTTCGTCCACCGCACATCTTCAGGGCACACAAAATGAAAATATAAAATATTTAAAATTACATTTGATGCTTTTAACGTTTAAAAAAAAATCTGAATAAGTTACTAGTACTTAATCTAAATCCATGACCACTATTTTTTTTTCGATAATACAATACTGCAGACTAGATGCCTTAATTTGTTGGTATTATTTATGGGGAAAAGCAGCGTTATTTTCCTTAGAGAGTAAATAGAAAACATATATATAAATAGAAAATATAATATAGAAAAAAACTAGGAGGGAAGTTTAGCATGTTTCACGGTGGACCCTTTGCGCGCCAAAGTGAGTGGTCGGGATAGCAAAGCACTTTCTCAGGCGTCGTCGCTCCGATCGATCTGAAAGTTTATTTTCATGAGTATTGAAAATTTGTTTCAAGACAAAAACTATAACTTCATTCAAATGCACACAAATTTTTTAAAAGCATATAAATTATAACTATAATAATTTTATTCCAGAGGGTATACAAGGGTAGTGCCTTAGACCGTGAGAAAGAAAGAGACAAGACAAGTTGTCAAATACTATCGCACCACTTTTAGGTATGTAAGCATGTTTTCCGTCTCCCGCGTCTCCGGTGACTCCGCCCACTACGTTTTGTTATGCGACATAACTCAACGGTTTTTGAGGTTATATCTTATATTTTTGTTGATAACAATACTGTGAAAAAGTGGTTATACAAATAAACAAAACATTATGTCGACATGTTCTATGAATGGATGTAAAAAGGTGTGTCCATGAAAACCCTAGCCACGCCCGAGTCAGGAAAAAATCAACAATCCTGACTACACTATTTCGCAAAGCTATCCCTCCTGGTATATTATTGCTCTGAGGGTAGTGCAATGCAATACATTCCATAATCGTCAGTAATATAGCACTATGATTCAAAATAATTCAAAATTGGTATCGTAGCAACGTGTTCCTCCTAAAGGTTTCTTCTTCTATCTAATAAAATGATAGAAGATAATAACCTTTCGGAATCAACGTTGCCTAGGCTCCTAGTCATCCAAATTGCCTTTACAAATATTTAATTATTTGCTATTTTGCACTACCCTGGACGCTTTGTCGACGTAAATTTATTCCCAAAAGAGATTTGAAAATCAATCGCTCTTTTAAAGAGTCTAAACCCAGTTGTTAGTGGTTAGAGCTTGTAGTAACAATATATGGAGAGAGAGCTAATTATTTTTATCCAACCTATACAGATTTGGGATAAATCAATTTCTACGGGTTTTTACGTCGTACACAACAAATTTTCCCGAATTATCACTCCGCTTTAAAGTTTTGCTAGAATGTTCTTCGTGTCCCGCGTCTCCGTTGACTCCGCCCACACGTTAATACTGTGAAAAAGTGGTTATACGAATAAACAAAAACATTAAATCGACATGTGCTATTAATGGATGCATAAATACCCTAGCCCTTGTCTTAGCCACGCCCAGGTCTAGCCGAGTCCGGCAACCCTCGTATAAACTGACTACAGCTCTCTCTTGTATATTATTGCTCTGAGGTCCTTAAGGTACTTATCCTCTAGTATGCCGGAGTGTCCTATAGGACCCGAACATTCATCACTATATTTTCAGGAGTTTTTATCCTCTAAAACCTGTTGTTCACACATTTAAATGAACCACAATCGTTTGTCAATAAAATAATCATTCCTTAGAGATATTTTGCATTGCGTTAAGTTCGGTACAAGTTGAGTAATACATATTTGAAGTTTGCTTACATCAGTACGGCCGAAAAAAACGATTTTCAAAGTGACATTACTTTTTGTATTCACAGGAAAACCCCATGCAACTTGATTTTTTAGTTGAAAGGAAATGTATTCAGCCACACGAAAATACAATAAAACGACATTTTTTAATTTCTTAATCACACTTTTTTAGTGACTTAGGGGGGAAAACATCGATTCTTCGAATATAAGTGGCCATTTCAGAAAAACCACTTTTGCCACTAACATTCAATTTGACAAAATACATTATCTCAGAAGATAGCATAATTGATATAAACATCATTTTGTAAAACACAAGTGAGGTATTATGAAATTACAGTCATTCCAAAGGTTAAAGCAGAATTATTTAAACGATTTATATTATTTTGTATTAGGTCAAAAAATAAATCTTTCTTATAACGTAAAAAAAGGTTTATTACTTTAAAATAGTAGAATATCTTGTGAAAACTACGAAAAATGCGTTACCAATGCAAAACTCACGTTATTCACATAAAAATGGCAGAAGAATCTTGTGAAATTCTTCAAAAAAACACGTGACAAATAATACAGATAAAATGAATCATAACGCCATTACCAAGGTGATTGTTATTTATCTCGATTACTAGCGATTTATGTAATATTTCGAGTTGTCTAAGTAGAAATCTATTATATTTAGACCACTTTATTAAAACAAGCACGTGCTAAGGAGAGCAAGGGAGAAGGAAAAAGTGGACCACAATGATAATGATAACAATAGTACTCATACCTCAAAGGCGCTTAACAAGACTAGAAAATAATAAAAAACCATAACTTAAATTACCATAAAAAACGCTTTATATAGATTTTAGATGTAAAATGATCGAAATAACACTACAAGTCGTGGCTAACATTACATTAAAAAAGCCTAAACACGCTACATCGATTTAAATTTTTAAAATATCGATAATTATGAATATGTACATTTTGATTATTTACATAGTATACAGGTATGTGTCGCGGGCTGTGAACATTATTTGACATTTTGTAAAAAAAATAGAAAACATTATTAACGTGAATTTAAGTTTCTAACAGACTAGCCCAGCTAATTGGGACCATTCTGTTATTTTTAATTTCTAGAGATATGAATTTTAAGTTTCGTTCTGAATTCTGTTGAGTCTTTTAGTCTTTTATCATTCTTGTGTTATATTTATGGCAGTTAATGTCAGGCTTTGTTTTTATAATGCGCTGCCGGAAACCATCAAAATTATGCATATCAATAAATTTAAAATATTTAAAATGCATATAAATCAAAATAATAAGTATTATTTATATAAGTAAAAATATTATAAAGTCTAAAAGAAAATGAAATAATTAGCTACTTGTAAACATGAATGTACAAAGTAACTAATAAAAAATAAATAAAACTAAAACTAAAAAACGCTATGTGTACATAGTGGAGATTAGCGTTGTGACCGCTCTGAAAGAACTACTTCAAAGAACTACTTATTTTGGCAGCAGTTCCTACTTCATTCATTGTTCATTGAACAAATACTTCAATTGAAGTTGGTAGTTCATTTTAGCGTTCATTCATTTCACTATCTTCATTCAATTCATTGAACAAATACTTCAACGGAAATTAGATTACAAAGAACTACTTCAATTTGCAGCAAGAAATTCGACTTCAAAGTATTTCGATCTAAAGGAACGTTATTTGTTGGGAGTTCTTTTCGTTTTGAACAAATAACCGGATAAAGACTTCAATTGAAGGGTTCATTTTAAATAACTAGCAATTCGTGAAGCATTCACAAAACATTGAAGTTTTTCCCAACGCTAGTGGAGATGCTTTTAGTTCTATCAGAAAGCTCATCAAAGTTAAAACTACGCCATGCAATTCGCGGGGCACTAATATCTTTGAAGTGATTTGGACCTCTTTGAGGTATTAATACTGCTCTCCACTTGAGCAGTGTCGATCAGTGTTATTTTAAATCATTATAGAACACACGTCTAGGGATTTACTGTTCGGTGCTAGGTACTTACACAAGTTCATATGGAGAGATTCGTGGGAGCCCGATAAAGTCTCTCCTGCCTTATAAAACACAGAAGTAAGATAAGATTAAAACATGTTATGTAATTTGTGCACTGTGTACTCTTGACTTAAAAAAATTACGTATCTATAGTCTTGGGCAACGAATGATAAGTGCTAGGAATATGTCCAATTTTATTTAGTGATAAATACAAGAGGTTTGTGTCTTTCATTTAATATAGGCGAATATGATAACTTTCTTATTCTCAAACCTACTTCGCTCTAACTACCATCTCTTGTAATAATATACCACATTGTTATTAACTTCGTATATTTTATTTGTACTCATTCAGTTTAAAAACACTTTGGTGCAATAATTTAAAGTAGCCCAACCACTACAATGTTAATTGATTGTTATTTAATTGTATACGCCAAGTGCGCCAAGTAGGCTTTTTATATATAAAGGTAAATTATTTGCTCATACAAAAAGTAAGAATGAGTAGAAAACATAAGTATTGCGTACATTGTATTGCTTTGATTACGTTAAATCAATATAGATAGAAGATGTTTGATATTATAACCCTGGTGCATCTGCATTCAGTGCAGTTAGATACATCAGCCACCTTTAAATAAAATTTTAAATCGATTAGTTCTCGTTGGCATATGAAAGGCAATAAGGTTTAGTAAGTCGGGGTTTTTTATAATACCATTCAATATGTAGATTGAGTTTATAGTTAATATGTATAAGAAATTTGTGTTGATTTTTTTCGATGGAGTCGGAGTGGATTTTAAAGTTAGAGGACCAGATAGAAGAATTATATTCAACTTGCATTCGAACTAAAGACAAGTATAATATTTTTTTACATTTTAGTTGAAATATTCATAAAATCCCTGGCATTTCAGAGAGTGGAGCCAATCATTTACAGTCCTTTATTTGTTGGTGTGTTGATGTGTGATGGAAATTTAAATTTATTGTACGAGTACAAAATTATGCCAAGATCATTATTGACATGGATAAGGAAAGTATTATAAAGATTATATTGGCAGTTAAGAATTATCAAATTACATTTTTTAACATTTTTTTCTGAATCTGTTCTAATTAAATCTAGTATAAGCCAATTAGGTATTTTTGGACCGAAGGATGATAATTCATACAGTTTTAGATGTGAAGGGATTTCATTATATTATATATTTTCGGTCCGAGGTACGAGAATACGTTTTGATAGATCGTTGTGTGGTTGCTGGGATAGAATGATCATTTCTGCCTTTACTTTTAGTCTAATGTTTATATTCTACTGTTTTCATTTTATTTTTATGAACATACATTAATATATTTTCGTAGAAAACAATCACTTTGTGGTTTGACGGATACGGATATTAATAAAAAAAATTATGACCCACCGGTTTCTCTTAGCCTAATCATAATCAAGGTACAAAATTAAAAACTAAACAAAAAATACAAGGTGTTCGGTTATATATACATACAGAGGGAGAACAAAATATAAAATAAAATAACAGAACAATGAGAAAACAATTAATTAATTAATTAAATGTTATGCTTCGCACATTCAACATAATATTGCTTAATCCTTAAAAAGCCTTTAAGTAAGCCTTAAAACTCAATGCACACGTATCATGTATTTACCCTCGGTATTTACTTATGGATTAAAAGCTTATTATGTTTAACTAAATTCGGCATGATAATAAAACAGTTTTTTTGTTCATAATGTTGTTCCTTAACCCTCTGGATGCCAAGCTACGATTAATCGTTGTTCTCTGTTATCCACACTGACACTTTTTACTTTAGAGATAGATAATTAAATAAACAGTGGATTTTCTGGCATACGTCAGACAAAAACTTGGAATCCAGGGAGTTAAACACGTACATACAAGTTCGCATAAGTACTTGTTTTAAATTTTATTTTTTATCTTAAACTCGCAAGGGTTTACTTGAAGCGAAAACATGATTGTGACTGAATCTTTGCTGGAACCAGTTCTAATCGCTGGATTGTTGGGTGTCGTTTCATTTGTATTACTCGTTCTGAGTTCTCCAGGAAAGAAGAAGGATGGATTCTACTCAGTTCCAGGTACTAATATTTTAATGTATTATTTAGTAACTATCGTTATTGAACTTGAGTGCACTTTAAAATTAAATTATACTTAGCAACATCAGAATTACACACTATTTAAAAAAAATTGACATTTCATCACGAAAACCATTTTTCTAAGAGATTCAATTTTTTTATCTTCGTTTATCTCGAAATAATGATTAATGGGGATTCCATATCTTGACGTTAAGCCTTCGACAAAGTACATGAAAATCTTTTAGTAATTTAGTGCACATTTATTAATTTCATTCAATATTTTACAAAATTATTAAATAGGATACAGAATTTTAAAAAAATAACATATTACGACCCCTCAAGCTAGAAATATTCCCGAATCATGGAGTTCAGCATTATATAAAAAATATATCATATGAAACACATTACTGCTCAATAACAATAAATACAAAAACTAAAAAATATCTCTGTTTACCTAGCATTGTAACCATGATAATAATTTATTTTAACTACATGACAGAAATATGTATGTATACTCTTGAACAGTGCGTTCTGGCGTCAAGAAATTTTCACAGAATTTTATGTAATTTCTTCAACGATGCAACTATTTTCAGTTCGCAACTTAATTTCCTAAGTGACCTATGGAATTTTTAAATTTAGATTTTACTGTAAAAAAATAGATGGGATGTAACAATAGAAATTAATGAACTTTAAATTATGCAGATTGGAATTTCTTTTTGAAGAAATGTTACGCAAGTTATAAAATTACAAAATGGAAAACATCTCGATCGGAGGACGAGATAGAACTGGTTGAATCTACCGAGGAACCGCTGAGCTTGGACCACGGCATTTCTGATTCCCAGTCCATCTTCGGAACCAACAAAGAAGGCTTTTCATTGCTCATCACATTTACGAGGAAACCCCACAGGATATCCGACGTTATATTGATTCTTACATTACCATGCGAAACCCGTCTACAACTTCCCAGTAAGTATTTTGATTTAAATTAATTTTAAATACTATGTAAATTTTCTCACCTAAATATATAAAACTATAACCTAAATATCGCTGCTGCAACTAGTTGTTTTGAGATCTGAACAACCGTTCTATAAAAACGGTATAATAACCCTTGAGAAGCGTTGGATTTTTTATGAAACCCAACAACATGTCGTTTTCTTTTCCGTTTTGAAAACTTATCAAAAACCGTCAAATTTCAAAGGCCAACCAAGTGCGCATAACAAAACAGATCATTTTCATAATATCACGTCACGCGCTGAAAACATGGGTTCGTTAAATTATTTATTAAAAAAACATACATAAAACGTAGCATATCCGTATTGTCGGTAGAAAAATCTATTCGCATATTTTTTTCTCAGAAAATTAAAATTGAATGCTGTAAATAATTTAGATCAAGACGATACAATGATTTTCGACGGGTCTTCCTCGACGTGGAGAGCCGGCGGGTTATCGTTGATTATGCTGAGGCCTTTTCTGAACTGGAGAATTCTTTTCAACGGAATGCTTCAGAAACAAAGCAAATCAGGATCTACAGATGCGGACATGCAACATGTGAGATTTAATTTTATGTGAGTAGTTTTCAACTGACGCTATTTCGCCGCAGGGGTAGACGGGGAGGATATACCGCCTCACAACTCTAACTTGCGCGGCATGTACTCTCCTGATACTCCTTTCTCCGTCCATCAACTCTACATTTGTAAACCATCTACGGCGTAGTAGTTTGGACCCCCGTGACATTTAAGCTGGATTCACACCAACGTCCGGATCCGCTCAGTGACGATATTGTTCCGCATGAGAGCTTATTGATATGGTATGAATATCAATCAAGGAGTATGTGCCAAGACAAAGTTGTGTGGCTGTATATCCTTCTGCCCACCCTTGTGATATTTAACTACTTAGTTAGTTAAATAATTATTTTGAAGTGTAAAAATACTTACATAGCAATTTTTTTATCACTAAATAATATTTTTATTAATTATTAAAAATATTATTTAGTGATAAGAAAATGGTTTAAAAAAAAAAATCTGCCATGTAAGTATTTTTACACATCAAAATAATTATTTAACTAAGTAGTTAAATATCACAAGGGTGGGCAGAAGGATATACTGCCACACAACTTTGTCTTGGCACATACTCCTTGATTGATATTCATTCCATATCAATAAGCTCTCATGCGGAACAATATCGTCACTGAGCGGATCCGGACGTTGGTGTGAATCTACCATTAACGTCGTCATAGCGCCATTTTGAATTTTTCATCTAAACGGTCCCCGTTAACCGCCGATCCTCAACCAAAAAATTATAAGCTTAATAGTCAATTGGTAATCGACGACTGATCAAACAACCCAACTTGAAATTTGACAAAACGCTAACGGCGGCGCCGAATACCAACGTCAAATGTGACTGGGCACCAAACACCCGGGCATTAGCCACTGTTTTCCCTTGCGTTGTACAACTATACTATACAAAAGACACTAAAGATTTATATGACTGGTTAGTAGTCGATTTAGAAAGTAATTGATTGTCAAGATTGACAAGAACTTTAATTATCGCAGATGGATTGGAGATTCAGTTCCCCAGAGAACACCAGATGATGCCAGCGTCAAATTGATGGCTGAAGCCGTTGCTTCAGAGCCGTGGAGGAGTCCTAATTGGATTGACGGAATGTAAGTATACAAATGCATTGGCTTACAAAAGCATTAAAATTTAAACATAAATATGTAAGTACCTAATATTAACTCTTCTACTTCAATATATGAAATAGCATTTTTGTATTATCACTTTATTGTTGTTTGACCCCGATTGACTTCATTCTTCACTGATTTAAATGTATTGTTTAAACAATTCTTCTATGTGTTAGATATAAATCATTTCTACTGCATATGCATGTACGTACTTACACAACTACTACAAGAAATTTAACATATTTAAAATAAATTTCAATGATTTGTACACAATGACATTACATACACTGAACAGAAAATCCTCGGAAGTTTGATCTATACGGATTTAAA
The DNA here is from genome assembly GCA_022651775.1 of Drusus annulatus. Classification (NCBI taxonomy): domain Eukaryota; kingdom Metazoa; phylum Arthropoda; class Insecta; order Trichoptera; family Limnephilidae; genus Drusus; species Drusus annulatus. The sequence continues at coordinate 1,625,804 of JAGWCC010000048.1, read as the reverse complement.
ATAAAACTAATATTATTTTCATACGACCTTTCGACTCCTAGGCCTCAAACAGCCAATCAAATCGGTTATATATGCATGAAAGAATTTCGATAGCTGTATAAAAAAGTTTATTCAATTTCACCCGAAGTAGGGGAAAACTTACCTTACTTTTGGCACACCGGACGCGCCCACAACATACTTTGATCGGTTTCTCTCTTCAATGGGAATGAACATGTAATTTATTTATTCTATGAAATGAAGGAATCATTGTGTCAAAATATTAGTTTTGCTTAATCACAATATAATATGTAATAATATTAATAAAGTTTTTATTCCAGAAGGGATGCAAGAGTAGTGCAATAAAATACATTCCATAATTGATAATAATACATAAAATAAAGTCGTTATACATAATATATACACAATGATAAAAAACTTTAATTCATAGGAAAAAATAAAACTAATAAATGTAAAAATATATAAAGTCATTAGTTTAACTTATCTGCTTTGCACGGAATTTCAAGATCAAATAAGTTAATAATAAAATAAGAACTTAGGTTAATTCTAACTGAACAATTTTAAAACATTTCAATGTTATCTCTTATTTTTTAATTATTTTTTATGAATACTGCACAAGAGTCTCAACTGCTCCCAACCGTCTAGAGCGAGTGAAACTATGGCATCTCCAAATAGGGTATGTTGTGAAGCTGAAGGTAAAGAGGATGGGGAAGAGGAAGGTTGGGAAGTACCTGGCTATTCAGATCTGGTCACCAAACACGGCTAAAGCCATTTCAAGCAACTTTTCGATTCTGAATGGTGGTCTTTCACCAGGTCGATACTTAGAGTATCTACGTCTCTGGAACGTGCCGCAAATATACTTTTTATTATTTTTATATGAATTAAATGTGTTATGACACATATTAATTAAATAAATGTTATTGCCGCATGCCGGGTTTGAACCCGCGACCTTTGGATTTGTAGTCCAGCGTCTTACCACTCGACCATGGAGGCCGATTAATGGTATTTAAAAGTTATATAGCTCATGATTGAAATTATTTTGTAAACAGTTGCTTTTACCTAGAAATTTCAGACGAAAACTACACATTTCATAACGCTAAGGATCACCATTCACAATTTATTAGTGAGATATACAGATTTTTCACTTTTCATGTCAAAAGGAAACATTGCTTGTTCCAACAGTGTTGGTGTCTAAATTCATAGCAACATGATTTTTCAGAACGCAGTCTGAAAAGCGAGGATACGACCAGTATGGAAGCATGTGTGGGACCATCGTAGTGGGTGAGGAGGAAGAGACGGTGACAACCTCGATGTACGGATTGAGACGAAGGGTATGGCAGCCGGTGGTAGGAACCACTCTGCGGAGATCCCTGACCATCGTGGGGGCAGCTGCCGAGGGAACCATTTACCAAATAGGAGCTGAATCGTTTACCGATGGCCTAACACAGTTAGTCAAACCTTATTTATCTTTTTTACCTAGGTATGTGGGACTCTTAAACCCGCATGCCCATCACTGGATTTAACCATACTACCATCGTTGACCATGCCGCAAATATTATATGGAAATGTTATTTTATGTGAATTAAATGTGAAATAACACATATTCATTCAATTAAAAAATATATTTACATGCCAGGATTTGAACCCGCGACACCTGATTTCGTAGCCGAAGATCTTGACCACTCGGCCACGGAGGTCGTCAACATCGTATTGAATCGTCAGTTTGCCAGAGGGAATATATCGTCGCCGGAAAGGCAAAAGGGCTCAAGTGACACATTAGTCAAATATGAGTTAAATATGCAGTATTGATCAGTTTTTTTTCTGCATCGAATGCTCTGACTCTCGTTTGATTCTGAAGACTTTTGTGGCTCTTCAGCCATCTAAAATATACTTGACTCAAGCGACACAAGTTTGGGACTTTTTTTAGCTTTTTTTCGCTTCGGGTAACTCAGTGAGAGCACTGAGTTACCTGAGATAACTTTTTTTTTGCCTTTCCGGCGACGATATATATAACCTACAAGTACTTACCTAAAACTTGTTCCACATAGTAGTACATGCTAGGGATAGTACCAACAGTGTATACATTCAGGCCCGGCTCTGAGTCCAACTCGTATCAAGTAGAGGACGTGAGGCGCGGGTTTTTATTCCGAGCCGTCAGGTCGGGCACTTACGGGTTCAATTGCCGTATATGAACGGTATGTTTTTTTTTTCATTTATATCATTTATATAAAGCACTGTGATTAGGTACTATCAGTGGCTTGGCGATTCGCCGCCTGGAACGAACTGCTCCAATTGCGCCTGCACAGAACCGGCCTTGAATTCGTACACGGCTAATTATAATTAGTAATAATTAATAATGTATTTATTCATATTTCAGACTTAAGTCTGGGCATGTCAGATTACCAAATGGAGATGTGCAACCTTTCGAATCATTTGATTTGAATATGTCAACCATCGGGGAATACGATGCAGATATACCTAAATCATTCACCATAAAGTTATCAAGTAATTAACCTCTTTCGTGAATACTTTTATATCTTTACATTCTTATTTATTAAGTCGTAATTATTAAATACATTTTTTCAACATTATTTTAGCTAAAAACAGGGATTTTGTACTTTTTGTCAGCTTAAATAAAGACCTGAAACAAACCTACAAAAGCAGAACATGGAAAATTGTTCTGGTACCATTTCAAGCAGGTATAAATGGCAATCAAGGCTCTGGCTTTTTACAGCTCTGGTATCCTTACAAAGGTAATAATAAACAATTTATTTATGCACATAAATAATTTTATAGTGATAATATTATGCAGCAGGTGACTAACACTTTTGCATAAAGATGTTGCATTGCACATGCGGCAGATAGTCCATTTTATTAAAGTGTCACCTGGTGTAGCAGTCAATTTTTCGAAATTGGTTTTCAGTTTTTCTGGATAAGTCCTTTCACTGCCCAGCATTTCCACATCATAAAAGAGACAGCAAAGTAAACCTTGTATTCTTTGACAGGAGAAATGCCGTTAGAGGAACACATCAATATAAAGCAATTGCAATGGCTAAGTTTGGAAGACTTGGATGCTAAGATCCCCCTCTGTGCTACCTTCAAGGAGAGAATAGCCACTTGCCCTGATGCCGTGGGGGGCAAGGGGGCCTCCTTGGCACTGCTGGCTTCAGTCAACACTGATCAGGTAAAAACAAGAAAATCAACTACAACAGTATATTTGTTTAACTAAAATTACCTAACTTTACCACCTCTTCTTCTGGCGTTCTCTCCTATTAATTGGAGGTTGGCTCTCATAACATTAGTTACTAAGACACAGTAATATTTTCTATGGTGCATTAATTTTTTTATATTTCTCCATAGAAAACCAGGAAAATTCTTTACTAGAACATAAGCAACACTATTTTCTATCAAACTTTTTCATTTGCTGGACTAAATCCAATACATCACCACTTTAATGCATTTTTTGTTAAGAGGTCAGTTGAAATGACTCAAATAAGTAAATATCGATTTGATAATGTCGGTATGCATTCTTATTACAGTATGAGGTACCAAACGGCTTCTGTTTAACAACACGAGCTCTCGAATGCCAGTTGAACCATTACCCAGAATTGCAGAAAGCGGTACAAGCCATTACCGATGTTAGCTCCAACTATAGTGAGTCAAGTCTCAAGGACGCTTGCAAAAGGTATATTACTCGCTACTTATGCTCGACGCACTTCTACCAAGTACCCACCCAAAAGTGGCTTTTATATCAGTTGAATATTGGTTCTATTTTTTAGGGCTACTGAATTATTTGAATCTACTGCAGTTTGCAACATAGTGAAAGAACATGTTGTATCTTCATTCGAAGACTTGTGTGAATCTGGAAGAGATGATTTAGAAACTACAGATCGTTACTTTGCCGTTCGTTCTTCAGGTAAATAATTATTTCACACATTAAAACTGCCTTGTACGATTTAATTACTATATTCATTATCACGGTGCTAAAGCCTAGGGTGAGATTTGATTTGCTCCATGATCCCTAGATATCTATTTCTAGTCCCGGGGCCTTATTTTGCTGTCTTTTCCAGTAGTTTATTTATTTATTATTTTATTGGTTTTCTGTTAAATCAGGTATCGGGGAGGATTCTGAAGAACTTTCTGCAGCTGGTCAAAATGCTACAGTTTTGGGATGCAAGTCTATAGAAGATGTTCTAACAGGAATACAAGAATGTTGGTCATCGCTATTCACATTTCAAAGTGTAGAATATCGCAGGTAATTTTTACATAATAATTTATTTTTTTAACAAACCCAAGTCTTCCATGACTAAATTAAACAAATACTTTGTCTTAAACCACAAAAATTATTTCCGCCCTCAACCGGTTTCCGAAAAATCCTTCCATATCAGGGCAAAAGTTAAACTAAACAAAAAAAAAATAACAAGTGTCCAGATATTAAAAGTTGGAGTGGGAAGTAGCACGAGGAGAAGGGAAATGTGCCGGGACTAGCAGGGCGAGAGAGAGCAGCGCAATTTACTGGGATTTTTAATTCTTTCTATACAGGTTATTTGAGTACTTTGACCTAAGTCATTGCTTCATGGGAAATATTTGTTCTGTGATTCAGGCAACATGGCCAACTAGTGCAGTGCGGTATGGGGGTGGTGGTTCAGGTGATGGTGGATGCCAAAGCGGCTGGAGTTATGTTCACCAGACACCCCAACACCGGCAACCCCGCTCGCATCTTCATCACTTCCAACCATGGACTGGGAGAGGTAATATAATTCAGAGTCTCTCAATCAAGTTCGAAGAACCCATTGTTTTTAAGCTATTAAAGTTTGGATCATTTTTATTAAAAAGCTATTATCATAAATTTTATTTAATTAATTAAGCTAAATTTGTAATATTAATCTAGAGATTTTATAACAAATAGAACAAATTTTGAGAAACCCCTAAATTGACATTAAATACATAGGTACTGCAGTAATAATGCATCTTTGACAACTCGAACTCTGTTTTATGATACTCACTTTAATGTTTTATGTTTTCATAAGAACCACGGTGGGTATCTGAATCTAATTAAGATTATTTATTATTTTAACTTTTGTTTTATAATATGTACGAAAGTTCTGTAGATATTATTGTACGATATTTTTTGCATTTTAACATATTTCCAGAGTGTGGTTTCTGGTCAAATAGAACCTGATACTGTTATAATAAACAGAGATATTCACAACAACCTCTCCATAAAAAGTATCGAAATTGGAAAGAAAGGAGCGAGAGTTGTTTTGGACAAGTCCAAGAAGTCAGGAACACAGACAGTACAAGATGAAGAGGATGCTGTTCCATCGTTGAGTCTTTCGGAAAAAGAGTGTTTGTTGCTTGGCAAAATAGCCATTCTACAGGAAAACCTTTGGGGACTCCCGAGGGATATTGAATGGGCCATTGCTCAGGTACTCCTTTACTTTAACCTGTACACAAATTATTATTAAATCATTATCGTTGCCGACAACTGTTAGACCAGTGTATCGCCAGATTCAGATCCAAATCTTTTCAAAATATCTCGCAATATTTATTTTTTATTTGTGATTAAATTATTCAACACGTTTTTAGGCAAAAACTTGTGGTTATTTCTCGGTTAATAGGGTATGTAAATAAATTATAAAATCAACTGCCTACCACCCTGCCATTTAGAGAACTTTGTTATTTGGAATTAGTTCATTCGTGTTCCTATACTTGCAGGATAGAGTTTACTTGGTGCAAGCCCGGCCCATCACGAGCCTTAACAGCTGGACTGAGTTTGAGCTAGCTCACGAGGCGGACACACCGGTTATGTCAGAAGACGATCTCTTAACTTTTGCCAATACCGGAGAGGTAGACATTTTTTTTATTTTCTGACAATTCATCAAAATTTTGATATTATTAATGATCTGTCACTTGAAAGTAACATTTTTTATCATTTTTGCAGGTCATGCCCGGAAGCTTTTCACCTCTCTCCTTATCATCTATCTCTACAGTTTTAAATGATGCCATATCAGCGTCTAACGGAATGCCATCTTCCAAATACAGCATGAAAGTTTTGAGTACCACCAACTACCATGTGGGCTTGAATGTGTTCAATGTAAATATTTTGTTTTTCCTTTTAAATAAGAATCAGTCATTTCCATCACAAGGTATCATCTATATCAGCGTATCAACTTTTTAATATTTATAATTTAAATTAAAATGCTTGAATTATTTCAGACAATGTTAAGGCAGTGTGAACCAAGCATAACAACTAGTACTAAAACAATGGATTTAGCAATATATGGACACGTAGTTGTTGATGAAAACCTTCACTCAATTGCACTTTATAGGAATAAAGTGACAGGCATTATCACCAAATTTTTATTATTAAGGGATATTGTTCTCGTTAGTATATATTTATATTTTCATTTACTACTTAAATGATATTGTGGCGCCACTGAGAAATTGGCCGTGATGGAATCAAGACCTTTTTAGTGTCTAATTAATGTCCTGTTTTCGTCGCGGTCAATCTCCCGGCGACTGAATCAAATTAGAAAATGATCAGTACCGTTTCAGATTTTATTTGATAAAACCTTTTTTATAGTTTTTATGGAGAAACCAGTCTAACTGTGAAAAGGCAATCACCCATGCCAAGAAACTGGATGTGGATTTAAGCAAACAAAGGACTGCTCTAGAAATGTTTAATTATATTGAAAGCAAAATGGTTGATGTGTCTAAGAGCTCTTACTTCCATAGTAACTCCAGTGCAGCCAGCGCCATGTCTCAAATAGTGTTTCTATCAATTATTTTGGAGGGCCGCAGCGGTGAGTATAGTTTCTATTTTATAAAAACCTCTCTACCAGATGTCAGAAACTTACCTAAATTTATACGAAGGGGTACCTAAAAGAAACCGAACTAATTTTTTATTTATGTTTTGACAAAAAAACTATAACCCCCTTCAAATTACTCTCCACTGGTACTAATAAACTGGTTTAAACTTTTATTCCATTGTTCTAAACATTTTTTTAAATTCGTTCTCTGTGATACTCGACAGCGCCTCTGTCGTTTTATTCTTCAACTCAGCAACGTCGGCAAAACGCTTTCCTTTCATGTCTCCTTTCATTCGGGTAAGTAAAAAAAGTTGCATGGGGCAAGGTCGGGTGAATAGGGGGGGTGAGGCACAGGGGTCGTGGCACAGACTGCGTGAGCAGGGCTAAATAACTTAGGTTTCTTTTGGATACCCTCTCGTATTTAAAAGCATTGTACATATCAGTTTATATAAATTACTTAGGTCATATGCTACAGCCGACACTAGAGCTTATTAGCACAAACATTTATAACAATAATAACTGCACACACTGAACTTTCAATATCTTTTTACACGAATATATTTTTCTAATGTTCTTTACTAAATTAAATAAATGGAAAAATGATCAGCATGCCTATTCACTTCTTGACCAACTTCTAAAGTGTGAAGTATCTTTATCTTTTACAAAATCTCAACACCCTCAAACGAGATTCCCGAAAGAGGAAGCTGGGAGACACGATGCTTCACATTCTACACCACTTCTATAACGTATAGCTAATATTGGCATACTACCTCTAAAAGAGAGCTTCGTCGTAACCTCTCCATTTTTCCCATAAACAATCAGTTGAGTGTAACAATAATTAAAATAATAAAAACAACTTAATAATAATAATAAATGATATAGTGGAAGTCCTGAATTTAAGTCTCAGTCGCAACCTAATCTTTTTATTTTCTTGTTTTTTTCTATTTACATATTCTTTGAACATTGTATTCTTTCAATAGTCAAAATAAAACAAAAAACACATTCTTTTGTCATGTTAAATAATATAAAAATAATATTGCTGGTTACAGATTTTACAACAGATCTTTTTAATGACATTGGTACCATTTTGTCTTCATGTTCTGATGTAATATCGGCACAAATACCGGAAGAATTAAAAAAAATTGCCATGGCTATTCAGTCTTCAGGGAAAACTGAAGAGTTCTCTAAGCAGTCCCCAGATACAGTTGTAAAGTGGCTGGAAGATAGTTGCAGCGGTGTGCACCGTTTGCTGACACAATTTTTGGAAAAACACGGTCACCGATGTATAAAAGAGGTAGGTACTTAGAGGTGGCGAATATTTATAAGAGGTAAAGAATTATAAATGTAACATTTTCCAAAGAGTAAATTTCTTTATTTATCTTTCAGTTTGATATGCTCACCGACACATGGGGCATTGACTCGACTCCACTGATGAAAACCTTACAGGCAACAGTCAAAGTTCCAGTTGTAGAAACTAACAATGCTCCTATTACTGTAGAGCAACTTATCAGTCAACTTATTTCTCCCATGAAGAATTCTACTAAGTATGTGTGTGATATAATGTATAGACTCAAATATTTAAAATGATGTACATATTTAATCTAATTTTTCCTTTATTTTAAGAAAAATATTGAGGTATGTCGTGCCTATCTGTCAGAAGTCAGTCTCCAGGCGGGAGGCTACCAAATCAGCTCTGATATCAGTTGTACACAAGTTGAGAATGGCATACCGTGGATTAGGAAAGCAAATGGTGAAGGAATGGAGATTGCCCGATGAAAAACTCCTGTTCTTTATGACCCGCACAGAACTGGAAAAATACTTGCTCACTAGAAATCCAGTATTTATTACAAAGTATGAATACCTTCTTCTTATTATTATTATTATTATTACTATTTATCAAATGTGCTGCTTTACTAAGCTGTGACCGAGAGATTGTAACGATCTTCGGTCCCTTAAGGTGGTATAGTCGCTTACCGCATGCTTACAAGCAGCAAACAGCAGCAAAAGACCAGTGTAAATAATCGCTTTTAAGCCCAATTTGAATCGGATTGTAAACTGAATAGAATCTTGTTTGCAAAACTAAACGAAAAACAAAAACTTTTACATAATTTTGCTGTTAGTACCTAGTACTAAAAGAACTAAAACAGAATTTGGTGGAGAAAAATGCAGGTACGCACCAAGGTCAGGGAGATAATATTTCATTTTGTCAGATTTTATTAGTGGTTTAGAGCAGCCATGTTTTGGAAATTTAAAATATGCTAGTAAATTTGCGACACACTACTTTTACTGCTTTCTTACAACTACGCTACAAATATATTTTGATTCATTGACATTTTTCAGAGCCATTCTCCGGCGCAGATTCTTCCCTCGATGGGACAAGTTGCAGTTTTCTGAATTGGTTTGGGGATTTGGCCGGCCGCTGGCTGCCTCAGATACTAAAATAGCCAGAGATGGACCTGAGGGTTTCAAAGTTACCGGAACTCCAGTGTGTTCTGGAGACATTGTCGCTCGTGCATGTGTCATCACCTCTATTTTAGAGGTAATGTTATATATACAAAATATCTAACTTCTTCTCCACCTAAGCCCCTTCGAAATCGATATTTCCATTGTTTTTGAAAATTAAATTTGGTGAGTATTTTTCAAAAGCCTTTTCTTTCTGATTTCAACATTGTACCTTAAGTGTGTGCTCCCATAGTATGTACTAGCACGCCATGACAGTCTCCCATGTCAGTCATGGCCATGCCATGTCTTTTTCTGTGGTACTTTGAGATGGGTTCGGTTCGATAACCAATAATGATGAAATGACTTTTGTTTCAGATTGATCAACTGCAAGCTGGAGACATCTTGATTACTCACTCTACAGATATTGGCTGGTCTCCGTACTTCCCACTCATGGGAGGAGTTGTCACAGAGTTGGGAGGGCTTATATCACATGGTAGAAATTTATTACGATTTATTATAATATGTTATGTAGAATGAAACAATCAGCATTTAACAATGATATAGAACAGTTGTAAATGTTCAAATAAAATAACACTTTATTTTAACCACAAATTTATTATGTTTTAACTCATAGTTATTATATGTGCCCCGACGAAGCTTGATCTTAGCGAAACCGGTTGGCATTGAAACATAATAAATTCATGGTTTAAAACAAAGTGTGCTTTTATTTAAATACATGTATTGTCAAACCACAAAGTTATTGCTTCTTATAAAATAAATAAATAAATGGAAATGTGTTTATGCTATACTCTAGCCGCTGAGAGATTGTTCTGACTAAACTAAAAACTAAAGTTTGAGTACCTACTATAGCATATACACTTTCAATTATTGTAGTTCCTGAGTCCACTCATTACATAAGATCTGTATAAATTCATCATAGCACTGCGGCAATTGCAATGATTGTGGACATATTGTGAATTTTGAAATCCCCAATGGTGGCCATCCTTGCGGCATTTGTCACTTTTCCATTCATCGACTTTACTGTTGATATTTATATTAATATTAAACTGAGCATAACTTGTTCTAAAATGGTAGTAAGGCAGTACCCGCTGTGAGTGTCGAACTCATTACAACTGGTAGAAGAGCATCTTCGGTTATATATTTGCAAGCATTTGATCTCCATTTTTATTCGGTTTGTATCAATTTTAAGAATAATGACTTCTTCTAAAATTTAAATAGTACTCTCCATACATTCTCCTTCAACCATCGTTCCTTCATTCAACGTATTGATTGTTTTGGCCTCGCCTTCCAGGAGCCGTGGTGGCCCGGGAGTATGGCCTGCCTTGCATCGTGGGGGCCCAAGGCGCCACCGCTGTCTTCAAGACCGGAGACATGGTGCTGCTGGCTGCCTCCTCGGGACTATTGGAGAAGGTTGTAGTGCAGTCGGAATTGTAACAAGTTAATTGTATTCATATATAGTATGTCTGTGCATAATTAATTAAATACGCAATAATAATGTAATAAAGAATTTTTGCATAAAAAATATTGTTGATATTATAGCATTTTTTTGTTGTTGTACAATTACACGTTTTTTTGCTGACTGAATATTTTTGTAAATATTTAAATAATATCAATAATCAACAACACAAATATGAAACAGAAAATAAAAAGACAATGGTCAAAACCGAGACTCGAACTCGGATCCTCTAATCTATCCGGAAGTAATGCTTCAACATTTTTGATCGATCTCATACTTTTCACTGAAAATTATTGATATTATTTTTTTTTAACTTTCTTCCGATTTGGCTGCCATTTTTGATAGAGTAGAGGATCCGAGTTCGACTCTCGGTTGTGACCATTGTCTTTTTATTTTCTGGCTTTTTCTGTTTCATATTTGTGTTGTTGATTATTGATATTATTTAAATATTTAAAAAAATAATCATTTTTGGTAATTAACTGATGTACTCGTATATTCTAAGTTCAAATATGTTTGTATTTATTTTTATATTATTTTGTTTTCAATAAAATTTTCAAAATTTAAGTTTTTTTTTATTTAACATAAGTTTGTTTACGATTGTTATAAAAACACAAATAGTTCAATTTAATAAATCTTCTTTAAAATGTTGTTAATATGACGTATGTGCAATAGTCCTCTAGTCTCAATTGCAATAAACTTATGTTTAAAAATATAAAACTGTTTATAAAAACATACAAAGAACAAAACTAAAACAAATAATTTTGATCACAGCCCATAGGCAAGTTGCCTCCATTAGAATATGATACTTTTGTTATTTGCATAGGCACAAGACCATAAACATTCATTGGTAATGTAACGAAGGACATATTGGCCTTACTTTTCTGACATTGTCTTGACTCTAAAAAAAAATAATAAATTAATAGTATATTATGATTGAAACATCAGTTTCTAAAAAATTGTTAACATTTTAATAAAACTTATTTATAAACTAAACTAAAGGTAACCAGTGAAAAATCACGGGATGTAACTTTACTGGGAATTTTATCTGACACAGAGATCAAAAACTTAAGATCTGATAATTAAATGTCATTCATTTGTTTTTGGAAAATATATTATAGGTAGGTACCTACCTACTTCATCGCTGGTTATATGCTTTTTTTTTTATTTGATAAATTTCATGCACTGTTCCAATTAAAAAGTTCACACTCATACATACATGCTCGTAAAGAAATTATATTTTATGATGAATTATTAACTATAAATAATATCTTTTGTAAGTATATACGTCCATGTGAACTTTAAAAATTTGGAACTAACGGATGTGTTCAGAAAATTATCAAATTTTAAAAAGATCTTTTCAAATCTAAACAAGTAGACCTCTAATGAATTTTAGCAGACATTTTTCTATATTTTAAATTAGTGAATCAAAGTAACTAATATTTTTTTCTTGGAAAGTCAATTTACATTGCGTGATTTTTCACGGTAATAACTGGTGAACTAGTGTCAAATAAACTATACCGGATCACAGGAACATCTATGTTCCATATTAGAAACTAGCTTTTGTGCAAACTGATTGTAATATTTCCACTGCTGAGATTCTGATACAAGTTTATTTTTGAAGTTTGACCAATCGTTGTCCACTAGGGTAAGAATATCACTTCTATTTCCTGCAACATAAAAACATTACGACACTTTGGTAGTTTTCTGTTTGATCAGGAACATTTATAGATTTGATCACTAGACTAGATTACGTACACCAATGCTCTATTTACAAATGAAGTCTTTAAGTTCAATATATGTTTATGTATTGCCACCACACTGATTTAGTGGGGAATCTGCCAGAACTGCTCACTCGGGAGTTGGAGCCCAAGCTTCAAGCAGTTTTGTCTCTGCTGAACGCTGTTAATGACTAAAAAGACATACTGGGAACTTTTTAACTCCCATTAAGAACAGGCCATTACTGGGAGAAAAATTAATATACCTGCTATAATGTACTTACCTGCTTTGGCAACAATCTTTCTTTGAGCCTCTTCAACAATGTCATAAAACCACTGATTCCAAACTTCAAGAGTAACTGAGAAACAGTGCAGAATCCTGGCACACTCCTTAAACTTTCCTATTTCATCTGAAAACATAACCAAAGAAAACATTATTTTACTATATTGTAAGAAATTAATGAAACTTATGTTCTACAAATTCTAAACAGTACCATATCAAAGGAAAGTCCATATGGAATCACTATTAAAGTTGTAAGAGATACAATGCCAGTGATAGGACCTCATCTATTTAGTATATACGAGTACATATTTATAATCAATAAATCATTTCCAAGGGGAAAATCCTCCAACATGTGGAAAACATCACTATTACTTTATTTCCAGATTTCAAAAAAGCCTTTGTGACGGTATATTGGTCTCTCAACATTTGGTTTAAACTTATTCAATAACACCCCCAAAGAAGAAAACAGGTAACAAAAGTTGAAAGCTCAGTATCGGAACCAATACAAAACAGCCTGGGTGTTTCTCAAGAGTTTCAATTTAGACCCAATTTCATTTATAATTTAAATAAATGATAAAATTACAACCATAAAACATTGCAAAATCAAACTATTTGCGGATGATACGTTAATCTGCATCGCATGTAAATAGTGCACAAACGCAGAAAATAAAATAAATGAAGACCTGCAAAATATAGCAGTATGGCTGAAAATAAACCAGCTGATGTTGAATGTGAACAAAAAAAAGATTTCCAAAAGAGTATATTTTCTTGGAAGACTGAGGAATAAAATAAATAAAAACACTGCAGAGCTCATTTATAAAACTACAGTGGCTCCACATTTAGATTACAATTCCACAATATTATGTTTGGCCAATGAAGGAAACCTGAACAAGCTAGAAGTTATTCAAAACAGTGCTATGAGAGGAAGTCTATGGAAAGGCAAATATATATAATAGTGTAAATAAACAATAGGTCTTCAGCCATAATGGTTTAAAGATAATGGCTTGATAAAATAAATATTTATATAAATATAATTACTTGGAGAGAATGAGGCATTTTTCGGTATGATGGCGTCAATCATATTTGCTTCTTTGAATGTAGGATCGTAGCAGCACTGTCCTGTGGGTCCGGGTGCAGCGGCCTTGCACTTCTGCAGCTTGGTGGACACACAGAGCTTGGGTCCTTTGGGCTTCTTGCACTCTCCCTTGTCCGCATCGAAACCTTCCTTCCCGCAAGCTAAATCTTTTTTAGGCGGCAAAATTTTCTTACAAACATCCTCTTTTGGCGGACACTCCTCCGTTGACTTCCCCTTTAGCGGACACTCCTCCGTTGACTTCCCCTTTGGCGGACACTCTTTCGGTGTTGCTTCAATTGGTTTAGTTGGCTCTATTGAATCACATATACACTTCAAATTAAAACAGATTAGCCTTCCCATACCCAAGATAGCAATATAGTATAATAATAACAGTATAAATTGAGCATACTGAAATCCATTAAAATAAATTATATTGTATTCAAGACAGACCAAAAGATCTCGAGACAAAGTGTAGGCACTGGTAGCTCATCAATTTTGAAGTAAAAATATTTCTTTAAGAAGAACGTTTTGTGAAGTAATTAAAGTATAATGCTTTTTGCGAAAAGGGATTGATATTAAATGATTTACAACCGTCATAGAGCTATGGAGAATGTGCTAAATCTAATTGTAAATTCATACTTACCAACAGTTTTTTGTTGGACGACTTCCTGTAAACATTAAGTGAAAGATATAATTTAAATTTATTTATACATTATGAAATACACTAATAAATTGATGTGCATTTTAATGGATGTAAGGTCAAAGCATTATTCATGCAAAGAAATCCCATTTAACAGTAGACTTATTTAAACAATGATGTTACCGGTTTGTGCTCAGGTAAAGGAGGGGGCGGTGGTTTCTTGGGTTCAACAGGAGGGGGGGGTGGCTTAGGAGGGGCAACAGCAGGGGGTGCTTCAGGTTCCTTTACTTCCTCTATTACTTCCTTTTTGATTTTTTCTTTTTTAGGTTTAACTTTTTTAGGTTTTTCTACTTTAGGTTTTTCAACTTGAGGTTTTTCTACTTTAGGTTTTTCTACTTTAGGTTTAACCTTCTTTTTAGTTTTCACTTCTTTTTTTATTTCTATTTTAGCCACTTTTTCAATTTTTGGTTTTCCTGAAGCATTCAAAATTAATAAAATAAATAACAATAAAATGGTTGTGTTTTTTTTTGTCAACTAAATAAATACACCAGCACAGGTGAAGTTACCTTAGTTAACGTTAGTTTGTGTCATAATAAATCAACATTTTTTATTTAGTTGAAACACGTCACATTAAAATATTGTTTTGTTTTTAGTACAACTGGTCTATAATTTATAGATTAAACTATTGCACTTGGTACCACCTACATACTTATAAAGAGTCAAAAACCTTACTTTTTATTTTTTTTTCAACTTTTAATGGACCCTAAAACGAATTTGAACAATATGTATTAAATTTGAGCGTCATGTCAGTATTTTGAATAATAAAATCAATGCAAGTTTGATTATTCTACCTTCTTTTGGTTACATAAGCACTCCAATAATTCATGTCTAAAGTCTTTATCATCTGCTTCTGTAAATTTTATTACAATTTTCTGTAAGTACGTTTGATACAAAATCATGCAATAACGCTATTCGCGAATTCTGAAAATGCAGGAAAGCGTGTTAAACATAAAATACTTTATTCATACACCTCATTGGGAACAAATTAGTTAAACCTGCCAAAGCTGCGTCGTCACATTCGATGGTTCCCTTTTTCTCCAACATTTCATTAATCCAGATACTGAGCTGTTGTCAAATTACAATAAGTCATGTTAGTACTAAAATTAAGGTAATTAAATTAGATAAGTAAATGATGTATGTACTATATTTCCATTATTTTTTGCATAAATATTAAACATCTTAACCATCCCGTACTCGAGATGGCATTCGACATTACCTAGCTCTTTAATCTTTGACATTTCCGAAATCTTAAACAACATAATTGAAATAAACATTTTCTCAAATAACCATTAAAAAAATTGGTAGAAAGCTAAGAGAAATGCGATATATTATATTATGTATTTCAAAGCAGGTAAAATATTTAAAATATGTTTGAACTTTTAATACTTATTTTAGGTTTAAATGTATTCAATCAATAAGTTTATGTATAATGATAATTTATATACTATTGTTTGAATTCATGGAAGTGAGCAAACATCTCAAATATTATTGTATTGCTGGCGTGTCGAAATTTCAAACTATGCAACAGGAAGGTTAACTGAGGAATACTATTTTGTTTTTGTTTAAAAGTGTGTAGGTACAGTAGTGAACTACATATTATTTCTATAGGATGACTACTGTTTAAAATTTTCTTACCTTTTTGGCCATTAGAATTAAGGACTTTTGCTTGGGATCTTTGGGTTTGTTGACATCAGCATTCATAACGCAACACAGTTCATTATAAATAATGCATGTCATACTTGTTTCTCTGTAAAAAGTATTTTGCTGTTTCAAGATGCATAGTATAATGATATATGATTATGAAAAACCCAGTATTTATATCTTATATCATGAACTTTAATATTTTTCTATTTAGAATCATCAATATTACTTCAAATACCTTTTCATATCATATGTGTTGATTTTTTTCAATAGAGATGATACCAATGAACATGAATTTTTACCATCACCTCCTTTTCCCTGACAACACTTGCCCCTGCTCTCAGCTTTGGGCTTCGGTTTGCTTGGACACTTGCTAAAAGTAATTTGTTTATATTCAATATCATTCCACTGCATACATAATATATAAATAAAAACCACTCCCTCTTTCATATAAACGATACATGTAAAGGAATGATAGCTAACAACAAAGTTCTTAGCAGCAGGACAATATCAATAAATTATTAAATAATTTAATACCATTTTTTGGGTGACTTCTTTTTGGTAGTAGTGGTCCTTTTGCAGTTATTTATATTTACACCCATATACTCTCCTTGGACAATGCCTTTCAAATGTTCAATCTTAAAATAATTACATATAATGGGTTAGGTAAGGTTTCTTTTTAGGAATTTACTTTTTTTATGTCTGCTTTTATGACAAAACCAACCATCAACCATCAATATTTTTTAATTTAAAACTGTCAAAAAGTAAAGATTTATCACTAGAGATGGTGATATTATCTGAAATAGGCTCCGGTCACTGGGGTTCCAGTTACCAGAGACCAGTGTGGAACCGGTTCTTTTTCCAGTTACTTTTGAAACCGGTTCCGTTGGTGAGAGGGTTGTTCGGTATGCTGTAAAATTTTGACACTCATTGGAGGGCGGGGGAGGGTCCAGCGAATCTGGATGAGCGGGATATTTATATTAGCGATGGGAAATCACTCTTCGTTTCGTGAAGCTCTCACACACAGTTCACGAGAGCCTCGGAAGTGTTCACTCCGAGCAGTTCATATGAAGCGTACGCTTCACGAGTCACAAGAGCGGCGAGTAACACA
Source organism: Drusus annulatus (assembly GCA_022651775.1). Classification (NCBI taxonomy): domain Eukaryota; kingdom Metazoa; phylum Arthropoda; class Insecta; order Trichoptera; family Limnephilidae; genus Drusus; species Drusus annulatus. Next base: position 1,608,551 of record JAGWCC010000048.1, on the reverse strand, counting down.
TAACACATTCGACACATTTGACACACTAGCACATTCGACACATTTGACACACTAGCACATTTAACACATCAACACAGTAACACTTCAGCACTTTTGGCGCGTCACTAAAATGACTCCGGACGGAGAGAGATAAATTGATAATTTATGTGTACTTAAGTAGGTAGAAAGGACTAAAGCTCACTGAAGAGAGTAAGCTCTTTAATTTTATTTTTAGTTCAAGCCTATAGCTTTCGTACTTAAGTCCTTCGATATAACTAACTAACTAACCATCACGCCGTTTCCCCTCAGGGGTAGGCAGAGAGGATAGACCGCCAAATAGCTCTGTCTTGGCATACACTCCTTGCTACATTCACATTCTTACATCGTCTCATACTTACTCTTCTGTTATTCTGACCCTTGACATAGCCCGACCCAAGTATTTGATTCACTTAATCGTGCCACGTCTTCCTCGGGCGTCCTCGACTTATTTTTCTATTCACTTTCGCGTCACATATTTAACAGTGTATAATAATAATAATATTTGGATAATTTTTATAGTGCCGTTTTTGTGAAAAATCACCTCAAGGACGCCGTACAAATCTTAATTTCTAGTTAATATTATTTCCTAGTTTATATAAATATTCAGCAACATACTTACCTGGCAGGAAACACTACTATTATCACTATTTCATAAAAACTTAAAATTTTGCTAATTTTTACATATATTTTTATTTGTTTTTTTTTTAAATTATTTTTAGGGCATGAGAGCAAATTTAAAATATAGTATGTCAAAGGTCTTTTTAAATTTTTCGTAGTAAAGAACAGATAATGATGAAAATCTACTAACGAATTTAAGGAATGAGAGTCTGAAAAGTTTTTCTTGGTTTGAACAGAAATTATATTGTGCTTGTTACGCATCTTAACTTAATAATAATAAAAAGATAATGTCCCGTTATCGCGATCATTATAATGCTTCGTGTTGTAAACAAAAAAGTCAATTATTCAAGTAATGTAAAATAAAGTAAAGTAAAATAAAGGCATATTCACAAAGGTTAAAAAATATCACCTACGAGCGAAAGTGTTGTGCCCTTTGATGCTCGGTACTTCTTACGTATGTATTCATTTCATTCGTGGATACGGTGGTGTACTATAGTTCATAAGCGCTTGGCTCGCGCTGCGAGAGTCGGAGTTGTTGGAGTGACACAGTAATACATGAAGCGTACGAAGCTTAAGTTCATACAGTTCATATGAAGCGCTCGCTCATAAGAGTCGGAGCGAACTGTGTAGCGCAGAGTGACGTGTGAACTGTACGAAGCGCTTCACACGTGAACGACTCATCGCTAATTTATATGTTTTATTAGGTGTCATTACAGTTTCTCTAATGTTTTTCATTTTGGATATTTTCAATAAAAAATCCAAAAGGAACCGGTTCCATAAAAAACGGTTATTTTTGGAACTTTTTTTTTTGGAATATTCAATAAAAATATTCGAGAAATTGTGATAACATAAAAAGTACCTAAGATTTTTGAGCATTAAGATTTTTTCAAAATAATAATATTGGCGGTTCCAGTGACAGCAAAGTCACCGGGACAGGAATATTGATCATCTCTGTTTATTACTTCTCTTGCTCTATGAACTAATCTTAATAATGAAACCCTTTAAATATTTGTGTAAAAGTGCTTATTAGATACGTTTACCTTTCAATTGATTGGCACTTACCATTTCCGGAGCCATGACAGTATTGTTATCTCTCCAAGTACTGAGGGCATGGCGTTTGGATGGCAAAGCCAATGGATTTACATCCGTTGATCTGGACTTAATTGAATGTTTAATTTTCAAAATCCTGTCCACATTATCGCAGGAGCATTTTCTATCAAAAACAAACATAGCAATGCTTACTAAAATTGAGATTTTTTTACAACGAAATAGAAATGATTTTTATATACATAATAAATTTTGTACTTTGACAGGGCCGTGCTTTTTGTATCCATAAAAGCCTTAACACATGTGCATGATTTTCGGTCCCCTTGCTCCATTTTGACTAATTTCTCTTATCTTACTATTTCTCAAATATTGTTAAACTTATCTTCAAACCAAAGTAATCAAGAAAATTTACAGCCAAATCTGAAAACAATATAATTTCATTAGTACAGATTTGAAAGTAAATTATTTTAAGGATTCATTTAAAGATTTACAGTAAATTGACTTACCTTTTATTTCATAATATATATAACTTTATAAATTTGTATAAAATTAAAATAATTGTATAGTTATAATATATTAATAAGGAAGGAAATAAAGACCACAAATTTTAAACGATTCAGAGAAGATTTAAAAAAAAAAAACTAAATTAACAAAAAATGGTCATTCGTAAATGGAACAATTCATATTTAAGTATGCAATTATTTTTTAGATGGTTAGGTACTTTATTGGTATTAATCTTCAGAATGAAAATTCTTTCTATAAAACCAAATTATATTATTAGATTCAATTAATTAATTATTAAATTAGTATTTCCTCCTTCATTCATTCCGAGACCCTCTAAGACCTTAACCCTTTCTCAGCTCTTTCTTCAAAACCAAAACCAGTGGAACCATTTCTGAAAAAAATGTTGGTTTGGGAAATAAAAGACTTTGGGTAAATTATAATATGTATATTTTATTTTATGTGAACAATCACAGATAAAGCTAACAATAATTAAGGCATATATGGTGATGTAGCGATAGGTACTATTTATATCCAAATTACGTTATATTAATAAATACATATATAATTGTAGGAAATCATTTTCACTCCTACAAAATTATCAGGTCTTCTACGGTATTACATTGAATGATAATAATAATATATTTATTTTTTTAAAACAAAATTACAATACTATTGCGGGGGGGAATTTCTGTAGCAAATGTAACTTTCAAAGAAACTTTGACCGCCGTTATAGGTACCTGTATTTTTAACAATTGGGGGAAATTAGTATGAAATCATAATAAATTGAAATATAAAAATAGGTACTTTTTACATGCAGTTATATATAACACATACATTAGAATAAGAAGTAAGTATCCACTGTAAATGCAGAATAAATGTGTATTACACTCTCAATATTAAAAAAAAAACACTTTGAACTTTCGAGATTCATACTCTTGATAAACTTTTAAATTTCTTAATTGTTTTGGAATGCATATTATCAGTATCCAACGTTTAGTCAGATAATGCCTCAACCAATGAATTATTTGCAAGTTCAGATCTGAGAAAGTGTGAAATCGACAATGCACATTTAAGTAAGACGACCGTTCACAGATGACAGATTCGATTTCATGGTTTCCATACTTTTAATATTCCCCGGTACGGAGGAAACTCAACTTAGAATTGAAATATAACCTAACTTTTTCCCTGGCACAAGCCATATTTCTGATCAAGACTTCTTACTCAGTAAAAACAGATGTTTTTCAATTTTTGTGCATTATTTACATAATCAATAGAATGTTTTTTGATTATTTGAATTTTTTTGATAAAATATTTTTAATTTATTTTTTTAGCATAATATCCATAATTAATTCCTCTTTCCCCTTAACTTTAGAGTTCCTACTGCATAAATAAAACTTAATATATACAACCAAATATCAAGGCCAAATATTGGTCAATGCTTATCCTCGCCTAAAGTGTAACTTCTATGTCATTTCTACGTAAAAGCATTAATGATGCATAAAATACAAGTATTCTGAGTAGAGTAAAGCAAACCCTTAGGGAAAATTTGTTTAACAAATAAATAATCAGAACAATCCTCTACAGGGAATATTCCTATTTACCGCACAGATTACTTTTAATTAACTTCTTTCAGAGGTGCTAAGAAGCCCTAACGTTTCAGAGACAATTTAACATATGTATCTATGTATTATTTATTATATGATGCGATATTCTAAGTATTGGGGCCTCTATATCTTCAATCAAATGAATTTTAATGAATTGATCTGAGTACTTATTAATTAGTTAATTAATGTCTTGCTTTTATAATGTTATTCTTTCTTATACATGAATTTATGTAGTTGTGTCTGATACGATAAATATATGATTGAAATATTTTCCATATTTAAAGATAGCTATACTAAATTTAACACACTATAATTAGATGGAGTTAACACATAAAATACTTTATTTATTTTAACTTTAGAGACTACATAATAAATTTATAACAAAAGCTTTAAATATGCGACATGCTAATATTTTATATTCTCACACATAGTAGATGAAAATTCTATCACAAAACTTTACAATAATTATCTACTCTACACACACAAATTTAAAAATGCTGCAATGAATCTGATATAAATATTATTATTTAATTTGATCTATCAATATTTTTGATGGTGGTTAAAAAAATAAATCCTTTGTAATATAACTTGAGATGTTCGTCCAAGCTAATACTGAATCATGTAACATCAAACTTTTTGAAACCATCAAGATCCTACGAGGGTTTAATGAAAAAAATTATGAAATTTAAATTTATGAAAAAAGTGCTCCATTAATAGTGGTTACTATCCAGTGCCTAGAACTATGCACATTATTCAATCTAGTAAGCATGGCAAGAGATTGCTTCGAAATCGATAAAATATTATTATAATGGGACCGTTGGTCTTGCTCTATCAGTTTAAGTAGATGAAAACACTGAAGTAATCTAGTGAATTAAACATTTCAATTAATTAGTTCAAACATTAATAACAAGCACACAGAGTGTCATTATGGAGTCACCTGATGTAAAATACTCTAATGATTGTAAGCTGCATCCCGTTGATTAAAAATGCTTTATCCTACCAAACTAGGCTATAATAACACATTGAGCATAGCTACTGATGGAGCCAGTTAGAAATGACGCTAGCCTTAGTGGGTTCTTACTTTTTTAAACATAAAATGAGCACTGAATGTCATACCTGTTCCTACAAAATTTGTCTGTAAAAATTAATATACTTATTTAAGTAGTACTGCATTCTATCGAGAGAGAATTATGGTATATTTTCAGTGGCTCCTTTGCAAAGCAGCTGGCTTGAATTGAATGACTGTGGTCCATAGATGGTGACGTGGTGGGATGTGTAGATCTGATTTGGCACTTAGTTGCAGCCGCAGTCGCGGAGCTCCCTGTTGGGGGCCAGGGGCACTGGGGGGCGGTAGTTGTTAATGATGTGGACTCCCTCGTCGCAGGGTCTGTCTTCGTTGGAGCCGTATGTTCGCAGAACTCGGAATTTGTTGAGCTAGAAGAGAGAGACGGATTCATCAGAATATTTTTCGAGGCTTACTTATTACATTTTTAAGGTTTTGGGTCGTTAAAAGATCTGTCATTTAAGAAATCATTATATTAGCTGTGCAACTGGGGGTGTAGTATAATATTTTCTCCTTATTATAAATTAAACTAAATTGAATCCATCTTATTTCTGACATATTTTTATTCACAAAAATCATACCACTAAGAGTTTTCTATGATTATGTTTATGGTAAGACCAATAGAAATAAAAAAGATTAGCCAATATCCAGATATTTATGAATACATATTTATTAGCGTTGGGAAAAACTTTAATGTTTTGTGAATGCTTCACGAATTGTTAGTTCTTTAAAATGAACCCTTTGAAGTGAACCCTTCAATTGAAGTCGAACTCGCAAAAAAAGAGATTTGAATTTATCCGCTTGTTTGTTCAGTTCTTTTTGGAACCGGTTCCTCGCCGAAAAAGCACATACTAGTCGGTAGAGTTTAGAAAGTAAAAAGAACTGGAACCGGTTCCTTGCCAAATTAAATAGTACTAGTCGGTAGAGTTTTGATAACCAAAAGAACTGGAACTGGTTCCTCGCCAAAGAAAAGCGCGTACTAGTCGGTAGCGATTTGAAAACGAAACGAACTGGAACTGGTTCCTTCATTTTTAATGCCTTCGCAACTGTACTGCTGCAAATTGAAGTACTTCTTTCAATGATATGAATGAAGGCTAAAATGAACTACCGACTACAATTGAAGTATTATTTCAATGGAATGAAGTTAATCAAATGAATGAAAGCTAAAATAAACTACCGGCTTCAATTGAAGTATTTGTTCAATGAAATGAAGTTAATGAAATGAATGAAGGCTAAAATGAACTACCACCTTCAATTGAAATATTTGTTCTATGAAATGAAGTTATTGAAATGAATAAACGCTAAAATGAACTACCGACTTCAATTGAAGTATTTGTTCAATGAACAATGAATGAAGTGGGAACTGTTGCCAAAAGAAGTAGTTCTTTGAAGTAGTTCTTTCAAAGCAGTCACAACGATAATATTTATTTAAAAATTGAACATCGCCCTCAAAAATTATAAATAATTATTTTGTGCAATTTTCAAAGACATACATAAAAACACCAGCATAGTTGAAAGTTTGAGCATACCTGTTCAGCCGATATTTCAACGGGTTCCTTGAACAAGATCCAGGTGACAGACTCGGTGCAGGGCGGGGTGGTCAGGGAGCCCTCGTAAGTCCAGTAGGCCTTGCTATCTGGCAGCAGCTTGGAGGGGTCGGGGGAGTCGTTCATGGTGATCTTGTCCCCCTTGTGCATGATGAAGGGAAGCAGTTGGGCGATCTTCTCCAGCTCGGGATGGTGCTTTCCAACCTGGAGATAATTCAAATAGATGTTTAGAAAAAACGCACAACAAAGAATTTCATTTTTTTAAATAATATGGGATTTCAAAAAAAAATAATAGAATGTACTAGAAACATATTAATATTTTATGAGAAGTAAGTATTCAATGTAAATTGCAGGGAAAAAAATTATTACACTCTCAACACTAAAAAGTAGCACCTCTTCCGAGATTCCTACTCCGTTAAATGGGATTCTGATGTAAAATGATACATTACTTTAAAAATAGAATATAAATCAACAAAAAATACTAACTCTGAATATGTAAATTTTATTGTATATATAATCTTGGAGTAACAATATGCATAATTAATCATAGATGTAGAATAATTAAATCGTCCTGGAAAAAACTATGAAATTACCAAAATGTCTAAACGCTCTGGTGTTCTGACGTCATCGGAATCCACGTCACTAACTACGTCAGTTAGAATGACAACTAATTTGGATTCATGTGATGCTACGAACCCCCCACTACTTTCCGTTTTTAATGGGATCGTTTGACAGATTTAAATAAATTCAAAAAAATTTAAACCATGCAACCAATAATTAATAAACTAAAATAACAATTAAAAGTTACTTACTAATATTGACATTTAATTTAATTGAGATAAATTTAAACAATCACCTCTTGGATATACGAAGCAATGCTTCAAGCAAATTTAATTAAAAATTTCAGTAAATTCACTTCATTCAATAGAAATCAAAATTTACGAAAGAAAGAAAGGTGCATTGCCTGCACACAGTATGTTTCAAACCTGTTATTAGACTTCAGAAAAAAAAATTAAAAAGTTACTTTTCAATGCAATAAAAAAACACACTGTAAAAGTTTTCGAAAATTTGAACTCGAAGAAAATATACACCTTTTGTCCCTTTTACCCTAAAAACCATAAGTAGGCGTGAGTAAGACAAAAAGGCTGTTTCTCAATTGCATTTCACAAGGAAATCACTGTCGAAAGTGAATACATATGCACTAATACACACAATCCTGAGTGTGTGTTGTTTGGATAAACTCTAATTTTGCGGCCTATAACTAAATACTAAAACATATTTATCATCATATTCCACAGGTATTATTCGGATTACAAACTAAATTCTTGCCATGTGCAAAATGAAATTAAGTTAACACAGTACCTGCCTAGAACATTTTTTTACATCAATTAATTAAGTTGCCTAATACGCTCATCCCTCCAGCACAAATCATTTGCACGTTTTTAAGTGCTGAAAAAAAACTGAATTTGCTTTCCAAGCCTTAGGGGACAGGTAGACAGGCTAATTATGGTAGAGATTTGATTTGCAGGTATTCACAACTGCTCGAGGCTATGGAATGTTTTCGCCAATCGTATTTTCGTGTTTTGGTCAGACTATGGTTACTTTGTTTTGGCATACATATTTATTATCGATGTGCGTATGTATTTATTGATGTATGTAAATCCAAAAGGGCAAAAGTCATAGATACGTACGTATACGTTTATACATAAAATTCACACATACTAAATTATGTCAGTATCTAAGTGAAACACATTACAAACAGGTTTTTTTAAGGTAAAGTAGAAAGAAAAGGTATTTTATTAGGCCTGGTTTTGAGATCAATATTTTTTTGAGTTGCCGAGCTGCAGCCTGCAAATTGATAGCCAACCTCTGATAGGAGTGTTACCAGAAGAATACGGAGTACTGTTCATAGCTCTGTGATGTTGCCTATCGTAAGAAATTACTCATCCTATTAATTATAAAATGCCAATGCTGTAACAGAATTGACATGCGAACTAATGAACTAACGAAAAATCACGGGACTATAACTCGACTTGCCAAGAAAAAAAATTAAGTTGCTTTAATCGTATTTTATGTCTATGCCTTAATCCAACCACTTCAAATATAGAATAATGTCTTCTTAATTACATTATAGGTAGGTAGAAATACGAAAAGTTTTTTTTTTTTAATTTGATAATTTTCTGAAAACATCCGTCAGTTTTAAATGTGAAAAATGCACAATCGTACTCACAAATGAAATTATTTAATAAGGGATAAATCTTTCATTGATTTCTCGCGAGAATCGGATCACGTAAATATCACATGTTGCTGAAAAATGCGACGTGGTTTCGCTAGTACGATTTTTCTTAAAGGTTTTATAGCCGTATCGTATTGATTTTCTCAATATCAATCTAAACAATGGGTATGTGCTTAGGTTAACGTTTTTATTGATGTGTAATGTATAAATACAAGATTAGATTTTTCCGTCGGAAATTAAATCCATACAATCATTGAAATGATAAAAGTTTCAAGTTATAAAACACATACTTAATATTCCTTCCTAGCAAGTTAATACGACCCGATTAGAAATTCAAATCAACCTTTAAACAATAAGCAAATATTACGTATGTAATGAGGTGTGTTTCTACTGTCAACAGTCCACAGCTGTAAAATTTGGATGGAAATGGTATTTTGAGACTGTGAATAAACATAACGTGAATTGCCAATATTATTAACAAAACAGTGACAGCCAAAAACATCATAAATAAACTGCTACGAACAATGAGATTGCATTGGATACAAAGCAGAAATTTGTTTGTTTGTATGAAACGGTAAAAACTAATAAACGGTGGTCATGAATTTTCCACAGCAATCTTATTCTGAAATTTTTAGGCCAATGAAACTATTTTCATCGCGAAACTTCATTTTTGTCATGAGCTATGGAGCTATAAAAATGTAAGAACACATTTTTCAATGAGAAATAATAGTGTAGAAACTCATGCGTTGCCGGGTAATTACTAGTTATTATATAATTGAGGACAACGACCCCATGTTCGAATTTCAATACACAACAACCAAATTAAAATTGTCTGTTTTTAACAAAAGGTGTTTTAATCCATCCAAAACAAGAAAAAAACAATATATTAAGCAGATGTTCACAATAATTTGACAAGAGATCTTGATTTCCTGCATTTCGCAAACATTGGACAAACATGAACCGGTACAAAACGAAACGAATAAAACACATAAATTTATTTTTTACCGGTGTTAATCCCATCTCATCAACTGAGGTCAAGAAACGATTTATAATTATTTTTAACTTATTGTTACTGTTATAGAAAATAATCTTTTTAAATCCGGACAAAAGATAAAGTTGACGATTATTTTTATTCTATATTTGAAATGCGTGTCCGTGGCTTACTTTTGCAGGTCATTTTTGAATTAAAGTAAGTTGAAAAATATCTCAACTTTCGTTGGCAACAATACGCTTTTCCAAATCATAAAAAAATCAATTTCAAAGAATTGCGATCTTAATTTCCTTGCAAAAAAAAGTAAAAAGTCATCAAAAGACTGAAAATTTTGGATTTTCCCGAGATTTTCGTTGTCACTGCTATCTAGAAAATAAGATAGGTTGAAATAACTTATATTTTTAAAATTCTGTTTCAATAAAATTATTCAATTTTTATCTTGGCAAGGTAAGTTAGATCCCGAGATTTTCACGGGTTTGCATGCCCCTCTTGACCTAACCTAATCTAATTTAACAGATAGAGTGGGGATCGGAAAATAATGAGATAAAAAAACAATAGAAACGCTATTGGGTAAGGTTAACCCTTATCTTGGCAACGTAACATATATGTTACACCAAGTATGTATGCTATCTTTTTATTTTTTGAACAAATATTTTAACATTTTTAGTAATGACAACACTTAAGAAAATCTCTTATTTTTCGTCCTACAAATTACTGACATCTATGGTTAGTTAAAAAAAATATTGCAGCCCATTATCTTATCTTTAACCTTATATTATATTTGTTACCTTGCCAAGATAAGGGTTAAGACGGGAATGCATAATGCGATCGTGGGTATTTCGTTGGGCAAGATCTTGGAGTTTTATTTTCGATTGTATTTTGCGTCTGAATAAAGTCATATTCCAAAAAACCTATCGAGTAATTAAAATACCGAGATGAAGACCTTGGCTTAAAGTATTTGCAATAACACCATGACGTAAGTAGCTTTCTTCGCGTGCGCGTATGTTCCTATGGCAAAAAAACAAGTGCACGGCGGCAGGTGAAAGCAAGAAAACACACTGAGAAAAACCTCACCCGCTAATCGCTCATAGAATAACTGCCTAACTAATAACTTTACTTAGAATATAATGTTCATCCAAACGCGCTCTAGTGATGGGCATAATTGAAGAACGTCTCGAATTAATCGAAGTTCTTTTGTCCACGTCTCCCCATGACGAAAAAGTGAAACAGAAAATGTTGAAACATGTGTGAAACGACGGATATGAATGAAACAAGACATACAAACCGACATCGTGAATGAAACAAGGAGTGTTGCCAAGACTGTGAGTATTGTGGTAATTCTCTGTTTACTCCTAGGGAAAGTAGTATAATTGTTAGTTTAGTTTGGAATAATGTTCGATAGTTTGAAGATGCTCATTTTCCAGGTTGTAACATTTCGTACATAGAGAAACATTAGATACGACATATGAAACCATATGGATGAGAACGAAGCCATATTTACTCGTATATCTTGGGTGTATTGTACGGGTGGATTTAGATCAATAAGTTTGGTAAAACGTTCACGATGGTCAGTCCCCTTTAAAATATGAATTGTAAGTATTTCATTCAAACGTGTTTTCTAACTAACTAACTAACTAACCATCACGCCGTTTCCCCGCAAGGGTAGGCAGAGAGGACGGACCGCCATACAACTCTGTCTTGGCACACACTTCTTGCTTCATTTACATTCATACATCGTCTCATACATACTCTTCTGTTATTCTGACTCTTCACACGACCCGATTCAAGTATTTGATTTACTTGATCGTTCCATGTCTTTCTCGGGCGTCCTCGACTTCTTCTTCCATTCACTTTCGCATCATATATTCTTTTCACACTCCTTTCTTCGTTCATTCGCTCTACATGCCCAAACCATCTAAGCGTCCCTTTCTTAATCCTATCCATTACGCTCACATCAGCCTTGCATTCTTTCCGGATATTCACATTTGTAATACGGTCATACATGGTTTTACCGCACATCCGTCTCAAAGATCTCATTTCCACAGCATTCAGTCTACTTTCATCCTTCCTCTGCCAGTTCCATGCCTCACTGCCATACATCAGGGTTGGTATAAGCACTCCATTGTGGACTGCTAGCTTCGCTTCTTTGGACAATTTCTTATTTGCCCCAACAGCGTTCAGTCCTCCATTAATGGAGTTTCCTGCATTCACCCTTCTTTCAATATCCTTATCAGCCTTTCCGTCTCTTGTAAACATACTTCCTAAATACACGAACTCATCCACTTGCTCCAAGTATTCATCATTCACAACTATATTGCACGCTGTTCTCGTACTCTCTCTTTCAAACACCATCACTTTGGACTTACTTACATTCATCATCAACTCATTTTGCATACATACTTGGTTCATCCTAGACACGAGAAACTGTAGATCTTCCATATTGTCAGCAATCAGCACCGCATCATCCGCATACAATAGGCAACATACTTTCACATTGTTCATTTTCGCGCCCAAGCCCACACCTTTCAATTCTTGCATACAATTATCGGCCTTGTTTTACACCTTTTGTGATGTTAAACCACTTCGTAAAATCACCGTTCACTCTAACACATGCAACGCTTCCCTCGTACAAGGATGCGATTGCCTGTATAAGATTTGTGTTAACTCCATACATGGATAATACCTTCCACAATTTGTCCCTATCAACTCGATCATACGCCTTTTGCAAATCGACAAAAGCACAGAAAAGTTTCTGGTTTTTTGCCAAAAACTTCTCTGTAAGCATCCGCAATGAGAAAATTTGATCCATGCACCCCCTTCCACTCATGAAAGCACCTTGAATGTCCCAAATTTTGTCTTTTGTTTTCATTCTTACCCTTTCAATCAATATTCTACCATACAGCTTGCCAACTGAACTTAGTAAGCTTATAGCCCTATGGTTCCCACATTCCATGCGTGACCCTTTACGGTATGATCACAGCCCTTCTCAATCTAATGGCGTGTAACCCTCCTCTAAACACTGGTTAAAAAAAGTTTGCAAAGCCATGTGAAATTATTTTAGATTTAATCCAACAGCAATCCAACGTGTTTTCAAATAAATATTAGAGGAGTTGGCATTGCCAATTGCCGCAACCAGGATTAAAAATTCGCAACCTTCTGTTAACCTTTCTCTAAATCTAAATCCGCCACGAATGGGAAATATATTAATTTTGAAAATTTCTAATTTATGTCATTTTCTCTCAATTTTTTTCAAGCGCCGACTTTTTAGAATGTTGCTTATATTTTGCATTGGATGGGCAGTGTTAAAGGAAGATGATTGTGTTTGTAATAGTTGTAGAGTTATGTGACTCGTTAATTAAAATTCCGTATTATCTTTCAATTAATTTATTTTATTTTATATATTGTACAGTAGTACTGTAGTATGTAATACATAAATAAAATTAATTTATTATAATGTCATCTTTATAATTTTATTTATAGTATGTTATAATTACACAATGCATTTATAATGAATCAGATATGAAAATTTCAAAAAGATACACATGTATTATCCAGTGGCGGCTCGTGGCTTTTTGGTGTTTTAAAGTGCTAAGATTGAAAAAAACGTTATTATTGATGTTATTGAAGCCGAAAATGATTTTTTTTTTTTTCAAAATTTCAGTTTTTTGTATGAAAATTTTTCAGAAAACCGTACAGTGCACCACCAAAACTGAAAAATACTGAAAAACTTTATACAATTTTTTTTTTTTTTAAATAGAATCATTAAAGTTGTATTTTTAAATATTAGCACTCTAGCATACTAAAAAGTCACAAGCCGCCACTGGTATTATCATGTTATTTCAACCGGTGGTAATAGTTGATGACATATTAAAATAAACTATGTTTAATTCCCTCTCGAACACAAATAACATATTTTATTTTATACGATAAACCAGTACCCACAATATATTATTAGGTAAGGTACCTAGTACTTGAGCGACGATTTATGTGCATTAAGTAGTATACCTTAATGATCACATAAATTACAGTAACGTGCAGTTTACTTTTCTATGCTCACGATTTTGCATTGTAAAATTATGATAGGTGTTAAAATTGGATTTAAAAAAAATGTTTGTGTGGAATAACATAAAACAAGCTTTTCATGCCGCAGCGATATTTTCTTGTTTTTTTCTCACATAAAAAATACCAAGCTAACTAACCATGGCACCATTAACCCGCAAGAATAGATATACTGCTTGACATGGTTAACTTTGCAGGCGGAAAAATGGGGAACTAACAAACGAAAGTCTCTTTATAAATTCGCAGATTTATTTATTTGCATTGACAAAACCTACACTAGCGACACCGCCGACTGCAAAGTTAACAGTGTCGAGCTGTGAGGTGCATGTATCGATAAGGGAATATCTGAGTATACAGCTTATGTATGCATTATGCATAATTCAAGTAAAAGAAATCGATATTGGTTTGAAGTTATATTTGGTCACTAATATCTTACTGAAACTAAATTTTAATTAACTTAATGACTGAGCATATTTTAAGTACGAATTACAAACGGCGGAGAGCAGAGACGTGCAATTTTTGCCTTTGTTTTTAATACAATTTTATTTTATTTTGAATGTATGCATTTGTCCCACGTTATAGTTTGCATAATTGCTTTGATATGTTCAATATTCAGTACAATGTGTTTGACTTCTGACCCCTTTTTTTCGACAATGTAAAGAGGGAGTAAGAAGTAGGTGACAAAGGGGGTGTTATTTTTCTCTGAAGAAAAAATAACACCTCATTTATTGAAAAATAACACCGCTTTTCCCCAAAATAACAGTCATTTCTTCAAAAAATTAAACCGAAAATTGCTAGTCTTTACCAATGAGGGATGGATCATAAAATGAATATTTCTATTCGTGATGGTGGTATTACAATAACAGGTGTGTATTTAGTTCGGTATAATTATTCAAAAGCTATTACGCCGAATAATATATCCGGTGAAACGCAGACACATAATAAAAGGTATTTAGGATCTGAGATCTAATTGTTCCGCTTAACCACGGTCGAGCGAAGGTTGACTTTGTGGTAAGTAAATTACGTTTGACGGAATACTTTGAAGTTAAGCACCAATTATCTGACCGGCACAGACACGTGATTCTATAATGAAGGTGTATTTCGTAATTTTTATTGTGGGTAGGAGAACTCTATCGGACTGCCAACATTCCAAACGCGGCTGTTTAAAGGGTCGGTTAAGGAGTTATTGCGCATTCCACATTGCCATATTCTCCTGATCTTGTTCGATCAAATTTTCACATGTTCCGATTTCTTTAAAATTATCTCCGATGGATATATGAACTAAATTGGCTTGACGACTTCTTTCATCTTAAAATCACCAGACTTCTTTAGACGTGAAGACAAATACTCTAATAACGTTGGGAGTCGTAAATAATGCCGGAGAATATACGTATTATTGATCGGTTTATGCATTTTATTCTGATAATTTTAAAAATATAAAACTTTTTTAAGCTATGCATCAACGCAATACATATTTGTATACACCACTGTTCTTTTTCATCTGTTATCCTCTAATATCGGAGGTTAGCTATCATCATATGATTTTCCCTCTGAAGCATATTCATCGCGGAGCAGAGGAGCGCAGGAAGTAGCGGGGGTAACACGTAACATGCAACATGTAGCGGTCTTACCTTCAAGAAGACTCCCAGCACGGCGAGTCCGTCGGGCTGTCCGCCCGCCTCGTCCAGGGAAGCGTACTTGCTGCAGTTCCAGTGCACCAGGTGCAGCTCGGCGGAGTAGGCCTTGCCGTCCACGGTGTGCTCAGACCCGCGCCCGTCGGAGCAGCCCCAGTGGCAGTGGAACTGCGCCAGCCGGTACACGGCGCCCAGGGGGCCCCCTCGCAACTCTGAAACATTAATTAAATCATTAACTAATATTACGGAGTACCTAATGCGGTACATTAATCATAGTGTTGTATTAATTTGCTTCTTTCTATTTGTTCAAGTCCGAGAACAAATAGGAAGGCCTCTCCGGCCACCAAATAGGCTTCTCTGTAGTAAACTTCCAAGGGTTGGAAAGCCTAAACTTGGGTTGCACAAAGTTTTAGCGCCAGTGGTGATTAAACATATTATGATAGGTTTTTGTTTGGCGTAGTGGGAATATTTTCTAATTGATAGGACAGTAAAATATATGAATTCGAGAATTTAATTTCATAAATAAAAAATGTACAACTATTGAGCGTATTGAATATTTTAAGTACATTATAAATTACAGCATGCAGATTGTACATAAATTATTGTGCAATTTATTTAAAATACCTCGTCTTATCGTTACGGAATTTATTTACACTCGATCTTAATCAATTTTTAAAATCATTCAAGGATTAGGGCAGCTTTGAAATTGAAATATTACATTCGTTTCGGTTCTTAAAATAAATAAATATTTTCTTACACTGCAATTGAAGTTATGACTTGCATTGTTTACATTGTTCTACAGATAAGAAATTTAATTAGTGGATAACCCGATTAGTGTATAACTTTTATGATCCAGTTTCAATGCTATTTTGTAATTTAATTGCTTTTTTCTTCGGATTTTCCATTGCACGCTTTTCATGAAAGGGTAGTGCTACAGATATTGAAAATTTAAAATGCAGCACATTACCGACCAAGCTTCTCACCTGCTAACATTTCATTATGTTTTCACGCACGCGTTGGGTATTTGTAAAATTATTAATTTGAGATAAAACTGTATTAAAATAGCGGTTTCGTTAGCTGATTTATATAAAAAAACGTGAGTCTTTGGAATGCAAACAATATACTGTAAAGTGTGGAATATATCGGCAGTGTTTATATTTTTTATCAACACTAGCAAAGTAAATGAGAAAACTTATCGCACCTATAAATTCTTCGCCGTAGTGTTTACTTTATTTCCGACTGAAACCAGTCATAAAAAACACTTGATCCGGTATACATTAAAGACGTCTACTCCATTCATGAAGAATTTTCGTGAAAAAATATGTTTTCATGTTTTCCACGATACCTTACAATAACGGCCAAGTTCACGTAAAAGTATTGCGCAATATATATTTAATTTAAGATTTGAGTTATATATCACCAAAAATCTTAAATTCAGCTCTGCAATCCGAATACAAATATATTCCTGCATGCAGTGGCGGCTCGTGAGTTTTTAGTGTGTTAGAGTGCTAAGATTGAAAAATACGATATTGTTAGTGTTGTTGTAGCCGAAAATGATTTTTATTAATTTTTCAAGATTTTTTTTTGTATGAAGATTTTTAATATTTTTCAGTTTTGGTGGTTCACTGCACGGATTTCTGAAAAATCTTCATTCAAAAAGTTGAAATTTCGAAAAAAAAAAAAAGTTTTCGTCCACAATAACATCAATGATGACGTTTTTTTCAATCTTACCACCTAGCACACTAAAAAGTCACGAACCGCCACTGCCTGTATGTTCTAATTTCTAGCTGACTAAATTAGGTTAATATGAAGATGTTCATTGTAACATAAGGTATTTAGCGAATATAAGTTGGAAGTTAGAATGGATTAAATGGAAATCGACAGGTAATTAATTGCATTCGGGTTGGGATAGCAGAGCAGCAATTATAAAATTTTGGCAATTTATTGCCTAAATCTCCAATTCGCGACACTTTTACGTGAATTGCCTGACAACTAACATTTATATTGACTCGTTTTATGCATGAATAATCATAACGTAAAGTTTTATTGCGTTCTAGAATTACATTAATAATAATGGAGTGTGTTTCACATAAAAAAGCGAGCTGTGCATAATTTAATCTGCTTAAATATTATTGTGAGATATATAAACACATCATATATTATAAAACAGCGTGTGCAAGTGTGTGGGTATCACTATATGAACATAATATTTATTTAATTATGGATGCATCATACGAGCGAGTTATTTGGATGTTTCAACACTACAGCTGTCAATGAAGGTCGATTATTGATCAGTAGTTATTCGGTACTTCATATCGTGTTATTATTGTTCTTGCCAAGGAGTTGATTGTCATCGATAATATCGGGAATTCGATCGTCTTCCTATCAATTGTATAGTGCTAGATACAACGTTCAAGAAGTTACATAAAAATACTATCGAATATAGCGGTCTAGGGACATGCTATTTTCTGGGAAATTTGTATAGGGGCAAGCTTCTTTTTGTGAGAATCACTTTCGCTTTTATGCTATTCAATACACCGTAATATAGGTAAGTGGGTCATTTAAAATTGGAAAAAAATACGGCCAAGTATAAAAATATGAAAAGCGTCTATATTTCGTTCACTCAAAGTCGTACTGGAAAATTTACTTTGGAGGGTACCTTCGGTCAGACGTTCAATACGTTATCATGCAAGGTAAAAGAACTACGCCAGATAACACAAAAAATTTACTTTGTCTCAATGACGTTACATATATTATAGACACGTTGTAGCACTCTCAAAGTGGCAAGCAATAATCACGCTAGTTGGTGTGATCGGTGTTTAAGCCGATTTAGTACTAAACGGTCACGCGTTACTGAGGTCGTTTCAAGCAAGTATGGAACGCGGTCCGAACTTCGGATCTGTTTCGTTCATACACATATATTCTATGAATGTCTATCTTCGTCATACATGACCGATATTTGAATGATGAATTTACTGGTAACGTGTGTGTTTTGCTTGCCACATTTTGTGTTAATATTCTAAGGTTATAACGTGTCTATATATATATGACGTCATTGCTTTATCTGACAATACTGCTTCAATTGAATACTTATTTCTTTTCCGCGAGACATCAAATCATTAGATATAAGAAATTAACAATCCTTGTCTTGTAAGTTTTTTTATAACAACTCTCAGTATAAAATTAATATGACCCATAGGTTTGCAACAGGTTTTTTTATGGCCTATAAAATTTTGTCAGTTCCTTTTCGCAGTTGACATTGTGTAATATTTAGCAACTATCATATCGTTACCTACATCATTCTGAATCAACCTAGGACGTAGTAATATCGACTCGGTTATCGTGATGGTGATAGCAACAAGTCGCATAGTGTGATAACGAAATGGAAGTATGTGTAAGGGCAAAACTACCAAACTGATTAAATACGTTCTGGTATTAACTTGAATGGCTTCAATTCAAATATTGGCATTATCAGCCTCGTGTCGCACAAGCTATCTGAGCATTCTGAACTCTTATAAGTTAAGATGTCGATGTCAGAGAATATTATTATTGATTGTCTGATAATGTTGAGTGTGTATCGGAGAACCTGCTGTTGATAAAGTTGTAACGCAATACCATATCGTCGCCGAAAGGCAAAGGGCTGAAGCGCCATTTCGGGAAATTTACACCAGAGAACTTTTTGTTTGTATCACACGAGTTTTTTTGTTGTTTTACAATAAAATTCGTAAGTCTTCAGTACCTGGTTGGATTTTTAAAAAAAGTTGCCGCAGGTAACTCAATGATCTCGCTGAGTTACCTGAAGCGACAATAACATAAAAAAGTCCCAAGCTTGTGTCGCTTGAGTCGAGCCTTCTCCCAAATGGTAAATATATTTTAGATGGCTGAAGGGCCACAAAAGTTTTCGGAATCAAACGAGAGTCAGAGCATACGACGCAGAAAAAAAACTTATCAAAACTGCATGTTTAACTCACTTTAAGTGTCGCTTAAGCCCTCTTGCCTTTCCAGTGACGATATATTATCACTCGAGGTCTATTGCAATAGCCTAAAAATTTATCATTAGTAACTAAATATATTTCACGTCCCAATACTTTTCAACTGATATAGATAGCAATAGCTTCGTCCAGACACCGCGAGGCTAGCTCGTGAGCCGTTCCCGACAATCAAGTAAGTAAATAAATACTTGAACATTATTGGAGAAGTCCGGATATATTATTATTCTCAGAATTAATTTCTTACACTTTCCTTCTTACCCTTTTGACTGCTAAATTATTTATTTGCTAGTTGGAAATGGCTGACGTGTGTTTTGCGGACTGTCTGGACGAAGCTAATGACTTTTTACAGGTTGGCATTAAAATGGTTTCGCAGTTAACGGCCCTCAATACTAGCGAAAAAAATCTTGGAAAAGTATTGCACAATCTAAGATTAAATCGAGAATCTGAGCTAATATAATATATTATAGCTCTTCTATCCTAAGGTAAATATATTTTTCTATCAATTTCCATGTCATATTTTCTAATTTATACTCGCCAAATACCTAATAATTTACATCTTAGTCGACTGAGTACGGAAAATGTTAAGATGTGCATTATGAAGTATTGAGCGAACATTGATTAGAAATTGGGAAATCGATAGAAACATAATATTGTGTGTATGTAAGGATGGAGCTGCATTTTATTTATTAATAGCTTAGATCTTCAAATTTTAATATTCTAGTTTTATTTTAAATAATTAAATTTATGTATATTTTGGCTGCAATTTAATACCAATCTTTTTTTTTTAAATAATTTTCAATAGTGGGTTTTCAATTTTTCCATATGTTATGTTGCTTTGTAGGTTATGCCCACGTGATGAACACTATAATTATGAACAATTTATATAATATTTCATGCGTAATAATTGTAATAAAATTTCATTTTTATAACGCAGTTTTGTGATATTTTGGCTTTCATCGAATTGTGATTTTTTTTTATTATGGTGTGGCGGCGCGTGTGTACCTTTTATTGTAATTAGTATAATTTACTTTTCGAACAAGTAGCAAGTTTATCATAGATTCTGGATTTCATCTCGCTCGGAGTGTTTTGGTCGAATTGTCTAGAAAATGTATGAGTGAGCAACAGGCTAGCAAGACATGGCGTTCTAAATAACGCCTCTTTATTTCCTATCTTATCAGACCACTATCAGGCTTTTACACAATGTACACGAGCCGTCATTAAACCCTTTGCTGTTGATTGAGTCAACATGAACAATGTGTCACTGAAACATAACAAGTTAAAACTGACAGATAAGGCCAGTAAAGTATTTCATCGATTCTCCTTGACAATCGTGAATCTAATTAGGTACCTACCTGCCTAAATGCATTCAAAACATGTTATGAAAACACAGAACTGTTCCGGAGAATCTCTTTTGAGAATTACTAATGTTAGGTCAGGGTTTTCCAAACTTTGTGATACAACAGACCCCGTTTTTACAATAAGCAACACCCACCAACAAACCACCTAGCTTTAATAAATACGGCGAAGAATCGTTGACATACCTATTGTCAAAAAAAATGTTGGCATCTTATTCACAAATTATCTGTGAAATGCATTCCGAAATACATTCCGAAAATATTCCAAATATTAGGAATATTTTCTTAATTGAACCCTTTTTGCACTGGACTCCCAAGCTATTGACGTGTATTTAAGTGACCTGGCAGATTTATAAGTTATTTCTTGCATTTTGCTGATAACCAGTGATAACCTGGTCGTTATAAATCTAGTTATTTCGCCGACAAATCTTCATGTTGGATGAGATGAGAAGTTTATTTTGATTATGGTATTGTTAGCGTCAGAGAGCAACTATAAAGTAAATTAATTTATTTTAAAATAGTTTTAGGCAAATAAGAGCTGCAAAAGTAGTAACGACCTACAGATCTCCCAAACTAGGTTGCTATTATATACATTCTCGTATTCTACCCTAATAATTGTATTCTACCCTAATAATTGTATTCTACCCTAATAATTGTATTCTACACTGTCTTCCTACCTACACCTACCTTTAATCGTGAAAATATTTAATAATAGTTTTTTCTTTCTTATTATTTTATTGTTTATATATCTAAAGCCCTTTTCACAGATTCTAATAATGCTTTTAGATCTTGATAGCAATTATATGTCCATCTATCAATACATT
Organism: Drusus annulatus; assembly: GCA_022651775.1. Classification (NCBI taxonomy): domain Eukaryota; kingdom Metazoa; phylum Arthropoda; class Insecta; order Trichoptera; family Limnephilidae; genus Drusus; species Drusus annulatus. Next base: position 1,587,059 of record JAGWCC010000048.1, on the reverse strand, counting down.
GTTGATCACCCATCAGTGTTTATCTTAAATTTCGACTTTAACCTTTCGAATAAATTAGTGTGCCAATTTTTTTGTCGTAAATACCAGCAGATTTAATTTATTCCTATCGAAATGATCAAATCATCGTTAGAGACAGGGAATTTATCGATAAGCATCGTAATTAGACTTTAATTTTATAAACACACTCGTAAAGTGCAGACAGTTTTTTTATAACCTTTACTTTAAATTGCCATTTTTCATTGAATAATAAATAATAATAATTTAGGACCTGAAATTAAAAATTTGAATTTTTATGTCAAGTCACCTTATCTAAAAATTTACGATAGGTAGGTATTTATAAATTCAAACAAATTGTATGCTTTATTAATAAAGCTCTAAAATATTTCCAATTATGGCTCGAGATGCATTGCAAATTTATTTTTTAAAAGGCGTACAAAAATTCAGAATTGCATGCTCGAAATACTTACTAATAAGTCGTGCAAACTTTTGAAAACTTTTCCATGAGATTTCGAACAAAGATATTGGTTATGTAAGGTTTTCTAACAAATAAAAAGTCGCTTCTGTTTATTTACAAGAAAGACAAAAAGCCGGATAACGTCTAGTAGTTCTGGCGGGGAATTCCGCTCACGGATGCTTAAGAAATAGTTAGTTAGAGGGCGCCACTTGCAATTCTTCTAATTTCAGTACCTACTTAACTTTTATCCGGCAAAGTTATATTGGTTGAATCGGTTTTAGCCTCGCTCTCGCACTGGAGCCAATTAATTTTGGCCCAACGTTCGTTGCGAATATACACGGGGTTTTCCCTTTCACCTTCTTAAAACATAATCAAAACAACTTAATTGCTAATAAACTACCTACGTAGATTTAAAATATGGCACAAACAACAACAAGCCAAATACGGTTAAGCTTATTTTCGACAAACTATCACCGTCGGTTTTTCCATACTTGTAGAGAAGGCAAAAAAGTGTTGCAATGTTGATAGCAAATAGTACCTTTACCTAGGTGCTTTGTTTTCCGTTTAAAATCGCCTGATTCGATATAATAAAAGTGACGATGGAACCAAATATAAGGTTTCTAAGGAAGTGTTAATTAAATTATAAACAAGAACTTCTTAGAAATATGAGGTATTGACAGCCAAGTTCAACAGATAAGTATGAACTGTGTACAATGGATTTGAAGAATAACTATACTGAGTGAGACACATTATCTACACACGTAGGAGATATTATGTCAATAAAGCTAACTTAATGATGAAAATAACTTACCTACTATAAAGCCTTAAATCTGTTTACTCGCGACTGTCACTAAATAATGTTCACAGCTTTTCAGTCTGGAGTGTCTATGTCCACTGGGTTTACCCTATTTACACTGGTAAATTACATACTACAACAGTGACATGTCGCTGCTATTTACCTGATCCCCTGCCGTTCTCCTCGACTTTCCAGCAGTAGCCCGGGTTGACCAGCGACCTGGTCTGGATGGGGCAGTAGGTCCACTGCAGCGGCAGCAGCTGCGCCGTGGGCATGGTGGTGGAGGTGGCTATGTCCACTGGGCTCTGGCGGGAGCCACTGGCCTCGGGGAACTTCTCCATCCATGTTGATGGACCTGAAAGAGAAAACGAAACACTGATTAGTTACTAATTTAGCTAATTAGTTACTTATTTAACAGATTAGTTGATAATTTAACTGACAACCTTATGGTATTCAATAAAGGGAATAGGCTACTGTCAAAGGAATGAAATGAAACATTGGTGATAGCATAAAAGCCTGAGTGCTTTCGGAAGCTTTCGGATACTTTGAAGATCGGGTCCGTATAAATAATGCTTTTAGTAATAATGTAAGATGTTTTGTGTTAGCGTAGCATCATCCTTCAGTACTGATACTGCCCCTCGAGTTAAGGACTACGGCGTGATCGTAAAATGTTACCACTAAAATATGTTTGTATTTTGAGCCATGTTGCTCTTCTTCCTTCTTGAGCCAACTTTTCATACAACCTAATAACGTCCATCAGGGCTGATGTTCGTCGTCCGAATTGTTGGTTAAAGAAATAGGAAGCGCAAACCGACTCGACACTCCAAAAAAGTTGGCTTTTTTTTTTATAATTAACTATAAATAATTTCCTTTGTGAGCACGTACGAATGTGGACTTTCCAAATTTGGAACAGACGGATGTGTTCAGAAAATTATCCATTTTAAACAGAATCTTTTGAAATCCCGACCTACCTAGTAAAGTACCTACCTATAAAGTATTTTAGCAGACATAATTATATATTTAAATTGGATGGATCAAAGCAACTAATATTTTTTCTTACAATCAAGTCAGTTACATCATCAAGAATATAATAAAATGCTTTTACTGCTTTTTTATAATCGTGTTATTAAAATTCGATGGGAAATAACATCGTCAACTTCTCTCCAAACAAACTGGGCATTTGACGACAACCTGCGTAGGTACGGATCGAGTTCCTGGTACCTCGAGAAAAACAAGATAAAACCTACGAGTCTAATAAAAAATATTCGCCATTAATATTGCATCACTCTTGTTTTGTGTACACGTGCTCGTGTCGTGTTCAGTTAGAAACATAGTAATAGATATTTAAAAAAAAAAACAGTAGGAAAATTACAGATAATTGTAAAAAAAACTTACTCGGTTCTTTCTCAGTATTCAATGAGTGGAATAAATGATTTTTAATACCTACTTTTAGATGGCATTAGATACTAAAGCAACGGATGTGTTTAAGGAAATATTATAACATGCATCATATTATCAGATCTACTAATATATAATGGTGAATTAATCACTAATAAAGTTGCGTGATTTAAAACATTATCAATGATAGGATTTCCTTAAAAAAATCTCAAGTCAGTCAGGTAAATGGATCTAATAGTAATCACAGCGATTAAAATGCTAATTAGATATGGAATACACGAGGAGGTTATCTTCGAACTTTCAAAAATAATAAAAAATATGTTATGGCGGTTTTATTAAGTTAAGATTATGTATAGATATTTACACCGTTTCATTTTGCTTATTTAAGTGTTTTTATTACCCTATCTTAGGTAATTTACTTTTGGTAATACTCAAACCTACTTACCTGGAGAATTATATTCATAATATTTCAGCAATATTTATCTAAGATATCGCATAAAACTCTCATTCGGGGTTTCACTAGAACCTCCGTTCGGAATGGGAGGGTTTGTAACTTAAATTCAGTTAAGCAAACCAACCATAAGATGGGGATAGTAGTTAGGCCAAAGAGCCATAATACTAGTTAGATAGAAAACATAAGGCGTATTTGAACAATCCCTAGTTATTTAAAGGATTTAAAAAAAATCATGAAATAAAATAAAAATCAAATTAAAAAGATATTTAAAAAAAGTACAATTAGCATCTTCTTAGTAAATTAATACAAATATATGATAGGTTGATTGTTCTGTCGATTCACTGAATTTCCAGAACATTTTCTAGCATAGAAAACGCAAGATTAAATATATATGTAAATATATATTTTTTTTTAAAGGCAGAACTCCACAATTATTTGGTTAAAAAACTTGAAACGGTCAATCACTCCTTGGGCAGGACGCTTGAATATTAGTTGAACGAGACGATTTCGAATCACTCGGCGGATACCAGCTTTTCCGAACAAGTTAAGTCCCTTTTCGGAACATGTTGTGATTAAAATTATAAAATTAATAAGTACAACAAAATTGCTAACAAATTATCATTGTTGTATTAGGTTTATGTATATCAGTTCCGAGGGCACGCGTTGTTTGGTTCCTGTATCTGACCATGAAACTGATAACATTTTTTTAATAATTTGTTTATTTGTTTTTTGCATTAAAGGCCTTTCCGCTAAGGTTTCTTGATCTGTTCTAAGGTCGTGCGCTGAAAACAACACTTTGAATGTATTTAATCTTGTAAATAATGTAAACACCTGAGCGGGTTTCTGGGTAAGCGAGTACTGACTGACTCACTTTCATTGCCATGCCGGGGGAGCAATTTGCTGTCAGATCAAGTACTTGACAGTTGACAACAGGTTTTATCTGGCCTAGGAACTCTGACGCATTGTCACGAGTCACGAGACAGTGCGAACAAATTAAGCGCATCTTTTAACTTGGAACACAACAACACAAGTGCTTAAGGACATAAATCAATTTGTAATATTAAAACTGGATTTTATTGGTATTATTAACTTACTGGATTGTCCAGCGCATCAAGTTGAGCGCTCATAAGAAAGTTAAAATAGTAATAATATTATTTGTTAATGTATTTTGTTGTTATGCGACTTGTGAAGTTTATTGAATTGTTTGCTGACCATCGACCCTAATTGATGAAATCTTTGTTATGTAATTGAGAATCCAGCATTTCACTTTTACAATTGCTTTTGACTCGTCAAGAATACAAAATGAATTGATGTAACTTGTAGCTTTTGTGTTGTATTTTGTAGAACTCCACTGACAAAAATACCTTATTCTTATTGGGAGGAAAATAATTTCTAGCGTTTTTTTGGCCAATATCAAAACCCCAATTACTTTGTGTACATCACTTTTTTTTCGTCAGCTAAAAAAGTAATACACAAAGTAATTAGGGGTTCACTATAAATATTTCATCACAAATACATTAATATTACCAAAAAATGTGGCCAATGGTCGTCATTGTTGCCACGACTGCTGTCACTTGTAAAAAATATGCCACAAGCTTTTTGACCAAAAATATGAACTGGGCATAACAGCTTCACAATGGCAGCAGCTGAGATAATAAATACGTATTTAAAATGTGACTTGTATTTTGAATTAGGATACAAAATTTAAAATATTCATGATTTATACCGAAACTAACTCGGTTAATTTTCATAGAAGAAACAATGTAATTAGTGGACCGAGACAAGTAGGCACATGTTTTGTAACAAAAAGACAATTGAATCGATTTTTCATCTCTTACCACAAAATTACAATCATTATTATATCAGCCGACAGCAGTCATTATCTTCATGACAGATATTGAGCCATTCGTTTCAAGCGAAACGACAAAAGTGTTGGTTAGAGCTTTAGGCGGCAACGAGGTGTATTTTATCTGTCGAGCAGCACTTGCGAGGCTTCATCTGCTGTCTGTTGCTGGTTGCCAGCGGCATACGAAGGTGGATAAGCCCTCGAGCAAGGCAAGGCTGCCTGCACCGCCTCAGTTAAAATGGTAATTAGATTATATGCAATAACTCTGCATGTTTCAAGACGTCTCCAAGGATTACTGTCCACGTAATTCCGGAATTTGCATTGTCATTCCCATAATTGCATTACCTTCACCAACTTCGTGTCTTTCTTCTTTTGTATTCTTTGTGAGTAAATTTGAAAGTATCCTACTAATATCTGACATTTTATTTTGAAACACAAATTGAATTGTGACGTAACCTGTTGGTTCTGAATCAATATATTCCAAAGTCATAGATGTTGCAAAAATAATGACAGAACTCGAATGAGAATAGGAAGAAAAAGGTTGTTGGTGAGTGCAAGTTCCAAGAAGTATTATTTCCAAGAAACCCACATATTTTATCTTTTTAAGCAAAACAGGCTTTAAATAATAACGCCAAGAGTACAGTTTAATCTTTGGCACACTCCAGCTAGGTTACCAAGAATGTGTAAGTTTATTCCGTTGGTGACATGTAATAGCTTTATTAGTTGACCTACTGTGAACAGATTAAATAAAGATCACAAGTTGCGGTGTGTAGCACGAGTGGGTACTCATATGATAGGTACAGGTTTAATTGAATTAGATTGATTTGGTGATGTCCACAATCAAACGTTGACGCGTTCAGACGTGCAGGACAACAACAATGTTTATGGAAAAGTGGTCATATGATTTGGCAATTGATAGTCACATGATGGCCACAAGTAAAGGATGTGGTAATCAGACAATGTCTGGGACTCGTGATGATGTTGGTACAGTCCCCCAGCCTCTGGTTGCCAAGCAACTCCCCTCGCGGCAATGGAGCACGGAGGATAGTAACAACATTATGTATAATATAATATATGCAAACTTAAATACATAATCTAATGGTTACCGGTAAATTGATCTGCTCGATGTATGGCATTGAATCGAGAATTAGTTGACAGAGTATTGACCCCAATCATTTTGATTTCATTGAGATGTCAGTTGATCAACTAACCTAACAACCTAACCCTAAATGTTAAAAACCCCAATTAACTATACATGATTTATTTTGTGAGTACACACGTATGAGTACGTACCTACGTATGTGTGAAATTTTCAAATTAGGAAATTATGATATTTGAAATTATCAAAAGAAGGTTGTTTTTAAATCCTAACCTCCCTAATAATGTACCTACCTATAATGTATTTTAGCATACATTATTCTGTAGTTTGAAATGGGTGGCTAAAAGCAACTAATATTTTTTCCTTGGCAAGTCAAGTTACATCCCATGATTTTTCACGGGTAACAAACAGCAACCAGTAGAATATCCTTATATCCTCATTGGTTTCAAAGGCGTTTTTTTTTTAAATTTCCTTATGTACGAATTACATGAAGTACCTCAGAACAGGTTCTAATGACCTAGTGACGTAGGTAATGTAAAAAAATAATTTAAGAAACAAAAAGTTAGTAAAAATAAATAAAAAAAACTGTAAATAGGTATTGATCTAATCCAGAGGTTCCTAAACTTTTTTGTCCCGTAGACCACTTGCCGATTTTTTCTGTTTTGTATAGACCCCCTGCTTTTATTATATTGATTTTTTTAGCGTTGGGAAAAAGTTTTGTGAACGCTTCAGGAACTGCTAGTTCTTTGAAATGAACCCTTCGCGGTGAACACTTCAATTGAAGTCGAACTCGCCAAAAAATAGTACTAGTCGGTTGAGATCTCAAATCGAAAAGTGCTGGCAAATCAACAAAAAATCCTCTACGAAAAAAAGCACTAGTTGGTAGAGATTTGAAATCGAAAAGTACTAGCAAATCCACAAAATATCCTTCCCAAAAAAGTACTATGGTAGTAAATCGACAAAAAAGATGAAACTGAGGAAGAACCAGTTCCTCGCCAAATCTTTGTAGTTCTTTGTAGTCTTTGAAGTTGAACTTCCATTGAAGAATAAAGTACTTCATTGAAGTCTGACTTCAGTTGAAAAATATGAACTGCCGCAAAATGAAGTAGTTCGCACCAACGGAACTACCAACTTCAATTGAAGTATTTTGAAATTGAACGCAGTTGAAGTATTTTGAAATTCAATTGAAGTTGGAACTGCCGCAAAAGAAAGTAGTTCTTTGAAGTTTGCGGGAAGCCAACATTTTGGTGACGGCCTGTCTAAATGGAATCCACTCTCGTGGACCCCCATTTACGTCTCATGCACCCCCATTTTTTTTTCTACATTTTCGTGGACCCCTCGCAGGTCGGAATCGACCCCTGGGGGTCGATATAGACCACTTTGGGAATGACTGATCTAATCCAATGAGAATTTCTTTATTTATAGTTTCTACGTAATTGAAAAGAAAGAAAGTTAATTAAGAAATCTCAAATCATCGACCATTATGGTTGTTTATTCCATGTAGTATTTTTTTATTGACTTAATTTATTTGTAGTCTGATTTATATCCATTTTTTTTTCTCGGAAAAAAGGTCGGATACAAACGTGATGTAGACAATTTGCGGAAAAACCTCAACTCTCTCAGATGTGACGGTTGGACATCGAACAAAACGTGGAACTAGAAAAAAAAACTGTTTTTGTTGGTTTCTTTTAACATGTATTTATGTGTGCGCGATATTGCAGTACTTGGGTAGATATTTGTGATAAATGAAATAGAAATGCCGCTGGCATTCGAATGCGAATTGAACTATGTTACTGGTCTCTAAATTTAGCGAATAAAAACCGTCTATATTGTCCAACAGATATTTCTTATAATCTATCAAACAAGCTTTACTACCCGGTTTCTCCGGAGATTTCGATTGAAAAATACCAAACACGCAATATGGCGTCTGTCTTATTTTACAGTTAATTACACATATTTTTAAAGCTCTATAGCTCATGATGAAAATTACCATCTTAACCTCGGAGCGTTAGATTATATCAGTATAGCCCTGGTAAAAGACCACCATTCAGAATCGAAACGATGCTTAAAATGGTTATGACCAGACTTAAATAGCCAGGTACTTCCCTAACTTCCTCTTCCCTATCTCCCTCTCCTTCCCCTTCCTACTTATTTCAGCCTGTCAACATACTCCTTCTCGGGATACCATAGTCTTACTGGCTCTGGACAGTAGGGAATAGTTCAGACTCTTATTCGGTATTCAGATAAAACAAAAAAATAAAAATTAATGCGTTGACCTAGAAATTGATAGAAAATCTGTACAAATTTCATGATGCCAGTGCTCACCGTTAGTTTTTTTTTTGCTTCATATACATGGCTTTTTTTACATTGCATAGACCATTGTTTGACTGTGTTATGCACACGAAACCGTATAAAAACCAATATATCTAGAAAAGGGGATTTATATACATTAGGCAAAATTACAATAATTTGAACGGCTTGCTACAACATCAAAAACCTACCACCAAAATTTGATCGCTATGCTACCAAACATAAATTTCAATTTCGCAAAGGACATTTATTTTTTTGTCGATTGAGCGACAAATTATTTGCAACACAATGAAGAATATGTTTATAAAACACCGGCCCAGGGTCAGACACGTAAAAAATCTTCTCGCTGAATACTAAAGAGGTTCGATCTGTTAGCATTCTCTCGGGAGCTGCGCCGCCGCCGGAACTTGGCCGCTCAAGGTTCCGGAGTTGGCCGGGTATAACTGTTCAAATATTGCCGATTGCCGATTGCCAATTTAACCTACTGACGAACAATGAATCATTCTAAGAAGATTGCTGAACGCGAGCGTGCAGCAAAACGATGAAACTATTGAAATTCTTTGAATTTACAAAGAAAAACTTTTATACCGTCGCCGGAAAGGCAAAGGGGCTGAAGCGTTGTTTTGGTAAGTTTACACCAGAGCACTTTAAAGTTTTTATTTTTTTATTTTACAGTAAAATTCTTAAGTCTTCAGTACCTGGTTGGATTTTGAAAAAAAGTTAAGTTTTAAGAGGGTAACTCAATGCTTTCAATGAGTTACCTGAAGCTACTAAAAGCTAAAAAAAGTCCCAAACTTGTGTCGCTGGAGTCAAGCCTTCTCCCAAATGATAAAAATATTTTAGATATCTGAAGGGCCACAAAAGTCTTCAGAATCAAACGAGAGTCAGAGCATTCGATGCAGAAAAATAGTTGATCGAAACTGCATATTCAACTCATTTTTTGACCAAAGTGTCGCTTAAGCCCTTTTGCCTTTCCAGTGACATATGATGATAGTATTATGATCGACTCATAATATATACACAAATCAATATTTTTAACTGAAAAGCGAGCTTCATTAATTTCATAACGTAAAGCTTACCGAGCGGTAAGTTTTACGTTATGAAATTTGCACTGCTTTCCAACCATCTCTTTCCCCTTCCCCTTCCCACTTCCTTTAGCCCCACAACATACCCCGATTCAGTAGGTCATAATCCAACTGGTATTTACATAAAAATATAAATAAAAAGCTTTCCCGTCTTGAATTTCTAGCCCAATGAATTATTTTCGATTTGTTGATTATGATTTATGGAGCTTTGAAGTATCCACTAACTCTCAATAACTAAAACAAAACGCCACTATGTTTGTTCCAAAATTGTCAATGAATCAATATAAAAAAAGATTGACAAAAAAATCTTAAAAATGTAAGCCGAACTAAAAAATCATGAACAGAGGTCATTTACCAAAAGATCTGCCTTCCAAAATGTTAGTCAAAGGCTGTTCAACTCTCCGACGAAATATCTTTGAACGTTGTAAATAGGTTGAGATAAATAACTATTGCTCTTAAATGAACTATCAATCAATCTTAACCGATGCAAACAATCTTTCATCACTTGTGCGTTCAAATTGTCGCGAATTTGCACATCTTAAATCGGAAGGGAAACGCGCACCACTCGCAAGGTCTCCGATATCTGGTGGGAGAGTGGCAACTGGTGACCTTCCCCATCTCTAGGTCACCGTGGTAACCACCTCTGTTGACCTTGGGAGTTCCCCTAAGGACAGCTAACAGCACGTGACACCCCACCAACGAAACACTCCTATTTCCCCATAGAAAGACTCAATGCATTCTCTTCTAGCAAGAGGCTGGCCATTTAGATTTGGCCAAGGTGTTCCAAGAAGTGTGCTACTGTTTGACGTGTTTTACTTCCTACATTTGCGTATTAATGAATCCGTCATATTATTTCCTAATTTATTTACCTATCTTTGTTTACCGCATTATAATCTACATTATTCACCTGTTGCCGTATCAATCTGTGAATCTGTGATTATTGTAATCTGTGATTATTGTAATAAATATTTACTTCAGATAATAAAGCTGTAAACTTGCATTCCCATAATTCGATGGGTAGGCAGAAAAGATTTGTTATTGACTTGGTAGGGTCTAAGCAATCTACTAGTTAAATAAAATACCAATTTATTGATTCATTTTTCTGAATAACATGCACAAAATACAATACAACAGCACATTTTCAGACGCTAATATTTTCAATTTATCCACAGGTCAGTTTAATAAATCCATACGAGATAAAATTAAATCACAAGGTCAATTGTGAACTCCCTACCCCTGCTTTGCGTTATAATTTTTTCAGCTATGCAAATTATTTGTCTCTATTTTATTATGTTATGTTTCATTCTTTTTATTTTGTTTGTATTTTTCAATTTTTTATGATGTATTACCTTTTATACAGTTTACTGTTAATACGTTATAAAATTAATTATTATTATTGTTTTTATTGTTTTTATTATTTTTTTTATTTTTCCATTTTGGTTATAAAATATATAACTAACGGAAACTTCACTGGTATATCACTTCATACTTATTTATCAGAATATGTATAAAACTGTATTTTTTACTAAATAAATAAAATTAAAATAAAATGAAGAGTGCTTGTTACAAAATTCGTCATTAAATGTTTTTCGTTAAATTTCACAAGTTTCACAATACATGACAAATAATTTGCACAACAACAGTACGCACGAGTACATTACAATAGGACATTGAACGAGAGCTATCTTGACTCTAGGATTCTAGATTCACAATCTGAAGTGATAATGATCTGAGTTCGCACATGCTCCAAAAAAGCAAAGATAAATAGAAAAAAAAACAAATTATTAGGCTATTAGATAGTAATGGATAGTGATTTGTCTCCAATCTTGGGAGCAATCACCGAACAAAATAAGCCATAAATGGTGTTCTTCTTTGGTCATCCATCACGCAAGAGTGCTTAAATATTTAACAGTAATTGTTGTTTTGATTCTTTCCTCCGCATAATAGATGTGTTTACGTCGTTTAATCATCAAACAGAGTTAATAATTTATATTTAAATTGCAAAGTCAAACCATGGTCCGATGACTTGAATATTTAAATTGTTATCGCTTGCAACTGAGAGTCTCGGCCTCAACGAAAACCGAAAACAACTTTTTAACAATGATAGGGTCTGGTAAAAAAAAACATACAAATAACTTATACCTCGCCTCCTTCACGAGGCACCGAATCGCCAGTCTCACCTTTATCTGAGCCGTTTTAGCACAAAAGCTTCCATCAATAAGGAACTAGGGCACATTATTACCACTACAGAACACTACTCTATTATATTATATTAGTTTTATGCATTGCTTAATTCTACTACACATTGTATTTCTACTCGTATTAAACAATATAATTTCCTTGTGCGAAGGTACGAGTGTAGTATATTCAAAATTGAAACTGATGTGTTAATGAAAATTATCAAATTAATAGTTTTTAACCGTGAAAAATCAGCAAATATACCTGGACTTTCCAAGAAAAAATATAAATTGGTTTAATCTACCCATTTCAAATATAGAATGGTAAATATAGACTTTATTAGGTGGGTGGGGATTTAAAAAGATTTTTTTTTAATTTTATGCTTTTCTGAACACATCCATTGGTTCGAATTTTGAAAAGTTCTCAAAAATAATATTTCTAAATCTAGAAAAATACCTACCAATAATATATTTATCAGATGAGTGTATTTTTTTCTAAATCAAAATGTGTTTTATTTTTAGATTCTGTAGAAATAAAATCTATCAGATGTCACCGTCGCAAGTCATTTTACACCATTTTCACGGATAAACAACTAGCTATTATTTAATAATATGTGAACCTTAATTTTATTTTCATGTTGATTTATTGTTTTTTTTATATGTGAGTATTTCTTACACATTGTGTATTGCACACCCCACACAATCACGCCTAAATGGAAAAGTGTTATGGTTACTTTATTCTGACTAATTCTAGTTAAGAGTGACAAGAATGCACTACAACTCTACAACATGAATATTTTTTTAATTTTTGCTGTGTTGGTGTTGCTGACAGTTGTCAGATTGTCGCACCAATATCTCCCACACTTAAAACGCGGAAGCTGATATGCAAAAATTAAAACCTTGTATGATGTGTCCGTTGGTTCCGGAAGTTAATTGGATGCTTCAAAACTAACTCCCCCCCATTTTGGCCGAGCCGCTCCAAGCCAAGTGTGATTGATCTGTTTTTAATCTAAAGAGATTATCCCGCGAGGCGCAGATAATAAGATTTGTTAATTATATCACCTGTTGACATTATTTGACAGGCGATCGCACACATCGCTTACAAGAAAACTGATTGCTGAAAAAAAACCTAATTTGTGTACCAGCTTGGTTGATAGCTTCTAAATACATAACTTTGAATGTAATATTAACTTCTTATGTGGAATAAACTTTAAAATGAGAAGATATGTTTGATCTTTGGGTCTTACAATTTACATTCACATTTTATCTGAAATCTCTAGGTTAACGCAACATCATATTTTAAGCTCGCATCAGTATAACAGTAATGCTTTAAAATATCCATTTAACTATCATAAAATAAGACTAGATGCCATGTTGTTAATACCAGATTGTTCAAACTGAGAGGAAACCGGGTAGCAACTACGAGTTCCGGATAAGATTTACACTTGGATTAGACAAATATGAACATATCTGAAATATCAGTAAAATCAGCGACTGATTTTGTCTATTGTCGTCATTATCTCGCTCAGCTGATAGGATCCTGAAGTCTGAAAGATGTGACAATGTCCTCGCAACTTCATCATCTTGATAGTTTCGGATAACATTGCATTCATAGGTATCAATATAGAGTGCCTTAACATTTCTGAATCAATTCAATTCGATCAATTTTAATAATGTACCTATATTAAAACATAGTTTTTTTTAAGTAATTAAATAGATATGTACACATTCGTAGGTAATTGTCTGTAGATTGTAAACAAGCTTTGAACAAGTTATTGTTCGTAACCTACTCTTATTTGGGTTTTCCATTATGTGTTTCTATTATTGTTGTTTACAAATCATTGGGTTATATAAAATAATAACTTCAGATTCATTGCGTATAAAAACAGAATTGAGAATATATTTTTTACCTGTGATTATTAATCAATGATAACAACATAGAAAAAAAATTGGTTCTAAATAAGCAGAGTTCTTTATTCGTATATATAGGTAGGTACATAAAAATAATGCAGTATGAATAATGGAACCGTGTGATCATAAAAAGTAGGTTCCAAAATAATGGTTAATTCTATTCGACAAGTTATAACACAGGTCTAACTTCTAAGAAATTCAAAGAGCTATATGATCTTTAATCTCAACGAAGATGAAAATTCCCCAAATTTAACTTCTTTCAATTACACACTTGCCACACAAACGCTACTAATTAGAGTCACCATTTCAACGCGAATTTTCCCCAAAAGACTCCTAACATAAATTAACTTGCAATTTAAAATAATTATACCGACCATAGAGAAATGTGATTCTACAGGCAAATTACGGGCTTTATTTTTTCGTAGGCGTTAAATTTTTTGATTCCGAGATATGTAAATAATCATTAAAAGTAATAATTTCAGTCCTCTCCAATCAAATCAAATATGAAAAGGACCATTCATTAGGTATATCTTATTAACTCGTCTTGTGGGCGTTAGATTTTATTTTGTCAAGCTACAAAATACGGAGGGTCGAACCAGATACAAGAGATTTTCCTAATTTGATTAGTAACGCTAATATTTGATAAGAGTGTAATCAACGCACATTCAATTATGTGCGTTGATTAGAATCGCCTTGAATAAAACAATTATATAATTATATTACATGGTTTTCAAACAATCTGTGCGTGGTCAAAGAAATCTTATTTAAAAAGCAGTGAAAATTAATGTTGTCATTATGATTGATTTATAATTTTATTTAATACTTGTGTCTATTTGGAAAAAAAACAGATTAACACCAACTTTGATATGAAGCTCTTTGGGGGGTGACGGTACTCAAACTATGGGATATTCTGTACTTATGGTATTTGGGAAGCGCTCGACATTGAACCCCTGCTACACTTTTTATAAATTCTTACGAGGTTACAACAATGAACAATATGTGATAATTAATGTTGCCAGTAGAACGATTACCGAATAAATTCGATCAGCTGTTCCAGAGGGAAGGAGTATATGCATAAACGAAAGGAAAACAGGAATGAACCGAAGCTATCGAAGAAGAGCAAGATGTCAATCCTGGAAGTGCTTTGTCGAATACAACACTCGATCGCACTGAGGGAAGTAGATGAAAATAATGATTACTACCAGACTGTCGATTGCATAAGTAACGTTGTTTTAATAACTGAGTTAACAGCCTTCACAGGTGTCTTCCGTCGATTAAGTATGTCTGCAACATGACTTATTATTGACAGAAACAAAGCTTTTTATCTAAATAGCGGTCGTAAACGTCAGTCACGTGAAAAGATAATTCTGAAATATCAGTAAAATATCAGTAAAATACAAGTAGTTCACATTCCTTACCTGATTTCCTGATGTCTGAAGCATGTGTCACGTCCTCGTGACTTCATTATCTTGATTATTTCGGATAACATTATTATTAATTAGGTTATAATTGCAACAAAAAAAAACTTGTAACATCAGTTACTTGTGTTTAGCTATAAAATTAATATTGCACTCCATTGCATTCAGATTTATTGGTTTTGGTGCAAATATTATATTGTTATTATTATTAATGTGCATATTCTCATTATAGATTTAGCTATGATGTTTTTAGATTAACTTTATTTTAAGCTAAACCTATAAAATGCAAATCATCCCACCACGTAATACATTATAGGTCAGCATTTGATAAGGTGGGCTGGATATATTTGATCAAATGCTGACACGAGCCGAGAATCGGTGGTTAACGTGGACCGTTCAAAAGTTAAAAAAAAACACCGGTAACTTAACCTAACCTTAGAAACTTTCAATTGTTCCAAAATTATTATTTTTTTAACAAAGTTTCGTTTTTTGGTTTGGTGGACCATTTGTGCATGAGATAGAGTTTTATCAAACGAAAGAGGATACAAAACTTAATGAAATAACATACTTTCTCAAAATAACCTTTTTTGCACGTAACATCACGTGTTGTGTACCTCCAATAACGTGACCTAGAACGGAGCAACATACATTGTCTTATGATAATATATTATACGTAGATAACATTTCTATGCATGCACAGGCCTTAAGGAATTCATTTATTGCTATCACTGGCCTTTATTCACGGTCGTCTGGCCCTCATTATTATTCGCATTTAAGGGTTCAGAAATTGGCACACTTTTCAATACAATGTTATCCTGTTTGCCTTGGACGAGACGCGAACCTTAATTACAACCTTTATCGAAAACACCAACACTTTCCAATCAGTGGCGGCTCGTGACTTTTTGATGTGCTAGAGTGGTAAGATTGAATAAAAACGTCATCATTGATGTTGTTGTAACCGAAAATATTTTTTATTTTTTTTCGAAATTTCAACTTTTTGTATGAAGATTTTTCAGAAATCCGTGCGGCGCACGACCAAAACTGAAAAATCCTGAAAATCTTCATACAAAAAATTTAATTTTGAAAAAAAAAAAAAATCATTTTCGACTACAACAACACTAACGATGTCGTATTTTTCAATCTTGGCACTCTAGCACACTAAAAACTCATGAGCCGCCACTGTTTCCAATGCAGAGAACCTTAGATAAATGTAATAAATAATATGTCATATTCCTTACATTAAAAGAGACACATTATTCCCACAGGTACTTTGTATTTTTTTGGAGTAAGTCTTTAATTAAGTATAGTAATTAATGTGACTGTTTCTTTATCGCACGAATTCCTGCTAAATTAGGTAAAATTAAATGGTTTAGTATTTATTACAAATAGTCATTGTTTTATGATGAAACCGGAAATACAATAGTGTAAACAGAAAAATAGTGATGAATCAAAAAGTTAGTAAGGTTAAACAACCGCAATTCGGAGAAGCTTTTCAGTAAAATGAATTGTATGATTTCCAACTCTCGAAGTATTGTGACAAAGACATAAGTTCCTTACAAAAGAAAATATTTTTACTATATATGTTACATCATACCATTTTATATACTTCTAAAGATCTCAACGTTGTATATGTATATATAAAGCTGAAAATCTGTGTCTATGAAGGAGTAAAAAATAACGATCGGTGAGTTCTGGTGTCATGAAATGTACTTTTTTTTTCATCTGAATTAAATTTCGAAATAAACGCAAATATTTTCAGCTTTCCATCAGGAGCTATAAATCTTAGAAAATTTATCATGTCAAGATTTTTTACCAGAACTGTAAAAATAGCCAAATTATTTGATTCATATTTTCCAATTGGTCAAATATAATGAAAAGCTCGAACGAAACCGGGTAGTAAAACTAGTAACTTACATTACAGAAAAACGTTATTTAAGCACATTGATATTCCGACAACACATCTCTTTAGAACTGAATCAATTGATCTCCGAGGGGTTTGTTGACCTACAAGATATTTTGATGAATATAAAACATGACAACGACATAGTCTATTCTGTTCAACATTGATGCGATATGACGCACCGTCAGGGCAATTGCCTCCCAATCAATGGTGGCTGATAGTCTGTTGATAAGTATATCAATCACGGAATCATCGTCATTACATCATTCGGGCCAACTGTTCAATGGGACTCTACATAATAATTCGTGAGGTAGGCACGAAAGTCAGCACGAACTGATAATAAAAGGGTACTTGCAAACACCTACCCAGTAAACAAATATGCACACTATGTCAAATTTATCTATGCAGGTGGCTAAAAGTTGCACTAACGGACCAACTTACATTATTTTGAAACAAAGTTTTTTTTTGTGTCTTCAAAATAAGACTGTTACATACAAGTCCATATTGATAGTATTTTTTTCGCAAGCAACTACTTACCTCCGCAAAGTGTTAATTTTTAATAATTACAAACTACCAAATTCATTTTTTTAAGTTCTGCTAGCTTGCGTAATGCTTCAGCTGTTTCGGCGTTCGAAGCCTTTTTTTAAATGTGGCTTTTTATGGATTTTTAAAACATTGTTACCACGCTAAATGTGTTAGTTTAAGGTTGGTTTTTTAACCGGTCCCCTTTAAACGCCGATTTTCGGTCCGTTTCAGCTTTTGAACACATTCTGGTCAGCTGACAAGCATAACAACATGGCTGTTATGCTTTCCAGCTGAACAGGATTTGTTCAAATGTTAAAACGGGCAGACAATCGGCGTTTAACGAAGACCGGAAAATGTTAAAAAAAAAACAATATGGCGCTAATAATTGAAATGTGACGAAAGTTTGATCAACCTTAGTTTTCCTAGGAACCTCGCCATAGGTACATAACAGTGCACCATTGAAAAAGGTGTGCATCGACGTTATGAAATGTTTTGTGGTTAAGTACAAATGCGATTTAATCATGTAGTAATTCATAGAAAATTTATCTTATAATGTTAACGTCCAAAATTTTATCTCAGTCAACGATATTATTGATAGTATTGTTTTAAATGCCTGCCAATATTGTCAATCCGTTTAAAGTTCACTATGGCAAAATTATTGTTTAATTAAAGTCAATTTGTCTCATTTCAAAAAAGATGATCGATTGTGCGAATTTAAATTCTCAAGGTCGACATTATTTAGGAAAGATCCTTCCTGGTTCATTGTTATCGGATATTTAATGTTGCTAATTGAGTCAAGGTAAAAATTACTATATCATTTTGACCCATTTCTAATTTGATGAAATAGAAATTTGAAATAAAAACTGTTATAAGTATCGCAGCGAATGTTGAGTCGAACACTGTACTCACATGTATGCGTTGCTTGCATACATCATGTTTCAAACGTGTTTTTAATTTCAGGAAAAAAAATGTAGCGAGAATTAAAAAATACACATATTTTATGAAAGAAAAACTTTCGGTTGTTTCAACTTTTTTCGAATTAATTAATAAAAAGAACACCCTGAAAAAACCTTCAGAAATATTTTATAAACTAAAAATATTTGAAATACAAATACAATTATAATCCGCCATAACACAGCGATATCCCTAAAGCGGCGGGCAAAAAAAAATAAAAATAGTTTTGTAACAACCTTATTAATAAATAAAAATATATTAAATACAAATGCATCCACTTGTTGTCCCTTTTTTGTTGGCATCAACTCTAATTGCGCGACCTCCAACAGCAGTTTTGTCTGTAATCTGAGAGCAGGATCTAAACAGCGTTTTAATCCTGCCGCTAAGAGCTCCGTTGGAAGCTCTCTTTCTGATGCATGCTTCGTTTATGAGAAAGAGCGAAAGGTTAGAACGGAGCTATCATTGTTATGCCATTCAACCCTTTTATTCACGTACCCCCCCCCCCACCTAAGAACTTCGTTTTTTTAACCCTCCTAAAGTCTCAAGTCCACAATATTTGAATAGAGTAAGTGTTTGACTGCTTGAGTACCTACCCCATGTAGGGTACCTTTAGTCAATCAGATGATAACAACCCCTTTTCACGTATTTTGTGTTGTTCGTTGTCCATAAGGAAACGAATGGGTCAGGTATTTTATTAATCGTGCAATGAAACGGTGCGTAGAAACGGTGCAATTTTATTGGCAGTCCGTTTCAATTGTTCTAAAATATTATTGTTTTTGTTAATCTCACATGCAATCACGCTTGAATAATGCTGGGCTAGATTACTCACGACAATCATACGTGCAGGTTGCAAAGGTCAAATTTAATATTGCACAAAGTTAAATCATTTCATGTTTAGTTCCACGAAATCGGTAACATAAAAAAATAAATATGTTTTTGATATCTTCTCTACAGGTATACATATAATCTACAAAATGAATGATAAATCAGTTCCTTTGTGAGTACGTACGTACGAGTGTGAAATTTTCAAATTTGGAACTGATGTTAATAGAAAACATCAAATTAAAAAAAAACTTTTTAAATCCTTACCTACCTATAAAGTATATCAGCAGACATTATTCTATATTTGAAATTGGAATTAATATTTTCTTCTTAGCAAGTCAAGTTACATCCCGTGATTTTACACGAAAAACAAACAACTAGTTAAATATATTATTATCTAATCATTCTGATCAATTTTTGTAGTCACCTGTAACAGTTTGTAGAACAGTCTAGATTGGAAAAATAAACAATCATTATCACCTGCATCAAACATTCAGTCAATTGACACGTATGATTAATATTAATTACCGACAGAAAATTTACTACAAAATAACACGAATTACGATTAGGTTATGTGAACAACGCCTACTCACATGTCGATATGAAAAAGTGAGATTAAGTTGTTAAAATAAGCACATGCTAAAGAAATTATCTAATAGTTAGAATAATGTCCCACATTATTACGTGTGTACAATTTTCTAACCATATATTATAAGGACGTAAGTAAAAGTGCATAATGATATCCATCTATGAATTGGTTTGGAGTTGCCACGAAATTTTTCGCACCTAACAGAAATTTGCACATGAAGGAAAACTCCATTGAATTCGAAGGAAGGTTCTTACGTTTGGTAAAACGTTATGAATTGACGTTTGTATTATATAAATTCTCTCGACCCAAATATCTGTCTTCAATAAAATATACGATAAATATTTCAACGCATGCACTTGGAATCCAAATTTTCCGGAATATTTAGTTTACTTTATTCTCCTTTGAATGTTTCTAGCACTCGTTTGAAGGAACCTTGAGAAAATATATATATTGCAGTGGTTCACAACCTTTTTAGTATTACCTACAATTCTCAGAGTATTTAAAAAAAAACTTTTTAGGGACCATCTAATTGTCTATAGGTACGTGTGGTGAGATATCTAAAAATGGGCATTACCACCACCACCACTTCGGAATTTTTTTAGGACACGAGTAGCGTTGTGACTAAATACTTCAATTGGAATTGGTAGTTCCGCTCGCACGATCGCACCATCTATGCTCATTTGTGGTTTACTTCGAAAACTTCAATTTCTTCTAACGGGTTTATATAAAGCTTGGGCTGACTCGTAATCAGAATTTCTGTGGTACTTCAATTTAAGGGTTCACCGTGACGGGTTCATTTTAAAGAACTAGCAGTTCCTGAAGCGTTCAAAAAACTTTCAAATTTTTCCCAACGCTAGACAAGTAGACACGAGGTATGGTGTAACAAAAAATCTTGACAAAATTCAGTTACGTCACGTGAACTATTTAGATATTTAGATGGTTGTGCACCACTAATCTCTTGCAATCGGGATGCAATATTACGTAAGAAGCTGCACAAATCGTTGCGACTTCAATTGAGGATACAAGTTGTCCGAGTAAAACGATTCGTAAGCAGTTCAGTAGGAATCTAATTTTAATAAACCAATTCACTTTATAATATGGAGATCTATTTTATATTTTCTGCGAATCCACTCACAAAATACTTTGGAAACCAGTCCGAAGAAAACTGAATTTGATAATTGTGTGTCTTAAATTGATACAAAAAAAACATATAACTGGGCACTACTCTATGTTACGAAATTAAGACAGTTTTTTTTTGCTGTATTTGAAATAAATTTTATATTGATATTGCAATATTTGTTTAAAACAATATACCTACTTCATTGTTTATATTTTATCAGAGGACAAGCCGCGACCTAGGAACAATAATTCTTCCTGGGGCTATAAACTAATGGAATCACAATGATACCGTCTATTTATTGACTATGTTACAATAATCATAAACTTTATGTGTTTTAAATAGCGCTTTGTTACCTTCACTGTCTGGTACAGCAGGTATAAAGCATTACTTCCGTTGGCATAAAAAATGCACTGCAAATGCTAAATAGGAAAGTAGGTAGATACTCGTCCATAGATATTACATTTTCTGCGAAAATTTTAATACTTGAACCGGAAGTAGACCCATTGACCCAATAACATGGTAATTTTGTCATTATTAGACAAACTAAAGCACTGGTATAAGGAAGCCATAGAGCGGCTCTCGGTGTCAATGATATTAATTACTCGTGTATTATTAGAGGTCAGAATCGAGACGCGATGAAAATGAACAACGAATCAAGCATTCGTCAAACATCGCTGTAGCAAAATGTCAATGAAAGTGCCGAAAGGTGGGAACTTGAGTTCGTGTTTACCTTGGCAAATATTGCAGAAGACAGAGAGTAAAGCAGATTAGTATGACTTATTAAGCCTCGAGCTAAATATACCTATTAATAATATCTCAAAGATGACAATTTGTGCAGTCATTTTCTAATTTAATATTACCTTGCAAAATAATATCTTGCCTGCATATATTAATATGTCAACGCTATGGGCAATATAGAATTATGCAATGATACATTAATAACTTTTTTTTTTTTATATAATTTAATTGAATTAAATTTAATATTATTATTATTGAGTTCTGCTATTTTCAGTTTTTATTTTTAGTGACAGCTGTTTTCAAACTGCGTTTAAGGCCATTGTCAAACTGACAGCTGTCACTAAAAAATAAAACTGAAAATAGCAGAACTCAATTATAATAATATTAAATTTAATTCAATTAAATTATATAAAAATTAAAATGGAGTTCTACAAATTGAACACAAAAACTATAAATTAATAACTTTGCATGTTAATTGACCTCCTAATATTATATTTTGTTAGATACAGATGTTTATTTGCTATAAAGTTACTTAGTGCGCTGGCATTTCAATGCAAATTATTTAAAGTTGAATAAAATATGGTTCTCCTTATGCCCGTGATGAAATATGTAAATCAAGTCATTATAACCGTTAATTTTTATATGTAAAAAATATTTGTGCAGTTCTGTGCGATAATTATCGTCTAATTATTGTAACTAATTTATTTTAAGACTTGTATATTTTAATACGAATAGATATTAAAGCAATAATTTTCAAAGGGGCTGTATAATAGTGCGATTCTAATGAATATTGATTGATTGAAACTTTTCCTGCCCGGTACCTATGACCTAAAAACTACGCAACTGCGCAAATAAACTGTGCTTTCATCTCTGCAGGTGGATAAATTATTAAAGCGGTTAAATTGGTTAAAAAGATTTGCATGAATTGGTAATGCTTATTAATAGCAATGTTTACTTCCGCAAGTGTTGATAAGGAGAACTTATATTGACGAATGGTTATACAACTCGGCTGGTGAAACCAACGAATGGATCCGTTTCAGAGACAAATTCTCCACAAACAGGCTCTATTGCGAATTATCGCTAAATGACGAGCTGAAAAAAACACACAGACGCAACATTTACTAAAAACTGTGCATTTTAGACAATAGCTGATTTGTGAGTGCAATCATACTAATTTATTGGCATTGATAGTGGCGTTCTGGCAAACCACTAATTTTGCATGGTATGCTCAAGGTATCGTTTTAATTATGCAGTGACATTTTTATTAGAAGTCTTTACTAATAAATCGAGAATCAATCACAAAAAGAGAAAAAAACTCCACACTTTCTAATATTCCATTAGATTCGTTGTTAGTTTTTAGCTAAGGAATTAGCTAGTCCAAAAAGTGTTCCGGACAATGTCCGCATTGACGATACAGCTTCACAATGTGGGCCGGGTAAAAATCCAAGGAGAATCCGACTAATTCGCATACTAAGGTTGGAGTCTCCCTATCTTACCGGAACAGTGCCTGACCTTGGCCGTCTCTCGGCTGAAAACTAACGACATTTTACGGTGTAATTAGATACGCAAGAACACGTGCGATTTAATACCTGCAATCGTAATACACAATAACTATCAGCGGTGGTTTTACAAGTCTTTGAGAGATCTTTGCAAATGCCGTGACTCTAATGAAGGATGTATTTAAAATAGCCCTAATTAGATTAAATAGCCTACTATTTGTTTCAAATTAGATGTATTAGTGCATCATAAATGATGCCTTGTCACTGTTGAAACGGGAATTTAAATCCAATCAGTTAGAAGTTCATTCGATACTTACAGGAGTGTGGTTGGTTTTATGACTTTTCAAACGACACGAAAAAAATCACTAAAATACTAAATTAATGTTGAATCGTGGAAAACTATCACCAAACGAATTTCGTGTGCTGATCTGTCGATGCCAGATTTTTTGCATTTTTATAAAAATATTATAAAACAACACTTTAAAGATTCACAATTTATCTTCCATCTAGAATATAAAGATCTCTTCTAGGTCAAAAGAATGACCTCCGAGCTCATAACAAGAGCAAACCTTGTTCCAATAGCATTAAAAACTCAATCCCCTGACTTCGCCGATCAAGTCTAGAACCTTGAAAATGCTTATAAGCAAATGCATAAAATCAAAATAACTCATTGATTGGATATAAAATGACATTATATCAATAATATTTTTTTATGTTCATTGACTCAGATTTGACTTGAAGCGTGAGTGAATTTCTTCTAACGTTGTATTTACAGATAATTTTGTTTCAAATAGAATTGATTGTGTACACAAGTTTTTTTAATATTCAGGATGTCCACAGTAAAGAGAATCCGGTAGCCAATAAATTTCATTGGTATTGTAATTTTATCAAGGTCACAAGTCACAACGGATTTGGATAAAAAGTTGGAACCTACAAAATCGTGACTATGACAAATAATTCAGTGTGATTTTATAATTTAAAAAAAGCCCTTTGAGACTTGCGACCTCGAGTTTAATAGAATGTTAGGTTTATTTTGTGTTTTCCTGAGAACCCAGTGATTTCTCGTTGATACCTACCCATCTGAGTCTAATTCTCTTCATTCCAATACTTGTTTTCGAAACAAGTAATCGTTGATTAAATTAGCTTAGTCGATTTTTTGCTTAAGTTTATAAGCTATTGTTTTCATTCAGCCTGAGTAACGGTTTGGATGAGGTTTTATCAGTGCTAGTCGAATAAGTTTTCATTGGTAAAATAATATTTATGTTCGTGATTTTTTTTTTTAAAGTTGTTCCCGAAAAGAAACATCCTTGCAATATTATTTTTATTTGCAATAATTGGGATAAAATATGTTCGCATAACGAATTATCCAATTATCGGAAGTATTAAAATATATTTCGAATTCCTGCGTAACTGCAAAAAACACTAATCATGTGGAATATATTATCTACTTGAAAAACACATTTTATTTAATAGATTAGTGACTTAAATACACTTTTATTTTCTTTAATTCGATGCCGAGTGCTGTTTCCAAATGAAAGAGTACGTAGCTGCCAATTACATATTTTTTTATTCATAAATAAAATGAGTTAGGATAATTCAGTATTTTTTATGAAGTACATATCAAAAAAATATTGACACAGTACCTACAAATAAGCAAAAAGATGGAATGAGGAAATAAACACACAACTATTGAATAGAAATAATTGTAATAAAAAACGCATAAAGATTTATGCGATTTATCTAGGAGTAGAGTTTTTTAATGTAGATGTAATGCCTAATTATATTATCTCTGATGTAACATTAATGAGTGATTACTATAATCTCGATTGTGTGTTCACAAGTGCATGAGTTCCCAGTGCAAAAAAAAACAAACATACTGTTTCAGAAGTCGTCAACATAATATATATTGAAGAAATAAAATAGGTACTCACATGAATATTATAAAATAATTGATATTTTCATAAGAGATGCGATGTTTAAATATATCTATCATCCAGCTTTTAAACACATAAGTTTGTTCTTAGTATAGAGTTTAAAATCTTAAATATTTTAACCTTTCAGGGTTAGGTAGATACAATCTAATGAAATTGTAGGTACATTTACATGTTGGTTTTTATTATCGTATATTTATTTACATTCGTACTTTTTTCAATTCTTACTAAACACCTGGCAATAATCCCTTCTCTGTACTACTATATAATATAATAGTTAATAAACAAAAAACATATGGTTTTCTAAGTTCTTTTTAATGGATTTCTTAATCTATCAAAATAATCTGCTGTTTCTTTGTTTGATATTGTATAACCTCATGCACATCTATAAAATTACATATAATTTACAGAGTATCTGCAAAATATAATATCCATTTAATTTGTTTTATAAATATATGTTGTATTCCAATATTACCTTGACATTAGAAAGCTTATCGGATATGCAAGCATTCGCGATTAGCATCAAATATGTATCATCAATATCTCGTGCGATACGATACGATACGAATGTACCACCCCAGCCGGGAGTACTCCTGTCCCGGTGCGACCGAAAAATAAAGGAACACTTATTTGTTTTGGACTTGGGACATGTGCTCTGACGATGGGAATGATGTTGGAATTTAACATTCTTTGGTAAGGTATACTTGATAACCCAGAGCAAATATAGAAATGTAGGACAGACAGGGATAAAGGAAAAGTAAAGCTTTATTTCTTCTTGATTTTTCTTGCCTTTTCTTACATCTTCTTGCCTCTTCTAGCCGCATCTTGGTTTTTCTTAGTTCTTCTTGGCTCTTTTTGGCTCTGATTTCTACGGTTTAAGGAAGATAACAAAATATTTAATCAAATTTATAAAATCTTGATTTTTGTTTATTTAATAAGCAATGCACATAAGGTTGGCAGGCACTAGTTTGGTAAAGAAAATTTGAGATCCGTGTGTCGTATTTAGTAAATACTTGCGTCAATGCCTACGTTTTAACGTAATGTCGTTTTTTATGTATGGGTATATTGGTAAAAAAAGTTTCTAAAACAATTCAAGTGATCAGTACTGAATACAAAGCAAAAAACGTCATGATAAAAAGAGTACCTACTTATCAAACTTCATCAAAATTCTACCCGTTGTGTTCAGTAGAGAGATATAAAAGGATCTATTCAATTAGTACTTATCCTTTTGAGGGATAATTTAATCTATAGAAGTAAACTGAATGCCTGGTACATCCTTAGTAACGTAATAAGAAAACAGATGGTATATGGTTGTTGCTCAGTAAGTAACCAATCCAATCATAATAGTTAGTATTCTAATTAAAATTTATTCGTATAAAAACGGAATATTAAATACTAACTTTAAAATCAAATACTTTAAATATATATTTTTAACAAGATTCAATTAAAAAAGGCATTGAAATTTACGTGTTTATATTCACATTTTTTTTAAATAATTATAATTTTTAATAACCCTACATATTTTAAAAAATTTGAATAACTGTTTATGATTATTATTTTTCTGAATAATTCTTATTTTATGCATGAATGACGATTTTTTGTAGATATTATAGAAATACCTAATTATATTTCTAAATAAAGTAGGTATATAAAATGTAAAAATAATTCTATTACATAATATAATATCCTTGTGCGTACATGTTTGATATTTTCAAAATTGGAACTGATGTAGATATATGAAAATTATTAAAATACAAAACGATTCTTTTCAAATCCAGACAAGCGATAAAGTACGAACCAACGTTTAGTATATTTTTACAGACGATTATTTTTATTCTATATTTGAAATGTGCTCCCATTTGATTTACTTTTGCAAGTCATTTTAAGTTGTGAAGTTGTGAATTAGCTAAACTTTTCTTGGCAACAAAACGCTTTTCCAAGCCTTTAAAAAAATTCGATTCTAAAAAATTACAACGAAAAAATTTAGAAATATCAAGGGAGAAGAAATTTCAACTCTCCCGTGATTTTTCACTGTCTATCTAAAAACTACTAATTCAGACTCTTTTCTCATTTTGCATCTTTACAAGTCAATTTACATCACGTGATTTTTCATAGGAAAAAACTAATTTAAGGAAAATGTGATTGAAGAGATTTTTTTTGTATAGAATAAAGTTAAATTAAATTAATAATGTACACTTACTTACTCACAGAAAAAAAGTTAATTAATGTGCTAATTTTTTTTTTTTTAATAAAAAATTTCAAATGCAGTAGATTAGAAATCAATAACTGCCCTAAAGATAAAAACAGTACAGTCAAATTTTCATGAATTCTGTTATCACCTATAAATAAAGCGATAAAAATAATAAGTCCAGCTGTATTATAAACTCTTCAGTTAATTTGTGAAAAGAAAATGGCAACCGGGTTGATTAACTATTACCTGTCACATGACTCGAATCACGAGTTATTTATGTACAATTTGCATCAATAAAACTCTTCGAGCTGTAAAGAAATACATAAAATACTAAACCAACTTATCTGCCTGTGTTTAACTACTGTTTATAAGTTTTAAAAGACTTACGTTATAAAACGTCAAGCATCTTCACTGACGTCAATATATTGCCGAGGGTTTTAGAGATAATATTCTGCACGACGAAAATGGTATATCACATAATGCCCATAATACTGTTCAAATGGAAACCCACGTATTATCAGCGGGAAAATACGCGTTCAGAAGTAAAATAACATAAAAATTTAAGTCCGGTAGTAACACCACTTTTCGAGAATATTAACGAAATGTAAATATGTTTTTGAAAAATATGTTAATTCCTATATTACGTTTGTGCATTTCATTCGAGTGCTTGGCGCAAAGTTTGAATACTGTATATACTTTACATGTATTCTTATAATTGTTACAGGAGACGGTCTGCATAGCCCCCGTAAGCACTCAGACTATAGGCCCATTGTGCTATATCCCACGATTACCTTATTCCCCTGACAGAAACCCAGTCCCTTTAATAAAGTTTACCAGGATTGCCATCGGCTATGTCTCCTGGCTCTACCACGTGTGTTCCCATGCAGTTAAGTTTTCTTTCCATCAAAGCAGGACATTGGTACCATAGGTAAATGAACGTTTTTTTATACAAAGATTTTCAGTAATCTACTGTGCCTACGAGTTAAGTAAACATTGTTATATTTTCTCAAAAAAGCATTTGCAATGATAAAATGTATGATGGTCAAATCCTTTGCTTAAATTTTATTGGTTCAAAATGAATCGACTGAAAAATATTTCAGGAAATACAAGGTCCCTGAAAGCTCCGGTAGCAGGAATCAAAGATTTCAACGAGCGGGTTAGTCGCCCATCAAACAACTAACGTGTAATACGGAGCCTCCTGTGTGTGCAGAAAATGTATCCTATAATCCAGTTAAATATGATCTATTAGGTGATTGCAATCAGTATTATGTATTAATAGTATGCATTGTCAATTGCTGTAAACATACATAAGTAAGAAATTTCTACCTTAATTAACGGTTTGTAAGTAGAGATGGTCGATATCAGAATCAGGTGTACCCGCGGTTCCAGTTGCCAGTGACCGGCGGGGAACCGATTATTTATCCAGTTCTTTTTGGAACCGGTTCTTGGTGCCAGAAAACTTCCTCCGAGAAAATTGTTTTATTATATTGGAAAAAAATTCTCACCGCCAAAAAAAATACATTAATGGGGGGGGGTTGCTAGAGAAATTCTGAAAACGAAAAAAACAGGTTCCTCGCCATAAATTTTGTTTCGCGGGGGGGGGGGGGGTTACTAGTTGCAATTTCCAAAACGAAAAGAACTGGAACCGGCTCCTCAAAAAAAAACGAAAATTGGAATCGGTTCCTTTTAACAGGGACAGGAATATCGACCATGTCTCCCGTGGGAAAACATTACAAACCCGACTCACAGTAAGTCTGCTGTAAGGAGCCAACACCCACTGTTTATTCAAATGAGATATTGAATCACACTAGAAAAAAAATCCGCTTCTATGTGAACCGAAAAAAGTTTTTTTTTTTTGTTCTGTTTTCTAAGATGTTAATATTGCTATCAAAAATGACAATGTTTATCAGCAAAGCTTTATAAGGGTAAAATAAAATTATGTTATTTTATTAGATAAAAAAATAATTCAGAGTAAACTGCACAGAAAATGGTAAATAATTCCAAATGCAAAAGGCAACATGCGTCAACCGGGATCAGCTACATAAAGATATTTATTTTATGTTATCTAAAGATTTTTTGTGTGTGTTTTTTTAATCTTTTAACTATATTTTTTAATGCGTCAATGTTATATTATTTGTTTATCTCGGTTTTAATAAATATATTTGTACGAGTGCCTCACTTACTGTTAACACATATACTTTCCGTTCATTTTAATTAAATGTCATACAATTCAAGAACGCAAAATAACATGTAGGTTTGCAACATTGCAATACTAGATAAGATAGCGTTCTATTTGGTTACTTTTCCTGTTAACAGCCGAACGCTGAGCTACTTTATGATCCGCTAAGCTCCTTCTGGTATTTCCGAGAAAAATCTTTCCCACATTCACTTATGCAAAGTTTTGAGGAAAAATTTGTCATTATTATTCAATTTGTGAATATCAACGGGTTTAAGGCGAATTATACCGGTACTCGTAATAAAATTGTGTGGTTTGTTCTAAAAATACATTAGATTTTTTTTTAAACATTGGAAGCTATAACCTTTTTTTATCGCCTTTTTCATTGTATTGCATAGCCTTGCATACCAAGTTGGTGCACATTTGTATTGGATTAATAAATAAACGTGATCATACTTACTTATCAAGAACTTTATACCAACAGCTATGTACATACCGCACACTACTAACAAACTGTATACATATCTATGATATATCGTATACATATGTATATACGATAGCTATTTTGTTTTTTTAAGAAATACACACTGGCGGGTTGCGAATAACCCGAAAATATTTAAAAAAACTCCCTACTACCATCATTACTAGCGGAAAATGTTGCTTGTGCAACGATGGAGGACTTAGCTAGCAGAGGAATTGATCCCATGACGTCTGACTGGGAACCCAACGTATTTATCCACACAGTTACTAACCGGTCAAGTAATTAAAAAAAATATATATATATAATAATAAATGCCACCTGTTTAAACCTGGCATTAATCATAATTTAAGAAAATAAAAAAACACAAATTATACGATATGTTTCAGAAATTGCAATTTTTTCCAACACTGGCGGCTATTCTCTACTATGACCTTGTATGACTATTACGATATATGGTAATAGCTCATAAAAGAAACAGATTTACATTATGAGATCATACTGAGAAAGAACTTGAGCATTCTTATAGTTGTCGAACTATTTCACAAGAACCCTCAAGTCCAAAGAAATGTCCACCGTTTCAATGGATGTAATAATTATTGTACCTATCTATCTATATTATTATTATTTGGTCTTAAGAATTACAATTCTAAATTGGAAACACTGAATCACGTCATTGTGACTCAGTCACTTATTTCAATGCTTGATTAATCTAACAGCTGGTGTAAATAAAAAAAATTATAAAGTATAAATGATTTAATAAAACAAATTTGTAACTTTATTCCACTTTTATTATTTTGACTGGACCGGTTTCAGCCTATGACGGCCATCTTCAGACTAGTACAAATGTTTGTTAACCTACGGCTTATATACTATTTTTGGGGATGTTAGGGGTGGTAAACAATGATTTTACTTTAATTATATCCACCCCTAACATCCCCAAAAATAGTATATAAGCCGTAGGTTAACAAACATTTGTACTAGTCTGAAGATGGCCGTCATAGGCTGAAACCGGTCCAGTCAAAATAATAAAAGTGGAATAAAGTTACAAATTTGTTTTATTAAATCATTAAAATGGAATTCCACCACGAATTAACAGTTTCAAAATTAGAAATAATAAAGTATAAACATATATTGCGAAGAAAATGTTTATTGCCAAAATATCTATAATACATGCTTATATCTACTGCGTACAAAAGAAAAAGTAAACAAACAAATAGGTGTGCACCTAAATACATACCTACATTAAATTTGTATAAGAATTTTTATTTGTAAGTTTTAAACATTTGTTTTGTCGGCAAGACAAAGAAGAAAACATATTTGACTGATTGTTCGTTGAAAAATTAAATCGTACAAGATAACGATACAAATATCCCGTTTTATAGGTATTGTTTGTGATTAGTGATTATAATACATGTTATGTTGTTAAATTCATGAGGTAACAATGTTTTTCTATTATTTTATGAGCATTCATATCTCTTTCGGATAGGTGCAAATATATTTTATTTACAGACTGAAAAAAGTTTTCTCAAATATTGCATTATGGACAGAGTCATTTTCTCGGTAGTGAATCGATTCGGACTGATTCTTCTAGTTAGTGAATTAGTTCATTCATTTTGTTGTTTCATTTGATAACGCATTTTAGTTCTGCAGGTATAAAACGTATATTCTTTAATAAAATAACAAATATTAGTAGCGTTATAACCGCTCCGTGAGAACTACTTCATTTTGTAGCAGTTCAAACTCCATTCATTTTTCATTGAACAAATACTTCAATTGAAGTTAGACTACAAAGAAGTACTTTATTCTGCGGCAGTTTAGTTGCGAAGTTGAACTTCAAAGCCTACAAACAAGTACTTCATTTTAAGTATTTTTGCGGTAGCGCACACTTCAATTTTGAGATTTGGCGAGGAACTTCTGTCGATTTGCTGGTACTCTTCGAAAAAATCTCTAGGAACCTGTTTCAAAAAGAACTGGACAAATAACCGGATCCTCGCCGGTCACCGGAAACTGGAACCGCAGGTACGCCCAATTCTACAGACCATCTCTAATTTCAAATCTCTTTTTGGCGAGTTCGACTTCAATTGAAGGGTTTCATTGCGAAGTTTCATTTTAAAGAACTAGCAGTTCGTGAAGCATACACAAAACATTGAAGTTTTTCTCAACGCTAAATATTAGGGTTCATATGGTGTGTGGTGGATTTTTTGTAGGAATACCGTACAAGAGTTTCGATTGCCCGTAGGCAGTGTGTCTATGGCATCACATATGGAAGGCATTTGAAATGAAGAATGAATTCAGTGAATTTTTTTTTGGTCCATTCAATCAGTTTCGCCAATATCTATTGCATTATTATCGAAATTGGCACATTAGTATTCATCTTACGATTATCAAGGCCCATTTTCACAACTTGCAAAATAATTATTATCCCGGTTTTTGTTTTCAACAGGTAGTCTTAATTGAATAGTTAACACAAAAGTTTACTTTACAAGCGAGTCCTCGAATTCGTTAGATGAATTGATTTCATAATATTTCGCAACTTCTCTTTTTATTTTATTAAACGAACGCGTAGGAGGCACTAACGTACAACTTAAGCGGGAAAACCAATTTGCACGCCATCGTATAAAAACCGTCATTCCGATCTGACTAGATTCTGTTTAGACATTAAAAAAACTGTTTCTTTTCGTGCAAAGGTTTGTTAGAAGGAATATGAAGGCTCTTATTTTTCTTAATCGCCATCTTCCTCCTCTAATCCCATATCGTCTGATAGGTACATTATGTTAATTAATTTAACATTTTGAGCACACAATTTGACAGACATAAAGCGTACTAAAAAAATATGAGACCGTCCGGTTGAAAAGCAATTTGATGTGTGATGAGGCAAAAAAATACCTCAGTCTTTTTATTTGGTGTGCTCATCTTTTGAGAAAATAATTTGGTGCTGGTACCGTACACTAATAGAGCAACATAATTCAAAATATTTTCTCACGCCTCGAATATTATTTCCATGCCTTTCATTAAGGTTGTTGTTTTGGCTAGAATGTGTGCAAAAAGCAATCAATTGTAGATGACTATCAATTGTTGCAAAATGACAGACGGCAAGAATGAGAAATGATCTTTCATTACTTAAAAAATGTGTTGAAATTACTTGTATTTACAGAACAATGATATTGACGTCAATTAGTTCTTGCAAATGCATAATATTAATCACTTCTTCTCAATAGGGTAATTTGACCGTATTTAAAAATAAATAAATATATATATATATATATATAAATAGTCTGTGACGTCACACCGGCCAACGTTTGTAGGCAATTCCAGGTCCCGATGACAGTTGTGTTGGGAATCAATAGCGGGACCTACGTCACAATCAAATTCGGATCATTTAGGAATTAGCGATTTTGTAGCGTTTTTTAAATCGATAAATATTCAAATGTAACATTTTTAGTGAGCCGATCAGAATAAAAAATAAATATTTTTTTAATATTCTACACGTTTTTAACAGTATCCCCCATTTGTGAAAATACCCCAAAATAACTTTTGTGATACGTTAAGGACAAATTTAACAGTCGAAAGTTTTTGTTCCACCAAATTAAGGTTTTTTTCCTATTTTATTAATTCTCTGATAAAACTAGACTTTTACGTTATGCAAAGAACAGACATTTAGATACAATGTAAAACGTTAAAACAATATTAAAGTATTCATTGGAATTATAATTATGTTAATGTGATCAGCAAAAAAATATGGTCGCAGTTTTTGTCTTTTCTTCTTTACAAATGAGCCCATGAAAATTGTACTTTAACACGGAAAATGTCAATGTGGTCTCCAAGTTTTGCCAATAGGTAAATTTGCATGAATTAAGCGTTTATCATTCTTAGACATACAGGTGTTGCAGATGATGGATGTGTAATGTATTTTTCACATCGATGATTTTTCACCTTGCGATAACTTTACACTTGCATAGTATGCGTTATATTGCGGGTATTTTTTTTTTATTTTGTTTAATACGTATTTAGTGTTGATACAACCTACTGACCTTTAAACAAATAGCTTTCCTTGAATTTAGGAAACAATCGCAAAAAGTATATTTGTCTAATAAATTAAAAACTGCGCCATGAGCTATTACTTCGTCAAGGCATTTTTACCTCATATTTTTTCTCATCAATGACGCATTCAGTAAGGGGTTACGACGGAGCTCTCAGTGGCAGGATTTAATAAATTCGCATAGCAAATTTCATTATTATCAGTCCAAAACTTACAGTCGGATTCAACATCAATTCTTGAATCACGTGGGATTTCATTCCTACGCTAATTATATATAATGATTTTTTACTTAAGAGTCAAGACTAATTTATTGCTGAATAACAAATTTCTCATTAGTTTCTGAATGGCCCAAAGGTGACGTACCTGCCGAAACTAAGTACTGTTATGTAACGATATTTTCGTACACATTAACTTTTAGCCGCGTATGTTTATATTTTTAAGTACTCAACCTAATATTCATATCATTCATTTTTTTATCTACAGGCAACTCTAAAAGGGGATGGGATCTAAGGGACACAAGCTCTCTTGGGTTTACGACAGCAGACGGAACTGTTTCGTTCATTGCTGAGCTACAGTGGTGTCCTTTCGTTCAAACCCGCTGTTTGCTAAATTAAGGGACAGATTAAGATGTTATGTATCAGTACCTACACCAAAACATATTGAAAGTACATTTCTGTCTTGCTCTCTCAGTATGCATTTGGGGTTAAACTAATAAAATGGTTAAATAGTAAGTCATAGTTTAGTTTTGAAAAATCACTTTTTCAGTCAAAATTTTAGCGTACTATTAAGCGTTTTCAAATCAGTTTAAAAATTGCCAAAAGTCGTATAAATTTGTTTTGACTTATCTAATAGGAGTAATACATGTTATACTTTCAACGGTGAGAATCTTATATGGCTATGTTTTATTTTACTAAGCCACCGGCCTTCAGTAAAAACACTAGAAATAACAAGTTGCTAATGACTCGACTTTGAAAAAGTAATGTAAAATAATGAATGAACTGATAACTAATTAATAATAACCAAATTTTCATGGACATGTTTTGATAATTGCATTATCATGTCTATAGATTGCGGTCAATAATTTTATCGCTGTGATAATGATGTTTTTAGTTTACCTTTTGTTTGCTCTCGAATAATGTCAGATTTTGTGATTTTACAACAATCTCTTCATCTCGTGAGATTTGATGAAAAGACGTTATAAATATTATATCTCACTTACTGATTTAGAAGTATTGAGATAGATGCATCATCTCACATTTTTTTACATAAAAAATCTTTGATCACGTAGATACCAAATAACTTTTTTACGGCGTAATAAATAACGTATCTGGTGCGAAATTTGGCCGCATGAAGTACTGCCTACGTTTTATAAGAGGATAAGGCGTGGGTAGGCAATTAATCGAAATATTCTTCATCTGATTCAGCACCCTTTAATTTAGCCCTGTAATAACGTCTACAATTTGACTATGGCAAAGCTTCTCTGTAACAGTGTTTCTCTATAGCAGAGAATCTCCTTAGCAGGTTTTGAATATAGGATAAATCTCCATCGCAGAGAAAGCCATCTGTATCCTTGATCTAGTACAGGATACGAGAAAATATTAGCACGATTGCAAAATTGAAAAAATAATCCCCCTTAAATTATGTTCGTTAAAGCCACAGAGATTGCCGATGATACCGTGTTATTATTTTTTTAAAGCGCGTCGCAGTGTTACACAGATTGGAAAACTCTGTTTTATAGTCTTATTTACATGTAGCAAATCGTATAATTTCGTAATTAAATATCGCTAGCAATGTCCGAAATGTTTATCTGAACTCTTCATATAATAAATCAAAGGTTCAGATTTTATTAGTCGTTCTATGGATGTTTAAATTCTAGAATACAGGTATTGATAATTTTGTTCTGGTTAGGATATAATGATAGGTAAAAATTGTAACAGGTTTTTTAGCACTTAACGAAGGCAACACAAACATGTAATAAAATTTTTGCTCTGCGGAAACTACGGCTCCATAAATGGATTTTAATTTAATGTTTATTTTGATTATCAATAAATCATAATGAATCACTTAATAAAGAGGGGGTGTAATGGTTGAATGCTTCCAAGGCTGGTATTTTATACGCCTCATATTTAGGTAGAAAAAATACGTTTCCAGCATAAATTATTTTTATCACTTATTTATTTAAGACACCTACTTTTCACTGTTTACACTATTTGGCTTAACCTTATTTACTTGGTGTTTGACCCCTGAAATCCATTTAATTGTATCTTCTTGCTAGCGTTAGTAGCTATTTGTAGAAACCCTCAAACTGATAGCCGTGGCAAAGTAATTACAAACAATTGTATTTATTAATCCATTTTTATATTTACATTTGTTATTATTTTAATAAACAGGCTGCACAGATTTTAACTTTAAAAGCGTTTATACTTTTCCCAGTTAGTAAATAGACAAGATCATCTATAAATTATGTCTAGACACGGCGGATCAATCTGAAGAATGATCCCAAAGTTGCCGCATTACAAATAAGCTTTGCTTTTTGAAAACACTTACCAAAAAAGCGCATTTTACCGCAGTCAAAAGATTGAACTAAGCATGTTTTTTTCCATTTTGTTTCATTTGAAGCAAATTTGTCTCCCAGCGAGTTTCACCAACAGAACGGCTATCTTCATTTTTCAAACACAAAATTAACGATGTTAATAATATTTTAGATAGGGTCTACCACGGACTTTATCAATGACAATTTTACCAGCTATTTGAATACTTAAAATAATATGTCACAGATCGATTGGAGCCAGCGTATTAATAATTAATGAAAAATATTCAAATTCCTCCAACCAAAATTTTATGAAATATGTCACACTATTTCAAGAGACACATTGATTTGTGTGTGAGTGAGTTAATATTATGTCAACACGTATATCGACTATATGAGATAAATATTTAAAAAAAAAAAAATTAACCTCCTGAACACCGATAAAAATATATAACACCTTTTATAATAAATAATAATAGCAATATTAGGATAATTTATATAGCACATTTTTTTGTGAAATATTATCTCAAGAGCGTCTAAATTAATATTTTTACTACTCGTAGATTGTGACAAAAATATACGAAAATATTTCACTAAAACATATAAATAGAGTTAAATCTGTATTAGTTACAGATTTAACAGTTGATTGACAGATTGTGCAATTGTGTAATTTTTCTCAAATTTGCAATTTAAAAAAAAAAGTTGGTTCTCTATCAAACTCCAAAATTTTATCGCCACTTTTTTATGGGAATATAATACTTAGAATATGTAAAAATATAAGCAGTTTCAAAATATATAAAAGCCTACGTCCGCTAGTTCCAACACATCGAAAATTAAAGAGAGAGTGGTAGATACTTTCAGTATCGCCCTGGTGAATGACCACCATTCAGAATTGAAACGTTACTTGAAATGTGTATAGCCGTATTTGATGACCATATCTGAATAGCCAGGTACTTCTTTCCCATCTCCTTCCCTTCCCTCACTATATTCAACCTCGCAACATACCCAAATGGAGATTGCCATAGTCCCACCTGCTCCAGACAGTTGGGACCTTGGAGAAACAATGCATGGAGAGAGAGCTAATTATTTTTACCCAACACAAACTTGCGATAAATCACTTTCTCCGGGTTTTTACGTCGTACACTATGAGAGAGAAAGAGACAACAAATATAATACTCCACTTCTACCTACTGTCACAATGATCTTGGGTTCCTGGGTCACCGCGGAACTCCGCCCACATTTTTTACTATGCCATTAAACTTAACACAACTAAACGGTTTTTTAGGTTGGATGCTATATTTTTGTTGATATCAATACTGTGAAAAAGTGGTTATACGAATAAACAAAAACATTATGTCGATATGTGATATGAATGGATGTATAAATGCCCTAGCCTTGGTCTTAGCCACGCCCAGGTCCGCCGAGTCAGGTAAAAATCATCAAAAACTGACTACACTGCCTTGGATTGATACCACTCTATATACTCTAAGGTTGGGACTCTAGTGCGGTATTTACATTTAAAAATAATAATAGTGCGAATTATGCGATTTAAATCGACAGCGGTGAAGAGAGGGTTACTAGAGTTTACTAATATTAGCTCAACCAAAAATATCCATTAAAAATGCTTTATTTTATTGTATCAGGATGACTGACAGGTTAACTCTATACGTAAACATGTACATGTATTATACTCGTACGTACCCTAGTTACATTGATACGCGTGTAATACATAGAGGTGTTAATAGTGTGACAACATGCAGCTTCATGTGTGTTCGGCGAGTGTTAGGTGAGTGCTACCGCTGCTATCGGCCGAATGACACTGGTTAACCATACGGGTACTATTATTATTTGTCAAATTATCAATCCAACACTTCGTTCGTATGTATACTTACGCAACTCTTGCACGTTTCGGTGCAGCGTGTGAAGTCATAAGGCTCACCATCGATAGCTCCGTTGCACCCTCTCCCCTTTTCTCATTATTCAATATAAACGATTTTTGCTGACGGCTTAATAAATATTCAAAAGCTCCACACTCATAGTGGAAATTATGTTGATAACTGAAAAGGGTTGCGCTGTCGTAAAATCTGTGTAAATTTCATGACGCCAGAGCTCACCATTTTATTTCATACAACATCCTGTTTCATGGTAAGGATTAAATTTCTACAGCTAAAGGCATACCGCTGATAGTTCCGTTGTAACCTTGGAGTAACAATGTATGGAGAGAGAGCTAATTATTTTTACCCAACCTATACAAACTTGCGATAAATCACTTTCTCCGGGTTTTTGCGTCGTACACCATGAGAGAGAAAGAGACAACAAATATAATGTACCGCTTCTATGTACTGTCATGATGATCTTGGGCTCCTGGGTCACCGCGGGACTCCGCCCACATTTTTTATTATGCCACTAAACTTACTACTGTGAAAAAGTGGTTATACGAATAAACAAAAACATTATATCGATATGTGATATGAATGGATGTATAAATACCCTAGCCTTAGTATTAGCCACGCCCAGGTCCGCCGAGTCAGGTAAAAATCATCAAAAACTGACTACACTGCCTTGGATAGATACCACTCCATATACTCTAAGGTTGTAACCCCTCCCTCCTTGCCTTTTTCTTATAAACAATGGATGTAACGGAAGGAGAGGTTGTCATTGTCAGTCACAACGGAGCTCTCAGCGGAAGGGTCATGTACAATTTGACTTATTGAACGTGAATAATTGAATAGAATGCATTATAACTTTCTAACATTTGACAGTGCATTGCACTCCATCATTGGCACTTTTGTCAACGTCGATTTGTTTAAACCTTTGGTTACTCACTTACAAAGAATCCAGTGGAATGAAATTGCAATCGCTTCGTTGAGGAATTATGACAGAACGGTGGCAGGACGTGACTGTTAAACACATAGTGACGAACACGCTCATTCGAGGAAAAAAATACACAAACTTATGATGATAATACATCGTAAAACTTTTATGATAAGGTTGAGCATTCATATACGATATCACACTATATCTTGATCTACACGTAGGTAAGAGCGTATTTTTATTTCCTTTTTTGGTCAAGGATTTGATTTTACTGCTTTTTATTTATTTTTGAGCTCTGGTCAGGGGCAGGGTCAGTAGCGGCTCGTGACTTTTTAGTGTGCTAGAGTGGTAAGATTGAAAAAAACGTCATCATTGATGTTGTTGTAGCCGAAATCATTTTTTATTTTTTTTCGAAATTTCAACTTTTTGTATGAAGATTTTTCAGAACTCCGTGCAATGCACCACCAAAACTGAAAAATCCTGAAAATCTTCATACAAAAAATAAATTCTTGAAAAAAAATAAAAATCATTTTCGGCTATAACAACACAAACAATGTCGTATTTTTCAATCTTAGCATTCTAGCACATTAAAAACTCACGAGCCGCCACTGGGCAGGGTACTATGACATTCTCATTTGGGCAGTGAAACGAAGAGTGGTAGATACTAGTATAGATAGATAGATAAGAGTATTCCCCTGGTGAAAGACCCCCATTTAGAATCAAAACGTTGCTTGAAATGGCTTTAGCCGTGTTTGGTGACCAGATCTGAATAGCCAGGTAATTCCCAACCTTCCTTCACAGCATACCCCAATTGTAGATGCCATAGTATTATTGGCTCTAGGCGGTTGGGAGCAGTTGAGACTCTTAAAAATAAAAATAAAGCTAAAGCCATTTCAGGCAACATTTCTACTATGAATGGCGGTCTCTCACCAGAGCGATTTAGAATGTGGTTCGAATACAATATATTTAATACATAATTTTATTAACGTTTTGTGTGTAAAATTATTAAAGAAAAACTAATTTGTTTTGGCCGGGATTCGAACCCTCGGCGTCAGGGTCCAGTTCCAAAAAGCTTAGAGCTCTTCCACAGAGGACCTCAAATAATAAGGATTCTTTTTAATCTTAAAAAATACGAGAGCGTTTATGTCTTAATTATTTTCGTCATATTGAATTATTCATTATTGTCAAATTATCTCCGGCATCAGCCACAATGTATGGATCCACGGCTGAACAAACGTTGCGCCCACAAAAACAAGCAGCAGGATAAATCTGCGGTCACCGGACCACGACGCGACAACATGTTTTTAGCACTCGTCGGGAATCGAACCCGTGACCACAGTAAGCGCTAAATTGCTTTTAGCATTTTCGGCTTCGTCATCAAATGGACATAAATAAATAATGCTACAAACAAAGCCAGTGTTTTTAGAAACTTTTTATAAATAAACGTTTTTAGGTATCATGCTATCCGCTATCAATACTAGCACCCGCATGATTGATGTGTCAAAATAAACTTTTTTTTAAATCTGTCTGTCTGTGTAGAGATTTCGAGAAACTTTTATAATTGAAAATAATTGTAATGATATTCTAACTTATGTTTTTTTCTTTTCTTTTTTAAAGAAAGACAAACATTCCCGGGTTACGAATAACCTGACAATATTTTAAAACTCCTACTACCATCATTATAAGCGGATGATGTTGCTTCTGCAATGATGGATGACTTAGCCTAGCACAGGAATTGAACCCACGACGTCCGGATGGGAATCCGACGCGTTTGTCTACTCAGCTACTAACAGGTTATCATTTTGTACCAGCAAGTGCATTGTTGGTGTGTTCAGATATATATATTTTTTTAAATTTACTCATTGAAATAAGATCTTTTCGTTTTCAGGGTTTCAGGATTTTATTTCAGGGATTTTTCAGCGCTTTTCCAGGTGCTTCTGTATGACTGTAGGCTGTTTTATTTACGTTAGTATAATTCTTTGCACAAAATATACCACAAGATAACTTCATTAAATGTATTATGGTGACTATGCGATCATTTTCCACTGTCAAACCTGAAAACTTTTGCGGTCGTCGTAGATTGAAGATTACACTGGCAAATGTAATTGATTTGTTTCAATTCAACAAGCATTTACACACTGTGACGCTCGCAGCTCTTCGTTGCACAACATGTCACTGTAATGGAGCAGATTGCCGAGTATTTTTTTACTTAAACTTTTTTATATCCGCACAGCATTAGGTACTAGGTAGGCAGCGAGTGACGATTAAATTGGTGCAGGCACGCGAACACTACGCCAGCGGGGCAGTGTAAGCACATCTCTGCGAAAAGTATTATACGGAGTTACATTCGCACAGCGTTATAATGGAGGCTTGTGCAACGTCGCATTGGCCGACTGGCGGAGTTACCTCCGACAATATTGCCGGCGACGAGGAATTTTCTACAGCCGCGAGTGTACTGGTAGAATTTCTCGTGAACAGCGAATTCGCAGCCGACCACCGCCGACCGCGAGGCGTTCCAATCGTTCAATTTCCAAATTTCAAGCCTCCACCACACAGCGCACAGCACACACTTCTCAATAAACAAACCAGTTGTTACCGCCCGAGCATCGACATCAATTACGAAGAACACAGCCAAAAGGCAACATTTCACTCGGGATGCTAAACAATCCTCCACGAAACAAGCGGGCCCCCTTTCCACTCGATGGACTCATTCTATCGAGTGGTTCAATGTTTATTGAATGCCGTTCCTCACACACACCGCCAGGCTTCAAAAAGACTTGTTTTGGGATACGCAGCACTCACACCACTACACATACACACACAGGAGCTTGTTGGCTCTTGCAGTCCCGTGTAGCGTGTAGCGTGTAGGCCCAGGCACGCACACCATGTGGCTGCACTCACACTGGAGCAATATCGCCCGAGGCTTATCGCGAAGTATGAACGGCAAGACGAAGAAAGGGATGGATTGAGAATAATTTTTGATTCCATTCAAATATGCATATTGCCATACGTGGCGTAAAATGCTATCAAAAATTACCCTAACGCATTCGTATGCCACCCGCGAAACTGGCAACCCAATTGGATAGATTTACAAGAAAATGATCAAAAAATATTATTTTTATTAAATAAATATTTTTAAGACGGGTATTTTATTTTTTGAGACCGTAAAACTTCGCACCCCTTTTGTGTTGCAGCGTGTTAAGATTTTTTCAAATCTTTTAAAAGAAAGTAACTTACCATTAGCAGTTGTGTATCCCCATTCGGCATCCATGTTGATGAGAACTTTCGCGTTTCCCCGAACTTTAAATTGAAAATATAACGCTGTAACGAGAGTGTGTGCAAGTCAAGTAAAGTATTAATTCGCTGAGCCCAAGAGCCGGTAAATACTACAAGAGCCTGAGAGATTATATCGAGTCCGTAGCGCGAGCGAGTGCTTAGTAATTTCCGTGGGACGTTTGGGCGATCACTGTTGCCGCGAGTAAACTGTTAGCAAGTTTGCCGCCTCTACTCCCTCCTCCATCTCTGGTGGATTGGCGAACAGAGGCGCCTCGTAAAATTCCCCCTCCATAACTCCGGTAAACCTACAAAATTCACCCCAACCCCATTCTACGAACAAAGATTCCACTAAACTCACTCAAACGTCCTCGAAACACTCCGCTGCACTCTCACAATAACAAAATTCTAACGAAAAATTAGAATTCCGAATCGTGACTTTTACAGTTACGAAGCGCCTTTGTTAACGTCCTTGTAGCGCGTCGAATAAGGTAGCTCGCGCCAAATCACTGGTCTCTTTCTTGCTCAATACGCTTTTCTCTCGTAAAAATGGGACAGCGTGCGTTTTGATGGGACGGGCTTTTAATCAATGTCAGTCATTCGCTTTGTTGATGTTTACGCTTTTGGTACTGATGATAAACATTATTGTAAAGTTGTGGCGGGTAATTCGAATATGGAAATCGTTTAAAATGGCCGCTTTCGAATGATTATATTATTGTGAACGAGATTTTTTATTAAATTACGGCAATTTGAAATGCAAACAACAAAGTTATGCATGTAAAGACGTAGGCAAAAGGCAATTTGGTGCCAGGCCGGTGGGAATAAGGTATATTTCATACTGCTTTCTAGGAAAAGATCAATGCAAATGAATCATAGTCACATGCTTTTGATCGCATCATACCGTAACCGTGACGCGGTTCAAATATTAATGACTCCGTTATTAAACAATACATTACGGTGGGTATTTCATAATATAGACATTATTTTAGGTTTTTATTATTCATATTGTTATAATGATAAATGTTATAACGATAAATATATCGTGGTTTTGGTCATTACATAAATAAAGAATAATGACAACTCAACGGTGGGGTTCAACCTGCCGTTTCCAGAGTAATTTTTGTAATTTTTGAATTGTTTCAGTCAAGTGGATTAAACAATATTATTATTTAAATAAGCGGG
Source organism: Drusus annulatus (assembly GCA_022651775.1). NCBI lineage: Eukaryota > Metazoa > Arthropoda > Insecta > Trichoptera > Limnephilidae > Drusus > Drusus annulatus. Next base: position 1,543,347 of record JAGWCC010000048.1, on the reverse strand, counting down.
TCACGTGGCCATGAAAGGACGAAGAAGGCTTTCAGGAAAGAGATTTCGACGTTAGGGTAGACTGCATTTAATCATGTAACATATTTTTGTTTTAAATTATAAAAGGAGGGGTATTTTTTTGTTCGTTGTGTGATTTTAATTTTAATATATTATGACATACTTTTGAAGCGCCAATTTTGTGTAATATCACTTTAAAGAAACTTTACAAAGATTAGGTACTTTAAAAAGCCTTAAAAATAAAAAAATGTTTTAATATGGCTTACGTATTTTTATACTCGAGATTAAGAAACCTTTTATCGCGGCTTGATTGATGGTAGGAGGGGCATGGGATCGGTAGGACACGCGGCACTGAATTTACAGAACGCCGCATTTTCTAAATATCTCTCGCTAAATATCTTCGGTCCCTCAAAAAGTTTATTTTTTATTTTTTCCAGAATATTCCATGCCCTGCTTAAGTTGATATTCAGGTTCCATTATACAGATCGGCATACATATCCGTGAAGTAAAATCATTCGTTCGTTAGTTCCTCTTTTGGCCACTTCCTTAATTCGTTAGTACCTACTTATTTATACCTATAAAGCGCGCTTGAGGTGATACTTCTCTCACGAAAACGGCGCTATATAAATCAGCCAATTATTATTATTACCTATTGGGGTAGCCTGCACAGATAAGTTTGTAGATCTGAAAAAAATCCATTCAGTGTGCATTTTATATTAAAGAAGGTTCCTACCACCCACCTAAACGTGAAAGTAACATACCAATGACAAGGCAACAATGACTCAACTGTTTTTAAAAATAACACTATTTCCTTTCTATAAATGGCTAATGTTAATACATTGTACGATATTCCATAAAATAGATCTGAGCTAAAACATTTCATTTTGTACACAGCAATCTGTCATGCAGGCTAGGGTGACAATGGTTATTTATGAATCCGATAACAATAATACCCAGTAATTAGTTGCAATTATGACATTTACATACCGTAAAACGGGGTTAAAATACTCCACTTTTTTTCGAAGAGAAATTAGTTCATAATACAATATTTATTTATTTTAATATTTTATATGGTAAAGAATGTGTGTTGAATGAATTGGTATATGTTAAAAAATGTATGATTTTTGTGCTAGTTTTGTAGAACTCCATTTAAAGATATGTGATTCGGCTTTTACCGAAATTAATAATTAAACAGTGAACTAAAATTATATAAATAAGTCGTTTCCATGTGGTATAACCGCAGTTTGGTAATGGCACTGAATGCCGAAACAGCTGTTACTAAAAATAAAAACTTAAACTAACAGAATTTAATAATAATTGATAAAAATAAAATTAATATAATGAATAATTCACTTCTTCGTGAACGACCTCCGTGGTCGAGTGGTCATGATCCTCTACTACAAATCGAGAGGTCGCGGGTTTAAAACGTGTTAATTAATAATTAATTTGTGTTATTTCACAGGTAATTCATATAAAATAATATATAGTGTGTTTTCAGCACGTTCCAGAGTGGTGGATACTCTCAGTATCGCCTTGGTGAAAAATTACCATTCAGATTCAAAACTTTTCTTGAAATGGTTTTTAGCCGTGTTTGGTGACCAGATCTGAATAACCAGGTACTTCCCAACCTTCCTCTTCCCAATCTCCTTCCCCTCCCTTCGGAATAACCAGGTGCTTTCCAACCTTCCCCATTCGCTTCAGCCTCACAACTTACCCCAATAGGGGATGTCATAGTCTTACTGGCTCCGGACAGCTGAAACTCTTGTGTGGTATTCACATAATTATATTTATTTCTAAGCTTCTGTAATAAATATTATCATTTTAAGTAAGAAATTTTATGTTGTTTCTAGGATGGGCTACTTACGAATTGTTTTGTGTAACCTGTGGACGGGTTAACTTACCAAAAAAGGCATTAAAAACTTGATAACTCAAGTTCAACACAAGCTGCCTCAGTCAAATCATCCCTGGGACCCGATTCCTAGTTACAAAAATGATTATTTTAAAAAAAAAGATCATATCAAACAGGTTTTAATTGGTACCTACGTGGTCTTTGAGAAATAATAAACTTTATTAAAAAATATAATTAAAAAAACCTATTATCCCTAATATTTAGCCCAGACTAACGAAACTTAACTTAACATAGATCTACAAATTCTCGTGTGTAAGAAGAACAAATTATGTACTCAGATTGAGCCGCCCTAGAGGTGATTTCTCACAAAAACGGCGCTATACAAATCGTCCAGATATTATTATTATTATTAATGATCAATGTAGGTAAGTTCAAAGTCATGGTGTTTGAAAGAGCGAGCAAGAGAACAGTGTCCTAACATGATTGTGAATGATTAATACCTGGAGAAAGTAAATGAGTTTGTGTATTGGGGAAGTATATAATAATAACTATCGAAAATAAATGTTTTAACTTTTTTTATTAAAAACTATTTTTTCTCTAAAGGTGAGGCTACGGTTTTTTGACAAGAATCCGTGTCCTAGTTATTGTTCTTAATTTATTTAGACTCTACGGAAACTTTTCGGTGAAGCAAGTGAGGTAAGGTGCTCAATGTAACCCCGCCTTACATTAAATTTATATGCGAAGATCCATATTATTACAGTGACAGGTGACGATTGTCATGTTTTGTTCGCACCTTGTTTGAGAGGGTGTTCATAATTGTAAGAAATTTAACAATGCGCTAAAGATAATTTTTCGTATGTTTTCTTATTCTACAATTCGAGATTGCAAAATGTGGGTATAGTTTTCATTGGATTGGTTTTAAATAAAACTCTTAATAGATTGATACATCTCTATATAGATCGATACACCAATATCGTGGCTATAATTTATAATTATTTGTATACCGTAATGTAAAATAGAGTAAACCAACACTTTTCTTGAAAAGGAGTTAAGTGATCAACAATTTCGCAAGCTAGTAGATGCTGGCAATATTTATCAATTTTCACTTTGGCCAAAATATCTACGAGAAGTGGGGGAACATTTTTTATTGAGTTAAAACTTAAAGTTAGGAGAAAACGCAGACTTAAAATACAGATGTTTTCGCGCAGCATAACACAAATGTATTCGTGATTGTTTGTTACCCGTGAAAAATCACGGGATGTAACTAGACTTGCAAAGAAAAAATATTAGTTCCAAATCAAATACAGAGTAATGTCTGAAGGTATTGAATTTTATTAGGTAGGTAGGAATTTGAAAAGATTATTTTTTAAATTTAATAATTTAAATAAAAATCAGTTCCAAATTTGAAAAGTTCACTCCCATGCGTACGTTCTCACAAAGGTAATTATTTAATTCATTACAATTAGTCAGCCCACCATTTTTCAGTTTCATTTTTAACACTTACTCAATGTCCATTTTGTAAATATAGGTATTAGATGTGAAGATTTACGCATTAAATCTATCCATTACTTGACTTAGAGAATGCAATTTTTTAAATCGTGAATAAGTAAATATAACATAAGGTTTCTGCATTCGACGTATTGATAATTTTCAAATAAGCATCTCGAAGTTTGTAATTGTAATAACTACGAAATCTCGACACCCAACTTCTAAACATAACTACTGATCTTAATTTAATAAGGTTACAAGCCTTATTTATTTAAGGGTTGTTGCCACAGGTGAAAAATTAGGGTTTTGTTGTATAACACTGGTGTACCTACCCTCAACGTACTTAATACCAGATTCGAATGTCCAAAAATAGATTTCTACATATATCTTTATAAATATTTTGTAAAGGATTTCAATCCACTTTAATCCCTTCCCTCTTCAACTTCAATTGATTCCCAATTTATTTCCAAAGATATTTATTTTGTTGTATGAATATTTTGTAATTCCTTTGACTTATGTACCTTAATTTTAAGGTATGTGAAAAAAACTTTTTAAAATCTCATACGAGTAGATATTATTTGTATATGTGAAAAACGTTACAAAGTTATCATTCCTCTTTCCCGCTATTACAAGATCGGTTTGAAGAATTTTCCTATAGGCAATCAGCCCGTCTATACCTATAATGAAGAATATATATATAAATATTTTTATATTTTTTATTTTTTTTTTAGAAATACACCAGACTTAACCCAACCGGGTCTCGATCGATTGATGGACCGTGACTCACAATCTCACAAATTGGAAATTTCTGTCATAAATCCTTCAAGACTAGTCTATTTTATATGATTTAGCGGCGGTGGGTAAATGCAGGTGTAAATGTCAAGTGCTGAAATAATATTCTGACGCAAACAAAAACATTTCCCAAGAGGTGCTACATACTCGTAAGTACTAAGTACTACTTGGCACGTGCTCTTTACGTCGTACGTGGGTATATATTGTATTCTGTATTGACACAATTAATACACGAGGAGATAATTAATTATATTTATCTAAATAATATTTTACAGTAAAAAATAAATTGCTTTCAGTATTTCCCTATGGAAATACCATGATTAATGAGAAAATAAGAAATTGTTTTGGACGGCTGTAGATATGTTTATTGACCGGGTTGTTGCTCTTTTCCCTTCGCATGTCCTAAGATTGGCTGCATTTTACATTGCATCACCCGACTCTGGCTAATTCGAGATGTTTTAATAGTATTTTAATAGAAAATCATCGAAACCAGCTGAAATATGTATGTTGGTCGTTTCAATTTCTCGTCATATTTGACATCGTCACAGTGCAATGATTAACGTCATTGGTTTTTACAATTGAACAGTCTCCGTTAAACGCTGGATGTCGGTCCGTTTAAGCTTTTGAACAAATTGTGATTATTCTTGTCAGCTGATGGAATTTGTAAGATTAGCTCATCACCTAGTTCATCCCGTGTGGTTTTCTTTGAGCATAATATTTGTTTTAATCGTTACTTCTTTTTCTTATAGAATAATTTTTAAAAAGGATCATGCTAAAAGTTTAACACAAAGGTATGGGTAAATTTTCGCATTTCAATGGATATTTCACGCTTTCACGATGGAAATGATGTTGCGAGCCAAATACACTTTACCTAGAAAATTTTAACTGTGAGCTGTGCAAACTTCATGACGCCAAAGCTTACCGTTAGAGAGTTTTTGCTGTTTCAGGTAGACAGGTTTTCTACTCTGTAGGCACATACGTAGTTGATTATAAAAAAGTGGAATCTAAATATCGCTTTGAGTGTCCTATCTACCTACCATACAAATAATTTACTTGAACTAATGATAAAGGCATACCGCTGATAGCTCCGTCGTAACCTCTCCCTTCTCAGCGACACATGTATATAACACTCAATGCTCCGGCAAGACTATAAGGTACCCAGAAAAGGGATATTTTGAAACTGTGCCTATAGCTATGTGCTATATTCACATTATTTCAAAGGCTTTCTATATTCCGTGCTAATATATATCTATTTTTTTTAATTATTACTATTACTATTAATACATCTAAAGTTTATATACGAGGCATTTTATTGGCAAGCGTTTTTAAGTTTTACTTTTAACTTTTTTGATGTTGCTTTTTCGAAGGCCGCCTCATCGCGAAAAAACATTTATCATGGCAACATCAGATTATTTCATCTACTGGCGATATGTTTTTAATGTCTGGGCTTTATTTTTGGACTTGTTTCTATCGAAACATCCAATTATTAAGTAGGGTTTGTGATTTTTTGGGCGATAAATACGTCATTGGACCGCTTTGACGTCACACCAATGAATAAAAGTCAATTTTGATGGTTTACATTATGACTTATGACTATTACCGGTATTACGGAGGCTATTTTGTTTTAAGTACCAACATATTAACTGTCCTCAATCTAATTTCCTTTTCTTTGATTTGACAAATATGTTAATATGAATTCTTACGTTTCATCTGGATTTGTATACCCTTAGCTTCTGGTAAATTGTTTTTTTTTAATCTGTTGATGTACACATGCACTGTTATACCCATATCTGAACCTTTTTCTCTCATGCTTTTTGAAAACGATCATGATTTTAGATAGTTTTAATTTGTATAAACATATTATGTATTATTTTCTCCGTGTTAGTTAATCTTACTAGCATTATGCATTGCAATTTTAAATGCATGTCCTGTCACATGTAAAGTAGTAGTTCCAACAAAACCATGTTTTGCAAAATTTCGCCTGAGATTAATTAAATCTTAGGTCGGGGTGTTTCAAACCCTCGTCACATCTGATGACCATCAAATCGACGGTTTACGCCATTTTGATTTTTTAACATTTCCGTACGATTTTGAAAAAGTGCATTTTTCTTTTGTGAGTAAGTAGGTACCTACCAACATACGTTCAATTATAAACTTTTCAAATTTGGAACTGATGTCAATTTAAATTATCAACAATTTAAAATAATCCTTTTAAATCCCTTCCTATCTGTAATGTATTTTAGCAGACATTATTCTATATTTGAAATGGGTGAATAAAAGAAACTTTTTTTTTTCTTGGCAAGTCGAGTTACTTTAGCCGTGATTTTTCACGGCTAAATACTAATAATTATTACAATGATATATATTTGATTGTTAGATTATTTACAGATTTAAAATAAATATTTCGATCCTCCCATAATATTTGCTTGGCCCACTTAACAAACCGCGTGCATCTCTTCTTGGAACGCAAAAAAATAGCATTAACATTTGAAACCAGTTTCAGCGAATAAAATTCAGTTACTACTAAAGACAGCGTGTTGCCAAACCTATTTCATTAAAAATCCCAAAATAAGAAAAACAAACATTTTGTACGATAGTGACATCTATGAATCTGCGGTGAATCATTAAATAAATCATCAAATTTTGCCTGGGAGATTTCGGATCCATTTATAACAAAATTGAAGAAACCTGTTTTACCACGGTGGTTGAAAATTAAATTTCATCATAAGTATAATCTGCTGGTAGGTATAGAACATCCGGAAATTCACTCGGATTTTTTTTCTGCCAAATGAACCCCAAATATCAAGTATAATTTATTATTGAATGCTAGGTGGCAGTAAATAGTTCGTACAATAAAAAACAGATGGCATTAATAAAAAATAAGATTTACCAATTTCACTGGCATAAACAGAAAAAACACATCTATGATCACAAAATTCGAAAAATGTATTGAAAATTAAAGAAAAAAAATATGCGTAAATGCTTTTTTTAAATTTATTGTAATACTCTAAAGAAAATATTAAATAGGCATATAAAATAAATTATTAACATGTTAAATATGACTCACAAACATATATCTAAGTAAATATACTGAATCACATTATTTGGTAGTTTTCATATTAATTTAAAAAAATGTTACTATGTAAATAGCAATATTTTATTTTATTGACCCTGGATTACAAACTTTATATTATATATTATGCTTATTACAAACCTTCGTCGGTTTGGCTATAATTTGGTATTTTATTAAGGTATAGAGTAAAAATATTATTAAAATTTACCATGCCCCATGTATTTATAATATCCTTGAAATTAATTCCCTTCGATTTCTTAGTGGAAAGGAGTGACCAAATCTGTAAGCGAAGAAGAAAGGGGATGAGTTAATAAAATATCTAACTATTACTAGTACACTAAACTGTTATTGTCCTCTCGTTGTCGTGTATTTCCAAATGCAGATTTTTTGAAAATAAATGATTTTGCTTCCGTGAAAGTCCACATTATTTTATATATATCGTTATTCCTTTTGTGATAAATAATATGTGCAAGCAGTTCCTTCCAAACTCAAAATGACGCGCCAGCGTTACCGTCATATTTGAGTTATTTATATATTTCCATATGGAAAAGATTGAAAACATATTTTGCATACATTAGCACATCTATTTTTTTTCTTTTCGCACAAATAAATGTCTTCATTGCAATTTCAAATCCTGATTATGGTCCTCCTCCCAGTGTTCATATAAATACACAAAATGATGTGTTTATGCCATAACTCTAAAAGTATGTTGTCAATCAGCAATCAGTAAAATCAAGCAGTTTCATCCTCAACCGGCAGTTCCACGTAGTCATGATCGGTCCAGTCCTCGTCGAAGGGATGCGGTGCCTGTCCGGGCGTGAGGCTGGTGAGCAGGGGGCGGCCGTCGGCGCCCAGCGAGAGGTAGCGCTGCACGGCGGGCGGCAGGGACGCCGTGTGGGGGCGCGCGTTGTTTGGAAAAGGCACGTCTTCGCCGAGCGTGCCCCACAGCTTGGAGAATTTGAAGGACTGGAATGAGGATATCGAAAGATGACGGTTTTATCACATTTTATGAAAACCTTTTTTTCTGGTTAGGTTCTTCATCATAAATTAATTTCGAGGACAGTAGTATAATATTTCGAGATTGTAATAATGTAGCGATTTTTTACTAGAATTTTCGAAACTCGCGTTTTTTTAGAAACGAGGAACCGGTTCCGGTGCTTTTCGTTCTGGTAAAAAAGAACCACAACCGAGGAACCGGTTCCTATTTTGACAAATAAAAATGGCGAATATCCTTTTAATGCTTTTCTCTGAAAGGTTGCGATTCTTTCTGGTGAGAAATTTCCCGAAAATTAGTATTGTGCAAGAAACGAGGAATCGGTGCTTTTCGTTCCCAAAATATGGCTTCATAAAAAAATCATAGGAATCATAAAAAAACACAAATCATAATCGCTTTTTGATAATGTAAATATGGCTTAAATGTACATTTTTGGATCCTTTCTGGTACCAGAAACCGGTTCCAAAATAAACTGGATTAATAACCAGTTCCTCACATCTGCCTGCTGTTTTTTTAAAACAAAAATGGCGGATATTCATTAAATGTTTCACGGGAAAGGTGCGGTTGCGGTTCTTTTTGGCCGGAAAATTAGTGTTTGGCGAGAAATGAGGAACCGGTCACTAGGACCGTCGATATCATTTCTCCGATGAACCGGTTCCTATTTTTCGCAAATAAAAATGGCCGATATACTCGTACATTCAATTTTACACTTGAAAAGGTAAGGTTCGATTGCGGTTCGTTTTGGCGATTAAATCAGTATTTAGCGAGAAATGAGGAACCGGTTCCACAGTTCTAGTGCTTCCCCCTATGAATGCATGTATATTTTGGGCAAGGAACCGGTTCCAGTGGCGCAGTGACGTTCAATTTCCGATATCAACTAGAAATGGTCAGTATTCTTGTCTCGGTTAAAAATAACCGGTTCCAAGCCGGTCAGTGGATAGTGGAACCCTCGAAATTATTTATCAGAGGAACCGGTTTCTTTTATTTTGTAAATAAAAATCTATATCATTTGTCCGAGGAAAACGGTTCCTTTTTTGGCAAAAAAAAATAGCGAATATCGATAAAATACTTTTAAGCGGAAAGGTCCTTTTTACGAGGAACCAGCTCCTAACCTCCAATGCTTTTCGATTTCAGAAAATGGCTAGCAACAGTAGCAAACTCAACCATGAAATCAAAAATATACACCATCTCTAATAAAAAATCTTTTTCGTGGAACTTTTATAACCAGGAACCGGTTCCAATTTGACTGTTTTAGATATAGTCGATATTCCCTGTCCCGGTTAACCGTCGATATTATTTCTCCGAGGAACCGGTTCCAAATTTTTGCAAATAAAAATATCGATATCCTTTGTCCGTTCTTTTCGTGTTTTTTGGGCGAGGAATCGGTTCCACTTCTTTTTTCAAATCTATACTGACTAGTACTTTTTTTGGCGAGGAACTTTTGTCGATTTGCTAGTACTTTTCGAAAAAATCTTCTCCGTGGAACTTTTCTGGCACCAGAAACCGGTTCAAAAAAGAACTGGACAAATAACGAAATCGAAATAACCGGTTCCTCGCCAGTCACCGGTAACTGAAACCGCAGGTATGCCAAAATTGCCAAATTTTCAATACCAAATTACCAACATTACCAACAACCGTCCCTAAATAAGTAACAAACAGTCCGATTTTAGATTTCATTAAAGGAGTAAAAGGAGCCCAGTTACGGGCTATCAAAAATTGCCGTAGCGGACGGTATTTCACGTCCACATGGCGGGGTATTGGTAAAAGTTTTCAACTAGCAATAATCGCACCTCGGATAAACCTCATTGGTTACGATATCGCCACTGCGCAAAGTTAACCTCAGTGGACCGCTCCAAAGTTTATACAAACATGTTGTAATTTTTCGTATGCTAACTGCAAGCGGAAGTAACGCCACCTTTTATCAATTAATAGTACTAAATCTTAATAATCTCAACTAAAGCGTATTTATGTACGAGTATGTGACTAAAGCATCAAACGTTTTCAGCAGACAAATAAAATAAACTGAATTATTTTATGTCAATATTAGGACCCGGATACTTGTCCCTAAAACAGGGCCTCACCTTAATGGAGAGTTCATACGAAGACAATACTGTCCTATTCCAGCTTCCAGCTCCGTGAACGCTCGAGACCTTGCAGTGTGCTCCGAGGTCTCGACCGTCGGGAGCGAAACGTACGTAACCTCCACGGAACGATGAACGATGGCTATTGTCCTACTGTTCTGTCTGACTGCAATGACCATAGAGTTGGTAGAGTAGTATCTATCCAAGGCAGTGAAGTCAGTTTTTGACATGTTTTTGATGATTTTAAACTGACTCGGCGCACCTGGGCGTGGCTAAGACTAAGGCTACGGTATTTATACATCAATTCATATCACATACGACATAATGTTTTTGTTTATTCGTATAGCCACTTTTTCACAGTATTTTTATCAACAAAAATATAGCATATTACCTAAAAAACCGTTTAGTTGTGTCAAGTTTAGTGGCATAATAAAAAAAGTGGGCGGATTCGCGCGGTGAACCAGGACCTTAAGATCATCCTTACAGTATATAAAGCGGTCTATGAAATTTGCTGTCTCTTTCTCTCTCATGGTGTACGACGTAAAAACCCGGAGAAAGTGATTTATCCTAAATCTGTATAGGTTGGGTAAAAATAATTAGTTCTCCCTCCATATATTGTTACTTCAAGAAATAAACCTATCATTCCTCCGAGGGTGTAGTCTTTCTCAAACGCCATGTAGGTAGGTATTCATCTAAAAAAGGTGTTGGTTTGAGAAAAAGTATGAAAAAATTTAATCATTTTTTCCTGATTTTGCGGCAAGTATCTGCGTCCCATATATTATTTATTCAAATACCATTGAGATATACAAATGGAGTAAACATTAGCACTCAAAAGATGGGCCACTAAGTTGCGGCCAATTGGCATCTCTGAGCTTTCGTTGGCTCTACGCCATGCCTACATGTACGCTAAGATACTGCACAAGTCGTTCTGGAAAAGATGGAAAAAGCAATGGTGGATCTTTTTCATCAATAACTAGAGTGTTTTCATTATCAATTTTAGCGACAATCAGCTCTTTTAATGTTAATAAACTAATTCATATTTTGCCGTAAGCTATCTCTGTTGTGTCATTCGGCCGACCGTAGTGTAAAAGAGACAGAACCGGGGCTGCCACAATCAACGCAACATATTAAAATATTTATATTTTATTTATTATTAACTTATAATATAATTCATTTATATTTTATTTCTTATTAACATTATCTCTTTGCTTGTACCAATGAATGTTGAAAATAATTCCAAATATATTTTTACACAACATAAACTTTCACATAGATTAATTTAACAAAAAAACTAACATCGCCGTTATTAGCATAAAAATGTAAAGTTAGAAAAAATCTATGTATTTTTGTCACAACTAATTTTTGTTTTTAGTTATTTAATTTAAGATTCCTCCGCCCAGTTCATGAAAAGAGTGAAGATTGGATCAAATTTGTTTAAAATAATCGCAGTGAAGAGTGTTAATTACCTAACATAAATACATATATCTGATCTCTTCATTTTAGATATGTATCACAAAAAACAAGGGCGACGTTACTTAAAGAAATGTGTAATTTTGTTGCCTATTTCATGTGTTTTGTCTTGTATTATTACTAAATATATTTTTACTAAATCTTTATATACCAGTAAAAAATATAATTCTTCTATTATTTGCTCTTATCCACTTCTCTATTCATATTATTAAATCTGCAAAGCTTTTATCTAAATCTTCTGTAAACCTTCATTAAATTGGTATTTTATAACCTTATATTTAATAATTTATGTACTACATCTTTTTTGACACGGGAACTTCATACAGTGAGGTATTCAAAAACAATTAATATTTATTATCAATATTAGTAAAGAATAAAAAATAATTACACCCGAAAAATTTTTTTTTTCGCAACAATTATCAATTTTGATTTTTATGTAAGATGGAATGCGGCAGCCCTAACAGATTTTGACACTCGGGTGATTTGTCGAATGCGGTTCGTTCGCGTTCGGCAAAAGTCGGTCGAGATCGGCACTCCCCCGACCCCTGCCGATTTCCTGGGTTAGAACAATATTTTAGACGAACTTTACAAGGAACGTTGACTCTATTTATATACCTCAATGTCAAATACTAATAATTTTGTAACTAATAACGTCATGACTTTCAACTAAGACTTGAGTAGTGACCTTTAATTAAAAAAATAAATAGCTAATGATTTTCAACTAATATTTATAATTTAATTAATAACACTGGTCAGCACGATTTTTATTTTTTAGTCCAGATACCTGATTTTGATTCAAAGTTTTGTGCTTATTTCGAAAATATTATTATATTTTTTGTAGCGCGTCAGGTTTTGGAGGTATTCGGATTTTTGTTTTGTAATATATTATTATATTAAGAAGAAAAAAAATAACAGTACAACCCTGTTTTTATTATTTGCACTGATCTTCACCAATGCGTCAAAACTGTCATTCTTAATTGCGTCTTTTAGAGCAAGTACCGTATTGAACGTATTTTTGTGAAAAAATACTTAAAATTAGTATTTAAAAAAAGCCTAAAACGTATTGTTTTTTTTAATTTAAGAAAAAAACACACGAACTGTATTTTAAGTGTAAAGAAGGTGATCAGAATAAACCATGGGCACCTCACCTAAGTTTTGTTCGATACTTATAATTGTGCTAAAATAAAAGAGTAAAAGTTTTATATTTTAGAAATACAGCCTTCTTCAATATATTCAGCTTTTATCGAATGGACAAACCTTTTTTGAAATTTGTTGACCAGTGTAATAACTGTAATTAGTGTTACAACTTTGACTTACAACTAACCAGTGACTTATAACTACCATATTTAAATTTTTAAAATTGCTCGTGCTGTCAGGTATTTTGATACCTTGATTGATGAGGGTAGTTGTGTAGTCCTAGTTCAGTTTGGTGAACCGAGGCACATATTGATGCTTTAATTTGTAATATTTTAGTTTTTTTTTTAAATTAGGATCTGCGTTGGGTTTCCCCGGGTGCGGGGTATGTGTTACCATAGTGTGAGAAGTACTTATTTATGAATTGCAATAGTAAGAGCGTGTCTTATAATCGGTGGGATGTGGTAACTGGTAATACATGTACACAATTACCTCGGGCAGACAGTGGTGCTGCAGACAGAAGTAGCTCTCCTTGCCGTCGCTGTGGCACCAGGTGCCGTCGGGGAAGTAGGGATCCACTCCCAAGTCGTTGAGGTCGATGCGCGGCGTGTAGAAGCTGCCCGTGTCGCTGCGCTTACAGAATATGGCGCACCCCATCCAGAGGCGGGCTACAAATAACAATATACCTGTATTTTCTATATTCTGTTATCACAAGAGGTGTTCAGCAAGGCTGTGTGATGTGACCGAGGTTATTCAACATGTACGCAAGAACCGAATGGTAGGTACAGTAGAGTTGTAGGTCTGGGCGCGAAAGTAAATAATCATTTGTGTTTCTCGAATCATTTGCCATATTTGTGGTTCATCCTTTCTACAACATAACGGGTAAACCCTATCTTATCTTTAAAAAGTCCTTCCACACAGTATCCTCAAATATGACATAGACCTTGACGAAAACCTCGGGTTCTCCTGTATTAGGAATTTGTGTTCTATTTTATTTTAATTTGCAGTATTTACGTCTAAAATGATAGAAGATCCGCAATCTCTCTTGTCTAGAATGAATGATATATGCAGTGCATAGTGATTTATTGATATTAGTACTTGGCTAAATTATGCACCGTCAGTTTAGTGAAATATCACCTCAAGGGCGCTTGAACGTAAGGAACCCCAATTTCATGGTTTGTTCGAAAAAGAGGAAACTAAAAAATACTGTGTAATATTATGATTAAAAATCATTTATATAATAAACCCTTATGGTTGTGCACGATGAATTTTCGGATCAAGTGGATGTGTTCGCACGCCGGGATATGAACCGCGTGTGCCCAGAGCCAAGGAGCTCGACTGTTTGAAGACTAATTTATAATCCGAATCAATATAACTTACATTCTTCATGAGGAGCTTGAAGTCCCGAACCTTTAGGGTCAAGATCCGGCAGACGTTTACTGAACTCTTTGCATTTGGATGCAGCATAGTCTTCAACTGACATCCTTTTCTTTTTTCTACAATACTGTAAAAAGAAACCATGACTTATTTAGAAAGAAGATAATCCAGGAACATAAATTTATTGCGTTTTTAATTTAAAAATTGGACCTTAATTACCTAAATTCGTTACGTTAGAAGAAATGACTAACATATTAAGCTAATCTTAGAGTATACTAGAGGTAGCCCAAGCCAAGACAGTGAAGTCAGTTTTAGACTTGTTTTTGATGATTTTAACATGACTCGGCGCACCTGGGCGTGGCTAAGTCTAAGGCTACGGTATTTATACATCCATTCATATCACATATCGACATAATGTTTTTGTGTATTCGTATAGCCACTTTTTCACAGTATTTTTGGCAACCAAAATATAGCATCTAACCTAAAAAACCGTTTAGTTGTGTCAAGTTTAGTGGCATAATAAAAAATGTGGGTGGAGTCCCGCCGTTAACCAGCGAAGATAGCCAGTTTAAGATCATTGCGACAGTATATAGAAGCGGTCCAAGAAATTTGTTGTCTCTTTCTCTCTCATGGTGTGCGATGTAAAAACTCGGAAAAAGTGATTTATTACAATTTCGGATGGGTTGGGTAAAACAAATTAGCTATCCCTCCATATATTGTTACTTCAAGAAGCTAATCGATCTATTTGTTTACCTGCTGATCCTTGCAGAGGTTGACCTGAAACGAGGCTCCTTCACACCCCTCGTCAGTGTTGACTGGAGTTGGGTTGTTACAGGTCCTGCTTCGCGTCTGATAACCCTGGCTCTTGAGGATGCAGCCCGACCCGCATTTACTCAGCTCCCAGTTGCTCCATCCTCCTTGAACCATGCTGGGCTTCTTTGTCATCATCGTCACACAGCCCCCACCCTGGCACCACTGTAAAAAAGTACCGTACTATTTTATCAACTATATGTAATATAGCTGTCCCTATTATTAGAGGAAGGTAGCGAAATGTCCAAGTAGGTACATGACTATTAAGATCTGCTCACCAAACATAACTATAGACATTTCGAGCTCTTCCAAGTAACTAAGGAAACACCACTGATAGCTTTGTTGTAACTTCCCCTCTTATTTTCAAACGACGCACGTAATAGAACGAGAGGTTACAATGGAACTCTCAATGACAGGACCATATTTAGCGAAAACTTTTGGTGAGGGTCGATGTATTTGCGCCTTGAACTTTCAGTTAACAGCCAAAATATTGCGTTCGTATTTTTCATGATTCATCTAAGTAGCGTATCAAAATTGGGAACTTTATAAACGTCTAGTTCAAAAAATTTAATATTTATAAGCTCGTAAATATTTGGGTCAGGTTACACATATTTTTATTTGATACCTACCAATCCATTTCCGCAGTCTGTTCCCTCCAAAGCTGGGCCAGCGTGATAATACCCACTCCTGTGAGGAGTCTTGCAGTCCAGCTGCCTGCAGATGTCTGCAAGAGTTCCGCCAGCAGTGCTCACAATGGCGTCCCTGTCTCTCAGCAGAACCTCACATTGTTTTTTTGCTCCCCACTTTTGGCCTGGAGCATCCATAAATATGTTGTGATCCAGGTCTTTTGAATGACTTCCAGGTTTGTCCAGAAGACATTTGTAAGAACTAAAATAGGAAATTGATTATTTTTTTATGTACGAGTATGAATGTAAAATATTTTAGGTCCGTTAATTTATTTATATTCCCGGTGCTGGGGGCTCTAGTACATTGTCCACCAAAAGAACATTCAAAATCGAGATCATTGCTGGAAATGGCTGTAGCTGTGTTTAGTGACTAGATCTTAATAGACAGTCTTCTTCTCCATCTCCTACCCCTGCCTATTTCTTTCAGCCGCAAACATTCACCATATTGAAGATGCCATAGTCCAACTGGCTTCAGGCAGTTGAGATTCTTGATCCACATCAAAGGGTATTTTACTATAGATTTTAAAGTTCCCTTGATGTGTTATTTATACAAAAATTACACAAAAAAAAATCAACTGGGTATAATAATAAATAGGTACCTCTAAAGTTATGCTCGCGACGAAATTCTTGTTTCTATTATAAAAGTATGATTTAGTCAAATTAATATATAATTCCTAACATACCCAAGTTTATCCATGACGTCGGCACTGCACCTGGACCAAATCGTTTCTCCATTTGTTCCTCTCGACGGAGACATAATGAAGCCATCTTTCGGGCAAGAATTACCACTGCTATCGTGATGCATCCCAAGGCTACAAAACGGCGATGTGCAGCATTAGTTTTAGAATCGCAATAAAATGAAGACAAAAATATGACATTAGAAATGAATTCGCATTTTGATAATGGGCAATGCAGGCCAAAAACGGCTTTCACAAAACAATTGATGATATAAGCAACCGAGCAGTCTTTGAAAAAACTCTATTATTTCCACACAGGATGTCTATATTATTTATGGGGATGATACGCGGAGGATATTGAAAAGAAAGAAGGAAACTTTGGGATTTTAAGAGACCCATGTTCTTGTAGATGGTAGGAAACACCGAAACCGGCTTATCATTCCATATCACAGCCGATTGATCGCGAGAACGAACAAATAACCCGTTATCGTGTGCCAAACGTCATCAGCTTCGTCCAGACAGTGCGCAGCGAGAGTCGACTGATCTAGACAAGTGCGAATAAGTATCAAGCAATAGTTCAACGTTAATGGAAAGGCTCAAGTATATTATCATAGCCATAATTGATTTCATACACCTTATTTTAACTGATAAATTATGTATTGTTTATTGTGACGAAGCTATTTCTTGCACAAGTCTTGCTTCACTAGCCCGCGTTTGGCATATCTTCCAACTGTACACCGGTGAAAGGGATTAATTTAATATTAATTTATTCTACAATTTCACCGAAAAAGATGGCCTGACGATTTGACAAAAACTACCGGCTTTGGATAGTTGAAAGCCGAAATAGTTGTCAAATCTTTAGAATTTTAGGGAGGTCTTTGTCTTAAGCTGGATTCAGAAGGATCGCGAAAAGAAGAACCACAATAAACATAAATAAGAAAAATTATATCGTACTTGTGTCCAATTTCATGAGCCAATATGTAAACAGAAGTAAATCCAGCAGATGGATAGGGTTTCCCGAAGGCATTGGTGGTCCCTAGTTCAGCTATGACGCAGGCATACTCATCAATGCACACCCCTCCAACGGTGGCCAGACCCATAGTCACTCCGCTTTTTCTCCCATTTTCCACAGCGTAGAAATCCAATCTGAAACAATACAAAAACCTTGTACTCGAATGCAATGCGATTCAATAAAAAAAAATGGTGATTATTTTCAGGCCACAACGTAATTTCGATCGTAAGCTATTGAGTTTTGGAATAGTATTTTTTTCTGTTAAAAATAAAACCCATTATGGTTAATTTACAATATATTCAATTGTTCAATAAGATAGGGGATTTAGCAAAAAAGGTGTTGACCGACTGAATCTGGGTACTATTAGTTATACCGAAACAACAGAAAAAGATTGTCACCAATTTCGTTAGTAATAAACATATGGTATACTATTTCCATAGATGTATAATGGCTATTTCCGGATACATATTTCTTTCTTCGAAGATATACATCTAAAAACAAACGATAAATATATGTTGGTAAAGCTGGCGCAACGAGAGTTGAAACAAACAATACATGCATAGCGTTGGGTTTATTGTGTATCGGTATACGCTCCAGTGGCGATGTATTTACGATGTGTCATAAAGAAAGAGCCCTTTTTCTTGTTTACGCCTACTTATTGTCACTAGTGGAAAAGGGACAGCGAGCGTTTATGTTGATATTGTAAATGCACTTAAAGTTCTATTGTATTCATTCAGTTCGACACGCTGTACGTAAGCTATGCATCTGTGTGAGTATTGGCCGGCACCAACTCTCGTGGTGAGACCTATACCTATGGTGCAATCAATTTGTTGGGCTGATGCTCCAGACACCGGATGTATGTTTCGTTTACGAAAAATAACAACATTTATAATCAGGCCCGGCCCTGAGCAAAACGGCGCCTGGCGCAGGTAATATTTTTGACGCCCGTCAAAACCTAAACACAATTTTTTTTCCAAATATAAAAATTACATCTTTATTTAAGATTTTATAGGACCGAATAAAGTGAACCTTTGGAATTCTATTGAGAATGATGGACTAAAGACGAATAAATTAAAAAATCCTCCAAAAGTAACATTTGTTAAGAAAATACCACTTTGTGGGCAAAATGCGAGCCTTGGGGTCGGAAATAAGATGCCGGTTTCTCGGGATCTATGTGACCGAATGAAGGAAACCTTTGGAATTCGGTCAAGAATGATAGACTTAGGACAATTAAATGAAAAAATCCTCCAAAAGTCACAATTGTTGAAAAAAATACCACTTGGTAGGCATAATGCGAGCCTTGGGGTCAGAAATTTGATGCCGTTTTTTTAGGCTCTATGAAACCGAATAAATTGAACCTTTGAATTCTGTTCAGAATGCCATCATCCATACTTAAGACAGTTAAATGAAAAAATCCTCCAAAAGTAACATTTGTTAAAAAAAATACCACTTTGTGGGCATAATGCGAGCCTTGGGGTCCGAAATTTAATGCCGTTTTTTTAGGCTCTATGAGACCGAATAAAGTGAACCTTTGGAACTCTGTTAAGAATGATGGACTTAAGACGATTAAATGAAAAAATCCTCCAAAAGTAACATTTGTTAAAAAAAATACCACTTTGTGGGCATAATGCGAGACTTGGGGTCCGAAATTTAATGCCGTTTTTTTAGGCTCTATGAGACCGAATAAAGTGAACCTTTGGAATTCTGTTAAGAATGATGGACTTAAGACGATTAAATGAAAAAAATCCTCCAAAAGTAACATTTCTTTAAAAAAATACCACTTTGTGGGCATAATGCGAGCCTTGGGGTCCGAAATTTAATGCTGCTTTTCTTAGGCTCTATGAGACCGAATAACGTGAACCTTTGGATTTCTGTTAAAAATTAAAGTACACGTGTTTTTTTTATTAAATTTAACTTATATATTATAATAATTGCATTTGGAACAAGAGACAAGTTTAAAAAATATATATTTATTTTTGTTACAAAAAATAAAAAAAATCGAAACTGATTTACAAGTAGCTAGATGTTCCTACCGTATATCCTAACTTAACAATTATAAATCAGTATGCAAATACGTTTAAAATTAACGTTCACTCACATGAAGAATGCAACAGCTCTATTGATTCGGATTTCTCATTATTTCATTTAACTAAATTTAGGCCAACTTCTATCTCATTATTTGTACTGCTTTTTTCTGTATAATGTTGTCTCCTTTAACACCCAGTGTGCATTTTTGACTAACTCGTGTCAAGCATTAAACGAGAAGCACTGATAGAAAATCTACTCCGTCGGGCCGGGAAATTGCAGGTTCGATTAGCGTGTATGAATAGTATGTTTTTTACATTATATATTATTATATATTTAGTGGCGCTGGGCGCGTAATAAAACCACTGTTATTAGGTACTATCGGCGCCTTAGAAATTTGTCGCCTGGAGCGGACTGTTCCAATTGCGCCTGCACAGGACCGGCCTTGTTTATAATGGTCATTCAAGAATGCATCATTCCATAATACCACTCATTGAAAAGAAACGCGGTCCAGTTGTTCCAATGATAAGGATAATATTAAGCGTGATTTATTGTAAAACCTTTTCGTTGTTTAGCCAAACTCAATTGAAATAAGAAGGTGTTGTTTTCTCAATTGTAATTCAAAATTATGCTTTAGTAAATGAATTACTCACCCCGAAACATACAAAGACATATCCCAATGATTGGGGTTGGAGTCGCCGGGTGGGTTGATTTTTTTCTGGTAGGCGCAAAACGAATCCAGGAGCGAACCCCTTTCACCGTTGTAATGGGGAAGATCTATGGGCTGCTTCTTGAGGAGATCCAGTCTCACCAGGGTCAGCTCGACGGAGATTCCCAGGCTTGGGTGGTGGTAAAGCGCTTGAACCTAGGACATATACAAGAGATCACAGTGAGACGTTGTAGATCCCAAATACCGCGATAGTAGAAATAATGCCGGAAGAAAGGACACTGATAATATCGTAGTAATAAACAAGTAGGTGCCCCAGGGGAATCAGAGTTAACCCAGAGAGAGGTAGACTGACTGCATGGATGAATATTGCAGCAGGATGAATAGGTTTGAGGAGTGGTACCGAATGGCTAGGGACCGGAGCCGGTGGAGGAAATTATTGTGGAGGAGGTCATTTTTCACCTTGGAATGTAACGCCATGATGATAATCATTAATCATATTTGGAGTTCTTCACATTTAAACCAATCAGTGACGGTAATTAGACTTACCCCATTCATATAAGCCAGCAACATGTCTCGCATTTCTTGATCATTGTTATTCAAATACGGTGCGAAAATATTGTATCCAGCCTCATCAAAAAACATAGACAGCTCCACAGTAAACCTGGAGTTCTTCGCTCTTTTCTGGCGTCTAAATGACACATTATCCGAGTCTTCTTCGTCGTTTTCATCGGAATTATCCCTTTTATTCAATCTCTCAAAATTTATTCTCGAAGTTAGTTCTTTTGGGAAGGGAAGGAAATCATCGGCAAATACATCAGGGTTTAGTGCTGCCCTTCGGATGATGTGGGGGGTTCCTTCGTTTACTCTTTCAAGTCCTGCTGGTGTGTCTTCCTGAAGGGCTTCCTGCATTTTTACAAATGACTTCAGTCGTAGACTAAGTGGCCTGATTTCCAGTGTAGAGTTGTCCAAAAATATCAATCCATGCTAGAATAAACAAAAATACTTATTCGAAGAAATGAACTAGGTAGGCAATGGTGGTATTTTCACGGTAGTGGGGAGTGTCATCGGGACTTACGATAATTTGATCCTGGCATAAAGATATGGCAGCCACGGTGTCTCCCCGCCTATGAAGGTAGTGGCAGTCCAGTCCTCCCTCAAGCCTGAGTTCCTCTGGCTCTCCAGTCTCCAGTTCTCGACGATGGAGCTTGAAATTGGGAGCCACGAGGTTTTCATTTGGCAAAAGCTTCAAATCTACTTGTCTAGAATAAAACATTTTCAAATTATTAACTCAAAAGATAATTTTCCAGTCGTAGTTATAATGAAACACGCTATTAAGGTATATAACACCGTACTTCAAGGGAAAACACTTATACCATTACATAAAACTACAAGATTTTTAATGTTTTCTAAAGAATTCACAAATTCAAGATATGAAAGAGTTCGCATAAAGATATACGCTGTACATAGCTTCTCACACTGTTTCATAGACGACGTATGTAACAGAGAGAGAGAGAGATTACAACGGAGCTCTTGTGGTGAAAGTGATTGATTACCTCCCAAAGGCATTAAAGCCATATGAGATAGGCTCCGGCACTCCTGGGTTCCCCTCCTCGTCAGTCTGCGACGCCCTCTGCAGCAGGGCGGGCAGATACACCACTTGGTACTCCGACACGTCCGCCTGGTGCGAGGTGCCGAAGTAGAAGCCCAACTCCGGCACTGTCATGAACTCGTGAATATTCTGCAAAAAAGACTTATTTATTTATTTGGCTGTAATTAGCTTTCGTCCATCGAGGATGAGAGAAAAACATGGCCTTTTTCTTAGCCATCGATGCGTAGGATGGAGGAAGGGAAAGGTGAATTAACATGTTTTATATTCTTCCGTGTGAAAAAATGTTATAAAGTTGACACTACGAAGAGATGCATTGTTGAAAAAGGAGGGAGGAGAGGAAGTGAGAAAATAATGTTCATGGGTCGAAATAAATTTGAATGAGTTTGTTGAATTCTTTCCAGTAACAATAATACGGCGGTTTACAATTGAAAACCTACAAATATCTTAAAACTGCAGAACAGATAAATGTCCTTAACAATGCTGTGATTAAGTGGCTTTGTAAAATTAACGATAAGTGGTATTCACAAATTTCGCGGACTATGAAACTGTTTCTATTTGTTGAGTAAACCATCAGGAATTAAGAAAAATAATAAGGCAGATAAAATCCAAATTTATATTAATATTCAACTTACTAACCTACAGTAGCCAACTAGGCATTTTTCATAAATAATAATGGAACTCAACACACACCCCTTGCCTCATTCATATGTATCATCTTTCATGCTGTTTGCATATTTTAATATTATTTCAAATCTTCATATTGCCCGCCTCAAGTAATTGATAGATTTGATCATGCCACTTCTTCCTGGAACGCCCCTGAATCCTTCTTACGTCGTGTTTTTAATACCCTGACACCCCCACATTCCATTCCATTTCAATTTATTTGGTGTGCGTGCTCAAGCCTAATATCAACCTTAATCCATATGTCACGAATGTACCCGTTGTGAGTTGAAACTTTGAAATTGTTATAAGTATACTTATGGCAATGTTTGGTGGCTAGCTCTGAATAGGCAACTTCCATTTCCCCCTACTTAATATTCATTCCAAACGTCGTTCCACAATATTGGGAAGGATGCATTCAAACTTTGAGCCAGTGGGACTCTTAAGCTGAACTGTGGGCTGTTGTAGTTCCCAAATAAAAGACCCGACCCCTCTACGATTACGTATCTTTTATCTTTTTATTAGACATAAATAAAAACTTTACCTGTGATCTTTGATAAAATCCTTCAACACAACTCAAATTCCACATCACCAAAACACTTAAAATCGTAATTACAAGCATCTTAAACAAATATAAATACTAATTAAGTAAGATGACGAGAGCGCCACCAAAATCCGGATGTAGGAAGTACGAGGATTGCCTTTACCGGATGTCCGGACAACTCTTTTGGGTTGATAGGACTTGGAACTGAATCCAAAAAGCCTTTTGCGGTCATATTTATACGCACGTGAACTTGCGATGGGTCGTTGTCACCAATGAATGCTAATATGATAATTTGTATGCAGGTTATTACAATAATTTACTGTTTCATCTGAACAGTCAACTAAACGGTGTATGATGAGGGAAAAGGTTATGTTTGCATTAAACAAATAAGTGGTTAATGCCCTAATGCCCTGTTCGCAAGTTTTTCGAAAAAAAGCACCCGGTGTCTTTTTATAGCCAATGACATCAGTTCGACAGGCTGCCATTAGCTAGAAAAAAACTCCCGGGTGGTTCTAATCATGTTAGTGCAGCGATATATTATTCTTTTGAGCAAATTTGTATTTACTTTATACATATTCACTTTTAATTGTCTCTATAAAACCACAGACTTGGATAATAATGGTTTTCACTTGTATAATAATAAAATAGTTATACGGTTCACAATGGCACAACGAACACCGTGGAATAGGGGTTAAAGCTTTGACCCTGGGCCAGTGGTTTTGGGTTCGATTTCAAAGTTTTTTTTCTGTACAAAAACATGAATATATAAATTCAAATTTGTAAAGATTTCGGTCTGAGAATCGTAATTGTCACATCCTTTACCCCGCCTGGGCAGCGTAGTGTGCTGCGATCAAATGGCAAAAAAGGTGGAAGACGCCCGAAGAAGCCTCGATCCAGAAATCAATCGAATGGCTGACACATACCTATTTTCTAATTCATTCCAAGGTGTATTTAGCAGTTACCTGTCGCAACAAACGATGTCCTGTGCACGAATGCAAATAATCTCTTACTTTAAGCCACTTGTTAATTTTCACGAATGAACAGGGCTTGCTTAAAAAAAATGGAAAATAACAGTTAATTTGCGTAAAGCCAACCTAGGGAATAAAAAACAATTATTTTTGGTAATTTATTTGGCCCTCATATTTGGCAAGTCGCAAAGAAGATTACACTTGACTGGTGATATTTGCCGCTTGCATGGCGACCAATTACGCCTGTACCCAAATAGTCGACATATTCCATTGTTCTCCAACATTTTGGAGGTGAACAACCCTGGTTCATTTGGGATAACACACTCTTATGGAAATGCACATACACGATCGATTTCTCAATTTCCTCAAGGTTTTCCGACAACACCAACTGCTGTTTTAGAATTTTAACTATGGACCAGTATTTTACATATCTCACATTGTCTTCCGTTTCTATAATATTATGAGAAAAATTGTAATTTACAGAAACACATATTCAAAGTATTTTGCAAAAGAAAAACTTACCCTAGCTCGCTACAGGTTAATTAATCTCCACGAAATCCAGCAATTTTCATATACACCTAGCAAAGTTATTAATTGCACACAAATAGTACTGGTTTAATTAATTTATTTATTTAATTATATACGCCCTCATGGGCTTTTACATAACATAAGATATAAAATAACAGTGGCATAAAAAATAGCAATGATTAGCACCCAAAAACATGATGAAATTGATAGAAATATTATCATGCAAATTAACACTAGTATTTTTGAAAAGAGGTATGCCATTATAGCCTTCTTGTAACTAGATTCAGTGCAGTTGAATATATCTACTATTTCAGCGATAGAATTACTCACTGCATGCAATCTAGGTACAAGCGAGTATTTAAATGAAATTTTATGTTTGTAGGCGTGCAGTTCGTGGTGCCTGTTAAGCTTTTATTTATGCGAAAACTGCAAAACAGTCCCAAACTGCCCGGAGCCAGTTATGGCATCTCCAATTGGGACATGTCATGGTCATGAGGTTAAAGGTAGTTTGAGGGGAAGGAGATGGGAAGAGGAAGGTTTGGAATATTTGAAAAGGCATAATCATATAGCCTGTATAAACTGCGCGCCTCTGGTACCTTGTATACCTACATATCTTTTTCACTTTTTTCTACTTCTTCATCAGCTTTCTGACATTCAGCTTTGAACATTTACTTATCCTGTTCAAATTGGGAATGTAAAAAGCTCTCACCGTCTTTTTATAGTCAACGACGACTGTTACGATATATATTTCCACCATTGGCAATACTTTTTTTGAGGGAACCGGAAACTTTTTGACTCTCGAAATGATCAGGGTAATATCGAGGCCTGAAAATAAGAGTAGACCATGTCACAAAAAATACTTCTGAGATATTCCACTTCAAAATAATTTCACTGTCATCAATTTTTTTATTACATATTAAACTAAATAATGGATTACAATAAAAAAACGATTTTAAAGATAGTGGGGCTTTCTCTAAAAACGTATTATATTAAAGAGAATAAAACTAGACCAGGTCAAAAGTTCGTTTTATTTTTTAAGGATTAATTCAATATTTTATTCAATTTGATATCAAAATTTATAAAATTGATGTAAAACACATACTATTAGGTTTCAAGATCCAGAAAATTTTATTAAAAAATAAACACATTAAAAAAACGCTAAATAAGTACCTATCAAATTACGATAATGAACCGTTTATAGATTGCTTTTTTTACTTTGTTATACAAACCGTTTAATCTATTAGAATTTGTCAACCAAAGTTTACCGGTGACAATTCATTTCCTTCGCGTTTCTCCCTGCCTTCTATCAAAATTAAATAAAATATGTTTCCGCGTCTCGAGATGCCTTAATTTTTTGTAGCAATAATTAAAAGCAGATCATGCATCGTTCTGAGAGCTTTCTCCTGCTCACTGTATACACTCTTTTTTGACCTAACCTAACCTAACCTAACCAAGGTGTGATTTTTAAACGGGACGTAACTTGACTTGCCGAGAAAACATATTAGTTGCTTTAATCCACCCATTTTAAGTATAGAATAATGTGTGCTAAAATACATTATAGGTAGGTAATTTATTAGGTAGGTGGGGATTAGAAAAGATTTTTTTTAAATTTGATTTATTTCAATTAACATCAGTTCCAAATTTGAAAAGTTTACACTCGTACGGTCATACGTACTCAAAGGAAATTATTTATAGTCTTATTACTATTTAGTATGTATATACTACTATTTTGCTTTTATGTACACTACTATGCAGTATGCACTCATACATTTAAATGTCTACGAATGTGTCTGTCGGCCATAGTAATAGGTTCAATAAAGGATCAATTATTTGCGATTTTAATGACTGTTTGCTCCCAATGTTGCAATGCGTCACAAAGATAATTCCATTCCCAAGGGGGCAATAACACCAGAGCATTTTGTATGGCGACGCGTGTTACCAAAAGCAGTTAAACATCAACTGAGCAAACAATAAACACCCTTCATTCCAGATAATATAAAGTGCATCCGGATCGAGTTCATCTTCAGTTCACAGCTGTGAAAGCGTTGGATAAACAAGAAAAGAATAAATGAAAAAGGAACAAATGATTACATTAGCATACCATGCCATACCATATGCTGCATTCTACTAAACACAGAGGAGAGAGAAGAGGAAGTCTGACAGACAGTCAAAGTCCCCCTAAAGGACTGCATGTGTCATCCGTCTTTTACTAAATTCCCCGTCATTGCCCGTCCATTGGCGCCAGTATGCCACAGTGAACTGTCATCTAACCGCGGTCAAAACAATCCGATGGATCCACTAAACCAATCGTCGATAGTGGCAAACTTTTCATCGGGCAGTGATGAAGTTCTAATCGAGAGATTTTCTAGTGCCAACAATAGTGATTTCGATGCGAGAGACTTTCTGCAGAATGTTGGCGGTGAACTTTCGGGGGTAGTTTTCCCATTGTGCCGACGAAAGCTCTCATTTCGTACTTGGTGTGCGTCGAATGGAATTGGTGTAATTTTGAATTTGTTTATTGTGACGGAGCTTTTGAAAAATAACACAAGTGGGGAGACTCATTGGTGCGAAAGTATTTGCCAAATATTTATATTGAATGATGTGTATATATTTTTAATTTTATATACATTTAGATGAGTACCCTTGTTGTATCCTATTTGTAAGCCCCTTTTAAGTCATTGGCTTTATTGGTGTATTATAACGTGACTGATTTGAATAATATGTCTCGATTGCGCGCTTTTATGAAAGCTTCTCTCAAGTCGACCATCTAGTCGTGTAGATGGCGGTTATAATTTTTACGAATTAAACAATAAATTAAGCTTTCAGTCTACTCACTAAACTTTTAACTTTTAAATTATTTATTCAAAAATATGTAGTCTTAATTTTTTTCCCTTTATCCGCCGTAAAAGTTTTTTTTTTTTGTTTTCGATTTTTTCTCTTTTTCATTATTATTTATTTATTTAATAACATATGCTCTAATATTATTATTATCATTTTATGTTATTTTATTAAATAAAAAAACTGTTGTCTTTTTTATTGTTTTCATTTAACTCATATGTATTATTATTTATATGGCAGATTATTTCGAGAGTATTTTACCCACCTTCGCACCATTCGCAGAGTATTTCACCCACCGCTCTGTTCTGCTGAAATAATTGTTATTATTATTATTAATGAGTATCGATTGACCTACAAAATTAATATGTAATATTATTTTTCATGTAGGTAGGTATTGCATGCTTAGGGCAGGGTAGGTGGATAAATAAAGAGTGCTGTGCGTTTCATTGTCATTTCCGATATCCACGTGATTTCATTGGTATTTAAAAAATACACATAATATATATATTTAATATTTATTATTATGATTAACATTCATCTTTCGCACCCGTGTCTCTTCTAAAATAGACTTTCGTTAATTCAAATTAGATTATATTTATTTCAGAAATCAGAAGAAAATATTACAAGGAATAAATTCAAGAGCCCAGCTAATAATTAACTCTTTATAAAATTGTAATTTTACCAATTTTTTATGATTTCCATTTTCCAGGACTCAAGTCCTTACTGGCCCAGATGGCGGCATCGGATATCTTGACGCTGACCGTGGTAGGCGTCCCAGAGATGTGGTCGCTCAGCCACGGCTCCTGGACCCTCGGGCCCGAGGTGTGCGTCGTCTACCTGGGGTGCGAGGTGCTGGCCGGCACTTCCGCGGTCTACTTCCTCGTGGCTCTCTGCTTCCACGCCATCGCCACGGCCAACCTGACGATGGCCACTAAAGCCAAGAAGGAAGCCGAAGAGGAACTACTAGAAGAAATAACTGAGATGAAATCTTCCCGGCACAGTTTGGTGTCGAGGGGCGAATCAGCGTCGCCGACAAAGTCAGCGGATGCCCGAAACAACTCGCCGCAAGTTCCTGTGATATTCCCCGCGGTGCTCGTTTGGATTCTGTCCGCGTCCCTGAGCGTTCCGGAATTCGCTCTGTCCACCACCATCGACGTGCGCTCGGGCCCTAGTATCTGCACCTTCGCGGACGGCTATTACCTGACAAGCATGAGACTGCTTCTATCTGTATTTCAGTTACTGATCCCGCTTCCTGTGCTCCTGGTATCTAGCGCCGTGATGACTTACAAACTGAGTAAAATGACTAAAAGGAAGGCCGAATTCCAGGAGAATGTGGTGCGTGACTCAAGTGGGGTGTTGAGACTGTCTCTATTTTTGTGCTGCGTATACTTGGTACTGAGTGTTCCCCGTTCGACTCTCTCGAGCGTGCATCTCCTGCTGGGTGGGGCGGCGGAGGGGGAGGGGCTGGACCGCTTTAAAACTCCCCCACTGAACAATTCCCATGTGCCAGCGGCTGTACCCTTTACTCTCAGCTTCTTCCACTTCCTAGCCTCAGCTGTGAAGCCGATCATATATGCTTACTTCACCCTAAACCCAAATCGGAACATGTTCACGACTATCGTTAAGTACAGGAAAGCGAGTCGAGAGCAAGTTCTGTGAGTTCCGAAATACATTGTAGCATCGATGTGTATTATATACTCGTATGCCTATGTAAACACTATAGTAGCGTCACCGAGCTTACAAAGTTTGTCCCATTTATTGTTAGAGATAAATATAACAAGATCCTTTTATTGCTCGAGTATCTTTTGCAGATTATTTGATTTGTGTTACGATTGTCTATCTTGGCAAATAATATATTGTATGCTATACTTATGATAAGATTTTCTCAAATAAATATTAAAATCAGAGAACTGACTGAATAAAGTCCAGATTTTTTAAATTAAATTACCTATTCATTACCTTAAGTAAAAGTTGATTATAAATTACAGATTTACATACTCATCAGTGCAGGTAACCAACATTTTACACAGGTAAATGACATATCTACACTACTGTAGTGACAAAGACGATCCCCACTGCGCAAGTGACTGTGTACAGTGTTACAATGGCCACTAGCGATTGTATGATATTGAATATGTATGCACAAAAACTATTGGATTTACCTACTAAATCTACCTACTCTCAATGTTTTTCATTACAATAAAAAAGAATAGGGATTCAAGACACTTTTATAGATAAAAAGGGCCGATGAAAACATATTATTTCGCTAATCGGGATTGCTATGTAGCAAGATATAAAAAAACTAATAATAATAGGGTTCTTTCCGTGCCAATTTCAACTTTACATTCACCTGCTTGCACTTCGCAGGTGGACACATTTTAATTAAATTTGCCGATTAGAAGCAGGTGAAAAATACCGAATAGTAAACCAAGTATATGCGTGAGTTGTACTTGCCTTGTTACTTTATAATCGATACCAGCACTATGTTAAAATACCTGGTCGTGTAATGTGTCAAATTTGACGGTTGATGTCAATATTTTTACTAGGTATACTAGTAATAATAATAATATATTCAAGTAGTATATATTATAATACATTTACTCTAATATATACAAGTATTCCTATGTTAAATGTAGCAATAGCCTAAGTGTGAGCAAGAAATAATAATTTGTTTTAGAGACGGTCGATATTCCTGTCCCGGTGACTTTGCTGTTACTAGAACCGTCGAGATTATTTTTCCGAGGAACCGGCTATTTTTGGTAACGGTCCTTTTGGATTTTTTTATCCAAAATTAAATATGTGTTAAGAAAAGTGAATGTGATCTTCCTCCAGAGATTTGCGAGCTACCCCCACTCCCATGAAATCAAAATATTTTCGTCAGAATTCTCCTGCTAATAACAACACCATCCTATATATATAGGTAAAAAATACCCTTGTAAAGGTAAAGGTAAAGGTAAAAAAAACTCATTTTTATAAAAAAGGAAGATTTTTTACCGTATTATAACTATTATAATATTTCAATTTTCAACGAAATTAAACACTTTTGTGGCTTGATATTATAATTTAAATGGGATATTTAATATTTTGAAGATATTTAGTTTTAAAGCACTTTATTAACACACAAATATGTCTACTAGGGCATTTATACTGTCTTGTTAAGATGGTTGGAGGTTGGATTGCTTCTTATTTAAGTTAAAGATAATTATATTTTAAATAAAAAATGTTTTAGTTTTAAGCCACTTTATTTATACACATATAACATTCGACCGGTTTCGGTTAAACTTAACCTTCTTCAGGAAAGTATATATAAATAAAGTGGCTTAAAACTAAAACATTTTTTATTTAAATTATAATGTCAAGCTACAAAGTGATTGCTTCCTTCGATAAAATAATTATATTTAATTCAATATTTTTTGATGAAGGTAATAATTAGATAAAGGAGTGTTTGTGTTACATGGTATATATTATATAATAACGTGTATCACTTATTTGTATTGTTATTTCATTTTTATTTTACCTAGATTAAATATATCATAATTTTTACAGAAAATTACCTAAAAACACTAAAAACTAGGTACATATTTTTGGCGACCGGTAAAAAACCGTGTATTGTTAAAAAAGATTTTTTTAAAGACCTAGATCCTTGAATTACCCCAAAAAACATGAAAACATGATTTAAAGCATGTATCAGTGGCGGTTTTCTCTAACGAACTCCTAAAAAATAACTACAGCGCACAAGATGGTTGAACTTAGAACCTACTGCCGGGCGCGTTGTTGTGAGCCACATGACCGGGCGCGCGTCCCACTTGGTTAAAATTCCAATATTTTCATCAAAGTGTTTGTCATCTATACGTGGAAAGTGATACTCTGAAAGTTATGTGCAATTTGGCACATGTTATTATGAAGCAACACAAACACGATGAAGCTCTGAAAGTCTATCAGGAAATATTAGCTATTCAGAAGAACGTGTTAGGTCTCGATCATGCGGACATAACTTATATTTAAAGTTGTATCGCTTATCTTCACTTTGCCACCATGGCGGGGGTGATGGCGGTGGTGCTGGCCAGTGGAGCCGACGCCACTGCCGTGTCGCAGGCGGGGGCCACCCCACTACACCTCGCCACGTCTCGAGCTTGCGAACAGACGGTCCGTCTCTTGTTACAGAACGTAAAGAGAACCAAATCCAACGCTTATCGGAAATTCACCAACCCTAAAACAGTGGTGGCAGGTTCCACGGCACTGCACCTTGCCGCTCTGAGAAGAGAGCCACCGATATCGTGAGTTGTTTGCTAAATTACGGTGATCACGATAACAGTCCAGACAGAAGCGGTAATCACACGCCTCTGCAATATTCAAGCAGTCCCTCTGTCGCCCAGCTGCTGCATTTAACCGAGCGAGTGTTAGAGATGGCGGGGCGGGGCGGCACTGTACTTCCTCAGGAAGACGAGAGCCATTTGGCGGCGGTGGTGAAGATACAGAACACAGGACTCCTCCGCAGTTGGCTGCAGTCCATGGTCATACCAGCACTGCCAGACTTCTTACTGCGCTGTTAAGAACACTCGATTAGTCTGCGGCATGGCTGGGCTGGTATTTATCACTGGCATCCTCGTTGCAGACATGGACTTATATACATCTATGGTTGCAAGTTGCAAGTGGTATGTTTGCTGCATAGTCATTCTTTCACAGTTTATACAAGGTCGAAGGTCATAGTTCATAACAAATGTGTTGAACTTTGTAATGTTATATTGCTTATACTTATACTTGTCATGCTATATTTTTCAGTTATTTACAGTGTCATTTTTTTAAGTCACAGCGAATGTGTTCAACATTGTATGATGCTCAAATTTCAGTCTTTAAATAAGGTAGTATGTTTTTTAATATTAATATTATTGAACAACTTTGTAAAGCAATTTAGTAATTAAATCACATCGAGGGCACTTTACATAGTTCTTATGTTATGTTTGTAAGCCATTCAGCTTTACTGCAAACCTCGTGCCTGGTCACAGTGGTAATAGCCGGAAAAGTTGTTTTTGCGCTGGCCCTACGAGAGAACTCGAACTAAGTAAATAAATACCTACGAACTTGTGGTTTTTCTGCTTTAAGTTTCATGGTATGTTTTGTGGGCTATGGAAAGTGCAAGTGGAGAAAGTCCTTCAAGGCAGAATTAGATAGAATGTAGAGGAAAATTGGTAAATAAAACAGTTTTAGTATATTTACGTAATTTTATATTAGCATTTTCAGCAATATAATTTGTATAAATATAATATTATTATTAGCAGTGTTTTCTAAATTAACATAATTTTATTTCATTACTTTCTAAATTCATTTTTTTCGGTCGTTTTAAAATAACGGTTAAAATGCATGAAATAAAATAACAATTTAAAATATTTCAGTTTTTTTCACATTTTTGTTTTTATGTGGCAGTCTTATAAGCTAATCACGGGACTGGTGATCTGTGCAACAACAAGGCACTATGAAATAATCTACGTACACATTTATTTGAAAAAAAATAAACTTAATATATAGCATTTGCATAAACACATTAATATCTCTAGTGCAACACATATATTAGTTTTATAAAAAAATATTAAGCATGTTGTTTTGCTCCTTTTTTGACATCATACTTTTAAAAAAAATAAAATTATTGAATTTAGACATAAGCAAATAGCATTGATTTTACTAAACTCTAGCTACCATTTCTTAATACACCGCGTTTTACGAACATGTAAGGAAACAATGTTTCGCACACGCGACCTCACTAAGTAAAAAAACAGGCTTACACCAAATAAAAAAACGTTGCTCGAAAAAATCTTTCTCGGGGTTTTTTCTTTAGATTATCATTAAAAATAATCAATTCATAGCCCTTTGAAGTTTCGCGGTACCTGCGTGAAACGTGGTGTACTATATTATATTATGTCGCTGTGTTAGATATTATGTGCTCCAAATGATAAAAAGTATATCAAACTTCTAAATAATCGATAACGTAAGATATTCTAAAAATGTCAAGTAAATGCCCGTCGCGGTGAGCGCCCTCCCTCGGTGGGCTCGAAGGACCAATCTGTTAGCGCGTCGCAGGCTACTGGACCAGCACTTCGTAGTCTTGGAAACCGAGCTCCTGGCCGCCGTAGGAGATGTAGCAGACGCCGTGCGAGGCCTGCACCTTGCCCACGGTCATGGAGCCCTCGTGGCTCGCGCGGCCTACGAACAGGGGCTCGCCCTCCTCCGTCTCCCCGGCGGGCATGGCCGTGGCGGGGATCGCGGCGCCGCTCGTGGGCACCCAGTTGGCGGGCCCTCCCACCAGCACCTGAAAAGTTGACATGTACTTAGTAAGGAACGATAAGAAATTCTTCTTTCAGATGATGTAAATGCGATACACATGGATTATAATATTACTCTCCACTTTAAACATGTTTTTAATCTAGCCACGAATACTATTTGTCTTACTTGTGCGAAAAAGGCTTCTTGGCTATGGTGGCTTTAAAAAATAAATCATCTATTATCACTTTAAAATAATGTACTTAAGTCTGTTTTTAAATGTCGATCCACGGATAGAAAACCTTTTAACTGAAAAACAAACTCAACCTTCGCATTAATGAATTAATTAACACATCTGTATTTATTAGTTTTTAGGATGTAGGTATAATGTAATACTTCATTATAACTTGAGATTCATTATTTAATAAAAAGGATTTTTCAGAATCCGTGACTTATTTTTTTTACCCAACATGACACACATGGATTATAATATTACTCTCCACTTTAAACATCCGTTTATAAGAGCGGAATCCACAACGCTCCTGTGGACTGCGTGCCTTTGGGATGCTTCATACTAAATCTATTCTGTCTCGTACGATAAAAGGCACGTACTTTCAATCTCCTGAGATTAATGATTCATCATATGAAGGGGCGCTCTTTCCAGCGTAGCTACCAATGTGCGCGAGACTTCCGAACTGTTACGATTTTCCCAGATAACATTTTCAAAACTTCTAAAATAATGCACAATAAATGATAATTATAAAGTTTTGTTTTATACTAGAAGCAATCACAATTTCAGATATTTTTGATAATTTATTGACGATTTTATGATAATTATAAAATAGTAATTGCATTGATGAGCAATGTTTTTTCATTATTATTATATTAT
Source organism: Drusus annulatus (assembly GCA_022651775.1). NCBI lineage: Eukaryota > Metazoa > Arthropoda > Insecta > Trichoptera > Limnephilidae > Drusus > Drusus annulatus. The sequence continues at coordinate 1,508,921 of JAGWCC010000048.1, read as the reverse complement.
AATAATTCATAAAAAAACAATGAATCAACTGCAAGGCCAGTGCAATAATATTATAAGACATGATGTCAGAGAGATATAATAAAAACATATTTTTCACGAACACAACCGGTTAAAAAACTGTACAACATTTCTTCAAGTATAAGTGCATTATAAATTATTGTTAATACTTATTTAAATGTCGTTTTTTTATCGGTGCTGCCAGAAAAAAAAAAGATAATGCGAAATACAACGATAACATAACTCCGATATTTCTGGTTTATTAATTATTATAATATTTTCATTATTTTTTTCTAGTGCCTTTCCCTAGCGCAGTTTGGCCATCATCAGTGCAGTCTTCATCTGTATATTATTATGGAGAGATATTTAATGTTTAGTGCAACGAAAGAGGCAAAACGATGCGTCAGCAATATCCAATTGCGCGTGAAAAACTAAAATATTCTTAAATACTTCTCCCATAACTACAAGCTACTAAAATTCAATTCGTGGAGAGCAGCATAATTTAATTTAACGTTAAAATATAAACATAATGTCTCTCTATTTTTCATAAAAGATTTTTGTAAAAGATTGATTGGTTACAACGGAGCTCTCGGCAGTATTTTAGCTATCGACAATTAGAACAAAGCAAGGGACAAATGGCAAATTGTTCAGAAAACACAAAATAAGATTTTTCTCTCAGCTAGCATCACGCTTTTCGACAAAATAACTGTAAAACTTATATTCATTCATGAGTTCGATAAGAAATAAATGTTTTGTATTATATTATGTCGTTGTAAAGCAGTCCCTAATAATAATAAGTGTTTAATTTATACAGCGCCATTTTTGTGAAATATCAACTCAAGGGCGCTAACTTTGAAGTTAAAACAATAGTTAAGTGTATTACCTCTTTTGGTCGGCTTAGATGTTCATTATGAGGTATTTAGCAAGGAATCGATATTTAGATATATTTAGGTTATGGTGATTTGTCAAACTGTAGCTTAAAACTTTGATTGAATCATTTACTGCGCAACACTTTTACGTGAATTTGGCCGCTACTAAGACATAAACAATAAAATCTGTGTGCGAAAGGAAAAGGGGTATGAGCAATGACGTTACATATATATAGACACGTTGTAGCGCTCTCAAAGTGGCAAGCAATAATCACGCTACTTGGTGTGATCGGTGTTTAAGCTGATTTAGTACTAAACGGTCACGCGTCGCTTGAAGTCGTTTCAAGCAAGTATGGAACCCGGTCCGAACTTCGGATCTGTTTCGTTCATACACATATATTCTATGAATGTCTACCTTTGTCATGCATGACCGATATTTGAATGATTAATTTACTGTGTGTTTTGCTTGCCACATTTTGTGTTAATATTCTAAGGCTATAACGTGTCTATATATGTAACGTCATTGGGTATGAGTCAATAATATCGAGTTTTGAGTTAAGTATGCAGAGTTGTTCCTTAGATACATATCTACCAAAGAAAAAATAGATGAGTCAGAAAATAAAATAATGTGCTAGTATTTTTTGAAAAAGGACATGTTATAAATGACATAATTACATACAAAAAACAAAAATTCCTCAATTTAAGATATAACCCCGAGAATACCCATAGAAGAGTACTTCTTCTGGTTCATAAGTTGTAGGTGTTTTCATATTGAAACATGAGAGTTACTTGGTTTTGAAAATATTTTTGCAAATTAATATGTATCTTACTAGATAGTATTTTCTGGCCAGCTCGAGTTTTCTCAGAGATAACTACAGACGAACTGTGCCGCAATGTGCAAAAACCCTTAGTTTTTTTAGAAATCAGTGTTGGTGAGCAGACATTCAATAAATAAGAATATGACACTTTGAAGTGTTTAAATACCTGGTAGTCGGGCTTGCCGTGCTCAGCACCGCCCCACGCCACGTAGCACACGCCGTGGGACTGCACCACCTTGCCGGGGATCAGGGCCCCCTCGTGCTGCGCCCTGCCGATGAACTGCACCTCGCCGTCCTCTCCCCCCACCACGGCCCCCGCGGGCAGGTTGCTCCCCGACACATCGACCCACACCCCAGCGCCGCCGCCACCCCCTCCCATGGTCAGCGCAGCCGCCATCGGGGCGCTCGGGCTCACACTATCAGCTACACAAAGAAAAAAACATTCATCAAAAAGCCAAAAAAAAAACAACAACAACAACAGTAACAAGCGCAAATTAAAATGTACCCACATACTTTATTAAAAAGCGTTCGAATTGCGAATTAACAACATATTTGAATAAGAAGCTTTGCGTAATGATTTTAAATAAACACGATTTGTATATCAATGTAATACTATAATAAGAATAACGAATAATGATGGAATGAAAATATCATACACAAAATTAATGAGGAATAATTATAGATAAAATGTGTCAATTGGAGTAAAAAAATATTATGAAATTCACCAAAGCTACAATAAAAATAGAAGAAAATTATTATCTAAACATGCGATATGAGTTATGAATGATAATCATTATTAAAAATATGTATAAGTGTTAACAATTAATTATAATTATCTAACTACGAACAATTAATTTAGCTTGCGAAATCCAAACTTCTGTACTTCTCTTTTCAGCATCTCCTGTGATCACTATGGAACCTCAAACATTTTATTATCCAAAAAATGTTCTTCGCGGAGATTTTAGTCGACTTGTTTAAAGCATAAAAGCCAACTAAGCTAAGAGCTGCTTAATAATAATATTTAAAATATTGACTCTATTTCTAATATGTATGGGCACTTCTAAGGAAAAGCCAGGAGAATGACGATATTATCATTAACTTATTAGATATAATCTATAACGCTTCTTGTACAAAAGGGCATTTTAGTCGGATTTAGACTGGGGGGGGGGGAGGAAAGATTCGTCGTCGACACTTTTTGACGCGTGAGCTCCATTTCCACCATTCACATTTACATGTGAGCGTTAGGTGCAGTGTGTCAAGAATTATTCCATCGGGTTGAAAATCTCCCTTTCTTAGATGAGATCACATTCATAAAAAGTTTAGTTTCATCACCTAAAAACGCCAAAAAATAGGCAAAGCCTTGTCTCTGAGTAAGTTTAGTAATAAAACCTTTTATAGTATTCGATCCCATATTCGTATAAGAAGTATAAAACGAATTCATATCCCCATTCGTCGGAAAACATTATTAATTCAGAAACACATAAAACAACACAAAACAAAGAAACTTGAGTTACAACACCACTGAAACTTTTATTTTTCTAATTTTACAACATCACAGTAACAATGAGTCGACGTATATAAAGGCACGAGTATATCGATTCAAGCAAAACATTATATCAAAACCACCTTTAAACATGCATTAAGGCACTAATAAGACGACGTTGGTAAAGCCAACTCACTTTCAACAAATATATATAATACAAACATTGGACAAGTTGATATTTCCCGAAACGAACAATGTTGAAGCTGTGACATAATTTTTTTTTGTACTTCTTTAAACAATTTTGTATTAGGCATGCATTAATTGATGTTATCATAAATATTAGTGATTTTAGAGCTGCCCCGAAGTGCACGAGAGAGCTTTTCCGACAATGCCCATAAATGCTCTTCTAACCTATGCGGCCGATGCATCCAGCGCGGATCTTCCAGTTGCCAGTGCATCCCCAGGCGGTGCGCACCCCGAAGTGGGTGATACCGAAGGGGGCGGGGTCGGACCACTCCATGATCACGTCTCCGGACCCCGAGCCGGACCTGACGATGATCCTGCCCGCCCTCCACTGCACCAGGAACTTTCTATTCTCTCCGGCATGTACGACTCCGGGGGTGTCCACGACCACCTTTATAACAACAACAGCCAAATAAGTTTCACTTCCCAGCTCGCGATACTCCATTCATATTGATATAAACACGGGGTGTACCTGATCAGGCTTGGTCTGCCTGTATCGGATCACAGACTTGGTGTTCTCCCAGCCGCCGATGATGATCTCATACATGGGATCCGTCAGCCCGCGGTCCATCGTCAGGCAGACGTGGCAGTTGCCGGCGCCCTTGAATTCAAACTCCAGATCTCCGGATATCACGGGGCTGAATGTGTATTTGAGCGAATCGTCGGTGGTGATTTCGTCGCGTTCTACAAACATCCAAGAGTCAAGCGGTGTGGAGAAAAACTGCCAAAAACTTGTAAGCTGTTGCGCTACCCACCTACCCACGGTGATATACTACAAGAGCTAATGTGCACCTTGCGATCGAGCCGGCAGAGAACCGAACAATATTATTTCAAACGTCGCAGCATCTCCCGATTGCACAGGTCATCAGTGTTAATTACAACGACGCTGTGCAATGAATGTGGACATGCGCGGAGAAGTTAATATTATTCTGTGGGCACTCAACCCGACCGCACGGCTGTATATAATAAATAGGGGTTAAATTACAAAGATTTAAAAGCATTTGGGTACATTTGTATAAAACATTCCGTTTCCTGCGGACACTGACCTTCGATGATCCAGGTGCCGTTGGCGCCCCAGCCGGTGGAGACGCCGAAGTGGTTGATGGCGAAGGGCTGCGGGTCCTCCCAGGACAGGATGGGCGCGGCCTCCCCCTCGCGGCCGGCCATGATGACTCCGTCGCTCCAGCGCACCCAGAAGGCCCTGAACTCGTCGGCGTTGAGGATTCCGCCGGTGGCCACCTCCACCTTGTCGGGCTTCTCGCGGTTGCGCCTGATGACGCTCTTGGTGTTGCCCCAGCCTCCGAGGAACACCTGCAAGATAAACACATTGCTTGTTTGTTGTACTAGTATTTTAATGAAAGGTGCTATGAAATTATTTACCGGCTTTCTATTCTTCGTGAACAGAGGTCGTACTTATTGAGTGTCCTCATGAACAGTTTCCAAATTACCTACCAAAAGTGTGTATTACATTGATGCAGTATGAAACCACGTTAAAGACGTAAATTGCGTCGTGTCACTGCGAAAGTATTATGCAAATTTTTATCCGCAAAATATTCAATTTAATTGTGCCTGTTTCTGAAAAACAACAAAACCAGTATATCTGGTTTAAAATTCAATGTCACCAGGACAAATAATAATAGGTAAAGGTTGGTGTTTGTTAAACTCTCGTTTTATTTTTTTTATTTTTAAGTTTCTTGTGTTTAAACGCTGACTGTCGGTCCGTTTCAGCTTTTGAAGAAAATTTGATTGGCTGAAAAGCATAACAGTCATGTTGTTATGCTTGTCAGCTGATCACAATTTGTTCAAAAACTGAAACGGGCCTAGAATCGACGTTTGACGGGGAATATTTAAATGTCAAAAAATAAAATGAAGCTAATTGTTGAATTGTGATGATGTCAAATGTGAAGGTCAGCAAAATGTAAAAAACGCTAACAATTCAAACAGGAGCTAGAAACAACACGACAAAACGATGCTTAGCAAAATAAATAAAAAAATGTTTGCATTTAGCACGGTTTGAAGACAGAATCAACAAAGCTACTTGGCATTTTTTAAGTCGAAAGGCGATAGCGGCTTTCTTTAGAAAAACAAAAAATGACAGCTTTGCAGATTATCTTGTTATTTTTTTTCAATAAGTTTTGTTGATAACTCATGAGAATGCATGTTGTATGTTATATTTTAAATTTAAAAAAAATGTTTCAAAGAAGATTTTTCTAGAAGAACCAAAATCCAGCCAGAATCAATAAGCGCACCTAACAACTCGATTTTTACCATCTTCAAAAATAATAGGCTTTCTATTCAGCTATGTTAAAGCCTTCTGATCTATTTATATACAACTTTTCACACCCGTCAAATCAACTACCCTCTTTAAATTTAGCCACTTCTATCCTCGATATTTTCAACCTTACGGATACCGCACTAAAAGTGATCATTTTGATGACTTTCGTCTGATGTGCGCACACTCCATCTGCCACATTTTATAACTTTTAATAAAGTTTTTTTGATTGATTCCTGCTGCTCTATCTTCACTAGTCTCGCCCTACTCCTGCTCTTTTCTGCTATCTTCTTTACTTTTACATAGCTTGAGTATACTACTTTCTCATTCTGCTTTTAAATTATTATTAGGGTATTTACCTCGATCATTTGGCTGGTCTCCTCAGGTCCTGTGGTGAGTGCGATGTGGGCATCGTTGGGAGCCCGCACCTTGAAGTTGACGCATCCCGATGTCACGGGGTAGAAGGTGTATGCGAGATTGTCCTCGGTGGAAACATCTGGAAACAATCGTTATTTATTCATTAGAATCATTAGTGTACACGCGAGGAAAATGACACTACAGTGTGGAAACAAATACGTCATTCCTGTGAAAACTCGCTCACCGATGGTGCCGATTCGTGTTTGCGAGCTTGTAGTACAAACGTTTCATAAATGTTTACACAAGTTCTTTAGTTGCTTTCAAAAGAGTAAAAAATAATAATAATGATGCAAAATACGAAGATACCGATATTTTACTGGAATTGTTATTACATATAAGTGATACAATTTGTGTCTGGCCTGAGTCAGCTACATTATGCAGATAGGATTCGAAATAAATATATCTCTATTGTAATGTATATAAAATATATAGAATGATAGTAATATCATATTTGCACATTGCACATATGGTTTTCACGTCTAAAAAAAAAGAACCAAACAGCATTACGACAGCAAAAACTAAAAACGAACTAAAAACATGGGAGCCAGCCAAAAAAAATTGCACGAAAATTTTGTTGATCGTGAGTTTAGGCTACGAAAATATTTTTCGCATTGCCGGAGTAGGTAAGTTATTTATTCAACTCATCGACCATTCACAGTTTGACCTCTAACTCCGCTGATTCCATTGAATGAACAATAATTAATATTTTAATTTGGCCTAGCATAGAAGCCAGTCATGCAACCTTTACGAGGATCATGATTTAATCAAGTTGGATGCATTTATAAATACACAGACCCACGCGCTTATTGGTTATGGCTTTCCGTTAGTTGTCCTTCACTTAGCTGCAACTCTCCTCAAATGCATTCATTTTATTACAACTATTACAAGTATAGTATAATGGCGATGAGTCATTGTTTCAAATGAGACGTGAGTGTCTTCTATCATTGGTGTATGATTGTTCACCTATTTATCTTGTTATCTGACCCTCACACCGTAAACCTACATTTAATTATTTCAGCTGCCCATAAAATGTATAATTACTAGGATTACACTATATTTGCATGATATGCAAAATTCATATTTGTGCCTTTTCGGTCGTTAGTGCATATTAGAGTTTTTTTTCGTCATTAATGCACACTTCAGTCATTTTATTATTCAAGTATGAGCTGACAAAATTAGAGATGGTCGATATTCCTGTCCCGGTGACTATGCTGTCACTGGATCGTCTGATATTTGAGGAATCGGTTATTTATGGAATATTTTTTTATCAAAAACGGGATTTTAGTAGTTGGTCCATCCCAATGGAAACAATCAACCTTCCCGCCATCTGGGAACCTGTGAAGACCTGTTTTTTATCATTTATGTTTGAGAATTGTTGGTACATATTTCGCCTGATAATGCATAAATATAATCAAAACCATCTCAAACCAGGCCAGGACACTGAATCAAGTAGAATTATGTTATTTGACTACTTTATAAAAAACGGTTTTGATATAATCCGATATTAAATAATTACCAATGACATCAGCAGCTATAATTAATACTATCATGATTTCACTTACGTAGGTGGGTGCCTATCAAAATAAAAAGTTTTTACTAATTAAGTAGAGTTTTTTTTAATGTAAAAAAATTATCGCAGAACGTCAAAGTGTCAAGTGGGGATTTAATCTACATTTTAAAATATGTAAAGATGTGTTTATTTCATTCGGCGGCCCATCACGTCACTATTATTTATAAATGAGATCTTAGTTTTGCAAAATGAGTTTCAGGCTGTCTTCTAATAATCATGGCCGTCTCTATACTCCTGGCGAGTATGGCTGAGGCGATTCGCCGTTCCATGCGTTGCCTTACTTACATCGTTACTCCAATCCAATTACTCTATAATCCAAGAACCAATAATAATCCAAGCGACAGCTGCGCGATACTAGAGAGTGAAGAGAGTATCGATCGGGCTCCCTCGTCCCGTCGTCTCGCCTAGAGTGTAGAGCAGGCATAACGATTTTCTACACCGCAATTTATTTTGCCAGAAAGCCTGGGTTTTATGGCGAAGTGTCTACAGTCTACAGTCTACAGTCTACACCCACATCAAAGAGCCTTGACAATCAAATGACGATGCTATTTATACACTTGCCATTGCGAGGGTGTGTAGGTCGATAGTGTTATGTTCAGCAAATGTAATGTAATCATATCGATTATCCACAGCCCTTATGAAACCTTTAGGTACAATGGTACAAAGTTTGGAGGTAACTAAAACTTTCACACCCACCTGAAATTTTCGCATTCGAGGTAAAACCATATTCACAGACGATCAACATTTTTTTTAACACAAAATAATTATTTAATTTATACGTTCTATGCTTATTTAATTGACATTGAAAAAAAATACAGAGAAATGTGTAGACACCATTTTAAAAAGTGGTAAACTAATGCTGTGGTACATTTCTCTGAATCTCGAAATATAATATTTGAGGTAGAAAAATTTCGCTGTGCTGGCCATTTTAAATTGTGTATCGCTGTTTTAGTTAGGTACCTACTAACGTATAATCAATCCAACATGTTTGACATATAACGAAAATAACACTGACAATATCATTTTTTACTGATGCCTGACGTACGAAATGCGAAAAGTAAAGTCCACGGAAATATTAGTGGGTGTACTAGAACGGCTTGGTTTGATACTATCAGTTCCTATTTACCCGTTTGTGGAATATATTGTAGGATCAATTTACCTTTGCGGTTGGTGGCACAGTGTCGCAAGATGCAAGCGGTAGGACAGCTGTACCTACTTGAACCATTTACTTAAGATAGGTGTGCCAGAACAGAAAGTTCAATTTCGTCATAATATGAAATATATGCTCCTGAAATATATAGTGTAGAATAATCTGTTTTTTTAAATTGCGAAAATATACAAAAAACCTTTATTTTTAGTAGGGGAAGTGAACATATAAACATTTGAAAAAAATAGAAGTATTCGACGAAACAAATTAAGAGTTTACGCTGACGTTAGGGACAGATTTTGCGTGCTTATCGGCCCACTGTCGAGCGGTGACTGAACCCAAAACGACCTAAGGCACAAAAGGCATAGGAAAGGTATGGGGTCAAGTTTGCTGTAGCAGGCATGGAAGATCAATCTGCCCGAGGTGTAAATTTTAATTAACTCTAATGAACATAATATATTACTATGTTTTAAAATGTTGTCAGAGGAGTCTCTCAGGAATTCTGGAAGTAACTAATTAATCGCTTATAAAAATCCTTACCGCTAATAATATTACTGAAAAACGATTTGGAAATTTTGAAAATCATTTTATGGTAAGAATGCGAATGATAAGGATCAGTTTTTATTAATCTAAATTATAAATTACTTACATCCCGAGTGCATCATCAGAAAACATTCGATATTATTGTTGCAGATTCATCAAAATTGATTCAATCGGGAATCTTGAGCAAACCTTCATCTAAGGCAAACCCCCCGTTTTTGGAGTTTTATGTCGCTAAAGCAATTTAAAAGATTGCAAGGCCCCTTATTTTTCTACATTTATTTCTCACACTGTATACTATATTTGTGATTTTTTTTTTTTAAAGATAGCTGAAAATGCATGACGTAATGCATTTTTCCAAAGACACATCCTGTTCCTAATTAAAATTGCAATAGAGTTCTAATACGTGACATTTTGAACAGCCAAGACATATCCAACAATGGAGGCGTTGTATTGCATGATCATACGTAACTGTTCAACTGTTGCATACAAAATCAATGAAACTATAGACTGATATAGGCAACTTGAAAAGGTTGTGATGCCAACGCAAAGTGGAGCTCCCACTGAAATGCAGAGAATAGATGTGGGTAATTGAGATTCAAGGTGTGTGCACTGACTGTGACGATACAACAGAGAATATAGAATAGAGGTACGAGGTAGTCAACTGTTATCAACGACAGGCAGAGTTTACCAACTATAAAACCAGAATTGTATTTAAATGCTCTTCCGAAATTCAGCAAAAGAGGTAAACCAATGCGGCGGTTATCGCAAATGTTTAAACGCGGTGCAGGCAATGCCTTCGCGTGAAAAAAGTACAACGTTACATATTTATCAGGTTTCCTATTTTCCCTAAACAACTGTTGGCTGGGTCGCACCGTTGCAATTGTTGTACAACTCTTTGCGACTGTTTATAATAAATCACAATGACTTTCTTGCAACCGATTTTTTTTTATTAATAAATCAAAGTCACTGTTTGTATCATTATTTTCTGTCTGGAATTTCTTGGCCAATGCGACTGTTTTCAGCTCGCTATTTATTTGTCCATCCTAAGCTATTAAGAGGACACACTATCCTAGAAATAAATCGGTGAACGGTGTTCTCAAAAAGGGCGGAGACCTAAGAATAGAAAAAAAAAATCATTCGCTTTCTTCCATATTAATCGTACGTACTCTAATTAGGGAAAATACAATAACCGTTTATTTACTGGTAGGTGAAGTCAACATGTTAACAAACACGAAATTTCACTAAGAATTTATTAAAATAAATTTAAAATACATCACTCAAAACCCCAGACGGAAAAACGAATGTTTAGCACATGGCAGAAAGACTATATAGGGTTGAGTTTTCTGTAGCAGATTCAGAAAAGCAAACGTTTTAAGGTTTTAAATTTAATTCACTCTGATAAACATATTACTATAATCTCAAATGTTGTCCGAAAAATATCTCGGGTACTAACCAATTCAAAGCGTAGAAAAATAAACTCCGGTCTTAGTCGCTTATTTTATTGCTGAAAAACGAGTTGGAAATATTGGAAAACGTTTTACGGTAAGAATGTAAATGACAAGGATCAGTTTTTATTAACTTAAAATGTAAATTACTCACCTTCCGAGTGCATCCTCGGAAAACATTTGATATTATTGTTACAGATTCATCGGAATTCAATCAAACGTTAACTCTGGCAAACCCCCCGTTTTGGGAGTGTTATATTGCCTTGAGTTTTCAAATATCCATTTCATTGTTAAAAAATTAGACAAGACGCCATATCGTCCTAGCAAGTCCTCCTATTCATTTAACTCCCCAAGTCTCCGATGGACTTTATACTAAAATTAGTTGTAGCCATTGATGTGTGAATAATTAGTAGATAGATACATTTACAGTTGAAGCTTAAAATTTGTAAATACCTATTTCCCTCTTTATTCAAGGAATCGCCGTTGGAAGTCCGAAGTACAAAAAAATATATGTGGGATTGTGCGCCGAATACCTAAAGATTATTATTTTTCATAAGTATTATTATAAGGCTAATCTAAGAGCATTATCTTCTTTGAATAAAACATGCTATTATTATTGATTGATTGCAGAGTTTTTACTTTCAATTTAATAAGCCAATTTGGCTACTTTATTATTGTGTTCAATGGTGATTACTACCGATTACCGGCGCTACTTTGTTGATTTTTTTTACTTTTCGGCGATGTATTCCAGAACGTGTTGTGTGCCGCGAGTTAGGTATTGATTTTAGAAAGATGGTTTGATTATGTCGTAAGTTCACTACACAACAAAACAGGGGAGTGATATCAAAGACGGCTAAGGTCACATATTTAGTAAAACCCTTAAAAAGTGATTATTATTTCAATGTGTTTCTCAAAATTGTTATTTTCTTTTTACCAATACGAAATGTGTTATTTTAATAGATTTTAATCGTCTGTACCATAGTTTTTTTTTTCATTTATACAAATAGGTTGCTAGAAAATTTAGGCGGACATTATCATATTTGATATTATTCTGCGGGAAGGAGATTACCCATATACATTTGAATAAATTTAGCGTAAGTAAGAAACTAAAATTAAGCACAAATACTTAGCATTTTTTGTTGAATTTTTATCCGTGTGACTATAAGTTGAATATTTAAAAAAAATTGGGTGGACTGGTAGAACTAAAAATGAGTCATTTCCCGTGTTTGATATTACGTAGATATAATTTATTGTTGTTGTTCATTACTTTTTAGAATTAATCAACATCATAATCATCATACCAGAATGACGAATAATACGCTTACCATAATGATGTTATGTTGCGACGTCGTGTTGGGTATTGCGACATACTTCAGAGTTGCTCACCAGTGGCGTATCGACCTGAGTTTTAGTCATTTTTGTGCAGAATTTTGTGGTTATCGTGAAGTAAAATAACGGCCATCTCTTTTCGAAAAAAATACCAATCAAACATATTATTTTATGAGTCAAACGTTTAAAAAAACCTCGCTTTGACTAGAACTTGCTGAGGTGTTTCAAAGTCTCGTGACAATTTGACGATTAGCGCATTTTTTAAACATTAGAATGATCTCCGTTAAACGTCGATTTCAGCTTTTGAACAAATTTTGATCAGCTGACGAGAGTGACAAACATAAGAAGATGACAAACGGACGTTTAACGGGTACCGTTCAATAAAAAAATAAAAACAAAATGGCGCTAATTGTAACGATGTCAAATATGAAGAAAGCTTGAAACAATCCTCACAAAAGTTTTTTTTTCTTCTTATTTTAACACTTTCCTATTTTAGATCGTTTGACATCAACCGTAAGAAATGGGAAGAATAATTTGATGTAGCTAATGTCTATTATTTGGTTTGTGACTGATTTGTTGATTGGACAGTGGATATTTGTGATTTTTAGGAGAGATTCGAAAGTAACATCACTACTAAGAAGTGTATTTCTAAGTAATACAGTTATTTTATGTAGGTAAAGTTATTACCTTCTTTACCACACATTTGAATTGCGGCAATAAATATAAATATTTTATTAATAAATAATCACTATAACAATTCATCAAAATTACTGCTATCATGATTTGTGGTAAATATTGCCATTGTGACGTCAGAGTCGACCACAAAATGGATTTTTATGAAGCGTTCATATCCTTACATCATTAAAACAATACCAAAAGATTACCTAACATTTTTCTCTCTCCCCTCCCACCTCCTCCTTTCCACAGACGGTGAAACTTTTTTTTCATGTTTCGAACACGAACAAATTTAATGTTTCGAAAAAAAATCGACGTATTTCGATTTTGTGACCATCACTATAAACTAAAAAGATGATGCTTTTTGCGTGTCTGTGATGTTGTTCTTAACCCCTGGCTATGAATACGGTTGACCCATGATGTCATTGCTGTTTGCGAGTCTGATTTCATAGGCCCCCATAGCGAGCGGCGCATAACTCCAGGCTGACTCACCAATCAACATGGGCCGCGGCCGCCTACTTTGCAACATCTTTGGAATGACTTGGAAGTGCCTTGACTTGCAACTACTTGCGCTTTGGAACTGCTTCTGACATGGAACTGCTTGTGACACGGAGCTATTGGCACTTGCAACCCACCATCGAAAAAGCGTGACCGAATAGAAACGTTCTCCATAATAGGGGACTTAAAATTTAAACGTTGATTAATTGACAATTCTCTATGTTTTATGATTCATGTACTAAAGTAAAAGATAAACGTGATTGTAATACTGATGCCTCGTTAATCTTATTAGAAACTAATAAGTATCCAGTTAGGTCATCTAATGGCATTTATCAAATTGAGATATTAAAATTTAAATAAATTTCGACTCAAACCCATAGATGTTTGTAATTACTAGTTAGAGACATGTTCCGGTAGTTGCTGAGCCGAGTACTTTTTCGTGACTTGGCGAAGCGGCTCCGGTTCTTTTTCATATGAATATCTCTAGCAACCCACTCCCCCCACCCTAACGTACGGAGAGGAACCGGTTTTTTTATTCGTAGGATGCCATTTTCCACCTACCCCCTCTATAAAATAATTTACAAATATTTAATAAAAACCAAACTGGTGTTTGCATTCTGGGACGATAAACCTGAATTTAATTTTATTAACATTTCTTTTAATTAAATGGTAAAGACATCGTTAATTATTTTAAGACATAAATGTTAAATACATCAAATGTCTCCATGTGGCGTGCAGACCAGTCTTAAAAATCTTTATGGCGCAGTATTTGTAAATATGTACCTACATTGTGTTGTCGGATTCTAGATAGAAAAACAAAATAGTAGATACTAGGATACCTACCGTAATATAATACCACCCATAGAAGTCTGGCGCCGCGCAGATTCGAGGAAATAGTGATGTGCACAACCGAAACATTTTTTTGATCGATATTCGTAATCAAACGATATTTCTTCGTTTTTTCTTTTTTTTAATATTTTTTTGTTCTCTTATGTTACCAAAAAAGTTTAACCGTTTTTCTTTAAAACAAATCACTAATATATACAAATCCCTGACGTATCATGTTCAAGCTATTCTTTTGAAGGGTAGAAACTTACTCGATTATTCTACTAATAAGTCTGGTTAGATTCAATAACTTTTTTTAAATTTAAAATTTTAGGAACTTTATATTGACTCTGACTCATTCGAATGAATCGATATTTTTTCGCCCCTCAAAATATGTATCAGTCGTTTCGTCATTGATATATTTTGACTATGCCCTTCACTAGCAGGGAACATAGGTACCAAGCTACTCGATTGCTATATCGAACACCCTTTTATATTTATACAATGGTTTATGTTTATACTCAAACCCATTACATACACAGATTTCTATGGAATATTATTTGACCTTCTATATTTGTAGTATTCTCGTTTCGCCTGAAAAACTTTCCGGTCAGATTGGGCAGGTAGTGTGTAGGTAGGGAGTGAGTAGGTGTAGATACTAATGCCTTTAGGACACGAAAAACAAACCATGGTCATATTATTTATTTATTCATTAACATGCTAGCGAAGTTCTTCTGCCCAAAAGGTACACAGAGGTAGTTAAGTTTTTAATACGATATCGTGTAATAAATCGAATGGATAAGGTTTAAGATGATTTGATTAAGGTTTTAGATATAGTAGATACATTTATAGCTTTACTACCCGGCTTTGCCCGAGATTTGGATTGAAAAATCAATATGGCGTCTCGTTTTATTATTTTATTTTTCTTTATAACTAAATGAACATGATTATGTTAACCTATAAATTCCAGAAGGAAAAAGTTCCGCAAATTTCATGCCACCAATCCACTACCAATTGAAAAAATCTAAAGAAAACCTATTTTTATAAAAAAACAAAACCTTGAAAACTGGAGCGAATCTAATTTAACGCTATACAACTCGTAAAATTTTATCACTGGCTTGCATAGAATTTGTGTTTTCAGTGCAAATATTGAGTCTTGAATACGTAATTAACTACAACAAAAAGAGTTGACTACTATTGTAATCAAAGTGTGTACATAAGAAGACTTAAAACCAGTAAAAATCAGAGAAATAACATACGTAATTATTTTTAAAAAATATTCTGTCGGTCTTCAACTTTTGTATACAAAAGACGTGGAAATTGCGAATTTAACGAATGTCGAGGATCGTCTGTATATTTAATACACGTTTCTGTATCTTCACAAAATACTGCTTGACATCTACCAACTTCAATTAGGTAAGTACTTCTAGAGATTGTGATCGAGAGTTCTCGTCTCAAGAGATATAATATAATCTAGACAGTTGTCTAGATTTCTCAATTGCCTCTCTAGTTTGAGAATGCATTATTCCATTGCATAGTAAGAATTTCTCGTCAGTCATTTCCCGACAGCCATAAAAGACGTAATGCACACCATCAGCAAAAAACTTGTTATTCTGCTGACCACCGTTTCAATTCACAGGAATGTGAGAAAAGGTGTTTGGGCAAACGGTGAGACCGTAAACAAATCATTTACTTAGCGAGATGACTGTTGTTTATCGGAATGTTGAAAATAATTTTGAATGTTGAATTATAAATCAATATGGCGAGTTTTTTTGTGAGATAAAAGTTATATCGCTTGTTTTTAATGTGATGAAACTTATATCGTTTATTTTAATTGGAATGAAAGTTATCAACTAATCGTGTTTTGTATTTTACACACGAGCGGGTAAAAAATTACTGTCACAATCTCCACGTTGCGGTGGGCCACGTAGCACGACCAAAAAAATTCAAAAACATATTGAAGAAAATGGAGGTTGTTCATTCTAGGGTATTATGATTACCGTTGGAATTTTATTATCATTAGATGGCGCCCTTGGTTGGAAAGGGCTGTGAGACATTAAGAAGAGAATTGACAATATTACTCGTATATTGCAGTTGAACCTGCATATTTAAGTGCTTTAATTTGTCTGGGTGACGGGGGGGGGGCGTGGTTTACGCGGTATTTTTATTTCATTGGGGGGGTATTGCTAGCGATATTCTGGGAACGAAAAGCACTGGAACCGGTTACTCGTTTCTAAAAAGCGCAGAAATTGTATCTGCTTGACATTTTAATTTATCAAAAACAGGAATAACGACGGTTCCAGTGACCGCCTTGTAACCGAGACAGGAATATCGACCATCTCTAATTTCAAACCGGTAGCTTTTTTGTGACATCCGTTTGTGTTATCAAGAACGCCGGTTAGAGAGAAAATAAATCATGTTGATAAACAATTAACGTACAAACTGCTATTGTTGAAATTCGTGTTAAAATGTAATGCCATTGTTATATTTCATTAGTCTATTATTTTGGAGAATGTATTTCAAATAGTAGGGAATCAAAATGTATGGTATGCGAATGAGTTACAGTTCGTACTTGTCCATATCTATGATAAAATCTCTAAAGAAGATAACATTCCCGAAGAGTATGGAAGAAATAAGGCTCGTAAATAGTTACGGTATTGTATCACGCGGAGATAATCTCGAAATTATTTTATTTTATTTTCTTGTTTTGTTATTATTCTCCCACTTTTATACACGGGTAGCCTTTATTTGTTTTTAGACTAAAAAAAAAATGTTCGCTCTTATTTGCATGTTCTCTTTTTATTTCTGAAATGTGTGGAGATTGCACTAATCTTCCCACATTCAGGAATAAAGTGTTTCTATATTTATTATTATTAAAAAAAAAAAAAATAGATAATTGAATACATACTTTTTGGAAAAAAAATAATAAAAGCGGGAGTTATAATTTTTAATATTTAATCCCACTTTCAAACCAAATTGTGGTCTTCACCCTTAAATGTTTATAGCTACCTACTATGTTGCATAACTTCACTGCAAAGAGAGTGGGGCAGATCAGAACAAGGGTAGGGGAAAATCAATGATTCTCCGAGCGATCTCGTCGTGTATCAAAACAGATGGAAAAAGAATCATTATTTAAAGAATTTTATATTAATGGGTGGTACCGTTAGATCGGTCTCTGCTCTCACCACGCCTCGAGCTGGCGAGATTCCAAAGATCCGAAGCCGGTATTTGCAGAACTTGCGTCGAGAATATTCAATGCGAAGCGCATTCTTACTCACACTACAAAGTGTTCTCTATTTTTCTGACAGGAAAGTTCCACAAAATACAACGTTCCGATAATAAAAATAATACTCCAACAGATGACACGTACGTAGGTATGCAAAAAGTAACAAAATGTATGAAATACAAAGTTGACTTTTTTTTTAATAAAATGACATTGAGTTTATAGATTTGCTGGTAAGTTGTATTGAACTCACCGATTGTTGCCATGTTTTAGCTTTTGACAGAGTAATTCCAAATGTAATGAAGAAAGGTTCACACGACACGACGATGCTCGCGGGTTAGATTCAAATTGGACACTGCCGGTATGCGGCGCTGCTAACTCATATAATAATACGAAACACCGGCGTATAGTCGCTCTTCCCTTCTCCCGCAGACCGGCGCAGTAGATAGAGAGAGAGATACGTGTGACCAGTACTTCTGGCACCTTCTTTGCGACGAAGAATTGAGTCAGTCTCAATCTGTGTTGGATAGTGAAGTAATCGGTGACCAACCAAGCCATCACCGCATCAGGCATCAGTAGTCATCGTCAGCGTCAGGGTCAGCGTCAGCGAACAATGCTTCATCCAGTGGTGAACTCATGCTTGGCTCAATATGGCACTGTGCCACGACCCCTTGCTCCGGGCTCTTTGGAGACCAGAGGAACCTTTTCCATTACTCAAAGCCCTAGTAAAGGGATCAGTACTTTCATGAAATATCCTAAAACGTCTAAAAACCACCTTCTTAGAGACTGAGAAGAACTTTCCACTGCTATCAACATTGTTATTTATTTTTTTTACAAAAACTTAGTTCAAAATGTATAATTTCTAATTGTGTAACTGTTAATTCGTGGTGGAACTCCATTTTATAGATTTTAATAATACCAATTTTTTAAACTTTATTCCACTATTTTTTTTTAAATAGTTGAATAAAGTTTAAAATTTGGTATTATTAAAATCATTAAAAATGTAAAGTACAATTATTTCCATTGTATCCTAATTTAATGATGAATTATTATGCACATGCATATCATCTCGGTTCGGCGGTTTTAGGAAAATAAACAAAACATCGTTATTGGATTTATTCTTTCTGGTAGTCTGATTTCTTTGCATTTCCTTGTACTATGTCTGTGAATATCCACGTTGTAAATAATTTGGTAACAAGTTGGTTATAAGTTTTATTTTAACTTTTATTGTATGTGTAAATATTAATGTTTTTAATGTCAGCATCTATTTCACTGTTAGCCAATTTAGTTCGTCTGACATTTTTAAATGTCTGTAAATATTAATGTTTTTAATGATAGCATCTATTTCACTGTTAGTTACAAGCTATAAGTCCTTATTGTAAGTCACTGGTTGAAATTATTAGGTGTAAGCCATTAGTAATAAATCTTAACTGTAAGTTATTAGTTATAAGCTTAAGTAATAAATTATAGGATAAATAAATTAATTTGTAAAGCGCCATTGAGGTGATTCCCACAAAAACGGCGCTATAAAAGTTAGCCATTTATTATTATTATTATTATTATCCGAAATGCTGTTGAAGTTCATTTGAGTTTGTAGCTAGGAGAACGAATCGATTCCTTTTCCTGTCACTCAAATAATCAGACCAGACGTGTTGATACCCTTTTGGTCAGCAGAAGTCAAGTAGGTACCAAGATACTTACCAAACACTTTAAAGCTTCTGTAATGTGTGTGCTCAGTTTTTTTTTTCCCTAAATATTTTGATTTAATTTTATGGAAACCAAAAAGTATTATAAATATTATTTACAGCAGGAGGGGTAGTCTCCAGACCGTGATTACAATTACGAAATAAACATATGGGGACTCGAAATTCATTCGCATAGTGGACAATACGATTTTTATGAGAATTTTTGTTCCTTAGGATCACCGTTGCCGAAAAAGTAGGAGCTCCCTAGCAATGGCATCATAAAATGCACAATATGGTTGCAAAATAAACAAGAAAAGAAACCGGTTCCATTACGGTGATAATGAAATCAATTACCTAAATGTAAACGAGAATAAAAAAAAAAAGAAACCGTACCTCACCTAATACGTATTGTATATACTCAGGGCCGGTCCTGTGCAGGCGCAATTGGAGCAGTATTTTCCATGCGGCGAATTGTTAAGGCGCTGATAGTACCTAATTACGGTGCTTTTTTACGCGTCTAGCGCATTTAAATATGTAATAATATAAACATGCTATTCATGGACGGGAATTGAACCAGCAATTTTCTGGCCTAACGGCGCGTATTATCGATCAGTGCCTCTCGTTTAATACTTGATACGAGTTGGTACCTATCTTCTTTTCGAACAAATTTTCACACTGGGTGTTAAAAAGAGACAAAAGTATGCAGACACAAGAAGTGCAAATGAGAGAAAAATGTGCACAAATTTTGTTAAATGAAAGAGCCCCATACAAATTAATAGTGCTATCGCATTCTTTCAGCAATACCAGCCATTTTAAAGATTTTTTTCACAGTGAGAACGAACATGAATTTGAAACGTATTTAAAGCAGTGTAAAAATTTTTTTTCTCATTCTGATAGAATAGTTAAGATAGGATGTGGAAAATCTAGATACTTGAAAATCATTTTTAATTTGGTGACGAACGTCGACGTTTTGTTATATGTGCTTATTATTTTATTTGAAAATAACATTTATTTTTAAAAGTAATCTCATGTTCCAAATGCAATTATTATAATATGCAAAAATTTTAATTATTTTATTTCGAATCGCTGGACTGACCGCTTCTTCGGGCTCTATTAAACCTAATGAAATAAATAAAGGTGAAACGAACTTTTTGAAAATCTGTTAAAAATGATAACAATCGAATGAAAAATAAAATTACAATTTTTTTTTTTTAAATTCCACTTTACTGGCAAAATGCAAGCCTTGGGATCGGAAAATATAAGCCGTTTTTTCATGCTCCATGGGACCGAATGAAGTGAACCTTTTCCAAAAATTTGTTAAAAAGGTGAACTAAAGACGACTAATAAAAAAAATCAAAAAGTAACATTTGTTCAAAAAAAACACTTTGCAAGCAAAATGCGAGGCTTGGGGTCAGAAATTATAAGCCTCAGGCTCTATGGGACCGAATAAAGCGAACTTATGAATTCTGATAATATTGATATGATCTAAAAACGATTAAATGATAAAATTCTCCAAAAGTAACATTTGTTAAAAAAATTACCTCTTAGCGGGCAAATGCGAGGCTTGGGGTCGGAAATTATAAGCCATTTTCTCAGGCTCTATACGACCGAATAAAGTGAACCTTTTTCTTCACTCGGTTCCATAGAGCCTGGGAAAACGACATCTAATTTTTTGACCCTAAGTCTTGCATTTTGCCCGCTAAGAAGTATTTTTTTAATAAATGATACTTTTGGAGGATTTTATAAATCAATCGTCTATAGATTATCAATATTAACGGAATTTCATAAGTTCACCACTTCATTCGGTTCCATAGAGCCTGGCGAAACGACATCTAATTTCCGACCCCAAGTCTTGCATTTTGCCCGCTAAGAGGTATTTTTTTAAGAAATGATACTTTTGGAGGATTTTATAAATCAATCGTCTATAGATTATCAATATTAACGGAATTTCATAAGTTCACTTCATTCGGTTCCATAGAGCCTAGAAAAACGACATCTAATTTCCGACCCCAAGTCTTGCATTTTGCCCGCTAACAGGTATTTTTTTTAACAAATTATGCTTTTGGAGGATTTTATCATTCAATCGTCTTTAGATCATATCAATATTAACAGAATTTCATTAGTTCCCTTCATTTGGTTCCATAGAGCCTGGGAAAACAGCATTTAATTTCGAACCCATGCCTTGAATTTTGTCTACAAAGCTGCTTTTTTTTAATGTTACTTTTTGTTTTTTTTTCATTTAATCGTCAGTCCATCATTTTCAACAGATTTTCAAAAGGTTCACTTCATTCGGTTTTATAGAGCCTGAGAAAACGGCTTATAATTTCTGACCCCAAGCCTTGCATTTTGTCTGCAAAATGATGTTTTGCAAAGGCTTTTTTTACATTTAGATTTTTTTCATTTAATCGTTTTCGGTTCATCATTTTTAATAGATTATCACAACGTTCACTTCAATTTCTTCATTCTCATATAGCCTGAGAAAACGACATCTAATTTCCGAACCCAAGTAGTCCTTTTTTTTAACAACACGCAAATCATGTTACTCTGCTAATTTAACATGACAAAACATTAATATTTTAAACATTTCATTTTTCAGTTCTGTTATTAAAATTTTTGGTGTTTAAATTTAGGTTTTGACGAGGGGCGCCAAAAGTTTTACCAGCGCCACGCACCGTTCGGCTCAGGGCCGGGTCTGTATACTCGTATATCATTGGTTTGGACCTTTCGATAAAAATAACTCATTGCAAATTATTTGCATCTACCAGGAAATGGAAGAATAAACGTCAGAATATTATTTACAAAATTGTTCAGGGTTCGGGTTGTGGTCAAAATGATTATATCTCCCAACAAAAACTTCCTTCGTCTGTGACAAACTTTTGATTATTTGTTACCAATGTTGGTTTCCATGTACGAATGAAACTCATTCTGTCTTCAACACTGTAATATATTTTAATTTGACAGTCCTTAAATCGGAGCATCTACCTAGTTGAACAGTCAAAACCTTTCTTTATAACAATTATGTTTTATTTACTAAATAAATAAATTAGAAGTCGGATTCCCTGAATTCCGGATATGCCGATTTTTTTGATCGCTTAAAAGTTTGAAAGGCGTATTCTCAAAACATCAAAAAGAGTAAGCAACCCTCGCATCGCCTCGTGTCGCAAATTATATAGGGGGAGTACGGTTAGTATCGGACGCATAGTGTTTCTTCTTTTAATTTCCTCTTATTCCATTCATATGAAAGACTTATGAATTAATTAATAAAGGCGAAAAGGCCAGTTCTACGTATTATGCGAGTTTATTTTTATTTCTGTGACAACCTTGGCATTGAATTAATTGGTAATTAAAAAAATAACTGCCTGGCTGGTCCTCTCCATCCCGCAATTCAATTTTGAAAACATAAAGTGGTAATTTGATTGTCGTTGGAATGTAGTATACTGTCTTACAAAAATCTCTATCTAATCGCCAATGAGGGATATAAGACTTGTCCCATATTATACGAATTCCCCTCAGCTACTTTGCAGCCGGCTTACCACATGTTCTGATCCAGGTGCAGGGTACTATACTACAAAAGTTTTAGTTTGAAGCTAAAAATATATTCATGCTTTCATATTTCAACCTCAATAATGCTTTCGCCGTTGAATTTTTCGAGTGAACAACCGTGAAGAATGGGCCTAAAAACAGCATCCGCATCTGACAACCATCTCGTCATTTCCCCGCGGCTAGACTAATGAACCAGGTACATACTGAATAGTGACTAGTACTAGACGGTACTAAAAGATTGACGGTAGTTTTTTTAGAATGTTCTACTGATGAGTAAAAATGCAAATTTTGCAATCAATTGAATGCAACCGGTGCTTTGTTGTTATAGTGCCTACTTTGCAACCCACTATGGTATATTGTATCTACTCTGACCGGAATACCTATTTGTGTCATTCTTATTAGTCTATTGTCTTTTTTGAGCTTGGAATTGACAATGGAATATGAAAAAACAGAATATTTGGTAAAATTTTAACCTCACAGAGGACTTTTTTACCAGAGACCATCGATGAAGTATATCGATGCCAGAGGTCTAATTTATTTTTACACGTACCACGTTCAATCTAGTAAGTAAGTAATAATATTAGTATTGTTGTATTGTTTCGATGCTGTGACTTGTGATACATTCAGGCGACTCACAAAAACGTTCGTATTGATTCGTCGATTCGAAGTGGTTGGAAACAGCGATGTTTTAGGAAATTTCTAGCGGTACAAATGCTTTGCCTTGGCCGTTGCAGAGGTTATTGACACATTCTCTGGCTTAATTAAAATACAAACCGTGCACTTAAAATTAGCAACTCGCGATAGTGCAAATAATTACTAACGCTAATATACAACACCCGTGCAATGCTCCAAATAACGGTAAAATTTAATCTTCCAAGTTCCCAGCGAAAATCAAATAAAATAATGAAAATACGTTGGTTTTAATAATCTTATTGCATGCTTATTACCGCGACGATGACTCAAAGCTACAAGTCGGAAGGAAAGTTATTTGAATAGCATTAACAAATAATTAATAGTATTTTTTTATAGTGATCGAGGAACCAATTTTTGTATTATAACATCATCAAAATCCATTCTCCTCTAGTAGAATAGTACATAGTCAGGCATTTGATCGAAGTTGTTTCTAAAAAATATTCTTAAGTAGTTTCAATGCAGTCATCGATCAAAATAATATTATGCGCAAGGAAATTCGTGAAAGTCAGAGTATTGCACCAAATATCGCAACACCGAGATTATAGAAGCTACAGCTTGACCACGATAATTTTGCAGTGGCCAATGGAGGAACTAACGAAATAATGAACTACGTTTTGTTGCATGCACTATGTTCGGTATCTGAATAAGGTCAACACCTCAACACCAAACATTTCAAATATTCGCGCCACGAAGTCATCTGAACTTCCCGCCAATTTAACCTTACGATGTTGTCATTCAAAAATATAAAAAATCATTCTAGAACAAACATTTCTTATTTATAAGAAGTTACAAGTTACAATATATTTGTAACGTCATTGGTCAACCCGCCATTAGTAGAAATTAGCGTTGGGAAAAACTTCATTGTTTTGTGAATGCTTCACGAATTGTTAGTTCTTTAAAATAAACCCTTCAATTGAAGTCGAACTCGCGAAAAAAGAGATTTGGATTTATCCGCTTGTTTGTTCAGTTCTTTTTGGAACCGGTCCCTCGCCGAAAAAGCACGTACTAGTCGGTAGAGTTTAGAAAGTAAAAAGAACTGGAACCGGTTCCTTGCCAAATTACATAGTACTAGTCGATAGAGTTTTGAAAACCAAAAGAACTGGTACTGGTTCCTCGCCGAAGAAAAGCGTGTACTAGTCGGTAGCGATTTGAAAACGAAAAGCACTGGAACTGGTTCCTCGCCACAAAAATCACGTACTAGTCGGTAGACATTTCAAAATGAAAGGGACTGGAACTGGTTCCTTCATTTTGAAATGTCAATGCCTTCACAACGATACATACTGCTTCAAATGGAATGAAGTTAATCGAATGAATGAAAGTTAATATGGACTACCAACTTCAGTTGAAGTGTTGATTCAGTGAAATGAAGTTATTGAAATGAAGTTAATGAAATGAATGAAGGCTAAAATGAGCTACCACCTTCAATTAAAATATTTGTTCAATGAAATGAAGTTATTAAAATGAATAAACGCTATAATGAACTACCGACTTCAATTGAAGTGTTTGTTCAATGAACAATGAATGAAGTACGAACTGTTGCCAAAAGAAGTAGTTTTTTAAAGCAGTTCTTTCAAAGCGGTCACAATGCTAGTAGAAATGGTTGATCACTGTGGTTCCAGCTATCGGAGACCGAAAAAGAAGTGGTTCCTTTTCTAGTAACTTTGGAACCAGTTCCCGATAGCGGGGGACGGGAGGGGTCGTTTTTTGTTACGTTATATACCTCAATATTTGTTCTAAGCAAAATTTTACGGCGGTTTAGTTTTAATTTAATCTAAAACATGCTCGAATGCACAACTTCGCTATTCTCAACGTATTTACGCACATTAGATTACTAGTTACTACCTTACAGCTTACAAATAATGTTTGTTCGAAAAGTATACCGTGTGGTTTTTTGTATTTCATTATCATTGGCATAAGACACTAAGTCACAAACGAATTAATAGTTTTGAGATAGTGAACTTTTTGTGATTGCAATTGTTGATGTTAATTTATAGGTGATAATATTTTTTTTAAATTAAAATATTTATGTTTTTTTCTTTAGTGATTAAGTTTGACAATAACTGGATGAACAAGATTTGTGTTGTGGTATTAAGGGAGAACTCAGAGAGATAAGCCTGTTTATATTCTTTAACTAATTCGTTTTTTGCAAAACTTTAGTTCATAATTATTCATTTTTAAGGTTTTACATAAAACAAATAAATTTAAAATTTTGTGGTTCATTTATTACCTTAGAGTACATAGAGTAGTATCTATCCAAGGCAGTGAAGTCAGTTTTGGACTTGTTTTTGATGATTTTAACATGACTCGGCGCAGTTGGGCGTGGCTAAGACTAAGGCTACGGTATTTATACATCCATTCATATCACATATCGACATAATGTTTTTATGTATTCGTATAGCCACTTTTTCACAGTATTTTTATCAACAAAAATATAGCATATAACCTAAAAAACCGTTTAGTTGTGTCAAGTTTAGTGGCATAATAAAAAATGTTGGCGGAGTCCCGCCAGTGTTACTTCAGGGAACCAGCACCTTAAGATCATTATGACAGTATATAGAAGCGGGCCAAGAAATTTGTTGTCTCTTTTTCTCTCATGGTGTACGCCATAAAAGCCCGGAGAAAGTGATTTTTCGCAAGTTTGTGTAGGTTGGGTAAAAATAATTAGCTCTCCCTCCATATATTGTTACTTCAAGTTGATTACCTTGTGTATCATCTTTATATGCCTACCTATTTTATATAAGTGTACTATGTAAGGCAGTCGTTAGCAGTATAAAAAGGTCGAGTCCTATTAATGGTCGCCCACATCCAGGGGCGCACTAGTACTGGAATACCGTTCCAGTATTGCTTTTTGGGAGATATATTAAAATTGTCCTTTTACATAAAAAAAGGTTCTAACTTAAACTCTGACCTACGATTTATTTTGACATTAAGTGTTCATTTTCATATTTCTTAGAGAAAGATATGATCACTTTCTAAAATGGTGTGTGACGAAGGATCTTCCTTACTTCTTATCAATGTAAACATGGAAATGAATGTGCATTTTTCATAACATTGTAAAATGGCCAGCCACCTGTGTCTGTGAACCATATTTTGCGGTCTGCTAAATACCAAACTGTCTACCAAATCAAACATTCCAGTACTGGAAAACTTAAGAGTGCACCTCTGTCCACATCTAAATTGGGTGTAACCCAACCAAAGCTGCCAGTAGGACCTAGAAGCAAAAAAAAACCCAGTAGCAGGTTTTTTTTACCTGCTAGTTATCCACTAATATAATATCGTCCTTGCTTAGGGTTTTTTATCCAGTTAAGACCTTTTCCCTAAGAACTCACTAATGTAAATTTCAATTCAGTCAATTAAATACAATCATCAGATGGTGATAGTAATAAGGCCTAATGAGCCGCAGTACTAGTTAGATATACATTATGAGGGGTATTTAAATAAGCCCCAGCTAGTTAGCAGAGGATTACGAAAGAATCCAAAAAATCACTAATATAATACATATTTATCTAATAATATCTTTACACAAATATTCCTTGTAACAAAAATGAAAAAAGAGTCTTGAGTAATTTACTTTTCTGTAATTTAATGAGAAGGAAGGTAAATGAAAATTTATAGATGTTTAAACATTTCAGTATTTATTTATGATTAATAATAAGGGAATTTATCTGTAGGTAATTAAAAGATTAATAAAAAACAATCTCATAAAATGAAAACTCCAGCAGAATCCAGCTACTTATATTGAGTTTTTGTCTGTCAACTCTCGACATGTGATAATGATGTTATCAGACTTTTCATGAACTTTGAGGTGGCAGATCAGGGTACACTTTTGGGTAAAAGCCCTTCCACACACGGGGCAAATGTGCTGCTTCATATCGCTATGAATCTTCATATGTTGGTTAAGAGTGTTCTTTCTGCCATAGCTTTTGAAGCAAATCACACATTGGAAATTTCTCTCCTTGCTGTGAACAAGGGAATGTTCGTCGAAGGTTTTCCTACAAAAGAATTCCCGCCCACATTGGAGGCAGACAAAGTTTTTTTCTTCGAGGTGAAAACTTCGCACATGTCTTGACAGAGCGCTGGAATATCCAAATGATTTTGGGCAAAGGTTACATAAGTATCTCGGTTTGTCAATTGCGTGAGCTTTTTCCATATGTTCTTGACGCTTATAATAATCCTCAAAGTATTCTGAACAAACTGTACATTTATGTTTGGCTTTAGCTCCAGTGTGGCGCCTGATGTGATCTCTTAGTGTTGATTTCTTCAACAGTTTATTGCAAATACTACAAGGTATTCTACTATTGTCGTGTCGCATTATATGCTTTTTTAGATACTTTTTTGTGACAAAAGATTTCCATAAAACATCGCATACGAAGTTGGGATAATGAACTCTCATGTGATCCACAAGTCCTTTGTGAAACCTAAATTTTTCTTCACAGATATGACAAGTAACCGCCTGTTTCTCTAATTTAAATGGCATCAACTCTGAATGGTATACCGTATTGTACAATTTTCTGTATTCACTCTTGGACATAGATTTAATTTTATCTTTAGTAAAATTCTTCAAAATCTTTTTTGAAATATCTCTTCGAACAATTTTCAGATTTGTCCTTCTTCTATTCAGCTGTACAATTTTTGATAATTTAGACGTCTTGCTTTTGATTCTCTTTGTTTGGATATTAGATTCATGAGCGTTTGGTTTACGGAGATTCACCTCAAAAGTGGGTTGTTCAAATTTTTCTTCCTCCAAGTATTCAATTTTTACTACACAATCTGGAAAGACATAAAATGTTGAAAATGGAGAAATGATAAAAAGTCAGAAAAATGATTGCGCTCCTACTATTCATCATGGACATTATAATATGATTAAATTTTAGAGGTCGAAATAGATAGTTGTGGAAGAATATATGAAATTGGGTAGTAACATTCGCTGTTTATCTACAATAATTCTACCAGGTTGCAATAAGGCCAAATTGAAATACAAACTGGGTTTTAATAAAAACCCTAATTAACTAACTAACTAACCATCACGTCGTTTCCCCGCAGGGGTAGGCAGAGAGGACGGACCGCCATACAACTCTGTCTTGGCACACACTTCTTGCTTCATTTACATTCATACATCGTCTCATACATACTCTTCGGTTATTCTGACTCTTCACATGACCCGATTCAAGTATTTGATTTACTTGATCGTGCCATGTCTTTCTCGGGCGTCCTCGACTTCTTCTTAATGTGAATACTGCATAAAAAATCAATCTAACTGCCCAGAGCCAGTGGGACTATGAAAGATCCAGGGAATATGGCAGAAAATGTTGTGTGGGTCAAGCAAATGGGGGGTAAGGAAAAGGGAGAAAAGAAAGGTTAGGAAATACCTGACTATTCAAATCTAGTTTCAGGTAAGGCCATTTCAAGCAACAACTGTATTCTGAATGATGGATTCTCACCAGGGTATCTTCCACTCTAGAATGAAGTTCAAATAGGTTATTTTTATTTATTTAAAATTTGAGAGGAAAACCTCATTTAATAAATTTATACTAGAATAATTCTGGGCCTTGAATGCACAACTTCTGAGCCCGGAACTAAGCATAGAAGCTGTGGTGAGTTAATTATTTTGTAAGACAAGTTTTCCGCAACCGGGAACCACACCAACTATTAATGAAACTATTCAAATATGGGTGTGAAATATGATATCCAATGAAAGTATTGTATGTATAAATATCTCAGAACAGTTTTCACCTAGCGAGGTAGGTAATGTAGGGCATACAAAATTATGTAGCAAAATAATTTACAAGAAACCTAAAGGATTCATTTCCACATCAATTTTTTTTTGCATATGCATTTTGATTGATTTTGAGTGCAAGAAAAGAGTTGTTTGGATATTTTGCATAAAAAATATTTCTTGGGATAAATATATACCATCATCTTAATTTGTAAATCTCTCAGGTCCATTTTATTAACTTTACAGGAGGAACAAAAAACTGTTCATTTTTAAACAATTTTTAAATTTTAAGATATACTTTGGAACTACTTTACATACATGATAGAAAGGTTGTTTTCTCAAGAAATGAAAAAAAAATGACTAGAACTATTACGAACTTAGATGATTTTCCGAATCAGAATATTGGAATGAACGAATTAATACCCAGGACGTACGAGATTTTCTTAGCACAAAAATACTCAATATTTATTGGAAGGATTTATTATTTCAAAAATAACAATTTGAATAATAGTTTATCTATAACAGAAACTAGTGCAAAATTGTAGTTAGTTTTTTTTTCATAAGTAGGTAACTAAAGTAAAAACATTTGATCTATGTGAGTTATATAAAATAACAATATGCTAAAAGACGCCATTCAAATCTTAATTTGTAAAATAGAGTTTTGAGAGATATACTAATTTAAGTGATGATATAACTTTTGACAGTTTTTATCAATTTGAATATCCAACATAGCTTTAACTTATATTTATTTAAGACCGTACCCGTTTCACCCTACTATAGGTATCTTCAGCCCGGTCTGAAGAAACACGTTACTACATGCAATTTTTCTAAATCATAAATACATATTAAAATGGAACTCCACCATAAATGATCAGTTTCAAAAGTGGAGATATTAAGTATAGAAGAAAAAATAATACTGTTGATTTATGGTAATTCACATTGAGTTGGTGAATTCCACATAATAGATTGTTTGAATTAGATTATATTATCTTAATGGATACACAATTTATTAAGTATCGTGCCTGTCAATGAACTGCGACGAAACCAGGATTGTGCCTTTTCCACCTGCAGCCGAAATGAAAAACTTCTCCTCAATTTTTCAATGCAGGATTCACATATCAGGTACAGCGACTCTATATTAACATCGTTA
The DNA here is from genome assembly GCA_022651775.1 of Drusus annulatus. Classification (NCBI taxonomy): domain Eukaryota; kingdom Metazoa; phylum Arthropoda; class Insecta; order Trichoptera; family Limnephilidae; genus Drusus; species Drusus annulatus. The sequence continues at coordinate 1,478,780 of JAGWCC010000048.1, read as the reverse complement.
CTTTGAACCTAAAAAAACAGAAGCCAATTAATTCCTAAAATCATTTTGAAAACTTTCAATGTTACACTGATTCAACTCCGAGCATATAAAAGCAAATTTCTTATGCTATGATAACATGAAGGGTAGCGTGAAGGAGGGCATGAAGTGAAATGAGTGTAAAATAATAAAGACAAACAATTAAAATATTATTTCTTACATCAATAGAAAAACATTTGTGGAGCATATCTGAGTATATTTCAAGGGTGCCATCGTACAAGAAAGAATTTAACATATTTTGTAGCCTTTTTTCAGAGAGACAGCACTGGCACATGCCATAAAACTGCTCATTGTTTACGTTTTGATCATTTTCGGCAGAGCTTAGTAACTCTGATAAATCCATTATAAATCATAATTTAAAACGAGTGATGGAATAAAGAAGTTATATCTATTTCATCATACAAAATAATCGATTTATCTGATTTAACTGCAGACAAAAAACGAAATATTTAACATTATGTTTTGATTTATGATTTTACCACGTTAACTATATTTTTGACATATCACTTTAGTATTACCCGATGTAATAATTAACTTATCTTTTTCTGGTTTTCGGGGCCAGTTAGTAGTTTACATTAAAAAAAAAAACGTTTCCATACTTTTATAAACTAGAAAATCCATTGGATTGGAATCTATATCTGACATTCAAATTTTATTTGTGAGTTATTTATTCCATTACTAATATTAACGCTGAGAAACTCAGTTTATAGAAATCTTATTTGACAGATGATGTTCTTTAAAGTTGGTAATACTTTTTACAATATCCATAGAAAATTATTCGTAAAGACAATGATATGGAAGGTGTTCTAGAAAAGGTATGTTTTAATCTCTCGATGTCGTGTTTACTGTTCATATATTAATGCTAGCATTTTTTACTCGGCGGTATAAATTCATTGGGTAGGTTTCGATTCTGCAGTACATTTTTTTCCTTGCACAGATGTTCGTGTTTCCCTTGTGCTGTCAATTGACATTTTGTATTGTGATTCATGAAGTTTTTCGATTTTGAAAATTGTGCTGCGTAAATGTTTATTTCCTCACGAATTAACTCAAATTATTCATAAGAGTATATTATTTTTTCACAGACCCTCTGGCTTTCAGCCATGGTAAGAAAGAATTGCTTTTAAATACTATTTTTTACTTGGAAAAGATTTGACAATTTCATATAACTTTTTGACAATTTCCAGAGTTATCAAGATGAACCAGTGGGTGGTTTCGACGTGGGATCGTTCCCCAAAGACTTTGGCTATGGACCATTTGAACAAGACTCCGATCCTCAGTCAGGATCAATGCAATCTGAACAAAAACCAAGAATACTCCTTATGGGTCTCCGCAGGTTAGTAATAAATAATTCCATTAAATTAATGATAATTTTGATCTCTGACGTATTCGTTTTGATGCATACATAAAAAAACGTTATTAATTTGAAATTGAATTGCTAATTTACCACAACCATGAGTAATAGTATTTTTGATCTAGGATACATTGTGCTTTAGTAATAAATGCACATATTCTTGAAAATTGCAACAATCGTGGAATTAAAACTATAAATTACTTTGCATAGCTTTTGTTTATTTCTTATAAATCATCAAGGACATGATGGAACTTCAATTATTCTTGAGTAATTCAGGGAGTATTAATCTAGCAATTTGCAATGCTTTCATATTATGCAAAATATTGAAGCACTTGCAAATGTAATTATCGGTACATCAAATCTATATTTGCTATGTAATGTATAGGAATGTAATCGACATTTACTCCTGTTATTTAAAAAAAATATTTGTGAATTTTTCTTTCATATTTAATAAATTTATTTATTTGATTTCTTCTAGTGCAGTTATATTTCGAACTTATATCTTAATTTACGTGTTTTACTTTAGTTCATACATTATAGTTATAATCCACATTACTTTCAAATCTAATTCCTACGATACCACACCCTAAGTATTTTGATATTCCATTTTTGAAATAAGCTCAAAATATTTATCTATTGTTTCAATGTTTATTTTGTAGAACTCCATTAAAATTTATAAGTTTTCATAGTAAATAAATTTAATAAATAACTTAAAATACCCAAAATTTGCATTCTTTACTAGCACAATTTTTTTTGATTGTTCAAAGGAACAAACTCTGATTTGATAAGATTCTTTTAACTGCTCAAGTTCTCAAAACTATATAACTTTATTATGTAATTATTATGTTTTTACAGATCAGGAAAATCCTCGATACAAAAGGTGGTATTCCACAAAATGTCCCCAAACGAAACGCTTTTCCTCGAGTCCACAAATAAGATAGTCAAAGACGACATCAACAATAGCAGCTTTGTCCAATTCCAGATATGGGATTTCCCCGGACAGATTGACTTCTTCGACCCGGCTTTTGACTCAGATATGATATTTGGAGGATGTGGAGCATTGGTGTTTGTTATTGACGCTCAGGTGTGTTATATTATTGTTAATGTTCATAATTCACGTCATTCTTTTGAATGGGCCATGTGATAGATGATTATTCAAGAAGATAATAATTCGTTCAGATAAGCCCCCAAAAACAACAACGTATTAACTGTTTGTAATGAATCATATCAATTTATTTACCGACTGGTCGGTAGCTGAGTGGACAAACGGATCTCGGCAAATCGGACTCCCACCCGGACGTCGTGCATTCAATTCCTCTGCTGGCTAAGTCCTCCATCATTGCACAAGCAACATCTTCCGTTTATTATGATGGCAGTAGGAGTTTTTCATATATTGTCAGGTTATTCGTAACCCGTGAATGTTTGTCTTTCTTTTTAAAAAAATGTCCAATATACATATCGTTGCTGGAAAGGCAAAAGGGTTTAAACGACACCTTGTTAAAAGATGAGTTAAATATGCAGTCTATATACTCGTATATCAGTTTTTTTTTCTGCATTGAATGCTCTGAATTTCGTTTGCTTCTGAAGACTTTTGTTTTTTCAGCCATCTAAAATATATTTACCATTTGGGAGAAGGATTGACTCAAGCGACACGAGTTTAGGACTTTTTAGCATTTTGTCGCCTCCGGTAACCCAGTAAGAGCATTGCGTTACCTGATTTTTTTTTTTTTTCAAAATCCAACCAGGTACTGAAGACGTATGAATTTTATTGTAAAACAATAAAAACTGTAACGTGCTCTGATGTAAACTTCCCAAAATGGCGCTTCAGCCCTTTTGCCTTTCCAGCAACGATATGTACCTCTATTATTTGCAAGAATGAGTGACCACAGTGAAAAAGAAACTATGGAAACAAAGGATTTAACCTTATAGAAAACTGTTTTCATTTTGAAAACCAATTGAGAAAAAATATTATTTTTCCAAGGGTCTCCTTTAATTACCATCTTGCAAGTATTTTTAAGTGTGTTCGATAAAAATATGTTTAAAATTTGATTTGGTTTTTTAGGATGACTACATGGAAGCTTTGAACAAATTAAACTTAACAGTGACAAAGGCTTACAAGGTTAACCCTGCTATCAAATTTGAGGTCTTTATTCATAAGGTAAGAAAATTTTCAATCAATCATATCGTTATTGAGAAAGTTGGAATTAACCTGTAATAACCATTCAACTGTGTGAATATTAAAAATTTCTGCTATTTTCCATTCTTTATAACTACCTAAAAAAATTGTCCATTCTCAAAAACCTCCGTTAAATATTATTAATCGAAATCAATGTTTTAACATTCTGAAATAATAACAGTTGTTATCCCATGGATTATAACGTTTAAAGGATTTTTTAGAAAACTCTGAGAGGTCTCTGTGGTCGAGTGGTTAAAATCTTCGACCACGAATCCAGATGTCGCTGGTTTAAATATCGCAAATAAATTGTATTTAATTTGTTTTATTTCGCAATTGATTCGTTAAAAATAATATATAGATTATAGTATCGCCCTGGTAAAAGACTACCATTCAAAATCAAAAAGGTGCTTGAAATGGCCATGCTTAGTGACCCAATCTGAATAGCCAGGTACTTTCCCACCTTTCTCTTCCCTTCCCCGCTACCTTCAGCCTCACAACATTCCCCAATTAGGGATGCCATAACCCTACTGGTTCCAAACGGTTGGGAGCAGTTGGGACTTCTGACTCGTGACGCCAGCCGAGCAGCTCGGCAGAGGGAGGAGGGCGGCCACTCGGTCGAGGAAATAGAATATTTTATTCACTATCTCGCCCATTTACTCGGTTGGTGGTCAACCTGGCATTACTCAGGTTGAAATTAGTCAAATCAGTGCGCTTGGCTGAGTGCTCATTGTGTGTAGATGTATCACCGAGTGCTCCGACCAAATAGGCGAGACAGTGAATATGACATTGTTTAATTTACTGTTTAGACAGTGAAGCACCCTTTTTAGCGCCCTTGAGGTGATTGAATCGCTAAACGGCGCTATATAAAGTTGACCAACAATAATATATTAATTTACGTTTTCAAGGTTGATGGTTTGAGTGATGACTACAAAATGGAATCTCAAAGAGACATCCATCAGAGGGCTACCGATGACCTGACCGATTCCGGAGCAGACCAAATCCACCTGAGCTTTCACTTGACCTCCATCTATGATCATTCAATTTTTGAGGCATTCTCAAAAGTTGTTCAAAAACTCATTCCTCAACTTCCCACACTGGAGAATTTGTTAAATATTTTGATTTCTGTAAGTATTACTATTATTTTTGATCGATCTTATTACAGGTTTATAATATGAAATATGTCGAAGTTCACTCAACTTTTTACTGCAAGCCATCTAAATTTACAATGTTTGAAATTTCAGCATTTCCGCCTTATCAAAACCACATGTATCAGATGTAAAAATATTTTATAAGTTTGAATAGAAAATAGTAATGTTGAGAAAATAATGTAAAGCAAAAACTTCATATTACATAATAATTAAAAAACGATCACTTTCTCATATTCAACGCATACAGATTGACACACTCATCTATGCTTTCAGGGGTATAGTCACATTAAATACAAAAGAGTATGAATTTTAAAAATAGTTGTTTTTAAGTAGCGCATAATATATAATATGTCTCAATACAGCCCATATATTATTCATCATGTCAGCTTCATTTACATTCATTCATAAAAGGATCTAAGTTAAAATATTTTGTGTTTGAATGACAAAAATAATAAAAACATTGTATTTTTCTTCCAGAATTCAGCAATTGAAAAAGCTTTTCTGTTTGACGTGGTTTCTAAAATATACATCGCTACGGACAGCTCTCCGGTGGACATGCAGAGCTACGAACTCTGTTGTGACATGATCGATGTTGTTATTGACGTCTCATGTATATACGGGTATGTATTTGGCCTATACCTACTTGACTCATATAACACGTAATACCAATCTCGATATGTTCACGCAATCCAACTGCTCTAGATTTCACCATTGAATCACACTGACCACTGAGGAGATAAACCGATATAAGTGTTTCGTGGGCGTGTCTGGTGTGCCTGAAATAAGATCAATTTTCCCTTACTTCAGGAGAAAATTTCATTGGTATGCCTGGAGCCAAGGAGTCGAAAGGTCTTATGTAAATTAGCGACATCAATTTTCTTTCAATTTGATAAAGACCACACTTCTAGGAATTTTCTGTTCAGTCATACTGACAGATAATAAATGAATAATTACATAGGTACATATATACATAGTTAGACTGTTGTGTTGTTATTCATTTGGATTTGTGTGTATTTAGGTTAGTTGATGACACCGAAGCAGCGGCATTTAACAGTCAAAGCTTTAGCCTAATAAAGCTCAACAATGGAACCATCTTATACCTGCGGGAAGTCAACAAGTTTCTTGCATTGGTCTGCATTTTGAGGGAAGATAATTTTGACAAACAAGGTACGCATGACAAGATATTTGCTGGGATTGTTTGACTATCGTCCTGCTACAATCTTCTTCCCTGCATTCAGTCCATCTCTTCCTTCCCGGGGAATTCATAATCTTACAACGGTTTCATGCTCCAGTTAGATTATCGAGTTCATGCTGTATTTTAATTCTGTGCAATACATTTTATAACCATGAGCCTATGATAATGGATTAAATTCATATTTAAGATGAAGCTATAACACAATATCATTTACGTAATTTGACAGTTAACTCACAGTTGGCTCTATTTTATTTATTTATATGGTTGTGCAAATGAAAAAAAAAGATCAATTTTTATAGGTTATAAAAAATGCTTCCATTCCAAAGGTATTGAAAATACTCGATGCTTTAGAAATAGTTCCTGAACCATTTTTTTTTAACATCATACAAGCGGTTCATTCACTAAGTTTATGAAAACCCAATGACTCTTGGCACCGTGACATTCATTTGTTTAATATTTTCAGGTGTAATCGATTACAACTTCTTGTGCTTTCGCGAAGCAATAACTCAAGTGTTTGAGTTGAGATGCAAAGGACAGTCAATGCTTGCATCCACACCTACCGAACACGAACTGGAACTTCCAGTCCCATCGTCAGGGATGCCCATCAACTCGACACCAATCATGATGAATGGAAATGTCCCCGGTGACAACGCATCTAGAAATATTACTACTCTAACAACCTGAAAGAAATCACTATTTTATTTTGATCACTTATATTGACATACATAGTTATCTATATTTTTAGCAAATATTATGCTGTACAAATAAGCTACAAGTTGATAACTGTACAGATATTAATAAAGATATATTGAATTATTTTTAATCGGTTGTTTTATTTGGAAACATTCATTTATTTTTGTCTAAAATAAAAACACATACAACTAAGATTGTATCAAATCTATTACATACGTGGTTATGTTACTGAAACGTATGCCTGATAATATAGTAGGTGAATTTTTTAATCCCACCAGTTTGAGTTGACCTGGATTTAGCGTCTGAACATCAATAACTTATGTGCTATCGCAAAATCAAGGCCCAGCTGTTAAATAATCACTCTAAATTGTAAAACATTTGAATTGTGGTTGTAAACTGCCGTATTTTTTTATATACAAAATGTCTTGACTGATCCTGTACGCTGGTATGTGCGTCTTTTAATATTGTTCTTATTAAAAACTGTTTAAATACCTGAAAAGTGTAATTTTCATTGTTTTTTAGTCTTATTGGTATATCCACGGATAGAACATATCACCATAGTGCTTGTTTATTATTATCTAAAAGCACTGCAAATATTTCAAAAAACGAAAATATAGGAAATAACCTCAAAAATTCTTCGACATTAGTTAATTTGATGAAAGATACTCTACGTCACTAACTCTTAAATATTTCAAATACACTTATGAAGTGAATACCGCACAAGAGTCAACTGCTCCTGTCTGGAGCCAGTGGGAGTATGGCATCCCAAATTGGAATATATTTTGAGGAGATGAAGAAGAGGAAGGTTGAGAAATATCTGACTATTCAGATCTTAAGTTACATAAAATGAGAAAGCAATTGTTTGATTATTGACATAAATGTCCACATAAAAAAAATAAACGGTCATCACATTTTTTCTTAGCAGTAATCAAATCTAATAAACGTTCCTAATTCTTATTGTTTGAGACGCCATAACACATTATTTCATGTTATTTTCTTTCAAAATATATTAGAGGCATCTTTTACAAAATATTAAACCACAACTTACCCCTTATTTTGGGCTACAGTAGACATGATAATATTGAAGTGGACAACATTATCCTTCCTAAGCTGTCATTTTTCTGCACTTGCGATGTCTGTCAGATTTCTTGGTGCTTTCCGGTTTGTCGTATTTTCGAAGATCTAGAATTATTCTGAATTTCACAATAGTGTTGTTAAAAGAGAGTGTCATTTATCATAAAGGGTGAGCGATTTTTTTCATTTATCTCCAGATTAGATGAAAACGGCAAAGTGTGTTCACAATAATTCACGGTCTTTGTGAAACGATTCGCAAATAAATCAATATTTGCGTCTGTGAAAGTAAAAATACAATTTTATGAACGCAATTTTTGAATGGTAAATCTAATGATTCAACTTAAATACCTTGTATTCGTTTATACCAAATGTTGGTTTTTAATATATCGAATTTTATAATAATTAGCTTTGTCCTTTGTATTATTTTTTCCACGAAATTGAGGGTTGGTGGTATTTTAATGTCTAATATTTAACTGGAACATGTGCAATTTTGAATTTTTACCCTTACCCCTTAAATTCTTTGTTTTTTAAAAACCGATGGATAGAATGTCACTTTTGATGGCGCATGTTTAGGACTCCATGTCCATCATGTTTTATTCATCTCTCGTGAAAACAATTCGAATATTTTGTTTATTTTATCATTGTTCGTCGATAAATGCACTAATATTGAAATAATTATATCAGTTTTTATTGGTGTCGAAGTTTATTTATTTTAATTAATCAGTCATATAAATATTATGTCTATATCACAATGATTCTAGTTAAATGCATACTATTTGATGTGTAGTCACAGAGTGTCCATTGATATTCCCATTCATTTCGTTGGCTCAACTGATATGGTGGATTTAATTTCTGTAAACACTGTTTAACAAGTTTTAAAATGTTCAGGTGTGGAGATGAAATAATTAGACAGCAAATAATTATTTAAATTTAATTTTTACTTTTTACCCAGATATTAAAATTATTCACCTTCTTCTATACTTTCATTATCTATATTGAGTTGTATGAGTCTATTTATTTATTTTTACATAACACCATGAATTAACTTTTTGCTACATTTAATTTTAATTTATTTATGTTTAACCGTATTCATTTTCCATTGTTCACTTTACATTTTTAACATTGCTTTTTTAATTGCATTAAGGTGTGTCATCCGCTAAAAGTTTAATTGAACAGTATTTTAGACACTTCATTATATCATTTATATATCGACGGTATAAAGGTAAAACTCTTAGTCACAAAATGAAAATTTATAGGAGACAATAAAAACGAATATTAAACAATTAACAAGTAATGATTTAATAAAACAAATTTGTAACTTTATTCCACTTTTATTAATTTGACTGGACCGGTTTCAGCCTATGACGGCCATCTTCAGACTAGTCCAGTCCTTCCACTAGTCTGAAGATGGCCGTCATAGGCTGAAACCGGTCCAGTCAAAATAATAAAAGTGGAATAAAGTTACAAATTTGTTTTATTAAATCATTAAAATGGAATTCCACCACGAATTAACAGTTTCAAAATTAGAAATAATAATTAACAAGTATTTATATCTGATGCTTACATGATAGTACATTTTATATTATGTAAAATATTACACATGTAGTTATATTTATGTATAAGAGATATGAGGGTTTACTTATTTTATCTACAGTTCTTAGGAAAAAAACCTCAAAATATGGTATAGAAAATTAAATTTTTACTATTAAAATTCTCTTTATCGGCTAAAATTATTTTACCATGGTCTCCCTTGTATTATATTCTATGTAAAACCAATTAAAACAACATTCCCAAAATTGATACTTTAAGGGAACTTTACACAATCGATATTATAATAAAAAATGGAGTGGTCCCAAAACAGACCCTTGTTTAAATTCATATGATTTAGAGATGGCATATCCAATTTTTTTTATATAAATTTTTTCAATTTTTTTAAGTGACTACTTATCTAATTCAGTTCAATGTCAAGAACTCCTATGTCCTTCAATTTGCTTACTCTGCATTGTTTTAAAATCATGCTGAAAATTCAAGAACACTGCTATTTTGCTTTTCTTCAGATCCATACCTATTTTCCATCATTCACATAATTAATTGATGTTTCAAATGAGTATTCATTTCTTGACCCAGATTTATATTTACTAATCTGTAACAATGGATTCAAGCAGTTCATTGAAGTCTTCAAATTTTACCTTGAATCTAGCAAAATGTACGCCTTGAGCGCTTTCTTTGTACATGCTACCCGCGGAAATTTTGGAAAATAAGTAAATTGGCTCTTCAGCCCAAAAGGTTGTGCATCACTGTTCTACAGAATTAACTGCCACATAAAATTCATTTCTATTATTGATGCCTTGTAGTCTGGTACTTTGTGCAGTGGTTTTAATCATGACAATGTTAAAATCTCTTTAGTTACTTGTATCCGACACAGTTAGTTTTTTTTATCAAGAAATATGTGGTTAATAAAAACGATATCTTCGTACTTTTGAATTTTTTTAATGTTAAATCTCACAAAAGTGCCAATTTCTGTACTGTGTGTAGACAGGGAAACTATATTTCCACCTGGTTGGGAAAAGTTGTGAGGTGGGTCAAAGAAGGGGCTGTAGGAAGGGATTTGTTAATGCGGGCCATAAAGAGGTCCGGATTAAGTAAACGAAGAAATACATATACTGATAGCTCTTTTCATATATGAGTCGATTTGGAGAAACGACCCATTCACGTGAAGGCGACATCAACAGAAAACGGATGTTCCACTCGTATATATCGAGATTCACACACATGTCCCGGTTAAAAGGAACCGTCGATATTATTTCTCCGAGGAACCGGTTCCAAATTTTCGCTAGTAAAAATATCGATATCCTTAGTCCGTTCTTTTCGTGTCTTTTTTGGTGAGGAACCAGTTCCAGTTCTTTTCATTTTCAAATCTCTACCGACTAGTAGTTTTTTTTGGCCAGGAACTTTTGTCGATTTGCTAGTTAGTACTTTTCGAAAAAATCTCCTTCATGGAACTTTTCTGGCACCAATAACCGGTTCCAAAAAGAACTGGATAAATAACCGGCGCCGGTCACCGGTAACTGGAACCGCAGATGCACCCAATTCTGATATCGACCATTTCTACTCTGATGTATAGGGGACCAATACTGCTAGCTCCTTTTAGCAGGTTCCATTGAAATACCTGTAGAACAGACCCAGCATTTCTTAACAACGGGTTGTTAATCAGACGAACCGCCCTCCTTTGCACAGATCAAGCAGGTTTATCAAGTTCAACAGTTCACACCTAACATTAAAAAAATGATAGCTAAATATCATGCATGTGGACTTTTTCATAAATTTATTTGGTTGTTCGTACGTGAATAAATAAAGTTTTCATAGTTGTAAATAATTTGATTTCGAAGGTATTTGAATTGTAATATTTTTGTAAAAAATGTTGCGGCTTTGAAACTACGATTAAAAATCCTTCCCGAAACTCATCATACAAGCGGGTCATTTACCGTCATCTTATTATTTTTCCTGTCTGCATTACCCTTATTTACTGTATCAATTAAAATATATATACCGCCACCTCGCAGCACTACTTCCGCACCTGCGTATCGTACGATACCTTGGGCGGGGGAGGAGAGGGGTGTAATCTCCCGATTGGCCAGCGGCGGCCGCGCGACTATGGCGCGACTTTTCCCCTCCCGCACCATTACCGCCATCTCGAAACGAGTTTTCCCGCCGAAATCCCCCCCCCGCCGCGGAGGCTCGACCCATACGTCACTAGACCACATAAGATCTTGATTTATGCGATTATTGGTGGTCTTTTCTGAGGCCACATCAATACATTTGCATTGAATTGTGTTCATTTTAAATGCATCATTTATAAAAATCATAAATTATGAATTCATCAAGAATGTATTACGCCTTAGAGGGTCTTAAAGGAAAGCTTGGGTAAGTGTCGCAGTTAGTTGTATGATATATTCGTTTATTTCTTGTGTCAATGGAAACAAAAGGTATGGGCCTGCCGCTGAGAGCTCTGCTGAAACCACTATAATACAGTTTATGAGAAAGGTGGATAGATTGCAACGGAGCTATCAGCGGCATGCCTGTAGCCATATATATTGTGTATCCCGTATCATCACATAACGTATACGTCTATCCCGTATACCATACCCCACGGAATGCCAAGAATTGCCAATTATGATTCGTTTTCACATCGTGAATTCCAGTTCACAAATTCAATAAGGCACCAACGTTTGACATACGAGTAGGTTATAAACTTTTTTTGGAGTTCATATTTCGAATGCAAATATGTCTGGCGGAAAGTCTGCTCACTCCCCTAGGAATATGACGCAGTACAGTAGTGCGTGATAAATCACACAAAAAGTTAGCATCAGAATAGTAACGTATTTTTTTATGAATCTCCTTTTCATTGATGATTCTCATGAATGACTCAGTGCGACTACAACTTGTAGATGGCTCAAGCACAACGGGCAGTGTTCAAAGATAAACTGATATTTAATTAAAACCGTGCCAAAACCATAGTTTTATAAGTATCAGTTGTAAATGCGCACGCCCGGTTATATAACAGTTAGCGAGCAATAACAACAAATTTGAATAATGCTTGTTTATTATATTATTATCGGACTCCACAACGAAGGCCACAACGGTATCGGTGCAAACTTACCTCGTCTTCGTGGGACTCTATTCTTGAGTTTCTATCATTATACTTTTCGTTTTCATGCATTCTTGAAAGTTCAGGATATGCTCTGATTTTTTTACTTGAAAACTTCTATGTAGCGATGGGCGTAATCGAATAATTGAAGAGAATCGTATTTCATTCATAAAGAAGACAACAGAATAACGATGTCGTTTTAGGTGCCGGTATGTCTCAGCTAGATGTAACGGACCTTTGCTTCCGCTTCTGCAAATCTAGAAGTTCTGTATACTGTTTCACTTCCGCGTTTGCAAAAGTATAACAGAAGTTAAACGGAACTTTCTAGGCACGCTTCTTGCGTGATTTGTGTTGTTTTGCAGACTAGTTTTAAGCGTTTTTTTCTTGCTTGTCCACCTTTATCGTGTACGTTGTTGTTTATTGTTTACGGCGTTTACATTATACACTGTATAGACATTCTGTTCGTATCCAATTTATATTAATCAAACCAAAAACAAGCCTTAACTAATTCAACGCATAGAAAAATAAAATTTGGTCCTTACCGCTTAAATTGTTGCCGAAAAACAATTTGGAAATTTTTGAAAACGTTTTTACTGTAAGAATGTAAATGGTAAGGGTCAGTTTTTATTAATCTAAAAATTAAACTGCCTACATCCTGAGTGCATACTCTGAAAATATTTTAAATCATTGTTACAGATTTATCAGAATTGATTCAAATGTGAAACCGGGCAAACTCCCCGTTTTTGGAGTGTTATGTTGCCTTAAAACACCATTTGTTGTTTAAATCTGTCACTTTTTTTCTTGACTAGAGATTAGGCTTGACATATCAGTTTTGAACATAATCAAAGCTATGGAAACTGCTCATTGAAAGTTTAAATACAAAGGTTAAATATATATATTTTTTAATTCTATCAAGGTATTGTGACTTATTTGATATCAAAACAATTCAAACGTGATGGCCATAGATCTCAGAGCAATAATATACCGGGAGGGATAGCTTTGCGAAGCAGTGTAGTCAGGATTGTTGATTTTTTTCCTGACTCGGGCGTGGCTAGGGTTTTCATGGACACACCTTCTAACATCCATTCATAGCAAATGTCGACATAATGTTTTGTTTATTTGTAAAACCACTTTTTCAGAGTATTGTCATCAACAAAAATATAGAATATAACCTCAAAAACCGTTGCGTTATGTCGCATAACAAAATGTAGTGGGCGGAGTCGCTGGAGACATGCTTACATACATAAAAGTGGTGCGATATTATGTGACAATTTGTCTCGTCTCTTTCTCTCTCACAGTTTACGACGTAAAAACCCGCAGAAAGTGATGTATCGTAAATTTGTATAGGTTGGGTAAAAATATTTAGCTCTCTTTCCATTATATTCTTACTCCAAGGCATAGACCCTCTCGTTGTACGTCTGATCAGCTTCACTCTAGAATAAAGCAACGACCTTAGAGTAACGTAGAGACCTAACATTGCGAAATTTTGTCCGCACTTTTTGACCAAGGATTGACCAAGGGAGGTATGACGTATATGCTTCCAGCCAATCGGATGCGAAGAAAACCGTAAAGATAAACATTATTCTGTCTTTATCTGTTTGCCAACAATTTAGCGTTAGTATCATGAGAAAGAAAGAGACCGGGATACTTTCAGAAGCCGTACAATATGGGTATTCCCCACTGTAATGGTTTCTTATGTGACAGCTAGTAAATATCTCTAAGTTAAAAATATTACGAATCCACTAAAACTCATTTCAAACGGAAGTTTATTATATTGGAACGAATAGTCCAAAGATTAATTACATATTGGTGTAAGTTACTAGTTGTTTTGTAGGTTAGAATGTTAAATATTTGAGATCTAACTAAAAAAGACGATTTTTATGGTACATACGTGTGAAAACTGTTTGTTTTTGGTCCTTTTGTACTTCGATTGAAGCAACCAAGTATAGCACATATGGCCATGATGTTTTGCTAGATATCGGACAAAAAATAACTCAAGTTTTTAACTATTTACGCACTTTTGACAGTCCGTTCGCCTGACACTCCAAACCAGAATGAAGCTCGTACAGATCAAATATTGCGGACATGGTATTCAGCACGCCCCAAATCGTGTATTGGTTTCAACAATTGTTTGTCTCTTTTTCTCATATGCGTATAGAACCGAGCATAAAGAGAGAGCTATATTTTGCGAGTTTGTCAACGATTTGTCACAAATTAGTACGGTCTCTTTATATTGTTACTCTAAGGCAACGACCTTGCCTATTCTAATCAAGTGGCGCGTCACTGCAGAATCGAGCCCCCGGGTTGTTTTTCAGTATTGTCTAGTTGGCTCGACGCATTGGCATCGCCGCTGTGACGTTTTGGTTTGTTTACATCGACCGCAATAATAGTTAACTTGTTATGATACTGCTTCCGGATAATAGGCGGTGACCTCGACTCTTGTTTTGCGAGTTCATCTACATCTGCGTCTATATATTAGCTAACAACACACTAATAACAATAATTTATGCATTCCGACCTGCTAATGCTGGAATCGTTTGCGTGCACTGAACAGAGAATACCTAAAAGTGTCATCTATACCGATTTTCAAGAAGACTACCGTTGCTAATTTACATAAGACCTTTCGACTCCTTGGCTCCAGACAAGCCAATGAAATCATTTATTATCCGCTCAAGAAATAATTTCTATATTTGAAAATGTTTGATGGATTTCTGCTAAAGTAAGGAAAATTTGAGCTTTCTTCAAGCCAATGAAATCATTTATTATCCGCTCAAGAAATAATTTCTATATTTGAAAATGTTTGATGGATTTCTGCTAAAGTAAGGAAAATTTGAGCTTTCTTCAAGCCAATGAAATCATTTATTATCCGCTCAAGAAATAATTTCTATATTTGAAAATGTTTGATGGATTTCTGCTAAAGTAAGGAAAATTTGAGCTTTCTTCGGGCACACGGACACGCCCACGGCACACTTTGTGTGTTTATAACCCCACGTGGGCGTGGCATTCCTGCCCCGGAGTTGTACGCAGGCGTTTTGGGAACAATCATATTTTTCAATTTTTCCTTGTTAGCGCACTGCGCACGTGAAATATCACTTATGTCGTATTATAATATCTCGTCCAGTCATTAAATCTAAAATCATAAAGCGTAAAATCTGTTGTTTGTCCTCCACCCTCTGCTAAAATCAGTCAAACGGTAAGTTCTGGCTTCATGAAATTTGCACCGCCTTTGCTGTCTTGAATGAATTATTAGGTCGACGCAACCGTTTTTGGCTGCAATTTTAACTACAAAGTTGAAAAACCTCTTATTTGTGTGTATCACTAAAAAACACTCGAACGGTGAGCTCTAAAGTCATGAAATTTGCAAAGTATCTTTTTTTTTTTTTAATTACATTTTTTGTTGCATACATTTTTTTTTAAATAAAAAAGAAAAGATTACTTATTATTATTATTTAATAATTTTACTGAACTATCACTAAACTGTACTGTGTAAATTCACTTTTTTAAATTATATTATGAATTCGCACGTCATATTACAACTACTGAGAAAAAACACGCGATTTTGATTCAGAGATCTCATCCAGGATACACATGTTTATACTTGTCTTACTACCCGGTTTCAACACTATTTTCTTCGGTTTTCTTAAACAATTAGTAAATATGGAACAAACAATACGGTGTTAATTTTTTTTTTACAAAAAATAACATTTCAGAGCTCCATAACTCATGATAGAAATTACACTGAAAATTGAAAATAGTTTCGTTGACTTTGAAAATCTGTGCAAATTTCATGACGCCAGAACTCATCGTTCGTGCAATTTTACTGCTTCATACAAACCCTTGAGGTGATTTTCCCACAAAAACGGCACTATAAAAGTTATCCATTTATTATTATTATTATTAAACATATTATTATACATAATCAAAACGTTGCAAAATAATTGCTTAAATGGCTTTAGCCGTGTTTGGTGACCAGATCTGAATAGCCAGGTACTTCCCAACCGATTTTCCATCTCCTTTCTTCCTCTCCACTACCTTCAGCCTCACAACATACCCCGATTGGGGTTGCCATAGCCCCACCGGCTCCAGACGATTGGGAGCAGTTAAGACTCTTGTACGGTATTCACTATAAAAATATATAATATATTAGTAAAATATTTTTTACTACGTTTACGTTACCTTTTTATTTCTTGAATGTTTTGCGGTGTTTTCTCGATTGAATTCTATCTGTATGTTTCACAGTGTTCTGGACTGTCTTGGAATGACCCCCTTGCACCTCTTTACACCTTAGTTACTTTCATCATATACTCGTAAATTATCTAGAATTAAAAAGTTTCTCAGTTCTTGGACGTTACAATCGTATTGATCTTACTGCGGCGTGATCAGACACATATCAGACATATTATAAGTATGCAGATTATTGTATAATACAGCTTCGAGTAATGTATTGACGTATTCTATAATCTTTTCGTTTTAAACGCGTCATATCAATGATGCATAAGTCATTTCTAGTATATTTTTCTTGATTAGGAGAATTAATCTCTTATTTTATGTTTTATCTTTATATTATTTTGTTTTGAATGTACCGAGATATTATATGATTTATGATTCTCACGACATACAGTAGATATTATTTTGGTCGATTTTTGGGGTGTTAATACGTCTGCCCCGATGATGGACATTGCAAGGCTGTCCAAAACGTTGGATCAAAGCGGAGGTAGCATAGGACTACTTAGGCCGGGTTGTTTCATTACAAAGCCGCGGTTTAGCCAAAAAAAACGTTCTATCTCAGTTGAGCTCACTATTTTGAACTTTTAAGAATGTTTAATCCACGCTTAGTTTAAATTGTTAGAATGGTTGTTAAAAAAAGTAGTTTTGGACAAATATGATTTTGGCTAAATCACGACTTTGGGACGAAACAACCCGACCTTAGCACCCCTAAAATCAAGTGACATAACCTTGTAAAGTGTCAAAATTATAGGTTGTGATTCAGAGCAATTTTATACTAGGAGAGATAGCTTGTGAAGTCAGGGTTATTGATTTTTTCCTGGCTCGGGCGTGGCTAGGGCTAGGGTATTTATACGTTCATTCATGGCACATGTCGACATAATGTTTTGTTTATTTGTATAACCACTTTTTCACAGTATTGTTATCAACAAAAATATAGGATATCACCTAAAAAACCGTTGAGTTATGCCCTGTTATGTTGCACAACAAAACGTAGTGGGCGGAGTCGCCGGAGACGCGGCAGACGGAAAACATGCTTACATACCGCAAAGTGGTGCGATATTATGTGACAACTTGTCTTATCTCTTTCTCTCTTACGGTTTACGACGTAAAAACCCAGAGAAAGTGATTTATCGTAAAGTTGTAAAGGTTGGGCAAAAATATTTTACTCTCTCCCCCTATATATTATTGCTCTGAGGGTTATGATTACCAGTGGACGCCGTCATAGAGTACAAGACAATGTAACGAAAATTTTATTACAAAACGGTAGACAAAAACACAGCATTTTCGTATATTAATAAAAAGCAGCATTTTAATCTTAACCACTGTTTTTATTACAAACTGTGCTGTTTTTTTTTAATATTTAAAAAAAAAATAATACCGCATTATGCCTTAAACAGAACCTAAGAAATTCTACATTTAAGAACTTCCCATATTCACTTTATTTTTTATGGTTTGTGTAGATACTGTGTTTTTATTTAGCAGTTCTATGTAGGTACTCGTTGATAATAAAACAATTCATAAATTCCTTAGAAAATAGCAACGTTTAGGACTGTATCAATATAATTTTGATAATATTATATAATATAATATATTATAAATTATTTAACCTATGTTATTGTTTTAATCGATTTGACCCATTTAAAAAAAGTTTTATACGATCTAATCGGCTTGTTTTCTCTCGTCAACGTCGCCATTTGGAAAATGTGGTGAGGCTTAAAGGAGCAGGGAGGAGAAGATGAAGATTGGGAAGTACCCGGCTATTCAAATCTGGGCACTGAACATAGCTAAAGCCATTTCAAGCAACGTTTAGATTCTGAACGGTGGTCTCTCACTAGGGCGATACTGATAGTATCATCATCGTTAATATACTGTTATATGTACTGTGAAACAGGTGAATCTACATCACATTGGAATTGATTTTGTAGTATACCTTTTTTTTCAAAGTGAAAATGCTCAATCCGATTTTTTAAAGTTATTTGGTTTCTGTATGTGCTGCAGATGATCACATTTTTCTGCTGAAGGTACCATGAGTTTTCGGAAACCGTGTATAGATATTTTATTTATATAATATATTTGAAAATTATTGGGTTCAGAGACAAGGAGCTTACCGCTCTATCACCGGTTGTTTTTATTTCAATAAACTTAGTTCTGTTCTCGTTTTATATAAACTTCATCATCAGAGTGGTAGATATTCCCAGTATCGCCCTAGTGAAAGAATACCTAAACTATTCAAAATCGAAACGATGGTTGAATAGACTTTAGTTGTGCTTTGTGACCAGATCTGGACAGTCAGGTACCCAACCTTCCTCTTTCTCATTTCCTTCCTATCCCCTCTACCTTTCACTTCACAACATACCCCAATTGGGGATGGCATAGTCCCGCTGGCTCCAGACAGTTGGCGGCAGTTGGGACTCTTGTGCGGTATTCACCTAAAAAAACACATTTTTTATACCAAAATTTCACACGAAATACAGAACATAACATTGACGTAACTATTCGAATGGTTGACCTAGACTAGGTTAACGACTTTTCAGAAAAGTGAACGTCCGATATTTTCTTTTGGTAAATATTTATTATTGTACAGCGGCCAATGTCAAATTCTTGCGACATTTTTGAGGGGATTTCGAAAATGTGGTGGTGATCCGAAATAGAGCCCGATCTAACTAAGACACTGCGCGCCGAGGAATGCGCCATCGAGTACTGGGTGGTGACCAGTGGCGTGACACAAGCATAGACATAAAATACAAGACACGTCATATTCATAAAAATCTTACGAAAAATGTAGCACCACTAATGTTGCACCACTAAATGTTTCACCCGGGTATGAAAAGGATTGCCATTCAAAGAATATGTGTGTGCGGAAGAGATAGCTATATGAAGCGTGTTTCGAAGGTATGTCTCGTTGACTTGGTTTAGTGCAACCAGGCGCGTTGTATCATTAACGTATCTACATTATTTCATTCATCTAAGGACACAATGCGCGTTTTACTTTATATTGACTGATTCGGCCCAATTCTTCGATTGCTTCGCCGATTAATACTAAGATACTCGTAGCTAGTGATATCGAAGCGATTCGATCATGATTATGTTCGATTAATCGAATTATATAATCGAGGAAAAGTTTCGAAATATTTTAAGTCGCAGTGTTTGGAAATCCATAAATTGTCTCAATTTTTCATTTATTGCGAGACCATCGTAAACAACGCCATCGAAGTGATTCGATTATGATCATTTTCGATTAATACAAACGAAAACTTCTAGAAATATTCCAAATTTATGCGAATTGCATAATAAGTGTTTAAGTAGATAGCACTAAAGTTACGGTACTCGTTACGTTGCCCCAATTATTTCACAAATATAAATAATTTTGTTCCAATGTTTCAATAATTTGAACGATTAGTGCTAGACAGTCATAGACAATGACTCGATAGTGATCATGTTTAGGCTAATCGAATAATGCAATAAAAAAATAATTTCCAAATGTTCATTTTTTTAATTACTAGGTAGGTACCTAGCGGCAATGTTCCGGAAGGCTTGCTACGTTGGGTCAATATTTTCCCAGCAACAATTTTTCAATTAGTTGGACGTTAACGCCAGGTACTCAAAGACAGTGATATTGAAACGATTATATAATAATGATCGATTATACGAATAACCCACTAGGGATATTTTTTCTCTGAACACTTGAACGTTAAATATTCGTTTAATGAATCAGTACCTAAATGTTTCGAGAAGCCATGTACCGATAATTTTTAATTTCCCATGAACACTAAGATCGCTGTCATTATAGCTTTCTTTGTCGGAGAAAGATACATTTTTTTAAAACAGCCATTATTTCGAAACATTCGATTATTTTGATGTTTTTATTATCAACATGTCTCGAATGTGCCCATCACTACGTAGTAAAGGTCGGGATTGCAACCGCAATTCTTCATATATCTTTATAATATGCATTTTAATAAAAAGTGGGTGCAAAGTTTAATTGAAATTCCGTAGAAATATTAATGTCAAAATAAATGTTTTCAAATGCATTGACGTGTCGTATGTATTTTTTTTCTTCATAAATATAGTGGCGTGGCCTGACATGACTCACGACCGTAGAATTTCTACTAAGGCTCAACGCTGGAAAATATAATAATATCTTTGTAAATAGCCTTCCTGTAAATTTGATATCACTAGCCAGCCCTCTTTTCAAGAACCTTTCACGAATAATATTTAGAGTTGTGACCGCTCCGTGCGAACTACTACAAAGAACTACTTTATTTTGCGGCAGTTCAGTTGCGAAGTTGAACTTCAAAGCCTACAAAGAAGTATTTCATTTTAAGTAGCGTTGTGACCGCTTTGAAAAAACTACTTTTAAGAACTACTTCTTTTGGCTGCAGTTCCTACTTCATTAATTGTTCATTGAACAAATACTTCAATTGAAGTTGGTAGTTCATTTTTGCGTTCATTCATTTCATTAATTTCATTCAATTCTTTTAATTGAACAAATAAATCAATGGAAGTTAGATTACAAAGAACTACTTCAATTTGCAGCAGTTCAGTTGTAAAGTTGAACTTCAAAGCCTATAAAGAAGTACTTCAATTGAAGTTCGACTTCAAAGTACTTCGATCTAAAGGAACGTGATTTTTTTTTAGTTCTTTGCGTTTTAAAATTTCTACCGACTAGTACTTTTTTATTTTGGCGAAGAACCGGTTCCAGTTCTTTTCAATTTGAAATCTCTACCCTAGTCCTTTTGTTTTGGCGAGGAACCAGTTCCAGCTCTTTTCAATTTTAAATCTCTACCGACTAGTACGTGTTTTTCAACGAGGAACCAGTTCCAGTTCTTTTCGTTTTCAAATTCCCACCGACTAGTACTGTTTATTTATTTTGGCAAGGAACCGGTTCCAGTTCTTTTCACTTTCAAATCCCTACCGACTAGGACGTGTTTTTTTCGGCAAGGAACCGGGTTCAAAAAGAACTGAACAAAATAACCGGATAAATTCAAACCTCTTTTTTGCGAGTTCGACTTCAATTGAAGTGTTCACTGCGAAGGGTTCATTTTAAAGAACTAGCAATTCGTGAAGCATTCACAAAACATTGAAGTTTTTCCCAACGCTAATTTTAAGTACTTCAGTTGAAGTTCGACTTCAAAGACTACAAATAACTAATCCATTTTGCGGCAGCGCACACTTTAATTGGAGGTCGACTACAAAGGCGAGGAACTGGTTCTTCCCCAGTTCAATTTTTTTTTTTTTTTTTTGATTTGCTAGTACTTTTTCGGGGAGGAATTTTTGTTGATTTGCTAGGATATTTCGATTTAAAATCTCTATCGACTAGTGCTTTTTTTGTTGATTTGCTAGTACTTTTCGTTTTCAAATCTCTACCCACTAGCGCTTTTTTTTCAGAGAGGAATTTTTGTTGATTTGCTAGTACTTTTGGATTTGAGATCTCCACCGACTAGTACTATTTTTTGGCGAGTTCGACTTCAACCGAAGTGTTCACCGCGAAGGGTTCATTTAAAGAACTAGCAGTTCGTGAAGCATTCACAAAACTTTGAAGTTTTTCCCAACGCTAATAATATGATTGCGTTATGCGTCGGAGATTTTTAAGGCAGAGTATTGCAATGGACGTGAAACATGTGTTTTTTATCAGTGCTCGTAAGCACCAATCCGCACACAGCTCGGTCAGATTGCTCGGTCAACTAATAAATTATATCATCCAACCTGTTTGCCTTAGAGTATACAAGAGGTAGCCCAAGCCAAAGCCAGTGAAGTCAGTTTTGGACTTGTTTTTGATGATTTTAACATGACTCGGCGCAAATGGGCGTGGCTAGGACCAAGGCTACGGTATTTATACATCCATTCATATCACATATCGACATAATGTTTTTGTGTATTCGTATAGCCACTTTTTCACAGTATTTTTATCAACAAAAATATAGCATCTAACCTAAAAAACCGTTTAGTTGTGTCAAGTTTAGTGGCAAAATATAAAATGTGGGCGGAGTCCTGCCGTTAACCAGCGAAAATAACCAGCTTAAGAACATTACGACAGTATATAGAACTTAGAGTAACAATATCTAGAGACCTAACTTTGCGAAATTTTGTCCGCACTTTTTGACCAAGCAATGACCAAAGGGTGTGGCCTAAACTCGGAGTAAAATCACTAACAGGGTTGTCACAAATTAAGTAAATTAGGTATTTTGTTGTGAGTAGGTAGTTGTAAATCATTAAAAAGAATGAATGTTGTATATTTTTTTTGTTTATTCAAATATACATTAATCAATAAGATTATTAAAATCTTATTTATAGATAAAAATATAAACGAATTAAATTATTAGTACAGAACATTTTATAATACATATTATAAAATGAACTTCAGTTCCATCAACAAAATAGTTTACAAACAAAAGTAAAATAAAAAAAATGTACGGTGATAACAGATGTTAAATCATTTTCTTAACCTTGGAGTAAGAATATATGGAGAGAGATCAATTTTTTTTTACCTATATAAATTTGCGATAAATCACTTTCTCTGCGTTTTTACGTCGTACACCATGAGAGAGAAAGAGACACAAAAAAATTCACAAAACATGACACCGATTTTAAGTATTGTAGGGATGTTTTGAACTTATATAGCACAGTTTTGTGATATTTCACGTCAAGTGCGCTTCATACTTAATTAATTAAGCTAATAATTCTAACTAACAAGGAGAAAATAATATATAATATGTATACAAAATTAAAACTATCTAGATGCATATCGTTATCATAAATCATCAGAGAACAGGTTCAGAAATGGGTACAATAGTGCATGTGCACATCAATAGATTTAAAAAAAAACAATTAACTAGAAGCTAAGGGTATAAAAATCCAGATGAAACGTATGAATTCATATTAACATATTTGTTAAATCAAAGAAAAAGAAATTAGATTTTTCTCGTCTTTTTTCATCCTTTGGAAATCTAAAAATAATTAAATAAATAATAATATTCCAATTTTGGCATAGCCCTGAATCTGGGGACGTAACCGAAATTATAAATATAACTAAGAGATAAACACTATTCTGTCTTTATCTGTTTGCCAACAATTTAGCGTTAGTATCATGAGAAAGAAAGAGACCGGGATACTTTCAGAAGCCGTACAATATGGGGATTCCCCATTGTAATGGTTTCTTATGTGACAGCTAGTAAATATCTCTAAGTTAAAAATATTACGAATCCACTAAAACTCATTTCAAACGGAAGTTTATTATATTGGAACGAATAGTCCAAAGATTAATTACATATTGGTGTAAGTTACTAGTTGTTTTGTAGGTTAGAATGTTAAATATTTGAGATCTAACTAAAAAGACGATTTTTTATGGTACATACGTGTGAAAACTGTTTGTTTTTGGTCCTTTTTGTACTTCGATTGAAGCAACCAAGTATAGCACATATGGCCATGATGTTTTGCTAGATATCGGACAAAAAATAACTCAAGTTTTTAACTATTTACGCACTTTTGACAGTCCGTTCGCCTGACACTCCAAACGTGAATGAAGTTCGTACAGATCAAATATCGCGGACATGGTATTTAGCCCGCCCCAAATCGTGTATTGGTTTCAACAATTGTTTGTCTCTTTTTCTCATATGCGTATAGAACCGAGCATAAAGAGAGAGCTATATTTTGCGAGTTTGTCAACGATTTGTCACAAATTAGTACGGTCTCTTTATATTGTTACTCTGAGATATAGAAGCCGTCCAAGAAATTTGTTGTCTCTTTCTCTCTCATGGTGTACGATGTAAAAACACAGAAACAGTGATTTATTACAATTTCGGATGGGTTGGGTAAAACAAATTAGCTATCCCTCCATATATTGTTCCTTCAACCTGTTTGCTTTGCACTTCAATATAACCTTTTATTAATGTGCGATTATAATGATCGACTGATTCGCACAATGATTTACTGTTTGACATCCGTAGGAAATATTTAGAATTATCAGGCTTTTACATATCTGATTACTTAAGTCATTTGAAGCATCGTTTCGCTTTTGAATGATGGTCGTTTACTTATAATACTTGAATATTAATGTTTTAAGTGCCAACATATTAACTGTCCTCAATCATATTTTCCTTTTCTTTGATTTTACAAATGTGTTTAAATGAATTCATATGTTTCATCTAAATTTTTATACCCTTAGCTCCTGGTAAATTGTTTTTTAATCTGTTGATGTACACATACACTGTTATACCCATATCTGAACCTTTTCTCTCGTGATTTATGATAACGATCATTATTTTAGATAGTTTTAATTTGTATACATATTATGTATTATTTTCTCCTTGTTAGTTAATCTTATTAGCATAATTAATTTAGCATAAAGCGCACTTGAGGTGAAATATCACAAAACTGCGCTATATAAGTTCACTGTTATTATTGTTATTATGGTCTGCCACTAGGGCTATACTGAAAGTGTCCCTTACTCAGGAATGTGCAAATTTGGGTACTATTTTGACGTCGGCCGAAAGTTACAGAATTCGTCAAACTCACCTTGATTTTATTATGATTTGAAAACTTGTCAGCTAACTGAAATATGCAAATTTTCGGCCTTTTTCTTGGCTGCCGTATTCTGAAAAACTCGTCAATATAGATTTATTTTCATGAAAAGAACAACGATATATTTTTCAAATTTAGGTCGGTGTTTTTCAAACATTAGCAAATCGACGATTTCATTACATCACATATGGATGGACCTCGATAATCGGTTCGTTTCAGCTTTTGTACAAATTGTCATCAGCGGAAGTGTCTTGTTGTCATGCTTGTCAGCTAATCACAATTTGTTTGAAACGGGCCTAGAATCTATCGTTAACGGGGACCATTCAACGGGACCATGACAAAAAACAAAATGGCGCCAATCATCGAAATGTGACGGTGTCAAATGTGACGGTGTCAAATGTGACGAAGGTGTTAAACAACACCTCAACCTTAGTATGGTTGAGATGTTTAACACTTTGACGGTATCCGTGGTCGAGTGGTTAAGACGGTCGACTACGAATCCAGAGGTCGCGGGTTCAAATAGCCTGTAAAAATTATTTAAAATGCATGCATGCAAACCAAAATAATAAGTAGTGTTTAAGTTAAAATATTATTAGTCAAAAAGAAAATGAAATAATTAGATGCTTGTAAACTTAAATGTACAAAGTAACTAATATAAAAAAATAAAAAATAAAAAATATTAAAAAATCCCGGCGTCCGCAAATAAATACTTATTGAATTAAATTGCGTTATTTCGCGTTTAAAGAATATATAGTATATTTACGACACGTTCCAGAGTGGTAAGTATCGCATTGGTGAAAGACCACCGTTCAGAATCGAAATGTTGCTTGAAATGGCTTTAGCCGTGTTTGGTGACCAGATCTGAATAGCCAGGTACTTCCCGACCTTTCCTGTCCCTATCTCATTCTCTTTCCCAATTCCTGTAGCCTCACAAAACTCCACATTTGGAGATGCCATAGTCCCACCGGTTCCAGTTGGAACTCTTGTGTGGTATTCACTTAAAAATAGTATAAAAAGTCAGGTCACGTTCACGAAAAATGGACTAGTATTTATAATTTTTTTATCGTTGGTTATTGTTATTATTATGAATGCCTAAAATGTATTGTTTTATATATATATATATATATATATATATATATATATATATATATATATATATATATATATATATACATATACATATATATATATATGTGTTTTCCCGGACTTTTAATATTGTTTTATCGGCAAAAAGAGTGTTTAAATATTTTTAATCTCATAAGCGAATGTGGTAAAATCGCCACATACACTAAGACAAATATATTTTTTATTAATTTCTGCGGTGTCATGCAAAACCAGCAACAATTGCTTTCAAAAGTTCATACCAGTCCTAAAGCAGTATCAGCTGATTAATTACGTTGAATAATACACAATGTTGCCGTGTAAAAAGAAAAGCATGTCACTGAACTTTGCGAATTTCCCCTCCTCCTTAAAACATCCCATGTTTACGTGTAACGTTAAAATTATGAACAACATTCGTGAAATGAAAGGTCAACAGGCCGTAGCAGCCTTTAAATTTTTCTCAACCACCAAAGAAATTTTGTGTGGCGTGATAAACTCGTTCCACACCGCGACAAATAGAAGCGCCCAGCACCGAGGAAAACCGAGTCACTTTGTGAAAGTGTGCTTTACGTTTATCGAACGGAGATACGCACACGTTGATTGAATTTATACATTGTAGCGAAGTGCGATTACTTCAATCCATGAAGAAATGCATATTGATGAAATTAGTTCGCCGCGAGTTCGTTGCAATCTGAATTGTGATTCAGTTTGTTTCTGTCCAAGTCGGAGCTAGTACGCGTTTCGCGTACGCGTCTGTTGGCAATATTGTTATTGGCATTCTCAGCTGTTAAGTTGTCAGTGACCGTGAATAAACGTCAACAAGATACGTCAAACCTGCCAGTTCAACGAATTCGCACTGTCAGGTGAATATGAAATTAGCAAATTTTCCACCATTATGATTGATTATCGCCGGTAAAACTCGGGAAATTTACATCACACTTCCATCATTATGAAGTCCCGTGTATGTTTAGTATTATTCGTGAATTATTTTGATTAGTGATATTGTATTAAAGTGTTGGAAACGGAAAATTTGATTATCGTTTCATCGTGCTCAGTTAAAAATTTGCATATTCATTTATTAGTGTGCCGTTACAACGATTTAATAATTCGTTTTGTATTATTAGCTTCTACCTGGTTATGTATCTTTTCTTTGTCTGAATGCAATGAAAGTACTTATAAATTGAATACTGGAATTAATTAAGGCTCTAAGTACCAAAAAAATAAAAACTGTTTTTTTTTTAAGAATCGTATTTTACTTACATCATAAAATACGATTCTGTAAAAAAAAAAGGTTGTTAATTTTTTGGCACTTAGAGCCTTAATTAATTCCAGTATTCAATTGTGTTATTTAATATTTTTCTTTGTCTGATCATGTCGAAATCAGTTGTCAGCTTCATATTTTCTACATGCTTCATGTTTTTTGAGGGCGAATCGTACGTTTTTCCTCAAAACATTTTAATTTCCTCGTTGCTACCTGCTATCTCCTTTCGCACAAAGGGTTGTGTGCTGTACTCTGTACAGTCTGTACTGCTGTGTGTTGCGGTCAGTCGCAACCGATTGCGATACAAGTTTGCGAGGCTTATTATGACCACTAACGTGGAATCCCCTGACGACAGTGTTGTGTTGTATATCTGAACGAAAGTTGACATCATTACAGTCGCGTGTGAGGTGAGCTCTGTGCGAATAAATCGCTCCGAGATCGAGCCAGATTGCCGACTTGCCCGTTCAAAGTCCAAGCATTTATCCTGTTTAGTCACTTTATTACAGCAGCAAGCGAAGCAGTATTTATAAGTTGTTATTCTTCCCTGTCCGCCTTACAGACAAAACATGAGGTCTTATCGTTAACGGTCGTTCAACTGCACGTGGAACTGTGAAGCAATATGCACTTTTTTTAGTAAAATGTCGACAAAGGCATCACAGGTAACACAGGCAATAGAGGTGTGTTGTAACTTCTACTAAGATAAGATAAAGTAGATTTGAGTACACCAACTAACTCTTTTGTCTATTTTAAACACCATTTTGACTCATGCTTACTGTTTGACGTCACTGGCAAATCAGCTGTTTTAATATTGGTATTAAATCGTCTATCGCGTCACAAAATAATGTTTTGTCATAACTAGCTTATTTTTTACGTGGTATGAAAAGACTAGTGGTTATTTAAAAACTAAGAAGTTAGCCTTCCCTTCACCGGAGGGTCTAAAAATCCTCGGTCCCTTACAAAGTACTATTAACTAAAAATAGAATATTTGATCTGGCTTTTCCGAAGCGCGTACAATACAAACTATTGGTTGCACAACGGTAAATAGCGGGCAGATTTTCAACCCCACGAGCGATCTAACAAAAGAGCGAATACCTTACTGATCTCACTATCTAAGAGTAAAATATAATCCACGTTTTATATGTATTGAATATTATTCTTGATTTTTTAACATAATTCACATATGAATATATGTCTCAATGTTTATTATTTAATATAATTTTCTTTGTCTTGGTTTTTTGCTGTAGAAACTGATCAGCTTAAATTTTTTAAAATCACGCAATATGCCACCTGTAAGCTTTTTTTGGTCGTCTTATATTGTATATTACCTTCTTCACGTGAAAAACCTTATTTCCCGAATCTTAATATTAGTTTGTAATATTCAACGTTTTGTTAGTACCTACAAACGTTTATGAAATTATTGTATTTAAACGCATTTTTTCGTCTGATCGATAATGCCGAGTTTCGGAAACAAAATTCGTTGGTCTATAATTATTTTCATATTTTTTGTAGTCAATTAAGGGGGTATAAATCGGTAACCATAATTTATGAACATTTTTGTGCAGTATTTTATAGGCGTTACGACCGCTTCTCGAAACTGATGGTTACTAAATATAATCTCGCTGTCAGTCTTAAATTAATGACATAATCGTTATAAACTGATGTACAAGTTTTTTTTCTGAAAATTTCATGTTTCCCGGAAAACGCATACCTTCGTAATCGGAACTCGATGAAAGTCCGTTGGCGTTCTTGATTCGCTGACTTTACACTTTGCATTGAATGCATTTGCTTTGTTTGTTTCTGTTCCTACGAATTGATTAAAACTCCATATGTATTATGCAACCTAAGCAAATTTATGACACTTTCAATGTAGGAAGGTATTTATGCAATACTTCATGCAATTACTAAATGTTTGTGCATATTTGTAAATAAATTTCTCTGTAATTATTGAATATTATTCAGCAAATTTGATCGCATGATAAATTTATGGTAGTCGACTTATTTTGATATTTAAGAGCATCGGTGTAAATTGTTTTCAATCTTCGATTCAACTTGTTAAGGCTGATTCACACCAACGGAGTATGTGCCAAGACAAATTTGTGTGGCATTATATCCTTCTGCCCACCCTTGTGATATTTAACTACTTATTTAGCTTAGTAAAAATACTTACAACGCAGATTTTTTTTCTAACCATTTTTTTATCACAAATTTGTCTTGGCACATACTCCTTGATTGATATTCATACCATATCAATAAGTTTTCTTGCGGAACAATATCGGCACTGAGCGGAACCGGATGTTGGTGTGAATCAGCCTTTAACCATCCCTTGTTTATTATAATTTATTTTGAGAATCGAAATTTTCAAGAAGCTTTTCAAGAATCAAAAAAAAAAATATTGTTTCTGTGTTTAGAATCTACACAATATTTACGTTTTCTTGACGTCAAAGTTATTGTAAATAATGGAACAATCTCTTACACAACTGATAAAGGTTTTTACGTTTTATTGTTCCAAATTTGTGATCCTATAAGACGGATGAGACTGAAGTTCGATGCTTATCGTCGCTTATCACGTAATAAGTTTGAGGTGAAAATGTCTAATCAACACCCGATTGACTTATGAGAGTTCAACCATGCCAAGGTTAAATTTAATTATTGGCGAAATCAATAAACATGCAAGTCAATTATAAAGTATTGATAGTTTTCGGGAACTTATCATGTAATTTGGAAACGATTCTTGAAAGATGTTCGAACTACGTATAAACATAAAACACTCGCCTTTCTACTTGTTTCCAGTAGCCTTTCTGTGAGTAGACGGTGTCTACAGATCGCTGATTTACACTTTCAATTGCACTGGAGATTTGCCCTTTTTTGCATAATTTTCTATTCAATGACAGCTTCAAAAAGGTGTCGCCGATTGTCGATCATTGTTGACACGGTAGTTCGTTCTTATTGACGAAAAACGACTTCCAACAATAACAGGACGTACAAGTTTCTTTCGTCCGCATTTTAGAAAAAAAAAAATAGAGCGGTCTTATCTTTTATCTTGATTGAACTTACCAAAATCTGCACTTTAATTAGTCATGGCTGTTTTATATTGAGGTTGACAAAGCACCAAAATTTTCTTTATCTGGTCAAAATCAACCTCTAAAATAGTTAATTGACTACACATTTTATTGATTATCATTTGCTGGAAATTACTCACAGGTGCTTTTTTATTTCCGTTTCAATTCGGATTATTTTTTCTGTAAAAAGGCTAAAAGTCGTCAGGGTATCGTGTTTTTTGAATCACATATAAAATTATTCACAATCTGGGTAATTCTATACATGACGCCATCTATGTTTGCAATTGTGTTCGGATAGAACTTTGATCACGATTATAAAAAAAGTTAAAATAATATTATTAATTTTCAAACAGTATGAGATTGATAAAAATGACAGTTAGAGAATTGGTTGGGGTAATTCAGTTGATAGAACGTTGTTCCCAGATAGGAAGCGAATTTTCTTGAAACATCCACTTTGCTCAAACCGCATTGAAGGCCATCCACAACCTGTGTTACATACATTTTCTAAAACACCTTTTGAAAGATCTGCTAGCCTCGCAGGGTTCGACGACTTTATGATTTATTTGATATAAAATTAATTAGGCAATTTCGTTTTTAATTGGTGCGCCGGCTTTAGATACTGACTCGTAATATTAGATTTTCCAACTAAAAACGATTCGAGTTTATGCAGGCCGCTCCGCATTGATTTTCCGTGAGATTCGACTTACAACACGCGAATCGAACTAACCAGAGCATGGAGTTGCTTGTTATTTTAGCATCAAAAGTTAACGTTTCTCCAGCTGGGAAGCACGAATAGGTACTGCATCGTATTTTAAGCCGGCACTAATATAATATGATAAACTGTACGAAATATGTTTTTGCTTCTTATTTTTTTTAATTTATTTTTTGTAACATACTTTTTGTATTTCTTTAAAATAAAAACATAGTTAAGTAAAAAGCATAGGTATAGAGAAAAGATTCGAAAAATAATGTATCACAAAATATATATATTTTATATGCTTCTTTTGTTTTTGTATTTTTATTTAGATTTGT
Organism: Drusus annulatus; assembly: GCA_022651775.1. Lineage (NCBI taxonomy): Eukaryota > Metazoa > Arthropoda > Insecta > Trichoptera > Limnephilidae > Drusus > Drusus annulatus. The sequence continues at coordinate 1,447,259 of JAGWCC010000048.1, read as the reverse complement.
GCAAATTATTTTAATGTTTAATGTAAATATAACAAATCATGATTTTATTGTATTCTTTTTCTTCTCGTATATCGAAGTTAAGGCTCGATACAGACAGGATTCTGGACCAAAACGTTGCATCTCCACAAGTCTTTTCATGGCCCGGATATCATGTGCAGTCATCTGTTTTCTGAAGCAGCAATAACTCGCGAACGGTGATCTCTGGCGTCGTGAAATTTGCACTGTTTTAGTTAGCCGAAACATGTTCAGCTATAAATTTCATTTCTATCATGAGTTATGGAGCTTTTACATATTTAACTGTAAAAAATAAGACAAGACGCCCAGCCAGTTATTCTGTTTCGCCATTCGAAGCTATTGTACCCGACGTAACAGGGCACACAAGTAAACTGTATAGGGGGCGGTCCCAATCTGTGAGGTGCTCCAAGGGGTCGTCTCGTTGTAAGGGAGGCGACGGGTTCAGCTTGTAGGGCCTCGGCTTTCAAGTGAAGATGCTGCGGGTCTGGTCCATTTATATTGCGCTCCAGAGCGCGACCACGGATTTGGGAGATTTGTATGGGGGAATTTTGTTTCCCCCTTTCTCGCTCTTTCCGGGTCGCTGGCAATTTTGTGGGATAGATTTAATTAATCTATCCCCTTCTCCTAAGCATCACCTTTAACCTCAACTTCTCCACACTCTTCCATCATTTTTATTAAGTTCAGAAATACAGATTAAAAATACAGTTTTCAAATAATGCCCGGTTTTTTTGGGGCTAAACTCTTAATAACTAACTTATACTAACATTTACATATATGAAATTACAACAGTTGTGTAGCTGGGGGCCGAGTTATCACCCCGGTATATTTTATTTGGCCGGGTGATTAACCTGGCCCCCGTGAAAGGGTTAGAAAGATTAATTTTTCTCCCGGACCCGCTCGCGCAAGAATCGTTACGCCGGCTGGGATCGGGCCGCGCTACGCGCCCGTCATCCCGCTTCTCGTTTCCTTAGTCTGGCTGACCTACCCCGAAGGGCTGATTGCTTTACGTCATTCGGGCTTATCAAGCCGGGAGAAATATACATTACAATGATTAACATTTCTAAATAATATACAATAATCTTAATGCTACACATTTATCGTGGACCATGTACGTCCGACACAGCTATTATAAAGCTGTGACTACATACGATCGACTTATTTATGTGGAATTAATTATTAATCTATATATATATATATATATCTATTTTAACTATCTAACATATCTATCTATTATAACTTAGCATACTTCTCTGCGCAGTCTGCCAAAAGATGATCTAACAAACGAACTCTTATTTTTATTCATAGATATTTTGTACCCACCATATTTGCAGTGGCGACTTCCACGACTGCGTAGATAAGTTTGTAGAGCAGTAATTTTTATTATTCGATTTAAAAAAAGAAGACTTTCTACCCATAATATTTCCCAGGTTTAATTTGTATAAGTACCGACTTCTTTGTTGAAGATTCCTGTTTTAAAAAAGTGGCATAGATTATGTCATTGTAAAGTTACAATAGAATGACAATGGATTTCTTTCTTTGTACCGAATACGCATAGAATATATTTGCCATTGCGCTCAACCTCATTCAAAGCAACAAAGGCGGAAGATAATAGTAACATGTATTGCATTTCTATAGCGGAGTTTTCTGATATTTCACCTCAAGTGCACTTTACTATTGAAAAATAATAAACATAAAACTAATGATTTTATAACCTCATGCTGGGGTCATGTTCTTAAAATTACTTCCGCAGTGTTCCTTTTTAAAAAGTGAATACAGCACAAGAGTCTTAAATGCTCTCAACCGTATGTTGCAGGGGGACTATGGCATCCCCAATAGAGGGTATATTGTGAGGCTAGAGGCAATGGGGGATAGGAAGGAGATGGAAAAGAGGAAGGTTGGGAAGTACCTGACTATTTAGATCTGGTGACCGAAGGCGGTTAAAACCATTTCAAGCAACGCTTCGATTCTGAATGGTGGTCTTTCACCAGGGCTATACTTAAGAGTATATACCACTCTGAAACGTGTAGATGTATGTTTTAAGTTATATATTGTTAAGAATGTAACAGGTAAACGGGAAACAGAAATACGTATGGATGTAAACGTCATCGTTTGAAAATATGAATGAAGCAAAACTGGTTTCAATTAAATGGCAAAGCGGTTGTTCTGGTATAGAACAGAACGAGTTTATTAACAATAGAACAGGACAAAATAATACTAATAAAAACCTTAGATGAATCAAATAATGTAGATACGTTACTGAGACAACGCGCGTGAATGCACTAAACCGAGTCCGCGAGACATACATGAGAGTTACTGCGTTTAGTATCACACAAACATTCGTTCGACAGACAAGCTGTCACCAGCTGTCACAAACGCGTCGCTGTGGGCTCCTTTCTGAGAAAAAATGCCTTGAGAAGTGTGAAAATCATTTGGGAGCAAAAATCATATTTCATGGAATTTCTTTCCATTCATAATTACCCACAAATCACTTATTATTTCAATTCAATAAATACAATTATTCATAAGGTATAAAGGTTCACCAAAACGGTGTGAGACAGCGAATGCTGATAAATAAGTGTGAGGAAGACAACCACGGCAACCACGAAACCCGATTATAACAGTAGCGTAGGACGTTCATATAGCTATCTCATCCGTACACACATATTCTTTGAATGGCTATCCTTTTCATAAGCGGTTGACGCGGGAAACAAGACGGTTCTAGTGGTGCTACACTAAAATTAATATGACGTGTCTTGTATTTTATGTCTATGATAAAAACACCACTTACAAAACAGCTGAATATAATCTAACGAGACATAAAGTATGTATAAATATTTAAAAAATAAGTAACGATTTACTAAGCAAACTGAAAGAAAGAATAATGAAAGCAGTTACGGCGACATAGCACCCAAAAACGTAGGGTTTGCCCGGTATTCACATTTGAATTACTTCTGATGGATATCAATCGGGATTTAACAAAAATTATTTTAGATTAATAAAAACTGACTCTTACCATTCCCATTCTTACCGTAAAATGATTTCCAAAATTGTTATATAGGTACTACAAACAATACGATTTGAATATCGTACGTAATTAATAAATTTTACGACGCCTTCAGCAACATATTTCTGTTCAATAGTAAAAAACAATGTTTTCTTGCCAATTGTTGGTACCGCTACTTCCTAGTTTTATTAAAAACCATTCAAATTCTGATTGGAAGCAGTTAGTAATGTCATATTAATTGTGTTTCACAATACCCATCTTACTCTTGAAAGTTAACTTCGAAAGTAAAAATAAATTGAGATTGGCTACCAGACATCCTAAGCATTATGGCCATGTTTTGGCTACTGAATTACTCGTACTTCCATGCCTGTATGTTACACGTAAGGGGTATTGTAATACTCGTGATTGTATTGACTGTATTGTATACTGTACTACCCGAAGTGTAAACAATTGTTGTCAGTATTCGTATATGACGTATATGTAGCTAGGTGGAGAAGTATTGAATCTCTGTATCTGTAAGCGCATAAGTATTGGGCATTTGACTCACGTTCTTTGATCGACCCTGCACTTGAAATGCATCCAGCCCGTTTGCCAACTGCAGTGGACTGGCCCAGTACTATTTCATGCCAGAAATTCCTGCTGAATTATTATTAGTTTGATAGTAAATCATTTGCGATGTGATTACTTTGATAAGCGTCCCAGTAATTTAATTAAATTAACAGTTGTATTGCTGCCTTTACAAAAAGAAATTCGTTAATATTTAATTTGTCGTGTTTTGAAATGTCATGGAAAATATTAACTTGATTCATTGAATTGGTAGATAAGGTGTAATTAAATTATTTTTTTACAAAATAGGAAGTAACGCGTACGCATGAACTCGTGGCTATATTTATTTTTATGTAGCATAAATAGTTTATTTATGCAAAGTATGTGATTGCACCAACACGTAGAAGTAAGTATTTATTGTGATAACTTACTCATAAACGGGTTCGACGTGAAACGTGCGTTTATCGAGTTCTTTATTTTTTGTCTTCAAATATTAAACATCCATTTCATGCTCAATAGTCAACATCCCTTTGACACATAAATAAGGTGTATCTCCTCTACTATCTCCTCATCTCCACTGTCATAGCTCCCTTTCCTGTCGAAAATATCACCACACCCACTGCAAGACGGGAGACGGTAACCCCCAGGGAATATAAAAAGGCTGTAAATATCAAAAGACCATCGAAAGCCCGACTTACTGTCTCGTATCCAGGAAGCCGTATAAATACGACTTAAAATTTCCTCTTTATCCGTCTACCTTTCAGCAATCTATCTGCCAAAGCACCTGTCGTCCGTCTCGACGAATAACAACACCAGTGACTTGTTATCAATATTGCGATCCTTTACTACTAGTATTCATTGCATTATTTTTATTCGCTAAGTGTTGCCATGTGACACCAACAATAATAAATAAACGTGTATCGATTACTCCAATGGCAAGCCACAGGCCAGTGAGAGGTACCCTTGAAGCTCGGAAATAGATGTCTTGGCAAACTAATCTATGCGAATCCCACGTCTGGGTTTTGATTGTCTCTGGTCTGACAGCTAATTTCTATTCGGTTTTTGGTATTTCAAAATCTTGAATCTTTTGGGTGTATTTACTATCACTCTAAACACAAGTTTTGGCTCTGTCCCATTTTGTCTACCCTCGTTTTGAATCGAATTACAGTGAGCACCCTAACATGGTAGTTCTTTGCCCGGAGATTTGGTCCGAGCGGTTTTTGCCTAGGTGGCTACTAAATACGATAGAGGTTTAATCTTACTACATTCCTGAGTATTCAACCAATTATAATTTCAAAGACTATCTTTATTCAAACATCATCTTTGACCAACCGATGACATTATGAAATTATTAACATTTCGTGGAAAACAAATATGGGATTTGATCATCTTGGCTCTTCGTATGTTCAAGTCTATAATAAAAAAAATCTAATGTCGTTTGCACTCAAATCAATTTCAAACTAACAGCGAGTCTGCAGCAGCCTAGTTGATTTTGTGGAGTATGCTAATTATTGTTTCATCTTATCGTTATCTAAAAATCCCCTCCACAGCAAAACTATTGCCATATACGTACTTATCGAACGATACATTCTGTTATTATCTTAGTGCAATAAAGGAATCTCTAGTGTTAGTACCAGTTAATCCCGTGGATTATCTACCTAATTCTTTACAATAGACTGTAGATAGTTCACATTCGTTTTTAGTGATTATTTTCATTTGTGATTCACAATTTTGGCACACCGTGTCATGTTCAAAGTTGAAGTTTTAAGAGAATGAAGCTTTTTTTAATGCGAGTTAGCTATTTCACATGTTGGCGGCACCTAACACGTCACCCGTAGGTACACTGAAAGACTGGGCAAAGATCGAATCTTGGCATCATATATTTCCGCCGACTCATCGTTCATCATGCTCTAATGGTGTGTTTTGCATTATTTACATAATTATTAGAAATCTATGGTGATTTTGTAAAGTTTCCATTGTAGGAGGATTTTAAAACATGTTTTCAAGACCAAGTTTTTATGGATTAGTCTTCAATAAAGCTGTAAGATTTTTTACATTTAGTTCTTTGTGAGTATTATATACATTAACTTCACGCAGTGAGCCTTGAGGGAAATAATTTCCTTCAAGTCCGATGTCATCTTTGGGGAGGCTGTGTGGAGGGTCTTTTCGAGGAAGATAAATAGTGAACCCGAGTCTTAAAGAAATCTATGTTGTAGAAGGGAGGAACATCACGGGGAGTGACACATACAGGGGAAGATTGATGAAATACGTAGTAGAGGAAGATGCAATACCTAGTGGCTTCGAAACGTACCTTACTGGTACGAGTGCAGTTCCTATTGCTTAGATGTTTTTTTAAAATTTTATTGAAATTTATTGGAGAAAATACAGATCACTGGAGATTTCGCCTGCATCTCAACTATTTCTCACGGATTTACAGATTTGTTTCGGGTTACAGTCTGTAGGGTGAAGTTTATCCTGATGATAGCCAACCTCTGATTTGATAGAGCACCAGAAGAAGAGAGTAACTTTGCATCCAGCATGGAAGCGAGATCTTTTTAGAAATAAAAAAAAATACATTTTTTGAGGATGTGTCCTACATAAAATGCTGTGGTCGCTTCCTCAGAAATGATAAATTTCTTTTCAAATTTTAATAAGAGACTAAATTGAGGGAAAATATAGAATTCGAAGATGGCAGTTTCCGTAGCCGAGGTACTGAACCATTATGGGTGAAAATTGTCTCATTCGTGCAGCAAGAGATTGAAGAAGTGGTTGCAGCCGACTTCCACTGAGAAATTGGCACCGCAAAAAAAAGATTATTCTATAGAGGCCAGTTAAAACACTCTTTTTTTATTGCTGCCTTGTTTGTTACTCCGTCTGGCGCAAGTGAACGCGAATCTCGACTCTCGGGATGCTGCCTTCTGAAATTTTAACCAAGTATCACCCAATTATCTTCGTTCCGGTATATTCCTTGACCCGATACCTACTTTAGAAATCTATTAAACGTGATCTTGGCGACAAATTTTAACGATGTTTTTCCACGACAATAAACGTGATTGTACGTCTGAATACAATATTATTTATTTCAACGATGCGTTACCCACAAATTGCCAGCTATCGTGATATTTCTAGTACGTAGCCTTTTATGCCTCGCATGACAACTGAATAGATGTTTATCTTTTTATATGAACAAATAACAACAGTGCTAGAAAAAAGAAAGTTGCCATCGCTTTACTGAATACTGACGCGAACCGTCAGTTTTTTAATATTTTTTTCCATAAATCAAAATCATACCGTATACCAATCAGGCTGTTGAATGTAGTTGAATGACTTGTTTTTAACCGAGTACCAAATTAATAATGATATGACTGTCGAATATTTCCCTTTGCCACTAAACATGATCTTTTGGCAGTAATTTATAGGTTGTTAATACTCGGAAAAATCCGGATTATTTTTTTCCTTACAATATTAGGATATGGCCAACAGAAACCGTATTCTATTAAGAAATCATTGTTGTTTTTCTGTTTAATAAATTTTACTGTAACATAAAATAATAGTAACCTAACTTATTAACGACTTCCGGTCTAAAATCATATTTTTTAAGACCTGATCAAGTTAATTCATACATTTGTGTTCAGATATGAATTTTGGTTACCAAATAATCACGTCCCTTGTTGTTGGTATCCAAGTACCTTTTAATGTTGCCGATTAATTGAATTATCATAATCAATTTGGTGACGAAATAACACTTTGGTCTTAGAGTAACAATATAAAGAGACCGTACTAATTTGTGACAAATCGTTGACAAACTCGCAAAATATAGCTCTCTATTTATGCTCGGTTCTATACGCATATGAGAAAAAGAGACAAACAATTGTTGAAACCAATACACGATTTGGGGCGGGTTAAATACCATGTCCGCTATATTTGAACTGCACGAACTTCATTCACGTTTGGAGTGTCAGGCGAACGGACTGTCAAAAGTGCGTAAATAGTTAAAAACTTGAGTTATTTTTTGTCCGATATCTAGCAAAACATCATGGCCATATGTGCTATACTTGGTTGCTTCAATCGAAGTACAAAAGGACCAAAAACAAACAGTTTTCACACGTATGTACCATAAAAATCGTCTTTTTTAGTTAGATCTCAAATATTTAACATTCTAACCTACAAAACAACTAGTAACTTACACCAATATGTAATTAATCTTTGGACTATTCGTTCCAATATAATAAACTTCCGTTTGAAATGAGTTTTAGTGGATTCGTAATATTTTTAACTTAGAGATATTTACTAGCTGTCACATAAGAAACCATTACAGTGGGGAATACCCATATTGTACGGCTTCTGAAAGTATCCCGGTCTCTTTCTTTCTCATGATACTAACGCTAAATTGTTGGCAAACAGATAAAGACAGAATAGTGTTTATCTCTTAGTTATATTTTTAATTTCGGTTACGTCCCCAGATTCAGGGCTATGCCAAAATTGGAATATTATTATTTATTTAATTATTTTTAGATTTCCAAAGGATGAAAAAAGACGAGAAAAATCTAATTTCTTTTTCTTTGATTTAACAAATATGTTAATATGAATTCATACGTTTCATCTGGATTTTTATACCCTTAGCTTCTAGTTAATTGTTTTTTTTTAAATCTATTGATGTGCACATGCACTATTGTACCCATTTCTGAACCGGTTCTCTGATGATTTATGATAACGATATGCATCTAGATAGTTTTAATTTTGTATACATATTATATATTATTTTCTCCTTGTTAGTTAGAATTATTAGCTTAATTAATTAAGTATGAAGCGCACTTGACGTGAAATATCACAAAACTGTGCTATATAAGTTCACTGTTATTATTATCTGCATTCGAAATTTCCTTACAAAATAACGCGGGACGGAAAACATCCCTACAATACTTAAAAGCGGTGTCATGTTTTGTGAATTTTTTGTGTCTCTTTCTCTCTCATGGTGTACGACGTAAAAACGCAGAGAAAGTGATTTATCGCAAATTTATATAGGTAAAAAAAAAAAATTGATCTCTCTCCATATATTCTTACTCCAAGGTTAAGAAAATGATTTAACATCTGTTATCACCGTACATTTTTTTTTATTTTACTTTTTGTTTGTAAACTATTTTGTTGATGGAACTGAAGTTCATTTTATAATATGTATTATAAAATGTTCTGTACTAATAATTTAATTCGTTTATATTTTTATCTATAAATAAGATTTTAATAATCTTATTGATTAATGTATATTTGAATAAACAAAAAAATATACAACATTCATTCTTTTTAATGATTTACAACTACCTACTCACAACAAAATACCTAATTTACTTAATTTGTGACAACCCTGTTAGTGATTTTACTCCGAGTTTAGGCCACACCCTTTGGTCATTGCTTGGTCAAAAAGTGCGGACAAAATTTCGCAAAGTTAGGTCTCTAGGTTACTCTAAGACTTTGGTGCTCAGTAAAATAATCCAACTTTAAATCCATATTCCGACTCCTTGGTATTTTCGTAAATTCTTCAGTCTATGTTCACCCCATGGGCAGATCAATAAAGGCAGTTGGCGTCCAGCCATTTCGCTTCACCATTACACGGACTAAGTACAACGTTCTTGTAAGTTTTCAGTGTTATTGGATTTTAAATTTCCCGAATGTCTGGTTCAGTTCGTTGCTTTCCACTTGACTTATTTATTACTCGACGACAGCGTAATGATACCTATCGGCCGTAATACTTACGTGTAATAATTAAATTAATCTGATAATGCTATACAAGTTGGCTACAGACCGGGAAAACAATTAAACCGAGAATTATCAGGAAATTATTTTTATAAAATATCGGGGAATTCTTATATTGATATAATTTCACCCTATTTGGTACGGCGAAAGTTTTTTTTCAAATTTGATGCCGCACAAGTATCCAGCTATCTGAAGCATGGCATACTACATCCGGGGAAGGGAAAGACTGAGGTTGAGGAGTACTTGGCTGTTCAAATCTGGTCACTAGACATAGTTAAAGTCGTTAAACTATTATTCTCTAACTAAGACCACACTGATAGCATCTTTCACTCTGAAGTGCTAATATTTAGTAGATTATTTCATTTTTTACTCTTTGACAAAATTCTGTGATTTGATCGCACGATCTCTGTACCCTGAATCGAGGATCGTACCCCTCTGCCACGAAAATTGATTAATAAGATAAATTTGGAAAACAACTATTTGCATTTTTTATCACTACTAAGTTGCATATTTAATAAGTCAGTAACATAATTTGTAAAATCAAAGCATTATGGAAAAATAAATTGTTACAAAACGTTTGTCGGGAATCTAAACCCCATGATATCTCGAAATATCACGGAGTGCTATTTATTTATTTATAAACTAACGGACCATTGTCCAATTACAACAAAAAATACATAACACGAAATGGAAAAAAAGACCAACAGAGAAGGAACAGCACATACATAATATTATAATGCAGCAATGACAAAAATAGGACAAAATACACACTAGAAAGAACATTCAAGTCAAAGCCAAAGCCAAGGTCAAGTCAAAGTTTTGATAGAGTCGTAAAGAATGACAAAAATCATTTAGACTGGTACTAAAAATTTCAAGACCATGGCTTGAGATAACAAGTCTCGACATTCTGAGCAGCGGAGAATGATACCCATAATTAGTAGAGTTATGATTGAGGAACAGCAATTAATTGTTTTTTCTGAGTCTACGGCAAGGAATATTGAACTGGATGTGTTATCACTTTTTGAGCATCTATATTTTACGAGGAAATTCGTTTTCTATAGCCGTTTTTTTACAGACAGTTTTGTTTCACTTGGAATTTTCCTCAGTTACTTGGAATTGTTGAGGCCGTATTACATATTGCCTACTTACCGGATCGGTAGTACCTGTCCACCACCTCCCGTAGTATCAACGCACCGTACCTTACAGTCGGTATCCCTCTACCCACATAATCCCGTCATATTTGACCACGTGTGGTACGTAATCCGTATTATTACAGTGGTGACTCACAATTATGTATTCTGCCGCAGGGTGGGGTCATGATAAGGGTTGGGGTGACGCCAGACGACTGGAATATAAATATGCTAATATAATTTTTCTTTTAACTAAGCACCAACAATATAATGATTTAATAAAACAATTTTTTTCAAAATTAGAAATAACCAACAATATACGTAGACTTATAATGAACTACTATTCCCATTAATAAATATAAATTAACTGTGTAATATGTTTTCGTAGAGAGTAATCACTTTGTGGTTTGACATATTTAAAGAAATGAAAAAATAACTTTGTATAAGACCACGGATATTATTTTATTTTCTTACGACTGACCGGTTTCGCTTAGCCTAAGCATCATCAAGGTACAAAAAGTACAAAGTGTGCGATTATATATACATATAGGGGGAGAACAAAATATAAAATAAAATCACAGAACAATGAGAAAACAATAAAATAACATTAAAATTATAACAAAGGAACAAAGAGAAAAATACAGATAATATAAATTGAAAGAGACAAAACGTCAACTGAGAAGGTGATCAAAGAATAATGATAATTTTTCTCACTGTTCTGTTATTTTATTTTATTTCTTGTTCTCCCTCAGTATGTACGAGTATATATAACCGGGTTACGGGATAATAACCTGACAACATTTGAAAAACTACTACTACCATTAAACTTAGCGGAAAATGTTGCTTGTGCAATGATGAAGGAATTAGTTAGCAGAATATTGAACCCGCGACGCCTGGGTGCGAACCCGACGCTTGGTACCACTCGACCATCTAACCGATCGATTAATTTTTACGTTTTGGTTCTGACAACGTCTCTACACATCAGCTGAAATCCTGCATTGCTTTAAATTTCACTCGTTAGATTCGTAGAACAAAACCTGTTTTACCAATGACAACTGACATTTACGCGCTCTGCGTCACATGGGTTTTGTTTTGTGATATCCAAAGTCTAAGGTCTTTGATAGCTAAACAAATATTACACACATATGACGTTTGAATACACATAAACAATTGTAATATTAAATAATAACCCGATTATTTTTAACATTATTTCTTTCTTATTGAACAATGAAATATTTTGCAATCAATATGAAAATTTTTTGAAAGTCAAATGGATTTTTATAAGCACCATAAATCACTATTGAAATGACTTTGCGAGACGTAAACAGTTGCATCGACATAGAAAATTTCATACAGAGCGTGCAACTATGCAAATTTCATGATGCCAGAACTCACCTTTAGAGAGTTTTGGATTTTCTTTCATACACGATTCTGAGTTTTCTTTTTTACAGTTATTATTAATCATATTTATACTATTGAACAGTTGCTAAATAAGGCGTCTTGTCTTGTTTTTTTAACAGTCAAACGGATATTGCAAAGCGCCATAGCTCATGATGGATGTGAAATTACTGACAGAAAAAGCTGAAATCACCGCTCGAGAGTTTTTTGCAGAGCCAAACATATTATCTACTTTATAGTGACGTTGATTTAAAAATTATGTTTCATCTTGCCTAGCAGCGTATTGCCCGGTGAATGACCATGAACAAAAAATAGTTTAACCGCTTCAATTTAATAAGCGCATTTTTTACTTTTATTGATATCCCGGACAGCAGAATAAAATTTCTCGTCGTTCACATTTTTCAATTTTGATGGGTGACCTTGCCCAATTAAATATGTTGTCTGCAGTGTTCGACTAGGTACCTACCCCACCTAACAATTGATTTATTGCTAGCAGCTTCTTATTATCAAATTGATAAAAGCGTTTGCATTATAATATATAAACTAGCGTTGGGAAAAACTTCAATGTTTTGTGAATGCTTCACGAATCGCTAGTTCTTTAAAATGAACCCTTCACAGTGAAAACTTCAATTGAAGTCGAACTCGCAAGTTTTCAGTTATTTTTGGAACTTTGTTCAGTTATTTTTGGAACCGGTTCCTCGCCGAAAAAACACGTACTAGTCGGTAGAGATTTGAAAGTGACAAGAACTGGACCGGTTCCTCGCCAAAATAAAAATCACGTTCCTTTAGATCGAAGTACTTTGAAGTCGGACTTCAATTGAAGTACTTGTAGTGAAGTACTTCTTTATAGGGTTTGAAGTTCGCCTTCACAACTGTACTGCTGCAAATTGAAGTAGTTCTTTGTAATCTAACTTCCATTGAAGATTTGTTCAATTAAATGAATGAACGCTAAAATGAACTACCAACTTCAATTGAAGTATTTGCTCAATGAACAATGAATGAAGTAGGAACTGTTGCCAAATGAAGTAGTTCTTTCAAAACGGTCACAACGCTAATATAAACCTTGTTACCACCACTACAATATTAAAACAACAAATACTGTGCAATCGAGGTGAAATACTACCAAGCTTAGGATCGGAACGTTGCTTGAAATGGCCTAAGCCGTGTTTAGTGGTCAGATCTGAATAGCCGGGTACTTCCTAAACCTTCCTTTTTCCATTCTACAATATACTCCGAATTGAGGATGCCACAATCCCACTGGCTCCGGGCAGTTGGGACTATTGTGCGATATTCACATAAAAAAATAATTCTATAGTGCCTCTTTTTACCGCCTACAAAAGATAAGTTTAAATTTCTGTAATATTTTTTCTGCCGAAAGATGGGATGTATCCTTTTCCTTTCAACTTTTGAACGAAGATAGGTTTTTATGTAGGTGCTCGTATATCGTAGAAATACGTTAGTAAGACGGCCTCCGTGGTCGAGTGGTAAGACGCTCGACTACTAATCCAGAGGTCGCGGGTTCAAACCCGGCGTGCGCAAGTACATTTTATTCAATTAATATGTGTCATAACACATTTAATTAACATAAAATAATGTATGATATATTTGCGACAAGTTCCAGAGTGGAAGATACTAAAGTAGATAGAAAATCTGTGCAAATTTCATGACGCCAGATCTCACCGTTCGTGCGATTTTACTGCTTCCTACAAACATACTGGTAGATACTCTAAGTATCGCCCTGGTGAAAGACTACCATTCAGAATCGAAACGTTGCTTGAAATGGCTTTAGCCGTGTTTAGTGACCAGATCTGAATAGCCAGGTACTTGACAATCTTCCTTTTCCCCGTATCCTTCCCCTCCCCACTACCTTCAACCTCACAACATACCCCAATGGGGGATGCCATAGTCTCACTGGCTCTAGACGGTTAGGAGCAGTTGTGGAACTCTTGTGCGGTATTCCCTTTTTAAAAAAGTAATAATTTAATTTGTTAATGGTCATTTAGATTGTCGATTGCCATCTTTCTTTGCTGCTGTTTCAATGTACTTCATAATGAAAGTTGGAATTATTAACCTAGTCTAACATTAAACAACCCAACCTAAAATATGCTTCTTAAAAATCTACACGTCCATAAAATTGTCAAGAAGCGTTTATCTTAGTATCTCTGTTATCTTTTTGAAGCAATTTTTTTTCAGCCTCGTGTCGGGTATTAGTTAAAAACATGTTTTTCTCTCCCACCAATGACGACCAATAATAAATATCTCCACTGCGTTGAGGTACTCTGTGACCATGCACATATTATTTTCCTCGGCCAAGGACACCTTTGACGTAACGAGATCGCAAGACACACCTCCCGACGCGTATCAAAATGAATTCATTATTTATAATCTAACTCTAGTGGTAGGTAGTTTACTACGAAGATATTTCTTATATAGAAAATTCGCTAACGTATTATTCGAGTTTTTTTTTATTAATCGGTTTACTGTAACTTTTATTAGGTCATAATTCCTAATTTTGCATTTTGTACATAGCTGAAAAGTGTACATCGGTATTCTAATCTACTTATTTAAAAAATTTATGTGAAAAATTTTGTTGATAAAAAAATTGTTTCACTGCCCGGTATTCAGAAAGTTCTTATTTAGCTGTTTTAAATTATCTTTAAAAGTTATAAATTGTGTCAGAATGCTCTAAATGCTGCAAAATTAGGTAAATATGTTTTTTGGTATTTTTCTTCTTATATGCATTCATTTCTCTGCCAACTCGAAATATTCTAATAAACATATAAAATATCTATCTA